>CM076684.1:104515821-105981446 GCA_038501925.1 Xenopus petersii
TCTAGGGGCAATGGTGTTTAGCAATTTAATCCAATATACCTCCTTCTGCAGCAACATGCGATCCCAATCACCTCCCCTGTTGGGTTCGGGGATTAGATCTATGCCCATAAATTTGAAAGATGGGAGATTATGGCCCATTTTTAAAAAATGTTGTGGTAGTGGTAAATCAGATTCTTTAGTTTCTAAGGCTTTTTTAATAGATGACCTATGATTACCCATCCTCTCACGGAGGGTATTCTGCGTTTTCCCAACGTAAGTCAAACCACATGGGCATGTTATAATGTAGATGACATGAGTAGATGTACAGGAAATACGATGTTTAATCATGATCTCTTTCCCAGTGTGAGGATGTTTAAAAGATTTACCTGATAGCATGTATCGACACGTAATACAACCAGCACATTTGTAACAACCTTTGTTTAATTTGCTTACAACGTTGCCACCAGATTCGTAGCATTTGGTTGGATCTGTCTGCATTAATAGGTCTCTTAGATTGGGACCGCGTTTATAACCCCATAGGGGTTTTTGGGTAAGTGATTGAGACAACTTTTTATCACTTTTCAAAATTGGCCAACAGTTTTCGACTATATTCCTAACAGCCACAGACCCAGTTGTAAAACTGGACGTTAAAATAAAACGATTCTGTTCCTTTGCACCTATTTTGCGTTCGGTGTCCTGTGTCTGTGCTAAATGTTCTCGGGCTCTTTCAACAGATTTGGTAATAACATGTTGGTGGTAACCGCTTTGTTTGAATCTATCAGCAGTTTCCACTATTTGCCTTTCACAAATATCTTGATTGGAATTGTTTCGCATAGTGCGAAGAAATTGTGAAAATGGAACTGCTTTTTTGGAGCTAGGAGGATGAAAACTCGTAGAGTATAAAAGAGTATTTCTATCGGTTGGCTTGCGATATAATTTATACCCCAAACCCTTGTTCTGTCTGAAAATTTCCACATCCAAAAATTGGATGCTTTGCATATTATGTGTGACTGTAAATTTAACTGGAAGATCAAGGGCATTAAGGTATTCAACCATATTTAGCAACCCACTTACATCACCCCGCCATATTAATAAAATATCGTCAATATAACGTAGGTACAACAGGAGAGACTCCCCAAACTTAGGTATAATATTATGTTGTTCATAGTGAGCCATAAAACAATTGGCATAAGCAGGAGCCATTGCTGCACCCATCGACGTGCCTTCCTTCTGTAAATAATATTGTTTTTCAAAACGAAAATAATTGTATTTCAATGTCAATTCCAGAAGTTGGCAAATAAAGGCAATGGGAGGGCCCTCGTACGTGGTGGAGTTGAGAAGTGCCCAATGAACAGCCTCTATTCCTTCATGATGAGGTATTATTGTGTATAAGCTGCATACATCCAAACTTGCCAATACAATAGGTGCATCAGGGAGTATCAAATTCGATAAAATTTCCAAAAGCTGTTGTGTGTCTCTTAGAAAGTAGGGCAAGGCTTGAACTGTGCTCTGCAAATGGTGGTCCAAATACAGACCAATAGGGTGTAACAGACTGCCCCTAGATGAAACAATTGGTCTGCCCGGGGGATTACACAGATTTTTGTGAATTTTAGGTAAACAATATAAAATTGGGCAAATAGGATGTGCTTGGAGAAGATATTGTTTCTCACTAAGTGTAATCCAATTTTGTTCAACCGCATGCTCCAACACCAAACCAATTTCGGATCTAAATTTATTCACTGGATTAATATTCAGTTTTGTGTATACAGAGGTATTGTTAAGTTGACTCATTACTTCTGTACGATAGTCAATATAATCCATGAGGACTATGCCGCCCCCCTTATCCGCAGGTTTGATTATAATTGAATTATCATTACTTAAAGACTTCAAGGCCTGCCTTTCCTGAACCGACAAATTTGGATGATTTTTAAAAGTGGATAAAGGGAGAGTGTTGACTTCATGTGACACAGTCTGGAGGAAAACATTAATATTGGGATTGGATGCTGCCGGATCATAGGAGCTTTTATTTTTCCATTTAGAACTTATTGCAGAATGTTTAGTTTCACCAAATTGATCTACTAGGCGTAATTTCCTTCCCATTTTGTAACACTCCACTTCCCATTTAAAGTTATCAAATGGCACAGTAGGAACAAATGAGGTACCTTTATTGAGCAGTGAAGTCTCCGCTGGCGTCAATGTGTGATGCGACAGGTTGTAGATTGGATTCATTTGGGATACTTGGGAGGACGGCTTCGGCCGCTTCTTCCCCCTCCTGATGCGCCTCGGGCGTCTCTGCCGGCGCTCCTGGTACTTATTGGGGTGTAGGTATCTGTTGGCCCACGGTCGATGGGTAGAGCGTCCTTTGGAAAATGGGACAGATGCTGGTTGCTTTCAGACGCAGCGGAGCTGCATCGAGGGTGCGTCGCGTCCTGATGACGTCATGTCGTCCTCTCCTGCAGAGTCACCGGAGCTATCCACGGTGCTAACAGCACGGCCTCTATGTTTCCGCCATCTTTGGGAGCTTCCGCGCCAGTTTGATGATTCTTTATTTCCACTGAGCCAGCGGTAAACCCTATGTTGTTGGTAATCATCTTCAACTTTGCGTAGCTTTTCTCTTTTAAAGCGCAGTAAGTCTTGTCTAAAGACTTCCATGTTACTTTTAAGTTTATAGTGGTACTCACTGAAAGATGCCTCATTAACTGTTGTATGGTGAATCGTTTCCAATGCAGCTAACTCTTTTCTCACTTTAACCAATTCAGTGCTGGCTTCCTCGATCACCAGAACCATGAGGTCAAGTGAACAGCGATTAAGCACCCCAATCCATTTACGGCAGAAGTCTGGATTTTGGCGACCAATGGTGGGTACATTTTTAATACGAAAACCTCTTGGTATCCTTTTAGATCTAAAGTAGTCTGATAGAAAGAGTCCATGCAAATCTAAATCCGTTTCTCGTTTCTTTAAGTGTAAAAGCTTATTATATATGTCCTTAGGGCAATCCACGGAAGGTTCATCCGAATTGGTTTTCTGCCATAGTACTTTCTCTATTTCGGACTCCGTAATATGCCATGTCTCTGCAAACAGCAAATTTTGTCCACTTTTCTCCATAAAGTCCTCCATGCTTGTATGGTGGATAAGAATAGTTCACTTCAATTCCTTGTGGTGCTCACAGCAAAATACGAGAATAGATATATGTAGAAGGGCTGTGGCACACACTTACTGGGGCACAGTAAGTGTGCCACAGCCCTTCTACATATATCTATTCTCGTATTTTGCTGTGAGCACCACAAGGAATTGAAGTGAACTATTCTTATCCACCATACAAGCATGGAGGACTTTATGGAGAAAAGTGGACAAAATTTGCTGTTTGCAGAGACATGGCATATTACGGAGTCCGAAATAGAGAAAGTACTATGGCAGAAAACCAATTCGGATGAACCTTCCGTGGATTGCCCTAAGGACATATATAATAAGCTTTTACACTTAAAGAAACGAGAAACGGATTTAGATTTGCATGGACTCTTTCTATCAGACTACTTTAGATCTAAAAGGATACCAAGAGGTTTTCGTATTAAAAATGTACCCACCATTGGTCGCCAAAATCCAGACTTCTGCCGTAAATGGATTGGGGTGCTTAATCGCTGTTCACTTGACCTCATGGTTCTGGTGATCGAGGAAGCCAGCACTGAATTGGTTAAAGTGAGAAAAGAGTTAGCTGCATTGGAAACGATTCACCATACAACAGTTAATGAGGCATCTTTCAGTGAGTACCACTATAAACTTAAAAGTAACATGGAAGTCTTTAGACAAGACTTACTGCGCTTTAAAAGAGAAAAGCTACGCAAAGTTGAAGATGATTACCAACAACATAGGGTTTACCGCTGGCTCAGTGGAAATAAAGAATCATCAAACTGGCGCGGAAGCTCCCAAAGATGGCGGAAACATAGAGGCCGTGCTGTTAGCACCGTGGATAGCTCCGGTGACTCTGCAGGAGAGGACGACATGACGTCATCAGGACGCGACGCACCCTCGATGCAGCCTAGCAGCTCCGCTGCGTCTGGAAGCAACCAGCATCTGTCCCATTTTCCAAAGGACGCTCTACCCATCGACCGTGGGCCAACAGATACCTACACCCCAATAAGTACCAGGAGCGCCGGCAGAGACGCCCGAGGCGCATCAGGAGGGGGAAGAAGCGGCCGAAGCCGTCCTCCCAAGTATCCCAAATGAATCCAATCTACAACCTGTCGCATCACACATTGACGCCAGCGGAGACTTCACTGCTCAATAAAGGTACCTCATTTGTTCCTACTGTGCCATTTGATAACTTTAAATGGGAAGTGGAGTGTTACAAAATGGGAAGGAAATTACGCCTAGTAGATCAATTTGGTGAAACTAAACATTCTGCAATAAGTTCTAAATGGAAAAATAAAAGCTCCTATGATCCGGCAGCATCCAATCCCAATATTAATGTTTTCCTCCAGACTGTGTCACATGAAGTCAACATTCTCCCTTTATCCACTTTTAAAAATCATCCAAATTTGTCGGTTCAGGAAAGGCAGGCCTTGAAGTCTTTAAGTAATGATAATTCAATTATAATCAAACCTGCGGATAAGGGGGGCGGCATAGTC
Organism: Xenopus petersii; assembly: GCA_038501925.1. Taxonomy (NCBI): domain Eukaryota; kingdom Metazoa; phylum Chordata; class Amphibia; order Anura; family Pipidae; genus Xenopus; species Xenopus petersii. The sequence goes on from CM076684.1 coordinate 104,520,426, forward strand.
CTCATGGATTATATTGACTATCGTACAGAAGTAATGAGTCAACTTAACAATACCTCTGTATACACAAAACTGAATATTAATCCAGTGAATAAATTTAGATCCGAAATTGGTTTGGTGTTGGAGCATGCGGTTGAACAAAATTGGATTACACTTAGTGAGAAACAATATCTTCTCCAAGCACATCCTATTTGCCCAATTTTATATTGTTTACCTAAAATTCACAAAAATCTGTGTAATCCCCCGGGCAGACCAATTGTTTCATCTAGGGGCAGTCTGTTACACCCTATTGGTCTGTATTTGGACCACCATTTGCAGAGCACAGTTCAAGCCTTGCCCTACTTTCTAAGAGACACACAACAGCTTTTGGAAATTTTATCGAATTTGATACTCCCTGATGCACCTATTGTATTGGCAAGTTTGGATGTATGCAGCTTATACACAATAATACCTCATCATGAAGGAATAGAGGCTGTTCATTGGGCACTTCTCAACTCCACCACGTACGAGGGCCCTCCCATTGCCTTTATTTGCCAACTTCTGGAATTGACATTGAAATACAATTATTTTCGTTTTGAAAAACAATATTATTTACAGAAGGAAGGCACGTCGATGGGTGCAGCAATGGCTCCTGCTTATGCCAATTGTTTTATGGCTCACTATGAACAACATAATATTATACCTAAGTTTGGGGAGTCTCTCCTGTTGTACCTACGTTATATTGACGATATTTTATTAATATGGCGGGGTGATGTAAGTGGGTTGCTAAATATGGTTGAATACCTTAATGCCCTTGATCTTCCAGTTAAATTTACAGTCACACATAATATGCAAAGCATCCAATTTTTGGATGTGGAAATTTTCAGACAGAACAAGGGTTTGGGGTATAAATTATATCGCAAGCCAACCGATAGAAATACTCTTTTATACTCTACGAGTTTTCATCCTCCTAGCTCCAAAAAAGCAGTTCCATTTTCACAATTTCTTCGCACTATGCGAAACAATTCCAATCAAGATATTTGTGAAAGGCAAATAGTGGAAACTGCTGATAGATTCAAACAAAGGGGTTACCACCAACATGTTATTACCAAATCTGTTGAAAGAGCCCGAGAACATTTAGCACAGACACAGGACACCGAACGCAAAATAGGTGCAAAGGAACAGAATCGTTTTATTTTAACGTCCAGTTTTACAACTGGGTCTGTGGCTGTTAGGAATATAGTCGAAAACTGTTGGCCAATTTTGAAAAGTGATAAAAAGTTGTCTCAATCACTTACCCAAAAACCCCTATGGGGTTATAAACGCGGTCCCAATCTAAGAGACCTATTAATGCAGACAGATCCAACCAAATGCTACGAATCTGGTGGCAACGTTGTAAGCAAATTAAACAAAGGTTGTTACAAATGTGCTGGTTGTATTACGTGTCGATACATGCTATCAGGTAAATCTTTTAAACATCCTCACACTGGGAAAGAGATCATGATTAAACATCGTATTTCCTGTACATCTACTCATGTCATCTACATTATAACATGCCCATGTGGTTTGACTTACGTTGGGAAAACGCAGAATACCCTCCGTGAGAGGATGGGTAATCATAGGTCATCTATTAAAAAAGCCTTAGAAACTAAAAAATCTGATTTACCACTACCACAACATTTTTTAAAAATGGGCCATAATCTCCCAACTTTCAAATTTATGGGCATAGATCTAATCCCCGAACCCAACAGGGGAGGTGATTGGGATCGCATGTTGCTGCAGAAGGAGGTATATTGGATTAAATTGCTAAACACCATTGCCCCTAGAGGACTGAACGAATACTGTTCATTTTCTTGCTTTTTATAAATAACTTTAAAGCCTATATTAGTCTATGTGCTGCTAGTGACAGTCAGTAATGTACTTTTATGCAAACAGCGTATGTCTTATGTATTTATGATACTGGTTTTAGATGTTTTTATGACACTGTTAATACTATTTATCACATCGTCAACTTAAAAGAAAAACGTTTTCATCACTTCTTACTAAAAAATTTTTTTTGAAAAAATTTTTTTTGATATAAAAAAAAGGTATTTGTAATATGTGATTACGTAGGTTTTTATACTAAATTATATGGTTTAATGCATTTTGTTTTTCAGACCAAGTTAATACTATCCATGTTCACTGGACTTTTGGGTTCTCTGGGGTTAAAATTTTCACTTGATACATGGGCGTGTTCTGGTGGAAATTCACTGGTGGGTGAGTCTATAAAATTGTCTACACTTGCACTTTATATTTATCTTGATAAAGGTCCGTGTGTGGACCGAAACGTCGATCCAATAAAACAAGTTTTATTCTTGATAAATCCCAGTGTGCGTCAGCTTTCATCATGAATATATGTTTTTTTTCTGACTAGCACCTGGGTCTTTTGCCCCAGTAAGTGTGTGCCACAGCCCTTCTACATATATATATAAATATATATATATATATATATAAAAGGGGTGCACGGTTAAAATATGTATATCAGTTAACCGGCACATCCATGTAAACATTGTTCATCTCTTTATTTATATCATAATCCAACGTTTCAGTCCTCATTAGGACCTTTTTCAAGGATATATATATATATATATATATATATATATATATATATATATATATATATATAGATATATATATATATATAGATATATATATATATATATATATATATATATATATATATATATATATATATATACATATATATACATACACACACACACACACGCACGCACGCACGCACACACACACACACGCACACACACACGCATTGACTTCAGGGAATGTAATGTTCTTTGTATATAGGCAAAAACAAATCTTACCTCAGCCTCACATTCGACCCAATGTAGGATTCATATGGTTTCTCCACTTGCATAAATTCAAAATCATAGTTTCTACTCTGAGTCAGCTCTCCAGGTAAAGCCAACTCCTTCACTAGGTTGACAAATTCATGTGTGTTGCTTTTGTCATTGAAAAGTTCTAGGAGGGAAACATAAACTTCATGTCAATACAGGGCTTACAATATATTTCATCATAAGCAAATATGTATAAAAGGTAATAAGATAAGTAAAGGGTAACTAAAGAGTAAACATTTTAAGTATAAAGGGCCAAAACATTTTGCAGTGCTCTGGATAAGGGCAACAAATCACAAGGTGTATATACATCTACACAACACCCTAGAGTAAATAAAGTTTTCCTCAGTGAAGCAAAACTTCTTTCTGGTGGAGGAGTGGTTATAATTACATTCATTCATGTCACTGCCAATCTTTTAAACTCACCGATCTGTCCAACAAACTCAATGCGGATTCCATGATGCTCTAATCTTTTACCGGGCTGCTTGAAGACAATGTTGACCTACAAGAACAAGCACTGAATTAATTAAATTTTAGTGAATTAACATCAGTCGTGTAGTGTGCCGGCTGACATATGACATGAACGGAAAAGTTTCAAAACAAAAAGGTATGTGTTGTATTGTGTATCCGTTATTTCAGCCAATGTATTACACGAGTATTGTTCCTATATAAATATACTGGAGCTGGGAATGCATGGGCTGAAACAAATACAATACAATCATTGCAAAAGAAAGGACTGATTAGAAATCTGTATGTCGCCCTCCAAACGAGTACAGTGGGCAAATACACATTAGTTTCACTGCACCAGCGTTAATCATCCAAGATCAATGTCCCTCGAAAGCAAATTCACAAGGTCTATGACTGTTCTGTTCAGCAACCAACCACTGCTGAATTTGGTTGGTCCCGGCCCCATTAAACCTTGCTGTCAATCCCCATTGAAAAGTAGGTCTCCTATCCCGTTGTTCTGCATCTTTCTCCCACAATGCTCTGTAACTGTACAAAGGTTCTGTGCAGCTAAATGATTACAAATAAGTACTAACTTCCATTAATTCACCTTCTCAGCCCTCACTCTATATTTTCAACACTTGCGAATCCTTGGGACACAAGGTTGTTTATTCAAGCATACACCCTGCTTTCCCCTAGAGTTGTGAAGGGTATGTGCTGTAATTTAAGAAGTTAAGGCAAGTCAGGGGGAAGTGGCTGAAAGTCCCATGATTGACTAAAGGAATATCCAGATTAAAGATGAAAACACCTATAAACTTAATATTGTGAAGAAATGCATTTCAGCAACATAAAGGGGTAGTTCACCTTTAAGTTACCTTTTAGTATTGTATAGAATGGCCAATTGGTAGCAACTTTTCAGTTGGTCTTCGTTAAAAAAAACTAAAAATTTAAAACGAGTTAAAGGAAAACTAAACCCTAACAATTAATATGGCTAAAAATGCCATATTTTATATACTGAACTCATTGCACTGGCGTAAAGTTTCAGCTTCTCAATAGCAGCAATGATCCAGGACTTCAAACTTATCACAGGGGGCTGCCATCTTGGAAAATGACTGTGACGCTCACATGCTCAGTGGGCTCTGAGCAGCTGTTGAGAAGCTAAGCTTAATGGTCGTCGCTAATTATCAAGCAGAAAATGAGGTTGGTCTGTAATATAAACTGATGCTACAAGAATGATTATTAAATTCTAATGCAATTTGCACTGGTTTCTGTGCTGCCATGAAGTAATTATCTGTATTAATTACTAATCGACCTTATATTGTAAGATTTCTATTCTATGTGTACTGTATATTTTGAGCTCAGTAACTGACAGCCGCACAGAGCATGTGCCGTGAATCAACATAAAAGAAGATTGGGAGCTACTGGGGCATCTTTGGAGACACAGATCTTTACTGCTAAAGGGCTGTGGTTGCCTTGGGCTGGTACAGAAGCACAAAACGTAATGTACAACATTTCTAGCTACTTCTTTAGTTCAGCTTTAGTTCTCCTTTAAACTCAATAGGATTGTTTTGCCACCAACAAGGATGAATTATATCTTAGTTGGGATCAAGTACTAGGAGTGGTTTTAATAATCCAGACAAAAAGATATTTCATGCCAATTCGTCTCCGGTGCTGGAGGAGATTAGCACAGGTGACTTAAGATGCTGTGTGCCATCACCCTTAAAGCAGCATAGAAAACCCTTTCAAAAGTACAATACCTCACACAATATTTCAGATAGTTTTCAAAGTAAAAACAAACATCATATTGTGAAATTTCTCATGTAAAAACAAACATTTGGAAAATTCGCCCTTGATAGCTTTCACAATTTATGAAACAGGGGCATCTTTTGTTTCTCTGATAGCTCCTGCAGCGATGAAACTAGGGATTCATTATCTATGTAGGAGCCCCCTCCAGTTAGAAATCTCAGGCATAGCAAGCATCCCAATGATATCAGTACCCTGTGCAAGGCTCAGGAGGGACTAAGTAGCATCGCCAAGCCAGAACATCCACCCTTAACAGCTGTCAAAACAATGTGGTGGGCTCAAAAACACAGTTTCCCCAGAGCAGTGGTTCCCAAAATCAACCATACTAATCGTGTCTTTTTTCAGGAATAGTAATTTTGTTTTTTTTATTTGTTTTTTAATGCACAGGATTCACATGGCTATAAAAAAAAAAGGTTTGGCACAAACTGGACCTCAATCAAAAAATTATAGCCTATGATTAAGTGCCCAGGAGAGACAGGAAATGTGTTAAGCTTTTTGTACCACAATAAAAATTTATTTTTAAGAGGCTAACTTTTTGTTTGTGCCAAGCCTTTTTTTTAGGGATGCACTGAATCCAGGATTCGGTTGGCGATTCGGCCTTTTTCAGCAGGATTCGGATTCTGCCAAATCCTTCTGCCCTGCTGAACCGAATCCAAATCCTAATTTGCATATGCAAATTAGGGGTGGAGAGAGAAATCGCTTGACTTTTTGTCACAAAACAAGTAAAACATTTTTTCCCTTCCCATCCCTAATTTGCAAATGCAAATTAGGATTTGGTTTGGTATTCGGCCAAATCCTTTGCAAAGGATTCGGGGGTTTGGCCGAATCCAGAAAAGTGGGGTTTTATTGTTCTTCAAGATAAAAAATATAGGAGATTCCCCCAGGAATCAATGGAGGGCGATTCCAAGAATTGTGTCACCCGCCAGACAAATTGGAAAATGCTTGTAATCACCCAGTGTGCCATTAATCTGAAATCTATGCATTTATATTACAAGGGCTGTTCTTAGGAACAAGCAGAATTTCATTTCCAGCCCATTTCTGCTGAAATTCTTCATAAACAACATACATTGCAGAAAACAAAGTACTGTTTGTGTAAGTGTAGATGGGGCAGCAAATGGTTAGCACTTCTCTGCCCTATCTGCAAGGTGCTTGTATGTTTTCCCTGTGCTTGCATGGGTTTCCACCAACACTACAAAAACATACAAGCAAGTTAACAGACCACTGTGTGTATGAATGTGACATAGACCTTAGATTGTAAGCTCTGCTAGGACAGAGACTGATGTGATTGATGTATAATCTCTGTAAAGTGCTGGAGAACATGTTGGCATTATATAAAAAACAATACAGGTATGGAACCTGTTCTCCATAATGCTCTGGACCTGTGGCTTTCCGGATAAGGGATCTTTTTGTGCCTTACGTCTACTAGAAAATCATGTAATCATAAAATAAACCCAACGGGTTGGTTTTGCTTCCAATAAGGATTCATTATATCTTAGTTTGGATCAAGTACAATTTACTGTTTTACATTACAGAAAAATTTGGATTATTTGGATAAAACGGAGTCTATGGGAGACAGCCTTTCTGTAATTCAGAGCTTTCTGGACAACGGGTTTCTGGATAACATATCCCATACCAGTAATATTAAAAGATGGACACATGTATGCTTGTTCCATGTTACTTATGAACCCTCTAACGAACTACTACCCTAGTTTACCCAGTGAAGGTGTGGGGTATACATGAGAGCCAATCCGGGCATGTAAAGGACACCCATAGTAGAGGGCAACACCAGTAGTTTGAGAAAGGTAGACAAAGGGGTACAACTTTTACTGCACAGGGTTAATGTATACTTTAATATTTAAATCAGCAGACAGAATCCATTTACAGTTCAGGTATGTAAATGTTGCCTAGTATAGAGGAAATAATTTGTTTCACAATTATCTAGCACAGTGCATCTCATAGTGTAAGGTTCGTGATTCTGGTGAGGCCCAAGTGGACTATAATCTTTTTTGTGGGAGCTACTTTTGCTCCAGGCGCCATGGGGCTGGATTTTAGTGCAAACTAACAATATGACGAAATAAGTTAATATCACTAACTGGATGATCTGTCTACAAGTCCCATTCAAAAGAATTGATACAAATATAAAGAAAAAGTTTGCTCCCTTTGCAGAAAAACCAGAGCCTGTATGATTCCTAACAATAGACAAAGAGATATATTTTACCTTTAACACTTCTACTGGAAATAGATTTATAGATGACCATATGTATTACCTTTCCAGCTACTGACTCGCCATCATAGAACAAGAAGTGTTTCTCTACTTTGCCTTCTTCAGTTTTAATCTCTGAAACTTTCCTGGTCTCCGCGTCATTCAGCACAACTTCTATCTCGCAAATGGGACCAAAGAAACCACTCAGAAAACTCTGAAAGAGAACAAAGTGCACACAAATATCAACAAGGGCAACAACAACAACAAAAAAATATCAACAAGGGCATATCTATATTATAATGATTGTAAAAGTTAATTGTAGGATGGTAGCAAACAGTGCATGTGGTGCAGGTCTGGGAGTCAAAATAGGCTCTGGCATTCCAAGTACAAAGAGGCCCAAACAGGTTCCAGCAGCCCGCTGCATAGTGACTTTCTATGGCACCTGATAACAGCCCCTCTGGCATTTGCCAGAACCCACAAATTGCCAGCCCAGGCCTGGATGGACACCAGATAGTCTCAGTGTTTCAATTTAGAAAGGAGGTGGCATTTCAGGATGTGTTTAATTGCATGTTCTATTGAGAAGGACACATGCCAAATCTATAAATAGTGTTTATCATCCATTAGTCTTTCCTGAAATAGATAGCTACAAGGGCATCGTTTGTGTGTGCATAGTTTTGTATTAGCATAATCTTACACTGCAGTTGAACACCTCAATCAAAGAGTCAATTAACTGTAAAAGTATTATGCTATGCTCTCTATTAAGAGTTCCTCTGCAGAAAAATGAGATAGATAGATAGAGATAGATAGATAGACAGACAGATAGATAGATAGATAATTCCAGTGATTAGGAGGGCACAACCATAAGAGTGTATAATGCCTGGGTGCCAGTCTTTAAAAAAATCTGGATATTCCCACCGATGATGGCACACCAAGGATTATTGGAATAATCCTTGGTGTGCCATCATCGGTGGGAATATAAATATATATATTTCTTCAGTTCCGTGGCATAACTAGATATTACTGGACCCCACAGCAAATTATTTTTCAGGCCCCCAAAATGTCTAGAGGTTGACCTATTTCAAAAATATTTATTGAAATGCTATAATGAATGAGGGCCTCATGGGGCCCCTATAGCTCCTGAGCCCCCCTGCAGGGTCACAAGAAAGTGGTTATTTCTGGTGAACTATCTGAAAACAACTGAAAAAAGGTGTTGGAAGGTGAACAACCCCTTTAATTAACAACAAAGTAACAGATATAAAACCAGTAGTGTATTAGATATTTACGCATAATTCTAGGGTAACAATTAGGTTGTCACCCCCAAAACTCACCCACCCTCACACAGTTGCAAGAATCTCCCCATGCGTGGCATCTGCACAGTTTGGGGACCACTGGTGTGTATCCTCTAAACACCTATTGGAGACAGCGACTACTTTACATATCAGTCATGTGAAATACAGACCACCGCTGGCATTAAAAAGTGGGAGACATGGGATTGCAATAATTCGATGCATATTTGTCAAGAGATGTCTGGGACTAAAAAAAAATGGGGATATAAAAAAACAAGTATTTTGCGGCTCATCACCTATGTCAACAACCACGGCTCATAAACACTGAGGAAGGATGGCCACTGAAGGGCTTTTGTGTTAAAATAATCCTATAGATATGTTGGAGCCTTAAACTGGCCGTAGACACAACGATCCGATCGTACGAATCGTGGATTTGTACGATTTTCAGACCGTGTGTGGAGAGTCCTGACGTTTTTCGTTGGTCGTTTGGTCGATCGGACAGGTTAGAAAATTTCTGTCGGCTGCGGGTAATATCTCTGCATGTATTGCCGATCGTACGATTTTCAGTGGGAGACTGTCACTAGCTTTGTCAGGCATAACTTTCGTACGATTGCTGTCAGGGGCAGAACATTGGCTCATCTGTTCTTTTACTACTTTATTTGATCGGAATGGTAAGACTTTGATCTGAATGGTTAGTGGCGGTATGGGAGATGGGAAAGTCCGATCGTAAGTTGATTCGTACAATCGAATCTTTGCATCTATGGCCAGCTTATGGTATATAGCTGAAATTTGATTTGTACTGCGCAAGAGATTTTAAATATATGATCAGAACAATGCCAGGAATGCAAGAGTGCGTGTGATTTATGAATAAGTGTGTGTGTGTGTGTGCTTACCCAGAGGAGAGCTTTCGTATCGCTCACATATACTGGGTATGAAACATTTATGAATATACATTATAAAATGCTGTAGGTCTCTTACGGTACTATTCAGCTACAGAAGGATTTTTTGCTTCATATGTGAAGCAGCTGATTAACAGAATGATCATAATTGCACTGAACTATTGCCTACTTAATGCTATAAGAATGAGGAACAAAGGGGGACCAATAGAACAGAGATTTATATCAAAGAGCACAATCTTCTCGAAATTATCTTTGTCTCTCTACCCTTGCCAGGCTGTTTAATGCTCGGTGGCATTATAGAACACAAGAGGCTGTAAGAGATAACTTAATAAAAATACAGGTATGGGATCCGTTATCCGGAAACCAGTTATCCAGAAAGCTCTGAATTATGGAAAGGCTGTCTCCCATAGGCTCCACTTTATCTAAATAATCCAAATTTTAAGAAATGATTCTTTTTCTCTGTAATAATTAAACAGTACCTTGTGCTTGATCCAAACTAAGATATAATTAATGCTTATTGGAAGCAAAACCAGCTTACTGGGTTTACATGATTTTCTAGTAGACTTAAGGTATGAAGATCCAAATTATGAATAGATCAGTTATCTGGATAACCTCAGGTACCTAGCATTCTGGATAATAGGTCCCATACCTGTACCACTATTCCGTATATGATTTGACTTTACTGCCCTAATAACTTTTAGGTCCATAAAGTCAAATCATATACAGAATTGGGACCTATTATGCAGAATTCTTTGTGACCCGAGGTTTTCCGGATAACGTATCCATCGACAATTTGGATCTTAAGTCTACTAGAAAATCATATAAACTGGCCAAACTACCAGTCAAAAATACTTGCCCGGAGATTTAATGGAATGAACAGAATAAACATATTCATATAAACTAGGGATGCAGGATTCATCCTTTTTCTGCAGGATTCGGGCAAATCCTAATTTGCATATGTAAATTAGGGGCGGTTAGTGAAATCATGTTACTTTTCATAACAAAAAGAAGATTTTTTTCCACTTTTTTCTTTTCCTGCTCCTAATTTGCATATGCAAATTAGGACTTGGATTTGGTTCGATATTAGGCCGAATACTTCACCACTGATTCGGCTAAATCCCAAATAGTGGATTCGGTGCATCCCTAATATAAACATAAATGCCAGTGCTGCGTTGGCTGGGCAATACTGTGGCACTACTCATTACAACAGGTCCAGCAGGGATGGGCATAGGGCTCGTGGACACTGGGCCTGCTACTGATCTAGCTCATTCTGGGTTTTGTGCAGCAATTTACAGCAGACAGACACAACTCTAGATAAACAAAGAGAAATTCCAGCTGCTGCACGTGGATGGCACCATACCAGCTCAATTACATAGCGTTCTCCATGGAGGGAGCAGCTGCAGTATTTATCTTTGACGCATGAAGGTGCTACAGCTGCCTGTGTGACTTGTCCCATAAGGAATAATAAAAACAAACTACACCAGGGGCAAAGATACAGACAAGTGGCTGTTGTGAACTTTATAACCAGATTCACGTCGGTTCCCTTAGTAGAAACTGGCAGGCCCAACACCTTCCCCTCATTCTGTACGAGTGTTGCAATCAGGGGCTCAGTCACTCTCCGGAATTGTGCAAATGATACATTGCACTTTCCTCTCTTGCAAGTCCTGCCAGGAACCCCCTGTCTCCTTATTTTTACTCACGACCTGCAGATTTGTTGAGGTTTAATGAGAGTGCACAACACTGCTGTATTATACTCACCCAACACCTAGGCTTGCTGCTTAGCAATCAATGAAGCCGTGAGGCTGGAGGGCTGCCACTAGCACAACTAGTATGGGTGCCCCCTGCCTGTGTGAATGTGTGGGGCAGCACAGCAGTGTATATGTGTCGGTATGTAAATAAGAGAAAGTGCCTATGAACACGATGGCAGGATGTGAGGTGCGAGTAGAGAACAAGCACAGGACACACAGCACGGACATGACAAGTCTCTATTCAGCTAAATTACTCGTCACGTTTCCCATATGTAGAGGGCAGCACAGGAGCCGGGGACACTGCAAGTTGTAGTTCAGCATGAGTCGGAGCGCCTTTGCCTGGCCTACAACTTCTTGCCCCGAGTGGAGCAGTGACAGGTCAGGCCCAGGCCCATAATAACACTACAGCTCCAGCCTCATCCCTCGGAACTATCAAACTACAACTTAGTCTTTCCATAAACACTTCCATTCTGTATTAAACTACAACTACCGGAAGCAGCAGCAGCACCCCGGAGCTTGTCGTTTGTAATACAATGCCTGCTGAGAGCAGCCGCCGATTATTACCGAACGAGTGTCCGTAAGTGACTGTGCCGTCCCCGGACTTACCATCTTTCTTTGCCACACACCAGACAGGGACCCTCAGCACCGACCTATCGCGACTCCACCCGCCGCCACCGTCACGTGACTTCGAAGGCAGAACCACCTGACGTCAGAAGTCTCTCCGCGTGACCTGTCAGCTGACCTAAGTGTGGGCGCAGAGGGAAGTGTGCAGTGGCTGGAGGCTTGTGAATTCGCATAGCGCTTATAGCTTTAATTTAGCAACTGGCATTTACGCGGCGGCCACTTAATGGGGGTCACGGGCTCAATAAGTTTGGACTTTAGTGGCAAATCTATTTGTGAAAGGCACTGCCACTCAGTCCAGGGCACCCCAGGCAACTCAAATGCCAACGTCACGCCCTGTGCGTAAACGAGGGCCGCCGTGCGCAAACGGGGACGTGTGTACCTTAGTTCCGGCCCTGCTACTACTACAAGTGTGTGCACAATAAGAGAAAGTGTGTGTAAAGAATATAAAGTACCCCCTCTTATAAAATATAAGGATATTATAAGTTACCGAGTATTTTCATGAACAGCCGAGTGGTTTTATACAGGTCAAGGAAATCTGAGGTAACTTCTAATATCCTTATATTTTACAACTGGTGGTAATTTATTTATTATAATACAGAAGTTTCAGTGAGTCTTGTGACAGAAATGACATCAGAACTCACCGTTTATAAGGATATCATTTACAAGATATTCATGGCTTTTGTGTATTATATGTATACTAGACATTAAGCCCGTTAAATTAACGGGCGCTAGAACATATGTCGTCAGAGACGGTCCGTGGGGCACAAGTGCAGTAGCGCACTTCGCCAGAGACGGTCCGTGGGGCACATGCGCAGTAGCGCAATCCCACGGACACAGGGACTGGACGCAGAGACACTTCAACTTTATTATATAGGATATATATATATATATATATATATATATGAACATATGGACAGCACCACCTTCCATTAAGCTCCAAGTGTATATGACATTGAATATTCTATTTATGCACTGTTTTAGGTGTAAGGCATAGAATTGAATAACTAACTCACTTTAAGGGTAGGACTACACGGACGTTTTTGGCGCGATCCGACACGCTGCGATAAAACATCAGCGATAAGTCACATGCAACGGAAATAAGATAAGTAATGGAAATGTCGGATGAAGTCGCAGCGTTGATCAACTTCGACTTCATCCGACATTTCTATCTCTTACCTTATTTCTGTTGCATGCGATTTGTCGCAGCGCGTAGGATCATGCCGAAAACCTCCACGTAGTCCTACCCTAATACATTGGTTTCTCTTATGCATCTCCATTTAATTGCCTTTACCACTCTGATCTTTAAAGGGGTGTTCACCTTTAAGTTAACTTTTAGTATGTTATAGAATGACCAATTGTAAGCGACTTTTCAAATGGCCTTCATTATCTATGTTTTTGTAGTTTTTTAAATGATTTGCCTTCTTATTCTGACTCTTTCCTGCTTTCAAATGCAAATGACTGACCCCATCTAAAAAACAAATGCTACAAATGTATTGTTTTTGCTACTTTTTATTTCTCATCTTTCTATTCTGGCCTCTCCGATTCATATTGCAGTCGCTTATTCAAATCAATGCATGGTTGCTAGGGTAATTTAGACCCTAGCAACCAGATTGCTAAATGTTGCAAATTGGAGAGCTGCTGAATAAAAAGCTAAATAACTCAAAAACCAAAAATAGTAAAAAATGAGAATATCGCTCTCTACATCATACTAAGGGGCCCATTTACTTGGCTCGAGTGAAGTAATAGAGGGAAAAAAATGTCGAATTTCGAATGGATTTTTTCGACCATTGAATGGGCTACTTCGACCTTCGACTTCGAATCAAACTAAAAATCGTTCGTCTATTCTTACTGTCTCTTTAAGAAAAAACTTCGACCCCCTAGTTCGCCACCTAAAAGCTACCAAAGTCAATGTTAGCTTATGGGGAAGGTCCCCATAGGCTTCCTAAGTATTTTTTGGTTGAAGAAAAATCGTTCGATCGATAGATTAAAATCCTTCTATTCGAAGGATTTAATGAACGATTTTTCGTTCGATCGAACGAATAGTGCTAAATCCTTCGACTTCGATATTTGAAGGATTTAATTTCGACAGTTGAATATCGAGGGTTACTAAACCCTCGATATTCGACCATAAGTAAATCTGCCACAAAAATTTACTCAAAGGTGAACAACCACTTTAAAAAGACAGCTAAAGTTCAGATTAAAGTTACATTTGTATTGTTGTGCATTAGGGTATGTGATTGCTGTGCAGCTTCCCACAGCAACAGAACTTACTGTATTTTTATTTTATTTTTTTCGGGGTGGAATGCACATGTAGTGCCACAGAGCTCAGGATACAATTCATTTTTTTAATGAAGTTTGCAGCACCCCAGACTCTACATGCTTTAATTGTCCATTCCATTGCTTGGGCAGCACACATGATCAACTCTTTGCAGAAAAAAACTAGATTTTTTTCAATTTGGAAATACTCTGCCCTCTGCTGGATATTGATAGTGCTTAATGGGGTGGTTCACCTATATGTCAACTTTTAATATATTACAGAATAGCCGATTCTAAGCAACTTTTCAATGATCTTCATTATTTGTTTTTATAGTTTTAGACGTTTATTAGTTTTTGAATTCTTCTGACTCTTTCCAGCTTTCAATTAGGGGCTCACTGACCACATCTAAAACCAAATGCTCTGTAAGGCTACAAATGTATTGTTATTGCTACTTTTTACATCTCGTCTTTCCATTCAGACAACCTTCTATTCATATTCTAGTCTGGTACTCAAATCAACCCCCCCTTCACCTCAGTTTAACCCTTTAAAGTGAATGCTGTACCAAAACAACAAATCGTATGAACACCAATAAGGGTCACAGACCCATACACATGGAGTCTCCCTGCTGCACACTTCACAGCCTCAGGATTTGACCCTCAGACGCACCCCCCCCCAATTCTATCAGGGAGGTGTGCAGGTACTAGCGAATACTCCCAAATTCTACCCCAGCAAGGCTCCGTTAATCGCCCTCCCCTTCACCCACAGAGCGTCCCTCCCGGTATCGCCGTGGATCAAGGCCTGTAGCAAGCCGTATCGGTTTACACTCCCTGCCTAACCAGTCTAAAAAACGCCTGACGCGCGTTTCACCTGCTCGCAGCAGGCTTTGTCAACACCTTTAACCAATAAACTCACACACAAACTTTCATTCCGTTTGGTAACATCCAAAATATTAACCAATGCAGTCTCACCATCTATATAACATACTATGCAGGAGAGCAATAACACATACTTAATATTATTGCTCACCTGCTTGTAATTTTTGAGCATTTTTCATTAGTTTTGATTTCTAGCTATATGTGCTTAAATTCTACCTATATACCTCTATATGTGTCCTCCTTCATCTGTTTGACAGCACAAATCTTTCTGTTTCTGGCTTCTTGACTTCAAAACTTGAAGGCCTTGATTTAGATAGCAAGCATAGCATGAAATATTTATCTGTTAACTGCCTGTGTTTCAGGCACAGCCAACATAAGTAAAGTAGTGTTTAGAAATGACTTGACTGACTGAAGATTCTCTATAAAGTGCTGTTGATGCTATATGAATAAAGTAAATAAATAATGTCCATACATTTATTTTATTAAGCCGAGAGCCAATCATTTTTATATTTAGATAATTTAAATCCTTTATCTTTACACAAAGCATGTTGTCAGCTGATCTTGAAAGCTCTGTGCTCTAGCATAGGAATTTGATGGCATGCATTTCCCTTCAAGTCAAATTTAATGGGGCTCTGCATGAAAAACTGTTTTTTGTTAATAATGAGAACTAAGTAACTCTCCAATATACATAATTAAGCATAAATGGCAAAAGTTTTAAAATGCCATTTACAGCAGTATTTTATATCTATTTTTATATCTACAGTATTTTCTGGCTCTGACTCTTGAAAGAATATTATAGAAGGCATTTCTCCTTCTGGTCTGCTTGTTATGCTACATTGTTTCTGAAATCAAATTCAGGAGTGAGTCAGGAGGAGTCAACAGCCAGTCCGTTACTGCTTTCAATATAAATGACATTTATAAATACCAATGAACTTCTACTTTTATTTTAAAGTTGCTTAAAATTGCATTTTCTTTCATTATGACAAAAAAAGTTTGGATATCTCCTAAAGTGGGAAGACCAAATGCTTGTATTAAACTGCCCTGTCAGGGCCATAACTATGGGTAGGCAAAGAGGCATGTACCTAGGTCGCAACAGTTTAGGGCAGGTCCGGACTGGCAATCTGTGGGTTCTGGCAAATGCCAGGACAGGATTAATTAATATTGTGCTATAAAGTGCTAGTGCTTCAAATGAAATTAAGAAGTTGACTTAAATAACCAGGATTAAATTGACCCAGGTGAGATTAAAGTTAATTCATTATTATATATCAGACATTAAAATCCATTCATTATAGAAGATTGTAAATAACTGATTAACTGTTAAAAAGTAAACTTTACTAAATTCATTAAAATTGCTGCAAATCAATTAAGGTAATCTTTGAGAACTGCATAAAAATTGGTGAGTAATAATTAATCCATACACCCCCGTTAAAGTTATAGGGTGTTAAAAAACGTTTGCATAAAATTATTCAAAGGAGACCAGCATTGAAAGAGAAAGGAGGAATAGGAAAATTGTTAGAGGTGGAGAAGTCCCAAGTTCTAGCTGCCTGTATTTTTCTAAGTCTGGGACCCCACACGGAGGAGAAAGTAGGTCACTGGGGACTGTAGTCTCGATTTTACCTTGCTATCTTATAATTCGGAGAGCTAATCTTCCCTATAAAACTACAAATCCCACAGTGCCATTGGATAACAGGTAAGATTTTAAAAGAAGAATCAATGCGGTCGCAAAGGTTTAAAATCAATAGGAAATTATTTTGCAATAGTAAAAATAAGGAAAGCGCCCAGGAGACTTCACAAAAAGCGCTTCCCAGTGTGCCAACACGTGTTTCGCCTGCTGGCTTTGTCAAGGCAAAATCTAAAAGTGACTCGTTTGGTGTGGCATCTTTATCACTTCCTGAATACAAAATCTCGCGATACTTGAAAATGAGATCTCGCGATACTTGGAAATGGGATCTCACGATGAGATCTCGCGATACTTGGAAATGGGATCTCACGATGAGATCTCACAATACTTGGAAATGGGATCTCGCGATGAGATCTCGCGAAAGTTACATTGGGGAAGATATGTGTATATCGTTGCTAAGCGACGGTCACATTTCAGATGTATTTGGTTAAATCGATATATAACTCACTGGTATCTATAACAACCACCGGTATTTATTGAGGAAGAGATGTTAGTAAAACTTATTATTATTTATTACCAAGATTATTTAAATAAAATGTTAGTGGAATAGTGTCTACTATTAGAAGGAATTGATATGTTAAACCAAATACCTAAATCATGATTATTAAAGAAAAGCATTAAATAGTATATTTTCATTGATCCCATTGGGTGAAACTGAATTTAATTTGAAAATCCAATGTGTTTCCCGTTTGAGTAATTCTTGTTCCAGATCACCCCCTCTGATTCCCAATTCTGATGATCTGGAACAAGAATTACTCAAACGGGAAACACATTGGATTTTCAAATTAAATTCAGTTTCACCCAATGGGATCAATGAAAATGTACTATTTAATGCTTTTCTTTAATAATCATGATTTAGATATTTGGTTTAACATATCAATTCCTTCTAATAGTAGACACTATTCCACTAACATTTTATTTAAATAATCTTGGTAATAAATAATAATAAGTTTTACTAACATCTCTTCCTCAATAAATACCGGTGGTTGTTATAGATACCAGTGAGTTATATATCGATTTAACCAAATACATCTGAAATGTGACCGTCACTTAGCAACGATATACACATATCTTCCCCAATGTAACTTTCGCGAGATCTCATCGCGAGATCCCATTTCCAAGTATTGCGAGATCTCATCGTGAGATCCCATTTCCAAGTATTGCGAGATCTCATCGTGAGATCCCATTTCCAAGTATCGCGAGACCTCAATGCGAGATCTCATTTTCAAGTATCGCGAGATTTTGTATTCAGGAAGTGATAACGATGCCACACCAAACGAGTCACTTTTAGATTTTGCCTTGACAAAGCCAGCAGGCGAAACACGTGTTGGCACACTGGGAAGCGCTTTTTGTGAAGTCTCCTGGGCGCTTTCCTTATTTTTACTATTGCAAAATAATTTCCTATTGATTTTAAACCTTTGCGACCGCATTGATTCTTCTTTTAAAATCTTACCTGTTATCCAATGGCACTGTGGGATTTGTAGTTTTATAGGGAAGATTAGCTCTCCGAATTATAAGATAGCAAGGTAAAATCGAGACTACAGTCCCCAGTGACCTACTTTCTCCTCCGTGTGGGGTCCCAGACTTAGAAAAATACAGGCAGCTAGAACTTGGGACTTCTCCACCTCTAACAATTTTCCTAGTCCTCCTTTCTCTTTCAATGCTGGTCTCCTTTGAATAATTTTATGCAAACGTTTTTTAACACCCTATAACTTTAACGGGGGTGTATGGATTAATTATTACTCACCAATTTTTATGCAGTTCTCAAAGATTACCTTAATTGATTTGCAGCAATTTTAATGAATTTAGTAAAGTTTACTTTTTAACAGTTAATCAGTTATTTACAATCTTCTATAATGAATGGATTTTAATGTCTGATATATAATAATGAATTAATTTTAATCTCACCTGGGTCAATTTAATCCTGGTTATTTAAGTCAACTTCTTAATTTCATTTGAAGCACTAGCACTTTATAGCACAATATTAATTAATCCTGTTACATGATTTTTAATTGCTGATGAATTATTAGCACATAGCACTTTATTGGGTAACCCAGCAATGGCTGCCCAATAATTGAAGCAACACTGGGTTAGTAACCTTTAACGAAACTGTTAATAAACTCCGACACTGCTGCACTAATACTTGAATTTTCTTTAATTGGTGGTCAATTGAATAGAGAGGGGTTTTACTTCTTTTCATTTCTATAACACTTTAAGAATGCTTATACAGGTCCTAACTTTGCTACCATCTATGGACAACCACACTCCCACACTATTCTTATCTCCAGTTTTTAGGTATGTAGTCAGGACCGCCATCAGAAATTGCAGGGCCCCATACGACAACATTTCCTGGGCCCCCTATTGGTGGTCAGGGCTCCCCATAAAAATTATTTGTGGCCAGGGCCCCGCCCATTTAAAAATATTGGTGGCTAGGACCCCACATGAGAAAAAAAATTTGTGGACAAAATTTGTGGCCAGGCCCCCCTCCCACGTTATAATAAAATTGGTGGCCAGGGCCCCTTAAACGTCCATGCCTTCCAGAAGTCGGCAGCTCTCAGAAAGACGGGGGGCCCGGCTAATCAAGTAAGTGTGGCCGCTCCCCCTACAACTCTCCCCCCTGATGGCGGCCCTGTATGTAGGATGTAGTTGTGTGGGAAGTATACACCTGGAGTTACATGAAGCACAGAGTGCTAGGGTGAAATCTAAGGCTAATGCCAGATAGGGCTGAAAATCAGCATGGAGACATACACAGGCTGAGAACCAGCTCCTATGCTGCAATTGCAACCTGTCCTGCTTGCACCCGGATCGGCCCAGGTGCAAGCAAATGTGATGAATTTCAGCCTGACAATGCAAACTCTTGCGTTTGGTGCTGCATGTGCCTGCATATTTCAGCAGGTTGATTTACAGCCCTATTTGACATTAGCCTTAAGGACACTTGTGGACCCCCCCCGGACTGGCAATCTGTGGGTTCTGGCAAATGCCAGAGGGGCTGCTTTAAGGTCCCATAGAATGTCAGTATTTAGTGGGCTGGTGGGGGCTGTTTGGGCCTCTATGTGGGCTGATGTGTACCTGAAATGCCAGGGCCTATTTTAATTCTCAGCCCGGACCTGCTTGTGGAGGACAATACTGAACACTAAGAAGAGCAGCATTTGCCAGTAGCATGTGGGAGTTATGCACTGAGGCCTCTATCCCCTGGCTGATTGAGTTTACTGTATGTAAACAAATATGACAAGTACCTGTAGACCTGGCCCTAGACTTTTAACGGGGTACTAAATCCTCTTTTTCAAGAGTGCAATGAATATGACTTTACTAAACAGTACAACAAAAGAAATTAAAAGAAAAGTCACATTCTACTTGGAACACAGTCAAAACACATCGATCATTTTTTAGGCTGTAGTACAAATGAAACCAGTACTCCGAGTGGCTTGGGTGCACTTTTCTATAGAACATCGCAATCAATTTTTTTTAGAACCGTCAAAAATGTATACTCTTGTGCAAGGTTCCTATGGTTCCTAATAAAAATTATTGGAGTAAGTGGAATGAGATTTCAGTTCAAGAGTGCTGATATGCCTTTTTTTTTTTTAAGGTGAACTTTATTTTTATAACAATACAAACAATAATCAATTGTATTGAGAATTGCATTACATTTGTCTCTATTTTTCCTTTATACAGTCTGTTAGTATAATTTAATGCAGTAAACATATCAAGTCCCATCCTCGGTAACACTTGGCTCTGCTCCCGGCCCTGGCTCCCACCAGGGACTCTATATTTTTTTAAATTTGGTTTTTTTAAATTTGGTTGCACTGCCTCTGGCTTCATAGGTAAATTTAATTTTGGGTATTGTCTGGTAGGTTAATTCAGGAGTCTCTTGTGGGTGTGTTGGCCCCATCCCATGCATTATTACACATTTTTTAGCATAAAAGAGCAGAACCCTGATCCTGAACTACAATCTTTCATGAATCGTAGGCACCAGGTGATCAACTACTCCCAATAAACACACCGTGGGGGAGAGTGTTTGTGAGTAGTCTAGTGTGTTTGCTAGAATGGTCATTATTTGCGACCAAAAGTCAGCTATTGCTGGGCATTCCCAGATCATGTGTAAGAAATTGGCTGTATGAGTTCTACACCTAGGGCAGGCTTCATCTTCTTTCTTACCCATTTTCTTTAACCTTTGGGGGTAGAGTTGGCGATAGAATTTGTCTTTGATTAGTCTGTCCCTTATTGCTATTAAGCCAGTATACATAGTTTCGGTAGCTTCGTCCCTATCATCTTGGGTAAATTCAGGAATTATTTCTTGCCATTTCACCTTTGCTTGGTTGAAGGGAGGGGGAACCGAGGTAAGCATATTTCAATATAGTTTGGATAACTGATGTGCCCTTTTTTAACTTGAAAAATAGAAGAAACCTGATTTTCTCAAACTCTTTTGATAAATCAGCCTTTTGGATTGTCAGTTATATGAGTCAGATTATTCCTTCCGTTAGCATATCTTATCAGGACGGGTCAGGTTATTCCTTCCGTTAGCATATCTTATCAGGACAGGCAGCACATATCATCATCTATTCTCCACCCAAACTATTCTTTGTACAGCCCTGAAGTTGCTGTTCCAGTATAACTCCTGTCATCTCCCTCCTCTGAAGCTGCAGAGAGTCGATACAATGATCCAACACCCACCTTAGGAGCAGAAGGGGGGTGACAACGATGGGTCGATGCTGGGCCTGACTGGGGACAATGATTTCTGGGGGATAGTGGGAGACAAATCACATATTAACAGGGCCAGAACTAGGGGCAGGTAGAAGAGGCCCTTGCCTAGGTCACAAAGCTTGGGGGGCTCCAGGCACATACCTAGGGTTGCCACCTTTTCTTGAAAGAAATACCGGCCTTCCTATATTTTTATGCATTTCTTCTATTAATAACATTGGGATCAAGCTTAATTTTTACTGCCCATTAAAATACCGGGCAATCCTACACGTACCTCATAAGCAGCCTACCCCTAGTCCGCCACTGAAAAAAGTTAAGGGGCACATGATTGCGCACACGCGTCCACATTTGCGTACGGGGAGTGCCATTGCCAGCCGGGTTGCACTTACGGTTGCCACCTTTTCAAAAATTCCTTACCGGCTGGTGGGGGGCGGGGACACAAAGGGACGGGCCGTGAAGGCAAAAGGGATGGGGACGCGCGACAGACGCTAAAAGAAGCAAAAGAAACGTTAAGTTCCAGGGGATTGGGGGCAGGCCGAGGGCTCTTTTTAAGCGTATTACAAATTTACCGGCAGCTACATTGGCAGTAAATTTGTAATACCGGCCCTGGCCTTGACCGGTAGGGTTGCCACCTCGCTGGTAAAAATGATGGCTGATCCCAATGTTATTAATAGGGAAAAAAGTTAAATATATAGGAAGGCCGGTATTTTTTTTTCAGAAAAGGTGGCTGGCAACCCTAGTTGCACTGCAGATCACTGTGAGTACTTTGGCAGCTCTGCATACATACATACATACATACAGCAGCCAAAGAACATGGGTGTGACTATGCTTACAGCTGTAGAACAGCAATACAATACACAAATCATACGTGTTAACTAACATTCTACTATTTCCTTCACTTCAGAAGTAAATCCCCACTATGGCCTGTGCTTTAGAAAAAGCTGGAGGACCACGTGCTCTTCACCGCTGTGTGGAATGTATCTCAATGTCAAACAGGCAATTTCTCTTCTGCCTTCGGTCCTTCCGTGTGACGCAATCAGAGTGCGCCCGCTGTTGTCATGCTGGGCATGCGGATTGTCCTGGAGCAAGTCTAGTGCAGCTGCAGAACATCTTGCTTTTATGTGGCTTTATTGCAATGTATCTTAAGCGCTTGTCGCCAGTTATTCGTTGCTGTCTTCAGCCGGTGTTCCGGGACGTCCGAGCATGTATTCATAGAAAGCCCTGTGCCCTTGTATCGGGATATAGGTTCCATGGGCTCGGGGTGCAGAGCAGGACCTTGCATGGGGGAGAAAGCAAACCACCAGACACTTCGCTGTTTTTTCCAGTGCAGCTCAGACCCACAGAGACTGGGGACACAGACATTGGCGCCGAACTGACGCAGCCTCTCAATAAGAGTAAGACCTAGGGTAATGTGTAGGTCAAAGATCTTCAGCTTTCTGCTGTAGAACTACAACTTGTAGCGTTCTACCACATCCAGAGATTGTCAGTAACAGACAGCTGGAGGGCCACAGTCTAGAAATACTACCCTCCAGCAGTTTTACACCCCACCAATGGTCAAATTGCATTCATCGGTCACGTAGACCTGCAGGCTGATCAATAAGCATGTGTGAAAGTGTTTACCTCATTCTATGGTTGATTTAGCCATACCCCAATTACCATCAATATATACATTTGGTAAACCACTGTTTTCATTCTGGGTGACCAAATCCTTTATGAAAACTGGGCAGGAAAATGGAAAATGAGGTTCAATGTTGATAAATGCAGGTTATGCACTTTGGCAAAAATAATATAAATGCAAGTTATACACTAAATGGCAGTGTGTTGGGAGTTTCCTTAAATGAAAAGGATCTAGGGGTCTTTGTAGATAACACGTTGTCTAATTCTGGGCAGTGTCATTCTCTGGCTACTAAAGCAAATAAAGTTCTGTCTTGCATAAAAAAGGGCATTAACTCAAGGGATGAAAACATAATTTTGCCTCTTTATAGGTCCCTGATGAGGCCTCATCTGGAATATGCAGTGCAGTTTTGGACTCCAGTCCTTAAGAGGGATATAAATGAGCTGGAGAGAGTGCAGAGACTAAGTGCAACTAAATTGGTTAGAGGGATGGAAGACTTAAATTATGAGGGTAGGCTGTCAAGGTTGGGGTTGTTTTCTCTGGAAAAAAGGCGCTTGCAAGGGGACATGATTACACTTTACAAGTACATTAGAGGACATTATAGACAAATGGCAGGGGACCTTTTTACCCATAAAGTGGATCACCGTACCAGAGGCCACCCCTTTAGACTAGAAGAAAAGAACTTTCATTTGAAGCAACGTAGGTGGTTCTTCACAGTCAGGACAGTGAGGTTGTGGAATGCACTGCCGGGTGATGTTGTGATGGCTGATTCAGTTAATGCCTTTAAGAATGGCTTGGATGATTTTTTGGACAGACATAATATCAAAGGCTATTGTGATACTAAGCTCTATAGTTAGTATAGGTATGGGTATATAGAATGTAATTAAAAGTAGGGATGGGTATATGTATGGATGCTGGGTTTTCATTTGGAGGGGTTGAACTTGATGGACTGTGTCTTTTTTCAACCCAATTTAACTATGTAACTAACTATGTAACTATGCTCATGGGAGGGGCAGGATTATTTAAATATTTTGCAAAAGGTCTGCACATAAGAGACAACCGTAAAGGTGAAGTTTATCTTATGATCTAGACCAGTATATTTTACAATGTGAGTCTTCCTTTGCTTTTCTTCTGGGGCCCTGCACACTGTGATACTTAAAGGGATACTGTCATGGGGAAATTTTTTTTTTCCAAAATGAATCAGTTAATAGTGCTGCTCCAGCAGAATTCTGCACTGAAATCCATTTCTCAAAAGGGCAAACATTTTTTTATATTCAATTTTGAAATTTGACATGGGGCTAGACATATTGTCAATTTCCCAGCTGCCCCAAGTCATGTGACTTGTGCTCGGATAAATTTCAATCACTCTTTACTGCTGTACTGCAAGTTGGAATGATATCACCCCCCCTTTCCCCCCCCCAGCAGCCAAACAAAAGAACAATGGGAAGGTAACCAGATAACAGCTCCCTAACACAAGATAACAACTGCCTGGTAGATATAGGAACAACACTCAATAGTAAAAACCCATGTCCCACTGAGACACATTCAGTTACATTGAGAAGGAAAAACAGCAGCCTGCCAGAAAGCATTTCTCTCCTAAAGTGCAGGCACAAGTCACATGACCAGGGGCAGGTGGGAAATTGACAAAATGTCAAGCCCAATGTCAGATTTTAAAATTGAATATAAAAAAATCGGTTTGCTCTTTTGAGAAATGGATTTCAGTGCAGAATTCTGCTGGAGTAGCACTATTAACTGATGCGTTTTGAAAAAAACATGTTTTCCGATGACAGGATCCCTTAAAGTATCAGTCTCTTCTGCACACTGAAATGGCTTCTTACTCCATATTTAACCTTTAATGCTGAATCCAAACACTAGGGGGTCGATTTACTAAGCTCGAGTGAATAGTTTGAATAAAAAAATATTGGAATTTCGAAGTAATTTTTTGGGTACTTTCGACCATCGAATTGGTCAAATTGAATGATTCGAAGTAAAAATCGTTCGAATATTCGACCATTCGATAATCTAAGTACTGTCTCTTTAAAAAAAAACTTCGTCTTCATACTTCGCCAAATTAAAGCTACCGAAAGTCCAATGTTAGTCTATGGGGACCTTCCCCAGCACTTTTCTACGTTTTTTTTGGTCGAATAAAAAATTTGATGGAACAGTTTTTATTAGATCGAAGCCTTTGCGCTAAAATCCTTCGAATTCGAAGGATTTTACTTTGAGGGTTTTTTAACCCTCGAAATTCGACCCTTGATAAATCTGCCCCTAGATGTATTTTTCTCTGAAGAGGTTGGTTGTTCATTGTAAAGGATATTAACTTTCTAAGTTCATTTTCTGTTGTGTGTTTAAAATAGGGATGCACCGAATCCACTATTTTGGATTCGGCCGAACCCCCGAATCCTTCATGAAAGATTCGGCCGAATACCGAATCCAAATCCTGATTTGTATATGCAAATTAGGGGTGGGAAGGGAAAAATATTTTTTACTTTCTTGTTTTGTGACAAAAAGCCATGCGATTTCCCTCCCCTGCAAATTAGGATTCGGTTCGGCCTGGCAGAAGGATTCGGCCAAATCCTGGTGAAAAAGGCCGAATTCTGGATTCGGTGCATCCCTAGTTTAAAACATGTGGACAATTGTATACTGCTGCTGCTGCTAGAGTATCTATCCAAGAGTTAAATTAGTTTTAGGCAACAAGGAGCTCTGCAAAATGCTCACCCATTTCCTGGGGAATTAACAGTTGTCCTTTGTGATGCTTCACTTTAGTCCAGCGCCGTTTCTCTCTTACTTGCAACCAGGTCCTGGCAATGATCTGACGTGGACCAGACACAGTCAGTCAGTTTCCCTAAGTAAGAACATTATGCCTGTGTCAGAACCCAGCTGCAATAGAAAGAGGACTTGGGAACTTGGGTAGAAGCTTAACCACTTTGTATACGACTGTAAATGCATCACATACTGGGCTTGATATATACAGAACTGCTACAAATGCAAACTTTTTTTGTTCTGCTGAAATGAAGCTCACTAACCATAGCAACCAGAAAATTTGGTTGAGAGTATATATTCTTTAATAACAATAACATTTTGCCTCACACTAATTTAACGTTTTTGTTTAGGAAGAAGGGCAAATAATAAAAAAAACTAGAAGAAGATGCTTGAATTGCATTTAGTAAACATTTATTTTAAAAGCTTCATTATCCTTTTAGATTTGCTATAAATGTACATTAGACATCTAATTTCCTGTTCTATGTAAACATGTTTATATCATCTATAGGCGATGTCCTGAAAACCTTAAACAAGTTTTATAAAAGGAAAGAAATGCAGAGACTGGGAGCTGAAAATGGACTGGATGGTAAGAGAGACATACATTTATCCTACTTGTATATATTAAAGGGTGTGTTCGCCTTTAAATTAACTTTTATTAAGATGTAGAGAGAGATATTCTGAGATAATTTGCAATTGATTTTTATTTATGCTTTTTGAGTTATTTAGCTTTTTATGCAGCAGCTCTCCAATTTCAGCAATGTGTTTGCTAGAGTCCAAATTTCCCTAGCAACCATGCATTGATTTAAATGAGAGACTGGGGTATGAACAGGAGAGGGCCTGAGTAGAAAGAAAGTAACAAAAAGTGTCAATAACAAGCAATTTGTAGCCTTACAGAGCATTTGCTTTTTACATGGGGTCAGTGACCCCTATTTGAAAGCAGGAAAGAAGGCAAATAATGCAAAAATTAGAAAAAAAAAATACATTATGAAGTCTAATTGAAAAATTTCTTAAAATTGGTCATTCTGTAACATACTAAAAGCTAACTTAATGATGAACCACCCCTTTAAGCACTGATGTTTTTAGTCCAAACCTTACCTGTGCATTTCTGTGTCATTCCTAGCTCGTCTCTTCCACCAAGCTTTTATAAGCTTTAGGAAATATGTTATGGAGACTGACCCTTTGCATGTGGACCTGCATATTGTATTAAATGATATTTGCTGTGGGGTTGGTAAGTAAAACATAAGTACATGTAAACTCTTTCAGTTGTAGTCTGGCGTTTATTGTATTATTTAATTTTAATAGGTGCAAGAATAATTATTACAGCTTTTGTGTACGTATTTAGAGAAGCAAACTTTGAGTAACTACACTAAAATGATTATACAAGACTGCAACATTAATGGAGCATACCAATTGCAATGTAATGAGATGATGCAAGAGAAATAGTGCAAAAGAAATACCTGTCACCACTTCAGTTGCCTACTATAGGTGTAAATGACAGCCGCCTCTTACCAGTGGAAATATGTGGTTGCCATTCACTTTAGATGTGCTATCTGAGCAAATACCTGGTATGTTATGGGTCTCGGGCTGTCTTTCGTCTAGTAAACATTATCGGAAATAGAATGCTTTTTACAAGATATGTCAATTTGCTATTTTACACATGAAAATAGTTTTTTTAACATGTACATTCTAAAATCATTTTAGAGATGACATCTTTTTGTCCCCCTTGTAGGCCACGTTGATGACCTATTCTCGTTTTTTATGAGACATTCAAAACAGATATTCCCAATGCTAGATTGTATGGATGATCTTCGCAAAATTAGCGATTTGAGGCTACCTCCTAACTGGTAAGTTTTAAACCGTTAAGTGAAGTGGTATTAAACCTTGCACAGGATACATAGGGATGCACTGGATCCACTATTTTGGATTCGGCCGAACCCCCGAATCCTTCTCGAAAGATTCGGCTGAATACCGAACCAAATCCTAATTTGCATATGTAAATTACGGGTGGGAAAGGGAAAACACTTTTTACTTCCTTATTTTGTGACAAAAAGTCACGCAATTTCCCTCCCGCCCCTAATTTGCATATGCAAAATAGGATCCGTGTTCGGCCGGGCAGAAAGATTCGGCCGAATCCTGCTGAAAAAGCCTGAATCCTGGCCGAATCCCGAACCGAATCCTGGATTCTGTGTATCCCTATTATAGAATAATTCACGATGCAGCACTCTGAAATGGTAAAAATATTAATTTATTAGTGTCAAAGACTAGCCAATGTTTTGGGCTCTTGCTCAAGTTTTCAAGTGCCTTCAGATTTTCACCATTTGTGTGTTGCATCTGTGAAAATATGCCTCTGCTGGTAGATGAGAATCACTCAGAAACACCAGCTTGTTTGTTGTTGAGACTCGTTTATCTGATAAAGTAGGTTTATTATTCATAAAAGTGTGAATTGACTGTTATCTAATAGTGGTATTTTAGTGGCTATGGGTGATATTAGACTAATACAGGTATAGGATCAGTTATCCAGAAACCTGTTATCCAGAAAGCTCAGAGTTACAGAATAGCCCATCTCCCATAGACTTCATTATAATGAAATAATCCAAATTTTTAAAAATGATTTCCTTTTTCTCTAAAATAAACAGTACCTTGTACTTGATCCAAACTAAGAAATAATTAATCCATATTGGAAGCAAAACCAGCTTTTTTGGGTTTATTTAAGGTTTACATGATTTTCTAGAAGATCGAAATTACCGAAAGATCCGTTATCCGGAAAACCCCAGGTCCCATGTATTCTGGATAACAGGTCCCGTACATGTAACTAGAAAGATGTCTTCAAAATGTTATGTAACAAAATCTGGCCTTTGATATTACCTGATAATTGGCGAAGTGCATGAAAGAGTGGATAGTGTGTGTTTTGCTCTGCACTGAGGTTGTGAATGTCACTGAATGTGGTGGAGATCCCTATTATGGTGAATGCAGGGTTATGACAGCATGAAAATGCTATCTGTATCTGACATAGAGACAGTCAGGGTCATATATTAGTACCGGATAAATTGGCAACTGGGCAGTAGCCTGTGAAGATCAATCTTGTTTATTTCATTTTTCTACCTGCAGTTAGATGAAAAAGCTAATCACTGATTGGTTGCTATGGGTTACTGCCCAGGTGCAACTTTGCCCACTAATGATAAATAAGCCCACTGTATTTTTAAAATAGGGAAGTATACATTGTCATTTCCTCTGCTTGTTCAGAGTTCAGCATAACAGGGACTGGCCATGCTTTCAGCTTCCTTGGGAGTATTTGAAATGCACAGGAATGCGGCACAGCTTGAATGCAGGGACAACCTCCCATCTGTTCATTGCCTTACAAGAGATTAAAACTGTTACAGATCATATATGCAAAATACTATTTCATGTAGAAAGGCATAGAGGTTCAAAAGAAAACCGTTTTCTGCTCAGTTGAAAGAACTGAATTTTTAGTGTTTTTCATTTTCTCCAGTTGCAAATATCTTGGGAATGCTTGAAGGAAAAGAATGTTATTTTCTTTTTTATAAAAAAAAAAAAAAATATATATATATATATATATATATATATATATATATAGATATATAAAAAACTAGTTGTCGAATTTGTATTGGGATATCATGCTGTTATTAAGGGGAATCTTATTGTTAATATATATGTAGGTATCCTGAGGCCAGAGCCATCCAGCGCAAAATAATCTTCCATGCAGGACCTACCAATAGCGGCAAAACATATCATGCTATCCAAAGGTATCTGTCTGCGAAATCTGGGCTGTATTGTGGTCCTCTGAAATTGCTGGCTCATGAAATCTACCAAAAGAGTAACGATTCGGTTAGTATACTACACGTTTTTTTTAACCTCTGCAACCTTTACTTCAGAGTTCGGAAAATCTTCCAAATCTCAGCTTTTTTTATGATTGTGCAGCATAGACCCTGGATGCATGTAAACCTACCTTACAGAGACAAGCATTTTTCCTCTGTAAAAGCCAATTGAGACATATTTGTGCAAACATGGCACCGCTTGCCGAACTGCCAAAGCTTTGATTGTGCTGCACTGTTGCAAATTAACTCCTATCATAGTAAATCAGCCCTTTTTGCCATTACTGATATTTTCATACAGGTTTTTCAGCATGGTTTTATTAATTTGTCACTCTTGTGCATCTTCCTCATCTGTTGTTTTATACTACAGGGTGTGCCTTGTGACCTTATTACAGGAGAAGAACTGGTGTTTGTGGATCCAGAAGGCAGGCCTTCAGCCCATGCAGCTTGCACAATTGAAATGTGCAGCGTGACAGCACCATGTATGTATATATTTCTTTCTTCTTCTATAATTGTTTCAGGCAGTTACATGTAGTTAATGTAGTCCTATTAACTACATGTTAATATGTTTTTTATAGTACCTTATTTTACAAAAAAAAAAATCAGTGAAATTGAGTGTGTTTATTTCTGTGTGTGAAAATTGGCAGCAAAAGGTAGTGAAGCACAGTTATTGTCTAAATTCACTTTGCAATGTGTGCCTTTATCCGTTGTTTGCGGTTGCAGAAGTATTGTACGCTGCCTTCTCTTACATATATTTGACTATAGGGTGTTTGTGATCCTTGTCTTTCTTCTCTCTTAGACGAGGTGGCTGTCATAGATGAAATACAGATGATAAGAGACCCTTCCAGAGGTTGGGCCTGGACCAGAGCACTTTTAGGTAACCGTGCTTTAGAATCTAGAAAATAATTCCTGCTATTGTTTCAGTTTGCTCATTTAGTCCAGTAGATGGGACTATGGTTGTAATCTCATGTGCTTCCTGGTCATGTATTTTGATAGGTGCCATATAAACATTAGTGTTTTCAATTAAAAAAAGCAGGTGGTTTTAAACTATTCGAATACGTGTTTTTGGGCTGATAGCTGCAAATACTTGCTAGTTAGGACAGTTTCAATTTAGGAAACATGGGTGCTTTCATGTGTTTTTTTTCCAGCTACAATACACTTTTGAAAAACTGCCCTTATGCCAATAGCTTCAGACACTGAGTGAGCTTGTACAGTTAAGGCCATACATACCCTTGGAAATAATGGTGCAGTAACAAAATCAATATCCCTACATCCTGAATACATTATAAAGGGTAGTAACCACCCAAATACCATACCATGAGAGTCAGTGGACTTTTTAGCCCAGTTTTGTACAGTAAGTGATATTAAATACTCCCAGTCTGACCCAACCTGACCCACCATGCTGCCATCAGTTATATTCCGCGCTTAGTCCCCCCATTTCTGAGATCATTAGAGGGCGCAGGGAGGGCACAATTCTATAAATTAAATAAATGGAGGAATTGATATCACTACCCAAGAGTCTCTGATCAGCCTCAAAATTTACTAAGAAATCCTCTGCAGTGCTGAAAATGCTTCCACCTAGTGGTAGATATGAGAATAGCACTTAGCATATGAATTAGGAGAGAACTCTCTGACCTATAAGAAAGGAAAATAATTGAATAGCTGAGGCATTAGCAGCAATGAGACCTTGCCATAGGGGGTAATGAGAATCGCCTCTCCTAAAACATTAAAATTGCATAGTTGCTCAGAAATGCCTCTGTACACATTTTACACAATTTCAGTGTCATTTCTCCTTAACAGATTAGGCTAGCGAACAGTGTTTGTACATCACTTCACTTGGCTTGGTGGGAATGCCTCATTCATTGAATTATCTATCCTAGGACTCTGTGCAGAAGAAATCCATATCTGTGGTGAAGGAGCTGCTATTGACCTTGTGACTGAGCTTATGTTTACAACTGGAGAGGAAGTAGAGGTACAGTGCAGAGTTTGGCAGCTAAACCTGCTGATTTGCCCTGTTGTACAGGGAGCCAATATATCCTGTCATTCAACGTAGGGGGCTCTTCACAGTCAGGACAGTGAGGTTGTGGGATGCACTGTCGGGTGATGTTGTGATGGCTGATTCAGTTAATGCCTTTAAGAATGGCTTGGATGATTTCTTGGACAGACATAATATCAAAGGCTATTGTGATACTAAACTCTATAGTTAGTATAGGTATGGATATATAGAATTAATGTGAAAGTCGGGAGGGGTGTGTGTATGGATACTGGGTTTTCATTTGGAGGGGTTGGACTTGATGGACTTTGTCTTTTTTCAACCTGATTTAACTATGTTACTAACTATGTAACTGATATGTCTGGTTATGAACATACTGTTGTAAAGAGCCAGCCAATTATAAATCACAATTTAGGAGACCAACATCAAATAGTGTCCATATCTTCTCCAGTAAATGCATGGGTGCATCTATATCCAGGCCCACTACCCTGTGCCTAATTGCAATTAAACAGAACATATTTTTCCATATTTGTACTTTCATATATATTTGAAAATTTATGTGCAGTAGATTCCTCTGATGTTACAACGAATACAGACACTTCTGCAAATACACACGCTATGTGGAAGCTATGACTATAAAACAGACTTAAAAACCTATTTATAGAAAAGTTATGGATTTTAAAAAAAACAAACAAAACAAAAATGTTTGCACCTTTAAGTGAATCTTAGATATCTTTGTTGTACGTCTAGGTTAGAAATTATGAGAGGCTGACACCACTTAAGATTCTTGACCATGCTCTGGAATCCCTAGATAATCTGCGCCCTGGCGACTGCATAGTCTGTTTCAATAAGAATGACATCTACTCTGTGAGCCGACAAATTGAAGCACGGAGTTTAGAATGTGCCGTGATTTATGGCAGCCTCCCCCCAGGTTTGTACAACTGGATCTTACATTTTAATTTCCTTTTTTTTATACTCTTATGTTGACAAATATATTGTGATGATGCCACCATTTCCCATTTAAAATTACTTGCATGGCATTTTGTGTTCTTCTTATCTAAGCAGATAGCCTGCTTTTATGACAGCATGTTCCCTTCACAATGTAAAGAAACAGTGATGCATAGAAAAAGATGCAGTGATCATAGAAAATATTGTTGCCTTTCTTCTAGGGACTAAACTTGCCCAAGCAAAGAAATTCAATGATCCAACTGATCCCTGTAAAATCTTGGTTGCTACAGATGCTATAGGAATGGGGCTTAATCTGTGAGTAAAGACACCTTACATATGTAATTAATTTACTCTGAAGAGATGTGGGTGCTGACTTATGTGTATTTAGTGTTTGGATTTGTAAATGTATTTGCGGAAATAGATTACATATAATTAAGTGGCTTTAATTTTTACCTTATTAGGTTAAAATAAAAGGGTTAAAACATGCACTCACTGCATAACCTTTGAGAGATATATTGGTGTATTTGTGTGTAAGTGCACCATATTTAGCCGTATATAACATATGTTGTTTAAAGGAGAAGGAAAGCTACGGAGGCAGTTTATTGCCAATAGATTAGCCACAATAGTGCAAGCTATAACACTATATTTATTCTGCAGAGTGCTTTACCATACTTGAGTAATAGCTCTAGAAACTCTCTCTGTTTGTTTACAATAGCAGCTGCCATATTTGCTTGTTGTGACATCACTTCCTGCCTGAGTCCCTGCTCACTCATAGCTCTGGGCTCAGATTACAGCAGAGAAGGGAGGAGGGAGAGAGGAGCAAACTGAGCATGCTCATTCCCGGGGCAAGGAGGTTTAAACTGAAAACAGGAAGTCTAATACAGATGCCCATGTGTACACAATAGAAAGAAAGGAATGCTGTGTTTCTTTTGACAGAGGACTCAAAGCAGCTTTACTTTGAGGGTTTACTGGTGTATTTATATAGACCTTTCTGATAAGGCTTACTTAGTTTTAGCCTTTCCTTCTCCTTTAAAAGGAATAATAATGCTCAGATGGTAAAGTTGTAAAACCACTATATGTAGCAGTGAAAAAGCAGAGAATTCTTAATTTATGAGTCAGGTGGGTTGCAAATCTGTTCTGTAAAAGGGCATGTTTTAAAAAATACAGTTGGTTTTGTGATAATAGAGTAAAGTTCGGTGGGTGGGAAATTGCATACCGAGACAGGGAATTTATCATACATGGTATCATTCTTTCTTAAGAAGTTGAGAGGTAAGAATGGACTTGGGAGTGTAACAATAAAACACACCTTGCTGCACAACACTTGCACACAATGCCATTATATATTAACAGTTTGGACATAACTATGCATGTCACTTCCTTCTTGTACAATGGGATATAACCTGATATTTTGTGTGGTGCGCCAGTTTAGAACTGACTTTTTAAATGATGAATGGGAAAGAAAGCAAGTTTATTAGATTTCTCCAGCTTTGACAGAATTCTAAAAAATGTTAATAAAGCATAAGAGGACAGGTGACAGGTGTGTGAGCATTGTACCATGCACTTATTTATATATCTCAATTGTAAGTCATAAAACACGTTTAGGGTTCCTGTTTTGCACACTGTGTAGAGATCACTGTACCAGCTCTAATAGCAGATCTGAGATGCATAAAAAGTAAGTCCATTGTACATTGCACTCCACTATTTGTTCAAGCCCCATTCATTTGTCATGTTTCAGAATAATATTTAAGAATGGATAAGTTTACCCAACCTAGACCCCCCAAGCTAGACTGTTGCTGGACTCCCTAATTACTGCCACCAAGATTGGGGATGCAATCTGGACTCTCCCACCTGGAAAAACACCTGAGCTGGACAGCCTACCAATAGACTTCTATGTAAACTACAGTAAACATTTAACACCCATGCTTCTACAATTGTTTAATGCAATACTTTAGCGGGTGGACCTCCCGACCTCAGTGATCCGGGGGAAAGATACTAGTGAAAGTTCAGGCCAAAAGACTCAATAATGTTATAGGCATTCTTGTCTCCCCAGATCAAACGGGCTTTAAACCTGGGCAAACAATGTGCAGACTTTTTACCAATATGCCAACAACCCATGACAATACAGGTTATAGGATCCTGGTTGTTCTAGACCAGTGGTCCCCAACCAGTAGCTCGCGAGCAACATATTGCTCACCAACCCCTGGGATACTGATTCCAGCAGTATCAAAGCAGGAGCTTATTTTTGAATTCCTGGTTTGGAAGCAAGTTTTGTTGCATAAATAAACAGGTGTACTGCCAAACAGAGCCTCCTGTAGGCTACCAGTCCATTTAGGGGCTACCAAACAGCCAATCACAGCCCTTATTTGACATCCACATGGACCTTTTCATGCTTGTGTTGCTCTCCAACTCTTTTTTACATTTAAATGTGGCTCACAAGTTAAAAAGGTTGGGGACCCCTGTTCTAGACAATGAAAAATCTTTTGATTCAGTAGAACAGAACTATATGTATGCAGACAATACATTGTTATTCCTAGAGAACCTTTATGAAGTCCTGGAGGCTGCCTTTCATGTGATAAAACACCAAACTGAGGACTAAAGATTAATTGGTCAAAATCCCAAATTGTCTCCATTGACTCTTTTACACTATACCCCCTTTGCTTTCACAGCAACCTAAGTTGGGCAGACACCTTTAAATATCTTTGGAGTGTGTATCCATAGAGACCTAATAAGATACTTAGACCTTAACCTTCTTCCACTTGTAGGTCTTCTATTAAACAAGATAAAGACATAGTCTGCTCTCCCTCTTACAGTGCTAGGCTGCATGAAGCTCTTCAAAAGGGGCTTATTGCCAAAATTTACTAATCTGTTCAGACAAGCCCCACTGATTTTGCCAACTTGGGTTTTCCATAAGACCCAATACCCAATTATCTCCCTATATTGGGGTGCCTCTGCTCCCAGAATATCTTTAACCAAACTACAATACCCAGAGGACTCTGGAGGCCTAGCTGCTCCAAACCTCAACCTCTGGTCACTGCTTGGTAGGGGGCCTCCCCTAATTGCAGCTACTGCGTTAGAGACCCAAATTGGGTGTTTCTATGAAGGACTTAAAAATCTATTGTACAAAGGCCCCAGACATCACAAAAATTGGACCAACTTATGATTGCCACCATGGGAATGTGGTGAACAGTCACACAACTACTCTCCTAGGGTGCCACCCACTACTCGATCTATGTGCCACTATGGCATATTCCTCAGCCTTCCCATTTGAAAACGATCCCAGATCCCCTCTCTAACATTAAATACCTAGATGACCTTCTGGATCAGGGTAACATTCCCTCATTTGACACCCTTAAGCTTAAATTCCAATTACCAACTACTGTGTTCTGAAGGTACCTTCAGATACGTGATGCCCTACAAGCTCCGTTTGGGCCCTCACAAATGGATAGAACGCCCACAAATGGATAGAAGTGGAAAATATGATCTTTACTCCCAATCTGGAGAAGCCAATCTCGCAGTTCTATCGCCTGCTAAATATGCCACATGGGAAACTATATACAAAATCGTCTAAGGACGTTCCTGCCATCCCAGCTGAAATCTGAAATGACATCCTGGACAGTTACCTAGTGTTTCTGATTAGTATCAAGGACAAAACAATTAAATCCTGCTATTTCCATAGATCTTATTTAACACCACATAGAATACATTTATTAAATCCCGGGGTAGGGATGCACCAAATCCACTATATGGAATTCGGCCGAATGCCCAAATCCTTTTGAAAGATTGGCCCGAATACTGAACTGAATGTGAATCCTAATTTGCATATACAAATTAGGGAAGGGAAAAAAGTGGAACTTTTTTTTTTACTTCCTTGTTTTGTGACAAAAAGTTATGTGATTTATTTTCCCACCCCTAGTTTGCATATGCTAATTAGAATTTGGTTTGGCAAGGCACACGGATTCACCTGAATCCTGCTGAAAAAGGCAGAATCCTGGATTCGGTGCATCCCTATCCTGGGGTGACTGATAAATGTCCCTGATGCAAGCAGTGCCCTACTACTTGCATACACCTGGTGTGGCAATGCCACACATATATCAGTTTTGGTCCAGGATACCGGAGGTCATTGGCCAGACCCTCACACTTATCGTCCTGATGGACCCCCTCATTTCCCTACTTCACTAAGTCTCAGAAACTGCCCCCAGAAAAGCAGAGCAAGAACTATTAGTGTTCCTTTTTATTTTGGTTTAATGCCTCATAGCCATGGCCTGGAAATCTGAAACACCCCCAAATATCTTGCAGTGGAAAAATGTCCCCATGTACAGCTAATGTCCCCATGTACAGCTAATGTCCCCATGTACAGCTAATGTCCCCATGTACAGGCTAATATACAAAACTAAACTATACTGACCCTCAAATTTTACCAAAATATTGTCCCCTTGGCACCTCCCCGAGGCTTAACCTCCTCCCTCCCCCATCAAGACAAGAAAGGAACCCATGCAACCAATAAATCCACAAGTTGACGGGAATGGGAAGTTACTCTGTTTATTACATT
This sequence comes from Xenopus petersii, assembly GCA_038501925.1. Taxonomy (NCBI): domain Eukaryota; kingdom Metazoa; phylum Chordata; class Amphibia; order Anura; family Pipidae; genus Xenopus; species Xenopus petersii. Next base: position 104,557,512 of record CM076684.1, read on the forward strand.
TATTGTTCACAGTAGACAGGAAAGGTTTGTAACCCCTTCATACACAAAAATAATTGTTTTTGTTGCACTTTCCAAACTATTAACCCAATCCTGGAAAACATCCTGTATGTTTATATGGCCTTGCTGTCAACACTATTATTGTTGATGTTTGTTTGTTGTATTTTGCAAACATTAAAACAATAAAAAAACAATTGTTAATAAAAGAATGGATAGGTATTTGCATATGGCGGGACTGACGCTTCTATGGATATTATCCAGTGGTGTATTCTGAGCAAAGGCAGCTGTGGACTTGTGTCTAGTGTTGCAAATTCAGTGGGATAGTACATGTAATGCCAGTGGCTTGTCTAGGGGCACTAACACATCCCTGTTTTATAGATTTAAACCAAAAATAATTTAGTCTGAGGATTCTGAAGCTAACACAATTTCCTGTATTTGGGTTTCACTTGATATTTGCTGTGAGACATGTTTGAAGACCTTTCACCAGTTGCTCAAGCTTTCAAGCAGGTTTTACACTGAACTGTTTCAAAGCAAGCAATGTATTTTATTGTTAAATATATTTATATTTGTCAGAGCAGATTCTGTGTCTTGAGTATTTGCAGAATCCAAGTTTTGAGATTTTTTTTGATAAATCCAAAAAAAAAAAAAATTAAAAAAAAAAAATAATATATATATATATATATATATATATATATATATATATATATATATATATATAATATATATTGGTAATAGCAACAGATAATATTTATGCGTACACCGAAATTAACCTGTGTGATTTTTTTTTTAACCCCCTTTCCTAGGAGTATTAAAAGGATCATCTTTAATTCCCTGGTGAAACCGAACATTAATGAGAAAGGAGAGAAAGAGATTGATACCCTCTCCACCTCTCAGGCCCTGCAGATAGCAGGTCGAGCTGGCAGATTTAGCAGCATGTTCAAGGATGGAGAAGTTACTACAATGTTCCGTGATGACTTGTCTCTGCTCAAAGAGATCATGAGGAAACCAGTTGCTGCCATAGAGGTAAGAGGCTCATCCAAGCTTCATGTCTGTGTGCATACTTGAACAGATATTGGCTACCAATCAGCCTTGAAGTAGATTGCCCAATGTATGAGATTATGTTTTTATTATTTTAGTATATTTAGTATATACTATTAGTATTTTTTTAGTAGTCTTATAGAGAGTGTAAAATGTATATTTTTATTTTCTTTAGACTGCTGGATTGCATCCCACCGCTGACCAGATAGAGATGTTTGCATACCACCTGCCTGATGCAACATTAGCAAATCTTATTGTAAGTATAAAGCAGTTTTGCTGAGAGAACATCCAGCATATGAGAACATGCCAGAATTAAATTTCACTGTATCTGAACAGAAGAGAACATGTTAACAAGTGCTTAGCCAGTGGGCTCTAGATATAGTATTATTTCTGTGTGTTTTTGTAGACCGTATAAATAATATGGAAGGCATGGATGTCATATTCTGAATATACTTTGTAACTTAATAATCAGGAGGTTGCTAGGGTTAAATTAGGGTTAATTTACCCTAGTAGCGAGGCAGCAGTCTGGAATTGAGAGTGTAAGATGGATAGGAGATGGCAACAAGAATAGCAATTAAAGTAAATTCTTGTAATTCATTCATTTTTGACTGCTGGACTCTGTTTTTTTTCTGTTGTAGGCTGCAAATAGGCAGAACAGGAAAGTTGCTTAAAATAGGCTGCTCTATAACATACTAAAAATTGTTGCGCAGTTTTGCTTGGTCTGAATGTGGTACTTTTTAATGGCTTTCTACAAATCAAAATCAAAGCACAAGCATTTTAGATACTAGGATCCCTTTATTAGATTAAAGTGCTTGTGGGACCAAACTATTCCTGTTTGGACCTCTGTGTACTTGAAATGCCAGGGCCTATTTTGATTCCCAGTCAAGACCTGACCACTATAAGGTATCATATTCAGTAATTCAGATAATTCATCATGGATGCGACAGCTTCAGGTTCAAGATAGGAAACTGTAGCAAGCAAACCTGCTGTATTGGTTTCGTATTGTATTCTAGTGCATTTTTCATCTTTTGCAGGATATATTTGTAAGTCTTTCTCAGGTTGATGGACTTTATTTTGTGTGCAACATTGATGACTTCAAGTTTGTGGCTGATATGATTCAGCACATTCCTCTAAACTTGAGGGCAAGATATGTATTTTGTACAGCTCCCATCAACCGCAAACAGCCATTTGTCTGCACATCACTACTGAAGGTAAGTTGCAGGGGTTTTGGCCTTGTCACCATCAAAATGTTGCATCTGGATTTCCTTTGCATTTTTTTCTCTGGACACTTTATAAATATCTTTCAGATTTCTTCTATAACCCTACATTTGGAATTGGAAGTTAGGATTTGTGATTACCAATATACAACCCCTACAATCCCCCCTTTTGTTGTGACTGTTTTGGCTTATTGATAAGTAAAAGTGCTGAATCCATAGTTATTGGATTTGGCCAAACCAAATCAGAGCTCTATTTTGCAAAAAAGAACACATCAATTGTGAACAAATATAGTTTCATTCAGTTCTCCAAATCTTTAATGTCACATAATTTTAAGGGTTCAGAATCTATTCGGCTGAACAGCCATATAGCAATTTATATTTGACTGTGGTGAGAGCGAGAGGTGTCACACTTGTGTTGTTCTTTTGCAGTTTGCTCGGCAGTTCAGCCGGAATGAGCCTCTTACGTTTGACTGGATTTGTCATCATATTAACTGGCCAGTCGTTTCCCCAAAGACCATCAAAGATTTGGTGCATTTGGAGTCAGTTCATGATATCCTGGATCTCTATCTATGGTTAAGGTGAGTTTACAGATATGTGGCTGATGGAGTGTTTAATGGGCAAGGAAAGTTACAGGGATCCCCCAAACTTTGGGGAAGATGATCTGTTGTCCATGGACTCTCAGATACAGTGATATTGAACTATCAATCAGGACATATCATTGGCTGCCTATTGCATACTCTCACTAAATGCAAACTGTTGGCAGAAGTAGAGCTACTGTTCAGGTCATAAAAAGAATTTTAGATGCCTTTAAAGTAAAATGTTATAAACACACAGCTATTCTTTAACTCTAAAACAAACGTACTTTACAGGACTAAATTACTGACTAGTGGTGCACTACCTTATGCTGTAATAACAATGCAAAGCCAATAGTAAAATACGGAAACATTAGTGCATGAGGAAAATGGAGGTAGGCACCGATAGTGATATACTAGAATGGGGAGCTGGAGGTGCAGAACAGGTAAATATGTCCTGGAGCATTGTATCAGTATTGATCAAGGTAAAGGCAAGTAATTGTCAGGGTTCATGTTGGAGAAAGGAAAGTACTCTGATGGGGTCAAGAGGGCTGCTAAAGAAAGAATAGTGTGAAGAATGAAGTGGGGGCGGGGGGGGAACAGGTCTATTGTTGACATTTTAGAATGGGCTGCATTGTGAGCCAGAGGTATGGAGAGGTCAGATGTGTGCATGTGATAGGGTGGGTTAGTCAGTAGTAGCTTTGTATTTGTGTGGACGGGTGAATATTGGGAGTGTTTAATTTTTAGGCTTATGTTTTATGAGTACCTTGTAGTAGACATTATCTCTCTCTATTTACGTGTATTTTGCAGCTATCGTTTCATGGATATGTTTCCAGATGCTAATCTTGTAAGGGAGATACAGAAAGAACTGGACTCTATAATACAGATGGGAGTATATAACATTACTAAACTCATTCGAGCCTCAGAATCCCCTGCTTCTGCCTCTGATAATTCTGAAGCACAAGGGGCCCATGAAAGAGCCATTCCAAACCTCAACCACAATAAAAACTCACAGGGACAGAGAAGACCCAAAGCATCTCAGTTGGTCCAGCCATTGCCTGTTAATATAAAAGGATCACTTGCTTCCAGATTAGTACAACAAGGACTTCTGACTCCAGACATGCTAACACAGCTGGAAAAAGAGTGGCAATCACAGCAACATGACAACGGGAATCGCAGCACTCCACAAGTGTTAAAGGGAAAAAGAAGAAAAAAGTAGCCCTGTGGATTTAGATATATTTTAAATGGACAGAAGAAAAATCTGTAGGACAAAAGAATATGCCAATATAACATTGTTTCAAATGTTAGCTATCATTTATAAGATAAAGTCTCTATTTATAATAATCATTTTTGTAAGCTCTTTTTTGTTGTCCTGTCAGTCTCACTTTGTGCAACCAAACAGGACGATCATATCTTATTAATTACTATAAAGTGGTAGCGACTTACCCATAACAAAGATAAATGGCAAAAAAAATTCTGCCAGAATACACACAACTGTGCAGCACTCAGGATATAACTTTAGGGCTTATTTTATAACAGGTCAAAATGGCACCTTTGGGTGTGGTATAAAAAAAATTGAAAGCTCTAACAAGGGTGTGAATTTGTGAAAGGATATTTATTCTTGTGAAACAGCATTTTATGAAGTTTTTCTGATTTGCAGAATAATAGGTTCACATAGCACAGGTATCTCCAAACTCCGACCCACTGGCCAATTGCGGTCTGCTTTCAATCTTAGACTGTAAATCCAAATGTAAAAACGAGTCCGGGATTGAAATTCCCCCAAAAGTCCAGCAACTTCTTTTAGGGCCCTCTAGGCCCGGACTGGTAATCTGTCCGTTCGGGCATTTGCCCGAACGGCCGCTCTATCCTGTGATGAAGTGGGCCGGGCGCTGCACTTATCTGCTATTAAAAGGAAAATATATTTTAGGAGCAAGGAGCGCACAGTTCACATAGTATGAATGCGCACGCAGAAGTTATTTCCAGAGGGAGGGGGGAGAGAGAGCGAGTGAGTGAGGAAAAGTCAGCTTTACTGATAAGAGTGTTGCACATCTCTTTCCCTGCCTTTGACTGCTCCGTTTAGGGCAGGGGTGTCCAACTCCCGGCCTGGGATGGTGATCCATGTGGCCCAGCTGGTCTCTCTGGAGAGAGAGACTCTGCTGCTGAACTTTGCTGCTCCACAGTTATTGTAATATGTATTACAATAACTGCCTGCTTAGCGAACATTGTGTTACCCAAGGGTAAAGTGTATCTGTAATAGAAATCTGTTGTTTTTGAAGTACAACACCCCCAAATCCTGACATCCAGTCCCTATTATAAGTTCACTTCTTGCTATTTGATTTATGGGGCCCTCATGCCTCAGTGTTGGATGTTTAAAGCAGAAAGGTGAGTTCAACCTGTGCCAGCTATTTGATAAACTGAGTCATTCCTAGGGAAATAGCAGTAGACCTGTTATTATGGCCTTATTGGGGCCCTCCTCTGCCCATACAAAAGCTTCACAGAAACAGACGATGTTGCTGTATCCCTCAGAGGGGAGGGGAGATAACAGAAAGTTTATATAGTGTAGTAATTTCAATATTAAATAAAACACACCCACAGTGTCCTCCAATACATATTAAAACACCTTTTCACTGTGATACAGAGAAAAATACCCTTGTGAATTAAAATAGGTTATTCACCCTGTGTGTTCATTTATGGCTTTTTCACCCTTATTTCAGACAAGAGATAAGACAGGGGTGGGTGGATCCGTAACTAAGGGATAGTGAGGTTAGCAACACAACTCCGGATTGTTACTTTCCGGTGGTATTATATACTCACAAGAAGTGAGTTTCAACTAATGTGAAACACACAGAGGATGGTCTCTCGTCCAGGCTCCTTCTTCCTAATTATCTTGGTGGGGAGATAAAACAGATATCCTGTGCAGTTGCACTTATAAAACGGAGCGTGTTTACGCCCGAGATTTGGAGCAGCGCCGCTCGTGACTTTTAAAAAAAAAAAAAGCACAAAGTTCCAAGGGACACCAAGGAAAGCGAACTGCCAGAAGCACTTTACAAGGACATTTCAATGCGCTGTACCAGAGTGTGTTTGCGAGCGTGATTTTACTTCTTTTATTAAAATGTTTTAAAAGCGCTTCTGCACAGAATATCTGTTTTATCTCCCACCAAGATAATTAGGAAGAAGGAGCCTGGACGAGAGACCATCCTCTGCGTGTGCACGTTAGCATGTGCGTGTGATGTCATGACTTCACTGGATTAGGCGCTAGTTCTTGCCGGAGGCTGACATTCCACCCATGTGCCTTTTAATTTTTCAGCATGGTCACCAACTCATCCCCCCAGGTAAAATGTTTATATAATATGCTTCAAATTAATTGGAGGGCTCCCTTCTGAAAGGACTGGGTCTCACAGAGTATCATTCTAAGGTCAGAAAAATGGAATATATAGTAAATGAAAGGAAAAATAAAATAAAATATAGCCTAAATGAGAAAACAATAAAAGTTTTAAACAAGTAAATAGAAGAAAAAACAGAAAAGGAGGAAAACAGAAAAAACATGAAAAGGGAAAAAAGAAAGATTTGGAAAAATGAAAAAAAGAGGAGGGACAAGAAAATGATTTTATAGTGTGGCAATTCATTTTACTTGACAACATATAAGTGCAATCAACATGCTTCATTTACAGAAAAGTTGCAAAGTGCTAAAGTACATTCAGAATACAGGTATGGGACCTTCTATAAAGGATGCTCGGTAGTGGGGTTTCCAAATAAGGGATCTTTCTGTAAATTGGATCTTCATACCTAATGGTTCAAAGAATGTCAGGCTGAATAGCCAGCCCCCACACATTTTCACCTCACCAAATCTGGCCCTCGTTGCAAAAAGTTTGGACAACCCTGAGATAGCAGTACCACTTAAAAATGAATATGGCACCTGTAAAGTAAGCTAAATGAGCTTGTGTGGCAGAAATATTGTGGCAGATTATTATAATAAAGTTCAATCACACTTTACAATCCCCCATCTATCACTGTTTTTGGCCCACCTCATACAACTAACATGATTTTGGGGTCATGAGAGAAGCATTGCCATAGCCATATTATATCTGAAGTGATCACATCTTGCCTTTCAGCAGGTGTACATGCTGCTTTTTATGCCACAGTGTAGGTTTACTAATGACTGCCATCGAACTTTGCTCTCCAAGGTGGATGTACGTACCAGATAAGAGCTCATTGTTTTACACAATTACATGTTTCCTCATATAAGTACAAAGGTCAGTTCAGTTCTTTGTAGCTAAATGCACAGTATTCATGCTCCTTACTAGCAGGACAGGACACTATACTGGAAAGAGTCTTTGAATTTTTTTTTCTAATGAGGTTCTATGTTCAGATAAACTTGCACCCTACATTAAACCTACTTTAAAAGGGTGCATGTAGACATTTACAAAAAAAGCATAAGGCATTGTATATCTCTTAAGGATATAAGCTAGTATGTTTCGGGGTTGTACCCCTTTGTCTTTCAGTTAACTCTAGAGCGTCTAATTCTAAGCAGCTTTTCAATTTGCTTTTTTTTTATATAGTTATAGTTTTAATTATGTGCCCTCTTCTGACTCTTTCCAGCTTTCACATGGGGGGTGGTCACTGCCCCTATCTTAAAACAAATGCTCTGTAAAGCTACACATTTACAGTTATTGTTCTTCTATTCATATTCCAGTCTCTTATTGAAATCAGTGCATTGTTGTTAGTGCAAGTTGCACCCTAGCAATTAGATTACAAACTGGAGAGCTGCTAAATTACTCAAACACTACAAATAATAAAAAATAAAAACCAATTGCAAAATTCACTCTACATACATACTTACTCCTTTATAAAAACTACTACTATTATTTATAAAAATCAGCATTGTTCTCAAAAGAACCATTGATTGAGCTTCTATTTTACCTTCAGTGTATGCAAGATGTAATTTCACCACTAGAAGTAATTTAATATTGCTTTGGATGCAAGTGCAAGAGCACTAATGGGTGCAAATCTGTGCTTGTGTTTGCAGAGGGGACCAACCAAGCCCCTGAAGTTGCAAGAAGCTCTATATTAAGAGGAAGGCACAACATGTTGTACACCATTCTAGGAGCTCCACTACATAGTAGAGCGCTATAAGCAAATTACTTTTACCTTGTGCCTGGCTTTGTAAATAAGTCTACTCTCTCCTTTACATGGCAAATGTATCAAGTATATCTATTTGATTGGCTTGACTGGATATGCCAGCAGGACTGAACTTTTTGATAGTCTCTAGGATGTGTATTTGTTTGTTGACCTCAGTGACCAACTGACTGCCTACTCCTGAGATGCCGTTGCTGTTATTCTAACTCTTAGGAGTTTTCATTGGCTCTGAGTATATGTCTTATGTAAAATGACTTCCCAATGTCTGAACATGTTGTGGGTTTTAGTTAAGTCAATGCCAAAATGAAACCAAGCGCATTGTCCTGACTGGAGTTGTGCCCCACAGATCCCAGGCATCCCAACCCATGAGCCTATGAATGAGAGTCTTATACATAGACTTGTTGTAGGTAATCTACACTGTCCTTAGTCTCATACATTACATGCTATTTGATAGAGGCCCACTTACTATCACAGCGAGGAACTGAGTTTCAAGCAGGTGAAACCAAATGAGTTTGAGCAAATGATTTATCCTGACAGCTCAGCCAACGTTTAGCAACCAGCAATAAAACTACCCAGGAAAGGCAGAATGTTAATGATTGAACCAACCTAGTGAATCACTGCAGCTCTTGTCTTTGCTTTTAAACCAATCTTCATTTGCTCACATCAATTGCATACATGTCTTCTGCCTAATCTTGTTCAGAAAAGAAATTTTTCTTTTTATGTTTTGTTGGGTGTGACTATTTTCCTCTCCACAACTAAGATCCAGACCAATATTCGGAGATGTTTGCCGTGCATTTGATATCCTTTTTCTTTACAAAATTAAAAGAAGATCAGATTAAAAAGGTGAGTGCAACCCTCCCTTCAGTTTATAGATGGGATATAGAAAAATAGAGTAGCTAATTAATCCAGAGTCCGAAATATATGCTCATTATTAAATGGTATTTTATGGTATGAACTGAAATTATGTTGAAAATTATCTTACATGTATTGCATCTATTCTTCCAAAACATATTTTCCAGAAAGCTCTGAAATACACAGCAATGCCATTTCCCAGTGCGTGTTTAATAATATAATTTTTCATTTTTAGCTAATTTCCCCCTTTTCTCTATAATAATAATAATAACAACACAGTAGTTTATACTTGATGGTAATTGCACTGCATGAATCCGTATTGGTGGCAAAACAATGCTATTGGTTATATTCATCATTTATTTTACAGGTATGGGAGCTGTTATCCAGAATGCACAGGACTGGGGGGGGGGGATCATTCCGTAATTTGAATCTTCATACCTTACAACTACTAACATTAAATAAACCCAATAGGCTGGTTTTGCTTCCAATAAGGATTAATTATATCTTAGTTTGGATCAAGTACAAATTACTGTTTTATTATTACAGACAAAAGGGAAATCATTTTTAAAAATTTGGATTATTTGTATAAAATTAAGTATATGGGCCTCTCCATAATTTAGAGCTTTTTGGATATCAAGTTTCCGGATAATAGATCCAATACCTGTAATAGCACTCTTAAGACATGATGCTCCATATTATGGAAAACCTTAGGCACCCAAGGATTCCATGCAATAGTGCCCAGACCTGTAGTACTATAGTCTGTTTACATATACAGTGGTGTAATAATAACACTAGCTGGTGTTTTTCTGATAAATGATCTCATTTTGGTGAAGTCATCATTTCTTTTCTGGGAGCCCATACAGACCAAAGGCACCATGGAGTGAAAGCAACCTGTTAAAGTTTCTTTCATTACCTAAAAAGTAAGAAATGCTTTTTTCCTATTTAGCTATTTTCTGGCTATTTTGGGTTTTGCCCTGTTTCCTCTTTTCTATCTCATGGTGCATGGAGAATGCACCAATATGCATTGAGAATATGCACTGATAGGGGCATGTGTTTTGTCATTTGACACTAGGGGGGAAATTAATATAAATTGCAATTTTGCACACAATGGGATTGCAAGTTTTGCCGTGAGTATACCAATTTTTAACTCAAATTTCAATGTGCCTCAAAGGGTTTGGCTTTTATATAATCACATCTAGATCTTACCAGGATTTTACAGAATCGTAGAATTGGTGCATTCCTACTAATTACAGAAATGTAACTTAACTGAACTGACTAAGCACATCCTTGAATGAATGAATGGAGGGCTACTATGGCTTACTGCACCTCTGTCTTACAACCTAAATTTGTATACTATACACAGATATAGAAATATAGCAAAGATAATGTGTAAAGTGCAAGCAGTTTATGTATGGAGCACTATAGCCTTGTCATTTGCATCAACTTTTGAGTATACCAACGATCCCCAACCAGTGGCTCGTGAGCAATTGGTGACCTCAAACCAGGTGCTTATTTTTTTGGAGGCAAGTTTTATTTGCATAAAAAACAGGTCTACTGCAAAACAGAGCCTCCTGTAGGTTGAGTCCACATAGGGGCTACCAAATGGGCAATCACTGCACTTGTTTTGCATCACCAAGGGATATCATTCATGCAGGGTCCCCCGGCAGTCCGTGCGCCACATTCAAATGCGGCCGTACGGAGGGGGCGGGGCCCAGCTGTACGTCACGCACCAGGGCCTGCCCCCTCTAGGATCGCTACTGCTTTCATGCTTGTGTTGATCCCCAACTTTTTACATCTGAATGTTGCTCATGGTGAAAAAAGGGTGGGGGCCCCCAGAGTAGACAATCCCAACCCCTCAGTGCTTTATGGATGAGCTTGTCATTCCTCCCCTGATACAAACACAAAGGACAACAGCACATGCTAGTGGAACTCTATGATGCCAATTTGGTTACCTGATTGTTATAAATATGTTGGCAATCACCAAAGTGATCATTTTGCATTAGCGGCAGCCTTTGAATAAATGAACATCAGGTGGTGGAATAATCTTTTTAATGTATAATCAGCCCGTAATTGTATCTTGTTTCCCTATACATTTATGCAAAACTCCAAAAATATATTGTAATATAAAGTTTTGTCATATTTATAAATACTTAAGCAAACTTTCTCCTCCCTGTAAAACCAGTGTTGTGTTTTAACCGATTAAGTGCAAATTAAGCTTTGTCAGTCAGTTTACTGTCTTGGAGATTTTGTCCATCAGTTGTGCACTACACACAAACCAAGATCCTTCCCAATAGAAACTGTTTTGTGGAAGCTAATCAGGTTTGTTTACTGTTTGTATCAAATGCCCTTGAATAGCTGATGCTGGGATGTTTGCTCAGTACTGTACTTGGTAACACAGGAAACATGTAAATAAATGTTCAAAGATGTGGTTTTAGCTGGCTTTGTGCTGTGTAATCAGGTGCCTTTCTCTTGCCCTTTTTATTCATATCAGGTGTTGGTTAGTAAATAAAGTGTTCAGAGGCTTCCAAATCAAATGTCATGTCTGGTACATTTTTAAAATCAAATATCACATATGCAGGAAAATATATCTTCTGCCATATATATATATTTATATTTCTCCCATGACCAGGTTGATCGTTTTTTGTACCACATGCGTTTATCAGATGAAAACCTACTAGATATCATGGGTCGCTTCCGAAGTGAAATGGAAAAAGGCCTCAAGAAGGACACAAACCCAACTGCATCCTTGAAGATGCTTTCGACCCATGTCAGATCTACTCCGGATGGTTCAGGTGAGAGAACTAATTCTGTATTACCTAGCAGACTGTAGAAGTGCATTGTAACATGCTAAACTGTCTACCTTTTTAAATATATCAATATGGTTTTTTTTGTATCCTAGTTTCCCAGGTGCAATAACCAATTGCATTTAATATTTGATTTGAAACAGATAACCAATACATTCTACTTGCTTATTGATTACTATAGATAGCAAACCTTTAATTGCAAAATCCTGTAAGTCTTTACTACTTTTGCCATCATTTAACAGGCATAATTATAATACAGTACAGATATGGGACCTGTTATCCAGAATGCTCAAGACCTGGGCTTTCTGGATAAGGGGTCTTTCTGTAATTTGGATCTCCATACCTTAAGTCTACTAAACCCACAAGGATTGTTTTGACTCCAATAAGGATTCATTAGATTAATTATATCTTAGTTTGGATCAAGTACAAGGTATTATTTTATTATTACAGAGAAAAATGAAATCAATATAAATGTAATTATTTGATTAAATTGGAGACTATTGGAGATGGCCTTCCTGTAATTTAGAGCTTTCTGGATAAAGGGTTTTCAGATAATGGCTCCCAGACCTGTACTCCCTAATCACATATAGAATAAACATACTAGAATTAGTTCCACCACCATGCAAGTACTCAGTGTTTATTGCTCCTCAGGGCTATGGTTTTTGGGTAGAGCAGAAAGAACATTTCTCCATATTTCTGAAAAAAAACTCCATTCTGTCCACAGAAAAGGGTGATTTTCTGGCTTTTGATCTTGGAGGCTCAAACTTCCGTGTTTTGAGGGTTAAAGTGTCTGAAGATGGAAAGCAGAAGGTGCAGATGGACAGTCAGTACTACCCCATGCCCAATGAAACAATGACAGGAAGTGGGGCAGAAGTAAGTCTGGTCTCTCTATCCTGTAATTAAGAAAAACATCATGTTGTCTTCTATGTGCTTGAAAATCTAAACTGAGTCTATTTTTTTGTTTTGAGGGGTAGTGACCCTGGCAGCCATATATCAATAAACAATTACCAACTTAAAAGTTAAAGATATGTCTATCTATAACATACTTAAAGTTTATTTAAAAGGTGAACCTTCTCTGTAAATCAAATTCATATTACGACAGACAAGCAACAAGTACATTCTGCATCAGTATTGATAGTTATAAGCTCCATATCATTGTCTTTAATGGCAGATCTTCAATTTATGTTAATGTTTATTGATTTCAGAACAGAGCGCAATAAACATTTGAGCATATAATATACAGCATTTCTAGTCTCACCCACCCAACTATAACCTTTTCAGACCCCCAATTTTATATGAGGAGAGAAGGACAAATCTAAATAATAAGAATAATACCATGTCTGGCGTGAGCATACTCTAGGGCTAAGACCAACTGTATCTGGTGTTTATTCCTCCATTGTATTCTTTACAAATGTGGTTGTGGTTATTAGAAAATAAACAACCTGCACATCTCCTTGTGCTCATTGCTGGAAAACAAGCAACCCTCCAATGCATGGGAAACCACAATAAAAAAAGAATTCTGCTAAACAAGATACCTCTTTATAAGAAAATAATAAAAAAACAGGAATAAGTAGTAGCTCTTTCCTGACTGATAAAATTGTCAGCCATCCAAAATTTATTGCAGTTGAAAGGGCCTATGGTACACCCTGTCTTAGTGGGCCTTGAGCAAGTGCATATTTTGCCCATCTATTAAATTAGCCTGGTACTTTTGTTTTTTTAATTGCAAGACCTACATGCTACATTGTAAGTACAGATAACCACATTGTTTCCCATGATTAAAATGAGCCTACCTGTATCTGACACACATACTTACTTGCAGTTGTAGCGCCTTGAATGCATGTACTTGAATGGACGTTAGCACTTAAAGCTTTAGCACTCTAGTACTTAAGTCCAGAGTCATAGTAAATCTGGAAGCCAATAAGATCTGTGATCTATTTATTGGCTTCCAAATGCCTACACAGTTTGCTAGCAGTAACTGTAGACACCAAGAATTTAGAAATTATCATATTATTATTATTAACATGTATTTATATAGCACCAACATATTGCGTAGCACTGTAAAGTAAATGTGATTATTCAACTAAATCACATGAATTATATACATAGAACATATGGAGTTACATACATCACAATCAATACCGGTACAAAAGGTGAGGAAAGCCCCATGCAGAAAGAGCTTACACTCTAAAGGGAGCCATTACCAACTTAAAAGTTAAATATATGTCTGTCTATAACATACTTAAAGTTTATTTAAATTATTTATTTAAATTATTTATTTAAATTAATAATTAAATTAATAAATTAATTTAAATGAATGCTTTAATTAATACATGCAGCAGAACTTCTGTAATTATTGCAACTATTACATTTCATGATTCCTTAATTGATGAGAGTTTACTAGTATTTTCTGGAAAGAGGGCATTGACTATTACAATAGCCTGCCAACAAATATGCAATAATAACCTGGACGTGACTCTAGTCATCAGCAGTCATGGATTCGCTGTGAAATTTCGTATTTCGCGGTCTGCAAATTATTTTGCAAAACGACATAAAAATTTGATGTGATAAAAATTTACACAGAGACAAAAATTTGCCATAAGAAAAAACGTCCGTTGACTTTAATGCATTTGGACAAAAAAGTCTCAGAGACAAAAAAAAGCTGCCAAAAGAAAAAACTCAGATTGACTTTAATGCATTTGGAGTACTAATATCATATGATATTTGGCATGTGCATGTATTGCGGAAGACAAGCAGGAAAGATTGTAATTGTTACGTACGTATGGGGGAGGGTAGCTAAAGCTTTACTTGTGCAGAATTGCTCTACATAAGTATCCAGAGAGCAACAATGCCACAAGAAGACAAGATAGTAATTTGTTGTTCTAGGTGCATTCTGTACATAATTATGTATCTTTCAGATCAGTTATTGAAAAAATTAAATAAACCTTGTTAGCATTTATTACATGACTGTACTTTTGCTGCACTTCTGGAATCCTAATGCTTTGGGGGAAATCAGTCCTGATGGGATAGTTCACCTGCTCTTCCCTTGATTGTTTAATATTTATTGATTTTTTTTTCACCCAGCTTTTTGACTATGTTGCTGACTGCCTGGAGGACTTCATAAAGAAAAGACAGATAAAAGAAAACCTTCCACTTGGATTTACGTTCTCATTTCCTTGTAAGCAGACAAAACTGGATGAGGTAAGAAAGTGCCCTACACATTCAATATGGTACAGGTATAGGACCTGTTATCCAGAATGCTCGGACCCTGGGATATTCTAGATAAGGGAACTTTATGTAATTTGGATCAACATACGTTAATTCTACTAAAAAATCATTTAAACATTAAATAAACCCAATAAGAATTAATTACAGTATATCTTAGTTGGGATCAAGTACAAGGTACTGTTTTATTATTACAGAGAAAAAGAAAATCTTTTTTTTTAACAATTACAGTAGAACCACCATTTTCTGTTTTTCAGGGGACCAGGAGAAAAATGGTGTAAAATCGAGGAAAATTTAAAATTAGGGAAATATATTATGCATGATGTAATAGGTGGCACCACAAAACAACAATGTAGAATGAACGAAAACTTAAAATCAGGGGATATAAAATTGAGGTTCCACTGTATGATTAAATGGATTATATAGGAGATGGCCTTTCCTTAATTCTGAGCTTTCTGGATAATGGGTTTCCTGGATAATGGATCCCATACCTGTACCTTATTATAACCAACAGACACAAATGTATCTCCTTCTACCAGAGTATAACCTTTAGAGAATGCTTGAGTTGAGTCATAAGCGGTCCAATTCTTACAATTTTTTTCAGTGTAAAATATTGTCACACACCTTTATAAATATGACTGGGTTTCCAAGACTCTCATCTCAAACTAGAACATTTCTTATTTGATTTTCGAATATTTAGTCCTTTTGTCTGATTGCTGTACTATTGCTTTAAAGGGAGTGCTAATTTCATGGACAAAAGAATTTAAAGCAAGAGGTGTTCAAGGCTCCGATGTTGTGAATGTATTGCGTAGCACCTTGCAGAAAAAACAGGTATGTAATGGTTGTTTATCACCAATGCATAATATTTGGAGCACCACTGCCAGATCAATTGTAGGCCTGCCACATTAAACATCGAATTGGTCACTCAGCAGAAAGCATATGAGTGCTTCAGAGTCCATCAGATCCAATTGGCACAGATTTCTGATAACAATGAGGCAGTTTGATACAACCTTCACTAACAAGGCATTGGATGTCCTTATAATAAACATCCTCAATTCTTCCTTACTTAAATGGCAAAGACAGAACTGACATTCGAAACCCATTTGGTCCTCTGGGGCCCCATACAAGTATGATAAATGAAATAGGATTCGCACAAGATTTGAGATTGCCATACAAGTATGACATTTGGTGTTCATTGCTCGTTACTAAAAAAGCATTATACTTCACAGGCCCCAGGAATAATGAGCCCTCATATAGTTGTCTTTCTGTAAACCCCAATGGCTTATCATCAGATGCTTTTCTGGAAAATGTCTTTTATTGACCTTAATGTCATGTTAGAATTTGCTACAGAGCATACCCAGAATTGGAGACTAACACCAACTAACCCTTGAAATAGTCAGGCAGTCATTGGTAGAAGGGATACTAAGTCATTAAATGGCAATCCTACACCGAGCAACCTATAGCTTCCATATTGCTTTCTATAGGAGATCCACCAGTGATGCTAGGATACTTTCTCTACAGTTAAACTGGTGGTTTACCCTTAAGTTAACTTAGATGCTGTAGAATGACCAGTTCTAAGCAACTTATAATTGATCTTCGTTATTTATTTTTTAAAAGTTTTTGAATAATTTGCATTTTTCTTCTGATTCTTTTCATCTAAAAAAAAAACAAATGTTCTGTACAGCAACAAATTTATGGTTATTTCTACTTTAATTGCTCATCTTTCTATGCCTTGCGAGGAAAGTTCGGGCGACTCTGGAAAACGAAGTGCTCCGAGTGCCATCTCACTGGCGATTTACATTCTAGCCGGCGGGAAGGCAGTTCGGGAGATTAGTCGCCACGAAGAAGAGCAGATTTGTCGCCGGGCGACTAATCTCCCCAAATTTGAGCGTGTGTTTCTGCCCTTAAAAACCACTTTCTACTGAAAACACATCTAATCTGACAAGCCTTTCTTTATTAGTTATCTAGCTCTTTTGTTATTCTTTAAAGAACTGGTTCTGTTTCAATAATATCCTTTTGGTAATCAGATGCCGAGAAAACAATTTAAAGTAAAGTCTATGCAGGCAGTATATGCAATTTCACAAAAAGTATTTGTTCTCTGACCTTCAGTTATTTATTCAAACACAGAAGGCACAAATTCACTCCTAGGCCACATTAGGCCTCTCAGTATGAAATTATTTCATAAAGTCTAAATATATCACACTGAATGCATTTCTCTAAGTTAAATTTATACTTGTAGCTGTATAACATGTCTTATCATACTACAGGTATGGGGACCTGTTATCCAGGATGCTCGGGACCAGGGGTTTTCTGGATAATGGATCTTTTCGTAATTTGGATCTACATACCTTAAGTCTACTAGAAGGAAATAATTTTTTAAAAATTTGGATTATTTGGATAAAATGGAGTCTAAAATGGAGCTTTCTGGATATTTGATTTCTGGATAACAGATCCCATACCTATACAAACAATCCTGCCTGCCATCTTACTCATCACGAATAATAAATATAGAGCAGTTTCCAATATTTTGTAATAATTCATGCTAATCATTTGACTTTCTTTAGCAGCTTTACATGTTTTAACCATAATGGTTTTCCACACATAGAGCAACCAGCTTATCCAATTTAGCCATTGAAACTATGGTATTAGTGTTGATCAATCAAAATGGTTAACCTGGTACTTTTGTTGTAGTTAATCTGTTGTAGGATGGAGCCACACCTACTTACCGTGAGACCCCCTTATTGACCCTGTTTCTGTGAGACAAATTATCTGAACAGTACAGTTTGGATTCAAGTCTTATGGCACACAGATATTTATGAAGCTCACTTGAATAGGAAATATTTAGTAGATGGCAGTAGATAAGTATCTCAGAATCATCTATAATAGACAGAACTTTTCTGATTTAAGTGAAGGGGAAGTTGCAGTAGGAAATCTACATAGAGTGGTTGCATATTTTGTCTTTTCTTCCT
Source organism: Xenopus petersii (assembly GCA_038501925.1). NCBI lineage: Eukaryota > Metazoa > Chordata > Amphibia > Anura > Pipidae > Xenopus > Xenopus petersii. Next base: position 104,575,319 of record CM076684.1, read on the forward strand.
TCAGTGCACAAATGTGGAAGTCCTGGCACTTGTAAATGACACTGTGGGTACCATGATGACGTGCGGATATGACGACCAGTTGTGTGAAGTTGGCGTTATTGTAGGTATGTAATTCAGTTTATTTCATGTGCATTAAATTTAAGAGTGAAAAATTTAGCAGTGAAAAATTCAACCTGATCGTGCTCGTTTCACAAATCTTTGAAATTTCCCATGTTTTATGTCAGTTGTTTGATTAAATCTAGCATTTTGTTCCAGGTTTAAGCAATGTCATTATCATGCACAGGGCCAGAACTAGGGGTAGGCAGAAGAGGCAGCTGCCTAGGGTGCAATGATTGGGGGTGCTGGGCAGGTACCTCTAACATTGTCTTCTGCCTACCTCTAGTCTGTGTTTGCACCCCTCAGTCTTACTCCTGTTCCTTCCCTCTGTCACCCACACTTCCAGTGCCCTCCTGTCACCCTCCCCTCCGTTGCTCTGCCCTTCATCGCAGTTGGGTGCGCACACGCACCGGAGGGGGTGTTGGTGGCTGGCTGGGTTGCCTAGGCGCTTGGCCGGCCTGGCCCAGCCCTGGTCATGCATAACAGTAGGGCACCACAAAATTCTGGAACCAATTTGTTAGATCAGAAAATCTGCAACCCGACATATGCCAACCCAGACCAATATTATATTCTGGAACAACCAATTGATCCTGCTGTATTCATATAATCACATGGTCAGCACCAAGGTTTAAAAAGAAAATATAAACTACAACAAAAAAATCTAAATAGTGTCTAATGCTGTAATATAAACTTTTTAGCCTATGGCACTGAACACTTGATTGTTTGAATTCTGCTCCTGCTTTTAGCTTTATACCTAAATCGTGTTTGTAAAATACAATGGAACATCTTCAAACTGGTGCTTTTGTTATCACCTTTGACATTATGGAAATTTTAGGTACTGGAACCAATGCCTGCTATATGGAAAACCTGAGCAACATCGACCTTGTTGAAGGAGATGAGGGGAGAATGTGCATAAACACAGAATGGGGTGCTTGTGGAGATGATGGTCTCTTGGATGATATCAGAACAGAGTTTGATTTAGAGATAGATCTCGGATCTCTAAACCCTGGAAAACAACTGTAAGTAGTAATTGAAGTAAAAGAAAGCTTGCATTGTGTGACTGAATTATGGATGCACCAAATCCACTATTTGGGATGTGGGCGAATCCCCGAATCCTTTGTGAAAGATTCAGACGAATAATGGACCAAATCCGAATCCTAATTTGCATATGCAAATTAGGCGTAGGAAAGTAAAAAGTGGGAAAATGTTTTTTTTTTACTTCCTTGTTTTGTGACGAAAAGTCATGTGATTTCCCTTTGTGCCCCTAATTTACATATGTAAATTTGGATTCAGATTTGATTCTGCTAGGCACAAGGATTCGGCCGAATCCGAATCCTGCTGAAAAATGCCGAATCCCAAAACGAATCCTGGATTCAATGCATTCCTGAATGGCATTAGTCAGTGGTACATGATTTAAATAACTCGATAGACCCAGACACATTTATATTAATTTGAAAAAGAAAAAAAGGTCCCACAAATATTTGGTGAGGTCATTCTTATTTGGCCTGAATAACTGTATTGGCTACTAACAATGCTCTGTCTCTCACAATAAATAACTCTGGCTCCTTCTAATAAATCACCCATTGTTTAAATAATTAATGTGAATTTGCTACGATGGGTGTTTGTGACCACTTTACATTACTACTTTGGTTTGTTCACCATTTTTCCTCTTGTTGCTCAATGAGTTACTAGAGATAGAAAGAGTTGTTTCTGAAGTTTGTGGAAACAGTGTTCATTGTAAATTTTTGAATTCAAGTTCTTTGATGGTAGAAAAAAACATGATTAAACGGAATTGATTTCTAGCATATAAAAACCTTGTAAATGAAAATCATATTGCCCCATTCAATGTGTATCGGAAAGATCTCAATAACATTACTCAAATGTTGAAAATGCACCTCCCAATGACTTCTACAGAAATGCAATAAGTTTTATCTGCCAAATGTTTTCAACATTCTTTTGATTGATATGGACAGTTCAGGGGCAAATCTATTTTTCTCAAATTTTAGTCATAAGTTGAAATGGTTTTTGAAAACTTAAATGGGTGGTTCAAAGTTTAAAGGAGAACTAAACCCTAAAAATTTATATTGCTAAAAATTACATATTTTATATACAGAACCTATTGTACCAGCTTAAAGTTTTTGTAGCAGCAATGATCCAGGACTTCAAACTTGTCACCGGGGGTCACCATTTTGGAAAGTGTCTGCGAGCAGCTGTTGAGAAGCTAAGCTTAGGGGTTGTCAAAAAATTTACAAGAAGAAAATGAGGTTTTTCTGTAATATAAGCTGATGCTTCAGGACTGATTATTAAATTCTGATGCTAATTGCACTGGTTTCTGTGCTGGCTCTCTGCTCTCTCACCGTGATCAGAGAAGCGCTCTTGGCTGTACAACCCCCTAGGCAATGAGCAAACCTGCCTCTGCCGCAGATCCACCAATGACCCCTAAGCAAAGCAACATCATCAAGAAACATGTGGGGTATTTAACTGCAGCCCTTCAAGCACCTCCTTGTGGATGATTAAGGAGTCTTCCTGCTGCCAGATGTGGTCCTCCAGTGTCCTGTGCCAGCATGATCTGCCTTGCCTGCCCCTGGTATGAGTTTAACACACCTATTACACACTCACTGCACACGGGGAGGCACATTTATCAATAATAGTGGCAAATAGTCGAATTCTTGAAGGGCCAGAGTATGATAAATTTCGAAAAATCAAATAAGATTTTTAAAAAAACTCAAATCGAGTTTGGATAATTCCCTAGTTGAATTTGAGAGTTTTAAACATAAAACTTTTTTTTGAAAATTTGAATTTTCAATTCGTCGCAAAGAGGCAAATTTATTAAGGGTCGAAGTGAAAATTTGAATTCTAATTTTTGGAATTGTGAATTATCTAAACTCGATTTGAGTTTTAATTCGAATTTTGAGATTTATCATACTCTGGCCCTTTAAGAACTCAAATTAGAGTATTTGCTAATTAAAATCTGCCGAATTACTGTATAAAGGTGGCCATATATGGGCCGATAAAAGCTGCCGATAGACCGAGTCGGCAGCTTATTGACCTGTGTATGGGGCCCTCCGACGGGCTTCCCTGATCGATATCTGGCCGATAGTCGGGCAGATGTCGATCGGATGGGACTAAAAATCCCGTCTGTTCGTTGATGTGGTCCCGCGATCCGACCGCCCGTTACCCATCGTTAGGATCTGATCATGGGGCCCTAGGGCCCCATGATCGGATCAGCCCGATATTGCTCACCTCATGGTGGGCATATCGGGGAGAGATCCGTTCGTTTGTCGACATCGCCAATGAGCGGATCTCTCCGCGTATGGCCACCTTAAGTCAATGGGAGAGGTCCAGGGATCAATTTGATGGTTTGTAGCCCTCCTGACATTTGACATCGAGTTTTCTAAATTCCAATCGAGTTTTCGAGTCGTTTAAATTAGAGTTCACAAAATGCGATTTTATTGATAAATTTTAACTAGTCTAATTTTAAAATTTTAAATTTTAACTATTGAAATTTGACACTTGATTTAAGTGCCTCTTAATAAATCTGCCCCTTATTGTACATTTGCCTAACTTTTTTTTTGCAGTTTCCCCACTTTGATGTGCACACATATACATTTTTTTACTTTGCCTTTATTATTATATTTTCTATTTCAGCCTTTATTTTTGCATAAAAACTGTTTTATTTGGTGGTGTGACTAGTATTTTGCACACTAATCACTCGGCGTAATCACAGTTTTTTTTATCTTTTATTGCATTTCCAGTGGTTTTAGATTTTGTATTGCCATTCATTTTATGGTGTTTAGTTATTTCTTGCTTATTCATGATTGTTCTTAGTTGTATTTACTGAATTTGTGTTCTTTATTACTTTTTTATTGCTTACGTTACTTTTATTTCACTCTTTTTGCATTTTCAGTGATTTCATTGCATCTTTAGTGGTGCATTGCTGCTTATTTGCTGGTTTTTGATTGTTGATAATCTTGATTGTTCTTCATCTTGATTGTTCTTGTATTTACTGCTTTTTATTACTTTTTTATTGCTTGTGTTACTTTTATCTCCCTTTTTAATCACATTTTCAGTGATTTTATTGCATTTTTAGTTGTGTGTTGCCGCTCATTTACTGAATTATGATTGTTCTGCAATTTTGGTTGTAGTTATTGAATTTTCAGCTCTGTTTTGACCTTTATTACTTTTTACTGCTTGTGTTAGGTTTATTTCTTTAGTGGTTAGGTCTGAACTGTCTGAACTGGAATCACACGGCATAATCACATTTTCTATTTTATTTTCAGTGATTTTATTGAGTTGGTTATACAGGTGTGTTACTGTTCATTATTTCCATTGTTCATATCATAGCGTGATCAGGTAATAATCACTGTTCAATCATCTGGTTTAGGTTGAAGTTGTTGGTTGATAGGTGTTTTATTTGGTATTGATTGTAAGTGCTATAGAATAGTGAGATAGTTTTGTGTTCCAGAAAGTTCCAGGGAGTTCAAGAGTTCAAGAGTCCATGAGATTTGTTTATATTAAGTTTTTTTCGCTAGCTTCCGCCTTGCTGAGTAGTTTTAATGCTGTAGTTTTAGAAGTAATCTGTGTTTCCATAGCTGTCAGCTTTTTTTCTGACTACTGATCACACTGTGAAATTTTTGATTACTTTGTTTACTTTATTTGTCACTGATTGTGAGCCATTTGACCTATGGTATATATTAGCCTATATATATATATATATATATATATATATATATATATATATATATATATATATATATATATATATATATATATATATATATATATATATATATATATATATATATATATATTGAAAGCTTCTTTTGTTTCCACTGGCTGTGGTGCTTATCCCCTCAATTTTTTCTAACCTGTATGGTCTGTTTCTGTACCCCGTCCTTAGGTACTAACGTTCAATTGAAGATATAGTTGGTGAAACAGTCCAAGGTAAACGCAGAGCTTTGCTGCAAAAAATCTTTATTCACACAACATGTTTCGAGCAGAATTGCCCTTTGTCAAGTGTTCACCAACTATATATATATATATATATATAGATAGATATATAGATATTTAAACAAGCATGCCTTGAATGCCTGTAGGGATCCAACGTCACCCCTCCAAACCACCAACAAATCATCGAGATACATACACACAGTTATGTCCATAAATATTTGGACAGACAACTTTTTTCTAATTTTGGTTCTGTACATTACCACAATGAATTTTAAATGAAACAACTCAGATGCAGTTGAATTGCAGACTTTCAGCTTTAATTCAGTGGGTTGAACAAAATGATTGCATAAAAATGTGAGAAACTAAAGTTCACATACACGAGTGTATGTGCAAACGAGCGTGCATGGCCATATGCTAGCGAGCATGCACGGATAGGCAAGCAACAGCAGCGCTTGCTTGGCCCTATTAACACTGCCGGACTAGGGGTAGACAACATGGAAGGTATGTGCATGGCGCTCCCCCCAAGTTTTCGTCCTAGGCACATGCCTCTCCTACCCCTAGTTCCAGCTGTGGCTGCAGATCAAGAACAGGGCAATGCTACTGATGCTGCAGCTGGAGGAGAGAGGGTACCTCCTGGTAATTTTCACCCTGAAATCCCCCCATTTACGGCAGTCTCTGGCGTAAAGGTGGACACCAGGAATTTTGACCCAATTGATTTTTTCCAATTTCAGTATTTATGATTGAGGCCCTCTATACGAATTTGTATGCCTTGCAATATCTGCCTAAAATCCCCTACCCAGATATGCTTGAGTTCATGTGTGGCATCCCATTGATATTAAGGAAATAAATAGGTTTGTGGGCCTCTGGGATCCTACTAGGATACCACTACAGTGTTGTCTAGAAATCATTATCAACTACTGCTCCGGTTTCTGCTTTTTAACGATAATGCCACAGCTGTACCCCCTAATTAACCCAGACAGAACAGGCTGCATAAATTGAGGCCCCTTATATATAGTCTGTCAGATTGCTTTGGAGAAGTGTATGCCCCCTCCAAAAACATTTGTATAGAGAAGTCACTTCTCAAGTTCCAAGGGCGCATAAAATTCCAGCAATACAACAAAAGCAGTTTGATGTACACCAGCTATGTCATGATTTATGAGGGCAAGGACTCCCAGTTTAACCCCCTTGTTTGTCCCCTTGATTTGACCGTCTGTAGAAAAATTGTATGGGAGCTCATCTCTCCACTTCTGGACGGAGGTTACCATCCATTTGTGGATAACTCTTACACAATTATTCCCCTCTTTAGAGGCCTATATTCATTGGACACCCCTGCCTGTGGCCCTATAAATCATACCCTGATAAGGATTGCCCAGGTATCTGATAAACAAAAAATTGAGTCGTGGAGAAACTTATGCCCTGAGAAATGATGAGCTCCTTGTAAGCAAATATTGTGACACAAAAAAATATATTCATGCTGACAGTCCACAACACATCAGTAATTGCAGAACAGAGAGTTGGTAGAACAGAGTTTATTTTATAAAAGTCAACCTCTCTGTAGCAAAGAATATAGCAAGTACTTGGGTGGTGTTGAACTGACCAACTCCAACATTATTACAATGCCACCTGGAAAAACAAAGGCCTGGTACAAGAAATTTGGTATGTATTAGATTCAAATGGCCCTTCGAAATTCATATGCATTATATAAGGCAACAGTACCAGGCCCCAAATTGTCCTATTACAAAAATCAGCTGCAGATACTACCTGTCCTGTTGTTTGGTGGTGCTGAGATTTAGACAATGTGGCCTGATTGATGAGGAAGCACTTTATAGATATGCTTCCACCCACACCTGGTAAACAATTTGCCCAAAAAGCTTTCAAAGTGTACTGCAAAAGGGGTATCAGATGAGATACACGGTACTATTGCCCAAAGTGCCCTCACACAGCTGCACTATTGAAAGGGTAATACATTATTTACTAATTGGATTTATAATTGGAATTGGTACCCACTTTATCCAAATTTTATATTGTATACTTATGGCTTATGCGTTCAGGGCACTAATAGTATTTTATGTTGTGTTTAGTTTGTGGTGTAGCCAATTGAGGTGTTAGGTGACGCACAGGGCATCTAAAAATGTGTTGGTCATGATGACTCCATGAGATCATTTCATCTTTTTTGCTGATGATTTCATCTCTCTGATGCCACAAAATTTAGTTTTTACCGACACCTTGTAATCTCCCCTTTCAGTGCAGTTGCTAAGGCTGTATTTCTACACAGCACTTCAAATTTTACTTGTATATTAGGTCCTCCATGGAATCTTGGTTAGTAATGGCTTCAGCTTTTATGTGAACTGATCTTGGCACATTCAGGGTTTGCAGTTGTGCAAAGAAAGATATGGTTTTCTGGTTGATGGCAGGGAAATAGTTAATGCAGTTAGACAGCTTTTGGTGGAAAATCCACCTGAACCCATTTTTTTAATAAATAGCTAAAAAAACAACAAATGGACCTTTAATAGGTCATTTCCAGCCCACTGCTCTTCCGCTGATTTACACATTCTGTATTTTTTTGTGATTGTCACCAATAGAGGTCAGGTAACAATTCACTAAGCATACAGACTACTAGAGTACCTCTCATGTGGCAAGTAACACCTCTGTTTATTCTAGGTTTGAAAAAATGATCAGTGGTCTGTACATGGGAGAACTTGTCAGACTGATTCTCTTAAAGATGGCTAAGAAAGGCCTTCTGTTTGGTGGGAAGATTTCTACTGCTCTGCGAACAAAGGGCTCCATTGCAACAAGTCATGTAGCAGCCATGGAAAAGTAAGTTTGGGTTATACAGTAACAGATATGCAGCTAATAAAGTGTGTTAAAAGTGCATAAGGGCCCTTACACATGACCTTTTGAAGGCACATCTAGTATAATTCATACTGAATGCATCAAAAATCTCAATTTTATAAATGTACTTTATTCTGTGCAGCATGTTGCATTAAAAAAATACAAGGAGACAAAATTTTGCTAAAACATAAATCTGCATGCTTTGGGTTCAACCAGGCAGAATAAAATCGATTGCAATTAGCTCATCTACAGTATATAGTTGTGAGCAAACTTGCACGTCATAAAGCACATTACTCGTGGCAATTGAGTGGGAATGTGGAATATTCTTTATTAATATTGATTCATATGGTGTTCTGGCCTCTCCTTACTCATATAGGTTGGGATACAAATTCTTTATAAACACTGACAACATGAGTAACATGCAGTAAACCAAATGCTTGTGCCCTTGATGTGTCCTTGCTTATTTCTATCAATGTATCTATATATCTATGGAGAGGGAATGGTGCACAAGAAGACTACAAAAATAATGCTTATTATAGATTCAATATTCCAGTCATAATGGCCTTCATTTGTGGTCATGCGATATCAGAAAGCTGAAACATTCTACATAAAGGGGGTTATTTACTAAACCCCGAATTTATCTCATTATTTTAAAAAACTCGACCAAACCCCCATGTCTGATTTGACCTTATTTATTTATTTAAAAACTTGAATTATTTGGATTGGGAAAAAACACAAAAAAAAACAAGTGAAAACCAGAATCGACATTTCCCAAATCGCTTGATTTTTTTGGGCTAATCCCAGCACAAACCACAATATCTCCAAATTGGGATGGGTGCCTCTCCCGTTGACGTATACAGGACCTCGACAAGTCTGAGATGGGGGATTTTCAGATTTGGGCTTTTTGCAGGAGTATAATAGATTTTGAAAAATTCAAGGTTTTTTTCCACGAAAAATTAGAGTTTTTGCCCCAAAAAGCCAGACCAGATAAATTCAAGGTTTAGTAAATAACCCCCATAGTGTCTTGTTTCTGCATTCTAGCGTTGCTTTCATAGAGGAATTCATATTGTTGGGAGATGTGTTATGTCCAAAGTGCTGCCAGGGGGCCAATTGCGGCCCATTTTCAAATTTACACCGGCCCTCAGACTCCATCATGAAATGAATAATAATGAGCCCCCCCCCAGCACAGTGCGAACAGGAATCCCATAGCAGTAATATATGGGCACATAAGTGAAATGATCTGCCACTTGGTCTATACTGCTGCCTGTGTGCTGAAGGTGTTAGTAATAGACACGTACTGGCACATAGAGGCGCGCTGTTTTCGCATATTTTTTAGGGCTGAAGGTGTCAATAGACATACTGACGTGCCAGTACAGTAAACTAAAGAAGTATGCGATCACTATGTGCCAGTACGTGTCTATTGCTAACACCTTCAGCACACAGGCAGCAGTATAGACCAAGTGGCAGATCATTTCACTAATGTGCCCAAATATTACTGCTACAGCTACTCGATTCCTGTAATTTAATGTTAATGGTTCGAAGAATGTTGGGCTGAATGGTCGGCCCACACACATTTTCACCTCACCAAATCTGGCCCTTGTTGCAAAAAGTATGGGCACCCCTGCTCTAAGATTTCTGAATGTAAATATGCATAGGAAGCATCCATTTAATTCCCTACCACCAATTTACCAGATGATTTTCTGTGATACTGTATATATCACTCCTTAAGCTTAAACTGGGCATACACTGCAAGACACTAAATGAGAGGATACATTTGTTATTTAACTCAACAGAAATAACATGAATATCAGTGATTTTTTTTGAAAACTGAATCATATAATAGTTAATTCTGGTAAATGCAGGCTGAGAATCAGCCCCTATGCTTGAATCAGTGTTCTTCATACTGCAGATTTCATAGCAGAAATGCATACTCCGAGTGCAGACAAAAGATCTCTGATTCAAGTGTAGAGGCTAATTCAGATGAGAATCAGCCCAGTGTGGCCATAGCTTAATATGTAACCATCTTCCTTCTGTTTTCCAAAACAGGTACAAGGAAGGTCTGTATAACACAAATCAGATATTAATTGAACTTGGGCTGGAGCCATCAGAAGAAGACTGCATAGCTGTTCAGCATGTTTGCACCATCGTCTCATTCCGGTCAGCCAATCTGTGTGCCGCTGCTCTTGCTGCAATCCTTGACCGCCTTAGGGAGAATAAGAAATTAAATAGGATGAGGACTACAGTAGGGATGGATGGAACTGTTTATAAAACACATCCTCAGTAAGTTTTATGTTTATCTTGCAGTTATTTTGAATTCTGTGCTAAATATTGAGAAACCATTCCTCAGGTAGCCCAGGACCACCAATACCAAGATTGGCAGGTGACTGAAACATCCAGTTTTTTTTTATTAAAGCATTATACAAATTTATTTTTTGGCTACAGGATACGTTTTAATTTATTACACCTTTTTTGTTTTTTAGATATGCTAAGCGCTTGCACAAAGTTGTAAGGAGACTTGTGCCAAACTGTGATGTACGGTTTCTTCTCTCAGAAAGTGGCAGTGGCAAAGGCGCTGCTATGGTGACTGCAGTGGCATGTAGACTATTGTCACAGCACAAGCAAATTGACGAGATCCTGGCTTTGCTGCAGCTCTCTGATGAAAAGCTCTTTGACATTAAGGGGAGAATGATGACGGAACTTAAAAATGGACTGAAGAAAGAAACTCATAATTCAGCAACAGTGAAAATGCTGCCAACGTTTGTGTATGGTACACCAGATGGAACAGGTAACAATAAAACATATAAAACAAATATTTATATTAAGTAAGTGGTGCGGTCACTATGTGACAAAGACACGCCCTATATTAATTGACATTCATGAACAAACATGCCCAGAATGCTTGCACCACTCCCTAAATGTGCTGTGGTGCAAAGTGCAAAAACAGGCTTAAGGTACCATGTTTTTATCCAGAATGTATCTTGCCATCCTGAGGGACATTTCTTTGCACTTCTACAATGTAGTAAAAAGACTTGCTCCTCTCTGTATGCAGTGCTGCCTGCTCTTGGCAATATGACATGTAGGGAGGCTGGACATGGCCAGCACATGATTGTACCCCATCCATGCCATGCCCCTATCTTTTCCATTATTCTCAATGTGCTGGCCAGGTGCACTGGAAGATGCAAGGCACTAATAAGCCTTCTACTTACTGCCTGTTTGCACCTCTCAGCTCTGTGCCTTGTCTTGGATTTTCAATTTGGTGCAAGGTATAGAAGATACTGTGTAAGTGCTTTGTATGTGGACTTTAAGGGCTTTGATTTTGTGGCTTTATTGGTCATGAACCTATGCCCAGCCGCAGGGCCATATTTACATTACCGTGCCGTTTACATTACCCGCTGCAGTTCGTCACCCCTGTCCCCTCCCCTTCATTTGTGTACAAGCACAAATTTTCATCATGAAGACAGGAGCACTGGGGATTGGCGCATGGGAAATTAAAAAAAAACTATTGTAACTCATGATCAGCCCCAGAGCTTCCGAACTAATGCGGGTGTGGTTGGGCTTCATGCAACCCCCTAAAATCCTGCCCCCTAGGCCTGAGCCTTGGTGGCCTTTCCACAAATCCGGGCCTGCCGTTGATTAATGAGCCTGAGAAGCAGGGATGCATTGAATTTGTTACAAAATATTTGGCTGAACCCCCAATCGAATCTGAACCATAATTTGCATATGCAAATCAGCAACATCCAAATAACTTCAAAATATAAAGAAAATTTGTTACCTACAGCTTTCCAGTGCTTTTAAAGTAACACGATATTAAGGTTCAGAATTGGTTTGACCAGGCACTAGGATTTGGCCAAATCCAAATCCTGCAACAAAATGTCTTAGATTTGCCCAAATCCTGAACTGAATTGGGATTTAGAAATTATATTGTTTTCTTCCTGACTACTTTATTTATCGGATTTTTATTGTCAGTACTGTTCTACCATTCAGTCCTATAAATCTAAGGCACCTGGAGATTGAGACTTTTTATGGTTACAACCAAGGCTTTTCTGATTTATATTCCATTGTTTTAACCACTGAGCTATTATTTTAATTCTTTATTTGTAGAGCACCTACATAATCCACAGCAATTTACAGAAATGATACGCATTAGCTGCCTCAGTGGAGTTTACCACTATGGTCAATTTTATCTGTAGTCAGTTATCATTTCTATATGTTTGGGGGGTGAGAGGAAACCCGAGTTCCCAGTGGCAACCCATGCAAGCATAGATAGTGCCCAAGCTATAATCAAACCAAAGACCCTAGAGCTGCCATGCAGCAATTCTAATTCCTTCCCCTATTATACATGCTTTATATTGAAATGTATTACCTAGTAACTTTTACTGGTATCTCAGTGCCTTTCAGTAATGAACAATATTTATTGCAGAATGGGGAAAGTTCTTGGCTCTCGATCTTGGAGGAACCAATTTCCGAGTCCTGCTTGTGAAAATACGAAGTGGACGGAGAAAATATGTGAGGATGTACAACAAGATCTTTGCAATTCCCCTGGAAATCATGCAAGGAACAGGAGAGGAGGTAACTTGGAAATTGAAGAAACGTTACTGAGAATACTTTTCTTTAGATTATTTCTGTAGGAAGAGAGGAGGCGAGTCTCACTGTCTCCGTACTAATATGGGTGTACAATATGTGTGTACTTGTATGTTTCTACACATATATTTGTGTACAGTAATTTGTTTCCATGTACTAGTATGTACTTGCCACTTTTAAGGCTAGTGTCACACTATGACAATATGACAGTATGCTATGATCGGAATGTCACCTGCCTGTGCACATACCATGCTGATTTTTGTGTGAAAATATGCATTGATACACCTGAATCCACCCCAAGTGTGCATTGACAGTTGGATGCTGTGAATGGGAAGGCATTGGATCATTGTTTTCGTCACTGTTATGATGGGGGTGTAAATTCTAGAATCCAGGATTCGGTTTGGGATTTGGCCAGGAACCCCTAAAACACCACTAAAGCCTGTGTAAAAAAAATTAGGGATGCACCGAATCCGCTTTTTAGGATTTAACTGTATCCCAAATCCTTAGTGAAAGATTCAGGCGAATACCGAACCCGAATCATAATTTGCATATGTAAATTATGGGGAAAAGGGGTAAAAAGAACCACATGTGCAGCACATGGTTAAGACATTTTATAAATTCCTTGTTTGTGTGATGAAAAGTCATTTGATTTTTCGGATTCGGTTCGCCCAGGCACTTGGATTCAGTCGAAATCAAATTCTGCTGAAAAAAGACGAATCTTGGTCGAATCCCAAACCGAATCCTGGATTTGGCGCATCCCTAAAAAAAAAAAAAAAATCACATGGTATTATAAAAAAAGGAGCTTTCATGTGATGACAGTTTCACTTATAAGTCTGGTTTATTTTTTGTTTGACATATTGTACCTTATATTACCTATTCTTCTTCTAGCTCTTTGATCACATAGTAGAATGCATTGCTGAATTCCTGGACTACATGGGAATAAAAGGTGCTCCTTTACCACTGGGATTCACATTCTCCTTTCCTTGCAAGCAAGATCGAATTGATAAGGTAATGGCACGATTATGTACTATATCCTCTTCTTGGTTCATGTAATTTGATTAATTACCTTGTTACGTACCAGATGATCTGCTAGAATTAATATGATCCAATACTTTTTAGAAGTAATTCTTAAATTTGTCCCCCTGTTTATAATTATACAATATTCCAAGAAGAAATTCTGAACAACACAAAGCTGTGACTCTAAGCTGTATCAGCAAGAAATGATATATGAAATGATGTACCACTTATGGTAAAATACAGTATAAGGATATTAGAAGGCACTGATAAGTTTCTTCCACCATATAGGCAAAATGCCATCGATACCAGTACTTTTTACACAGGTCATGGAACCAGTTCCAGCAGACAAAGTAAGCTTTTGGAGACAAAACCCTATCTCTATAATACAAAATAACCTTGAATATTTGGAAATGATATCCATATGCACTGTGCTTAGTTATGTCATCAGTTGAATGTTCATGAAACACTGTCATACAATGGCTCTTTTGTCAGTAATTTATTTCCAATGCTGTTATTGCAAGGAAACAAATGTTGGAACACAAACTGGAACCCACATCTCTACCTTTTCTGTTTCATAGGGAACTCTAGTTGGATGGACAAAAGGTTTTAAAGCTACTGATTGCGAAGGTCAAGATGTTGTTGATATGCTAAGAGAAGCCATCAAAAGAAGGAATGTAAGTAACAAAAAGCTTTAATGTTTGGCTTCACTTTGGAATGCTCTGCTTTGTGATGTTATTGGTAATCTCTTCTGTTATTTAAAATATGCTTGTCATCACATGGCTCATTTGTTGTCAAGTAAAATGTGTGTACCCTAAGGAAGGGCAGGATATTTTTAATGAAGTAATTGGTATGGATAAGGACACATTCTAGTTGTATAACACCTACATTAGGGGGTGCTGAATTCTTGTGACCCCATACTACTGTGGTTCCCATAGATGTGGCTTTTTTGTTGATGATTACTGTTTAGCCTCATCCTTATTTAATTCCCTACCTCAGCAAGAATATTATAGGGAACATGGATCACTTGCCCACCACCCGCAAGCACTGGGTAGAGGTGTGGGGTATCTACAGACCAATAAAATATGTTTTATTATCGCCACTACTCATATCCAAACATACCCAATGGAGGAGAGATAAGAGGAGACTAGTTTTACCATTGGGGTGGGCAGGCTCTGCCAACATAGGTGACCATAGGCTGTAGACCAACAATGTGCACATGCTCCCATATTTTAAATAAGAACACACTTTCACTTCTCTATTTTTCGCTTCAATTTCAGGAATTTGACTTGGATATAGTAGCAATTGTCAATGACACTGTGGGCACCATGATGACGTGTGGATATGAAGACCCTAATTGTGAAATTGGTCTTATTGCAGGTAATGTCGCTCAAAAGTTGAAAGGACTAAGGTCTTGTTTATTAAAGGTATTTGCACTTACAGATGCAATAATACATCCACCTATTAATGTTATTATAGCAATTGTTATGGGATTGAATCTTGCCTAACACTATTTGGAGCTGGAATATACTATCTAGTTCATACAATAATAGTGATATCTGGCTGAATATCTAATAAGCAATTGCAGCTTCTATGTATTCCTTATTGCTATGGCTGCATTAGATTCAATATGTTTGGTCTTAGTAAAAATACAGAATTAGTTATGCAACTTGATATATGCAGGGGAAGGGAGAGCATAGCCCTGAAGTGTTTATTGATCAGTAGACATTTGCATGCTACATAATCAATAAGCACTTCAGGGTTGAGCTACTTCTTCACTTTCATACCCTTCGCATTTAATTATGGCATCTGGGGAACATCTGTACATGTCCATCTGTGCTGTTGGGTGAGAACCAAACCTGGTTTGCCTGTGCTTTCAATGCGGTGGATCTTCATGCATTACACCACAAGGGAACCGAAGCATTAATGCAGCCCAGTCTTTTCTATCAGTTTGTATCACTGTACTGCAGAGAAGTGACAAACACAGGTGAAACACAACTTGCTTGTATGTAAGAACCCTTATAGGAAACAACCAAAACATTTACACTTTTCTTGCAGGAAATGCAATTTTTAGGCAGAATAGTTTATTAATAACGGTACATAGCTGTTTTGTTTTTTTTAATTAAATATTTTCCCCAGAAAGCTGCCATCATATTACTCAGGGCCTACTTCTTGAGTATCAGAGTCAGTTAGTGGCATAACTAGAAGTTACTGGGTTCTGGGGCATAACTATAGATTAATTAGATCCTGCTTCAGGGCTCAGTGGGGCACTGATTAATAATCAATAAATGTTTATGCAAAATTCATGCTCAAAGTTGAAATGATTTTGCTGTGGGAGCACTGACTGGTCCCCATAGCAAAATCATTTTAGGGTTTTCCTAAACTTTGGAAACAGTTTTCATGAAACTACTTAAGGTAGGCCCCTAAACCTGCTGCCCTACCCCAAAAGTCGCAGGATCTGCTTCCTTTGTTGCTATACCTCTGGTTAAACCATTCTACATAGAGTAAATATATTTACAGCATGTTGGGTATCAGGTGATGATGTAAATGAAAGATCTTCTATTTTTCAGGGACTGGGAGCAATGTCTGTTACATGGAAGAAATGAAAAATATTGAATTAGTGGAAGAAGATGAAGGCAAAATGTGCATCAACACAGAGTGGGGAGGTTTTGGAGACAATGGCTGCCTGGCTGATATTCAAACAAAATATGATATTGATGTAGATGAAAATTCTCTGAATCCAGGGAAACAGAGGTAACACTCTCAACTTCATAAAATTCCTTTATTTTCTTTGCAGTATGTCCTCCAGAGTCTTGGCAGGATGATCAAGTTATGTATATCTGCTTATGTATCTTAATGAATGTCCTGCAAGTACACGCGTGTGATATATATCTGTTACCACAAAACCATGACATTTTAGATGTACACATTGTGTTCTCTTAGTTGAGACAGTTCCAGTTTGCAAGTATGCAGCCATTAGCACTGCCTATATAGATTTAGTATTGTCTAAGCTTTAAGGCATGAACCAACTGAGTTTAAGAGTTAAGTATGTCTCACATTTATTTGACCTTTTTTCTCTTCATAGTCTTTATTAATAAATATATGCAGAAAACAGACAGTATATTAGACCTTGGCATTCTGTATTTTTGTAAAATAAATGCTCACTAACACTCCTGTAATGCTATAGACACCAAGGCACTGCTCTTCTGCTAATCTCTAAGATAGAGCTCTGCTATATGTAACGCTACATGCGGCTGTACCTTGCAAATAAATATAGCAAGGGACTTATAAATAAATCTACATCTCTCTCACTCATACTTTTGCTAAGATTTTTGGGTGCCGGGGGTTCTTAAACAGGGATAGTAGATATATTTAAGAACAATAACTGTGACAAGGTACTTCACTTGTGCACATAAGTCCTTCCCTCTTGAGTCCCTAAAGTCTGGTGGTTGTCACTGGGTATCTAGTCCACACTATAATCGCCTAGTGGGCCCCAAATCTGCTCTACTAGCTCAGACTCACAACCCCTAGAGGGTGCTACACATTTCAAACTTGGGAAGGTTACCTCCTCTTCACATCCCCTACAAGTACACACAAAGGAGCACATTTACTAAGCTCGAGTGAAGGATTCAAATGAAAAAAACTTTTGAATTTCGAAGTATTTTTTTGGGTACTTTGACCATCAAATAGGCTACTACGACCATTTGACTTCGATTCGAACAATTCAAACTAAAAATCGTTCTACCATTCAATAGTCAAAGTACTATCTCTTTAAAAAATACTTCGACTACATACTTCGGCAGTTTAAAACTACCGATGTACAATGTTAGCCTATGGGGACCTTCCCCAGCACTTTAGTAACCTTTTTTTGATCAAAGAAAAATACTTTTATCGACCGCTTAAAATCATTTGAATCGTTTTTACTTCGATCAATCGATGTAAGGATTTGCGAAGGATTTAAATTCGTGGGTCAATTAACCCTCGATATTCGACCCTTGATAAATGTGCCCCAAAGTGTATATATCTTGTGGCAGTTTAAAAACAAAAATCCTACTAGACCTCCATTCCTCAAATAGGATTGTACTGCTACAACTCCAGTCTTTTACTTACCAAACACGTGATTTATGTTCTTTTTTATGGCTAAAACAATTTTGTTGGTTTTAAGATTGCTAATAGATTGCAGTTTTATTTGTATGAACATATTAAGCATAACAAAATAATAGAACAGAAAAGAACACGTTTTACTTCAACCCATACTGATGTCAAGAACAATGGAAAAAGTTTATTATTTTTATCCCTTTATACTTCTCTACAAGAATTGCATTTTTTTCTTGCAGCTATGAGAAAATGACAAGTGGAATGTACCTGGGAGAGATAGTGAGGCAGGTTCTGATTGATCTGACAAAGTGTGGCCTACTGTTTCGTGGACAGATTTCAGAAAGACTGAGGACAAAAGGAATATTTGAAACAAAATTTTTGTCACAAATTGAAAGGTGATGTTTTGGCACATTTAATGAAGTGACAGAGTCTTTTTATTGTTGCCAAAAACAGATGTTCCACATAGTGAGTTATAGACAGAATTGTGTCACCAGTAAAAAGAACTGGTAGGGTAATAGTTTTATATCCATCCATTGCTGCACTATATATATAAGGTTCGCCTGGGTGCTGCTCCTGGGATTTAGATGTGCATAGAGAAAGAATGGTAGCGCACTCCTGGAACATGAATAATATTGTATTTTATTTCATCATGGCAAAAAGATTGACGTTTCGGCCTTGATCTAAATCTTGATAAAGGCTCTAGAGGGGAGCCGAAACGTCGATCTTTTTGCCATGATGAAATAAAATACAATATTATTCAAGTCCCAGGAGTGCGCTACCATTCTTTCTCTATGCACATATATATATATATATATATATATATATATATATATATATATATATATATATTCTGCCGCCCTAGGCCCGGCCTAGGTGGCCTTTCCACAAATCCTTGCCTGGCAATATTAAGCATATTGAATGGTAAAATGTCACAATATGGAAACAATTCATCCATGTATGTGAAACATTTAAAAGGCAAATTATGTATTACTATAGACATTGTGTATTGAGGAAATGCTTAATTAAACATCATTTATATGTGAAAAATAATCAGTAAACATACCATGTCACATCCTGATTAATGTCCTGACAAACACATTGATCTGATTGTTTAAGGCAACATGTAATGTATAAAAAAAAACCACTAGAATATAAAAAAGCTACATTTATGGTCCAATACATACATATATAAATACAATAAAATATACATAAGCGTTTCAAACCGCTACTTCAATTTATTTGATTCCATGTGCAGTGGAACACAGATAGATGTCATAATACACAACCAGTTATTGATCCACCTGAGTTCCTATGAAAATACACAGGGGCAGGTTGGGGGCTGGGATCTACAGATTAGTATACTGAGCATAGGTTAATAGCAGCAGACATAGGCAGAGTAGGACAAATGGAATAGAGTTTACAATATTTAGAATATGATTCCTTCCATTTGAATGCACACATTTGCATAAAAATAGCACTAGAAAGAAGGATTAAAGGGAACTGTATGCTATTCTGAATAATGGGCTATTTTCCATTTGTAGACATTGAAGTTTGAAAATAGTCAATAGGGTCTTTTATGGAGACTCCAGGATAAAGTACATGGGCTCTAAGGTGCAAAAGCATGCCTCTAGTGTTCATTCAAGGAATACATTTGTAAAATAAAAGGTCATGGAAATAAATACACCCATGACTAGGCATGTCATAGTAGCATGTTGTAATATACAGTTATTCTGTAGGTTAAAATATATTTATGCTACATTAATCACTATTCCTTTTCTTGCACAGTGATCGCTTGGCTCTTCTTCAGGTCAGAAAGATCTTGCAGCAGCTTGGCTTAGACAGTACATGTGATGACAGTATAATAGTAAAAGAGGTTTGTGGAGCTGTATCAACGAGAGCAGCCAAGCTGTGTGGTGCTGGTTTGGCAGCTGTTGTGGATAAAATCAGAGAGAACCGGGGTTTGGAACATCTGAAGGTCACTGTTGGTGTAGATGGGACACTGTTCAAATTGCATCCTCAGTAAGTTGTGTGCAGTGAACATCTAATGTAAAGCTCCAACTCTTTTATGCAGTGGCTGTCTCACTTTTTCTGTTCAAACCCACCTTGGAGGTTCAGCATTTCTTCACCCCCCCCCATAGACACTATGCTTTGTCACACTGTAGTTTTTCAGTGGATGCCACGCTCTGACACTTTTCAAAGCCAAATACTGTACTAGAGCCTACTCACTAGTAGACAAAATACAAACTAAAGTGCAACTTTGTGTTAGAATAAACACAAGATGTAGGTATTCATTTGTCTGCAATCAACCTCTCTGTCAACTGAAATTTGAAATGTTTTCTGTTTCAAAGATCACTGGCAACTAGAATGCTGGATCACTCAATGGCTATACCCCTTTGTTATTATTATATAATAATTGTCCATTCTACTATTAATCTTCCAGTCTATTATTATAACCATTGCCTAGTGAAACCCTAAAGCACCCAGATAACAGTTTAGATTTCAGGATGGAGAGCTGAGAGGCCCAACTTTCCTTCATCTCCTAGATAAGCCAATTCTCCAACTCCAGCTATGCCTTTTATAAGTCAGGCTTGTCAGAGGTGTAATTTGATAGATATGGAAACATTAAATACAGAAGTTAAGTCTGCAAATCTGACAGGCTGGTATTTAGTAAATGAAATGCAACCCATCTTGTAGAAGGTTGTGATATATGTCATGCCATATTTCTCTTTCTTTTGCATTAGTTTCTCAAGAATTCTCCAAGAAACAGTAAAAAATCTGTCACCAGAGTGTGATGTAACATTTATGTTGTCTGAAGATGGAAGCGGAAAAGGAGCAGCCCTCATTACAGCAGTGGCCAAACGATTTAACAGTAGTGGAGAAGAGGAGACAAAATGATTGTTTGTACAAGGGGTTTAGTGAAGGCACCAGACACCTACCAGACGACAGCATCTCTACTGTTGGACTATGCTTTTTTCCATTATTCGGAACACTGCCTTAAAATAACAAGAGACAACTCCTTCTGCATTAAATATTTTGTTCAGTAATTCTTTGCTAAATATCTGCTGAGTAACACCTGTTTAGTAAAATTCAGCACAGTTAATACTTATATGGCTCATGTCTACTTATCATTTCACAAGACTATAATAGTAAAATTCGACATTTGGAGGCAGATTTATCAAAATGGTAGATTATATTTAACCACAGAGAAACTCGCTTTCTATTGAGTCCTATCGGAGTTTTAGAAGTGTATTTATGAAATGGTAAACAATAACTTTTACACATTGATCCACTTTTAAAAATTCCATACAAATGAATAGAAAGTAATGAATATTTTTGTGCTGAGCTCTAATCTCACATTTTGATAAATCTGCCCCGTAGTCTCAAAAATGATGTAATTTAAAACTCTACCTTATATTTAATGTATAAAAAGCAGTGTTTTTGCAGATCTCTTATGCTTAGTCTCCCCTGTTCTGCTTTGTAGCCTGCCCAGTCCCTCTTTTAGCTAGTAGACGAGAGTTAAGAAAGCCATATAACTGGTCATCTCATATGATGTGTAGTATAATTATCTAGTCATATATGTAAGAAACACTGCAACATCGACTTTTTGTTTTTATTTAGGTCATTAAGCTCAGTAACAAAAAATGTAAAATGCCAAGAACTGTCTCTGCAAAATGTCTATGCAGGGGTGCTGTGCCAATGAGACAAGTTGAGAAACTCGCCTCGGGTGGCAGCCCCCCACGAGTTACCAGAGGCAGCTAAAAGCTGCTTCGGATAACTTTAAGAGCCAAATTCACAGTTTTCAAATTGAAAATTCAGTTATTTTTATTTTTTTTAAAGGTTTTTATTTTTTATTTTCTGAAAATAAAACAGTTATGATTCCATAGTTTTTTCAGTTCAATACATGTAGCGATATGCTTTCTAGGGATGCACCGAATCCACTATTTTGGATTCGGCCGAACCCACGAATCCTTCGTGAAAGATTCGGCCGAATACCGAACCGAATCCGAACCCTAATTTGCATATGCAAATTAGGGGTTGGAAGGGGAAAACATTTTTTACTTCCTTGTTTTGTGACAAAAAGTCACGTGATTGCCGTCCCCGCCCCTAATTTGCATATGCAAGTTAGGATTCGGATTCGGTTCGGCCGGGCAGAAGGATTCGGCCGAATCCGAATCCTGCTGAAAAAGGCCGAATCCTGGCCGAATCCCGAACCGAATCCTGGATTCGGTGCATCCCTAATGCTTTCCCATACATAAGTAAAAAAGTACATTAATCTGACCCACATTACTATCAAGTAACCTCTCTTATTGACCGTGATTGAACCAGTAGTGATGGATTTAGATGGACTGCAGCGGGGCTGGACTGAGAATCAAAATAGGCCCTGCCATTTCAGGTACACAGAGGCCCAAACAGCCCACAAACAGGCCCAAACAGCCTCCACCAACCCACTAAGGTGTGACTTTATATGGCACTCAGAGCAGCCCTCTGGCATTTGCCAGAACCCACAGATTGCCAGTCAGGGCCTGGACTGCAGGTTACCCCCAGGCAGCTGGATTGGTGGGTTAGAGTATCTACTGCCTTGTTACCCTGGTATACCTAGGAATGAGGGCTGTTTGGGGAAATTTGAGCTCTTTGTCCTAGTGACATGGACCCCTCCAGATCTCCTTCGGTGCCGAAAAGCTGAGTGCCAGGGGGAGAGGGAGGGCAACAAAAAGAAAGTTGCCTCAGGGAGCAATAGGGCAATGATCGCCTTTATGACTATGACAATTATGATGGTTATGGCACCCACAGGTAATCACTGCCACAAAACATAGGTATTTGTATAGACATCCATATTCCATAGTATTTTGTCTCAGAGTTTCACCCCTGGGGAAAGTGTATAGTGACTATGACAGAAACCATGCTGTGTGATTACTTACTGGGATATGTTTTAGGAAATATAAGAAATGTTCTATGAATTTTTTTTCAAGGAATAGAAAATGTTTTACATGTTTTAATGTTTACCTAGTGTAATATATTTTGTACAAATGACATACTTTAAAATGTCATATGGACTTCCTTTTAATCTGTTCATCAATGTCTATGGGTGAGTTGGTTAAAGCCTCTTTTCCAAGCAAATCTGATGTTAGCAAGTAATACAATTGTTATCACCAAATATCAATACTTTTTTAAATCAGTTAATTTGGGACTGATTTATTCATATAAGTATTTGCAATTTGGCTGAGATTCCTGCAGATAATGATTTTTTCCCTGCTGGAACGTCAGCTTTTACACAAAATGATAACCAAGAGGTATTTTTCTGCAATCACAATTTTTATTCACAATCTAAATTATACCATTTTGTATAAAATATGAAAATTGTGGAAAAATAAATAAAATCTCAAACATTTTGAAAAATATCTTGATCGTGCAAAAAACCCTTCACAATGAAAACGTTGTGGCAAATATAAAACTTGATTAGTACTTTGTTTAAAGTGTGAAATTACACTAGTCTCAATCGTTGCAACTTTTCGCTCTGGCGAATGGACATTACTCAAATGCGGATTTAACTGAACGTTACCTCTTTCGTCAGACTTGCCTTCGCCAGCTCTGACCAGGCAAAGTGCAATGGAGTTCATAGGTCTTCCTCAATCTTCTGTCACTTACATCATATTCTGTGAGTAGAAAATGCATCAACGTTCAAAAAATGCTGGCGTCTTTTCCTTTTTTCAGAGTGATAGCCTGCAAAAGTCCTACATTTTTTTTGTGTAACCGGTTTCCCCCATACATTTTCTAACATATGGAACATTAACTATACAGTGGGCTCATGTGTAGGGCATTATAACAACTCTATTGTCTTTATAAAGGTTCCCTGGACATGTGTAATTAACAATGGAAATGTAATGTATTTGCTGCAACATATAACATAAAGATGCTAATTTGCGCCAGGCAGAAATGAACGCTAGCGTATCTTCGATTTCAATTGGTTGCATTGTCGAAGTAATGCTAGCAAAAATTCACCAGCGTTCGACGCCGAGGACGAAACTCCGCATGTTCGTGAATTAGAGTTGTCTGAGTGAATTTTTTCCTGGCAAAGTGTTGCGATGGATGCAAAGCGGACACTGGTGAATTTCGCCCGGTTAGTAAATCTGCCCCTAAGAGCTTAAGAGAAGTAATAAAAGTGAAAGACAGAAGACAGCAGAGCATGATGGCAACAGAATTGTAGAGAAGAGTAGACGGGTAAAAGAAGAGAAGAGAGGGAATAGAGACTGTAGAAAATGGAAGAACAGATGTTTCCATCCTGCTTCTTCTTGTGAATACGTTATGTAAATCTAAGGATCCTCCCAAATTACCTGGCGTCTATAAGACTAGCAGCTAATAATGCCAAATGAACCTTCTCCTAACTCTTTCAATTTAATCAAACTGAAAGTCATAATTTAGGAATAAGGAATTCATCCAATTCACCAACTGCACAAACATTCTTGTTGCCTTGCATGTTTCTTGCTCTGAATAGGCACAGGCAGTTATAATGTCCTGGCTGTCACCAAACCTGACCTTGTCACTAAAAACTCTCCTCATCCAATATTAATAATAATCATAATAATAACCATCATCACCATCATAATTCAAAGGAGATATTGTTGCAAAAATATGAAAAAAAACATTTTTTGTTATTGGTCAGTAGCTTCAACAAAGAGACAAAAAAGTGATATTTTGCCAGTAAGATAGCCTGGAAAGGGAATGCTTTGTGGCTGGTAGACGTGCCTCTGCACTGGGCATGAATCATGTTGTTACAAAAAGTATTCACTGCCAGGCTGAAATTTGGATAATTTGCAAGGTCATTTATTTTATGCAAAAACCAAAATGCCATTCCAAGCAGATAACTGAAGCGCTGAATTGTTAAAGGATGAAATCTGCTTGTTATGTAAGAACACTTAAAGGCAGTTTGTGAAAAAAACTAAAACGTTATTTCCTTCGAAAGAAAGCAAGAGGTCTGAATATATCAGCTGTGGGGGGAATCAACAGGCTCAAGTGTGTCAAATGACAGAAAAGGTAAGTGCTCCTAGTTCCATTGTGTTTCATAGAGAATTTCAAAGGTCCCTTTAGTTATTATAGTAAATACAATTGTGATTGCAGAGTCCTTATGTTTTTTAAGGGAAATTAATGTTAAAAACAAGTTACTTCTTACCCAAAAGGGCATAATATAGCAGACACAGATGTCAAGGACAATGCGGTGCCTGATCGTTCGGATCTGACAGTTGCTATAGAATAAAGCTTGCAAGCATACCTTTAATAGCGATCTGGACCATGGAGCAATGATATTAGATTAAACACCCTGTGCAACCTATAAATGGAAATCCAGGTACAATTTGGGCTTAGCTTGCTGATTATTGGATTTAAGATACAAAGAACACTTGTGCTTTTTTGACCATGAAGGGAAGCTGATGTGCACACATTCACACAACCTTATATCTCATATAGCCTTTTATAGGACCACAACACCTTCTCCTTAGGCCCCATAATAAGCTGTTTTTAGCATGTGTAAATAAAGGAAGCCCAGTTCATAAGCCTCCAGCTGTCATTAAATACAATTTACAGTGCCCACCGACAGCCTTCAAGGTCTAAGGAGGAAATTCATAAACTATATAATAAAAATAACAACTGTTGTACTTGGATATATAACTTCTGAGAGTCTACTTCTTACATACTGTCCATAAACAAAATATTTTCCCACTTCTGAAATCATTGGGACTGAATGTATAACATGGTATAAATGCAAACTGAATAACTGCACCACTGCAAGCAAAGCATACCTATTGCAATCAACTTTTTATCTTTATCGTTTCCAAAGGTTAACATTAAAATATCTGGGCAAAAAGTGACTCTCTATTTAAAGGGGTGTTCAACTTTTAGTATGTTATAGAATTGGTAATTCTAAGCAACTTTTCAATTGGTGTTATTATTTATTTGTTATAGTTTTTGAATTACTTGCCTTCTTCTTCTAACACTTTCCAGCTTTCAAATAGCGGTGAGTAACCCCTGGTCTAAAAAACAAACACCCTGTAAGGCTACAAACGTATTGCTACTTTTCATTAATCATTTTCTATTTAGTCCCTCTCCTTTTCCTATTTCAGTTTCTTATTCAAATCAATGCATGGTTGCTAGGGTAATTTAGGCCCTAGCAACCAGATTGCTGAAATTGCAAACTGGAGAGCTGCTGAATAAACACTTAAATAACTCAAAAACAAATAATAAAAATAAATCAAATATTTTGATCACTTATTCACTTATCAATATTTTGATGTTAAGTATGAAGAATATATATGTTATATGGGTATGCTCTACTTCTTACATAGTGGTACAACTGAATAAATGTTTTGCTTTTTTTCTGTTAGAATGATGTATTTCAGTGTTAGCCAAATTAATTGTTATAATTATTCTAAGGAGCTCTACATTTAAGGACGTCAACCTGAAAAAATAATTTTTTTTGTCCAATAAAAGAAAACATAATTCTAAGAAAGTTTGCTATACACATTCATTACAAATGGTCTGTGGTTTTTAAGTTATTTGTATAATATGTACTGCTATTGAAAGCAGTGTTTGTCTGTCCCTTTCTATTCTCTGCCCTGATGGCTCAGACTGTTGATACAATGTAAGACAAGGCAGCTGATTAACAGACCTGTCTTGTAGTGATGTGCAGGCCGGCCCGATACCCGTAGGACCCACGGGTTGGGCGGTTGAGCTCTTCTTCTTGCTCTCCCCACCCGCAACCATACACTGCCGCTCCTGCACGTCCCACCTCTTTTGTGACATCATCGGTGGGGCAGATTGCACGGGTCTATAAAAGGAATCCGGAAGTCCAGCCGTGGGTGGGCAACTTTTAAAGCACTGACGATTTTTAATAAATTCATATTGGAAAGTTGGGTTGACATATCCTTTCAGCAATGATAAGCCTGGCTGACCTAATGATAGCAAACACAGCTATTCTGAGGTTTTTCTGCCCATATATAACAATGTTTAGAAGTAATATAGTATTATTACCTATAGTTACACCATGTTTACTTTGAAACCAATACTTGACCTTTATTTGAAATTTGTGGCATGCATTTTATTTATGGAGGCAGACTGAAAGGAATTCCTGTGGCCTCTGTGCACATATGTTACATGCTGACATTTTACAGCAATTTCTCCAGTGGCATAGAAGTCATTAAAAGGGATGTCAATTTACAAAGAAAGTGTGAATATTTTGCTGTTCTAGAGTTCAAAGGCAGTGACTACTTTAACACTGCCTCTCTGCTCAATAGAAAGCGAGAGAATTGTTGATATTTTAAGATGTAGGAAAAAAGGAGACATTCACTTATACATTATTGGGAAAGAAAGAAAGAGAAAAAAAAAAGAAAGAAAGCATATTACGAAGTGACTTACTGTGCCCTCTACTATGGTTGCGGTTTCTTTTTTTCATCGTTTTTCTTGAATTTTCAGAAAACAGTACAGCACATTGTAAGGCAAATGGGCAGACATCGGCAATTTATTAGTGGTGACAAAACATTTCGGGGAAATGTGTTGCCCGAGGAAGTGCAATTTTAAACATGGCCAACAAATCTCGTAGTCCCCCCCTCCCCAGCCCCTCTCGTACCTTTAAAATGGCTTTGCGCAAGCTGCAGATCGAGCAGGCCAGGAGGGAGGCCTGGAGAGGAGGAACTGTTTATGCTGGGGCCCTGTAGTAGATTTTTTTATGGGGACACCACACACCCAAGTTATACCACTGCTCCCAGTGTGCCATTCCCCTTAGCGATTATCAAGAGAATCTACCACAGGATTATCCCCACATTGCTCAGTATCTAGCTATTGCAAAATTAATGATGATAAACATTTGTCAGATCTCATCAACTCATATCAGCTGCCATAGACACTTCATTCTCCTCAGTCTGCCTTAGGGCTCTTACTCACTGGCGTTCTGACCTGCGCTCCCCTGCGTTCCGTTTTATGGCGTTCAGCCACAGGGAAGCGCAGGAATAGACGCATGTCATTATTTCAAATGGGACTGTACTCACTCAGACGCGTGTAGGCGCCGAACGCAGGTTGAGACGCAACATGCTGCATTTTTCCTGCGTTCGGCACCTACACGCGTCTGCGCAGGTCAGAACGCCAGTGAGTAAGAGCCCTTATAGATTAAATGGCCCACAATGTAATCTCTCAGCTAGGGGCTGCTAATAATACAGTTGCTAAGCAGCCAAAGCCAGTTAGCATTCCTGCAATGTCACTTATTGTTGTAGGTACATTTAGTTAATTAATTTTAATAACAACCCATGACTCGCACTTCTGTCTTTGCTTCTTTCCTTCTTTCTCTCTTTCTTTTGCCTATTACACACATTTATTGATTTTGCAACATATGATGATAAGGCTATCATCTCTTCTTAGTTGGAACATTTGTATGTTATTTATTATGACAGTTGGATAGTTACTTAGATGTTTCTAAAAATATGTGCTATAATTTCTCCAAACTATTATTTACAACCCTAGCTGTAAGCAATGCGGCGCCAGACAACTTAAAATGCATACTGTGATCAGAATTTGTACCTGTAAAACAGAAAATATTTACAGTGGAGCTCATTTACTAACATATGCAAGCAAAAAACTGTCATATTCTCATATTCACATAACTTCACTTCACTTTCATGTATTTCATAAACACTTCGGTGTTAAATTATCTTTCCCTCATCTACTTTCAGGAATTTGGAGTACTATTTGAAATTCACACCAATCTGTCCAAACAACTTATGACAGTTTAAAGTTATTGTAAATAATTTAGCTCTATTTTACCTGGGTTAATATAACTGAGTTGTTTCCAGATTAACTATGTAACTGGTGGGCATTACACAGCATAATTGTGACATTGCTGTAGTAAACTGTTGTCATTTCTCTAGTATGGTAATACAATCAACCCAGGCTACTGCTTCACAGGTGCTTGAAGGGAAAATATAAGCCACATGTAAAGTGTTTTACATTCCACAACTAAGGGGGAATGAGGACCGTCTAGGTAGGAATGGATTTAGGCCAGGCCCCCCTTCCCCCATAATGTGCCCGTGTTTAGCATCCCCCAACCCTTCCCAGCTAGCCCTCTGGTAGAACAAAGGAAGGGGCTAGCCGCGGCGGGAAAAAAGTGGGCGGGTTGGGGGAGGAAGCAGAGGTGGAGCGTGAGGCAGGTCAGTGCTTTAAGGGGATGCTGTGGCGATTTTTGCTCATACTTACTTGTGTTTTGTTTCCTGCAGGTCCTTCATCGGATTGGCGGCAGCGGCGACACCAGCAGCAGAATTCAGCAGCAGCGGAGGAAGTTTTCGTTGGCAGCGGTAGAAGATTCGGGAGCCATAGATGGAAGGCATCGGAGCGGAAGAGGTCGCACTTAGGAGGAATGTTCTTCGGCCGAAGAGGTTCCGGGAGGAGTGGGAGCAGGATGCAGCGTCGTCGGATGGGCTCAGGCAGAAGAGGAAGGTGAGGTTTTCTTTGCAGGAGGGATCCGGAAGACGCCCAGCGCGAAGGAGGATCGGTGAAGTTGTGAGCAGAGGCGGTGAGTTATCGCGAGATTTCCGCGGTGACGTCAGTGGAGGTAAGCGGTTAGCCGAGTGTTCCCCTAAGAGTCCGGTGCATTCGGGGAAGGAGGTGGGAGGTGCCCAGAGGGAGGTAGCGGGCCTGGATGGAGCCACTGCCACCAATGTTTTTAAAGGAAGAGGCCAGCGGAAGGGTCCTGGGAAGATTGCCGCAAAGGGGGCGGGGGGGTTGCGGGGTTCAGTAAAGAGTTCCGCAAAGTCGCCCACAGGTAGGGTTAGGGAGGGGGGTGGTCCCGCTCCCACCAATGATAATGGCCCATCAAGCGGATTTGGCGGAGGTTGCACGGCCTTTATTACAAGGGGGGGAGTGAGGGATAGGGGTTCTTCCTGCAAAGTTGGGGGAGGCTCCACGGCCTCTAATACAAGGGGAGAATTTAGGCAGTCGGTTTCGGGGGGGGAATTTGAGGATAGGGACAGCAACAGTGAGGACCCTGAACCTGAAGGGGGGTGGGTAAGGGAGGAGGAATCCGAGGACAGGGAGTGGGGAACAGAGTCTGCCCCTTCTCTTGCGGTTAGGGGGTTTGGGCACAGAAGGGCAAGGGGGGGTGGCAGGGGGAAGTTCAGGGGTAATGGCCGTGTCCGATACATTCATGATTCTCAGAGGCAAAGGCACAGTAGAGGTTTCCAATACTGGGATCAGAGGGATTTTAATGATTATGTTGGTGATGAGGATGATGATGATGATGAATATGATGATGATGAATATTTCGATGATGGCATTTATGAGGATGATGGGGATTTAAATTATTACGGCTTTCAGAATCATAGTCCTTGGAAATATACAAGGAGGCCTAGGTGGGTGGAACAGCGAGGCAATAGGTACAGTGGCAATAACTGTGGTCAAGGTTTATTTTTCTGGAACAAAGAGGAGGAGGACAGTTGGAGACAGTGGAGAAAAGAGAGAAGGGAACAGCGGCGAGGTCACGGAGGTCAAGCTGGAAGTCTGGGGGATCAGGCGTCTACTTCGGCAGCAAGTCTTTCTGCAAGGGAGGAGAGTCGCATCTCGGCTAAGTCGCCAGCAGTTCATCAGGTCCAGAAGGAAGGTTGCAGCTCATCTGGGATGGTTGGTGCTTTGGGTGAGTTGAGATCTAATGTATTGGTTAATCGGGATTCAGAATCAGAGACTTCGGATAGTGAGACAGAAGGGGGGAAAATTTTGGCGTTGATTAAAAAATACTTTAAGGAAGGTAAAGGAAAGGAGAAAAAGGATAAGGCAGGGGATTCGGTAAAGGAGAGGAGTCAGTTGGTGCTGGTAGGAGCAGCAGATACTTATGCATGTGCTTTGACAGAAACAGCAGCACATTTGCCTAGAAAATTGAGGAAGGCAATTGAAGACGGGAAATTTGTCGATATATATGATTTGACAAGGGAAATGGTGCAGGCCAAGGAAGATGGGGTTAGGATTGAGGGGGAAGGGAGGAAGAATAAGTCGTTTTTTGATTGGTTGAAAGGTTTTTTGGTTTTTACTAGCGTTTATTTGGAAAGAAAACCGGAGCAATGCCTTAATGTTATTAAGTACATTGATACCATAGTGGACACATATCTTTTTTATAAGGGCACTTCATGGTCTGATTATGACAGGGCATTTAGAAAAAAGATGGTCAATAGTAAGATGTTGTCATTTGGTCAAAAAGACATAGATTTATGGACCAGATGGGTAGCAAAGGAGCAAGGTGGTTTTAACAATGTGAGTAGAGGATTGATATCTCATAAACCAAGGAATGTTTGTTTTGCATATAATGAAAAGCGCTGTAGCAGGGGGTATGCTTGTAGATTTAGACATGCATGTTCAGCTTGTGGTTTATCACATGCAGTAAGTGAATGCAACAAAAAGAAGGAGGGGAATAGGCAGCCCTTTCGAGCAGCTCAACAGAAGAGCGGAAACGCCAGTGCAGGTGGGCAAGCTAAGTGAGGCTTTGCAGGATTATCCAGATAGAGATAAAGCAGAATTCTTGGCAAAGGGTTTTTTGGAAGGGTTTAGAATACCAGTTTTAGAGGCTCCGACTCCAATTAAAGTATATAAGAATTTAAAGTCGGCTACTCAGCATGAAGAAGCATTGAAACAGAAGCTGGAGAAAGAATTGAAGGCAGGGAGGATGGCGGGTCCATTTGAGGAAATGCCCATAAAGGATTTGGTGGTGTCACCATTGGGTATTGTACCTAAAAAAGAACCAGGAAAATATAGGATGATCCAGCACTTGTCCTATCCAGAAGGGGCATCAGTAAATGATGCGTTGGACAAGGAGGAATGTTCAGTTCAATATCAGTCTTTTGAGAAAGCATTGGAGATAGTTAAGATGCAGGGAGAAGGGGCTTTGATGGCAAAGGTGGATATTGAGTCGGCATTTAGGCTTTTACCATTGCATCCTGATAGTTTTAAGTTGACGGGTTGTTATTTTCAAGGAGTTTTTTATGTGGATATGTGTTTACCTATGGGGTGTGGGATATCTTGTTCGTTTTTTGAGGCTTTTAGCACATTTCTGCATTGGTTATTGTTCAAAAAGTCAGGGAATGTAGCTATAGCTCATTATTTGGATGATTTTTTGATTGTTGGGCCGAGATATGAAGATACTTGTCAGAAGACGTTAATAATATTTTTGCAAATGCTGAAAGAGTTGGGGGTGCCAGTAGCGGAGGAAAAGACGGTGTTACCTACGACAATATTGACGTTTTTGGGAATTGAAATTGACTCAGAGGCAAGGGTGTGTAGGCTACCAAGGGATAAGGTGGATAGGACAGCGCAGGCAGTCAAGAAGGTGATAACAGCAGGCAAGGTAACATTGAAAGAAATGCAAAAATTGTTGGGTTTGTTAAACTTCGCCTGTAGAGTAATTCCCATGGGTAAGATTTTTAATAGGCGACTGGAAAAATCCATGGCAGGGATAAAAAAGCCATTCCATAAAATCAGAATTACAAAGGAATTGAGAGAGGATTTGAAGGTGTGGGACAAGTTTCTGGATAAATTTAATGGAATAAGGATATGGATTGAGGAGGCTAGGCTTAGCCAGGAATTGGATTTTCTCACAGATGCGTCAGGGAGTATTGGTTTTGGGGCATATTTTGCAGGAAAATGGAGTGCTGGCAGGTGGCCAAAAGTATGGCAGGCGAAAGGGTTAACGAAAAACTTGACACTGTTAGAGTTGTTTCCTATTTTGGTAGCGCTGGAGTTGTGGGCGGGAGAACTGGAGAATAAAGCAATAAGGTTTTTATCAGATAATATGGGAGTAGTTCATGCGGTGAATAATTTGTCATCCGATTCTCCTCCAGTAATTAGGTTATTGAGGCAGCTGGTGCTAATTTGCATGAAGTTTAATATATCATTCAAAGCACAGCATGTGCCAGGTGTAGAGAACACATTAGCAGACGCATTGTCAAGGGAGAAATGGGGGGTTTTCTTTAAACTGGCCCCTAAGGCAGAAAAAATGGCTCATGTGTGCCCTGGTCATTTGTGGCAGCTGGTGAACCCATATTAGAAGAGTTATATGCGAGATCGTTGTCGGAAAAAACCCTCGCCAGCTATAAAAGGGCGTGGGAAAGGTGGCACCTATTCTGCACTGGTGGTAAGAAAAATTATGCGTTTAAGGATTTGTTAGAATTTTTGAAAGAAATGTATAAGGAAGGGAAGTCCAAGGCAATGGCGGTGACTACGTTAGCGGCAATATCGCATTTTTCGTTGGCAGAAGGGAGACCTGATTTTACACGGAACCCTGTCATTAAAAAGCTTTTGAAAGGTTGGAGTAGATTAGAGGGTCCTAAGGTGGATAAAAGGGAGCCCATTGTTAAGACTAGGTTGCAACAGTTATTGGTGTCATTGGGGGGGATTTGTTTTGACCAGTTTGAGTGTGTGTTGTTTAGAGCAGTTTTTGCATTGTCATTTGGAGGAGCATTTCGTATCAGTGAGTTAGTGCCTCCTTCAAAAAAGGCAATAGGAAAGGGGTTAGGTTATAAAGATGTGTCTATACAAGAGAATAAATTGTTGATTCATATTCGTAGTTCTAAGACAGATCAGATGGGAAAAGGAAAATGGGTAAGTATACCGGAAACGGGGGAAGTGTCATGCCCTGTTAGGTTAGTACGGGAATATATGGTAGTGCGCCCGGAAGGAGGTCCATTATTATTATTACATGAGGATGGTTCCCCTCTCTCTGCTTTTCAGTTCAGACAGGTCTTGAAAAAGGCGGTGATCAACAATGGGTGGGATCCTAAGAAATTCGGGTCTCATTCTTTTAGAATTGGTGCAGCGACTGAAGCAGCAATGGGAGGGGAAAGTAGTGAGAGGATAAAGGCGCTGGGAAGATGGAAGTCGAAGGCTTACAAAAAATACATAAGACCTTTAAACGATGCAAGGGAAGATTTGAACTAATGTTCTTGTTTTTTGTCGCAGCAGGAGGTGCGACAACTTGCAACATTTTGATATTAGGCCATTCATTTATTTTCTGGGCAATGAAGCATGCAGGGGTTGCAGGACAGCAGATGGGTTTGTCGGAAGAACACATGAAGATCGCGTGGCTTGGTAAGAGAGGGATGAGATGGGAGCAGGTGAGAGGTATGGCCTTGGAAGCAGCAAAAAGGAATCCTATAGATTTATTAATCATACATGCGGGGGGGAATGATCTTACGTCACATAGGACCCCAGCTCTTATTGAAAACATGAAGGCTGACTTAATAGATATTTTGAGCAAGGGGAGAATCTGATGTGTGGCATGGTCAGATATGATCCCTAGAAGCAATTGGAGAGGCGCCTCTTCCCCAAAAGGCATTGAGAAGGTCAGGAAGAAGGTTAACAGGGCCATGCATAAATTCATGTGTTCTTCCGGCAGAGGGGGCGTAATAAGGCATGAAAATATAAAATGTAGGCAAACAAGGTTGTACAGACAGGATGGAGTTCATTTATCGGAGGAAGGTTTGAGCTTGTTCATTGGGAACATTAAGGTGTTTATTGAGGAATGGTGGAGGTCACAGGTGGTGTAGTGGGGCCATTGGAAAGGTTAGGTGTCACCCCTCCCCTTTTTTCCATTGGTTGGCATCAGTGCGGCTCTAGGTCTACGAAGTGGTTATAGTGCAGGCCTACCTTTGGTGAGTCACGAGTGTGCATCAGACTGGGACTGCACGGTCTTCTCTGATGCATGCAAGTGACTGGGTTAGCGCCATTATGCACAACGAGGGAGCAGGGGGATGGGCAAAAAGGCGGTCACTGAGTGCGCCCGGCCCCGTGATCCCTGCTTCAGGTTTTTTGGAAACTTTTTGGGCAGGAGCCCACGTTTGGAGAATGAGAGCCGCAGCTGGGGTCAGGGTGTACCTAAACTTTGAATTTTAACTGTTAAATAAAGCTTGTGACCTCCACAGATTTTTTGCCATAACATGTCTCTGTGTTTTTTATTGAATGTAAAGGTGCAGATTGGGGGGGATAGGGGGTTCCTTGGCCTAGGGGGAATGAGGACCGTCTAGGTAGGAATGGATTTAGGCCAGGCCCCCCTTCCCCCATAATGTGCCCGTGTTTAGCATCCCCCAACCCTTCCCAGCTAGCCCTCTGGTAGAACAAAGGAAGGGGCTAGCCGCGGCGGGAAAAAAGTGGGCGGGTTGGGGGAGGAAGCAGAGGTGGAGCGTGAGGCAGGTCAGTGCTTTAAGGGGATGCTGTGGCGATTTTTGCTCATACTTACTTGTGTTTTGTTTCCCACCCTCCCTCCCTAGGTAAGGTGGATTCGATCGAGAAAAAGGTGCTCCAGGGTTGTTACAACCGATCGCCTATTTGGGGTCAGGAAGGAATTTTTCTCATGGCACTAAATTGGCTGAAAAGTGCTAGAGTTTTCGCCTTCCTCTGGAGTACCATTATCTGTGGTGGTCAAGGCATCAGTGCGGCTCTAGGTCTACGAAGTGGTTATAGTGCAGGCCTACCTTTGGTGAGTCACGAGTGTGCATCAGACTGGGACTGCACGGTCTTCTCTGATGCATGCAAGTGACTGGGTTAGCGCCATTATGCACAACGAGGGAGCAGGGGGATGGGCAAAAAGGCGGTCACTGAGTGCGCCCGGCCCCGTGATCCCTGCTTCAGGTTTTTTGGAAACTTTTTGGGCAGGAGCCCACGTTTGGAGAATGAGAGCCGCAGCTGGGGTCAGGGTGTACCTAAACTTTGAATTTTAACTGTTAAATAAAGCTTGTGACCTCCACAGATTTTTTGCCATAACATGTCTCTGTGTTTTTTATTGAATGTAAAGGTGCAGATTGGGGGGGGATAGGGGGTTCCTTGGCCTATGGATAGCAAGGTGATTTCCCATGGTTGACAAAGCTACCTGAGTTTCACTGCCATCAGCTGTAGTTACCTAAACCAAAACCTAATCACTTTTTTTTAAAGTAGTATATACACGAACAAACCGGTATATTTCAAACAAACTGGAAGAAGAGGATTGTTTCAAATAAACCAGTTTCAAACTAACCAGTTTATTTCAAACAATTTGGTTTCAAGCATACCTGTTTATTTCAAACAAAGCAGTTTCAAACTAAAGGGAGAGTGTCACATTCCTAATTAAACAGGAATATGTCACTATTCATATATAAACCCAGTGTTGCTCAAATAATGGAGTTGCCTTGCTGCATCCACCCTTGCAGTGGTGTAAATGGGGATAGGGGAGGTGAGGCCCAGAAAAAAAATTGTGGGGGCTTACAGCTATGTTTTCCACTTTGCACCCTGCTCTTCCATTGTTAAATGAGTCCTTATGTCTCATTATAATTGGGTTGTTATAAAATGGCGTCATGGGGCATTCTAAATTAATATTGCTTCTGTCCTTATTTACATACAAACAGTACATACATATGAATGGAATCTGCCATATTTGATGAATACAGAATCTGGAGTACCCATGTTCAAACATGCTTTCATTCTTTAAAGCTCAGCAAACAATTAGGGGCCAATTAACTTAGTTCGAGTGAAGGAATAGAATAAAAAAAACGTAGAATTTCTAATGTTTTTTTTGGTTACTTCGACCTTCGACTACGACTTCGAATCGAATGATTCGAACTTAAAATTGTTCAAATATTCGACCATTCGATAGTCGAAGTACTGTCTCTTTAAAAAAAAAAACTTCAACCCCCTACTTCGCCACCTAAAACCTACCGAGGTGCAATGTTAGCCTATGGGGAAGGTCCACAAAGGCTTCGTAACAATTTTTGGTTGAAGAAAAATCGTTCAAATCGAACGTTTAGATTTTTCGATAGATCAATCGATCAAACTATTTGCAGTAAATCCTTTGACTTCCATATTCGAAGTCGAAGGATTTACATTCGACAGTAACCCTCGATATTCGACCATATGTAAATCTGCCCCTCAGTGTAGAAATGTTACTGTATTACACCATAGGCTTCTAAAGCCAAACCCAAGCCCTTCCCCAATGTTTTGGGCACAGACATTATCTGCAATTGCATAAGGAGGCCCCAACTCTTTAGATCACTCTGGCAGGCCCGGACTGGCAATCTGTGGGTTCTGGCAAATGCCAGAGGGGCTGCTATAAGTTGCCATAGACAGTCACTATATTTTGGGCTGGTGGGAGGCTGTTTGGGCTGCTGTGTGGCCTGTTTGGACCTCTGTGTGCCTGAAATGCCAGGGCCTATTTTGAATCTCAATCCAGGCCTGCACTCTGGTATCTATGACCTTTATAACTTTTTGTGACACACTTGATCATGCACATGACTGCTTTGACCAGAATCAGTTCAGACTAATATATGTAGCAGTAGAACATCACAACTTCTCCCAACTAGCTAATTTGGTTTGTATTATACATGAGCTATTGCAGTTGTCACTAAGAACCATGGTTGCTATATGGACCAGTGGGAAAAAACTTGATGCAATCAAATGGGATACTCACAGGGGCCCCCATGTACCACATTAAAGGTATGGGCCATAATTACACTCCATTATTCACTGAACATTCCAGGCAACGTGATGCACCTTTAAATGCTTTTATCCCAACTGCTTAACCAATCACCTGTGAGTATGTAGCCTGTGCATATTAATATGCCAACTTTTTCTCAACATTAAATAGGTGGTTCACCTTTCAGTTATCTTTTAGTATGTAGTCTAAGCAATTTTCAGTTGGTCTTCATTATTTATTTTCTATAGTATTTTTAATTAATTGCCTTCTTCTTCTTCTCCTGTCTCTTTCCAGCTTTCAAATGAGGTTCACTGACATCTAAAAAATAAATGTCTTTAAAGGAACTGTTCAGTATGCAAATAAAAACTGTGTTGTTTAGCTGTGCAAAATAAAACATGTTTCTTATATAGTTAGTTAGGCAAAAATGTAATGTATAAAGACTGGAGTTACTGGATGTGTAACATAATTGCCAGAACATTACTTCCTTTTTTTCAGCTCTCTTGGTTTCCACTAATTGGTTACCATGCAGTAACTAATCAGTGACTTTGGGGGTCACATGGGTCATAACTGTTACTTATGAATCTGAGTTGAATGCTGAGGATCAATTGCAAACTCACTGAACAGTTATGTCCCATGTGCCCCCCTCCCCTTCAAGTCGCTGACTAACTCAGAGTTAGAGAGCTGAAAAGCAGGAAGTAGTGTTAGACATCCAGTTAGTGTTAGACATTCAGTTAGTGTTAGACATTTAGTCACTCCAGCCTTTAGACATTTTTGGCTAACTATATTCGAAACATTTTGTACTTTGCATGGCTTATCTATTTACTCAGTTTTTATTTTTACACTGAACTGTTCCTTTAAGGCTACAAATCTATTTTTATTGCTACTTTTGATTACTTGCCTTTCAATTCAGGCCTTCTCCTATTCATGTTCCAGTTTCATATTCAAATCATTGCATGGTTGCTAGGGTAGCTTGGACCCTAGCAACCAGATTGCTGAAATTGCAAACTAATGAGCTGCTGAATAAAAAGCTAAAAAACACAAATAATAAAAAATAAGAACCAACTGCAGATTTTCTCAGAATAGCTCTCTCTACATCATACTAAAAGTTAACAACCCCTTTAAATAAAACCATCACCATGGAAAGTAAAATCGACTTATAACTAGTGTGGCATGGTGGCTCAGTGAATAGATCTGCTGGTCTCGGGTTTGTGATTGAACAGAGCATGGTGTTTACATGGGTTTTCTCTGGATGCTATTGGTTCTTCCTACAGTCCATATACACACTGGCAGGCTAACTGCATACCTCCAAACATTTTGGAAATAAAAAGAGAGCCAAAAAAGTTGCCGTGCGTAGCGCGACAAATTTGTTTTGCCCACGCCCATTGTTTGTGGCCACACCCCCTAATTACCATGTTCATTTTACAAAATTTGGCTGGTTATGAAAGTTTAAACATATTTCTGTGTTTTTATTTTAGTTATTACAGTTTTGCTAATGAAGGTGAATTGCCCTTTAAGCTGTGAGTCTAACTTTTCCCAAGAGACCTGTAATCTTATCTTGTTACAATTAGTTATTTGCTTATCTCAAAATTGTTGTACAAAAGTATCTTATCTGCTGCTGTGGCTATTCTGAGCTCTCTGCCAAAAGCCAATTACGTTAGAAACTTTGTTTCTTTTTCTGGCTGTTAAGTGCAGAGAAAAACGGGACATTCCAGTACAAACGAGGGTCTGCAGGTTGAGCTGTCAAAAGAAGGACTGTCCCTCTAAAAACGGGACAGTTGGGAGGTTTGCTAACTGGCACCTGTTAAAAGTGACTGTAAAAGGGGAATTTGTTTATAAACTACTCTTAGTTATGGGAATGATATGAATTATCAGACATTCTCTGTAAAAGAGTAATACATTAGTGCAGTATAAATAAAGGAAAGCTATTTATAACAGGTTTTGGGCAGTGCTGAGTATTACTAGCAGCACGCCCAGACTCCAAGCAGCCCTGCCTGTAACAGACTCTGTTATTGTTCTCATGGCTAGTGTATTTACCATTGCACATGGTAGTGACTACACTGATGGTGGCCTGACTGTGTGGGGGAGGTGCGCTGTGTCACTACAGCTTCTAAGCATGACTTGGCCAGATTATATTGTGACCTGTAGCTTTCCTGGCATGAGGAATGTAGTCTACTTAACTTGAGATACTCCACCCCCTCCCCTTTGAGATTTAAACATGGAACATGGAGTGATGTATTTAGTATAAGTAATGTCAGGCAAAGCAAAAATTAAAACAAAAGGTGGAAAAATAAAAAGCTACATACCCCAGGTGTTCTCCTGTTCATTTGGGTTAAAAGCATTTACTCTGCTAAATTTAACAAAATATGGAGTCCCTGGTGGGAGTCAGGGTCTAAAGCAGCCCCAATGGATACCGAGGACATGGCATGATATACCTTACAATTTTACATAATCATATATCACCTACCGAAGCTTGTGAAGTTACAGCCCATGTGGCTACCAATGTATGAACAAAGTCAGAGACAAATGTTAATATAACAAGAACAGTTTATTGCTTGTATTTGTTACATAATAAAAAAGAGAAAAAAGTTTACATTCAAAGTTTTACTCTTCAAAATATTAATGTACATTAAAAGTTTCCTATAGGTCATGTTGATTTTTTACCTGCTTTAGTAAATGTTTCTTAATTGTTACTTGAAGGTGCCAAAGCTGACTGTTTTGCCAGCCTGACTAACCCTTCTCAACCTGCTAGTTAGAATTTCTACCAGTATAAGCACAAATACAGCACAAATAGGTGGAGAATAGTAATTGGATAGGTAATGTTAGCACATTGGGAAAATTCTTTCATGGCAAAATTATAAAGAGAGTGCAAAGACAATATTATGATAGATGTAAAAAAAAGTTTATTTCTGGTGTCAGTATCTCTTTAAAAAGAATCTAAATCTACAAATATGAACTTCAGAACCAGGGGCCTAATTACAGAGGAAGCAGACCCGTGGCTGCTGGGGGGCCCAGGAGGTATAGTGGCCCCATGAGGCCCTAATTCATATACAATTTCAATAAATATTGGTAAAACAGGTCAATCGCTAGACATTTTGGGGGCCTGAAAAATTATTTGCTGTAGGGCACAGTAACATCTAGTTATACCACTGCTCAGAACTTTTGAAATGTATTTATTTTTAATAGTTTCTGAGACATTTGCAGTTTTACACAGTTTATAGAATGATCAGAACCTTACTGTCTATGTATTTTATAGGTACTTGAATAGCAATAAGAAGTCTTAAGGCTCCTACACACTGGCATTTTTAATGTGTTTACAAACATGCGTTATTGCAAAGGCGGCTAAATGCGGTTTTGTCAGTTCCAAATGCAACCCTCTATTCTACTGCTTTCTGAACATGCATGAAGCAGAAGAAAATGCAGCATGCTGTGTAAAAAAAAACACAATGAAATGCAAATAGGGCAAATCGCATATCTGAATGCTTATGAGTACAACTGGCAGAAAATAATGCAATCAATTGCACTATGTCACTGTTGGACCAAATCAGCCTGTTAAGAAACATTGTGATATGCTGCAGCTCCTTCTAATATGTGCATGAGCCAACTGTCACTATGGACAGGCAAAATGTGTCAAAATGATCAAAAAGAGTTTGAGCCTGCCCAAAACAATAATGCAAGGCTTACGATATTACAACATTAATAACACTTTATTCTTCTACTGGGATCTGACTAAAGTGAATGTGCATAGGAAGGAAGAGGAGATTATAGTGAAAAAAAACAGTTTGGAGTGTACCTTATGTACTTACAGGATAAGCTATGCACCCATACAAAATTCATTCTACCCTGCCCAAAGGAGCTAATCATGTCTATGACAGTTGCTTGTGAGATTAAATCTCTGTACTGAATGGAGTTCAATCAATATGGCACGGCAGGTGGCTCTCTAGTATGATCAAGGGCTCTGCAGATTTTTTGTATTACATCAGGATTTCAATATAATCTAGCCTCCCGAACATATGAAGTGATAAATAATTGGCCCACTACATGTAGAAAGTTGCACAGCAGTGCTTTCTGTATGCTTTTGTTGATGCAGCTGTTTTTCCTTTGTTTGGTGACTCTGATATTGCCATACCCACTCCAGTTTGTTTGTCCAGTTAATTAGATTCCATAGATATGGCTCACAGAATAATGTTAGCACCTGACAGTATAGATATGGCTTGTACTGTAGGTACATGTTTGGCTAAAAGCTTTACTGCAATTCAGCAATGGAACAAATTAAAAAGCACTATCTTTCTTCTATTTCAACATGCGTTAAGGGTAAGGACATACAGGCAGATTCGAGGTGATTAGTCGCCCCGGAGACAAATTGCTTCTTCTTCTGGTAGATAAACTGCTTTCCCTACCTTCCTGCTGGCTATAATGAAAAACCGCCAGTGGGATGGCACTTGCGGCGCTTAGTTTTCCGAAGTCGCCCGAAGTTGTCTCACTAGGAAACTTTGGAAAACGAAGTGACGCAAGTGCAATCCCACTGGTGATTTTTCATTATAGCCGCGGGAAGGTAGGGGAAGGCATTTCGGGGGTGGCAAACTTAGGTGGAACACAAATTGCACCTCAATGAGTACAGCCCAATCAATTTGTATCTGCATTCTCCAGTGGAATGAAGGAGCTGATGTTCTCCATCTCTTCCAAGTTATCAATAGCACATCAGCAGACTGTGGGTGCATAAACAAGTTGTATACTTTGGAGCGGATCGGCCTAGTGTGCCACTAACCTTATGCAGAGGTCTTCTCTGTGGAACGTTAATATGTTTTGATTATGCTTGCATGCATTTTATTAAAAGGAAAGGCATTTTTGGGAAATTTGACGCTCATGGATTACCTTGAAATTAACTTTTAATAAAATGTTGAGCGCAGTATTGTAATGGAGCTTTCAGTTTGTCTTCATTCCTTATAGTTTTTGATATAAGATATAAAAAATAACTGATCTCACCATATTTGCATTAGAGATGCACCGAATCCACTTTTTTGGATTTGGCCGAACCCCCGAATCCTTTGTGAAAGATTCGGCCGAATACCGAACCCAAACCCTAATTTGCATATGCAAATTAGGGGTGGGAAGATTTTTTACTTCCGTGTTTTGTAAAAAAAACATGTGATTTCTCTCCCTGACCCTAATTTACATATGCAAATTAGGGGTTGGATTTAGTTCGGCCGGGCAGAAGGATTAGTCCGAATCCGAATCCTGCTTAAAAAGGTAGAATCCTGGCCGAATCCCAAACCGAATCCTGGATTCGGTGCATCCCTAATTTGCATCTTTAACCAGTGGTCAGATTCAGCCCCCCCCAAACCTTTGCACCTGTCACCGCAGTGACATCCTAATTGTGACAGCAGAACTCCTCTTTACTCCCAACACGTATCAGTCTGTGATGGTTGCTAAGCGCCATGTAGTACATGGGCACAAATCCAGAATACCAAGCTCTAAAATGCTATAACTCTGGTACAATAATATCATTGTTTTGGTATCTTAGCAAATTATGCACTTTTATTACAGTGCTACGCAATATGTTGGCACTATATAAATACATGTTAATAATAATAATAATATTACTCAATATTAGAGGGATGTGACACCAGGAATTTGCATCTTTAAACCTAAACTTCACTGTGAGTTTATGTTTAAGTTCTCAAGTACGAGTAATTAGATATAATCAATAGAGACAAGCATGTGACTGGAAAGTGGGGCCATAAATGTATCTGCCAATCACTTTGCTTCAAATATAAAATGATTAGAGCAGTGGTTATCACTTGTTATCTTCAAGTAGCAGTCACTTTAACTGTGCCTCATCTTTCTGTGCTTTGCATGACTGCACTGTGGGTTAAATTAGAATAGACTGTTAGCTCTGTGTGTGCACCTGCATAGGGAGCATCCATTTTGTAAAAAGGGCGGGGCACAAGTAGGTTTATTGTGATACAAACGCAATGAATCAATGACCCTTTGCTCTCCCCCTCACAGAGAGCAGGTCACGGTTTGGTTCCAGTGCATCACGGGCCTGGCTCTTTCTGCATCAAGTAAATGCATGTGTCACCGTGTGCCCCTTCTACTATTATATATAAGCTCTGAGGCACATTCTGCCCATCTCCCTGTGCCTCTTCTACAAACAAACAACAGAATGTTCTGTGTCAGACTCTTATATTAGTCCCCTGTGCCTCTTGTACAGGCTTTGTGACAGACTCAGAATGAAGCCCATGTTGAATTTGTTACATTAGGAGGAAGAGAAGAGGTGTGAGCAGCACAGCATTGGCAGTTACACTGTACGTGCTGAACGTGTAACAGAACTGAAGAGAGACCCGAGACACCTCAAATAAACCAGCCCACTTCCTTCCAAGGGGGATACCAGCAATTTGCCGGCGCCCTTCCCTGCACAGCAAAATGTCCTGACCTCTATTTTTTTTAGGAGCGCTGTGTACAACCCCCCGCACTTCATTCGCACAGCCCACCCAATCCCTGACAGATGATACATATACAGCCATACATCGCAAACCCTTGCCACCCCCATCTTATCAAGTCTCCTACTTCTCTCTCCCCCCAGTACCGCAGGGCTCCCGAGCTGCAGCCAATCACAAAGCAGAAAGGGGGCCGGGTTTAACATGTCACTGTTCCTGGTAGATGTGCATCTGCGAGTGTGTAGGGCAGACACAAGGAGAGCGCTCAGAGCTCAGACAAGATTTGGCTGCTGTATAACTGGGCACAAGCACATTGGGTCCCTCTGGCAGTCTATAGGCACCTGTGAGCTTAGACGATACCGACAGGATGATTGCTGCCCAGCTGCTGGCCTATTACTTCACTGAACTGAAAGATGATCAGCTCAAGAAGGTGAGTGGCCAGTGATGCGTCTGTGTTCTGGCTCGCTGCTGGGGGGGCAGTGGAATCCTATGTGCGTATCATATGCCAAGTCAGGGCCATTTTGCGAAGAAAATGACAGGAGCCGGCGCATCCACGTCCCTTGGGATTGGTATGATGAGGCTGCTGAGACACAGGAAATAACGATGTGAGGGGAGCTGAGCAGGAAGCTCGGGGAAGGGTAGGACCGTCTGCAGTGTCCTTGAGTGCAGGATGCGCTGACATTTCTGCTCTCTGACTGTCAGTCTGGACTCTAGGCCTTGCACTGGATCTCACTGCTAGAATAATACCTGCTGTAGCACTGGCTCACTGGCTGGGCACTGACACTCACCCACGGCCTGCCATCTGCACAATAATACTGCCTATAAATATATATATCACCTGATGTATATATACCTTGCTCATACTCATCTTTCATTGCTCATCAACTAAACTACACATTTGTGCTACATATCTATCTATCTATCTATCTATCTATCTATCTATCTATCTATCTATCTATCTATCTATCTATCATCTATCATCTGTCTATCTATAATACACAAAAGCTATGAATATCTTGTAAATTATATCCTTATAAACGGTGAGTTCTGATGTCATCAGTTATAAACAATGAGTTCTGATGTCATTTCTGTCACATAACTCAGTGAAATTTGTGTATTATAATAAATAAAGTACCCCCAGTTGTAAAATATGAGGATATTAGAAGTTACCTTGGAGTTCCATGACCTGAATAAAAACACTCGGCCTTCAGCCTCGTGTTTTTATATGGTCATGAAACTCCTCGGTATCTATAATATCCTCATATTTTACAAGAGGGGGTACTTTATTCACTATATCTATCTATCTATCTATCTATCTATCTATCTATCTATCTATCTATCTATCTATCTATCTATCTATCTATCTATCCAGTGTCGGACTGGGATGCCAGGGGCCCACCAGAAAACCTTAGGCTGAGGGCCCACTTTCCAAACTATTATTCCCCCTCTCCTCACTCAATCTCTTTATGCTCCTAGTCTCTTTTCTCTGCATACTATATTCTTCCATTATTAAGCCTCTTTGTTCTCATAAAGAAAT
This sequence comes from Xenopus petersii, assembly GCA_038501925.1. Classification (NCBI taxonomy): domain Eukaryota; kingdom Metazoa; phylum Chordata; class Amphibia; order Anura; family Pipidae; genus Xenopus; species Xenopus petersii. Next base: position 104,620,317 of record CM076684.1, read on the forward strand.
AGGGAATGGCCATGAAATAGGCCAAATGGTTATAAGCAAGAGGCCCACTGAACCCTGGGCCCACCAGGAGTTTTCCTGGTGTCCTGGTGGGCCAGTCCGACACTGTATCTATCTATCTTTCTATCTATGTATCATCTATCTGTCATCTATCTGTCATCTATCTATCATCTATCTATCTATCTATCTATCTATCTATCTATCTATCTATCTATCTATCTATCTATCTATCTATCTATCTCTTATGTATACTGTCATGTTTATAATGCATAAGGTCTTATTTAAAGCTAGTCAGTGGTACCTTCTGTTCATAAGGAAAGGTTAATGTTTGAGGTCAGGCCCTGATTACCATATTCACTTGCATCCATCCTGCCTTTCACTAGCAGTTATTCCTACTAATCCTCATCTTCCTCTTTTCAGTAGAATAGTAAGGATTTAAATTCAAGGGCAGACCTTGCTGTAAATGGCTGCAGATAGAAGGTGCTGCTGCTGATTCACCACAACTGCCACTTTAGCATCCAATCCCTAGTTGCCCCTTATGTACTGCTACCCAGATGCTGAGTTAACTGCATCCCTAGACTATGAAGCTCTTAAGGCATGTGACCTCCGACGCTATGTGTGCGTCTGTCTTGTGTCACTTCCTCAGGGGAGGTCTGACCTTTTTGACAAACATAGATACCCTACCCTTAGATATATATATAACCTGGGATTTCCCTAGGCTGCAGTGGCACATTATTATTATTAATAATTATAAATAGAGCAACAAAAAAAACCCTCTTGCATTAATCAGTGTTTGCATGTAGTGTCACGTTATTTCTATCAAACCCAAATGAGTATATTTCTATGTCCAATAATAGTCAAAATATAGACAATTTTATTCTGTAGCAATAATAATGTGTCATTAGTTTTTCATTTCATTACTTTTAAAGAGTTATTAATAATGAAATGGTGGTGTAAAAATTAGTTTCCTGTTTCTTAAGAGCTATAAATCAGGGTACCGGCACATGGGACTACTTTGGCTGTCGTGGGTGGGTCGCCTTTGTGTTAACTTTTAATATGTTATAGAATGGTTAATTGTAAGCAACTTTTCAATTGGACTTAATTTTTTTATAGTTTTTTTAATTATTTGACTTCTAATTCTTTCAAATTGGGGTCACTGACCACGTCTAAAAAACATATGCTCTGTAAGGCTACACATTTATTATATAGTTATTGATACTTTTTATTACTTCTTTCTATTCACGCCTCTCCTATTCATACCTATACCAGTCTCTTAGTTAAATCACTGCATGGTTGCTAGGGTAATTTGGACCCTAGCAAACCAGATTTCTGAAATTGCAAACTGCAGAGCTGCTGAATAAAACGCTAAATAACTCAAAAAACACAAATAATACAAGTGAAATCATATTGTACATTATCTCTGAATATCACTCTCTACATCATACTAAAATGTATTTAAAGGTGAATGTACAACTGTGTTTTGTAGTAGCCCTAAAAGTGTTTGTAGCAGCCCTGTTTGTTTAGGAGTCATTGGCAGAATAGCCTCTTATACTGGAATATTTTACACCACCTGATTTAATCTATTTAATCATGCATGGCAACATTTATTATTGATTTTCCATCTGGTAAATTTAAACCATTAATGGGCTGTGCATTGATGTCAATTGAGATGCTATTGTAGCTCTGTGCAAGTGACAAGTAGGTGTGTTTTGTGTGCGTTACCCCTCGCTCATTGTTACTTTGGACAAGATGAAACCTCTATTAGCTATTTTTGGAAATGATACAGTATATCAGAAGGGGTTAATTTGTGCCATTGATTTTCAGCTATGGTTGTAGAAGCAGAAGGAATGGCTTGGTGGCTAAGTTTCAGGACTTTTATTTACAGGGATACGGGGGCATATTTATTAATAAAGCCCTCCATAGATTGCCAGTGGAAAATTCTACTTCTCTCTACTTGCTTGTATGGGATATTATGGTTTTCCATAGTTCTATGCTTCTAGGAATCTTTACAAAGAGAATCAAGAAGCATCATAGCAACAGAAACATGTTTTTAATTTTTTCAATAAGGGTCAACAAATTTATTATCATGTGCAAAGGTTTGCAAGTTAAAATTAAACAGGTTACTCATTGCTATAGGTATTCAAACCAGGGATAATTCTGTTCATGTTACTAGATAAACCCAGTATTAATCTTCTGGTGTATAAGTAAAATAAACAGGAGAAATGCTGAAAAGCAGAGTGAATTATTCAGGCTGTTTAACCCCTGCATAAAGTTGTTTGACCTGAACGTCCTGATTGACCTGAATGTCCGTCTGTTCAGAACTGGTTGAAGAGGATGGAGGTTGGCTGACTGGAATACTGAGAGGTTTAACATGTTTCTCAGCCAATGTGAGTCTGGTTACTATAATACATATAAAATTATAGGATGCTTATTATATAATAGGAGACTATAGGGCTCACCCCAATTGTGGTTTGTACAACTTTTATAGCAACTGTGTTAGTGTAAATCAGCACCATTTATTGAAATTATTATTATCATTTAATAAAATGTAGATAGAGGAAGATTGCAATGATGTGATAAAAATGTTGGAATTTATTTTGTTTGTTTGTTAAAATCAGTTACTCTAACTGAGCTGTTGAGTGTGGTACTTTTTTGTTTATGTACATATATATATATATATATATATATATATCTGTGGTCCTAGAATAGGACTGTACAGCTAGAGTCCCAGAGGCTTATGCTTCCCCCACAAGAAATTTTAATGGCTCCCATCATGCCTAGAGCTCCATAACCAAAAAGTGGAAGTGTCTGGTCAGCATTACCTCAGCAACACTGAGGGTGTATGCACAGGATCACTATACAACCAGAAAGAACATTCTGAACATAAACACTTCTAACTGTATATTACTGGTGCTTTAGTCTGTGAAAGGGAAAGACTTTGGTTATTATATTCTCTGGGACCTGTTAAAGCGGTAGTTCACCTTAAGGTTAGTTTTTAGTATGTTATAGAATTTGCAATTATAAGCAACTTTTCAATTGGTCTTCACTATTTATTTGTTATCGTTTTTGAAATATTTGTCCAGCTTTCAAATGAGGGTCACTGACCACACCTAGAAAACAAATGCTCCTTAAAGCTTTACATTTATTGTTATTGCTATTTTTATCACTCGTATTTATATGCAGGCCCTCTCCTATACATATTCCAGGGTCTTATTCAAATCAATGCATGGTTGCTAGGGTAATTTGGACCCTAGCAACCAAACTGCTGAAATCAACAACTGGAGAGCGGCTGAATGAAAAGCTAAATAACTCAAAAACCACAAATGTTAAAAAAAATTGCAAATTGTCTCAGAATATCATATTTAACATTGTGCTAAAAGTTAATTTAAAGGTGAACTACCCCTTTAATGGACAAAGGGCATCACAGTCTTATGTGGCTCACTCATGAGAATATTAATTTCAACAAAATCTGAAGATTTATTATTGTAGCTTCAAATAAAGATTTCTGTTGATATCACAATTAGCACTGTACTGAATAAAAGGGCACATCCTCGGCTGAATGCTTTATAAACACCCCCTTTCGGTGCCAAGCTCCTCTGCTATTTGAGGATGGGATTTCTTCTTTAGTTAGGTGGCAGTTTAGTTATAACCAATTTCATGCCATGGGCTCTTGTATACATGTAGGAACCTTGGGGGTGGTTAACAGGGTTATTCTGACCGTAGCTCACTACGTTATAGTGACATCTGAGATGTGAAATCCTTTTGACCTTGCAAAGGTCACTTGATTTCCTTACCTCTCTGTATACCAAAATGGCTCCACTGATTGCTATGTCTCATACTAGACCTTTATATAATATTGGTTGGTCTGAGGCATTAAGTGATTTCAAATTATAATCATTTATAATATATATATATATATATATATATATATATATATATATATATATACATGGAGTGCCCAAAAACAGGTCTAATCTGCAAACAACATGGCTTTTATTACTAGTAACTGCAATGCTGTATTATATTGGATAATCATATTATTGTGGAATGTGAAACAGAGCAAAGCTCTTGTGTGGGATTTTTAGGGGCATATATATTAGTGATGTATGTATATATATATATCAACCAAACAGATCTGCACTCTCCTTGTTAACCCTTGTAAGGTTCGCCTGGGTGCTGCTCCTGGGATTTAGATGTGCATAGAGAAAGAATGGTAGCGCACTCCTGGGACTTGAATAATATTGTATTTTATTTCGTCATGGCAAAAAGATCGACGTTTCGGCTCCCCTCTAGAGCCTTTATAAAGATTTAGATCAAGGCCGATCTTTTTGCCATGATGAAATAAAATACAATATTATTCATGTTCCAGGAGTGCGCTACCATTCTTTCTCTATGCACATCTAAATCCCAGGAGCAGCACCCAGGCGAACCTTACAAGGGTTAACAAGGAGAGTGCAGATCTGTTTGGTTGATATATATATATACATACATCACTAATATATATGCCCCTAAAAATCCCACACAAGAGCTTTGCTCTGTTTCACATTCCACAATAATATGATTATCCAATATAATACAGCATTGCAGTTACTAGTAATAAAAGCCATGTTGTTTGCAGATTAGACCTGTTTTTGGGCACTCCATGTACATTTCATATTCCCCTAAGCAAATGCTCACTAGAATAACAATGATGTGAAATTGCATAACACACAGGCGTGCAGCATGGACAGACATTCTCAGAATCCCATAATGCATCAGTGTAGAACTGCACGGTTGTAATATATAAGGGTTGCAATGAGCTGTAACCTGTGTGTTTGTGTGTTAGTCTTGTGACACTGCACACTATGTATACATACATTATGTATACAGTAGCATAATGCAGACTTAACGGTATCTGCAGCTACTTGGCAGGGATCATTGAAAGGAAGATTATACACAAACAAATAGGAGATGTTGTTTTATAGACAATCTAACGATTATTTTAGCATTTTAGACAGGAGTGTGGGAGTAAAGTGATATGATTTCTGAGATAGCATGAAGAAGCCGGAAGATATTGTGGGGATGAGAAATTTCCTTTGAAACCTGTTTTACCATTGTTTGTCATCATTTGGCTTCTAAGAAACATTCTCATTGGAATCTATAGATCTTGTTAGCTATTGAATACATATATGTTAATGCATAAGGATCTCTATATAGAAAATACTTATTTCTTAGCGACTTGCCAATATGCACTGATTACACATTTTCAGAGGTTCTAAAGCTTGTTGTAAATGTAACTACTGAAAGCAGTATCTGTCTGTTTACATTCTTTGCACTACTGGTTCTGACTCCTAAAAAAATGTTGCTAGGCAGCTAATAAACAGACCGGGAGAATGGTTAACTTTTATGTTAACTAATATGTTATGGAATGGCCAGTTCTAAGCTTTACAACTGGTCTTCATTATTTATTTTTTTATAGTTTTTTTTTTTAAATATTTGCCTTTTTCTTCTGACTCTATTATAAAGTGAATTGACGGGAGTTTTTTGCAACCACAGGTGAAAATCAATGAAAAAACTTTATTGCCAAGTAATCATTAAAAACATGAACAGATGACTAGACACAGCATGGTTTAGTTAAAGTTCTCTAAGATGATACCTGTTCATGTTTTTAATGATTACTTGGCAATAAAGTTTTTTCATTGATTTTCACCCGTGGTTGCAAAAGGCTCCTGTTATTTCACTTTCTAATGGGACACAGCAGATTCTGGCTGGAACGGAGTCCAGTCGACGAGTAGCCGCCACGAAGGTAACTATAAGACCACCTACATGTGATTTTTTCCAAAGTTCAGACTCTATCCAGCTTTCAAATGGGGTTTCCTAACCTCATCCAAAATAAACATCCAAAATGTATTGTTATTGTCTATTCAGGCCTTCTCCTATTCATTGTCTAGTCACTTATTTAAAGCAATGCATGGTTGCTAGTGTCATTTGGACCCTAGCAACCAGATTGCTGAAATTCCACACTGAAAACTGGGGAGCTGAAATTACAATGAAAAATCACAAATAATAAAAAATTAAATCCAATGGCAAATTGTTTTGGAATATCACTCTCTACATGATATAAAAGTTAGCCCAAAGTTGAGCAAACCCTTGCAATTAAATTTTCAGATAACTGTAAAACCACAAAAATGTTGAATTTATATTTATGGCAAAGTTCATTAGAATTACATTTTCTTTCATTTGCAAAATACAGGTATAGTTAATTTAGCTGCCAAAGTAATGTACTTTGTTAGAACACATCTGCAGATTCGTACTAGTAGGAGTGGCACATAGCTGATAGAACATACCACTTGCACAACACACATCTTCCTTTTCAGGCATTTTCCCAATATTCTGTGTCGTCTCTTTTGGTGGGTAAAACACCCCAAGTGCATATATTGGATGGTGGCCGTATCCAATCATGGAGGGGACTCATTACTAGGACATATAAAATTATTTATGAATAAGACTGTACTTAAATATTATGTCTTTGTCCATTATCGTCATCCAATCACAGTCCACTAATTATGGCAATATCATATAATACATCAGGTCCTTCTTTAGGATGAAGACACACAGCTATTAGTAGCAGCTCCTTGTCATGTCTACAAAATAGACAATAGTGATGATTGGCTTGGCTAAAGCTGGCCATAGACATAGTGAATAAAGTACCCCCTATTGTAAAATATAAGGATATTATAAGTTACCGAGGAGTATCATGACCATATAAAAACACGAGGCCGAAAGCCGAGTGTTTTTATATAGGTCATGGAACTCCGAGGTAACTTCTAATATCCTCATATTTTGCAACTGGGGGTACTTTATTTATTATAATACACAAGTTTCAGTGAGTCATGTGACAGAAATGACATCAGAACTCACCGTTTATAACTGATGACATCAGAACTCACCGTTTATAAGGATATCATTTACAGGATATTCATGGCTTTTGTGTATTATATAAAGATAAAGGGGCATGTTTACTAACATTGGAGATAAATATCTGGAGAGATTTTTGGAGATGTTGCCCATGGCAACCAATCAGCAATTACATTTAAACAGCCATAGCCAAGTTAGAAAACAAAAGCAAAGATCTGATTGGTTGCTATGGGCAACATCTCCAGAAATCTCTCCAGATATTTATCTCCAATGTTAGTAAACATGCCCCAAAGTCACATGAAAATTTGTTTTGTACAATTTTCCGATCGTGTGTGGATTGTCCAGACATTTTTCATACCATGGCGATTGGTCTTTTAGTCTATCAGACAGGTTAGAAGATTTCTGTCGGCTAACGATAATATCTCTGCATGTATTGCCTATCTGACAATATCAATGGGTGACTGTCACTAGTATTTGTCAGATATAACCTTTGTATTATTGCTGTCATGGCCAGAACATCGTCTGGTTTGTTTTTTTACTACTGTATTTAATGTGAATGATTAGTTGGAGGTCAGAAGATCACACCATACGATTGTTTGTACGATATGAGGCTAGAATCTGCACGTCTATGGCCAGCTTAAGACGTGAGTTTTAGCAGAGGCAATACTCAGTATTATCAATGGCAGGGTATTTTGTAGCCACAAGAAGTAGATGCTACTAGTAGCTCTGTGTGTCTTCACTCTTGGATACCTTTATAATCAAACATGGGTCACTATTTAGTTCAATTAACCGTTTTCAGGATTTTTAAAAGGAAGGCCAATGATCAGTCTGGTTTCTTGTTCTCTGTTATAAAAGCTTATTAAAGTGATTATAAACACTTGCCTGATACCCTGGGTCATTGCTCCTGGTTGCTGAAAACTGCACTGGCCTAGGGTACTACTGTTCTTCTTTTTTGAGCCAGAGCATGCGCAGTAGTGCGAAAACTTTTAAAGCCAACCGTAACACTCTACTGTGCCTGTGCCAGCCCAGGGCCATTGAAGACTAAAGAAGTGAAAGATGATGCTTGCTCATAATGCTCCTAAAGTAATACCCCAGGCCAGGGTTGTTTTTAGCTATCGGTGGCTGACGATTTTTCTAACACATCTTTTTTAAGGCTGCTGCTATGACCGCAAATGGATCATTCAACTGGGCCATTTGAGATTGAATTTGGCCATATTTGGGTGCAGTATAACCCCTATATCAACATTAGTGCAATGAATAGAGCTTGTGCTGAACATACGTTTTGTCTATATGTGTTTATGTGAACAGGAAGTAGAATGTGGCTTTAAGAAAGCTAGTGAAAACTAAAAGAAAATATTTTTTAATTGAAACTTATGTACAGAACAAGCTTTATTATTATTAATTGAGCCTGGGGTCCAAAAGGGGGTGTACTACACCATTCAAGGGGTTGTTCACCTTTAAGTTAACTTTTAGTATGATGTAGAGAGTGATATTCACTGCATTGCAATTGGTTTTCATTTTTATTATTTGTGGATTTTAAGTTATTTAGATTTTTCTGCACCAGCTCTCCAGGATGCATGTTCAGCAATCTTGTTGCTAGGGTCCAAATTACCCTAACAACCATGTATTGATTTGTATAAGAGACTGGAATATGAATAGGAGAGGCCTGAATAGAACGATGAATAATAAAAAGATAACAATACATTTGTAGCCATACAGAACATTTGTTTCTTGATTGGGTCAGTGACCCCCATTTGAAAGCTGGAAAGAGTCAGAAGAAGAAGAAGACGACAAATAATTTAAAAACTATAAAAAATAAAAGCCTATTGAACAATTGCTTTAACTATTCTATAACATACTAAAACTTAACTTACAGATTAACCATCCAGTTAAGCAATTCCGTTTTGGAGCCACTAGCTCACTAGAGTCGACAGTTGTAAATAGAAAACCATTGAAAACCACTTCCATTGGCAAGTACATTGATTTATGCAGCAGTCAGAGCTAGGATGAAGCTGCTCTTCAATAACTCCATGATGTCCATGGATCAGATTAGTGCAATCCAGCCATCTATGGTTATAACAATGTAGGCAATTGGTTGGGCAATCAGGCAGCCACATATTTGTAAAGTGGCCTTACAAGAATAGTACAAGTCCCTCTCATCCTGACTGTGCATTGCTAAAGTAGTACTCTTTCTGTGCAGGTTACAGACACCTCCTAGACTACCTTTAGGGAGTAGGTTGGATAGTTGAATCTAAACAGATCTCTTATGCTAGAATGCAGAACACAGACACCAGAATACTAGACACAGACAAATAATAAATAATGCAGACTAGACATTCATATATTCTACCCGGTTGATCACCATTCCCAGCATAGATTACTGTCTAGCTCAGTAATCTTCAATCCGGGACTCTCGTTTTTGCTGGAACACCAACGTCTATGCTATCTTTATGGTGGCGAGAGTTGCATTTCTGTAATAGCTGAAGAGCTGCAGGCTTTACTTCACTGCTTTGGACTCTACTACTCCTCCATTCCTACTCTATTTGTACCTGGTTCCTCCTGCAAATGTATTTAATTTCCTTTTATACAAGACAGCATTAGCAGTGATTACTATTGTTTCCAGGAGTCGGTCTCCGTCAGAGTTTACTACTTCCAGTTTTACTGCATTTTTCAGCATTCTTTGTAGTTGGCACCAGTGTCATATTACTGTGTAACCAAATAATAAAACCAGGATGCAAATCACTCTTCCTTTTTGCCTTTGATTCATAGAAATTTGTTTTATTCTTCATGTAAAAATATTGAATGCGAAAATACTGAGTGAACATTTTTCTGTATTTGACAAAAAGCAAATAAAACATAAATAGGTTTATATTTAGTTTTACAGAATTTAAGCCCAAAAATAAAACGTGGCCTAATGAAAGAATAAAGAATATTTTTTAACAACTCTATATACATTCATTTAAATGTTGATTTGTTTTTTGTAAATTTAACTGCCATTAAAAGCAGTACGGGTATTTGTATATCTCTTTCTGGATTGCAATGGTGCTTCTTAAAACAATATAGCAGAAATCAATCTTGCATGCTTCTCACAGGTCAGCTGGCTTCTTCTACAATGGTTTAAAAGTCAGACCAGGAAAGAGAATAGAAAAGGACAGACGGATACTGTTTTCATTAACAGTTATCTTTACAAGTAAATTTTGGTTTACATTCCCTTTAACCGACAGTTAAAGGGGTTGTTCACTTTTAAATGCACTTAGAGAATGCTATTCTAAGACAATTTGCAGTTGGCCTTTATTTTTTATTATTTATGGTATTTGAATTATTTATCTTTTTGTATGGCAGCTCTCCAGTTAGGAATTTCAGTAGCTATCTGGTTGCTAGGGTCCAATTAAAAATACCAACCAGGCAGTCGTTTGAAAGATAGACAGGAATATGTATAGAGGAGGGCCTAATTAGAAATATAAGTAATACACATTAGCAATAACAATAAAATGGTAGCCCTGCAGAGTGATAGTTTTTGGCTGCTGGGGTCAGTGACCCCCATTTGAAAGCTGGAAAGCAACAGAAAGGAAGGCAAATAATGGAAAAAATATATAAAAAATAAATCATAAAGACCAACTGAAATGTTGCTCATAATAGGACATGCTATAACATACTATGTATGACTAATCACTGATTGATCTTCTGGATATGGAAATATAACACACACGGAATATGCGTTACTTGGATGCCCTTTCTACTAACAGTAGCATTTGAGCATTTCAGTCAGTATCCCCTTTGAAGCAGGAAGATTAAGATCACTGATGCCAGTGGAGCTTTTCACATGGCATTGGGTATAGGTTTAGAACACAGAACAATATAAAAAATCTAAGGGTACTACTACGCAAGGTTTCTGTGATTTTACTAGGCCTGTTTAGAATTTACAAAATATGCTTTCTTTAACTCAGACAGGTACAGTCATGCTCTGCATATCTTTGTAAATTCCTTTTTTGGAAGATCATCTGAACTTGCCAGTTTAACTCTTAATGCATTTATGGGGAAACAGAGCAGCACCATTCATCATTCTAGCAACAAAAAAAGTAAAAGTGCATTAGGCATATATCTATGGATACACTGTATCCAGTAGTCAAGTTTTCAGTTGTCTTAGTTGTCTAGTATAAGATTTCCAGTAAAATTGTCAGAGCAACCACTATTAAAAATAAAGAAGCAGATATCACTCCCTGCATAAACCATTAATTGGGAAACCTTCTGTGCTTGATGGATACTTGAAGTGCAGGTTAGAAGGGCTGCAGGCTGCTACAGAATAAATGTGTTACCTGCATTGTGCTTGCAAGTCCCATTCTTATATAAAGGCACAATGGCATTCCATGCTGCCTGTATTAAAGGAATTATTCAGTGTAAAAATAAAAACTGATTAAATAGATAGGCTGTGCAAAATAAAAAAATGTTTCTAGCACAGTTAGCCAAAAATATCATCTACAAAGGCTGTAGTGACTGGATGTCTAACATAATAGCCAGAATAGCCTGCTTTTCAACTCTCTTGGTTTCCACTGATTGGTTACCAGGCAGTAACCAATCAGTGACTTGAGGGGAGGGCACATGGGTCATAAGTCATAACTGTTTCTTTTGAATCTGAGCTGCATGCTGAGGATCAATTGCAAACTCACTGAACAGTTATGTCCCATGTTACCCCCCTTCAAGTCATTGACTAGCTCAGAGTTAGAGAGCTGAAAAGCAGGAAGTAGTGGTCTGACTATTATGTTAGACATCCAGTCACTCCAGCCTTTATACATTACATTTTTGGCTAACTAACTATATTAGAAACATTTTTTATTTCGCACAGCCTATCTATTTACCCAGTTTTTATTTTTACACTGAACTGTTCCTTTAAGGCTCCCAGTGTGCCTGAGTTCTGCTTTTATTACATGCAGGAAAAAGGAACTGAATGCAGGAGCCAATTTGAATGAGGCTTTTTATTGATATTTGCCTTATTTGTGAGAGTTTGTGCAATGCAGCCTGTGCAGATCTAAACTTTATGTAACATTTCAGAAATACATAACGCAGTTACTATATTTACTAGAAAAAAATGACATGAACTAGATTTTGACGGTTTTGTTTTTAGTACAAATGAGGGTATAATTAGTGGTTATTAGACACTATCATCAAAATAAAAAAAATGTTTTTGTGTTGAAAGCCTTGTATAAGATTTATTGCAATCTTGTAACAAGTTACTCCAAATAACAACGACATTCTTAATGCAGACTATAGAGAATTTTGATTGGACAAATAGTGTTCTTATAGCAGTATGCTCTGTTGTGCTAGGCTGGATATAAGGTACTCATTTACACAAGCAGTTTTATCACTCAAAATTTGTTAAATACACTGACAGAAAATACATATAATTGGACACTATTGTAATTTTACACAAATTCCACTAAATCTTGCTAAAAATAATCAATTTACTCCTATAAGGCTCAATTTAATTAAAGGGAATATAACCCTTCCATGTCAGTTATACATTGTTCAAATGATGATGAACTATAACTATCAAAATTCTCCCTCATCTTATCAAGAGTTAAACCATGATGAGAACTGTATTCCAGTAGCCATAGAGATTTCTATTTAAAGCAACACTGTATGAGAAAACCTTTTATATGTCATCTATGGTTTGGATTCTACCCATGCACGCCTGACTACCACTTCATGGTTTCATATTATTGAATACTTTTTTTTTTTTTAGCTCTCAACCTACTCCTGCAGTTTGGCACCCACTCCTTTTGCTCCTTTCCTGCAGGCTCAGCTATGCGATTCATTTTATACAAAGTTGAACTGCTATAGAAATAGCCCCAAACCAACACATTTATCAGTAATAACCATCTTAAATGGAATAATAATAGTGAAGTTTGTTATCTCCACGTTCTGTCTACAAGTCTCAGAATCCGGCCTCAGCATGACTTGCACATTCTATAACTGTAGCTCGTATCCTCGACATTATACTCTCATTTTGTACCAAGCTGCCTCGCCATTTTAAACATTATTTATTATTATAATAATGTTTAAAAATGTCACTGCTTTTTCCGTTACTGTTTATTATATAAAATAATGCTTTAAAGGGGGTTGTTCAAATTTGAGATCACTTTTAGTATGATGTAGAGAGGGATATTCTGATAATTTGCAGTTGGTTTTCATTTCTTATTACATGTGATTTCTGAGTTAGTTAACTTTTTAGCCGTCAGCTCTCCAGTTTGCAGTTTCAGCAATCTGGTTGCTAGGGTCCAAATTACATTGCAACCATGCATTGATTAAAAGGAGAGGCTGGAATATGAATGGAGAAGACCTGGATAGAAAGATGAGTAATAAAAAGTAGCAATAACATTCTTGTTACCATAAATACTTTTTCCTGTAGCAAATTCCATCTCATAATTACCTTCTCCCAAGGTGAGTTTTAGGCCCTACAATTTGGGAAGCTCTGTCATATGAAGATGTATGGACAGCAGATAGTCCTCTAAGGCCAACCAGAAGGCTCCACAAGTGATGCATGCCTCAGTGTTAAGTTGTAGTATATAACATCAACTGGATTTATTAACGGGCTGGCTGTAGACTACATTAATAGAAGCACATTTGACGTAGCTATAGCTAATGTATCTGTCTTTTTCCCTTCTTCCATTTTCAGATTGATAAATATTTGTACGCTATGCGCCTTTCCGATGAAACCTTACTGGATATTATGGGGAGGTTCAGAGCAGAAATGGCAAATGGTCTTTCAAGAGACACAAACCCCACAGCAATTATTAAGATGTTGCCAACATTTGTAAGATCGATCCCCGATGGAACAGGTACAGTAATGAAGGAAGTATAGGATGTGCTTGTTTCACTGTAAAACAAATACACAAATATGTTTTGTTTCGTGGAGCTGTATTACATTCCATACTTAAAGGCACATTTATATCAGGGGTCGAATTTCGAATCCATGTGAGTTTTTTTTAACTCGCATAAACTCCCTTAAAATCGAAATTTATTAAATAAAATTTAATTTTTCCAACTCGGACGAATTGAAAACTCAAATCGAATTCTAATCGAATTTGATCAAATTCGATTCGAGTTCTTTCTCTGAAAAAGACTTGAATGTCAGGAAGGCTGCAAACATCTCCAAATTGATCCCTGGACCGCTCCCATTGACTTAAACAACAATTCTGCAGGTTTTAGGTGGCGATTAGTCAAATTTGAATTCTTAAAAGGCCAGAGTATGATAAATCTTGAAAATCGAATTAGAAATTTTTTAAAAAACTCAAACCGAGTTTGGATAACTCCTTAGTCGAATTTGACAGGTTTTGACCATAGATAAAAATGTAATTTGAATTTTTAATTCAACCCTTAATAAATATGGCCCTTAGGTTGTGTCTTATGTGGTTTTCCATATTGGCTGCTAGATGTTCCAGTCTTGTCTATGCATTAAGCGCAATTCATAGGATGCAGTGTACTTGGGGACAATGTCGCCCTGTATTAGATTGGCATTATGTAGAGGGCACTTTGCACACAAGGAATTGTGAAAAAATTAATGAGCATCTTGGTGGACACCCATGCCCATCTCTCATGTCGCCCCTTGAATGGTGGGCACAGCTTCTGGCCACTATTCTTTATCTGGTGCAAATCTTGGTGCCTCAATTATTGAACTGTTTCAATATATTGCACATTTTTTGTAAAAGTGTGGTACTTTGTACCACTTTAATGGCCCCAGTTTCTTATATAGAGTGAAAAGCAAATATGTCAAGATGAATTTCTTAAAGGGGTTGTTCACCTTTAAATTAACTTTTAGTATGATGTAGAGAGTGATATTCTGAGGCAATTTGCAATTGGTTTTCATTTTTTATTATTTGCGTTTTTTTTTTAGTTATTTAGCTTTTTATTTAACAGTTCTCCAGTTTGCAGTTTCAGCAATCAGGTTGCTAGGGTCTGAATTGCCCTGGCAACCATGCATTGATTTGCATAAGAGACTTGAATATGAATAGGAGAGGGCTGAATAGAAAGATGAGTAATAAAAAGTATCAATAACAATAAATGTGTAGCCTTACAGAGCATTTGTTTTTAGATGGAGTCAGTGACCTCCATTTTAAAGCTGGAAAGAGCCAGATGTAGGCAAATAATTTAAAAACTATAAAAAAGAAATAATGAAGACCAGTTGAAAAGTTGCTTAGCATTGACCATTCTATAATATACTAAAAATTAATGATAGACCCCATACCTTTATGTATACTGGTGTACTCGCAGCTCTTTAATACTAAAACATATCTATTCTAGTATGGTGGGCCTTTGTAAAATATATATAACAAATATCTTGTCTCGGATTCTCTCTTGCATTTTTCTATTTCTGAAGATATTTATACTTGGCACTTTCCATCCAAAACACTTTTAAAATGGGGAGGTAAGAAACGACAGAAATAGATTACCTCACTTTCAGCCTAGGTTACGGACAGATTATAACTAAGCTGATTCATGGGAGAGATTAATCTTTTCATTTGGACTTTTTGTTAGCAGTCGTTAGGATCAGGCAGGCTTGTGGCAAGCAATTTTTCCTTTCTCTTGCTAAGTATCATATCAGATTGCATGTGGCTCCTATATTATTTCATACCATTACCCTGCTACCACCAGTCTTGCAGCTTCTCTAAAGAATCACTTTCTAAAAAAACCTTTGCAGTTCTTTAAGTGCAATACTACAATAATACGCACTTATTCCTCCCCCTCCCTCATTTTTTTTCTCTCCAAATCTCCTCTCCTTCAAGTCAGGAGTTTCTCGCTATTGAAATATATTTAAAAAGGGCATGAAAAGCCACTATTTTTAATCAGTTATAAAGTCACAGATGAGACAGCACGTGCCCTTCTATAGTTATGCCACTGGTTTAGTGGAGCTATTAGCCTAATGACAGTTCTGAAAGCAGACCAGTTGGATATCAGAGCCTAGGTTTCTCTTTTGCCTGATTTGACCCAAGCTCCAAATGATGCATTAAGTTCAGTCTGATCAAATTGCAGAGAAGAACATCATGTCTCTGACCTTCAAAACCCCCATCACCTTGTATGTATGTGAAGGAGAAACCAATTCCATACTCAAACCATGAGACAAACTATTAGGTTATGTTTAGTTACTTCAGCTGCACATGGCCATGTGCAAATCCCAACACTGTTGGAAATGTACCCCAATCTTAAGCTTGTTTCTATTTATACACGTCTTGTTCCATATCCTTTCATAATATTTTTCATTCAGACTTTCTTAGATTTCAGCCAAACCCAATATGAGCCCTTAAACTTAAAGGATATTAATGCATATCTTTAGATTCTGTTATCTGTTGCACGCAAATGGTAAAAGGCATATAATAATAATAGTAATCAGCTGTACATTGAATATATATTCTTTTTTTTTTAACGCAGAACTTTCCATAAAAGCCTAGATATCTGGGAATACTGTACAGTACTTTGGTTTCAGCTGTAGAGGTGCTTGATGGACCTCTGGGGTCTGTGACCAGCATTAGGGAAATATTTTCCTAAACTGCAGTTGCGAAGATTGTAGCAATAGAAATTTAGTTGAATTAGTGAAATGATTCTGAAATCTCATTATGTCCTTATTGTGATAACTATGCTTTAACTTGCATTTCGTCTATTCCCCTTAGTGCTCATTCTAAAGGCACTTGCAACTGGGATCTAAATGTGCTCTGCACCAGGTATGGACTGGTAGGACACCGGGCAAAGCCAGCTGGGCCCTACCGACCCAGGCCTACTTACTTAGGACGCTGCTGCACACGATCTCCAGTCAGGGGCTGCCCCCTTTTGCCTAATCACAGCTGAAAGTTAAGCATTAAGAGGTACACTATGCGGCCCTTGGGATCACAGCCCCAGTGGACCTCGCACATACCATTTCTAAGCTGCATTGCACCTAGCATTTAGGTTGTGACCTGGGCCCGTGGGCAATCCCTAACTTAAGGAGCAAATATTATAAATACATTGCTGCCAACCACAGGCAACACTGTATTCATGGGGAAAACAGGTCTCTGCACAGGTTAAGGCAGACCCAGACTCAATCTGTGGGTTCTGGCAAGTGCTAGAGGGACTGATGTAGGGTGCCATAGAAAGTCAGTATTTAGTGGGCTGATAGGGTCTGTGTAACGTTCACGTTATCAGGAACCTTGTGCAGTGATCTTCAGATGCACAGGTGGATCCTGTGGATTCCGGTGTTCACCGACACCCTTTTGGGGCCTCGGGGAAGTGCGTAACTAGAATCAAGTCCGTAAGCTGGGTACTGGGTGGGATTTAGAGAAGACGATGTCAGAATAAGGCAAAGGATCAAGGCAGGCTGCAGGAATCGGAGTCACAAGTCAGGCAGAAGTCAAAACCAGGAATTCAAATCACAATCAAAACACTTCGGCAGGAACAGACAACTGAAACCAGCTTGGGCCCAGACAAAATGGTGAACCGGCCTTTTAAGGAGGATTTGGCGCCAATTTTCTGTTGAATCTGGCACTTCCTTGTGATGTCATGAAGCTCTGCGTCATAATGCGGGTGTCATGACGCTCAACGTCAAACACCAGCATCACAGGGACTGAGAAGCCGGAAGTGTGCGCCTGCGCACCAACAACCTGGGAGAGACGCGGCAGGAGGGAAGAGATTTCGTCAATATCCCGGTGCATCTTACAGTCTGTTTGTCTATTTTAACTCCCAGTCTAGACCTGGGCTAATGTAGTGCCCAAAGATAGTTTTTCAGTTTGCCCTGCACTTCATTCAGCCCTTTATTGTCAGCCATTTTTCTGTATTAGTCATTCAACAATTTCATTGTGGGTTACTGGCAGTACAAATTAAAGGAAAAGTCAGTAGAAGAAGCAGCAACCCTTCATACTGGGTCTATGTGGCTCCAGTTTCTTAATGGCTGTGCATGTTATGTGTTACTTATCTTTATTTGCTAGGTCCTTTTTAACAAGCAGTGAGTCAGGTTAGCTCCCATGAAGGACGTGATTTCCCTGAAATACACCATGGAGGTTTGATTAAACCCAGACCCTCTGACCTTTGCAAGTTGCCATTTCTAGCCCGTGTCTCAGGTTGCATTTTCTATATATAGTTGGACCACAATGACAGCTGATATTGCAGTGAGGGAATGTACAAAGTGTTGACAGAATGAGAAGCACGTCACAGAGTCTACCTTCCATTATTTCTATAATTTAATTTAATTAACTCTATTATTTGTTGTATATTGACAGTACTTTTTAATTTTGAAATTCCCATATCCAGTAGTGATCGTATTAGCTGTTTATACCATTTTTTAAATACACGTATGGGATCTGTTATTTGGAAACCCGTTATCCAGAAAGCTCCAAATTACGGAGAGGCTGCCTCCCAAAGACTCCATTTTATCCAAATAATCCAAGTTTTGAATGATTTCCTTTATCTCAGTAATAATAAAACAGTAGCTTGTACATGATCCAAACTAAGATATAATTAATCCCTATTGGAAGCAAACCCAGCCTATTGGGTTTATTTAATGTTTTCATGATCTTCTAGTAGACTTAAGGTATGAAGATCCAAATTACATAAAGATCCATTATTAGGAAAACCCCAGGTCCCAAGCATTCTGGATAATAGGTCCCATTCCTGTACAATGACCCCTCCCCATGAAGTGCTCCATATTGTTTTTGCTTTCTCAGGAATAGTGAATTGACTAGATTTACAAACATGGTCATCGGCATTTCTGTTTCAAAAGAGGGGTACCTGCCATGATTTACCAGGTAGTACCAGGGCCGTTCCTGCCATGAAGCAAGGTGAGCACCTTGCCTCAGGTGGCAGTGACCGGCCAGTTACAAGGGGCGGCAAAAAGACAAATTTCTGTTTTTTTAACTGAAAATTCGGCTCTGCTAGTGCAGAAAAGCGCAGTACGTGCTCGCTGCACTAGCGATGCAGCCTTCTTTGACCCGCTCCGACGCTAAACTTTTAAGCGCGGATCGGGAGAGGGGGGCGGCAACGGGGTAGTGCGTAATATTGTTTTTCAGGACCCAACAATGTTTGGACCCAGCACATTTTATACTGTATCTAAAAGATCTGTACCAGGTACACATATTCATGTATCATCACATATGGTCCCTTTCTCCAATTTAGCTGACATGTACAGCCTTTCAATGAATTTTATGCTCCCCAGTCTGCTCTGGGTCTCTGTAGACTTCTTTCTGGCATATATTTCAGTGCCTGTATGCCGTATAAGAAATAGTCTGGTCACTACCTATTCTAAATTGGGTTGTATTGCCCTATTGATTTTAGTCTGAATTATTTTTGCCTCTGTAATAATGAAATACAGATATGGGATATGTTATCCAGAAACCCATTATCCAGAAAGTTCAGTATTATGGAAAGGCCATATCCCATAGACTCCGTTTTAGTCAAATAATTCAAATTTGTAAAACATGATTTGCCTTTTCTCTGTAATAATAAAATTGTACCCTGTACCTTTGCTTAATCCCATCCAAAATATAATTAATCCTTATTGAAGGCAATCTCCTATTGGGTTTAATTAATATTGCATTTTTTTTAATAGCCTTACGGTATGGTGATCAAAATAACAGAAATATCCCTTATCTGCAAAACCCCAGGTCCCGAGCATTCTGGATGACAGGCCCTATACTTGTAGTAAGTTATACAGGTATGGGATCCATTATCTGTAAACCTGTTATCCAGAATGCTCCAAATTACAGAAAGGCCTGACTCCATTATAATAAAATAATCCACATTTTTTAAAAAAAGAAAATTTCTGTGTAATAAATATAAAACAGTAAAACAGTACTTGTTACTAAGATATTATTAATCCTTACTGGAAGCAAAACCAGCCTAGGTTTATTTAATATTTACATGATTTTTTAGTAGAGTTAAGGTATGAAGATCCAAATCAGGAAAACCCAAGGTCCGGAGCATTCTGGATAAAAGGTCCCATACCTGTATTTAATGTTAATGAAGTTAGTATTAAATCATGTTGGTGCAGCATAATCCCACTGTTGTTTTTATGATTTAATGTAGCTTTAAGGTCTTCTATATTACATATTAATATTTATGATATGGATGATACAGTATATTGGAAAGACAGACTGTTAAATGCAGACTGCAGCTCTAAAGAGCACATTAACCTGTTGTGCAGCCACACTACATTCAGACACGACTTTTTGTGGATATGTGACACAAGATTAGAGCGTGTGTGTGTTAAGATGGCCATAGATGTAAAGATTTTTAAAAGATCTTTTCGTTATTGTTAGACCAAGCTTATCTTGAAACTATCGTTTTAAATGTACGATATGTTCATCTACTAAAAAGTCAATTTCAAGCGACGTTGTCTAGTTGAAGCCTGGAAAACCGAGGGTAGCTGCCTGCTTGGCCCTGCAAACAATTGGACAATAGATAGATTTCACTGTGACTGATGAAAATATTTTAATCTGGCCGATCAATTTTCTGACCGATGTCGGATAAAAAATCGTTAGCACGATTGTTCGATTCCAACTAACCTCGCGAAAATCGGTCATTCATCAAAGAAAAATCTTTGTGTTTATGGGGACCTTAAGATACAACATTGTTGTTATGAGTTAGTCTCTGTATAGTAGAAATGAATGGCGTAATACTAAAAGCCTAGACTGTGCTGCTATATTTGGTGCGAGTAGAAGATGATCTTTAATGTTGACTTTTGACATTACTGAGCATTTAATTAAAGTGCCATGAAGTCTGAACATCTGTTCCGCTGTTTACTCTGCCTCAGAAATGAGCATTGCAGTAATTTGCTGTGTATTTATTGAGATAACAGTCAATTATAGGCGAGTTATCTGGAAGCAATAAAAGTCTTTTTGTGCCTACCATTATGTAAGCTGGGCTTGTATTTGAATGCTTGTTTTATGCTGTTTAGCTAAGTTTCCTGTTCATGCAGGCCTTCAGAGAATTCTGGAGCATTCCCACAGTGTTTATAGGAACAGGTACATGTTCCAAAAGTTGCACTGTGGGCCTTTTCTCTAAAGGTGGCCTAATACTATCCACTCGTTTGGTGAGCTCTACAAACAAACAGATCTTTCCCCGATATGGACAAAGTGGACAATATCAGGCTTTAAACTGATTGATGGGCCAAACAATTGGATTACAGTGGCAGGTAAAAAAAATCAAACTTGCCAGATTGACATGTGCCTAATTTTTTGACAGACATTGGTAGTCCTCTATCTAACAGAAAAATCAAGCGACTTTTCGTATCCCCTTCATTATAATGTGATCATTTTGCCCTAGGTCCAAACGATCGCATTAGCATGATATCATCCACTCAAGGTGGGCCTGTCAGAGGAAAGATTCGCTAATTTGGTTACCTAGCATGGAGGAAGGGAGTAGCAGTGGGACATGAATTTTTACTACTGATTGCTGTTCTTATCTACCAGGGAGCTGTTATCTCGTTACTGTCCCATTGTTCGGCTGATAGGCTGCTGGGGGGGTGGGAGGAAAGGGGTGATATCACTCCAACTTGCAGTGCAGCAATATCGAGTGACTGAAGTTCAGTAAAATTACATGACTGGGGGCACCTGGGAAACTGACAATATGTCTAGCCCATGTCAGATTTCAAAATTAAATAAAAAAAAAAATCAGTTTGCTCTTTTCAAAAATGGATTTCAGTGCAGAAGTCTGCTGGAGCAGCACTATAAACTGATGCATTAGAAAAACGTTTTTCCATCACAGTATCCCTTTAAGTCATTGCAGAGTGTAGCAGCCAAATTTGGAGCATCTATTACTGCTGGTTTTGAACAGAATCATTGTCTTGATGGCAGAACTTAAAGGGATTCTGTCATAATTTTTATGGTTTTGTTTTTATTTCTAAATTACACCCTTTACACTGCAAATAATTCACTCTACAATATAATGATGCCTTTCTACCATGGAGGGTATGGATTTCTCAATACAACTTGTTCTCTTTAACAGAAAAGGGAGATTTCATCGCTCTGGATTTGGGTGGATCTAATTTTCGTATTTTGAGAGTGAAGGTCTCGCATGAGAAGAAGCAGACGGTCCAGATGGAGAGTGAGATCTATGATACACCAGAGGACATTATCCATGGTAGTGGTACTAGAGTAAGTCATGTTATAATTGATCATGTTATTGTGTGTGTGTGTGTGTGTGTGTATATATATATATAATACACTTTTCCAATTATATTAATTAAGAACAATGTAGAAAATTATTACTTGCCTATAGATTACTAAAGATCAATCAGGCATTTTTCAGCATAGTTCATTATGAACTACTTTTTCTGGGATCAAGTACAAAGTACAGTTTTATTATTACAGAGAAAAAGGAAATACTTTTTAAATTTTTTTGGATTATTTGGATAAAATGGAGTCTATGGGACAGATTCTTTCTGTAATTTGGAGCTCTCCGGATACGGATCCATAATGGATACTTTTTAAATTTTTTTGGATTATTTGGATAAAATGGAGTCTATGGGACAGATTCTTTCTGTAATTTGGAGCTCTCCGGATAATGGATCCAATACCTGTACTCCTGAATTATGGCCTTTAAGTCAAGTCTTACTGGAAGTTGAAGGGATACTCTTCAGATGATCACAAGTCAGATGTTTCACTGTTGGGAAGAATAAAATCTTGGAACAGGGGAAAACACTACTGAGAAGTGAAAGCCTGCTACTACATTATATTAACGCAATATATGTGTTGTAGCCATACATGTCTGTCATTTCAGTATAAATTCCTAAATATAGCTGAAATATGGATATTAGAAAAGTTTTAGTAATTTTAGGGTTCTCCAGTTTTCATTAGACCCCTCAGGATTGTTTTGTTGCTGTTCCCATTGTTTCATTTAGGTGATAAGTATAGCCAAATGATTGGATGATACTTCCCAAATAACAAATGAACGTGCATTGCAGTGGGCTCAGACACTTAATCAGTATTATATTCAGGGTCGGACTGGACTGGCGGGATACCGGGAAAAAACTTGGTGGACCCAGATCCGTGATTTGCAAACTCATTCCTGCCCCCTCCACTGGAAAAACATATTTGTGCGCCTGCACACAAGCACTCGGCGGCGCAGCAGGGGGGGCCCGGTTCGCATGCGGGCGGGGGCCTGGACAGCAGCCCCGGTGGGCCCCGGGCCCCCCAGTCTGACCCTGCTTATTCTTTTATCATTATACTGTTTTTTGTAAGGAGACAAAGACAAGTGCTATTAGATGGCTGGGTAGTTTGTGCCTTTGTCTGCTTATTAAGAGCTCCATCTATGTGTGTGTGCTTAGTACACAGTGACCCAGTGTTAGTTGTAGATGACCTGTTCTTACTAATTTTGGTTTTCCCAGCTGCCCTGCATTTGGGCGAGTTTAAGAAATCCCTAGTATTTCTTCTTTGTTTGCTTCTCAATTCATTTATTGTATTGATTATTTTTTTAACAGCGCCTGTCTTTATGCTGTGTGCCTATTTGTTTTCTTTCTTTAGTAATTGAAGTAAAGACTTAGTGAAGCACCATTACATGTTTTGGTTGGTTTTTCCATATAGTGGAAGGCCTGAATTGAGTGAAAATGATCATGATCAACTTCAGTGTTTATGCTTTCTGGCTGATTCTGTACATGTGCTCTGGGTGCACAGTTTGCAGAAAGTACTCCTTGTAGTTTTATATTTCCCATCAGGCACCATTTTGAACAAAAAGCAAAATGCCCCTCTCCTTAAAAGAAAGTGCAAGCAATAAAAAGGTGTAAAAGAAAGTGCAAGTAATAAATTCAAAATGGAAGGGAGGGCCCTGTATTTCCCTACATAGAGTTTGATATTGGTACATCTCTATGCAAACAAGCAAAGTGCAAAGACCTACATTTGTGTACTGGAAAAATATCCTAAAAGCTGTATTTATTTATTTAAGTTAATTAGCTGAGAACAGACATAAGTCCATTACCTAGAATTTGGTACATTCAGCCTGCTGTGGTTTTGGTGGTCTTTGTTGCTTAAAGGAAAATTATACCCCCAAAATGAATACTTAAGCAACAGATTATATCACATTAAGCAGCATATTAAAAAATCGTATCAAACTGCAATATATATATTTAAATTAATATTGCACTTTTACATCTCTTGCCTTAAACCTCCATTTCGTCTCTGTACTTCCCCAGAGATCACCTGACCAGAAATACTGCAGCTCTAACTATAATAGGAAGAAGTGTGGAAGCAAAAGACAGAGCTCTGTCTCTTAATTGGCTCATGTGGTTTGTTTGTTATGTTTGTGTGAACCGTGACTCTTACGATCCCAGGGGGCGGCCCTTGTTTTTTAAAATGGCAGTTTTCTTTTTATGATTACCCAATGACACATATTACTAAAAAAGTATATTATTATGAAAATAATTTATTTACATGAAGAAGGTTTTACATATTAGCTGTTTCATGCAATATATTTTTATAGAGACCTACATTGTTTGAGGGGTGTAGTTTTCCTTTAAAGGGGTTGTCCACCTTTGAGTTAACTTTTAGTATGTTATAAAATCGCCAATCCTAAGCAACTTTTCAGTTGGTCTTCATTATTTATAGTTTTCAAATTAATTGTGCAGAATTTGGATTTATCACTGGGGTTATACTTAACTTCTCTGGTCACAGGCATCATCATCAACCCTGCCAAGCAGTGTTTTTAAAATGGGTTACAAAAAGGGCAAATCATCAAAATAGTACCAATTTCAAAATGGTTTAAGCTGCTTCTATGTACAGTCTGGTATTAGGTTCCTCTGAGGTGACTCGGCTGTTAAAAACTGCTGATTAATTCAGAAAATGGTCAGCGTTGGGGGTGCAATTAGAATTATTTAAGAGCCAGACAGCTGAAACACACAATAGACTTTTGTTTTAATTTGTCAATGGGCCGTCTGCCCCTTACATCCCAGCTTACTGACCATCTGCTGCTCCGTATCCTTGGAATCATACAAGTTGCCGAGAGAGATAAAGGGTAAGGGGAACATGCTCACTGTCTCATTCAGGACAATGTTATGTCACAGGAATCCCATGGGAACTATTTTCTGTTATCACTGTGCCAGGTTTTCTCCTGTTCCCTTTAGTTGGCCTGTCTGTGGCAGAAAAGTTTCTGTTGCTATCTGCACTGCACTTTCATAGGGAATTTTGTTTCTTTGATATAACTAGATAATGTCATGGTTGATAATATGTTCCATTAGGCTCATGTCACACCTCTCTCAGCTTTTAGCTTCTCCCCATTATGCACTGCCTATGAGAGATGACACTTCCAGACAGAATGTGTTCCTGAGGGATCATTGCTCGCATCTGTCATAGCGGTCATGCATTTCCTATTCTGATCAATGGGAAGATCCTTTTTTCTGACATGGGGAGGGGGTTAGCTACTCAGGAGGGTAATAGAGAGATCATTTATTCAAGGCAATAAAGTGCACAGACTTGATAAAAATAGAAAAAGTAACCTGGCCTGAAAAGCTTGCAGTCTAACATGGAGTACAGAACAACAAAGGGATAGTTGGCAACATTGGAAGTACATACAGGTATGGGAATGCTTGGGACATGTCATTTTTCTGGATAAGGGATCTTTCCATAATTTTGATATCCGTACAATAAGTCTACTACAAATCATATGAAAAGTAATTAAACCGATTAGAAATGTTTTGCTTCAAATACGGATTAATTATATCTTTGTTGGGATCAAGTATAAGGTACAGGTATGAGTCTTGTTATGCAGAATGCTGAGGACCTGGGGTTTTCTGGATAATGGATCTTCATACCTTAAGTCTACTAGTCAATCATTACAAACATTAAATAAACCCAATCGGCTGCTTTTGCTTCAAGTAAGGATGAAGAATATCCTCGTTTGGATCAGACAAGGTACAAGTGAATTATTACAGAGAAAAAGGAAATCATTTTTAAAAATTTGGATTACTTGGATAAAATGGAGTCTATGGGAGATGGCTTTTTTCCGTAATTTGGAGCTTTCTGGATAACGGGTTTACGGATAACGGATCTCATACCAGCACTGTTTTATTATTACAGAGAAAAAGGAAATCATTTTTAAAATTAATTATTTGATAAAAAACTGAGTTTAATGGAGATGCCTTTTCTGGATAACAGATTTCTGGTTAATGGGTCCCATACCTGTATAGGCTAAGAACTGCAGCACAGTTCTGAGAAAGTAAAATTTTAGAAGTGATTGGGTAAGTAGGGCACAGGGTTAGGGAGTCCCAGAGACGAGGCAGCACTAGAAAAGGGTCTCATGAGGTCTGGCTTTGTACTGACACGTGTTGAAATGACAGAGCTAAATGCAGGTATTGGAGCCTAGAGATGTTGTGTCATGTAACTAGGTGCAAGAGGGAAGGCCCTGAAACAGTGGAAGAATAATTGAATATTAAATGCAGAATTTATTAAGGATTTATGAAAGATGTTTGCATATGGGATTGTGTATTGTTGGGGTTCCCGGGATGTAGATAAATGTTTAACTGACTAAACTGAGTTTCTTGTCCTATTGATCAAAACCAGTCTGACAGAAAATAAATGAAAATAAATAAGTACTGTTCGTGTAATTTAGAGTTATAAATAAAATGATGTATACATTGACCTGTACATAATGGCCAGGGAACGGAGTGTTGAAGCAGAAATGATTGGTGTGCATACGTGAGATATACTGTATGGGATTAAAAGATTGTAGGTTGCTTAATACCTAATCCTGTATCCTATAGGCCTGTCTCCTGTGTCAGCGAATGGATAAATGTAGCATGTACTTAGCTTAGAGTTGGAGCAAGCCTTTCTTTTTTCAGAGCTCATTCCTATTGGCATTTGGCTTTTCTTAAAGGGTTAGTTCACCTTCACATTAACTTTTAGTATGTTATAGAATGGCCAATTCTAAGCAACTTTTCAATTGGCCTTCATCGTTTATTTTTTGTAGTTAATTATTTGCCTTCTACGTTTTCCCAGCTTTCACTGACCTTATCTAAAGACATATACTCTGTAAGCTTACACATTTATTATTAATGCTGCTTTTTATTATTAATCTTTCTATTCACTCTCTCTTCTATTTATATTTCAGTCTCTTGTTCAAATCAGAGCATGGTTGCTAGGGTACCGTGACCCTAGCAACCCGAGTTTTGAAATTGCAAACTGGTGAGCTGCTGAATAATAAGCTAAATAACTCAAAAACAAAAAAAGTAATAAAACTTGAAAACCTAGTGCAAATTGTCTCAAAATATCAAGTTCTACAAAATACTAAAAGTTAATTTAAAGGTGAACAACTCCTTTAAAAAACACGAAGTGAGCAATTCAGTCATATTTTGTTGTTTCAAATGCCGAGATCTGCTGGTTTGGATAATAAAGGCAAACCTCTCCATTTGCTTTATCTTAAAATTGTGCATATGTGATAATGTTCCTGTTGTAGTGCTACCCTGGATTCTATAGCGGCCTTTCAAAATAGAGCTGAAATGTTACCTTCTAACATGCTTTATCTGTGACCAATAATTTCCATATCTCCTGCCTTATCGGTCCTGATATTATTTGGGGCATTGGAGCATTTTGACAGGGAATAAATGATTTAGACAAGACAAGCAGAGTAGAAGCAAACACAAGTATAAAAATATGTATTTTTCTTAGTATCTGTATTAACAGTGATATAGAAATACATTGAAACTAAAATTGCTTCCAATGTACGGCCTTGTTCACCTTCCAAACACTTTTTTCAGTTCAGTTGTTTTCAGATTGTTCCCCAGAAATAAAAACTTTTTTCAATTACTTTTCTTTATTTATTTTTTTACTGTTTTCCCAAAATCTAATTTTAAAGTTGAATGTCCCTGTCTCTGGTGTTTGAGTCTGGCAGCTCAGTAATTCAGGTGCAGATTCTGAACTGTTACAATTTTGCAACATTTAGTTGATCCATTTCTCAGCAGCATCTCTGGAGTATTAGCAACTATTGTATCAATTCTAACAGCTGCCTCTAATGAAACTCAGGGATTCTGCTCAGCAGCCAACAAATATAAGAAATGTGTCCACTAAGGGTAAGTGCACACGGGCAGATTCAGGGAGATTAGTCACCCCGGGACAAATCACCTCTTCTTTGGGGCGACAATCTCCCAGAACTGCCTTCCCCTACCTTCCCGCCGGGTAGAATGAAAAATCACCAGCAAGATGGCCCTCGCGGTGCTTTGTTTTCCGAAGTTTCCTCGTGAGGCGACTTTGGAAAACAAAGCACCGCAAGAGCCATACTGCAGTAGATTTTTCATTATAGCCGGCGGGAAGATAGGGGAAGGCAGTTCTGGGAGATTGTCGCCCCAAAGAAGAGGCGATTTGGCGCCGGGGCGACTAATCTGCCCGTGTGCCCTTACCCTAAATTTATCAATTTAGAACAGTTTACAGGGTCGGCGACCCCCCTGAGCTGCTTTAGAAGGTGAAATATTAGAAAAACTGTGACACATAGAAAATAGAAAGTTATTGGAAAAAGTAGTTATTTCTGGTGATATATCTGAAAGCAACTAGTTGTTTGAAGGTGAACAACCCCTTTAAATATCTATAAAAACTTCTATATGCTTATTGACCAGCAAACAATTATTCTCTTCTCATAGCGAATTTGAAAACATGGATTAATTTTAACCCCTGACCTGACTCTTTGAACTTTCCACACTATATGTTGTCAGTACACATGGCACAGCATAGAGCAGAAATAAAGCTTGGAAATTAGACTCTACAGGCCTGGCACTATGGTACTGAGACTGATACTGATATGGAACTATGGTATATGGTGACTCCATAGATTCTGCAATCTCTGGCACTAGATGTGTTAGAGAAACAAATGGAAATAAAACAGGGCCATCTAGTGGCCATTATATGCCTGAACACAAAACAGGGTCATTTACAAATACTGGGAGAAGGGGGTGCAAGAGTGTGCCCTTAGCCTTACAGGCAGCTCTTCCTCTCATACACTGGCTGTGTTCTGCATCTCACACTGGATACAAATTTCCCTCATTGCATCCTCTGAAACAGAGCACATAGACCTACAGAATTTCAGAAGAAAGGCAGTGTGCAAAGAAATGGCTGATTGGGTGCTGATTGTTACTTTATGTCTTTAAACAGCTTTTTGACCATGTTGCTGAATGCCTCGGAGACTTCATGCAGAAGAAGCAGATCAAAGATAAAAAGCTGCCTGTTGGATTTACCTTCTCCTTCCCTTGTATACAAACCAAAATAGATGAGGTAAGACTGATTTGTATATGATAGAACGGTTTGTTTTGGTAAGATACGGTTCAGTGATAAAGGGAAACTCAAATCTAGTGAGTATATTTGTATTGTAATATAATCCCTTATTTGTCTTCCCTTGATAAATCCTGATTTCTCTGCTTTTTCTGTCTGTTTCATTCTGTACTGCATCAATGTTGCAGTACACATGTTGAATAATGGGCTAAGTGTAGCAGAAAGGAACTTCAGTTGGTTACATTTGACCATATGGTCTACACTGATGTTTATTAAACCTTGATTGGGGCAAAAAGAAGAATCTTGCTCTGGGTTTAGCCCGATAATCTGAGAAATTTAGGGTTTTCGTGCATTAATGCAAAAAAAAAATTGTGATTCCGAAAGAATTGTACGATTCAGGTTTTCACTCAATTTGTATTTTCCGCGTCTTTCCACAATCTGATTTTTTTCTTAGTTATTTTAATGATAAATAAGGTAAAATAGTGGATGGGAGTTTGGTCAAGCTTTCTTTATTAAAAAAAAATTGGATAAAATTGGATTTTAGTAAATAACCCCAATAATTTATGTGCATTAAAGCCAAGAATAGCTAGGCCAGATGGTGGTTCTTGAGCAGGAGTGATTTGTCACTAGTATATACCGTATTTGATGCTAGAATTTTTTTCAGATTTGCTTTAGTCTAGCACAGTTTTCAGACATCAGAAGCCCTGATAGATTAGATTGGTGGTAAATTTTATATTTGTCCATTATTCTCTGCAACACTCACTAACACATATCTGGAAACCCCTGGCTCCCCATTCTTTCTCTTTGTTTCTGCAGAGCCCCCTCCCATAGTCCATTTTTTCTAGTGTAAATGGTGCAAATGACTACCCTTACCACAATGTCTTCATATATACAAAGACAGAAGCTTGA
This sequence comes from Xenopus petersii, assembly GCA_038501925.1. Lineage (NCBI taxonomy): Eukaryota > Metazoa > Chordata > Amphibia > Anura > Pipidae > Xenopus > Xenopus petersii. The sequence goes on from CM076684.1 coordinate 104,650,319, forward strand.
TTTGGGAGACAACATTTTGCAGAAAGGATTTCTTTTACTGTTTAACTCCATATGTTGGCAACATGGGTTCAGCCATTGGAGGGGGCCTTAAAGATTCATTAAAGGAGAAGGAAAGCTACCAAAGCAGTTTATTGCCAATCGATTAGCCAAAATAGTGCAAGCTTTAAGACTATATTTATTCTGCAGAATGCTTTACCATACCTGAGTAAACAGCTTTAGAAGCTCTCTCTGTTTGTTTAGGATAGCAGCTGCCATATTACCTTGGTGTGGCATCACTTCCTGCCTGAGTCTCTCCCTGCTCACTTATAGCTCTGGGCTCAGATTACAGCAGGGAGGGAGGGAGGGAGGGAGAGAGAGAGGACCAGACTGAGCAGGCTCAAGCCCTGCCCCGGAGGTTTAAGCTGAAAACAGGAAGTCTGATACAGAAGCCCACTGTACACAATAGAAGGAAAGAAATGCTGTGTTTCTTTTGAGGACTCAGAGCAGCACTACTTTGAGGGTTTACTGGTGTATTTATATAGGCCTTTCCGTCTCCTTTAAATACCATTTTTTTTAGGGTACAAATGAAAAAGAAATTAGTTTTGTTACTGTGACTTTTGTTTAGACAGATGTTAATAGCTCTTGGCTATTGGCAATTTAGAAAGGTGTCATGTATCGGCCTGCTGTTTTAAAGCAAATATCTGATCTGATATCTGGTTGTTATATGTTGTGCTTTATGCAATTGTTCTCAATCCTGACTCAGTGTATTAAATTGTGGGTGAAGGAACCAATTGCTTTCTAACAGTGTAATATTATACCTTCTTATCTAGGGTGTACTGGTTACGTGGACCAAGAGATTCAAAGCCAGTGGGGTTGAGGGAATGGATGTTGTAAAACTGCTAAACAGGGCAATCAAGAAAAGAGGGGTAAGTGATTCTTTTCTGGATAGGTTCTGTTTTTACAGAGTGTTAAATGCTTGATATCCCTCACACTGAGAAACATGAAGACATTTATGTAAAGCATTTGTGAGGCTTAACCATGGAAAGCAAGTGTACTAATTATACACACACATATATATATTTAGAGAATTAATGCTTAGTGCACTTAAAATTACACTACGTATGGCTTAATTAAACTGGTGTTTCCTTTTCAAAGCAATACACCATGACACAATGTTGTATTTAATTACCTGGGGCATTTGTCACCAGATATCGACTCACTTTATTCCACTATCATTTATTTATCCTTTTATTATCATCTTCTTTAGGACTACGAGGCAGATATAATGGCGGTCGTGAATGACACAGTTGGGACAATGATGACTTGTGGGTTTGATGACCAGAGATGTGAAGTTGGTATAATCATAGGTAACATGCAGTATATACTTGCTTTTGCTTCTTAATTGAATAAGTGGGAGAAAAGTACGCTTATTGTGAAATGTGTTCTAAAGGTACTGGAACCAACGCTTGCTACATGGAGGAGTTGAGGCACATTGATATGGTGGAGGGGGATGAGGGTCGAATGTGCATTAACACTGAGTGGGGAGCATTTGGTGATGAAGGGTGTCTGGAGGACATCAGGACAGAATTTGACAGAGAGATAGATCGTGGTTCACTTAATCCAGGAAAACAGCTGTAAGTATCATTACCATTACAATGCAGTTCTCAACTTCACTCCTAAAAGAGATTATTCTCTAAATCTAACATTACCTTGACCTTCGTTTTTTGCTAAGCAGGAATTTAAATGTATGCTGTTACTTTCCATGGGCTTCCAAAGCACAAGTCAGGATTAACAAAGTAATCTTATGTTTGTATATTTAGACTAACAGTCACACTCATTTTGTGCAGGTTTGAAAAGATGGTCAGCGGCATGTACATGGGGGAACTTGTCAGACTTATCTTGGTAAAAATGGCGAAAGAAGGACTCCTGTTTGAAGGAAGGATCACTCCGGAGCTTCTGACCAGAGGGAAATTTGAAACAAAGCACATCTCTGCAATTGAGAAGTAAGTATAACTTAAGTTTTAAGTAAGATGGAGGGAGGATGAACAGCTGCCCAAGGATATACAAGCACTGTAAAAGGCTATAGAACACATGATGCAGGGCTGCTTCCAACAACAGCTGTTTGACTTGTGCTTTGACATGTTCCTAGCAAACAATTTACTCATCAGGGATGAAAAATAACAATGTTATATATAAGAAATTGTGTGAATATTACATGGATTGTCAAAATTTGACATTCTTTTTTTCTTTTAGGAGCAAAGAAGGTTTAAGCAAAGCCAAAGACATATTGACCAGGCTTGGGGTAGAGCCATCTCATGAAGACTGCATTGCTGTGCAGCATGTATGTACAATCGTTTCCTTCCGCTCTGCTAATCTAGTTGCTGCTACACTTGGTGGAATCCTGATACGGCTACGAGACAATAAAGGGGTCCCCAGGCTCCGTACGACTGTGGGCATTGATGGATCCTTGTACAAGATGCATCCACAGTAAGTGTTCTTTTTATTACTATAATGCAGCAAAACCCAAACTGTGGGTCCAAAGCAGTGGCTGGGGGAGAGGGAGCAGCCTGAAAGCCAGTAGGGAGTAAGTTAGGGCAGTAAGGGAGAGAGAGAATGCCTATATGTTCTCCTAGACACTCCTGGAAGCTCTCAATGGATGTCAGTTATGGCAAGATTTGGAGAGAATGCCAGTGTACTCTCATAGTTACTTATGGAAGCCCAGCATGAATATCAGAAAAGGTTGATATTTTAGAGAGAATGCCTGTTGTAGTCTCATAGATACTCATGGATATATTGTAGATACTCATGGATAGCCTAAATCTCACCCCTATCATATTATTAGAAGGGTTGTAACACTGTTACCCAGCCAGACAGCCAGCCAGGCTGGAGAACTGTACAAAACAGCCTATTTTAGAGGACCGAGTTGAAGATTGCTACATCAGTTTTTTGGAATTATCATGTACGAAGTAACCTGTGGCATTTACTCGGTCGGTGAATATAATGAAATGATCTTGTAGACAAAATAATTTGAATTTCCCGCCCCTAATTTGCATATGCATATGCAAATTAGGATTCGGTTCGGTATTTGCCCAAATCTTTCACAAAGGGTTCGGGATTAGGCCAAATCCCAAAAAGTGGATTCGGTGCATCTCTAACAATAATGATATTACTGGATTTGCACTTGCACAATAGCAATTGACAGTGCACTTGTCACTGACAATTGAGAGTGAATGTTTTCCATTTTTTTTTATTTATGGATTTGTTTATTACTATTACTATTTATTTGCTAATGGGTCTTTAGATTTTTATGGTATTTGTATTAATCAAAAGTTACAAATTAAAAAATACATTTCATAGTTGTGTAGTTTACTTCCCAGACCTGTTGTTGGTGTGTTCGGTATCTACAGTCCACTAAAGGGCAATGTGATGAGTACTCATTGGAATATAAATAATTGTGTGATATGTGAATTCTGCAGATATGCCAGGCGCTTGCATAAAACAGTAAGACGATTGGTTCCAGAATCAGATGTGAGATTCCTCTTATCCGAGAGTGGCAGTGGTAAAGGAGCTGCCATGGTAACTGCGGTGGCATACAGGCTGTCAGAACAGAGACGGCAGATTGATGAGACCTTAGAAGAGTTCAAGCTTAGCCGTGAACAGTTGCTTGAAGTGAAGCGGAGGATGCGGATTGAAATGGAGAATGGACTCAGGAAAAAGACTCATGAATCTGCAAAGGTTAAAATGTTAGCGACATTTGTAAGGAGTACACCAGATGGCACAGGTACGATCCCTATATGTGTTCAGTTCTGCCCTTTAAATATGTCTTCCTTACCCAGAACCTTTGTCTGTGTAAAGTTGGCCATAGACGCACTGATAATATCATACGAAACAATACGATATTCAGTGTGTGTATGGTGAGAGAAGATTTTGTCGATTAGGCTGAAATTTTGCCTTTGAAGGCACCTGAACATCGGCCATTGTTAGTGATAATCGTCAGATACAGGTAGAATTCAATTGTTTCTACCTGTATATCTAATGATTCAGCTCTACACGTGTGTATTGAAACAAACAAAGATCTTTTCCAGCAAAGATCATAACTGTAATGTCTATGGCCATCTTAACTGATGCTGACTGCAGATCTCCAGCAATCCCAGCAGGTCCTGAACTTGGGGGAATGTTACCAGTTGTAATTACAAGAAAATGGAGCGTAGCACTCATCAGGTCTTTAAAAAATGAAAAAAAAAATTACACTATCTTTTGTTTGTATTCCCTTGAAAAGGTCGTGACCAAAACTGCTTGAAATAAAACAATTTTTTCACTTTTTAATGACCTGATGAGTGCAATGCTCTGTTTTCTTCTACACCGGCATCATATACAGGTCTGTTCTCAAAACTGCCTGATCATTCAATTACTGGCTATGTGTGCCCAATGTTAGGTGTATAATGACTATGAAGTGACTGTCTGATTGGATGCAGCACATATGATGTCAAGCTTTGTCTACTACACTGGAAAGAACTTTCTGGATAGTGGCAGTAACATATTACCTACTTGGGACCCTTTTATTATATCAAACGATTGGAGTATAAATCCTATGGTGCTGTTGTTCATCTCTAGTGCCCAGCACCCCATGACAATCTTTGTTTTTTGGTGGGGTTTGGGAGTGTTTACCTAACAGCAGTACAAAAATTAATCAGTTAGTTCAACAAACAACAAACAGTTTTAATATGTTTAAAGGGATACTGGCACCTTATTAAAAGCTTTTGATTTGCAGAGGATGACACATTTGTCGTGCTTAGTCTTTCTATAAGTCAGGTTGCTGGCCACATTCCCCTATTTTTGTGTTAAGCGGATTGTGTAGGGAAATCCACATGCTATGAACAACAACAAAAAAGCATCATCCCCAGGAAATAAAGCTTGGGAATGATGTAGCTTTTGTTAATAAAATGTATTCCTTTAAATAAAAAGAATTGACATAATGCTTGTCCAATACAAGTCCCAATAATTGACCTCATGTTGAATATACAGTACTGAATGTATGTATTATGCCCCTTTAATAGAGAAACTAACCCCTTGTTTAAAAAAAACCCTACCCCATATACCCCAGATGAAAGTAGCATTTGTTCATCCCTTTCTGTTCGCTGGTTGTGACTCCTGAAACAATGTAGTGAAAGTCAGTTCTCCATGTCCGACTGCTGCTACATTGTACAGTAATTATAAACAGAATTGTGTATGCAATGTCCTTGCTCATTAAAGTATATTATTTTTATATGATTTTTAGTGACTGTTTCTTTATCTTTGCAGAAAATGGAGACTTTCTGGCACTGGACCTTGGTGGTACAAACTTTAGAGTTTTACTTGTGAAAATTCGAAGTGGGAAAAGAAGAACCGTGGAAATGCACAATAAAATCTATGCCATCCCTACAGATGTCATGCAGGGGACAGGGGAAGAGGTACTACTTATTATTTGTGTGCTTTAAACTGAAAAATCAGGCAGGCCTTATAGAAAATATTCTGTAGTTAAAGAAATTGTTTCCTTTGTACTGTTTAATACTGACAGTTGAAATATTGCCCATGTTGCCCCCAGTGTTCTGGTGTTCACATATTGGGAAATACTCACAGAAAAGCAACATATAGCATTTTTAATTTTGCTAATTGTTAGATCAGTGAATAGGACTTTGCTATTTTTTACACTAAACAAAGCAAATTCTGACATTGAAAGTAAAGCCATATTCTCACCAAAACACATAAGTAGTCTGTTGAATGTAATGGTTCCAGCATACAGAGTTAGATAACATTTGTTGCTCTATTGGCTAATTCTTCCCTTAAATGTCTGGGGAATTCATTGGTCGAATGGAAGTGACAAGGAAACACCTTACTCCTCCTTCCTGGGCATGTCAGAGATGATGGGATAAGGGGCAAGTGTAATTAATCAGTTTAGTATGAAGAATACTTTTTATTGGACGAGGAATCCTGACCTACAATTTACTATTACAACAGCTCATAGTATTGCTAGAAGACTTTCCATTGTAACCCGTGGCCTCTGTTCTCCTTTACAGCTGTTTGATCACATTGTTCATTGTATTTCTGATTTCCTGGATTACATGGGAATTAAGGGAGCAAGACTTCCACTGGGCTTCACTTTCTCGTTCCCCTGCAAGCAGACCAGCTTGGATGCTGTAAGTTATCGTCTGTCTGTGGCTGTCGGTGGCTACCAGGCCTGGACTGTCAATCTGTAGATTCTGGCAAATGCCAGAGGGGCTGCCATAGACAGTTGCTATTTAGTGGGCAATTGGGGGTTGTTCTGTCCTATGTGCAATTTATATGCAAGGGCCTAGTTTGAATCCCAGTCTAGAGCTGGTGGCTATCCAGTGTTGCATGGCAGGGATGGAGGAATATTAATGGTATATCGGAAGAGTAATAAAATTATTATCGCTCTTCATATGAAAGTAATTACTTTATACTTTACCTTTAAAGGAAAAACCAATATGGCCAGAAGTGCCACATTTTGTATACTGCTTACTCCGCTAGCCTAAAGGTTCAGCATCTCTATAGAAGTAATGATCCAGTAGTGATCAAATTTGACACAAAAGTTTACAATCCTGTATTTTGTTACAAGTGTCAGCAACACAATTAGGTGAATTTATCATAGAAGCTGATGCTACAGGTCTAATGATTGCATTTTGATGCTAACTGCACTGGCTTAGGGCTGCCAAGTAATGTGAATCAGAATTTATTTCTAATCAGCCTTGTACCGTGACATTTATATTCTGTATATATTCAGTATATTGTGAGCTGGTACCAAAGCTCGGGTAACTGACAGCAGCACAGAGCATGTGCACTGAATCAGCAGAAAAGAAGATGGGAAGCTACTCTTGCTCTTGGCATCTTCAGAGACACAGATCTTTCCTGCTAAAGGGAGGTGGTTGCCTTGGGCTGGTAAAGAAGCACAAAATATAGGGGAAAATTTACTTACCAAGAACACTGTATCACAGAGTTGTGAGGGTTTCCAAAAAATGAAGAAGTCAGATGTAAAAAGTAAAAAGTCTTTATTAGGACATAGAGACCTAACGCGTTTCGTGCCTGTGTGGGCACTTACTCATAGGCTCTATGAGTAAGTGCCCACACAGGCACGAAAACGCGTTAGGTCTCTATGTCCTAATAAAGACTTTTTACTTTTTACATCTGACTTCTTCATTTTTTGGAAACCCTCACAACTCTGTGATACAGTGTTCTTGGCTTTTTGCACCTTGGGACTGAGGTGAACTGTGAGTGTTTTCACATTTATTTATTTTTTTGTTAATTTTGTATTTCATTATTTTTGTGAGGTGGCATTATAGATTTTTTTATTGTGGCAGTAGCACAGACTAAAGTATCCGAAAATTTACTTACCTCCAAATTTGTTGCCAGCTTTCACCGCACTTCGCCAGGCATAGATTCGCCAGGGCTGCGTAAATTCACATGTATCTGAAGTTACCGATCGTTTGCGAAGTTACGCTAGTGATGTGACGATCATCGGTTCGAAATTACGCTAGCGATCAGAAATTTGCATACGGTGTGCAGTTAAAGTACAATGCCCGTATATGCAGCTGAAAACACATTAAACTACACAAGGCCAGGGAACATGTTTTCTAATGCCCTACACATGTGCCCACAGTATAGTTTAGGTGCCTTATGTTATCAAAAGTAGGGAGGAAGGAGGGTACCCTAAAAAATTTCGCTCTTTATCAGCCTATCACCCTTAAAAAAGTAAAAGACGCCAGCGTTTTTTGGGACTTAGAAAAAAATCAAACTTTTTTTGGAGCAATCCCTATCTACTCTATTGCACTTTGCCTGGTCTGAGGTGGCGAAGTAAAGTCTGGTGCAAGAGGTAACGTTCACGAAAATCCGCAACTTAGTGAATTAGCGTAGTTAGGTCCCTTCGCCATAGCGCAACTCCATCTGGCGTAAGGGTGCGAAGTAGCACTAGAGTAGGTCCACTTCGCTAGCGAATTTACGCCAGCACCCGTTAGTAAATCGGCGAAGTAACGAAATGACGTTACACTGGCGAATTTTAGCTAGTGTTAGCCACTTTGACCTTTAGTAAATTTGCCCCATAATTCTTTGTTAAGCTTTTAGTTTAATGTCATCTTGAAATAAGAGACCATTATACATCTTTTTTTACAATCTTGGGGCCCCTGAACATTGGAAACTATAGTTCTTGCTGCTTGTTTATCAATGGGAGTTTGCTCTGTGCTGTAGTTCAGTCACTTCTTATGTACCATGATTAATAAACTCCTATTTCCAATACGAACACCCTCTGCTCCCTGCATGCACTGAGCCATAGGAATGATCTCATGGTCAGCACTGAAATAAACACCACTTTTTCTCTTGCCCAGGGCATATTAGTCACATGGACCAAAGGTTTCAAGTCCACTGATTGTGAGGGAGAAGATGTGGTTAATCTATTAAGAGAAGGAATTAAGAGAAGAGAGGTATGTGACAGCTATGTAACTGTGATTCTTGTGCAGCAAGTGACTTGGAAATGTATCATGGACTGTATTACAATTGCCCACTTGAGTGTAAATAATACATTTACACATAAGGCTAGTTTCGCAGGTGCTTAATAGTCCAGTATGAATGTGTTTCTGGCACCTGTAAAACAGTAAATGCTACATATTTCTAGGAGTCAGACAAGACTCTTTATCTACAGGGTGAAATGTTTCATTCTTCTAAAAACGTGTAAGAAAGGTAATTTCACTGCTTGTGTCTATTTAGTAAATAGAGTCTAGTACTTTATTATTGCAGTCTTTCTTCAAATTGATATCTTACTATTGTTAACATAGACTTCTTGAATTCTCCACTTTCAGGAGTTTGACCTGGATGTGGTTGCGATTGTGAATGATACAGTAGGAACCATGATGACCTGTGCATATGAAGATCCAAACTGTGAAATTGGTCTCATCGTTGGTAAGTGGTGGGTGTAACACCAACCTCTGAAAAGCCAAGGAAAGGAATAGACTGAGTATGTATTTGATTCTGCAATCAATAGGAACTCAATAGGAATTTTGTTTTTCTTATAGTTAGAACCAAGAGTACCAGCCACTTTCAGGTGAACTAAGTGAGCACAATGAATTACATTAGAGTTCAGTACAGCAGGATCTTTATTCCTGAAAAGTAGATCCAAAACCAGATGTGATTATGGTTTTATTTGTTCCACTGAATGTTTCAAGCTCTGTTAATCTTTATCAAGTGACCAGGGACTTCTGTGTACAGTCCGTTGATGCAACATCTTACCCACCTGCTGAGGTCAAATCAAATATTTGTGGCACTTTAATTAGTGTCGCAAAAGACCAAAATGATCATGACAAGGCTGCTATTTTCCTGTTTACAGTTAGAATACATTTTAAATGTTATACATGCACAGATTTGCTGTCCTGTAAAATAAAGCTATAAAAACACATACGCTAGCAGAACATAATCAATCAGTGACACTATTCAGTAGTTAGTTTGTTTGTTTTTTTTACTTAAAATAGGGTCCGTCACAGAAACAACAAAAAAGCAATTTGTATGCAATTTTATATATTTATATTGTATTTTTTATTAGGGACTGGCAGCAATGCATGCTACATGGAAGAGACAAAGAACATAGAAATGGTGGATGGAGAACAGGGAAGAATGTGTGTGAACATGGAATGGGGAGCATTTGGGGACAATGGATGTCTTGATGATATCCGCACAGTCTATGACAAGGCTGTTGATGAATTGTCATTGAATTCAGGGAAACAAAGGTATGCTCTTTTAATTCAGTCAGGAGCAGTTACTACTGGTGTTATTTTAGTAACTCTATGAAAGTGAATTTATGGGCTCTTTATCTCTCTTACAGCCATGTAGTGCCCATCTGATCTCCCCTACAATTACTTTCCATCATGTAGCCTCTTAATCTGCTGCACAATTTGCCATCCTTCAGCTGCCCCTACTCTGCCCCACCGATTATCTTCCATGTAGTGCCCTCCTGGTTTCCCCAACACTTTACCGTTGATCATGGGCAGATTAATGCACAGACTACCCTAGGCTATAGGCTAGGGACTTTTTTCAATTATTATTTCTATTTTCTCTTAATATTTATATTTATTTGTGCTGCTGGGTCCGATCGGTTGCACCTACAGGGAGAAGGCAGGCAGGGCACATACTTGAACCCAGATGCCTGCAGATTTAGTGAAATCACTTGGATGCATGTGTGGATCTGAGTGGATTCAGCAGTAGCCTAGAAGAGGAGCTTGTGTGTATGTAGCCTAGGGGATGAATCCTGATCACCCCATTGATCCCTCACTGACCATGTATTTCCTTGCAATCTCCACCACCTCTTATTAAGTGCACTTCTGATCTCCCACTCAATTCACCATCTATCTGGGCACCCTTAATCATTACATATAGTGCCCTCATTAACTCACCAATAATTTACTCCTGATCTCCCCCACTGCCTGTCTTTCATGTAGTGCCCTGATCTCTTTCACTGCTTATATTCTATGTAGTGCTCTCTTGATCTCCCCACAATTTACCTACCATCTGATGCCCTTCTGATCACCCCCACAGTTTTCCTTCTGCCCTCGTGATCTTACCCACAGTTTAGCTGCCAGTTAATGGCTCATCTAGTGCCTAATCAGCATGTGCAGTGGGACCACCACATGTACAAATCTCTCCATATTTTGGACATTAGCCTTAGAATTCATGTTAAAAGTTCAGAAGCTGTTCAAATGAAAATTAGGAAGGAAGGAAGCAATTTTCTTATGAGCTCAAATATAAAGCAAAGCCAGTATTACCGTATTTGCCATGTTCCTGCAGGTATGAGAAGATGATCAGCGGCATGTATTTAGGAGAAATTGTACGCAACATATTAATTGACTTCACAAAAAGAGGATTCCTGTTCAGAGGACAGATTAGTGAGGCGCTGAAAACCACAAGTATCTTTGAAACCAAATTCCTTTCCCAAATTGAGAGGTAGGTAACAGACACTCTCTTTCAGATCTTTTCTGATATCTTGTATGTTATGTATCTTCAGTCTCACAAATGCTGCCTGTTAAAGGAAAACAGCTCACCATAGCTTTGATACAAAGGAGACATGTTGTGACATTCCAGTAGCAGCAGTTAATCCTTTGCATATCGCAATGGTTATTTATTCCATATATACTGTATATTCACAAAGGGCAACGTTTATCCGAAATGATGCCCATTGTGCATAGGTATATGGAATAAATAAGCACCTTTTACACAACACAATATATTGGTTTGCTACTGGAGTTTTTCTTTACTATGGATATTCTTAGTGGCACTAACATGTCAGATGTAGTCAAATCAGTTGCACTGACTTGCTCAGAGTCTGCTATAATATCAGAAATACAATCCTGGAAGTCACTCCCTGGAGAGAAATGCTTGAGAAATGCCACATAATCTGCATGCAGAAGTGTGGAATTACCCCAAACTGATTTGTCTTCTGTTCTACATCACTTTATTTCTGGAAATGCTTCTGCAGGGTGAGTTAAACATGTTTGATAGTCTGATATGTACAGTATTGGACAATGCAGCCTTACAGGGTTGATATCTTGGTTTCAATTCTGACCAAGGTGCTACCTGGAGTTTCCACCCCACCCCATGCATTTCCCACACTTCAAAACCAGACTGACATGTTTATGGGATTCAGCTGAATTTGCGACTAATATGTGTCTGAGGGCCTGTCGTAGTCAAATTGTAATATTTCCCACTCTAGATCTGCTCAACAGGCCAGTGCTATATAGATAAAGATTAGTAAATAAGTGAAATATTCTCAGGTCACCATCTAAATTTTGGAATATCTTATTAACAAATATATATATAGCTAAACCTTGTTCAAGTCTACAGTATTTGTGACTGTGCATAACTACATATTTGCTCAGGCAGGTAATGCTCTTATCCTATCCTATCTTGACTACTGTAATATGCTTTTCATTGGTTCTTCTACGAGGTTCAACACAAGATGTTGCTATGCAGAGCCTAACAGACCCTTTAATTATTTTCTGATAAAATCTTCTAGTGCTCATCCTGTACATGTATTGACTCTATTTGTATTCTCTTTACAGTGACAGATTAGCCTTGCTCCAAGTCCGATCTATCCTTCAGCAATTAGGTCTGAACAGCACCTGCGATGACAGTATAATTGTAAAGGAGGTGTGTGGAGCTGTATCAAGAAGGGCAGCCCAGTTGTGCGGTGCAGGCATGGCAGCCGTTGTGGATAAAATCCGAGAAAACAGGGGCTTAGACCATCTGGACGTCACAGTTGGAGTTGATGGAACATTATATAAATTACATCCACAGTAAGTTCTTGTTTTATAGCATAATAGTATATAATATATAGTATATATACTGTCAATTCGTAAGGCTTGTATGGATAGTGTTGTGTTTGTATGTTTTTTTTTCAATGTCAGGCAAAATTAAAACCTGTCTCACTAGGGGGCACTACTGGCCAGAAAACACACTCCTGAAGACTACTGGTGCCATAGACGTAACAATTACGATCTTTCTTGGAAAATATCTACAAACAATAGAATTCTACCTGTATCTGATGATCCAGCACTAACAGTGGCCGATGTTTGGGTGCCTTCAGAGGCAACCTATCAATTTTTTCTGTCCAGCCTGATCAATGAGCCGACCAATATCTAAGTCTTCTGCCGATATTGGTCAGCTCTTTTGCCACCATACACGCACTGAATATTGTACGAAATCTCGTTTCGTATGATATTATATGTGCGTCTATGGCCACCTTATGTCCTTTCTTTGCATAAGAGTACAACCCAGAATAATGTCTTACAAGCAGAAGTGACACAGCTATCAGTCATAAGGAGCTGTTTCTTCTGCTGCCTTTTAACAAAGAGTCAAATCAGACAAGAAAGGGACAGTGATATCATGCAACATTTTGTATTATTGTGTATAACCCGCTTACATCAAGTCATGCTGTATATCTACATACAAAACACAAAGTATTATTGTTCTTTATATTGTGCTGACAGTTGTACATCATTCATATCAGTCCCTGGCCCAGTGGAGCTTACTTAAAGGAAAACTATACCCCCAAACAATGTAGGTCTCTATAAAAAGAAATTGCATAAAACAGCTCATATATAAAACCCTGCTTCATTTAAATAAACTCTTTTCATAATAATATACTTTTTAGTAGTATGTGCCATTGGGTAATCATAAATAGAAAATTACCATTTTAAAAAATAAGGGCCGCCCCCTGGGATCATACAATTCACTGTGAACACAAACAAATCATACATGTTAGGTCACATGCTCCAATTAACAGACAGAGTTGTGTCTTTTGCTTCAACACTTCTTCCTGTTACAGTTAGAGCTGCAGTATTTCTGGTCTGGTGATCTCTGAGGCAGCACACAGACCTTCACAAAATGGTGGTTCAAGGCAAGAGATGCAAAAGGGCAATATTTATATAGTTTGGTAAAAATATTTAAAATGCTATATATCTGTTGCTTGAATATTCATTTTGGGGGTATAGTTTTCCTTTAAGGTCCATATCACATAAACACTATGGTCAATTTTATCTAGAGCCTATAAGTTTTGGAGTGTGGTCAGGCCCGGATTTGTAAGCGAGTGATTGGACCGCACGGCCTAGGGGCACCTGCCTGAGTAATCTGGCCCTGAGTGTGGTAGGAAAAGGGAGAACACATTCACAGGGAGAACATACAAACTCATTGAAGATATATGTCTGATCACTGGAACACCAAAAGGATTGCACTCTCTATTTAATTATTCATACTTTTAGTGTGTAACAGGACTTCAGCAGAGCCAATAACTTCCCAAAAAAGTTTTTCAACACAATATTTCCTCTCCAGTTCTTTCCATGATCTCCATTCCCTCCTCATTTGCTGCACCCTGTCTCTGCACCTTTCCCAGTTTTTGTGCTTTTTTTTTTTTTCAAGCACTGCTAGTGATGCTTGAAGTAGGAGATTTCACACATTGGGCCAGATTCAATTTAGTGAGAAAAAATTATTTCAAGGTTTATCATGTGAAAACTCATGGTTGCGATTAATTTCAAGGAGAAAACAATTATGGGACCTGTTATCCAGAATGATTGCGACCTGTGGGTTCTTAAGTTCACTAAAAAATCATTTAAACATGAAGTAAACACAATAGAATTGTTTTGCCTCCAAGAAGGATTAATTATATCTTAGTTGATATCAAGTACAAGGTACGGTTTTATTATACAGAATGATTTGTTTAATAAGGAGTCTATGGGAGACGGCCGTCCAGGAGCTTTCTGGAAAACGGGTTTCGGAATTATGTATCCTATACATGTAATAGAAAACATTTTTGATCCTAATTCTAACTTATTGTGTTTCCTGTTTCAGCTTCTCCAAAATCATGCACCAAACAGTTAAGGACCTCGCCCCGAAGTGCAATGTCTCTTTTCTCCTCTCGGAGGATGGAAGTGGCAAAGGAGCGGCTCTGATCACTGCTGTGGCCTGCAGACTCCGCACCGAACAAAACTAAATCCTGATCATCTTCCTTGTATGCTCCTGCCTTTTCAGCACTTTCATTTCAAGCAGTAACCGTAACAAGGCTGGTCAGCTCCAGCCATCATGTCCATAGGAAGATAATATGGGAAAATAGGAGGTCACAGTAGAAAGTACTTGCTAGAAACGTGCACTCCTCAGTATCAGTCCCACAGTTAAACAGGAAGTCTACCTTTAACTTAACTATTAGTATGTTATACAATGTCCTGTTTTAGCAACTTTTCAATCAGTCTTCATTTTTTTAAAAAAAAAAACATTTTTGCATTATTTGTCGTTTCTTTCCACATTTAACTGAGGCTCACTGACAAATGTATTATTTATTTTTCTATTCTCTCCTGTTCCTCTTCCAGTCTTTCATTCAAACCATTGCCTATTTGTTAGGGTAAGTTGTACCCTAGCAACCAGATAGCTGCTGAAATTCCATAAAGGAGAGCTGCTGAACAAATAACCAAATAATAAAAAAAAACTAAAAAAATGAAGACCATTTGCAAATTGTCTCAGTATCTTTGGCTACAGCCTATTAATGGTGTAATTTAAAGGTGAACTGCCCCTATAAAGTGCAAGCAAACCTGTTGGTCAATGATAATGATTTATAATTTATTCTTTTGTATGTTATTTATCAGTTTGTAAGCGCCCAACAATGTAATATTCTGTTTCAAAAAGATACGATATTATGTGACATACAGTTATTTTAGGCCTAAACTCATTATGGTTTTTAAACGTACAATTATTTAATAGGTTTATCCATTACGTGGCCTCTCTGCTTGTTTCTGAATCTCCACAGCCATTGGGGTTGATGGAAATCGTAGTTATGGGGTGCAGAAGGGTGACGGGTGGGATTAGAATGTAGAATGGTTTGCATTCCAGAGCTCACAAAACATCTTCCTAAATCATGTACCACTGGGGACACGTCTGTTACATGTCAGTGGCAATTCTCAATGCTTGTATGAATAGTGTTGTGTCAATTGTATGTACCAAATCCCACGCATATGTTTTTGTTTCCCACGTCAGGCAAAATTCAGCTAGTTTATTTTTGGGAGGCATCATCAATGAACTGCGCATAGCAGGCCCCAAGAACTTAAAGGGTTGGACACTTTTATATGAATATTATTTGATTTTTGCACTGTGATTGGATGTGTTGAGATGGTGTGAATTTCATTTTTAAATGTCTGTATTAGAAAACCAAGCCTGATCAATCCAGTGTAAAACAGAAAGAGATATATTTGCCACTCTAGGTCCCTAATGTTATTTATCAACTTAATAAACTTTTTCCAATGTGTGTTACTTGGCATTCTGTGTGTTTATTTCTATTACAGTGCCTGTGATTAAGGGGGTTATTTACTTAAATCCGAATTTATCTCATTGTTTTGATAAAAAAAAAGCTTGCCTAAACTCCTATACCTGATTTTGCCTTATTTATTAATAAAAGAACTCTATTTTATCAGATCGATAAAAAAACTCAATATAATCGAGCAAAAACCCAATTCGTACTTTTTTCAGATTTTTCTCCCAAATTGTTAAATTTTTTCGAGTTTTGCCGAAAACTCTGAATTTATTGGATTATTATACAGTGCAGACCACAATATTTTCTTATACATGACCTCAACAGGCCTGAGATGGCAGATTTTTGGATTTGAGCTTTTTGGTATAAAAAAATCTCGAAAATGTCACTTTTATTTTTTTTGCCCCAAAAGGTCTGAAAAATAAATTTGATGTTTAGTAAATAACCCCCTAAATGTATTGGATTGAAACCAGTGCTTTAGAGATAAGCAAGTGGCTCCTACCCTATAAATAGTAGTTTGCCATATTGTCAACATCAGCCTATTTGGTTTAAGGGCAAGGGCACATAGAGCAGGGGTGTCCAAACTTTTGGCTCGCCGGGCCACATTGGAAAAAAAAAATTGTCTGGGGCCACACATAAAATACACAAACACGTTTGATTTGTAAAAGAAAAGGAAATACACAGAAAGGAACTACAATACCAGTTGGATAACCAGATGGAGCTTTACACTGGAATAAGGGACACTTGGATATTAAATAGACTTATTATTATATTATTATTACTAACTGGGCAATGGGCAGAGTCCCCCCATCTCCTATATCCTTTGCGACAAGACGTTTCCTTGGGAACCAAGCGTTTCAAGCTGGGCCACATTCATATGCATCCTGGGCCGCAGTTTGGACACCCATGGCATAGAACAAAAATTCCATTGCTCTCAGACTGTGTATTATTTCAGGCTGAGAGAAGCGAATCAACTCTGTGCCTCTGCTCCATTTATTGGAGCTGCTTCCACTTACGTGTGCCGTGCAGTCATATTTAGCGGAGCGGAGGTCAGCCCAAAGATGCCTCCTTTTGTATATTTGGGCTGACCTCTGCTCCCACAGATCAATTTCAGATGAATTGAGATGGGGCACAGGGGGCATCCACTACTCTCAGCCTATAAAAAATACACAGACTGAGAGCAGCAAAGCCAACACTCCATGTGCCCATAGCCTAATCCTATCACAAAGCCATTGTGAATAAATACTAGGGATGCACCGAATTCACTATTTGCGATTCGGCCGAATCCTTCGTGAAAGATTCGGCCAAATACCGAACCGAATCCGAACCCTAATTTACATATGCAAATTAGTGGTAGGAAAGGAAAAAGTGGAAAAAAGTCTTCATTTGTGATTAAAAGTCACGTGATTTCCCTACCTACGTGATTACATATGAAAATTAGGATTCTGTTCGGCCTGACACAATGATTCAACCGAATCCGAATCCTGCTGAAAAAGGCCGAATCCCGAACCATATCCTGGATTTGGTGCATCTCTAATAAATACAATAAAATGTTTTTACTTTTGCCTGAAAACCATGTGTAATACTGTGTAGAGTCATTTTTACTGTACTGCTGCAAAAGTTATTGGCACATTGTATCGTGGCATAAGCACAATCCATTTCAATCCTGGTAAACAACAGAAACTATAAGTCTTATTTACACATTGACGTCACTTATAAAAGCTGCTTGGGTTGGGCCCATACACCCTCCTGGTACTTGCAGGTATTTGCACGAAGAGCTAATGCTCCCAGCCTGCAATGATGAATAATGAGCAAGTATTAACACTAGGGAACTCTGGAGTTGCTAACATAGCAAACACTTTTTTTTCCACAACATTTTACAAGTTGCCACTGATTTTTATGCTGCAATTTGTTGGCTTTGTTGTGTCCTGAAATCAACACACAATGGGTCATTTTCTAATTCCTGGGCCACAGGTCTGTGTTCCAAAATAGAGATGGGAGATCAGCAATTGCGTCCATTACTTACAGCCGAAATCAGCAATTGCACCAATTATTTGCACTTGCATGCTGACTTCCCAGATTTAAGAACCGCAGTGTGTCAGTGACATCAATTTTATTTTGAAATGGTGAGGACTGGCTAAACAATAACTGTAGGAAAAACTAAGGCTATTGGAAAGGACTTTGCCAGGAAATTTCGATCCCAGTCACTAATATCTGAGGACTATCCACTATTAAAACTTGTAAGCGCTGAGATGCCAGCAAAGCTTACATCCCAAATCTACTGGCTGCTAGTCCGAGCCCCAACAGCCCCATTCCACCGAACCTTCCTTAAATGGCGGAACACATTAGTAGTGTCAGATAATAAATACAATCACTTGGGGGTGCCTAATTTTTGGCACCCCCAAGTATATAATGACTTTCCTTATTTAAAATCCTCAGGGGGAGAGAAACATTGAATACACTTTATGTGCCCTTACTCTAAGGGTCATTTATTACCTGCATGGCAGAGTGCAAAGTGCAAAACCAGGTAATATCCTGCATTCCCCAGTCCTAGTGGGTCCTAAAAGAACCTGTTTCATTTTATAACTTACTCATTGTTATTTTTCCACAAGACACTATGATATACACAAGACACTATGATATATACAAGACACTATGATATACTTAGCTTCCTGCATAGAGGAGCAATCCAATTGGTCATATTAACAGAAAGGCCAATAAGATAGCAACTCTTGAAAAAAGCTAAATGTCTTAAGGTGGCCATACACGGAGAGATCCGCTCGTTTGGCGATGATCTCTCTCCGATATGCCCTCCTCAAGGTGGGCAATATCGGGCTGATCCGATCGTGGGCCCTAGGGCCCAACGATTGGGAACGGATGGTCGGATTGCAGGACCGTATCAACGAACAGAAAAAAAACTCAAAAGTCTGATATTCGATTGAGTAGTGCCGAAACCGAAAATTCAAATTGAGTTTTCCTCTAAAAAAATTTGAATGTCAGGAAGACAATTAACATCTTCAAATGGTTCAACGGACCTCTGCCATTGACTTGTGCATGAACTTGGCAGGTTTTAGGCGGCGAATATTCGAATTAGGACTGTTTCCTTGGCCGAGGTGTGATAAATCTCACATTCTAGTTCAAATTGGTGATTTAAAATTCGAATTTGTGAGTTTTGACTCAACTTTTTTTCTAAAATTCTAATTTACCATTCAAACCTTAATAAATCTGCTCCTGTTTGTTTTTATTTAACAAACTGTTATGCATGCAATGTGGCTAGTACCCAAGTAAGTGTCAGTAATACAGCTAAGGTTATCCAACCTGGAACATCCAGATTTCCCTTGATGCCACAAAATCATTGACTTTTTTAGGCACTTTGCTAATATAACTAATAACCCTCCCTTTATATGAGCTGCTCAACATAGTCTTGTGTGACTGCAGCACTAGTGTGCCTTTAAACCTCTACTCCCCCATACACACAGGCAGCAGTTATTGTAAAGGAAGACATGAATGATCCCTTAGCCACAGCTACTTGATAAGGTTTATTAAGGCTATCGATAGTTATAAATAGTTATTATAGATACAATTGTGTCATTTTGGCAGATGGGATATACTAAGACCAAAAAAAGCTCCCTCCAGTTGCAATAAATAGAATTACTGCCCTATAGATGTGATCGGGGTAATATAAATATGGTACAGTGAATTAACACGCTGAAAAGCTCACTAATTTGTTTCTAAGGTAATATCCATTAAATTGTCACTGTGACTTTCCTGTTTGGGTATGCTTGGTAGAGTAAAGCAATTTCCTAGTGATAATAGCACACATTTTTCGTTGGGTATTTATGTGACTACTTGGGGGGTCCCTTGAGGACAAGCTCTCTGGTGGACCCAGGTACCCAAGTCTTACACTAGTACTTTGCACATCATGCCCAGATGAAATTTGCTTTTTAGTTAAAGGGGAATGAAAAGTTAATGTAAGCTTCATTATACTGAAATAAGAACAGTATATATATAAGAAATAAGAACATTTCATACAGAAGATAGCTCACTCAAATAACTGATTTCAGCACAAATTCTGCATGTAGAGAGACACGATTTTTGGTGATTTTAATAGAGTGAGCTCCAATACATCTTCTAGGCAAAAAGAGGTGATTTTAATAGAGTGAGCTCCAATCCATCTTCTAGGCAAAAAGAGCCTCCTTAAAGGAGAACTAAACCCCCCTTTAGGCAAAAGTCCCCCTCCGCTGGCCATCCTCCCTGCCTCCCCCCCTGCACAGTGCTACATCAGATTATGTGTTCCCTCTAGGAATACTGACCTGCACCTGCAGAAGAGCTCACAGGGGCCATTTTCGTCACTTTGGTAATCTTTGTGAAGTGAGCAGCGTATCAATGCATGCGCAGTTGGGCAATCTTCCGGTTTGTTACAACTGCACATGTGCCAAAAGAGACGGAAAGAAAGAAGACCAGAAGATTACCAAATCACTCTTCTGCAGGTGCGTATCAGTATTCCTATGCAGGGGGGAGGCAGGGAGGGGGGCCAGTAGGGACTAAAGGCGGGTTTAGTTCTCCTTTAAAAGCTATATTGAACTTAGACATTCAAAATCAGACTTCCAAGTCCTGTATGAAGAGAGAATGAAGAGAAACAGATACTCTTCAAGTGATGAGTAACTTGAATGCAAAAGCAGAAATTGATGGAACATGGAAGCTATATACCAGATGAATTAATTTTAGTTTCTCTGAGAAAGAGAGTGAGTTTTGTCAATTTAGTTTTTTCAGAGCATGATATACAATAAAATGAAGAGGATATTAGCACCAAAACATAATATAATTCATAAAATACATAATATAGTAAGAATCAGTGAGCACAGGCACGCCAAACCTATGACAAGTTTGAGATTCTAGCACCTCCCCAAACACTGCCTCACTTGATTACCCTGCCATAAAGCTAGGTATGTGGAGCTTTAGGCTTGGAGCATTGTGTAACCTGTAGGAGGGAAGGCCATGCAGTATCTGTTTTAATAATGTGCAAATTCATATATATCATCTCTCACTTGATCCTTTTTGCTTGCTAGACAACAATGTTATA
The DNA here is from genome assembly GCA_038501925.1 of Xenopus petersii. Taxonomy (NCBI): domain Eukaryota; kingdom Metazoa; phylum Chordata; class Amphibia; order Anura; family Pipidae; genus Xenopus; species Xenopus petersii. The sequence continues at coordinate 104,671,204 of CM076684.1, forward strand.
TTAAAAGGGGGCAGTTGTATAATATCTCCAATCCCAATGCATCAGCATAATAATTATATAAACATAGTCATTTAGATTGATAAAAGACACCTGTCTAGCCTTTTAGTTGATATAAAAGGAGAAAAAACCCCATCTGAAGCCACTCCAATTTGGTTCAAAAAAAATTCTTTCCTGGCAATTCCATGTACAACACCATGTATAACACATTTTCAAATAAAAATGCGTGTCGCGATGTAATATCCTTCATTAGTCTTTTATTGCATTGCAAACATTAATTGCACATTGATAACCTTTAATACCTGCTTGAAGGTGGCATCAACTTTTGGAGCAAACATAACTTTTTAATTAAGTTGCGCACTATCGTAAACTATAAAATTCGCAATCGATATCCTACTGTCGCATGAGGATCAAGGATCAATATTACATTGTCCCATATGTATTTACTCTTATTTAAAGAAGAGATGGTGGGCATTGATTGAGATTCCCAATTATTAGGACAAAGACACACATCTATTGATAGTAAATGAAGACATATAACACAAGACTGGATTTTAACAAATTTATATGAGCTATCAAATAGCCCCTATAGTAAAAATAAGGCTATTTTAAGCCACAAAGTAGTCCCATTTAAAATATTAGGCTATTTTAAGTCCAAAGACCACGTTCTTTAATACAGGTTGAGACTTTTAATATCATCATAGTTTACAAGAGGGGCTACATTATTTGTTTATTATACAGGTATAGCACCAGTTATCCAGAATGTTCAAGACCTGGGGTTTTACAGAAAATGCATCTTTCTGTAATCTGGATCTTCATACCTTAAGTCTACTAGAAAATCATGTAAACAGAAAATAATATCAATAGGCTGGTTTTGCTTCCAGTAAGGATTAATTATATCTTGTAGATGTAACTAAAGTCATATATATGCTTAGGTGGGCCTGAAACCCAGGCCCCAGAAAGTTAAATGTGAGGGAAAAGGTAAGTGGCCTCTATGAGGGAGGTACTAAAGTAGGCTATTATGCAAGGTTACTGGGAGGTAAATAAGCAACAAGTAGTCACTTTGTTGGCTGACCCCATGAGCATTCACAAAATTTCCAGTGGGGGCAAAGTCTTCTTCCACTGTAGTTAGACCCTTGACCCCAAACTTCATGAAGCCCATTCTCTATATATCTCTCCCAATGACACAAAACCCCTAATAAGCTACTTAGGAACATTGAATATGTGAAACACTTGAGAGGTATGTACTCAGCTCTGCACTGCAATGGTATCTAACAGTCTGTGCCCAGGTGATGATGTCATCAGGTGGCACCTGCCACAGGCCATGAGACCTCAACCGTTGGAAAATAACAGTTGCTGAGAAGACTTTGGAGAGAGAAGACGCAGGAGACTGTACCACGCAGGAAAATGAAGAGGGTGCATTCTGATTCTGGAACTTTGAACCCCAAACCCTCTGAGGAGAAGAAAAGAAGAGCAGAGCATGAAGTAGAGGAAAAGAACAAGACAGAGGAGAGAGAGAAGAGTTTGGATGAGCAGCTGCAAGACAAGGACCGCAGTGGGGTGAGGATCCATACTGATTCCAAAGATTCAGACCCCCAGACCTCAAAAGAGAAGAAAAGAAGACGAGAACATCAAGAAGATGAAGATCAAGAGTTGAAGAGGAAGAGGGAGAGAATTTCAGACGAACAGCTGCCAGATGAGTGCTGCAGGGAGAAGAAGCAGAGAAGGATAGAGACTGATGAAGGTAAAAAGAAATCACTCAAAATGGTTAAACTGCAAATAGAAATCCCCCACATGTTTGCGAACTCTCCCTTATTTACAGGGGTAATCACTGTTTAGGGCCCAGAGATTGACATAAGTGCTAAATCCAATAACATTTTCAAATTGGAAGCCACTTTGAGCTTGTGTGAGACAGTAAGTAGGCCCAACCGTGCTATCTAACAGTCACAGGGTGCAGACCCTCTCAGCACAAATCTGTACAGTTGGCCTGGCATATCATTTTACATTAGCCCCCAGTAAATAATTGAGATGCCCAATATATATCAGTAGAGTGGGATACATTGACCCACCAGCATTATCCCTAAATCCATTGCACAGCTGTTTTCCTGAAAAAATAGCTTTATCTGTTATGAGTTTGTCTGTACCTATGGCCTAAGTGAATGGGGGGGCTAGAAAAGCCAAAATTGTGATGAAAGAGAAAACAGAATTTCGGCTCATAACATTACCAGGAGCAGCTTTTTTTGCCTTGCCTCATAGTAGTGGCGCCCCCAGGTCACAATGTGTCTTTTAGTCATTTGGCAAGGTTCTCCTGTGCTGTTAGGGAAAAGAAAGTCACATTTTTATGGGGTGTTAAGTGCAGCATATGAGAGCAACAAAATTAACTATGGGAGCGCTATATTAACTGTTATTATTCTGTGATTAAAAATAATTAAATGTAAATAAAAATCTCTTTTCCCCTCTAGGAGAAGCAGGACCTGAAAGCCCAGAGGCTCAATCTTCAAGGCTAAACCCACTCAGTGTGACCAGTTACACCTTCTTCTCTGAGTTGGGGGCAGGAACATTCGGCAAAGTGAGTGACTGGTTACCATTAGGTGCAGCTTTAAACATTGTATGAAGTAAAATAAATAAACGCTTTTTGGACTAGTTCAAATGATGTGTACAGAAAACCAAAATCCAAATCTGTATATTATTTCCATGTTAGTGCTTTAAATACACAGTAATGTTAACTCTCAGTGTCGGACTAGCCCACCGGGATACCAGGAAAACTCCCGGTGGGCCCAGGTGTCAGTGGGCCTCTTGCTTCTAAACATTTGGCCTATTTCATGGCTGTTCCCTATTTCTATGACAACAAAGAGGCTAAATAGATGGAATAAGAGATTATAGTATAACAGTTTATAGTATATAAAGAAAAAACACTAGGAGACTAGGTTGATTTAGGAGAGAAAGAATAATAGTATTGAGAGTGGGCCCCTGGTGTCCCAGTCCGACACTGGTTACAGAGAATGATTAGAGCCATCAAACTAGTTCCCTAGGCTGGGCCCCTGGTCTAATGTTTCTTTTGGTGGGCCCCTGGTCTAAGGTTTTATTTTGGTGGGCCACTGGTGTCCCAGTCAGACACTGGTTACAGAGAATGATTAGAGCCATCAAACACGTTCCCTAGGCTGGCCCCACTGGTCTAAGGTTTCTTATGGTGGGCCCCTGGTCTAAGGTTTCTTTTGGTGGGCCCCTGGTCTAAGGTTTCTTTTGGTGGGCCCCTGGTGTCCCAGTCCGACACTGTTAACTCTTTTCTTGCCTTTCTCAGGTTATGTTGGCTGCGTTAAGAGACAGTAAATCATATGTGGCTGTTAAAGCCATCAAAAAAACAGAGGAGACAGATGACAACAGCCTTCTCACTGAGTCTCAGGTGCTGAACATCGCCAGATACAGCCCATTTCTTTGCCAGGGCTATGCCGCTTTTCAAACCCAGGTATAAAATTGGCTCCATATTGCCATTAGGTTTGTAATACTGTTCCCCTGAGTCCCCTGGATGATAGCTTTAGTCATACCTCTGATCCCACATATGAAATGATATATATATTACAGTCATTCTACCTGCAGAGATTAACAACAACATGCAGGATACCCATCAGCTACCCACAGTAATGATAAGCTGATGCTATACATTCATATTTTGTATTTTATTCTTTTTTTGCAGCATGTACAGGAATGTATATTTATTATTGATAAAAATAGAGGATTTATTGTCCCATTCTATTTGGCTTTACAAAAATGTAATTAGAATAAGTACAGGTATGGGATACTTTTTCACAGTTAGGCCATGGCCCATAGACTCCCTTTTAATCAAATAATTTGCACGTCTTTTAAAATGATTTTTCTTATGTATTAATGAAACAGTACTTTGTATTTGATCCAAACTAAAATATAAGGAATCCTTTTGGAATGCAAAGCCATTCTATTGGGTTTAATAAATGTCGAAGTCATTTTTTAATAGACGTAAGGTATTTGGCTCCAAATTACAGAAATATCCCTGATCAAGAAAACCCCAGGTCCCAAGCATTCTGGATAACAGGTCCTTTACCTGTACAGCACTACTGACATTTTTTCCTCCATGTCACTCTTTCCATTTGTCTGTGTAACCAGCGGCATGCCTTCTACGTGATGGAGTACCTGAGTGGGGGCAGCCTTGAGAATGAGCTTCTGCGACACGGGACCTTGGATATGGAGAGAGTTCGGTAAGTATTACATGGTACTAGTACAATATCACTAATAGTTACATAGTTACATAGTTAAATTGGGTTGAAAAAAAGACAAAGTCCATCAACTTCAACCCCTCCAAATGAAAACCCAGCATCCATATATACACCCCTCCCTACTTTCACATAAATTATATATACCCATATCTATACTAACTATAGAGCTTAGTATAACAATAGCCTTTGATATTATGTCTGCCCAAAAAATCATCCAAGCCATTCTTAAAGGCATTAACTGAATCAGCCATCACAACATCACCTGGCAGTGCATTCCACAACCTCACTGTCCTGACTGTGAAGAACCACCTACGTTGCTTCAAATGAAAGTTCTTTTCTTCTAGTCTAAAGGGGTGGCCTCTGGTACGATGATTCTCTTTATGGGTAAAAAGGTCCCCTGCTATTTGTCTGTAATGTCCTCTAATGTAATCATGTAATCATCCCCTTGCAAGCGCTTTTTTTCAGAGAAAACAACCCCAACCTTGAAAGTCTCCCCTCATAATTTAAGTCTTCAATCCCTCTAACCAATTTAGTTGCACTTGGTCTCTGCACTCTCTCCAGCTCATTTATATCCCTCTTAAGGACTGGAGTCCAAAACTGCACTGCATACTCCAGATGAGGCCTTACCAGGGACCTATAAAGAGGCAAAATTATGTTTTCATCCCTTGAGTTAATGCCCTTTTTTATGCAAGAAACTTTATTTGCTTTAGTAGCCACGGAATGACACTGCCCAGAATTAGACAACTTGCTATCTACAAAAACCCCTAGGTCCTTCTCATTATTCTCATAAATAGCTGTATACCTATTGCACTTATAAAAAGGATGGTATAATGTAAAATGTACATTTTGACACTAAGGAACATCATTTTCAAATTAAGCATTGGATTGATTTCTCATTTTCTTAAACAAAAGCAAACGTATGGCAGGATAATCGTCATGGAGTTAACCTTTATTTCCCTGTTTAATAGATTCCATTCAGCGGAGATGATATGCGGCCTGCAATACCTGCACGGCGTCGGGATTATCCATCGGTCAGTATAGATTTATTCATTTCTATAACATTTAACAGCAGAGACCACACACGGGTTCCTCAGCAAATCAGCAGTCTTTTCTTTTTTAACTCCTTTTATCTTTATTTTACAGAGACATAAAACCAGTGAATGTTCTGTTGGACCATCGAGGACATGTAAAAATCTCAGATTTCGGCCTGGCAAAGCAGAGTATCTTTGAAGACGACCTAACTACTGGCTTGGCCGGAACTCTGGTATACATGGCGCCCGAGGTGAGTCTGCAATAAAAATTTTTTGCAATAAAATCAAGAAGTATAAAAGGAAAACAGAACTACAGAACAGTATAACAATTCCAGTTGATTCCTTTCAAAGACATACAGGTTCCTCTATTAGGCAAATAAGGACATGAGGGGTAGGCACCCCCTAATGTAATAAATTGCTAGCTTTTTTCCCTGGACCAGTGCTCCTGTTTGGAAAAAAATTGCAGGGATCATTCTTTTACACAGCAGGCTGCCATGTTGCCTATAATTTCCTAGGCTTCCTTGTGGCTTCTTCAGACTCCTAGACTTGTGAATTTACATTGCGTGCGCAAGGGAGGGTCGGGAAGTACTAAGAAAAGTTTCCAGAACTCTTTAGAAATAGGCGCATCCTTCTGGGGAAACAGAGCTTCAGTGCCACTCACATTGTGCCAGGCATCATCCATATTTGCAGACACAGTTTGGTTCCACTTATTTGGTTCTGGTAAATGTGATTGTTCCGATCCAAGCTAGAGAAAACAACTGGTCACATACATTACTCACTACACTCCATAAACTCAATGACCAACTGAATCCATTAAACTCTATTGCCAATATTATCCCAATAGAGATACTTAGATGATTGTTTTTTCTTTTAAAGATTCTGCAGGAAAAAGCATACAATGCAGCAGTAGACTGGTGGGCATTTGGCGTCACCATCTGTGAAATGGCCACTGGCATGTCACCTTTTAACAACAGTGACATCAATCAGCTCAAGGATTCCATCAAGTTCCACGAACCGGAGATACCTGACTGGTTGGACGATGATCTGAAACATCTTCTGGGCAAGGTGGGGTAGCAACAGTGGCATAGAAGTATTGCCAGATTCACAAATATATTTATGTTCTATTTCTGCTCAATTGCTGGTATTCAAACAATTGTCCATTGATCTTGTAGCTACTAGAAAAGGATCGGAAGCAACGGCTTGGTGTTCGAGGAGACATCAGGAGCCACTCGTTTTACAAACCCATTGATTGGGTGGCGCTGGAAGAGGAAAAATTACAGCCCCCTTTCCAGCCGAGAACAGTAAGTACATTGTTGGGGAATACAGATCACAAATGTGAATAGCATTGACTAGTGAAATAGGCGAATCAGAAAGCAGCCAATAGATAACCTATACATATAAGGCAGAAGGGATTCTCTATGGGTACAGGTTATGAGATGATTCAAATCCTTGACCCTTGTGGACTCCTCCATTTAATCTGTAATAAATCAGCCCAATAATGCCACAAAACAAAAATGCAAAAATTCCATACACAAGGAAAAGCTCTGAATATTTATGAACACTAGGGGTATTGCAGCATTGGTATTTATGGAAGATGTCTCTGCAAAGGCAAAGAATATAGCACTTCCATCTACAAAGGTTTCATATATACATTGTAATCTTTATTGTATAATAATGTAAAATACATGGCAAACTGAAACACAAACTGCTGTTTTTATAACATTTTAGAGCTTCATATGAACGTCTAAAAGCAAATACAATGACCATTATCTTGTTCATAATAGATATTTTTTATCACATAGATTAAAATGATTTTTTCCCTTTTGATGCAGCCATCAGCCGAGCTGTTCAAGCCATATAATGGGAAGCTGTCTTTCCTTGGGTCCCAGGAAGATAAAGCTACATCAGGGGACTCTAACATCATTGCCGGCTTCTCATTTCAAAGTTCAACCTGGCTGCCGTGAGTATATGTAATCCAGCCAACAATAAAAGCATGCTATTCAATCTAGCACAGGTATATAACATCAGTGGACAGTGGGTGTACCTGTGGATTTCAACATCTCCACCTGCTGCATAAAGTCCAATCATCTCTCCTGTTAAAACCATATGTTCCACCTTCACCTTGTATACCATCTTATGGGACTGCTGAGTAACATCAGGTCTAGAGGGGCAGTAACTCATCTGATGACAGGTAAGTATGGGGTAAGTATTACTATATGTGAGTGAATGGTGCATGAATGTGAGATATGAAAGGATAAGGGTGTAACGAGAAGGCAAAGCAGATTGTAAGATCTCAGACTGCTTCGTCTTCCTGCACATCATGTCTATAGATCCTATACCCTGTTAATTTTGTATATAGTTCTGATAGTTCTGTAGAAATCCAGGGCAAGGGTTTTTTCCCTGTCTGAAGTAAGATGGGGTTTTTTTTTACCTTGTCCTGGTTTAAGTTTAGTTTTATTCAAATGAGCAAAGGGTGGGACATCATAGACACGTGCAGTTTAAACCTCGTTTGTTGTCTTTGTTTGTCACGTTTGTCTTGTCTTGTGTGAGGCGTTACACCCGGCGTGCCAGTAACAGGGTTGAAGCCTTGGCGTGGCGTTACTGCTCACATGTATAAACATGTGCTAATTCAACCAGTGGTGAGACTGTGAGTGATGTCTTGTTTCATTGGCAGAATTTGTTTTACGTGTTCACTTTATTGAGTACCAGATTTATTTAGGTTCAAATTGTCTTTTAGATTTGTGATGACCCTTTTATAAATTAGTATAAGGGGTGATATTTTCATTTGTAATGACATAAGAGGAAATCGTAGACGATATTGAACTATAAGAAGAGACTTGAACTCAGAATGGCTGAAATCAATAGTGAAAATCATATTCTTAAGAACCCCATCAACCACTACATCTGCTGTCTCCTTCAAAAGCAGCACTTGCCCTGGGCCCACCAATGGGACCTTTGCCCTGAGCATTTTGATGCCTTAAACTAGAGCTGATGCTTGCCCTGATAATTGTCATGGCCTTAGTCCAATTGTTCTTTTTAATACTATTATTATTATGAAGGCATAGTTATTTAATAGAAGAGTGACATACATGGTCATCATACTTAATCAGAAACAGCTGATCTGGCCTCACTAAAATGTCATATTTCTCACCAGTTTATGACTCAAAGTCAGTTCTTATACACATTGAATACTGTATTTCCCAGCATGTGTTGCTGCTACCATTTAATACACCCTACAATACAATAGGCTGCCGTAACCCTATAGTGTTGCTTTATACAGCCAAATATTACAGGACTCCCTGTGGACCCTTGTGCTCCCTCCTTAGTCAAGCAGTTTCTTTGCCCACTAAGGCCCATTAAATAAATTAGCTTCACTGCTGAGAAAATAAAATATTGCTTATTGCATTGAACATGTAGAAGTATTTACAGTAAAGAAATATAGCCATTTTTTAAAAACTTACAGATTTTAAAAAGTACTCTTACTGACAGCAGAACTGTAGTCCTGATTTATTCCTATATAAATATGTGACACCACCTGCTGGCTGCAGTGTATTCCTTGCCATTCCCTCATTAAAATAACCCTTGTTCATGGTCTGCACTATAATTATAATTATTATCCTACAATTATAAAGCACCAACATATTCCATATTCTTTTCAGCGATTATACAAATTTCAGTATTCAAAAGTAGTCTACAAATTTGTAGTAATTTTGCCCTGTATGTAAGGAGAGTCGTATTCATTTGATTCACTGTTTGTGGCCCTCCCCTAGAATTCATGGTATGCACTTGGAATTGGAAAAGATAGCTCCTTTATATGCCTTATTAGATTGTTATGGTAAAGACATGTGACAAAATGCATGAATATGCTATATTTACAATATGTGCCATTTTTCTGCAGTGACAAATGTGATTTCACTATGGCATTAGGATATATTCAGAATCAAATCAAGATCATCACTTTGTTATACATTTAAACAATAAGGGTAGTTGAGGCAGCCTGACCATTTGTTTCCACGTAGTACATCCTAATCATTCCAAGAGCTGTTCCGTTCTTCTTATACATTATATTTAAGAACTCTTTTCTAAAGGTTGTTTGATGACAGGACCTGCCTTTGTGTATGTCTGACCCAACTTGGACCATTTTGATGTGGAGAGTTAAAATGATTTGGCTAGGACCAAACATTGCCTCCAGCTTATCAGCCGTGGGCCTTGGTGACATGGAAAAGCTTTTCTACTCATTCATTGCACCAAACACTTACTATCAGCAGCAAAGGTCTCACCTAAGTAAATAAGGTCCTAGAAAAACAAAGGACAGAAGCAGACCACAATAGCTGGGGGGAAGATGTGGAGATAATGCCAAACCAGATGATCAACTTCAGGTTCTCAAATTTTAAGGGCCCCTATAATGAATTTGCTGTGGGCTGATTGGTACCTAATCATTGGGTAGTTTATCATTTTGCAGAAAGTTGTAGGAACCCATAAACCCTGAGATGCCTTCTGTTTTACCTGCAAGATGGGAAAGACATGAAAATGTTGGAGCAGAAAGAAGATAAAATTGTGTGAAAAATAAAATGTGAAGGGAATAAGCAAAGTCAATGTCTGGAGAAAATGGCAAGGGGGAAAGTTTCTCTCCTTTGGGCACAATTTAGAAAGAAGCGCATCTTGCTCAACTGAGTCCTATCACTATCATCTGTAATTTACAAGCAGGCTTCCTCCATTTTACCATAAAAATGAGTTCCTCTTTCATGCGCTTACTTTTCAGAAAACAGTGGTTACTGTAGCGTGTTTTTAATATAAATTGAGGTCATTTCACATCAGAGAATGTTTCAAAGAGCATAGAATTTAACTTCCAGTGTTCCATTTGCAAAGAAAAGGGGTTTTTTTTATTGGAATTAGGGATGCACCGAATCCAGGATTCGGTTCGGGATTCGGCCAGGATTCGGCCTTTTTCAGCAGGATTCGGATTTGGCCGAATCCTTCTGCCTGGCATATGCAAATTAGGGGCAGGGAGGGAAATTGCGTGACTTTTTGTCAGAAAACAAGGAAGTAAAAAATGTTTTCCCCTTCCCACCCCTAATTTGCATATGCAAATTAGGGTTCGGATTCAGTTCGGTATTCGGCTGAATCCTTTGTGAAGGATTCGGGGGTTCGGCCGAATCCAAAAAAGTGGATTCGGTGCATCCCTAATTGGAATGCATTTTAATTGTTATTTTTACATATGATATGTAAGCTTTGCTTTTAGACTGTAAGCTCTTGTGTGCAATAATCATATTTATGTTGATTCTTGTGAATCTTTATGTGTCATTATACCTGCTATTTATCACCTTACAGTGATTTGGGAGACATTGCCGCTGTACAAGTAAATATATAATATGAGCATGCTCAGATAATCATTGCCCTAATATGTGTAAATCTATTCATCCTGTTAGTAACTCCTCTGTCATTTTAAAATTGTAAAAAAATTTGAGTCCTGCAGAGCATAAGAAAACACTCTGACACTATTTGAGAACATTTAGATAAGGCAGGTAGGGTATCCTAACAAAACTGGACCAGGCCTGGAATACCAATCAGTGGTGGCTGCTGTAAGATTTCATAGACAGTCACAGTGGGGCTCATGTATAAATACTGGGCAAACTTGCACCTGGGCAGTAACGTACAGCAACCAGTTAAAGGTTTGCTTTCATTGCTCAACCTACAGCTGGCTGAAAAAAGCCTGTCACTGATTGACTGCTATGGGATTAGTTGTGAATGTGGATTGCACTGCTTTGCAAACTGCATCCAGCATAAATGCTTTATGGATCCTAAATAAAGTTGTAAATATATAAGTATTTTTATATGTATTATTATTATATGTATTGAATGTATTATTATTATTATATGTATTATTTTATGTAAAAGAAGAACCTTGTAGGAGCATTCCCTAAACATATATAACAACTTGCCCGGGTGCTGGTAAATATGGTAAATAGAATGACATAGCCCTGCAATCAACTGGAGTACTTTTGAAAAATCTAAATTATTTTGAAAAAATACCAACTGTGCTCTTTCTCAAGGATAACAAATATATATAATAATAGTAATAATAATAAATGTCTTGTTCTGTGCCTCCAAGTGCAAATTTTATATTGCACTTGGGAGTGGCAAGACAGGTCTATAATAAAAAAAACATAGAAGCCTCCTTTACAACTACAAGTTTAAGTGCGTCACACACGAGATCTTCACATATTGACACCATTTATTGCAGTCAAACATGCTCATTGTACTTAGTTGTAATGAATGCCAATATGCCCATCCCACCTCTTCTGATGAACTGGGTGCTGTTGGGGAACCATGGAGGAACTACCCACTTTGGACATGCCGGTAATTGAAGTTGTCCACGGTGAGTTGCATGAATAAGCATTACAGACTTGCACCCACTGACGCTAAAGCAACTTGCTCCCAATTCACAACAATGCACATGGAATAGCGTTCACGTTTGCACGTTGCTCATAATTGTGGTGGATGCAACCTTTGCAATTGGTCCCAATGATGCTAGAATTCTGTGAAAACCTTTGAATTGTTGTAATATATATATATATAAATATATATATATATATATACTACGTTGTGTGTAAAACTATTTGCCCCCTTCCTGATTTCTTATTCTTTTGCATGTTTGTCACACAAAATGTTTCTGATCATCAAACACATTTAACTATTACTCAAAGGTAACACAAATAAACACAAAATGCAGTTTTTAAATGAGGGTTTTTATTATTTAGGGAGAAAAGAAATCCAAATCTACATTTTCATGTGTGAAAAAGTAATTGCCCCCTGAACCTAATAACTGGTTGGGCCACCCTTAGCAGCAATAACTGCAATCAAGCGTTTGCGATAACTTGCAACGAGTCTTTTACAGCGCTCTGGAGTAATTTTGGCCCACTCATCTTTGCAGAATTTTTGTAATTCAGCTTTATTTGAGGGTTTTCTAGCATGAACCGCCTTTCTAAGGTCATGCCACAACATCTCAATAGGATTCAGGTCAGGACTTTGACTAGGCCACTCCAAAGTCTTCATTTTGTTTTTCTTCAGCCATTCAGAGGTGGATTTGCTGGTGTGTTTTGGGTCATTGTCCTGCTGCAGCACCCAAGATCGCTTCAGCTTGAGTTGACGAACAGATGGCCGGACATTCTCCTTCAGGATTTTTTGGTAGACAGTAGAATTCATGGTTCCATCTATCACAGCAAGTCTTCCAGGTCCTGAAGCAGCAAAACAACCCCAGACCATCACACTACCACCACCATATTTTACTGTTGGTATGATGTTCTTTTTCTGAAATGCTGTGTTACTTTTACGCCAGATGTAACGGGACGCGCACCTTCCAAAAAGTTCAACTTTTGTCTCGTCGGTCTACAAGGTATTTTCCCAAAAGTCTTGGCAATCATTGAGATGTTTTTTAGCAAAATTGAGACGAGCCTTAATGTTCTTTTTGCTTAAATATGGTTTGCGCCTTGGAAATCTGCCATGCAGGCCGTTTTTGCCCAGTCTTTCTTATGGTGGAGTCGTGAACACTGACCTTAATTGAGGCAAGTGAGGCCTGCAGTTCTTTAGATGTTGTCCTGGGGTCTTTTGTGGCCTCTCAGATGAGTTGTCTCTGCGCTCTTGGGGTAATTTTGGTTGGACGGCCACTCCTGGGAAGGTTCACCACTGTTCCATGTTTTTACCATTTGTGGATAATGGCTCTCACTGTGGTTCGCTGGAGTCCCAAAGCTTTAGAAATGGCTTTATAACCATTGAACTCAGGTGTGATAAATCACAGTTAAGTTATTTTTTAACAAGGGGGGCAATCACTTTTTCACACAGGCCCATGTAGATTTGGAGTTTTTTTTCTCCCTTAATAACGTGAACCTTCATTTAAAAACTGCATTTTGTGTTCAATTATGTTATCTTTGACTAATAGTTTTTGATGAGCAGAAACATTTAAGTGTGACAAACATGCAAAAGAATAAGAAATCAGGAAGGGGGCAAATAGTTTTGCACACCACTGTAAGGATTATTGTACCCTGTATTTTAAACAATAAGGATATTAGAATTCGGTTGTGTTTGGTGACTATATGAAGGAACAAGGCTGTGGGCTGAGTTATACAGGGACAGAGATGGGCGAATAAATTTGCCAGACACAAATTGTGGTGTATTTCCGGGTTTTGCCGCAAGTGAATTGATTCTTGAAACTGAGGCAACAATTCAGCTGCAAAAATTGTCACACGTCAAAATTATTCGGACGCTGATTGACTTTCATGCATTTGGTCCAAATAGTTAGCAGCAGTGGCATGCAGCTATTTTACTATATAATTACCTATAGTAGGTATCCATAGCACAAACTTTGCCTTGTGCATATGCAGTGGCATAAAATTTCAAAAATGTTATGCCACTACAAATACATAAGTCTAAGTCCATACCATCCAACATTTGAAAAATATAAAGAGGGACAAAAAGATCTGCCATGCCCATTTTTGACCACACCCCCTATCTATTTTACAACATGTGGCAGGTTATGGAAAGTCTGAATACCTTTCTGGGGGTTTTATGGTCATATTTTAAGTGTAGCTCAAGCTTTGCTAATGTAGTTGAAATTGCCCTTTAGGCTGCTAGACTCATTTCTCCCAAGAGGCTTACTTAGCCCATTAGTTACAATTGTATCTAAATGCAGGCGCTGTGTATTCTGGGCTCTCTGCCAAAAAGCCTCTTATTTAATTAAGTTTCATGAATTTTTCTGACATCAGTGAAGGATATAAAAGAGAGACTCAGGACATTTCTAACAATCAGGGACTGAGGGTTGAATTGTCAAAATCTGGTCTGTTCCGCAAAAAAACGACAGTTGGGAAGTATGTAAGTCCAAAAAGGGGGTTTTATGGTCCAAAAAGGGGGTTTTATGGTCATATTTTAAGTGTAGCTCAAGCTTTGCTAATGTAGTTGAAATTGCCCTTTAGGCTGTTAGACTCATTTCTCCCAAGAGGCTTGCTTAGCTCATTAGTTACAATTGTATCTAAATGCAGGCGCTGTGTATTCTGGGCTCTCTGCCAAAAAGCCTCTTATTTAATTAAGTTTCATGAATTTTTCTGACATCAGTGCAGGATATAAAAGAGAGACTCAGGACATTTCTAAAAATCAGGGACCGAGGGTTGAATTGTCAAAATCTGGATTGTTCCGCAAAAAAACGAAAGTTGGGAAGTATGTAAGTCCAAAAAGGAAAAGTTTAATAAGATGGTGCTGCCAACTTAGTTTCTTTTCCCTGGGCCACTGCATTGGCCTTGTAAAAAAATCTAACACAGCCCAGGATAAAAAGCAAATATATTTACTGCATAACATATTGCCATTACCTTTTCTTGTCCTTATCCCTGTATATTTTCCAATACTCAAATTCTGGATCTTCTGTGCATATTATTATATGGGTGTACAAATTAAACATACAGATTACATGCGAAATTGAAAGATAAAGGATTTAAAGAGGACCTGCTCAATAGTTATTGCAATACACTAGTTCTATGCCAATTAAGAAGTTCCTTCCCTATATATTCATTTATATTAAATTAATTTTGTGTAATTTTGTGTATGTTCTACTTAAAGCATTTTCCACTGACTGCAGGGCTATTATGTGAACTGTGGAATTTTCCTCAGTTTCCATCCCTACAACAAGAGTAGTTAGAGTACAAGAAAGTAGTTATAAAACTAGGACAGAGCTAGCTTAGAGAACATGACATACACATGGATAAAAAGGGTTAATCATTGGAAGGCATTGTTAATTTTTTCTGAGGCAGTTTTTTTGCACAGGCCTGCTGTATTTAGCCAGAATTACAGAAGCCCCGTGATATATGGGAACTGGGCACTTCAGCTGTTACTCTGGATCAGAAGAAATAAGAAGTTACCAGAGGGTCTCGCATGGCAAAAGCAGAAGTTAATGCTCTGTGTGGATTAGGGAAAGTGTTGCAAGATCTTCATCCTGCCTCCCACAGTTCCTGCGTGCTGCTATCTCCATAGCAACCAAACACACTCAGGGAGGAGAAGGGGGCGGTCGAATTCCCTAAAGCTGAGCCAATAGCTTGCCTGGAGAGGGAGCAGCTCTATACAGCAGCGCCATTGGTGGAACGTACCAGAGGCGGGACTTTTTTTGTAACGTGAGAAATGCAGTTACTGAGTAGAGTCTAGCTTTCTTTATCCGTGCCTTTCTGAGGGGAGGAGGAGGAGGAGGGAGTTGTAGAAGGACAGCGATGTTTTGTGAAACAGAGAGAGAACAGAGGTGTCAGAGTTGTACAAGTAGCGATGCTAGCTGCTGCAGGGCGGCGGAGAGGCCTGAGTCAGGTGAGAGAGTCTTTTAATCAATCTTTCAGGGAACTGGCAACGGAGCCTTAGAAACCATTGAACTACCAATGCTGGGGAATCAGGAGAAACAGAGCAAGTAGACCCTGCGGCTGCAGAGGGGCCCATAAGTTATAGGGGCCCGTAAGGCCCTAATTCATGTGCACTTTCAACATATATGGATAAAACAGGACAACCTTTGAATATGTTGGGGGCCCTAGGGTTAATTTGTTTGGGGCCAGTACATCTAGTTAAGCCACTGCTTGTTTTACCAATATTCAGTGTTGGACTGTAGGTCCTGGGCCCACTGGGACTGATACCTCAGGGGCCCCCACACAGTGTCCGACTGGGACACCAGGAGCCACCCAAAAACCTTAGACCAGGGGCCACTCTCAGTAATATTATTTTTCCTCTCCTCACTCAACCTCTATTCTCCTAGTCTTTTTTCTTTACATACTATAATCTATTAATCCGTCTATTTCGCTTCTTTGTTCTCATAGAAATTGATAATGACCATGAAATAGGCCAAATGTTTAGAAGCAGGAGGGCCCACTGACACCTGGGGCCATCGGCAGTTTTCCTGGTATTCCGGTGGGCCAGTCCAACACTGACAATATTTATTGAAATTATATATGAATTAGGGCCTCATGGGACAAGGCTGCAGGTTAAGTATCACTCATGTATTATTAGGGATAATGTAAGACCTACTGTAAATGCTAAGGATATTAGAAGTCACTGAAGGGTTCTGTGACTATATAAAAACACAAGGCTGCAGACTGAGTTATGCAGGGAACTCTTGAGTATTAATAATGTAGTATTAGGGATTATGTAACCCCTTCTTTAAATCATAAGGATATTAGAAGTCACTGAAGGGTTCTGTAACTATGTAAAGGCACAAGGCTGCAGACGGAG
The DNA here is from genome assembly GCA_038501925.1 of Xenopus petersii. Taxonomy (NCBI): domain Eukaryota; kingdom Metazoa; phylum Chordata; class Amphibia; order Anura; family Pipidae; genus Xenopus; species Xenopus petersii. The sequence continues at coordinate 104,687,729 of CM076684.1, forward strand.
TTATTCAGGAAACTCTGAGTATCACTCATGTTGTATAAGGGATTATTTACCCCTACCCTCTTTCGGTAAATTATAAGGATATTAGTAGTCACTGAGGGGTTCTGTCACCATATAAAGGCACAAAGTTGCAGTCTGAGTTATACAGGGAACTCTGAGCATCACAAATGTATTATATGGGATAATGTACCTCCTACTTTAATAAGGATGTTGGATTTCACCTAGGGGCTCTGTGACCATAAAAAGGCACAAAGCTGCAGGCTGAGTTGTACACTAGACTCTTAAGTATAAAAATAGTAACAATTGAATTGTTACAAAGTGGGATAAACTAATGTACCCCCTACTTTAAATTACAAGGAAATTAGATGGAGCTCAGGGGTTCTGTGACCATATAAAGGCACAAGTCTGCAGGCTGAATTATACAGGGAACTCTGAGATTCACTCATGTAGTTAAAATGGATAATGTGCCCCCGCTGTAAATTATAAGGACATTAGAAGTCACTCAGGGGTTCTGCGGCCATGTAAAAGCAGAAAGTTGATGGCTGAATTATACAGGGAATGGCCCATGATCATTCATTACATAACAAGGGATAATGTACCCCCTATTGTAAATGATAAGGTTATAAGATGTCACTGAGGGGTTCTGTGACAATATATAGACACAGGGCTACAGGCTGAGTTATACATTGAATTGTAAACATTGCTCATGTATGATATGGTATATTGTACCCCCAAATGTCATTGATAAGGATTTTAGATGTCACTTATATGATCATATAAAGGCATAAGTCTGCAGACTGTGTTATACAGAGAACTATGAGTATCATGTATGTGTTTATATTATAATCCCACTGCAAATTTTAAGGATAATAGGGGTCTCTGAGGGTCTCTGTGACCATATAAAGGCACACAACTGCTGGCTGAGTTATACAGAGATCTCTGTGTTACCCAAGTATTATATGGTATAATGTACCCCCACTGTAAATGATAAGGGTGTTAGCAATCTCTACGGGGTACTGTGACCATTTTAAGGCGCAAGGCTGCAGATTAAGTTATACAGGGGGCTCTGAGAATCACTCATGTATTTTTCAGGATAATATACCCCTTACGGTTATAAGGATATTAAAAGTCACTGAGGGGTTTGGGACCATATAAAGGCACATGGCTGCAGGCTGAGTTAGTCAGTTGACTATCATTCATGTATTATAAGGGATACTGTAACCCCCACTGTAAATGTACATGTGGCCATGTAAAGGTGCAAAGCTACAGGCTTACAGGGGACACTCACTAATTGATTATAAGCGATACTGTACCCCCTAAATGATAAGGGCATTAGATGTAACAGAGGAGTTCTATGACCATAAAAGAGACAAGACTTCAGACTAAGTTATGCAGTGGACCCTGAGTATCACACAGGTATTATAATGGATTGTGTGCCCCCTACCGTAAATCATAAGGATATTCGCTTTCACTGAGGGGCTCTATGACCATAAAAATTCATGAGCTGCAGGTTGAGTTATTCAGGGAATGCTGAGCATCACTCATATACTATGAGACAATGTACCCCCTACTTTAAATAATAATTAAATCAGATGTCACTGAGGGGTTCTGTGACCATAAAAAGGCACAACGCTGCAGGCTGAGTTATAAAGAGATCTCTGTTTCACCCAAGTATTATATGGTATAATGTACCCCGCACTGTAAATTATAAGGATGTTAGAAATCTGTGACACCTTCAAGGCAATAGACTGCAGACTGAGTTGTACAGGGAACGCTTGACAATCACTCACCTAATTTACAGGAAAAATGTACCCCCTACTATAAATGATACGGATATTAGATGTCATTGAGAGGTTATGTGACTGTATAAATGCACAAGGTTATACAGAGAACTACTATTCATGTATTATAAGGGATATTGTACCCCCACTGTAAATTATAAGGATATTATAAGTCACTGAGGGGTTCTCTGACTATAAAAAAAGCTACAAGTTGAAGTTTTAGTTATGCAGGGAACTCTTTTCCCCCCTACTGTAAATAAGGATATTAGAATTCACTAAGGCGATCTGTGACCATTTAAAGGAGACCGGCTGCAAGTTGAGTTACCGTATACTGAGTGTCACTTACATAAAAGGGATAAGGTACCTCCTACTGATAAGGATAGTAGATGTCACTGTGGGGTTCTGTGGCCATATAAAGACATAAGTTGCAGGCTGTGATTTATACGGGGAACTCTTTGTATCTCTCATATATTTTAAGGTATAGTATTGCCCCAATATAAATTATAGGGATAATATGTGTCACTGAGGGGTTCCCATACCATATAAAGGCACATGGCTGCAGATTGAGTTATAAAAGGAACTCCGTTTATCACGCAAGAATTTAAGGCATAATGTACCCCTGTTCTGTGACCAGAAGGCAGGCCCGTACTGATAATTTGTCTGTTCGGGCAATTGCCCGAGGGGCCGCTCTTCCCTCTGTATAACTGGGCCGCTTCTGCCTAATTAGATGCGGCGCTCACTGCACTTGTCTCCTATTAAACACTGACACTGGCGTACCTGAACTAGCATGTCGCGGCCCCAGGGGGGCCATGTCAGGGGATCACAGCATTGGTGGTTCAGTGGGCAGCTTTAAACTCTCTGCTCGCTTGCTTTTCCTGGCTCAGGCTTGCGCTGTGCACGTCTGTCTTCGGTATCTTGTGAGAGGCGCACGCAAGCAGGCACACAGCAGTCTGACCCCAGAGAAGGAAGACGTTACAGAATAGTGTAAGGCCGGGCGCACACTGAACCACTGATGCTGCTCTGAAGATTAACCAACAAATAAATCTTTAGAGGGAAAAGAGAAACTGACAGGACGAGTGTGTGTGGGGGCGGAGGTATGGAGATTGTTGGAGAATAAGGAGAAGGGACAGAAAGAAGCGTAGAATAGGAGAGAGGGAGGCACATCTAGAAAAAGAAAAAAATGGCACACTTGCTCTTCTTTAACCAGTTTTTGTGTAAGGTCGCTGGCTTATTGACTATGCTGCTTCTCAGTGGTCTGGCAAAATTCAAAATAGAAGCACAGAAATCTCATAGCATAACTTAGAACAGCAAGTATTCAGCAAAGCAACTGATCAAAATATAATACTGTATATATAAGTATTGCCTTCTGGTTGGGTTTCTCTCTGCAGGAATGGGGTAGAATGAAAATCATAAGCAGCAAAATGAAAAATAAAGTGGGCAAATAAAAAGCTTTTGGGCAAGGATAACAATCTTTTAGTTGTGAGCATTTGTAAGAAAGTGGAGTACTGGTATTTCTTTAATGGGCTTTTTCAATATTTGATGTTTACATAAAGGGAAAGGGGCAGAAACTCTGGGGCAAGGTCTGTACAGAAATAAAGTTGGGAGGAGGAAGAGAATGGTAACTGTGAGATATAATAGATACTGGGTGATAGCTATAGATAGATAGTGGGTAAAGAAAATGGGGTAACAGGGAGGGACAGGATGACAGTTGAAAAGGTGAAAAGGAAAGAATAGAAGAAAGAAAATATAGGGAGGGGGAAATGAATAAAAGAAAACAAAAACAATGACTGACAGTGACTGGTTTTTGAATTGAGGGCCAGCTGTGCTGATACAGCATGATTTTTAAAGACTGGTGGTGCAGCACTGGAGAGCTGGTATATAACTGTACAATTTTAAACCAACAACATTGTCTAACCTGCATGAGGAAGATATTTCCATCCTTGAGATATGCAATCACTTTAACCTCTTGCAGTTTAGACAGTGCCTCAGATCTCCAGCTTCAGAAATGTTTCTTGTTGATAGGGAGAGTTGAGTAGTGTTTGGGGTTTGAGTACCATCTGCCTATAGAATGTGCTTTGACGCTAGTGCCCACTCACACTCTCTCTCTCTCTCTCTCTATAAGTAATGTTCTTCGGGTTCTAGAACCAACTGTCATTAACTGTATTTAATATTCCTGGTTGCCAGTACCCACTGCCCCTTGCTTTATACAGGTATGGGATCCATTATCTTGAAACCCATTATCAAGAAAGCTCCAAATTACAGAAAGACTGTCTCCCATAAACTCCATTATGATACATATACATACCTGTATAATGTGCTTGTGGTGTCAGCCCTCACTGCCTCTATCTGTGTATAATGTGCATTGGATAGCAGTATCTACTGCCTCTCTCTTTGTGCTGTAGATGTCTTGCCCCCTGCTTTCATGACATATTGTGCTTGGGGTGATAGTCCCTGTTGCATGTTGTATTATCAGATTATAGTACCAGTACCCTGATTTTAATGTATAATGTACAGCCTAGTCACTATTTATGTGTGGGCTGCTTTGATTTTTTGCCAGGGCTGTTTTTTACTCCCAGTCCGGCCCTGCCAGAAGGCACAACGCTGAGTTAGTCACTCATAGATTACAAGTGATGCTTTACCCCTACTGTAAATTGTAGGGATATTAGAAGTTACTCAGGAGTTAAGAGACCAAATAAAGACACAAGGCTGTAGGCTGAATTAAGGAACTATCACTCATGAATTATAAAGGATATTATACCCCCACTGTACATTATAAGGATATTCAAAGTCACTGAGGGGTTCTCTGAAATGATAAATGCACAGGGTTACAGAGTTATTCTAGGACCACTGTGTGTCACTCATGTATTATAAGTGATCATATCCCCCCCCTACTTTAAATTATAAGGTTATAAGGACTGTGGGGTTCTGTGACCATATAAAGGCACAATGCTGCAGGCTGAGTTATACAGAGGACACTTGAGTATCAATGCTATATTATAAGGGAAAATGCCCACCCGCAAGTGAACACTGTGTATCATTCACATATTATAAGGGGTAATGTTCCCCCCTATCATACATTAAAGGATATTAGAAGTCACTGACGGTTTGTGACCATGTAAAGGCACAAGGCTACAGACTGATATATGAAGAATACTATCACTCATTGATTATAAGTGATACTGTACTTCCTACTTTAAATGATAAGCATTTTATAATGAATTCTGTGACCATTGCTGGGGACTAATTTATATAGTGGACTTTGACTATCAGTCATGTGTGTTAAGGGATATTGTACCCTACTGTAAATTGTAAGGTTCTGTGACTATATAAAGGCACAATTTGAAGGCTTAGTTATTCAGGGAACTCTGGGTATCACTCACTTTTTGTAAGGGATTATACCCCCTACTGTAAATGATAAGGATATTAGAGGTCAGGGGGTCTGTGACCATATATAGGCACATGGCTGCGGGCTGTGTTATACAGGGGACTTTGAGTATCACTTTTGTAGCATAGGCGATAATGTAACCCCTCTCTTAAGCCATAATCACTAATCATATGCCATATACAGTATAAGGGATAAGGTACCCACTACTGTTAATGATGAGGATAGTATATTTCACTATGGGGTTTTCTGGCCATATAAAGACATAAGTTACAGGATGTGATATATATGGACAACTCTTTGTATCTCATATATTTTAAGGGATAATATTGCCCCACTGTAAATTGTAAGGATATTAAATGTCATTAAGGGCACAAGACTGTTATACAGGGGACTCTGAGAATCACTCATGTATTTTACAGGATAATGTACCCCCTACTGTAAATGATTAGGATAATCGATGTCACGGAGGGGTATGTGACCATATAAAAGCACAAAGCTGCAGGCTGCAAGGCTTTTTTTTAATTTTTATCATTTTCCCTTTTTTCCCCCTTAAACTGTTGATTTCATATCGTGACTTTTGCCTTGAGTATTCTGATCACGCTATCGGATCAGTTATTTTATTGATTTGCCTAATTCTATTTGATTTTTTTTATGATTTTATTGCAGTTTTTTTCTTACATTGCTTTTTTGCAGTTTCCCAGTTTGGAGTAGAAATAAATATTCACCCATTCTGGAGTCATCGTAATGTGTAGTTTACTAAATTATATGGTTTTCAGGGGTCACCCTAATTGTAGCTTTTATTCCACATAAAACGGCCAGTGTTTATACATGAGTGTAAGTGTAAGCCATCAAATAAGTATGCACAAGGTAGATTTAGTGTCTTTACATGCTATGTACTTCAATAAACCTATGTACATTGGGTATCAAACTGTTCAGTGGAGCCCAGGCTTTCATATTTGGGGTGTTTTATCTTGGTAACTAATAGTATGTGGTAGATAAGATGCTGCCAGTTCGAAGTTATGAGGTGATTTTTGTAAAAGTCAACAAAATCACAAATTTACGAAATGTTTGCAGCTTGGAGTAGAAAGACAAGCATACCCAATTTGGATTCAGGGGAATGTCTACTTTCTGAAAATTATATGGTTTTCTGGGGTGAACATTATTTTTTTCTATCTTTGCCCCTCAAATGAATGCTGCAAATGTGTTGATTTTGCAGTACCTGAAATCACAGACCAAAGCTGCAAAAAGACCCAAAGTCATGAAAAGACCTGAAGTTGAAGTCCTGAAGCCTCGAAATGACCCAAAGTAAGGAAAGGAGTCTAAGGTAAGTTCCACTAAACATAAATGAGTTTTGTTTTTTTAATTAATTAAACCCCTGTCCACAATGTATTATGGTAATACTATATAGGCCCCTGGCCACCAATGTTTCTTTTTAACTTTTAAGAGGGGGCCATGGCCACCAATGATTTTTTTTAACTTGTTGGGGTTCCTGACTACTAACTTTTAAACTTTTATGGGGGGCTCTGGCACCAATGGTTTTTTTTTATTAACTTATGGGGGGGCCTGACCGCCAATGATTTTTAAAAACTCTTATGTGGGACCGTAGCCAACAATGTTTTTGTTTTACCCACCAATGGCTTTTTATAAATTTTGTGTGGGAGGGATTTAGTTTTTAGCGCTGATATCTATGTGGCCTTTTTACTGTGGTGTAGGCTTGGGTGGATCTGGGATGGGCCTTGGGGTCTGGACTGGGGTTCTATAACCATATAAAGGCACAAGGTTGCAGGCTGAGTTATACAGGGGACTATCACTGATTGATTATAAGGGATAATGATGTGGATTAAGGATGCTAGATGTCACTGATGGGCTCTGTGACCATATAAAGGCACAAGGCTGCAGACTTATATAGGGAACTCTGCTTATTACTTGTATTATAAAGGATAATGTATCCCCACTGTAGATGATAAGGATATTAGAAGTCATTGAGGAGTTTTGTTACCATAAAAAGACAGAACGTTGCAGGTTCAGTTATACAGGGAACTCTGAGTATCACTCATGTATAATAAGGGATAATATACCCCCACTGTAGATGATAAGGATATTAGTAGTAGGGCCCCTTGCCACAATTGTTTTTAGCTCTTTATGCCCCAGGCCACCAATGTTTTTAATTTTAAGGGCCCCAGGCCAGCAATATTTTTAACTCTTAGGGCCGCTTGCCAGCAATGTTTTAAACTCATTGTGCCCCTTGCCATCAATGTTTTTAACTCTTAGGGCCCCTTTACCACCAATGTTTTTTATCCTTAGGGCCCCTTGCCACCAATGTTTTTAACTCTTAGGGCCCCCTGCCACCAATGTTTTTAACTCTTAGGGCCCCTTGCCACCAATATTTTTAACTCTTGGGGCCCCTTGCCACCAATGTTTTTAACTCTTAGGGCCCCTTTACCACCAATGTTTTTTATCCTTAGGGCCCCTTGCCACCAATGTTTTTAACTCTTAGGGCCACTTGCCACCAATGTTTTTAACTCTTAGGGCCCCTGCCACCAATGTTTTTAATTCTTAGGTCCCCTTGCCACCAATGTTTTTTTAATTCTTAGGGCCCCTTGCCACCAATGTTTTTAATTCTTAGGGCCCCCGTGCCACCAATGTTTCTAACTCTTAGGGCTTATGGTGCTTTGCCACCAATATTTTTACCTCTTAGGGCCCCAGGCCACCAATGTTTTTAACTCTTAGGGCCCCTTGCCACCAATGTTTTTAACTCTTAGGGCCCCATGCCACCTATGTTTTTAATTCTTAGGTCCCCTTGCCACCAATGTTTTTTAATTCTTAGGGCCCCTTGCCACCAATGTTTTTAATTCTTAGGGCCCCCGTGCCACCAATGTTTCTAACTCTTAGGGCCCCTTGCCACCAATGTTTTTAACTCCTAGGGCTCCTTGTCACCAATGTTTTTAACTCTTATGGTGCCTTGCCACCAATATTTTTACCTCTTAGGGCCCCAGGCCACCAATGTTTTTAACTCTTGGGGCCCCAGGCCACCAATGTTTTTAACTCTTGGGGCCCCAGGTCACCAATGTTTTTACGTTTTAGGACCCCAGGTGACCAATGTTTTCAACTTTTATGACCCCAGGCCACCAATGTTTTTAACGCTTAGGGCCCTAAGCCACCAATGTTTTTTAACATTTAAGATTTAAAGAAGGGGAAGGTCATTTCATGAGTATATTCTCTCCTGACAGTAGCACATATTTCCAGTGGGCAACACATTTGTCATTGCCTTTATTAGGACCGGCTAGTGTTTGACCAAAGGATTTAACCTACTGCCTCATATTTACACATCAGAAATGCAGAAAAGTTCTACTAATACATTTGATTTAGGTTGAGTTAGGTAACTGCTTAAAGAGTCGACCTTGACCAAAAGTTACTGTTCCAGGTTCATGTCCATGTGAACTTTGGTACTGATTGGGGGGGTGGTCATGGGTCCAGTGGCAGGGTTGGCCCAACTTGCACCTACCTTCCTTATTACCCCTCAAAGCTCTTGCTCGCCTAGCAAACAATGGAGTGTGTCATTGTGGGGGCAAGAAGAAATATAATAATCCTCCATCGCTTTAGCAGGAATCCCCCACCCAAAAAGGATGTCTCGTAACCTGGAGAGAGTGGTAACCAAAAAACAAACCGTGCAAAGAATTCACGCGGAATTTCACCCGACGAACGGGGAACACCCTCCGAAACGTTGTTTGATGCAATAAACACACCAAGGGTAGGACCCCGGTTTAAATCGCTTTGTGTGCCAGCCTCTTGCTTCTTCAAACCAAAAAACAAATCCAGCATAGGTGTTCCCCAATATCAAGCACCTTCATATACTAAATGTCTGGTATAGGATAAATAGGCAGGTGGGAAGTGGATGGAATTCCAATGTTAAGAAAGGGGCAACGGACTTGAAGGGAAATGCTTACATTGTGGCCTATGGAGTAAAGCAATTTTGTAGTTCCTTCCATCATTGGCGATCAATGTGTGTCCTTAGAACGAGGCACAGGAGCCCCTTCCCTCAATATTCACCATAGGGATTAAAGAAAAACGCTGAGACATATTTATGGGGAAACCTGGCAGGGAGCACAGGATTTATTAAAATTAATAGCTAATTTATATTTGGGCATCCCTAACGACCAATGATCCAGAGGAAGGAGAAAAACCCTAGAGTACTATGAGGACCAATCTGCACTGAAGGTAAAAATGCCTTCCTGACTCCTAGAAACGGCAGTCGGTTTTACACCCTGGATCATGCTAAGCACCCCCTCCTATACACACCCTTACCTATACACACCCCCTTCAACCTCTCTCTCCTATACATAACCATCCCTACTGTAGATATCCCTCCATCATTACTCCTACCCTCCCTCCTGTACATAACTCCGACCCTTCCTCCTGTACATAACCCCTCACTCTCCCTCCTGTACATAATACCTCACCCCACTCCTGTACATAATCCCTCACCCCACTCCTGTACATAACTCCCACACTCCCTCCTGTATATAACTCCCACCCTTCCTCCTGTACATAACCCCTCACTCTCCCTCCTGTACATAATCCCTCACCCCACTCCTGTACATAACCCCTCACTCTCCCTCCTGTACATAACCCCTCACCCACTCTTGTATACAACTCCCACACTCCCTTCTGTACATAACCCACAAACACACAGACAGACAGACACACAGACATACGCCCTTGGGAGAGGTAAACCGGAAGGATTTAGGCCATGGTGTTGGGTCGGCAGCAGCAGTTGAGTCTTTGGGTGGAATGCTGAAAAGAAAAGATTGACATAAGAATAAAGACAAATACTTGTTTCATTATGATATTAAAGGCTCGGTCTTGCTTTAAGAACGCACTATTCATTGGGCCTGTGGGGACTGTTTGGGTCTCTCTACACATGGAATGCCTTGGCCTATTATGAATCTCAGTCTGAGCCTGCGCCATTTATTCTTTTATATGCTTTGATCACCTGGTGCCAGTCTATTACCCAGTAGCAACCCATTTCCAAAGGTGGATATCTAAGCCAGATGTCCAGCAGCCCTATAAGCATTACCTACCTCCCCTGTTATTGGCCTGCTATAGAATCAACACTTGATCTGCAGACTTCAATCTCTGTCAGCAACCTCTTACAACCTAAAGGCAGCCAAACATCGGTCTATGGGGTGCCCTCAAAGTAATCAGCCTGCGGGCTCAACAGACGGTGTATGATTTCCTTTTATTGTTCTGATTGAAAATGCTCAGAACTGCAGGAAGTAAAGTGGAGCTGCACTGGACAACATGAGGCATCTCTAGATAATGGGTAATTGTCAGTAAATTGATACATTACCCATACTCTCCGGAGCCTCTTCATGATGGCTTTCCTAAGCTGTTTTCGCAGGGTTGGCCTCTCCACCACCGGAGGATCCTTGATGATCTCTTCCACCTCAGGAGCTGCTTCTTCTCCATCCGCTCCCTCTTCTTTCTCCTCCGCTACAGGAGTTTTCTCTTCGTTTTCTTTAGGAGGTCCTACCTGTTCTTCTTCCCCTGCAGGAGACTGCGCCTCCGTCTTCTTCTCCTCCACTGCAGGGGCTTGATGTTCTTCTGCAGAACCTCCTACTTCCGCTCCCTCTTCTTTCTCCTCCTCTTCAGGAAGTTGCTTATCTTCAGCGGGAGCGCTTTCCTCTTCTTCAGCGGGAGCGCTTGATGGTCTTCTGCTGGAGCTCCTTCTGCTGCTGCTGCAGGGGCTCCATCATCCTCCTCCTCTTCTTCAGCTGCAGGACTTTGTTTCTTACTAGGTTTGAAGGGAAGAAAATGTAAAAAAAAAAAGGGTCATTATTGTAATTTGTTTCCAAAGTATTGCAACTACAATTCTGATCACTGGAGTATTAAAATAGCCAGATAGCCTTGTACCTAAGAAATAACATTATGCCTGCTACACACCTGTCCCTACTGTAACACATTGGGCAGTTACTGAGCTGAGTAAGTTCCATGCTAGACTTCACCCAGTGATACATGCTGAAATACATGCTATGTTTGTAGGGACCTTAATATAGTTCAACAAGTTTCTGTGCTATTTACTATAAGTATGGCCAAAGCAACCAGAGGTACGAGAAAACATCTATTTTTTGAACGTTATGTGCCAGTAAGTGTAATTGAAATTGTTAATTGCAAAATACATACCCAGCAGCTTCCTGTAGCTTCTGCTCTCTCACAAACTCGTTGTGCAGCTGGTTAAGGTGTTGGTTGATGGTCTGTGAGCGCATGGGAGGTACAAGGATAGGAGCAAAGGGGAAAGAAAGGAGACAGTTAGGATTATGCCTGTATATGTGCTGCTAATAGTACCTTTATATGCTGAGGGCAGTGAGGGTGTGGCATTCCCTGCCGGCAGCTGATATTGTGATATTGTTCAGCCTTTTCTCATCATAGGGAGAAAAAACCCCAAATCACCCCGTGTGCAGTTGTCCTGATTGCAATGGACCAATCAAAGTTCAGTATCTAGTTGTTAAAATACCCAAGAAAAGCATCAGGGACAGTGATCCCAGGTGAACTTACATTCTCCAGCCGCAGATACTCAAGTTGCTGCCTCCGGTTTTGGACTCGAGTTGGATGATCCTGTGGAAGAAGAGAGTCAATGTTAAGCGCTTCTTTGTACCAATTATTATAGAAACACACAGTGAATAATAACCTCTCCCATAATAATACTAGTGACACTTACAGGAGGCAGCTTGGCAGACTTCCTGAGGGCGGCATATTCCCTCTTGATCACTTCCTGAAACATAAAGAAAGAAGCAGTGTGAGATAAGAGCTGGCAATCTAATATTATTTGTTCCCTATTTACCTAAACATCAATTCTGCATTACATACCAGTGAGTTGAGCATTTTCCAGTACAGGAGAATGTTCTCCTTGGCCCTCATCCTCGGGTCCACTTCGCACGTAAGAAGGAAGTGCTTTCTGAAAAAGAAAGATATCACTGAATGTTAATTAAACATTTTCCAGCCTTATTGCCCTTGCAGTTACCCCTGGGGTAATAGCAAATGATTCCCAACATGTAACAAGTCCATTTATGGTTTACTTACAGGACGATGTTCTCGCTGTATTCGACCCGGTAGTGATGTTCTGCAGGAAAAACACATTTCTGTTAAATACTGAGCTATATGGGGAAAGGAATTCACATATGATAAAACAAATGGCACAACCTTAGGAACTGATAAATTATATAGGATTTTACCGTAATAAGAGGCGAGGGCCTCAAAGTCCGTATGTTCCCCCCTGAAGTCCTTCAGGACGGAGTACAGCGTCTGTAAGTGAAAAGAAAGAGCATTAGGGACAGAATACTAAATGGCTCTAAATGCTGCTCACAGTCAGCCTGACTCTGAGGAGAAAAGAGACAGAAAAGGGTTTGGGTTTTTATGGGGCAAGCATGCCAGTAATAAGGGCATTTTATTCTGAAAATTAAATAAACGTAGTGATTGGATTCCCTGCATGTCAGTTCTACATGCACAGAGGCAAAAGGTTTGGCAGCTCCGACATATATATATATATATATATATATATATATATATATATATATTTTTTTTTTTTTTTTTTTTTCCATACAGCTGGAGCACTCTTGTAAATAGGCAATTGCCCAGGTGCAGGTTATAGTAAATTATACATAGAACAACGAAAAATCGCACACACAGGACTTATAAGGTGCAAGAAATAAAAAAAAGATTTATTGCAACGCTTCGGCTCCTGTACTCGAGCCTTCTTCAGGTGGCCTGAAGAAGGCTCGAGTACAGGAGCTGAAACATTGCAATAAACCTTTTTTATTTTTTGCAACTTACGGGGCAAATTCACTAAGGCGCGAAGCGCCGAACGCTAGCGTTAATTCGCTAGCGTTAATTCGCTAGCATTTGGCATTTTCCCTACTGCGCAAATTCACTAACGAACACTGGCGTAGTTTCGCTAGTGTTACTTCGCAACCTTACGCCAGGCGAATTTTCGCTAGCAACGAAACTACGCAAATTCACTAACTTGCGCAGTGTACTGAACGCTACCTTTTACGCTAGACTTCCTTCGCCACCTCAGACCTGGCGAAGCGCAATAGAGTAGATAGGGATTGTTTAAAAAAAAAGTCAATTTTTTTTCTAAGTCCCAAAAAACGCTGGCATGTTTTCTACATGATGGGTCATAGGCTGAAAAAGATCGAAAATTTTTTGGGGCTCCCCTTCCTCCCCCCTACATTTCCTGACTCATGGCAACTTACCTAGACAGTGGGCACATGTGTAGGGCAAAATAAATTTTTTATTTGCTGATTTGAAGGCTTTCTAGGCATTTGTAGTGCAGATACGTGTTCCTCCATTGACATTTGAATTTCGCTACCGTATGCAAATTAGCCTTCGCTAGCGTAACTTCGCTTTATATAGCGAATCAACGCTAGCGCAACTTCGCAACCTTATGCTACCCCTGTGCGCAACTTCGGATTTTAGTGAATTTGCGGAGCCCTGGCGAAACTTCGCCTGGCGAAGTGCGGCAAAGTAGCGCCTGGCGCAACTTCGCATCTTAGTGAATTTGCCCCTATAAGTCCTGTGTGTGCGGTTTTTCGTTGTTATATCTATATATCTATATCTATATATATATATATATATCTATATATCTATATCTATATATCTATATCATATATATATATATATATATATATATATATATATATATATATATATAAAAGAAGCAGTGCAGACAGACAGCTGCTTAAGGAGAACTTATATAGAAGAGAGAAAGGGAAACACCAGTTCAGATGAGAGAGGATTGTTTTACACTGAGGCATTACCAGAAGTGATGGTTTTCTCTGCACCTTGTCCATCGTTGAAACCTACAGGGACAAATAGACATAATCAGCCAAAGTGAAGGCAAGAGTTGTTTCCCTTTAAATGAACTTTTAGTATGATGCAGATAGTGATATTCTAAGACAATTTTCACTTGGTTTTTCTTTTTTTATTATTTGTGGGTTTTGAGTTATTGAGCTTTTTCTTCAGCAGCTCTCGAGTTTGCAATTTCAGCCATGTGGTTGCTATGGTCCAAATGACTCTAGCAACCATGTTCTTTGAAGAAAAGTAGCAATAACAATAAATGTGTAGCATTACAGACCATTTGTTTTTTGATGGGATCAGTGACCCATTGAAAGCGGGAAAGAGTCAGAAAAATATCGAAAACATTTAATGAAGACAAGTGAAAAATTTGCTTAGAAGTAGCCATCCTGTAACATACTAAAATATACATTAAAGGTGAACCACCCATTTATGTATTTCCTTATCTATATTCTCCCATTTGTATGAAACATTGTTCCAGTCAATGATTAAAGCCCATTATTAATGCTGCTGATGAATTGGCTTCTTATAAATACCATATACAGTAGCCGTATGGGCTCATATGCACAAAGCCGACCCCCCAAGTTAATTTACGACAGACTCGCTGAAGAAGAAATCATGTGCTGAATCAGTTGAATTTGCAAGATTACCTCTTAAAGAAGATTCTCCGATGGGGGGAAAAAAATAGGGGGCGGCACAAGGCCGGGGCACCCCAAGGGGGGGTCTCCCTAAGGAGCCCCTGGCTCTCTCTTACACTGTTCAGATAAAGATGTAATTGACTGAACAATGGAGAAACCAAAAAAAAAAACCCAGGTGTTATTAGGCAGGTGTGAAGCACCGAAGTCGCGGTCCAAAAATCAGGAAAAGCACTGTAGCAATCTGTATAGAAAAGAGAATACAGAGGCAAGTTAATGAATTTAGCACTTAATATTTGCTATATAATACAGAGGAAGGCAGAGATCTATTTTCCCCTAAACTTGAGCTTTGTATCAGTTCCAGCAGATATTGGGCCTCAGTCTAAGCCCTGAATAACTGCCAAATCCTGGTCTGTGTCTGCCAACCAGCACTAATATTAAAGGCATCTCCCAAGCACATTTATGGGAAAATTCTCCAAATTCACTAAAATCAGGAAGAGGAGCCACATCTGCTAGTCTGGGGGGGCATCATCCAACCTTTTCCCCTCTTTTTTTTTTACTATAGTAAAGGTTATTTGGCAAGAAATCTCTCAGAGGGAATATACAGTCAACACAGAGCCAACCAACGGACTAAACCAACTGTCTGATCCCTAGGTTTGATGTCTCCTCTCTTCTATGGGACCTGCTGTATGTCCCCCACTCATTTGCTATTACCCCCCAACTGTCCCCATGGCACGTGCCTCTGCTTCCCACCCCTAGTTCCAGACTTGGATCAAGGGAACATGTATTTAGCTACACTGTTGGTACATAAGAGCAGGGCACATACCCAGGGGGCAAAGGGACAAATCTCTAAGGAGCCTGTCAGTAGTGGGGACATACAGTAAATGAAGCAGCTTATGGTGTGGTACAGTGTTCCCAAATGTTACCTTCAGAAGATAATGTGAATATTTGCTGGCAGTCCTGCATGACTGCCAAATCCTGGTCTGTGTCTCCCAACCAGCACTAAGATTAAAGGCATCTCCCAAGCACATTTTAGGGGAAAAATATCAAAATTCACTAAAATCAGCGAGAGGCGCAACACCTGCTGGTCTGTGGGGGACATCGCCCAAATTCCCTCCTCTTTTTCCACTAAAATAAAGATCTTTTGGCAAAAAATCTCCCAGAGGGAAAGTAGTCTTACCTCTCGCCACAGGGCCAACCAACGGACTGAACCAACTGTAACATTGCCAGGTAACCTCTGTTCTCTGCTCTTAAAGGGAAAGTGTCCCCTGTCGATGAGTGAGGTTTATATGGCATTTATTTCTAATTAGATGTGCAGCACATACACAGCCTATTAAGTACACAGAGCATTGCTTTGTATGTGTGGCCTATTGAGTCAGTGCAGTTACTGCGCTGCCATATCTGTTGGATCCATTCATTCATCAGCCATGGTTCCAATCAGTGCTGCTGCTGTTGCTCAGTCTGGTAGAACTGGGGTGTCCTTTGCTTGTAGGGGGTCCCTTCCTTATCTTAAATAGTGGGTAGAGATGGTGGTTCTCATTGTTCTTGGTATTTATTGCTTATTGAGCATTTTGTGATTATTTGGAATAGTCCGGTAAGTTGGGGTGTTTGTGCTCCAACAAGACCTTGTACGTTAGAGAGAGAGTTTGTGTCGGTGTATTTATAGAGCTATATGTTTCAAAGCTGTTTAGTGGTCTACACACAGTATTTCCTATTGATATAGACATCATGTAATGTTTCAGCTGTCGGTACCTCCACTTGTCCCCAACTCACCGCTTTTCTTTGTTTTTTAGGAACATGGGGATCTGGTCTTTTTTCCATGCCTAGCAGTTGCCTCGATTGAAGATTCTGGAGCCCAAAAGCAGTTTTGTATCCCTTATCTTCAATCCCAGGTAAGTAGTCAGTGTTGTTTCTTATTGGGGTCAGTGGTGATGGATATAGACCAGTGAACAGTTTTTGTTTAGCTGGTGCCATATACTTAAATGGGTTGATTACCTTCCAAATAATTTTTTCAGTTCAATTGTTTTCAGATTGTTCACCAGAAATAGTAGTTTTTCAATTACTTTCCACATTAAGGGGCAGATTTACTAAGGTTCGAGTGAATTTTCGAAGTTAAAAAACTTTTAATTTCAAAGTAATTTTTTGGTACTTCGACCATCGAATAGGCCATATTCGACTATGACTCAGACTTCGATTCGAACGATTCGAAAATAAAGTATTGTCTCTTTAAAAAAAAAAACTTCGACTTCAATACTTCGCCATCTTAAACCGGCCGAAGTGCTATGTTGGCCTATGATGACCTTCTACAACATTTTTGTTGAAGTAATATCCTTCGATCGATCGCTTAAATCCTTCGAATCGTCTGATTCGAACAATTTAATCGTTCGATCAAACAATTTTACTTCGTCTGCAGGATAGCCAAATTTGATCAAAAAAATTTGACTTCTATATTCGAAGTCGAAGTATTTAAAATAGATGGTCGAATTTCAAAGTATTTTCCATTTAGAAATTCGACCCTTGATAAATCTGCCCTATATATGTCCGATTAAAAGCCATCTACATGTTCTACTCTTCAGTTAGCATCTGCAGTGGTCTCAGCAAACATTGGGGTCCTTGCAACACATTTTGGAAGGGAGTGTGACTGTGGGATAGCAGCTATAGTAGGTAGATATGGTGCCTATAGTAACAGTGGGAAAATAGTCTCTGGGAAGGGACTGTGGCTATGAGATAGCAGGTATAGTAGGGAGAGATCGTTTTATGGGATCTCTACGTACAAGCTATGAGCAAATTTAGGAACATTTCCTGCTTAATTGTACTTACTACTTGCAAATACCTATCCTGGCATAGTCTTATGGGATCTCTCTGTACAGGTTATAAGCAAAGTAGCAAGCTGAGGGTACTGTTCCGTCTTCATTGTGCTTAGTACAGGGGAATACCTAAGATGCCCTAGTTTTATGGGATCTCTCTGTATAGGCTATGAGCAACACATAAGGGGCAGTTCCTGCTGAATTGTGCTTAGTACAGGGGAATACCTAGTCTTCCATTGTTGTATGGTATCTCTCTGTACAGGCTATAAGCAAACTTAGGGACTGTTCCAGCTTAATTTTGCTTAGTACAGAGGAATATCAATGCTGCCATAGTTTTATAGTATCTCTCTTTGCAGGCTATGATCAAACTTAGGGACTGTTCCTGCTGAATTGGGCTTAGTACAGGACAATACCCATGCTACCTTGTTTTATGGAATCTCTCTGTACAGACTATGAACAAACTTTGCCGACTGTTCCTGTTGAATTTGGCTTAGTACAGAGGAATACCCATGATGCCCTACTTTTATGGGATCTTCTGAACAGGATATGAACAAAATTTGGGGGGACTGTTAGTGCTGAATTGTGCTTTGTACAGAGGAGTAATCATGCTGCCCTACTTTTATGGGATCTCTCTGAACAGGCTACAAATAAACTTTAGGGACTGTTCCTTAATTGTGCTTAGTACAGGGAATGCCTTTGCTGCCTTAGTTGTATGGTCTATTTTGTACAGGCGTTGATCAAACTTAAGGGCTGTTCCTGCTGAATTGTGCTTAGTCCAGGGGACCACCTTTGCTGCCTTAGTTATATGGTATATTTTGTACAGGCTATGACCAAAGAAATCGGCTGTTTTTGCTGAATTGTGCTTAGTGCAGGGGAATACTTATGCTGCCACAGTTTTATGGTGATTCTCTGTATAGGTTATGAGCAAGCTTAGGGTGCTGTTCCTGTTGAATTGTGCTTAGTATAGGAAAATTTTTATAAGGGATAATGAAACCTCTACTGTGAACTACTGTTCTGTGACTGTATAAAGGCAGAAGGCTGCAGGGAAAATATAAGGGATATTATACACCCACTATAAATTAGGATATTAAAAGTCACTGAGGGGTATTCTTATGCAGGGATCTTTGCGTATCACTCATTTATTATACGGGATAATGTTTCTCTTACGTTACTTGATAAGGAATTTAGATTTCACTGAGGTGTTCTATAACCATATAGAGGCACAAGGCTGCAGGTTCAGTTATACAGGGTTCATCATTCATTGATTATAAGGGATACAGTACCCCTTGTGTAAATGATAAGGATATTAGAATTCACTGAGGGGTTCTGTGACCATATAAAGGCACAAGGCTTCAGGCTGAGTTATACAGGGATCTCTGAGTATTGCTCATGTATTATAAGGTTTAATGCACCCCCTACTGCAAATGCTAGAAATATTAGAAGTCGCTGGCGGGTTCTGTGACCATATAAAGACACACGGTTACTGGCTGAGTTGAACAAAGAATTGGCACTTATGTATTATAATGGATATTTTACCTCCTACTGTAAATTATAAGGATACTAGATACCGAGGGGTTCTGTGACCATATAAAGGCTGTAGGCTGAGTTATACAGGGCCCTCATGGGCCCCGCCAGCCCAGACCCGCTCACTGCTGGCAGAGCCTCCTTGCTGATCGCCTCCCCCCGCAGCATGAAGAAATGGCGCGTACTGAAGAAGGTAAGCACTGCCAGGGGAGGGGACATTGTGAGCAGAGGGATATGCAGCAGGGGTGCATGCGGGTGGCAGGGCGGGTCAGATGCCCGTGTGGGTGATGGAGGGCGGTCGGAGGCCTGTGGGGGTGATGGAGGAGGGGGGTTGGAGGCCCGTGCTAGTGACAGAGGGGGGGTCGGAGGCCCATGCTAGTAATGGGGGGGGGAGGCCCGTGCGGGTGACGGAGGGCAGGTCTGATGTCTGTGCGGGTGATGGACGGGGGTCGGAGGCTAATGCAGGTGACGGAGTGGGGTCGGGGACCGAAGGCAGCAGATGTGGCAGCCCCGGTAGGCCCGCCCCTTCCCAGTCCGACAGTGGATATTAGATGTTACTGAGGGGTTATCTGACCAAATAAATTCACAATATTTCAGACTAAGATTTTCAGGAACTTTGGGGCAAATTTACTTACCTCTGAAAATTTGCCAGCGACGGCTTAAATTCGCCAGGACAACGCTAATTCACTAAAATCCGTAGTGCGTCCAGGGCGCGGGTTGTGGGAGGACGGGTCCGGCACGGGTTTTACCCGACCAGCACATCACTAGTGTGTTATACAGGGAACTCTGAGCATCATGCATGTACAGTATTATAAGGAATTACATACCCCCTCGTTTAAATGATTAGAATATTAGAATTCACTGAAGGGTTCTGTGACCATATAAGGTCTCAAGGCGGAGTTATACATGGGATGATCACACATGTATTATAAGGTATAATTAATCCCCACTGTAAATTATAAGGATATTAGAAGTCACTTAGCGGTTCTGTGACCATATAAAGGCACAGGGAAGCAGGAGTTATATAGGGGACTATCACTCATTGATTATAAGGGATAAGGTTCTCCCTACTGTAAATGATAAAGAGTATTAGATGTCACTGAGGGGTTCTTTGACTATGTGAAGGCACAAGGCTATAGGCCGGGTTATACTGCGTACTCTGAGTACCACTATTGTATTATAAGAGATAATGTACCCCCTACTGTACAATTATAAGGATATTCCATGCCACTGAGGGGTTCTGTGACCCTAAAAGGCACAAGGCTGTGTTATACAGGGAACTCTTGAGTATCAGTCATGTATTATAAGGGATACTGTACCCCCACTGTTAATTATAAGGATATTAGAAGTCACTGAGAGGTTCTGTAAACATATAAAAGGCACAAGGCTGTGTTATACAGGGAACTCTGAGTATCACTCCTCTATTATTAGATATACTGTACCCCCTATTGTAAATGATAAGGACATTAGAAGTCACTGAGGGGATCATATAAAGGCACAAGGCTGCAGGCTGACTTAGTCAGGGAACTCTGAGCATCACACGTGTATTGTAAGGCATAATGTCCCTCACTGTAAATTATGAGGATATTAGAAGTGATTGAGAGGTTCTGTGACTTTATAAAGGCTCAAGGATGGAGATTGGTTTAAACCGGGAAGTCCCACGATCACTCATTTATCATAAGGCATAATTAAGCCCCTACTGTAAATGATATGGATATTAGATGTAACTGAGGGGTTGTGTGACCACATGATGACACGGGGCTAAAGGCTGAGTTTTACAGGGAACTCTGATTATCACTCATGTATTATAAGGGTAATGTACCCCCTACTTTCAACTACAAGAATATTAGAAGTCACTGAGGGCTTCTGTGACCATATAAAGGGGTTGTAGACGTGTGTCACTGTAGTTGGTAATGCCTGTCACTATCTGGCTGTCCCTTTCTGTCCTCTGAACTGCTGGTTCTGACTCCTGAATCAATGCAACGCTAAGCAATTTCCCAATATGCATTCATTCCTCATTGTTACTGGTTTAGTGTTACTGTCATTGGGACTGTCTTATCACTTTACAAGGTGTTAAGCCCCAGATTTAGGGGGGTTTTTTTTGTTAAAGGGGAAGAAAAGACAGCTGCAACAGATAAGCTGTTATTAGTCTTAGTATATTCCAATACTGATTACAGAGTAATATTGGAAGCACAAACTGCATGGTATCTCAGTATGTTAGATAAGAGCAGTTGAAGGAAGTAGTGCGTCTACGGCTGATCTGTAACTGAGGTTGGGTTCAAACTATTTTTAAGGGTAGGAGACTAAAAGTGCAGTCAGTTTTCAGGTTTGGCTCAATATCAAACCTAATCCAAAGCCTAATTTGCATATTCACATTTGGGTACTGGACCTAAACATGTAAAGGGAAGTGGGGAGCAGGGCCAGAACTAGGGGTAGGCAGAAAAGGAACCTGCCTAGGGCGCATAGCTGTGGGGGCGCTGGGCAGGTGCCTGTTCAAGAGTTTTGTACCTACCCCTTGTCCGGGCTGTTCACTCCCCTGCTCCTCTCCTTCCTTCTTCACTCCCCTTGTCACTCTCCTCGTCACTCCCTCCCCTCGTCATGACTCTGCCCTCCCTTTTCTTTAAGTTTCCCTATTGCGTATGCGCACTCGCGCCTGCGCGCTGTCGCGAGTGTACGCACGCAAGCAAGATTATAAGGGGGAGGGGTAGGGGTAGCAGACCAAGCGCCTAGGGCGCCTTGTCCGCTTGTTCTGGCCCTGGTGGGGAGGGGCATTGAACCCCAAAGTACATATATACAGTGAGAGGCAGAGAATCCAGGCAAATACAAAAGGGGGGTTGTGGGAGCACCCGCATTGCTAAGTAGAAGTGTATATACGTATAAGGGAAGTGCCACTGACATAACCAAATGGGTCAGTGCACATTCCCTGAGAGTCCAGGCACCCAATAAATATATTTAAACCACCAAGAAGCAGTTGGTACGTCAAATACATTATATGTAGTGAGTGCTAGCACCCTTATAGTACTTTCATTTTTTTTTTTTAATATATCTGTGCTTTATAGTTGTTACGAATCTCACTCATGTATTATAAGGTATAATGTACTCCCTACTGTAAGTGATAAGGACATTAGAAGTCACTGAGGGGTTCTGTGACTCTGAGTATCACTTTATGTATTATATGTATTTATATACAGTATATTTAAGTCAAAGTGCGTTTAGTGCTTGATTGAAAAAGTAACCTGAAATGAATTGTTTGACTTAAATATAATTTTATTGCGGGTTTACTTTTCCTTTAAATCTTCTGTCAGCCTGACTGAAAGAACTGCATGTGCTGCTGCATTAAAGTGCTGGTAACACCATTTATGAATATAATGAAACCACAGCAAAAGAACACACATAACAGACATTCAGAAGCATCATTTGTATGTGTGTGGTTTTTTTTTGGTAGTTCTGTATAAATAATTTTTAGCTGGCAGTGTTGTGTGTATCTGTGGTGTGATATTTTTTGTGTATATGAGGTCTGATGGGTCAAAAAGGCGCCATATGCAATGACCATAAAATTAAATGCTGGTCGGTGTTTATCAACTGACAGTCCTTATCCTTTTTGGCCTAATATAGATCACTTGGCATAGGGTTTTATGTTTTGGAATTACCTGGATAATATTTAATTGCCCATCAGGTAGCGGCTGCAGGGCTCATTATTTCCTTAGGCCACAATATACCACTGCCAGTGATTTGTTTTGCATATAAAGAATATTCTTTTCCTTTAAGCCAGCTAAAATTCTAAAATGTTGCTCAGTACAGGTAACCCATGGAATGTTCCATTATTATCTATTATAGGTATTTCCTTAGAGTGACAATAGTACGGCGTCTTACCGATCTGGTTAAAGAATATGACCTTATCGTTCACCAGCTGGCTACCTACCCTGATGTGAATAACTCCATCAAAATGGAAGTTGGGATAGAGGATTGCTTGCATATAGAATTTGAATACAACAAATCAAAGTGAGTATACAGTAGCCATATTGTACTGCGCTTTGGGAGGGTTTGTGCTGATGAAGAAAGGGATAAAACACAGTACAACGTTACCACGATTTATCCTTTTGTGCCGTATTTGCATTTGGTTACTGTTTACATTGCAGGACAAGAGGGGACAAGCTACTCCCGATCTCATGCAGCTCTTTCTTTTCCATCTCCATTTCCATTTCTGCACACCTGTATTTCTGTAGTTTAAATGATCTTTATTCTTTCCTCCAAAGGTACCATTTGAAAGATGTCATTGTTGGAAAAATCTACTTTCTTTTGGTCAGAATAAAAATCCAGCACATGGAGTTGCAGTTAATAAAAAAAGAGATCACTGGAATAGGTGAGTCTAAAAGCGCCACTGTGCAGTTTTCTGAGCCAACCATCTTAAGAACCCCAGTGGAAATTATAGTATAATTGGGTTAAAGGAGAACTAAAGCTTAACTAAAGAAGTAGCTAGAAATGTACATTATGTTTTGTACCAGCCCAAGGCAACCACAGCCCTTTAGCAGTAAAGATCTGTCTCTCCAAAGATGCCCCAGTAGCTCCCCATCTTCTTTTCTGCTGATTCGTTGTACATACTCCGTGCTGCTGTCACTTACTGAGCTTAGGGACCAACTCATAATATACAGCACACATAGAATATAAATGTCACAATATAAGACTGATTAGTAATTAATACAGATAATTGCTACATGGCAGCACAGAAACCAATGCAACTCGCATCAGAATTTAATAATCAGCCCTGTAGCATCAGCTTATATTACAGACAAAACTTCATTTTTTGCTTGATAATTTGGGACGGCCCCTAAGCTTAGCTTCTCAAGAGCTGCTCAGAGCCCACTGAGCATTTGAGAGTCGCAGAAACTTTCCAAGATGGTGACCCCCTGTGACAAGTTTAAAGTCCTGGATCTTTGCTGCTATTGAGAAACTGAAACTTTAGGCTGGTGCAATAAGTTCAGTATATAAAATATGGCATTTTTATAAATTTGAGTCTATGAAGAAGTTAGTAACTCTGGTCACAGTTAGTCATGCTGTCTCTCGGACTGCTTTGGTACACACTTATTTATCATCTTATGTAGGTCTAATGTTCTCTAGTTACCTTTTAAAGTCAGGGCCTGTTATCAAAGAGGTTGTGCTATGTTATATTGGGGTGGGGATAACGTAATAGAGTAGTAAATAGAATGCACAGTATCAGGAGCTGCCTTTTTTCAGTTTTCCTTTAACCTATTCAAGGTCAATTGTTAAGAAATTAGTACAGGGCAAAAAAAAATTAAAGGTTGGTGTATGCATTTAAAAGCGATCTAGTTTAACCCCATCACTGGTACAAACTGCGTAATTTATATACACAAGCTGCTGTGGGGGCAGTCATTTAAAAGTGGAATTGGGCTTTAGGGCCCATATTTACACAACAAAACAAACTGTGTGGAATACAGTGGTTTTTGTATTTAACCAGGGAGATAAACAGTCAAAGGCTTTTCATGGTTTCCCACATCACTATTGAATTAAAGGAGAACTAAAGCCTAAAAATGAATATGGCTAGAATTGCCATATTTCAAATAATGAACTTATTGAGCCAGTCGAGAGGTCCAGCATCTATATATTAGTAATGATCCAGTCCTTCAAAGTTGTCACAGGAATTTCTCATCTTGAATTTTGTTAGTATCTGTGACACTCGCATGCTCAGTGGACTCTGAGCATCTGTTGAGAAGCTAAGCTTAGGGGCTGTCCAAAATTATCAAGCAAAAAATGACGTTTTGTCTGTAATATAAGCTGATGCTACAGGACTGATTAGTAAATTCTGATGCGAGTTGCATTGGTTTCTGAGCTGCCATGTACCAATAATCTGAATTATTCACTTATCACTTATATTGTGATATGATTTATATTCTATGTATACTGTATATTGTGAGTGGGTCCCTAAGCTCAGTAAGTGACAGCAGCATAGAGCATGTGCAGTGAATCAGCAGAAAAGAAGATGGGGAGCTACTGGGGCATCTTTGGAGACACAGATCTTTACTGCTAAAGGGCTGTGGTTGCCTTGGGCTGGTACAGAAGCACAAAACGTAATGTACAATATTTCTGTCCTACTTCTATAGTTTAGCTTTTTAAAGCATTTCTGATAAAATAGGACATTTGCTGCAGGTGCTGGATAAGATACGAACTCTAAATGTGAATATTTACATGTATTTCACTGATGCCATTACTGACTTCAGCTAAAATCTGGTTTGTTTCTCAGGCCCTAGCACTACGACTGAAACCGAAACCGTTGCAAAATATGAAATCATGGATGGAGCACCAGTCAAAGGTAACACTTTATTTATTTTGCTTTGGAACTTCAGTCCCATCTAAAGATTATTCTAAAAAATGTTTCCTGTTCATGTGCCAAACATAAACTTACAGCTGATAGAAATGAGGAGTTTGCCATTTGTGCAAGATGCCATGTTTAAAGGGGATGTTCACCTTTGAATTAACTTTTAGTATGATGTAGAGAGTGATATTGTGAGACAATTTGCAATTGGTCTTACATTTCTGTTATGTGTGGCGTTTGTGTTATTTAGCTTTTTATTCAGCAGCTCTCCAGTTTGCAATTTCAGCAATCTGGTTGCTAGGGTCCAAATGTCCATATTACAGTGTTCTGAGCAGGTTAAGCAAATGAAGTGCAAGGAAACAGGCTGTGGGCAGGGTTATCTCCTGCATTACACTGTAATGGGAGGTCTGAGTGGGGACCAGAGTCAGAGAAGGCAGAGGACACTTGTTCCCAACCTGCAGAGAGGATTGTAGAAGCTGAATGAGACATGGAGGACAGTGTACAGATTCTCTTGAAAGCAAAGACACTTCATGTCCCCGAATCCTAGTTTAAGAGTATTGGCAGATGAGGAGACCGCAGTAAATCTTCTGTACCATAGGCAACAAATATCTTGAACTGCATCCATCTTGCCTAACCTTTGGATCAATACAAATAAAAGAATGCAATTCCTGCGATTTCTTTTTTTTTTTACTTGTGGCAATCTAAAGGTTTAGGCAAGGACAAGGCAGTAGAGGAGATGTCATACCCGCAGTAGCGCAGATTTACATCAGATAATCTCCTCGTCTGTCAGTACACTAAGGTGGGGGTGTGAGTCAGAGGCAGACAATTGTTGTATCCCATTCCTTTCAATCTGACAAATCCTGTATGTCTGTATTAACAAGGTGGGTGTTTTTTTTTTCCTTGCATCCCTAAAGAAAAAAAAAAACATTTTTAATGATGACCTTATTTATTTTGCTCAAGGTCTATACACCCCTCCCTGTCATCTAACAATATGCTAATCTATATATAATGCATGTGCATAATTTGGTTTGCGCCTGTTGTTCACTGCTCTTTGTGTTTAGGTGAATCTATTCCGTTCGGCTGTTCATCGCAGGGTACGATCCAACACCAACAATGAGAGACGTCAACAAAAAGTTTTCTGTCAGATATTTTTTAAACCTGGTTCTCGTGGATGAAGAAGACAGAAGATATTTCAAACAACAGGTACATGTTTCTGTTCTGTTTCTGTCATTTCTTTTCAATAGTAGTAGTGTTGCACATCCTCATGGCAATGTTTTTTCCTCCTTTATGGGTTAAATTAAAATTGTGTCCAGTGTGCAGTTTATTGCCAATAGATTAGCCACAATACTGCAAGCTCTAATATTACTATATTTATTCTGCAGAATGCTTTACCATATCTGAGTAAGCAGCTCTCGATGTTTGTTTAGGATAGCAGTTGCCATATTAGCTTGGTGTGGCATCAGTTCCTGCCTGAGTCTCTCCCTGCTTGCTCAGATTACAGTAGGGAGGGGAGGAGGGAGGGGGTAAAAGGGAAGGAGAGAGGAGCAAACTGAGCATGCTCAAGCCCTAGCCCTATAGGTTTAAGCTGAAAACAGGAAGTCTGATATAGAAGCCCATGTGTACACAATAGAAGGAAAGAAATGCAGTATTTCTTTTGACAGAGGACTCAGAGCAGCATTACTTTGAGGGTTTACTAGTATACGTATATAGACCTTTCTGATGAAGCTTAATTAATTTTAGCCTTTCCATCTTTTTTAAGATAACTGATAGCATTTTCCAGCTCTTCTGCATCTGCTAATTAGTTTGGCTTTGAGCTGTGTTGGGTTTCTCCAGTTTCTACCATCCTTCATATCCCTCAACGCTGTTCAGCTACAGTGATGATAACTGTGTTTTTCATTGTATTCCGACTGCTAACAGGAGATCGTCTTGTGGAGAAAAGCTCCCGAAAAGATCAAGAAAAGAACCAATTTCCATCAACGGTTTGAGCCCCAGGAACCACAAGCATCAGCTGAAGAGCCAGAGATCTAATTGTGCATTTCATGAGCAGATGAAGGATGGAAGCAGAAATCTAAAGGCCAAACCTCCCATCAGATAGTCTTCCTTCATCTGGCGCTGCTGCATAAATGTACCACACTAAACACTCTGGGGGTCTGTATGTAATTCCACATGTACATATATAAATATCGAGTGCTTTTGCTGAAAAACACTGGACCTTTCTCAGACTAGCGTTTTATAACTCGTTTCATTTTAATTTTCAGGTTATGACATGGCACATGCATTAAGCTCAAACTCTTTCACTTATTTTTTTCTTTTTGTTGGTGCATGTCAGGCTGGTGTAAATGGAAAATTAAAAGCTTTTCCCCTAATACTGTTGGTGTCTGCTAAACTTGTTTATTATATTTAGTTTGGGATTTCTAAAATGAGGCAGATAATACGATAAGTTGTCCCCAAATCCTTCGGTTTCACCTTAAAAACGAGGCTGTTATTAAACATTGGAAGCTGTGTTTATGTGTGGATTTTATCTGACACTTCTCTAAGATATTTCCCCCCGCCTGTCTCTATCTGTATGCCAAATGGTTACATTGTCAATGTTTTTTATATACCGTGAGACAAACACATTTGCAACGTAGCTAATATAAAGAGCTGACCTAATATTCAGAGTATAATTAAATAAGGAAAGATTATTCCATTTTTTTTTATTTCCTTGGTTTTGTTCCCTTTCAAATAATGGTAACATAGACAATTCTAATTTGCGATGTATATAAATTGCTTTATTATATTGTAAAAGTATTTTATATACCCAGTTTTGGGGAGAGAAATACTGATAAAAAATAAAATCTTATGAACCGTATTATGTCTTTTTAATGAGCAAATTGGAAACAGGGACCATTTTAGTAGCCCAGGAATAGTTACTTCTATGTGCAGAAACTCAGATCGGACAAGTGTCAGGGAATGTACTGGAAGCCATGGAAGCAGCAGAATAGTACGGTCGTGTGATCAGGTGACAAAAAAGGGGACCCATGGTGAAAATCAAGCTAAAAGGGAGAACCAATTGCATAAAATTTAATTTCTAGGGATGCATCCAGGATTCGGTTTGGGATTAGGCCAGATTTGGCTGAATCCTTCTGCTTTACCGAAGTAAATCCGAATCCTAATTTGCATATAGACTGTGAAGTTGGCACCATAGTGTGACAGTCACACTACAACAGATATGTGGTGCAAATGCCTTCTGGATCTTATCCTCCATGTATTAAAGGAACAGTAAATTAGTGTTTTTAAGTAATAAATTATTTAGTGTTGCCTTGCACTAGTAAGGGTCAGGGCACACAGGCAGATCCGGGCAACAAATCTCATCTTCTTCGGGGCGACTAATCTGAACTGCCTCCCCTGCTTTCCCTCCGGCTAAAATGAAATTCGCTGGCGGGGTGGCACTCGGCGCGATTCGTTTTCGACTTCAGAAAACGAATAGTGCTGAGTGCCATCCCGTCGGCGATTTACATTTTAGCCGGCGGGGAGGCAGTTTGGCGAGATTAGTCGCCCCGAAGAACAGGAGATTTGTCACTGGAGACTAATCTCCCTGAATTTGCCTGTGTGCCTTGACCCTAAAACTCGAGTGTTTGCTTCAGAAACCGTTTATATAAACAAGCTGCTGTGTAGCCATGGGGGCAGTCATTCAAGGAATAGAAATACACTGGCACTCAAGGCAAATTCAATGCAGGGTTACCCCTTGCTGGTTTATTTGGTGTGAACGTGCAACGTTTCAGGGCGAACCCCTTTATTAAGCATCAATGCTTGATAAAGGGGTTTGAACAATTATATTTCGATTACTATAAAAAAACTTTAATTTTTTAGTGTTACTGTTCCTTTAATTAGGTGGGATGAACTGGATTCATTCGTTATAGTGTGGAGAAGTTCAGAATGTACTGAAAAACTCCACTCCTGTGTGCTCCGTGAGAAATCTCTGCCAGTGTCAGACTGGGAATGCTTGGAATGGGGGCTCCACCTGTATCGGGGTTTTACTCTCTTCCCACAAAGCAAATACAGGGATAAGGATCTTGGTGAAGCCGATGAAGGAAAAATTACTTGTAAACTGAAAGCAGTTCTCTGCACTGCTGGTTCTGGCTCTGTGTGCCATGGAAGTAATGTTACAGAAGTCATCTTCCCTCCAATTAAATGCAATAAACCTACACACACCACTTACTCTTCTGCAGTCTTCCCCACATCCGTGTTTGGATCAGTAGAAACCAGCAATATCTTCAGATAAATATTAACACCTGTACTTACTAAAGACAATCTGATATTTGTTTCTATTTGGCAGGTTTAGGTCAATTATAAAGGGTTTCTGCTGTCAGTCTTTTTTTCTGAAGAGAGACAGTTACTTGCCGTACCACATGCTTGAGGGACTGGTTATATTAAAATGATGATGTCTTACAATACAGTTTATGGAGTCCTTGAGTAGAGACATGTATTTTTTTTAATTTAAATCTATATGAACAAATTTTATATTGGCCAATCAAAAGTAGCATCTAGTTCATCTGTAAGTGAATGTTGCCCTCCTGCCAGAAGGTTACAGGGAATACCATAAAGTAGCAGTTCAGTTAAGGATGTCAACGTATTTTTTTGGCATCTCAGCAGCCCTGGGGGTTTCCCCAAAATTAATATTAATCGTGGCCCATTTCAGTAACAGGGCAGTTGCATAATGGGTGGCCTTTTGAAGCCTTTATTGAAAATGTGAATTGAGCCAGTGGTCGCCATCCTGCAAATATCAGATGGGCTTTTCAATCTGGAGGCAATACAATATGACTACCCAGGGATTTACGTACAGAGCAAGCAGACCCTGCGGCTGCAGGGGGCCCAGGATGTATAGGGGGCCCCCACGAGGCCCTAATTAATGTGCCATTTCAATATATATTGGTAAAACTGAAAACTTCTGGATATTTAAGGGGCCCAAACAAAAATATAAGTCCAAAATATACTTTATACAATTAAATGTCTTGGTGGGCACATAAAATGTGAGTGCAGTTTCTTGGGTTCATGTGCCACCCTGATGAAATCATTAAGGGGCTGATTTATTAAGAGTCGAATAGTAAATTCGAATTTTCTAATTGTATTTTTGGTCAAAACTCACAAATTCGAATTGGGAATAATCCAAACTCAATTCGAGATTTATCAAGCCTTGACCCTGGGAACAATTCGAATTTGACTATTCGTCACCTAAAACCTGCCGAGTTCATGTAGAAGTCAATGGCAGAGGTCCGGTGACCCATTTGAAGATGTTTGTAGCCTTCCTGACATTCGAGAGTTTTTCAGAGAAAAAACTCAATTCGAGTTTAGTCAAATTGAATCAAATTCGATTTGAGACGGTAATATTCATTTGAGTTTTAGACGTTCAAATTTTTTCTTAAATAACCTCCCATTCAAATTTCGAGTATATTCAAATTGATGAGAGTAAAAAAAATTCACATCAATTCGAAATTTGACCTTTGATAAATGGGCCTCTAAGTGGAAATCGCAATAGTGACCCTGGTGCAGTCTGTAGGCTTTTCATGGAAGGTTTGTAGGCCAGTTCTACATATAAAGCACTTTTCTTGCCACCTTTCATAAACACACTGAAAAATCTGAGTTTCATAGTCGTTTGTGATTTGGGCAGGTGTGAAACCAACAAAAAGCTTCCCCCATAAATGACCAATAGATGGCATTATACACACATTTTCATACACTATTGGCTTTGTTTCATAATTTTTTTTATTTGGGTTTTATCAACATGAATAACATTTTAGAAAACTAAACAACATTGCCATGCACACATTGCTCAGTACTATGGATCCAGATATCAGACATTTAGGCAGAAGTGTATTAAAATTTGCAAAAAAAATGTGCTTGTCGCAATGTAGTATTTTTCATTAGGCTTTTATTACATTGCAAATGTTAACTGCGCATTGTGAACCTTTAACACCTGCTTGAAGGTGACATAAACTTTTGGAGCAAACATAACAATTTTCCATTAAGTTGCGCACTATCGCAAACTATAAATTTCTAATACTATAAATTTCGCTATCCTACTGTCACATGAGGAGCAGTGTTCACAAAGGCAATGTTGTTTTTACTCGCATTACTTTTATTCGCATTGTGAACAAATTGCAAATTATTCTAACTCTTAGGGGCAGATTTATCAAGGGTCGAATTTTGAGGTGATGGGAGTTTTTTTAAACTCGAATTGAAAAATTAGATTTTTATATTCGACTCTTGATAAATCTGCCTCTTAAAGAAGAGATGGTGGACATTGATTGAGATTCCCTATTATTAAGACAAAGCCACACATCTATTGACAGACGCTAATGGTCATTCACACTCTATCGCCAGGTGAATTTTCACTCTGGCGAATGGCCGTTACTCCGCAAATTGACCAAGATGCGGATTTTACTGAACGTTACCTCTTTCACCAGACTTGCCTTCACCAGTTCAGACCAGGCGAAGTGCATTAGAGTGTATAGATCTTCCTCAATCTTCTGTTACTTATGTTATATTTTTAGTGGAAAAAGTTTCTAAGTCCCAAAAAACGCTGCTGTCTTTTCCTTTTTTCAGAGTGATAGCCTACAAATGTCCTTACATTTTTTTTTTTTGGGTAACCGTGTTCCCACATACATTGTCTAACATATGGAACATAAAATTTACACTGGGCTCATGTGTAGAGCGTTATAACAACTCTATTTTCTTTATTAAAGTTCCCTGGACTTGTGTAATGTAATGTATTCTGCAACATATACGTCCAGTCAACGTTATAATTTCCAACCGTATGTAAATTTATTAGAGTGAAGACCTCTAATAAAGTTGCGCTAGGCATAATTTAACGCTAGCACATCTTCACTTTGGCGAAGTAACCCTAGCGAAAATTGCCAACATTTGGCGCCCTGGACGCAAATTTGCATTTTAGTAAATTAGCATTGTCTGAGCAAATATTCGCCTGGTGAAGTGTTGCGATGACTGCGAAGCCACAGCTAGCGAATTTTTGCCGCTTAGTAAATTTACCCCCTTGTTCTTTTATACAGGTTGAGACTTTTGATATGAGAATATTATACCCAGCAGCTATATCATTTGTTATAATATACAGGTATAACACCAGTTATCCAGAATGCTCCGGACCTGGGGTTTTCCGGATAATGGATCTTTCCGTAATCTGGATCTTCATATCTTGTAAACTAGAAAATCATGTAAACATAAAATAAACTCAAAAGGCTGGTTTTGCTTCCAGTAAGGATTGATGATATCTTGTATATCTATCTTTAATCAAGTACAAAGTCCTGCTTTATTATTACAGAAAAAAAAAAAAATAAATAATAAAATGTATATATATATATAAATATATATATATACTCTTTCCAATGAGTATCCGCACTCCAAGGCTGTTGCAAATGGCGGGGTGCACGGTAATTGTAAGTATATCAATTATCAGCAGACCAGCACTCCCTTTTAAAATGTAATACTTTTTATTGTCATGGTATCAAACCATGTTTGATACCATGACAATAAAAAGTATTACATTTTAAAAGGGAGTGCTGGTCTGCTGATAATTTATATATATATATATATATATATATATATATATATATATATATATAATCTCAAGATTGATCTCAGCATACCATGTAGGAAGATACTTGTTCCGACCCAGGTGCTATCCAAACGAGGTTTCATACAAAAATGTGAATAAGTGGATGCACACTGGGATTTTTAAAAAAAATTAAAACTCACTTTTATTTAATACATATTTAAAACATGGTCATATATATACATACACTTAGGTGAGCCTGAAACCCAGGCCCCAGAAAGGTACGTGTGATGGAAAAGTGGCCTCTATAAGGGAGGTACTACTATAGTCTATTATGTAAGGTTACTGGTTGGTAATAAGCAGCAAGTAGCCACTTTGTTGACTGATCCCATGAGTATTCACAAATGTTCAAGAAGGTTAAAGGCATCAATCTAAAACAAGTTGTTTTTCTAGATCAGTGATCCTCAACCGTGCTGCTCACCAACCTCTTGGATGTTGCTTCCAGTGACCTCAAAGTAGATATTTTTGAATTCCTGTCTTGGAGGAAAAAAAAACATATGTACTGCCAAACAAATCCTCCGGTAGGCTGCCATAAAATATCCTATCACAGCTGTATTTCATACCACCAGGAACACATTCCATGCTTGTGTTGCTCCCCAACTCTGTTTGTATTTAAATGTGGCTCACAGGTAAAAAAAGGTTGGGGTCCCCTGTTCTAGACTAAGTCTGTATACAATGAAAAGGTCCCAAGTTTGTAGGAAATCAATTTACTGGCAAAGCCCATAAAGTTGCTCACATGAGTTTAAGTAGAGAGTATAAATCACAAGCATTTATGTGATTATCCCAGCTGAAGAGAACGAAGGACAAAAAAGCCACTTGAAATAAACTTTGAACATAAAACTGGTTCCTGTCACTTACAGATAAATATAGTGCCTATATCACAGCACAGACTGGGCACCAGAGCACCACACTGTACAACTTGGCACAGCACTTATTTATATATATATATATATATATATATGATACACATGCGCTAATGATCTAGACAGACATGTCGGGGTATTGTGAGCAAAGAGATCCAAATGCCATATCTGTATACACAATATACAAACAGAAGCACAATTATTATGAAGGGCAATGAATGGGGTTTAGAAATATTGGATCCCTCATTAATAAATGGAAAGAGGTCAGTGTGAGTGACTTTAAAGATCAGAATGATTTGGATAACAGACTGGATGAATAAATTGTAACATACAGATTATTTACATTAAGTATAAGAAAGTTGCTAAACAAACAATTTAGGGAATGTATAGGTGTCCCTAACTGCTTCTCGATGAATGCTTTGTAATTAAACACAATACCTGCTGGTTTAACAGGACATTTATATCCACAACAATTTCATTTAAGGGCCAATATATATACTGTATGTTGAAATTGCTCTTTAGTTGGGCCTCATGGGTCCCCTATACCTCCTGTCCCCCTGCAGCTGCAGGGTTTGCTTCCACTATAGTTAGACCCCTGTCCCTGAACTTCATGAAGCCCATTCTCTATATATATCTCCCAATGTACATGAAACCCCTAATAAGCTAATAAGGAACATTGATTATGTAAAAGACTTGAGAGGTATGTACTCAGCTCTGCACTGCAATGGTATCTAACAGTCTGTGCCCAGGTGATGATGTCATCAGGTGGCACCTGCCACCAGGCCATGAGCCCTCAACCGTTGGAAAATAACAGTTGCTGAGAAGACTTTGGAGAGAGAAGACGCAGGAGACTGTACCACGCAGGAAAATGAAGAGGGTGCATTCTGATTCTGGAACTTTGAACCCCAAACCCTCTGAGGAGAAGAGAAGAATAACAGAGAATGAAATGGAGGACATGAAGAAGAAGAAGAAGAAGAGAGAAGATAGAGATAAAGATGAAGAAAAGTTGCAGGAGGAGAGAGACAAGAGTTTGGATGAGCAGCTGCAAGATAAGGACCGCAGTGGGGTGAGGATACATACTGATTCCAAAGATTCAGACCCCCAGACCTCAAAAGAGAAGAAAAGAAGAAGAGAAGAAGATGAAGATCAAGAGTTGAAGAGGAAGAGGGAGAGAATTTCAGACGAACAGCTGCCAGATGAGTGCTGCAGGGAGAAGAAGCAGAGAAGGATAGAGACTGATGAAGGTAAAAATAAATCACTCAAAAATGGTTAAACTGCAAATAGAAATCCCCCACATGTTTGCCAGCTCTCCCTTATTTACAGGGGTAATCACTGTTTAGGGCCCAGAGATTCACATAAGTGCTAAATCCAATAACATTTTGCCACTTTGAGCTTATGTGAGACAGTTGGTAGGCCCAACCGTGCTATCTAACAGTCGCAGGGTGCAGACCCTCTCAGCACAAATCTGTAAGTTGGCCTGGCATATCATTTTACATTAGCCCCCAGTAAATAATTGAGATGCCCAATATATATCAGTAGAGTGGGATACATTGACCCACCAGCATTATCCCTAAATCCATTGCACAGCTGTTTTCCTGAAAAAATAGCTTTATCTGTTATGAGTTTGTCTGTACCTATGGCCTAAGTGAATGGGGGGCTAGAAAAGCCAGAAGAATTTCGGCTCATAACATTACCAGGAGCAGCTTTTTTTGTCTTGCCTCATAGTAGTGGCGCCCCCAGGTCACAATGTGTCTTTTAGTCATTTGGCAAGGTTCTCCTGTGCTGTTAGGGAAAAGAAAGTCACATTTTTATGGGGTGTTAAGTGCAGCATATGAGAGCAACAAAATTAACTATGGGAGCGCTATATTAACTATTATTATTCTGTGATTAAAAATAATTAAATGTAAATAAAAATCTCTTTTCCCCTCTAGGAGAAGCAGGACCTGAAAGCCCAGAGGCTCAATCTTCAAGGCTAAACCCACTCAGTGTGACCAGTTACACCTTCTTCTCTGAGTTGGGGGCAGGAACATTCGGCAAAGTGAGTGACTGGTTACCATTAGGTGCAGCTTTAAACATTGTATGAAGTAAAATAAATAAATGCTTTTTGGACTAGTTCAAATGATGTGTACAGAAAACCAAAATCCAAATCTGTATATTATTTCCATGTTAGTGCTTTAAATACACAGTAATATTAACTCTCAGTGTCGGACTAGCCCACCGGGATACCAGGAAAACTCCCGGTGGGCCCAGGTGTCAGTGGGCCTCTTGCTTCTAAACATTTGGCCTATTTCATGGCTGTTCCCTATTTCTATGACAACAAAGAGGCTAAATAGATGGAATAAGAGATTATAGTATAACAGTTTATAGTATATAAAGAAAAAACACTAGGAGACTAGGTTGATTTAGGAGAGAAAGAATAATAGTATTGAGAGTGGGCCCCTGGTGTCCCAGTCCGACACTGGTTACAGAGTATGATTAGAGCCATCAAACTAGTTCCCTAGGCTGGGCCCCTGGTCTAATGTTTCTTTTGGTGGGCCCCTGGTCTAAGGTTTTATTTTGGTGGGCCACTGGTGTCCCAGTCAGACACTGGTTACAGAGAATGATTAGAGCCATCAAACACGTTCCCTAGGCTGGCCCCACTGGTCTAAGGTTTCTTTTGGTGGGCCCCTGGTCTAAGGTTTCTTTTGGTGGGCCCCTGGTGTCCCAGTCCGACGCTGTTAACTCTTTTCTTGCCTTTCTCAGGTTATGTTGGCTGCGTTAAGAGACAGTAAATCATATGTGGCTGTTAAAGCCATCAAAAAAACAGAGGAGACAGATGACAACAGCCTTCTCACTGAGTCTCAGGTGCTGGACATCGCCAGATACAGCCCATTTCTTTGCCAGGGCTATGCCGCTTTTCAAACCCAGGTATAAAATTGGCTCCATATTGCCATTTGGTTCGTAATACTGTTCCCCTGAGTCCCCTGGATGATAGCTTTAGTCATACCTCTGATCCCACATATGAAATGATATATATATTACAGTCATTCTACCTGCAGAGATAAATAACAACATGCAGGATACCCATCAGCTACCCACAGTAATGATAAGCTGATGCTATACATTCATATTTTGTATTTTATTCTTTTTTTGCAGCATGTACAGGAATGTATATTTATTATTGATAAAAATAGAGGATTTATTGTCCCATTCTATTTGGCTTTACAAAAATGTAATTAGAATAAGTACAGGTATGGGATACTTTTTCACAGTTAGGCCATGGCCCATAGACTCCCTTTTAATCAAATAATTTGCACGTCTTTTAAAATGATTTTTCTTATGTATTAATGAAACAGTACTTTGTATTTGATCCAAACTAAAATATAAGGAATCCTTTTGGAATGCAAAGCCATTCTATTGGGTTTAATAAATGTCGAAGTCATTTTTTAATAGACGTAAGGTATTTGGCTCCAAATTACAGAAATATCCCTGATCAAGAAAACCCCAGGTCCCAAGCATTCTGGATAACAGGTCCTTTACCTGTACAGCACTACTGACATTTTTTCCTCCATGTCACTCTTTCCATTTGTCTGTGTAACCAGCGGCATGCCTTCTACGTGATGGAGTACCTGAGTGGGGGCAGCCTTGAGAATGAGCTTCTGCGACACGGGACCTTGGATATGGAGAGAGTTCGGTAAGTATTACATGGTACTAGTACAATATCACTAATAGTTACATAGTTACATAGTTAAATTGGGTTGAAAAAAAGACAAAGTCCATCAAGTTCAACCCCTCCAAATGAAAACCCAGCATCCATACATACACCCCTCCCTACTTTCACATAAATTATATATACCCATATCTATACTAACTATAGAGCTTAGTATAACAATAGCCTTTGATATTATGTCTGCCCAAAAAATCATCCAAGCCATTCTTAAAGGCATTAACTGAATCAGCCATCACAACATCACCCGGCAGTGCATTCCACAACCTCACTGTCCTGACTGTGAAGAACCCCCTACGTTGCTTCAAATGAAAGTTCTTTTCTTCTAGTCTAAAGGGGTGGCCTCTGGTACGATGATTCTCTTTATGGGTAAAAAGGTCCCCTGCTATTTGTCTGTAATGTCCTCTAATGTAATCATGTAATCATCCCCTTGCAAGCGCTTTTTTTCAGAGAAAAAAACCCCAACCTTGAAAGTCTACCCTCATAATTTAAGTCTTCAATCCCTCTAACCAATTTAGTTGCACTTGGTCTCTGCACTCTCTCCAGCTCATTTATATCCCTCTTAAGGACTGGAGTCCAAAACTGCACTGCATACTCCAGATGAGGCCTTACCAGGGACCTATAAAGAGGCAAAATTATGTTTTCATCCCTTGTGTTAATGCCCTTTTTTATGCAAGAAACTTTATTTGCTTTAGTAGCCACGGAATGACACTGCCCAGAATTAGACAACTTGCTATCTACAAAAACCCCTAGATCCTTCTCATTATTCTCATAAATAGCTGTATACCTATTGCACTTATAAAAAGGATGGTATAATGTAAAATGTACATTTTGACACTAAGGAACATCATATTCAAATTAAAGGAGAAGGAAATCCCCAGGGCGCTAAACCCCTCCCCCCCTCCCCTGTGCTGCCCCCCCCCTCCTCCCCCCTTGCCTACCTGTCCCCCTGGGCAAATGCCCCTAACTTTTTACTCACCCCTCTGCGCAGGTCCTGTCCACGGAGTTCGCAGTCGCCATCTTCTCCCACGCGCGTCTTCTTCCTGCTCTGACCGGCGTCTTCTGGCGCATGCGCAGTAGGAACAGGTACCGGTACGGCTCTACTGCGCATGCGCCGAATGTCACGAAGTTTTCCGATTTCACTTCGTGACATTCGGCGCATGCGCAGTAGAGCCGTACCGGTACCTGTTCCTACTGCGCATGCGCCAGAAGACGCCGGTCAGAGCAGGAAGAAGACGCGCGTGGGAGAAGATGGCGACTGCGAACTCCGTGAACAGGACCTACGCAGAGGGGTGAGTAAAAAGTTAGGGGCATTTGCCCAGGGGGACAGGTAGGCCAGGGGGGAGGAGGGAGGGGGCAGCACAGGGGAGGGGGGAGGGGTTTAGCGCCCTGGGGGTTTCCTTCTCCTTTAAGCATTGGATTGATTTCTCATTTTCTTAAACAAAAGCAAACGTATGGCAGGATAATCGTCATGGAGTTAACCTTTATTTCCCTGTTTAATAGATTCCATTCAGCGGAGATGATATGCGGCCTGCAATACCTGCACGGCGTCGGGATTATCCATAGGTCAGTATAGATTTATTCATTTCTATAACATTTAACAGCAGAGACCCCACACGGGTTCCTCAGCAAATCAGCAGTCTTTTCTTTTTTAACTCCTTTTATCTTTATTTTACAGAGACATAAAACCAGTGAATGTTCTGTTGGACCATCGAGGACATGTAAAAATCTCAGATTTCGGCCTGGCAAAGCAGAGTATCTTTGAAGACGACCTAACTACTGGCTTGGCCGGAACTCTGGTATACATGGCGCCCGAGGTGAGTCTGCAATAACATTTTTTTGCAATAAAATCAAGAAGTATAGAAGGACAACAGAACTACAGAACAGTATAACAATTCCAGTTGATTCCTTTCAAAGACATACGGGTTCCTCTATTAGGCAAATAAGGACATGAGGGGTAGGCACCCCCTAATGTAATAAATTGCTAGCTTTTTTCCCTGGACCAGTGCTCCTGTTTGGAAAAAAATTGCAGGGATCATTCTTTTACACAGCAGGCCGCCATGTTGCCTATAATTTCCTAGGCTTCCTTGTGGCTTCTTCAGACTCCTAGACTTGTGAATTTACATTGCGTGCGCAAGGGAGGGTCGGGAAGTACTAAGAAAAGTTTCCAGAACTCTTTAGAAATAGGCGCATCCTTCTGGGGAAACAGAGCTTCAGTGCCACTCACATTGTGCCAGGCATCATCCATATTTGCAGACACAGTTTGGTTCCACTTATTTGGTTCTGGTAAATGTGATTGTTCTGATCCAAGCTAGAGAAAACAACTGGTCACATACATTACTCACTACTCTCCATAAACTCAATGACCAACTGAATCCATTAAACTCTATTGCCAATATTATCCCAATAGAGATACTTAGATGATTGTTTTTTCTTTTAAAGATTCTGCAGGAAAAAGCATACAATGCAGCAGTAGACTGGTGGGCATTTGGCGTCACCATCTGTGAAATGGCCACTGGCATGTCACCTTTTAACGACAGTGACATCAATCAGCTCAAGGATTCCATCAAGTTCCATGAACCGGAGATACCTGACTGGTTGGACGATGATCTGAAACATCTTCTGGGCAAGGTAGGGTAGCAACAGTGGCATAGAAGTATTGCCAGATTCACAAATATATTTATGTTCTATTTCTGCTCAATTGCTGGTATTCAAACAATTGTCCATTGATCTTTTAGCTACTAGAAAAGGATCGGAAGCAACGGCTTGGTGTTCGAGGAGACATCAGGAGCCACTCGTTTTACAAACCCATTGATTGGGTGGCGCTGGAAGAGGAAAAATTACAGCCCCCTTTCCAGCCGAGAACAGTAAGTACATTGTTGGGGAATACAGATCACAAATGTGAATAGCATTGACTAGTGAAATAGGCGAATCAGAAAGCAGCGTGTTTAGTTTGTGGAACTTGTATTTAAGCATTAAAAGTCCCCATACTCATACTCACTCCATGAAAGCCAATAGATAACCTATACATATAAGGCAGAAGGGATTCTCTATGGGTACAGGTTATGCGATGATTCAAATCCCTGACCCTTGTGGACTCCTCCATTTAATCTGTAATAAATCAGCCCAATAATGACACAAAACAAAAATGCAAAAATTCCATACACAAGGAAAAGCTCTGAATATTTATGAACACTAGGGGTATTGCAGCATTGGTATTTATGGAAGATGTCTCTACAAAGGCAAAGAATATAGCACTTCCATCTACAAAGGTTTCATATATACATTGTAATCTTTATTGTATAATAATGTAAAATACATGGCAAACTGAAACACAAACTGCTGTTTTTATAACAT
Organism: Xenopus petersii; assembly: GCA_038501925.1. Lineage (NCBI taxonomy): Eukaryota > Metazoa > Chordata > Amphibia > Anura > Pipidae > Xenopus > Xenopus petersii. The sequence goes on from CM076684.1 coordinate 104,728,577, forward strand.
TTTAGAGCTTCATATGAACGTCTAAAAGCAAATACAATGACCATTATCTTGTTCATAATAGATATTTTTTATCACATAGATTAAAATGATTTTTTCCCTTTTGATGCAGCCATCAGCCGAGCTGTTCAAGCCATATAATGGGAAGCTGTCTTTCCTTGGGTCCCAGGAAGATAAAGCTACATCAGGGGACTCTAACATCATTGCCGGCTTCTCATTTCAAAGTTCAACCTGGCTGCCGTGAGTATATGTAATCCAGCCAACAATAAAAGCATGCTATTCAATCTAGCACAGGTATATAACATCAGTGGACAGTGGGTGTACCTGTGGATTTCAACATCTCCACCTGCTGCATAAAGTCCAATCATCTCTCCTGTTAAAACCATATGTTCCACCTTCACCTTGTATACCATCTTATGGGACTGCGGAGTAACATCAGGTCTAGAGGGGCAGTAACTCATCTGATGACAGGTAAGTATGGGGTAAGTATTACTATATGTGAGTGAATGGTGCGTGAATGTGAGATATGAAAGGATAAGGGTGTAACGAGAAGGCAAGCAGATTGTAAGATCTCAGACTGCTTCGTCTTCCTGCACATCATGTCTATAGATCCTATACCCTGTTAGTTTTGTATATAGTTCTGATAGTTCTGTAGAAATCCAGGGCAAGGGTTTTTTCCCTGTTTGAAGTAAGATGGGGTTTTTTTTTACCTTGTCCTGGTTTAAGTTTAGTTTTATTCAAATGAGCAAAGGGTGGGACATCATAGACACGTGCAGTTAAAACCTCGTTTGTTGTCTTTGTTTGTCACGTTTGTCTTGTCTTGTGTGAGGCGTTACACCCGGCGTGCCAGTAACAGGGTTGAAGCCTTGGCGTGGCGTTACTGCTCACATGTATAAACATGTGCTAATTCAACCAATGGTGAGACTGTGAGTGATGTCTTGTTTCATTGGCAGAATTTGTTTTATGTGTTCACTTTATTGAGTGCTAGATTTATTTAGGTTCAGATTGTCTTAACCCTTTGATAAATTAGCATAAGGACTGATATGACAGTGTTTTTATTTGTAATGAGATAAGAAGAAATCTAATATGATGTTGAACCATGAGGAGAGGTTCGAACTCAAAATGACTAAAAAAAAATCAATGGTCCATACAATGGTCACCCATCAACTACTAGGTCTGCTGTCTCCTTCAAAAGTGACACTTGCCCAGGGCCCACCACCTGGGTATTTATGAATGAAGCATTTGGCAGCAGCAGTATTCATAAATAATAAATAAAATTTAATTTTAATCACCTGTAAAATCTCCATGACAAACCATTTTCCCATAAAGAGTGTATACTTCTCTATTAAAGGTATCTTTAAATTTAGTTTTTTTGTTCAAGACTTGTTTTCCATGATGCCTAACATGTTGACAAATTTACAAGATTATGGTGACTTGGGGTTCAAATAAAAGATAAAAAGTATTAGGATTTAAACAGCATTCATTCTTAAATCCACGGATGTTCTGCTTTGTTGGACTGTAATAACATTCATATACAGGGCCCCCAATGGGATCTTTGCCCTAAACTGGCTGATGCTTGGATTGAAAATTAATATTTTAATGACTTTACTACAAGTCTTCTTATTTTTATTTCTATTATTTTTATAACTAAGCACCAACATATTCCATATTATTTAAAGAGATTATACAAATTTCAGAATTTTAAGTATTCTACAAAAGCATGGTTTTTAGATTATTTCCCCATATATGTAAGTAGAGTGATATTAATTTAATTTATTTGTGATCCTCCCCCTAGAATTCATGGTATGTGGTTGGAATTGCATTATTTGATTATTATATATATGAGACCAAATCCATGAATATGCTATATGTACTATATGTGGCATTTGTCTGCAGTAACATCACGTGACATCACTATGGCATAGGATATATTCAGAATCCAATCAATATCATTACTTTGTTATACATTTAAACAACTAAGGCATGGCTCATAGTATATAAGACTAAATGAGCCCTTTGATACTACTGCAACTTCCTAACATGATAATGGCTTGAGAAGGCAAAACTACATTGTAACACTAAATAAATTACATGGGAGGATTCATGATTTGTACTTAAGAACATCACACTTTTCTGCCTGTTTTGTGGATCTCTGGACAATACTAATCCATTTTTGCACTTGCTTTCTCATTTTGGACTTACTTTCCTTCCCTATTAGAAATTTTAAAAAAAAGATTTTAAATGTGTATGTCTGAGACCCATATCTGTGATGGACGAGTTGTTTTTCTAATTATCATTGGTGGTAAATAACTTACTGATTCCTTCTGGAGCTAAATGTTCAGTTTGTTCTCATTATGTACTGGACAATTGAATGTTCCTTTTGGCCTTTGTTTTTAACATCCAACACGTGACATATCACATTTAACATAACATAACACATAGCATTTTTTTAAATTGTATTTAGTATTTTAACATAACGCTTTGTCAACATGTATTTGTATGTGCATTTTTAGTGATATACGTATGGGACCTGTTATCCAGAATGCTCAGGGACCTGGGGTTTTCTGGATAACGGATCTTTCCATAATTTGGGTTTTCATGCCTTAAGTCTACTAGAAAATCATTTAAACATTAAATAAACCCAATAGGCTGGTTTTGCTTCCAATAAGGATTAATTATATCTTAGTTGGGATCAAGTACAAGCTACTGTTTTATTATTACAGAGAAAAAGGGAATAATTTTTACAAATTTGGATTATTTGGATAAAATGGAGTCTATGGGAGACAGCCATTCTGTATTTCGGAGCTTTCTGGATATCGGGTTTCGGGATAAGGGATCCTTTACCTGTACTTGCAGATTAGTTTGAAAATAAATAATACCAAACTGTGTCTATTTATACTTTTATATATTTCCTATTTCTTTTTTTTCTATTTCTATTTCCAAATGGGCCCTTATGCGTGCCTACACGACCAATATCTGGCCAATTATATCGGTCAATAAAGATAGGTTATTTCATCTTGTGACATATATTGAGAAATGTGGGAGTAGGCTGGGAGAAACCCTTGTGTGTAGGTCTACTTCTTTGTTATCTGTAACCCTATGTAAAATGAAAATACAATATGGCATTCAATTTTGTTTGTTAATATATTTAATTGGTGCAACTAAAGACATAAAATAAATGTCAAATGTTGATTGGGGGGGTTTAGTTTCCAGTCGGACTCAAGGTTGTCAAACGGACTGTCTGCATAGTGCCAATTATTATCCCTCTGGCCACTGATCAGATTAACCAGATATTGCCCACCTCAAATCATAAATAACAGTTTCATGTATTTAAACAAATTTTCATAATATTTAACTGCTTTGACATCCTTAAGATGGAACATTTTTTTGAAGCATTGTGAATAGGCAATTGCGGTATCAATGGGACTGAAAAATACTAACCATTACTACTTCAGCACTTTATAAACAGGGGCAATAAACTTTAGTTCATCTTTCTTCCATTGTTAGTGCAGCTCTTGCTTATACATGTTCCCTTATATCAGGTCTGCCCAGTCTGAGACCATCCAACTGTTGCTAAGCTCCACTTAACACTGTCAGAGAAAATGCAGCATTTGGAGGGCCATGGGTTACTTACAAGAAACCTACTGTTCCAGCTGCCCAGATCTCTAAAGCTCTACCTGCACCACAAAGGCACGTGAAAGCGAGTACAGGGCCAACAAAGCTCATCAGGCAAAAACAACAAGTTAGACCACATCTCTGGATCTGTATAACACATTTCCAGGCCATTTACAAGCATCATACAGGTGAAAACATAACATAGGCTTAAGGACAACAAAAATAACAAATGCAATCCTGACCCTGCCATTAAAGGCATTCTAGTTTTTAATGTGAAGATGAGCAATTTAAAATCTTAGACTTTCTACATGTACAAATAAACCTGTTTTTGTGATCTCCAGCATGATTCTGTGATATTTAACGTATGTGAGTATTGTCATTGGCTGATTTTGACACATAACTCATATGATGTGATATGTGATAATTATACTAGTCATATAATTGCACATGTCATTTGCTAATATATTATTAAAAATGTGTAAGGTACAAAACAAGATAGTCTTAAGTACTGCATGAGTATTTTTCTTGGTTTAAATGAACAAGGGTTGTGGACCATTGATAAAAACAACCTGTTCTTCCAAACTTGTTTTTTGATCTTTACATAAAAGTTATACAATCATGACTAGATAGTATATTTCTGTGCCGTTCCAATAACATTATGTATCTACAGCAGTATCTACATTGTTATATTGTTACATCTTAATAATAACAGTAATAACAATTTAAACTTTCAGCTCAGATGACAAACAACAATATGTCCCTATATAGGGTTCTGTGGGTAGGAGGCTAATAACCTGTTAATTAGGTGGAAAACTACCTGTTCGTATATTGAAAGGACAAGAAATTGCAAATCAAAGCTATATCATCTACATACATTTCACATTTTCAGTTATCAGGTTACTTTCTATTTAGTGCTGTAAAATAACCAAATCCAGAAACTCTCAGTACCATGCTCACCCCTCCAGCTCTGCCCCATCCCTGTTCCACAACGCTAAGCCCCCATGGAAAGTTAACTGCCCAGTTACTGTTATTGTTCCCTAGACAGTATGGTTAAATTCTCTTCATTAGTATGATGGTAGCGTGTCTGAGCATTGCCTTATGAGGTTAGATGATTTGGTTTTTGCGGGTACAAAAGCTGTGTTGCTTATTAACAGGCACTTTAGTCTGTTGGTTTTCTTTAAACTGCATCAAACATAATTAATTTTTTTGTATCAATATTGACATTGTGAAACAGATGTGTTTTAACATCATTATTATTCCTTACTTCTGTAGTGCCAAAATATTCCATAATGGTTTACAGAGATTATACTGTACATTGTAGTCTTTGGGCATAGAGATACTGTGGCTCATCAGACCAAGAAATACTGCTATATACTTCCATAAACACCCAGTAAACATAACTGGCCTGCGGTCGGACCCCTTGAGCTCATAACAAGGATAGATACATACTAGAAGTATCTAGGGAAGTGTTAGATAAAGAGATATGACTCATGAAACATTACACAGATATTTTTTCTGATCTAGATGTAATACAAAAGTTATTTTCTGCAACAAAGTTTGAGTGCTGGTGTCATTTGTAAATTTGGGTTGTTGACCCAAGCAAGTACCAGAGGTGAATGAGGAGAAAAGGATTTAACAGTGAATGATACAAAATATCATCCCTTGTACTATATAACTCCAAGCCTTATCCATTGTGAACTGTGCTGTGTACAAATGTATAGCAGCTACACCACCACTCCTAATGGCTGAGCGAATGACATGTATGGGATTGTCAGAACAGCACCTCAGTGAAAGTACCCTCATTGGTTGTATCTTGAGTTATAACTCCCTGTGTATATCTGTTATGTTGGGTGTGAGGAATTCTGGTATGTGACAACAAGTGAATGCACTGCATCTGACCCAAACACTTGCCCTCATGGAACTGTAAAAGAGTTGCCAGAAATCACAATGATTTTTCATTTTGCATTCAGAACCTTGGATAGCTCTATTCTCTATGAGTTACTACACATCACCTGCTGTGCAAATTCTGGAAACTATGCACAGTGAGCTGCGTGACCATGATGCCAGGGGAAATGGGGTGGAGTGATTTTGCCTGCCCTATGCTCCCTGTATGTGCCATACTCTGCCTTCACTATGCTCCCTGTGTGTGCCATACTTGGTATGCCCTACAATACCTGCATGTGCCATACTCTGCCTGTCCTATGCTCCCTGTGTGTGCAATACTCGGTATGCCCTACAATACCTGCATGTGCCATACTCTGCCTGCCCTATGCTCCCTGTGTGTGCAATACTCTACCTGCCCTATGCTCCCTGTGTGCCATACTCTGCCTGCATGTGCCATACTCTGCCTGCCCTATGCTCTGTGTGTGTGCCATACTTTGCCTGCCCTACTCTGCCTGTGTGTGCCATACTCTGGGCCCTAAGGTCCAACAATGGGATAACAATGCAGGCCATCATTGAGAGTAACTCATCAATGAGCCCTGATGGGATTTTTAAACCTGCTAGATCAATATGTGGCTGATTTTTGGCCAGATTTTGGTGGGGCAGGCCTGTCAGAGGGCCCCATACAATGGACAATAGGCTGGCAACTCGGTCCTGAAGGAGCAAACAGGTAGCTTTTTTAATTACCTGTATGGACACCTTAAGGTGTGTCTATATAACAGCAGGAGGGCCACATCATACTATTAAAGCTACTGCTTTAAAAGGCAATGTAAGGAAAAACTTCTTTAAATCGTGTACCAGTCCAGGGTAATTTTCCTAAGTGTGGTGTGTCCCCATCTTCCCACGAATCCTGCTGCATGCACCAAGTCAGGGTTGATGCATGCTCCGTTCCCTAGATCTTTGGAAAAGTTCAGGACAGCACATGCTCCAAATTAGCAGTGACTTCAGCATCACTTGTCCTTTAATGGTGGATGCACAGTGGTAACTAACCCCAAAACAGCCTGAGTCATTTTTACAATGATGCCCCCCTTCACTTACCTTTATATCGCAGGAAATGTGGTTCTTAAAGTTACCAAGAGCATTTTTTGTAATTTGGGTCTCACCTTGCCTCGTGGCATAAATGCCCCTGGGTGTAACTACAGTGTAGTGATCCCTAACCAGTAGCTCATGAGCAGCATGTTGCTCCCCAATCCCTTGGATGTTGCTCCCAGTGGCCACAAGGCAGGAGCTTATTTTTGAATTCAAGGCTTGGAGGCAAGTTTGCATAAAAACCATGTGTACTACCCAATAGACCCACCTGTAAGCTGCCAGTCCACAAAGGGGCTACCAATAGCCAATCACAACCCTTATTTGGCACCACCCAGGTACATTTTTCATGTGTGTGTTGCTCCCCAACTCTTTTTACATCTAAATATTGCTCATGGGTAAAAAAAGGTTGGGGACCCCTGCTATAGTGGAAGCGAGCCCCATGGGCATGGTGGGAGCCCGGGGTCTGCTTCTTCTAGAAAGGGGGCCAGTGTGGTGGGGATTGCAAATTTTGCATGCAACGTGTGCAAGAATGCGTGCAAAATTATTTGTGTGTGGGGTCCTTTAGATGTCCCATAGCACATATACACAGTACTGTGTCATCTGCAGTAGAAGATTTGCAAATAATATAGCTGGAAATTAGTGCTAGGATCCAGTAGATGATTATTTATTAATGAGGCTATATTATAGATTTGAGTGAAAGGCGCAGCTGACTAACCATCATGAGTACAATGAGCACAATCTGACAGAGCTCAGCAGGACTGGGAGCTTAGAGACAAGGGGCGGGACTTGGGTTGCTATTGCAGAGTTCTGACTGTCACTCACAGTTATGACCACTTCCTGTAGGAGAATGAAAAGATACCTCAGCCTTCATCCCAGCCCAGACACCGAGCAGAGGACATGTCTCTGCTGCTCTGATGATTTACATTTGTAAGAGGTAAAATTCTTTTTAACCATTTTTTTTCCTGGGGCACTATGCATTGACAGGAAAGATGGGAGATGAGGATGATACAATATTTTCCTTTAAAAGGTGTGTATTTCCATAATCAGGGCTGACTCTAGGGCAGGGCAAATAATGCATTTGTCCCAGGGGCTCCCTTATTATAGAGTATAACAATTGGAAGGTGTTTCAGTCGATAAACATCAGGGATCTCCAGGCTTCTGTCTCCTCAGTGTTGATGAACTGCAAATGCCAGCATCACATACCAGCAGCAGCAGCAAGGACTGGTGGGAGTTGTAGTCTATTATAAGTTTACACGTTAGACATCCTTTATTTATGTCATTCTTCCAGGCATTGTCAGCCCCCTCCTTCTCTAGCAACATCAGAATTGATCATGCAGATCTCCTCGCACAATTCTTATGTTTGAGTAGTTAAATGATGCACAGTAATGGTCACATGTTATTTCATTTGCATATGATGGGCCAGTATCTGTGCCTTGCCCTGACTCACTGGATCATTCAACCCTTGCCCATCGTGGGCTGTTTATATGTTACTTCAGTGATCATTTCATTACTGTGGACTCAATCTGTAGGGGCATCTTGTTCAAGGAGCCCACAGCTCATAGGCGTCCACATATAGGGGCAAGGGGAGGCACCGGCCCCCCTGGACTTGTACTTCATGCCTATCTTGCCCATGTGCATCTGTAATGGCACAGCCTGGGAGCCTGAGGGAGAAGGCACTTACCCCGTCACACGATCATCAGTGTCAGACTGGGACTCCAGGGACCCACCCAAAAACCTTAGACCAGGGGCCCACTCTCAGTACTATTATTCTTCCTCTCCTCGCTCAACCTCTATTCTCCTAGTCTCTTTTCTTTACATAATATAATACTATCATCTATTATTCCATCTATTTAGTCTTTTTGTTCTCATAGAAATAAAGAATGACCATGAAATAGGCCAAATGTTTAGCAGCATGAGGGCCCACAGACACCTGGGCCCACCTGGAGTTCTCCTGGTATCCCAGTGGGCCAGTCGACACTGACTCTAGGTAATCACACCTGGTGAAAACATTTTTATTATCATACACACAATAGGCTTAATTTGTTTGAAAGTGTAGTCACATTAACAATAGATATCACTTGCAAACAGAGATCAGAGCTAATGTACTATTCCATGTTCTGAAATAAATACCACAAACAGTGCTGTTGGTTTCTTTTACTACTCGTAAAGATTTCATGATATTGACTATTTTAAGGTACTAACATTTAATTTTAGATAATTTGTTTCCCTCCTAGGTCTGTATTTAAGTTCCATGCCACCCTAGGCACCTGACCTAAACACGCCCCCTACACTGTGCGCATGACATCACTTCCGCCAACCAATTGCCTGAGAGTTCCCTTTATCTATAATACCCTCATTCATACTGTATGTCTAAACTGCTGGTCTTGCTGTCATTTAACCACCCACAGTCTCAGTATTACCCTGTTGCTTTATCAGCTTTTTACAGAGGGAATTGTGTAATGCACTTTTAGCTTGTATAACCTTCCTCCATACAGTACAGCTAGCTATGTTCAACCCTGTGTTCATTCCAGGAGTCTGATTCTCAACATCTGTTTCATAAAATCTCTATAGATTATACCTTCTTACACTAATAAATGGGTGTGATAAAGGCTGGGCAGTGTCAAGTCTATATAAATATCCCACCTAATCCAGCTGAAACCCAGTATAACTTGCCTTTGTTATCATCTACTGAAGAGGCTAAATTAGTAGATGATGATTCTAAAACAGAATTTGGTTGCAGATCTGCATGTAACTGGTTTTCTCTCTAAATATTCAATTTCCATGGCTTCCTTAAACCAACACAGACCATCAGGGCCCTTCAAAACTGTGGGGTCGGCCCTTTTCCAAAGGCCCAAAGGGAAGAGTTGTCCAAAGGCCACTTAGGGTGAGATTTTGGAAGGATGTTTATTGGCTCTCAGTATTACATAGGTTTCTATACGTCCTATGGAGGATAGTAGGACTGACACAGCACTTATATGTTGTTTCAGTTTCATTGTTAGGAACCAAGGAGAAACATAACCAATGCGACCATTTCCTGCTCAATAAGAGCCTTATTCTAACTTCTCTGCCTCCCCCTCTATATGTTATCCCTGCCAAATCCCTAGCCCAATACCCACAATAAAGATACACACAATGACTTTGTGGTTAATCTGTGTGATCCACAGCTTTATTAATAATTAGATAAACTGCGCTTTATGATTGCAAGGAAGGCAAAAAACCTCTGAAAAGCAATTTTCTTCACTAGAGGGAAAAATTCCTTCCTGACCCCTTGAAGGCGATCGGATTTGCTCCCACGCCACATTGAATCAAGGGAAGCGGAGGGTGGGGGGAATATGGTAAGGTAAGTGACTGCGGTGAAAGGATGAGAAAGAGAAGGGAATACGGCAGCATAAACATGGGCACATTTAAGCCACACAATGAATGCTGCATTCCTTTCCATTCCATTGGACGCTGGGCAGCCTGCAGACCCCGGCAGTCTGAGGGATGGAATGAAAAAGAATGCAGGGTCTACCAAGTGGCTTAAAGGAGTTCCTGTATATAACACCATATTTTGGATAAAGGGGAGGAACCACTGGTGGAACAACAGTGGCTGAAAGCACCGCTGGTGAAAGTGCAGTGGATGAAAGGGGGGCATCACTGGTGGAATTGAGATGTCCCATACTTACTGCTGTTTCCTGAGGATGCAGTGCCTAGACTGAGGTGCATCGGTATTTGGTACCGAGGAAACTGCTGGTGGTGCTGGTATCATTTGCCTTTTTTGAGTTGCTCCGAGGACCATCTGTAAAAACAAACAAGATAACTCAGACTATGTATTTTTTTATCCCTGTAAAATCCTTATATGGGTATGGGACCTGTTATCCAGAATGCTTGGGACCTGGGGTTTTCGGGATAACAGATCTTTCTGTAATTTGGATCTTCATACCTCAAGTCTACTAGAAAATCATGTAAACATTAAATAAACCCTATAGGATGTCAATTTGAGGTTCCAACCCAACAGGAACCATTATTAATATCTGGGGCACTGGCTTTTGCCCTGTTTGAGGGGAGATAAAACCAGGGTATTGCCCCCTCCCCTTTGGACACCCATGTGGGTACACACACTGATAGCTGACCACAATTAGGCACAATTGTTTTATGTTGGCCATTTTAGTGGCTGCAATTATGTGCTGATGTTACCACCTAGTACAATGTCTAGCGATTTGTAAATGAATTGTCAGATATTGTTATTTTTAATGTAAATCTCTTCTTTTTCTTTATACAGATTTTCGTTAAAGAAGTGTCACTATGGCCCAGTTTGGAGTACAGAGGAATGCACCTAATTGGGTATCCCAAATAACAGCAGCAGTGGTGTCTCAGCCAGGTATAATGCTATAATTGTAGATCATTTATCAGCAGCAAGATAATGGGGTTAATTTGAAACTTCAAATCACGGGGGTGGGGGGCAATATGTTAGGCACCCCCAGTAGTTGTAATTGCTTACCTATTCCTTTATCAAAAGGGCTACCAGCCTGGGGTACTTTTCTGCAGAGTATGTATGTGCAGTGTTTGAGGGAATAAACACAAAAGGTTACTGTTGGGTTAGAACCTCAATTTGGCTAATTTTCTGTTTTCCTACAATTAATACAGTTTTGCATATTATCATGGTTAAAACAATAAAATCTAGTTTTATATAATCTCAATTTCAAATCATCATCTATCTTTAAGGGCTCATACACACGGGTGTTTTTTTAACTTTAAGACGCAGGTTTGAGTACATCAAATGCAGCCTTGGGATGATAAGGAGCCTTGGCATGCTTAGTAGGGTAAGCCTTAGGATACTTAGGGGTGAGCATTGGCAAGATTGGGAGTGTGAGCCTTGGGAAACTAAAGGGGATGAACCTTGGGATGGTTAGGAGGGTGAGCCTTGGGATGATTAGGAGGGTGAGCCTTTGCATGCTTAGAAGGGTAAGCATTGGGATACTTGGGGGGGGAGCCTTGGGATACTTAGGGGGATGAGCCTTGGGATGATTAGGGGGATGAGCCTTGGGATGATTAGGAGGGTGAGCCTTGTGATACTTAGGGGGTTAAACATTGGGATGGTTAGGAGGGTGAGCCTTGGCATGCTTAGTAGGGTAAGCCTTGGGATACTTAGGGGGTTAAGCCTTGGGATGATTAGGAGGTTGAGCCTTGGGATGATTAGGATGGTAAGCCTTGGGATACTTAGGAGGATGAGCCTTGGGATGATTAGGAGGGTAAGCCTTGTGATGATTAGGATGTGGAGCCGTGGGATGATTAGGAGGGCGAGCCTTGGGATGATTAGGAAGGTGAGCCTTGGGATGATTAGTAATTTGAGCTTTGGGATGATTAGGAGGGTTAGCCTTGGGATGATTAGGAGGGTTAGCCTTTGGGTGATCAGAAGGGTAAGCCTTGGGATGATTAGGAGGGTGAACCTTAGGATGATTAGCAGGGTAAGCCCTGGGATGACTAGTAGGTTGAGCCTTGGGATGATTAGGAGGGTGAGCCTTGGGACGATTAGGAGGGTAAGCCTAGGGATACTTAGGGGGGTGAGCCTTGTGATGATTAGGGGGGTGAGCCTTGTGATGATTAGGAGGGTGAGTCTTGGGATACTTAGGGGGGTGAGCCTTGGGATGATTAGGGGGGTGAGCCTTGTGATGATTAGTAGGATGAGTCTTGGGATACTTAGGGGGGTGAGCCTTGGGATGATTAGGAGGTTGAGCCTTGGGATGATTAGAAGGGAGAGGCTTAAGATGATTAGAAAGGCGAGTCGTGGCCATTTTATTCAAGAACAACTCAGAATGATTGCTTTCAAGAACACAAAGAAAAATAAAGTAGTCCCATAATATTTAATAAGCCATATTTTATTCTGATTTCAGTTTGCACAGCTGTGCACATTACGTCTGCCTAGAATAATTATGTTTTAAATGTATTTTTTCAAATGCTTTGCTTCTTAGTGTTAAGGGACCCAGCTGTTGTTGAGCGAACAAATCTACTAAACATGGCAAAGCTTAGCATAAAAAGTCTCATTGAATCGGCTCTCAGCTTTGGTCGCACCCTGGATACAGATTACCCTCCTCTTCAACAGTTCTTTGTCGTTATGGAGCATTGTCTCAAGCACGGTCTTAAAGGTAAACACAAGCTGGTACTATAGATCACTAGTAGCAATAAATTATTACTGCAGTGTCTTTTCTGCAAGTGTAAAGAACTTGAAAATTAATGACCAATTTCAGTTCATGAAATAAATAGATTGGGAAATTTGTTTATCAGTAAGCATTTGTATGTTAGCCACATTAACACATCAGCAATGCTAGGTGCTCCAAATCTGTTACTTGCAATGCACTTTCACATTTCTAGAGTTGTAATCTTCAGCATTTCATTTAATAGAAACTTCTGTATTATTTATCTATCTGTTGTTAACCATGTACAGACCATTTTTAGTAGTACCTGTAGCTATTTTGCTTTTGTACTTACTGGTAGAGATGATATCAACATGAATTTAATGGGTTAAAAAGGGCCTTGCAGTCTGTACCAACTGCATATTTGGGCGTTTCCATCTGCTGGATATAATATCATCCCGTTTCACGTATGCATATTGTTTTTTTTTATTTCCACAAACACAAAATACCATTAGTAGTTGGACCAAAATCATTACTTACAAATGATTATTGAAGGGGCAATTTGCCTTTAAAGTAACTTAGCAGCTTTCATTTCCATTTTTTTTCAAATAGTTTTTGAATCATTTTGCCTTTCTCTACTGCCAGCATTCAGAATGGGGTCACTAACCCTGGCAGCCACAAACTTCCCAAGAATAGAATTTATTTTTACTGACAAAAAAAATCAGGTTTGTATCCAGCATCGCAAACATCATTCAGTAATGCTGAGCCTGATCCAACAGGCCAATCATTGTATCCAGAAGCAGATAATCCAGAATGGGGGGAACTGGGTGCAGTGTGCAAGTAGCACAGGAATGAGTATTTTCCAATTTGTCATTACCCTAAGACTGCTTTTCTACTAATAAGTAGGGATGCACCGAATCCAGGATTCTGTTCAGGATTCGGCCTGATTCCAGGGGGGTGGAAAGGGAATTGGAAAGTTTATATGTATTCCAAGAAATTATAGAGCATAGCCTATTTATTATCAAGTTTATTAGCAGTAAAATATACAGTATAGAAAGCAACAGATTGTAAAGTTAAGGCTGAATGTGACCCTCACTGATAAGGTGATCTATAAGAGTTTAGATTGAGAACAACCACATGTGAGAAAGTGCATGTACACTGCTGTGTGTCCCCATGTATTAACCAAAATATTTACAGTATGATAAAAATGTCTGGACTTTAATGCGCAAGGGATTTCTGGGAAAAGTGGCCAAGAAGGCGGTGCAGAGCTTGGAGGCAAAGTATCATGGGCTGGTGCATGTTTTAATAGATTAGTAAGCCATTGAATTCATTCGTTGTTAGCACCCCCTAATGAACTAATTTTCCTTGTCCTTTAATTGTTTTCCAGCATCACATCACTATCGTAACCTGCATTGTTGTTTTTGCAGTAAGAAAGTCCTTCCTGAGCTTTAACAAAACAATATGGGGTCCTTTAGAGATTGTGGAGAAATTGTGTCCTGAAGCAGAAGAAATAGCAGCAAGCGTTAGAGATTTACCTGGACTCAGGTGCACTCATTGTAATCCCATGTTAATAATATAGTGCAACTACATCAATTACTATTCTGGATCCTTCCAACATCAGCAATATTATGAGCTTGTTTCGCCATTTCTTTGTAGAACTCCACTTGGCCGCGCCCGAGCTTGGTTGAGATTAGCAATGATGCAGAAAAAAATGGCAGATTATCTGCGTTGCCTAATTATGCGCAGGGATCTATTAAGGTTTGTAATGTTAATATTTTTCAACTGTGTTACATACTATTTGGCATGTTTAGGAAATGCAACACTGATGTTTTACAGCTCACAAGTCAACTGCATTGCTGTACAGGAACCAGTTAAACCCCTGTATGATGAAGTTTATAAACCAGCGACCCACAAAGGCCAGTCTAGAGAACATAAACCAATGCATTTAAAGGAGAATTCAACCTGTAATAAAAAAACCCTCCCTCTTACCCTGGGTAGACCCCCCTCCCACCAGCCTTCCTTCCCCCCGGGCAAATGCCCCTAATTTTTTACTCACCCCACCGTGCAGATTCTGGCCTCTGAGTTCACGGCAGCCATCTTCTTCTTCTCCGGTAATCATCGTGTATTGACTGCATTTTCGGCGCATGCACAGTTTGAGTAAGTTTCCAGTCCTGAACAACTGCCCATGCACCGAAAGTCACGGAAATTCCCGAAAATTAAGAAATCTGAATTTCTATAATTTTCCTGTCCTTCGGTGCATGTGCGTGCGTGAAATCAGAATTTTCTGTAATTTTCGTGACTTGGCGCATTACCGAAAATTTCAATTTTGCGCATGCACCGAAAGTCATTTTCGTGATTTTCGGCGTATGTGCAGTGGTTCGGGACCGGAAATTTACTCCAACTGCACATACGCCGAAAAAGACTGAAGAAAGAAGATGGCTGCCAAGAATCTGCATGGAGGGGTGAGTTAAAAATTAGGGCAAGTAGGCTGAGGAGGGGGTCTACCCGGGGGGGGTCTACCCAGGGTAGGGGGGAGGGGTTTTTTTTATTACGGGTTGAATTCTCCTTTAATGGACATTGTTTGGCTTGGTCCTGTAAACCATAGAAGCCGTTCAGATATTTGTCATCATTGCTGCACTAATCAGTAAAAGCTAAGTGCTTATTCAGCTGTTTCTCTGTATATTACATATGATATTTTATTTTGAACAGTGATTTTTATGAAAACCATGCTGTAATGATGGAGGAAGAAGGGACAGTCATTGTTGGAATGCTGGTTGGATTAAATGTAATTGATGTTAATCTTTGCGTGAAGGGAGAAGATCTGGATTCACAAGTATGTCTCAATTGCTCATACATGACATGTGGGATAAACTGCTGTAATATGCTGGGGCTTCATATTTTTGATATCTGATAAAAGTTTGAAATCAGTGGAGCTACCCCCTCGGAAGCCTTCCCTGGCTATCTCCTATACAAGGCAGGGAGGAGAAGTTGAGAGCCGCATGATGGATCATCGGCGCTCAACTTCTCCTCCCTGCCTTGTATAGGAGATAGCCAGGGAGGAGAAATCGAGCAGCCCTGTCTCCTTTTCTGAAGAGGAGCGCAAGTGGAGATTCGGTACGTTATTTCTAAATAAAGACTTTGCGATTTTAAAGTATAATATGTGGTGGTGTTTTTTTTCATGGTATACAAATTAATTTTTTTTGCCGTTACTGGTCCTTTAACTGCATAGAAACATGATTTTTTTTTAATGTTTCAGATTCATACATCTAAATTCTTTTTACCATGAATATTTTATCAACATATCTTTTATCACGCTGACATTCCATAATGTAGATGATAATCATATATAGATTATCATATACAGATTTCCATCAACCCTCCCCTCTACCTTACTTGTTTTCTTTATTAATGGGAATGCCTGGCAGTCACCGCATCTAAAGAATCCCTTTTTATACAGGTATCGGATCAGTTTTCTGGAAACCCATTATCCAGAAAGATCCAAATTACAGAAAGACTGTGTGCCATAGACTCAATTTTATCCAAATCATCCCATTTTTAAAAAAAAAAACATAATTTCCTTTGTCTCTGTAATAATAAAAACAATACCTTGTACTTGATCCAAACTAAGATATAATAAATCCTTATGGGAAGCAAAACCAGCCAATTGGGTTTATTTAATGTTTACATGATTTTCTAGTAGAATATGAAGATCCAAATTACGGAAAGATCTGTTACCCGGAAAACCCCAGGTCCTGAGCATTCTGGATAACAGGTCCCATACCTGTAATTAAATAGCTAAGTAGATTTAGTAGAAGTGGCGTAATTACTATGTCAGCTAACCTTGTAAATTCTTACATGAGCGTTCACATTTGTAAAATGAAGTCGTCCCTGGGTGTGGGAAGTGCAGGCTAATTACACACTTCCAATTCAGTGCGTGGAAATGGTCCTACACATTAGTGTCAGATAAATGCCAATAGTGGCTTGTTTAATAACTTGCATTCTAGAGAATTCTTGTATTACAGATAATACAGAGCAGCATAATGGCGTTTGGTTTCATAAACAGATATACCACATTTCTTTAGGTTGGAGTGATTGATTTTTCCATATATTTAAAATCTGAAGAAGATGACCTTGACAGGGAAGGAAGGTAAACTAACTGATTTTTTTCTAATCTGACTTTTATGTCTTCATTTCTTTATCAAATACAGTGTTGGACTGGGACACCAGGCGCCCACCCAAAAACCTTAGAGCAGTACTATTATTCTTCATCTCCTCAATCAACCTCTATTCTCCTAGTCTGTTTTCTTTACATACTATAATCTATTATTCCATCTATTTAGCCTCTTTATTCTCATATAAATTGGGAATGGCCGTAAATAGGTTAACATTTTAGCAGCATAAGGGCCTACTGACACCTGGGCCCACTGATTTTCCTAATATCCCGGTGGGCCAGTCTGACACTGATCAAATATTCTCATTTTACATTCCTGGTAAATATCACTATTCTACCATAAAATCCATACATTTTGTGATGCTTAAATAGGGAGGTACAGTATCCTATATAAGCCTTTAAATACTTTTTGTCTTTATTAAAAATACAAGCTAAGCAGTCAGGGCAGCTTTACTTTCTGCTGTGGGTATTTTTCTTCTAGGAACATCCTTGTTGTATCTCATGGTGAGTGCACATGTATAAATAAATACATAGACACTCATGTTTACCTTGTATACCCGATCGTACTATATATATATATATATATATATATATATATATATATATATATATATATATATATATATATATATATATATATATATAGGGAAAGAAAGACCAGCAACACCAGGGTTATTCAAAAAGTTGATATATATATACTGTATATATATTAGGGATGAAGCAAATCTAGGTTCGGGATTCAGACTTTTTCAGTAGGATTCGGCCGATCCTTCTGCCCATATAATAATAGAAACTGGCACTCAAGGATACAGAAAAAATAGTGGATTTATCGAAGCTTCACATGATCCCCCACATCAACTCAAGTCTCCTTGACGTCTCCTGATGGTTTAAGAAGCAACAAAACTAGTTATTGTGGGGACCATGGGATTTGTTTGTGATATGGTAAATGCCGGTACCTACAGTGACTATATATTCAAGAAACTTTATTGTCAACGTACTTGTTATAGTGTATTGAAATTTCGTTTCACCTAATAAAAAAAGGGGATTACAATGTTCCAAAATTTTACTCCAAATGTATGAGCTCTATTTACCACTATACATTTTCTTTCAGGGAACTAGAAATCCATTTCTCAGTACCGCACTTTATCATTTCAACCGTAATCTATATTCAATATATTCAAAGGGACATGTGCCTTGTGCTAATAATTCATTTACCAATAATCATCTTCAGTATATACTAAGTGGCATGTGCATATCATACTAATGATCATTTATACTACAGGAGTAAATAGATCAATTCTGCTCTATTTGTAAACAATTTCCATGTTGTAACCCTCCCATGTTACTCCAGTCTTCATACATTGGGGCTCATTAAGACATAATTTAGCTTTTCCTGCAGGTCAAATCTCCTTACTTTCCAAGTTTGTTAACCCCTTCCTCTCTTAGGTTCACTGTTATAATTTGCCTCCATTCACAACTCATTTACATTTTTACATTTCAATCCATTATAACATTTCAATAACAGTTATGTTTTTATTAGAAACATGCAGATTGCTGCCATCTTGGATCAAAAAAATTATGTTGAAGAACTCAACAGGCAGTTAAGGTACGCTGGTTTACCTTTATTCCATACAAATCCGTTTGTCATACATAACTGATGTTACATTCCGTTGCATCGATGTTGCATTGCATGACATATTTTTATATATATTTTCCCTAATTTTATACAAAAGCCTTCAGTGCTTACTGTTGTGCATATATAATGTGAATGCTAACGGCAGATTTATCAAGGGTCGAATTTCGAAGTAATGGGGAGTTTTTTTGAACTCCCATAACTTCGAAATTCGATTAAAAAAAGAAACAATTGAAATGTATTAAAAAATCTAAGTTTTTAACTTCGGACGAATAGGCTGTATTTGAATTGTTCGAATCGAAGTTTTAGCGCATTCGATCGAATTCAAAGTCCACCAAATGACTTCAAATATGTTCTAGGCGGTCCCCCATAGGCAGAATGCTTTACCATACCTGATTAAACAGCTCTAGAAGCTCTTTGTTTGTTTAGGATAGCAGCAGCCATATTAGCTTGGTGTGACATCACTTCCTGCCTGAGTCTCTCCCTGCTCACTCATAGCTCTGGGCTCAGATTACAGATGGGAGGGGAGGAGGGAGTGGGGAAAGGGAGGGGGAGACAGGAGATAACTGAGCATGCTCAAGCCCTACCCTAGAGTTTAAGCTGAAAACAGGAAGTCTGATACAGAAGCCCATGTACACACGATTAAAGGAAATAAATGGAGTGTTTCTTTTGACACAGGACTCAGAGCAGCATTACTTTGGGTTTACTAGTGTATTTATATAGACCTGTATTTATATAGCTTACATAATTTTAGTCTTTCCTTCTCCTTTAAATACCCTAAGGGGCTGATTCACTAAATTCAAGTGAAGGAATCGAAGTAAAAAAACTTCGAATTTTGAAGTAATTTTTGGGCTACTTCGACCATCGAATGGGCTACTTCGACTGCGACTACGAATCGAAGGATTCGAACTAAAAATCGTTTGACTATTCGATAGTCGAAGTACTGTCTCTTTAAAAAAAACTTCGACCCCCTACTTCGGCAGCTAAAAGCTACCGAAGTCAATGTTAGCCTATGGGGAAGGTCCCCATAGGCTTGCCTAAGTTTTTTTGATCGAAGGATATTCCTTCGATCGCTGGATTTAAATCCTTCGAATCGTTCGATCGTAGTATCTGCGCTAAATCCTTCGACTTCGATATTCGAAGTCGAAGGATTTCAATTCATAGTCGAATATCGAGGGTTAATTAACCCTCGATATTCGACCCATAGTGAATCAGCCCCTAAATGTCCAATTGAATTTCAAGTATATTCGAATTTATAAGAGTTAAAAAAACTCACATGAATTTGAAATTCAACCTTTGATAAATGGGCCTCTACGTCTCTATATGATGTTGGAATCAGAACATTTGGAAGGTGTTCCTGCTCAGTGGATTCATGCCAATCCCTTAGGGTAGTACAAACTGGGTACTTTCTGGTGCTTTGAGCTCTATGTTTCCATTATCACTTCAGGCGTTATCATTTCAATGAAAGTCATGGTGGGCAGAGGTGCCATATATATATATGGCACCTTATATATATTATTTTTACTTAAAAACATGGACTCAAATCAGCCTTTTACTTTACAAATGACCTATTTATTGTACATAAACCTGAACAAAGTACACAATCTACACCATAGTTTGAATGGTATTGTCTTTTGCACTTTACATAACTCTGTTGGATTCCTGTTCCTTTAGATTTATGTTGTCCTTGGCTTTCTGTTTTAGTGGCACCGTGAGCAGCCTCCACACAAGAATTGACACTTTAGAGAAGTCCAATACAAAACTCATTGAAGAGGTAAATACATTTCACCATCCGATATCATTTTTGCTTGTCTTCTATAAATATTTTTTACTATTCCTAGTTTTTTTTGTGCATCAATATCTATAAATATACTCAAGGGTTGCAGTATTTCATTATTCAGTTGATGTAAATATACAGTATGGGATCCATTATACAGAAAACCCTAGGTCCTGAGCAGTCTGGATTACAGGTCCCATATATGTACTTTGTTTTGATTTATGAAACCCTCATGTTGAGTATGGATTTTGTATGGACACGTTAAAATTAATAAAAAGTGTTTTGCTTTATAACTGATAATAGTTAATATAATGTGCATTAATAATCTATTTATCTGAAAATAACCTCACATTCAATACCTTTTATTTTTCATACAGTCATTTAGGGGGTTATTTACTAAAATCCGAATTTATCTAATATTCTATTAAAAAAACAAAACAACCGAATTCCCATGACCGATTTTAACTTATTTTTTAATAAATAAAAAACCTGATTTAATGAGATCATGGAAAAACTCAATAGAATCAAGCTAAAACCCAAATCACTCGAATTTTTCGGGCTTTTTCTCTGAATGGCTAGAATTTTTCAAGTTTTTTTTTCAAGGTGTCTAAACAGAGAAGACTGTGTGACAGTGAATATGGGCCATGAACCAATAAGCCCATTTATGTCTTATATCTTATTATATTATATAGTTATTCATGTATTTAGACGATATATTTATAACAATATGATGATACTTTGCCTGTGTCTAAGCAAGTATGTTCTTTAATTGTAGCTGGCCATAGCAAAAAATAACATCATAAAGTTTCAAGAGGAAAATCATCAGTTAAGGAGTGAAAATTCAATGCTCTTAATGAGAGCACATTATCATTTGGTGGTATGTACATTTTATCTATAATATCTAGTAGAAATATAAACTTGAGCTTTGTGAAGTCATAAAAAATGGATATTTGGGCCTATAGCTATGAATATTGAAGCTGCAGCAAGAATTAACTGTGTAGGTCTACTTGCTTTGTATAAGGACTTGAATAAGATCAGGCACAGACAGGTAGAATAAAAACTTTATGTCTTGCTGAAGGAAACCAGGAGCATTAAAAAAACGGGGCCTATCAATATACATGAAACATGTATGCAAATTAGGATGGGAAGGGGAAACCATTTTTTACTTCCTTGTTTTGTGACAGTCATGTGCAATATGCAAATTAGGATTTGGTTAGACCGAATCCAAATCCTACTGAAAAAGGCTGAATCCCGAACCGAATCCTGGATTCGGTTCATCCCAATATCATACTAAAAGGTAATTAAAAATGAACTACTAATGTCTGGTTAGTGTATAATTAAGGCGCCATGTAAGATACATTAGCAACCACTTATATCTGGTATAAAATGCTCTTTTGGGGAATTCCTATGTCAGGCAAAGTCTCTCTGTCCTTAAAAACAAAGTGTTGAATATTACACAGTGTATTGATTGTACATTTTTCAAGGCCATAAAGCAGAGTGCAGAGGATGAACATAGAAACCAACATTCAAGACTTGGACTGTGTGATCTGTATGCAGATTCCTGTGCACAACATCTGGAAGAGTCACATGTAAGCTGAGTTTTAGTATAGCTAATAATGAGATTTGCAGTATTCACAGTCATTTGTTCAATAATATAGAGGCGTAGCCCAGTTGGCCAGGCGCCCAAGGCAACCCGGCAAACTACATCGCCCCCTCCTGATGTGCACGCACGTATAGACACGCATAGGTGAGTGTGCACACACATGGACAAGCACACAAGCCGAACCAGCGTGCATGCGCGGGAGAGTGCGAGGATCCAAGAAGCAGGGATTGCTGCTGCAGGTGGGGAAACAAGGGTCTGAACTAGGGGAAAGGCAACAGAAGAGGTACCGCGCCCCTCCACCTTTGCACCCTAGGCATGTGCCTCTTCTGCCTACCCCTAGTTCAGGCCCTGGAGTAGCCTGGTTTATATAGTTAGTTATCCCCTTTGTACGTGTGAACTGGCCAGTCATAAATAAATGTGGAGCCAATAGGTACTCAAGTATGTGGCCCAATGGCAATAAAATCAATGACTACCAAAATGTGGACTCATGGCAGTTTGGCTAAGGCTCAGGGCACACACTCAGATTCGGGGAGATTAGTAGTGAGGAAACTTCGGGCGACTTTGGAAAACGAAGTGCTCCGAGTGCCATCCCGCCTAGGTTGCCTGGCGAGTCTGGCTCGGCTCTGCCTGCAAATGGAGTGCTGAGGTTGGCCCAAACCCGCGGGTATTGGGCCCGCCCGCACATCACTATTGTTCACCTTTGAGTTAACTTTTGGTATGAGGTAGAGAGTGATATTCTGAGACAATTTGTTTTCATTTTTTATTATTTGTGGTTTTTGACTTCCGGATTGCAATTTCAGCTATCATGTTGCTAGAGTCCAAATTACCCTAGCAACCTTGCATTGATTTGTATAAGAGACTGGAATATTAATAGGAGAGGCCTGAATAGAAAGATGAGAAATAGAAAGGAGCAATAACACATTAGTAGCCTCACGTAGCATTTGTTTTTAGATGGGGTCCAGTTACAAGCTGGAAAGAGTCAGAAGAGGGCAAATAATTCAGAAACTATAGCAAATTAATAATGAAGACCGATTGAAAAGTTGCTTAGAATTGGTAATTCTATAAAATACTAAATGGTAACTGAAAGGTGAACCACAGGTTTAAGGCTCAACAAAAATTATCTATAAATCCTTGGTGTCGAGTTTGTGTTGGTTGCATTTCCACTGCCTCTGTATGTGTATATATAGTGAATAAAGTACCCCCTCTTGTAAAATATAAGGTTATTATAAGTCACCGAGGAGTTCCATTCCAGACCGAAGGCTGAGTGTTTTTATACAGGTCATGAAACTCAGAGGTGACTTCTAATATCCTCATATTTTTCAACAAGGGGTACTTTATTTATTATAATACACAAATTTTAGTGAATCATGTGACAAAAATTACATCACTAGTCACCATTTATAAGGATAATTTACAAGATATTCATGTCTCTTGTGTATTATATATAAATATATATATATATATATATATATATATATATACTACCCTCCTTGTGTTTCTTTGGCCCTACAGGATGTCGATAATGAACTGGAACCTGCCAGAATGCAACATGAAATTGAACTTGCTGTTAAATTGTTAGAGAAGGATATTCAGGACAAGCATGATGCTCTCGTTGGCTTCAGAGAACAGTTGGAAGAAGTAAAAGCAATAAACAGCGAGTTATATAAAAAAATGCAGGTATGGAGGCAACTGATGCATTGTATGGGATTCTGTGATGCATGCGTGTGATTTTTCCATAAAAATTGCATCAATTCTGAACAAGATATTCAGCTTTTCAATGTACATGAATTTCAAAATTTGCACTGGTCTTATTTGTAATTGCAATTAAAATCTGTATGTGTCTGTCCCTCTTTACATGGCTGGTTCTGTCTCTGGAAACAAATGCAGCCAAAGTGAGCCTTGTATGCTTCCTCACAGGCCTGTCAATCATCTGGCTTCAGCTACATCATGTAAAAAGTCAGAACCATCAAATAGAAAGGAATACTGCAGTCGTTTACTAATGACTTTAAAACCACTGTGAATATTTAATGAGTGTATATTGGAAAGTTGCTTAGAATGACAATTAGGTTACATTTTGTTTTAGGGTTTAAAGGGATACTGTCATGATTTTTATGATGTCGTTTTTATTTCTTAAATTACACTGCAAAATAATTCACTCTACCATATACAATTTCAATCCTAAAACAGCAAGTGTATTTTTTATTTATTTTTAATATTGGTGTGTAGGTGCCATCATTTTGCCTGGTCATGTGCTTTCAGAAAGAGCCAGCACTTTACGATGGAACTGCTTTCTGGCAGGCTGTTGTTTCTCCTACTCAATGTAACTGAATGTGTCACAGTGAGACCTGGATTTTACTATTGAATGTTGTTCTTAGATCTACCAGGCAGCTGTTATCTTGTGTTAGGGAGCTGCTATCTGGTTACCTTCCCATTGTTCTGTTGTTAGGCTGCTGGGGGGGAAGGTGATATCACTCCAATTTGCAGTACAGCAGTAAAGAGTGATTGAAGTTTATCAGAGCACAAGTCACATGACATGACATAAAAAAAAACTTTGCTCTTTTGAGAATTGGATTTCAGTGCAGAATTCTACTGGAGCAGCACTATTAACTGATGTGTTTTGACGGTATCCCTTTAAACTTGTTCTTGGCTTTTAAACAAAACATATTTTGTGGATTTGGTTTGATTTTGTTTACAATTGAGTAATTCATCCACATTGTTGGAAGTGTTTGATGTATTTGTGTAATACGTGGTCTTAGCCTACTGCAGGGTTAGAATCCTAACTTCTATTATAATATATATCATATTAAATCTTGCATATTTGAATCTTGCCTAAAGCAACTGTGCCAGTCCAGAAAGGTACAGAATGTGCTCGACTCCCCAACACTCAAGCGTCCATCTGTTTTGCTTTGTGCAGGGGTCGGAAGATGACAAAAGCTCAGTTACAGATGTGCTGGAAGACCAAAAAAATTACATTTCAGCTGCAGTGAAATCGCTTGGCCATAGGTATAGTATGATCCTTAATGTACAGATAATATACACAGAAAGATCTATAATACTTTAATACTTGCACCAAGAAAGATGTAAAACAAATGATCCCAAATGAATCCTCTGTTTTTATTTGCTGTCCCTTATCTGAAAGACTGTAGCTTAGGGTTTGTTTATACAGAGCTCATTATCCCCCTATAAACAAATTACAGGGGAAGAGGAAGGGTGAGTTTAGGATAAAACAAAACATTTTCCATTAGTGCTTTATAATGTATTGTGCTCCTGTTTAGCCAACTGATATATCGATGTATAGCAGGGATTTGTTCGCCACTAGTGATTTTTTTGCTGCGAAAATGACTCCCGCCCAAAAAAAAATTTGTTGTAAGGCCTCGTGCTTCTAAAAAAATGGTCACTCATAGATTTCAATGCATTTTGCAAAATTTTTACAGTTTCATGAATTTTTGAATGGGTCAGATTCATCATCATTCGCCACTCCTTTAGGCTAGGGCCAGATGATAAATAATGGTAAATAATTGCGGATTCTCCGCTGCCCTGCTGCTCCCATTGTCTTCTGAAGGCAAGGCGGATTTGGCAAGAAATGCAAACAATGCTTCTGAGTGCAGGCAAAGCAGGAGTGAAAGAGCAGCAGGGTAGAGGATTCTCGGCCTGTTCCAAAACACAGGCAGAGATCTGCAATCGTCTGGTCCTAGACTTAGATGATGTTCCCAATGGCTGACAGGCAGGTCCTGGTTTTATTGTTTGGTTAGGAGACAAGTCTTGGGGGCATAAAGACACACGTTTACTGTGAATCAGAGGCTACTGCAGGATAGAAGTGCCTCTTCTTTGCGGCGACAATGTCCCCGAACTGCCTTCCCCCTGCCTGCCGCTTGCTAAAATGAAAAATCGCCTGCAGCAATGCACTCGTGGCGCTTCAATCGGGCGACTTCAGAAATCAAAGCGCCACAAGTGCATTGCCACAGGCAATTTTTCATTGTTGTTGCTCACAAGCTAGTGGTTGGGGATCACTGTTCTCTGAAAAGAAACATTTGAAGTAATAAAGATAAATGACAAACATGTTTTTTTTTATGATATGAGCTGTTAAATTAGCTTTATTGTCCAAAAGGTGATCCTCCCAATCAAATTGTATATATTCGAAAAAATTCAGATGAAATTGGAATTTGACCTTTGATAAATGGGTCTCTATGTTAATGGGGTACTCTGACGGTCTTCACTGATCGATATCTCGCCAAAAGTCGGACAGATGTCGATCGGGAAACCTGTTGGATCGAGGATGGCATTGGTTTGTTCATGCTGTCCTCAATCCGACCAACCGTATGCTTAACGATGGGATCCGATTGGGGATCTGATCAGCCCAATATCACTCACCTCAAGGTGGGCATATCAGGGAGAGATCTGCTCATTTGTGAGGTCCCCAAGCGAGTGGATCTCTACATGTATGGCCACCTTTAAGATGCAATCACTGTTTA
Organism: Xenopus petersii; assembly: GCA_038501925.1. Lineage (NCBI taxonomy): Eukaryota > Metazoa > Chordata > Amphibia > Anura > Pipidae > Xenopus > Xenopus petersii. The sequence continues at coordinate 104,754,928 of CM076684.1, forward strand.
TTAGGCTGCTGGGGACTGTTTGGGCCTGTGTGTACTTGAAATGCCAGAGCCTAGTTTTACTCCCAGACCTGTACAATCTGTACATTGTTTCAGAAATACCATTATCACTCTTTGCTAACAATTTTTTCTCTCTTTTCTGCATATTCCAACTTTAATGAATACATTCATCAATAAAAAGTGATAAACATTTGTTAAAGCAGACGAGGCGCATTGGAATATCCTACGGGAAAGAAGCGCCCGTGGACTCCACCCCACAGTATAAACTTATTAAAGATATTTCTTTTTAACCGTTTGCATATTTTAAGTCTATAAAATTATTATTGCATATAATCAGTTCAAGCTTCCTCTGAAATGCAGCTAATGACCCAAATTATATTGTATTTTACATGTTTTTCACTTGTGACCAAGTTAAAGGGGTCATTCGCCTTTATAACGATGTCAAGAGTGATTTTCGGAGACCGTTTGTAACTGGTCTTCATTTTTTATAGTTTGAAGTTTTTGAGTCATTTAGCTTTTTATTCAGCGGCTCTTCAGTTTGCAGTTTCTGCAATCAGGTTGCTAGGGTCCAAATTACTCTAGCAACCATGCATTGATTAGAATAAGAGACTAGAATATGAAAAGGAGGGTCTAAATAGAAAGATGAGTAATGGAAAGTAACTAATAGATGTTTGCATTACAGAGCATAGGTTTTTAGATGGGGTCAGTGACCCTCTTTGAAAGTTGGAAAGAGTCAAAAGGCAAACAATTCAAAAACTATAAAAAATGAAGGCCAATTGAGAAGCTGCATAGTATTAGCCATTCCACAACATGCTAAAAGTTAACTTAAAGGTGAACCACCCCTTTGTTGGACATATTTGGAGTCATGCTAGATATGTTGTCAGCTGTAAACGTAAAGCTTTTTATGTGTATATACATGTACAGTATATATGAAAGAACACCCACCTCTGTCTACTCCAGGCCTCTGCCCTTCCTGCTATCTCCTCCTGGGTGTCACAGCACCACCTAAAACCGAACTTATACCTACACCATCATCTTTCCTTGAAGCTCAGGCTCCACAGCCAACATCACCTTCCATTTAACCACACAGTTTTGCTGCCTAGAAGTTATTTTTATAACCACATGTAAACCCTTGCCAAATCTTTTACAACTTTAGTACATTGTAAATACTGCCACCATCCATGTTTTTTTTTTTGCACTCTTCTAGATCAGTCCCCTTAGAAAATTTCTTCACAGGCTCTGATCTTAAAATGCACTCATTCACACAACCTTCTAGTGTTTGACTCTCTTCTACTCTCATTACTTCATTCCAATCCCAAATGTAAGATTTCCCAACAAGCTTCTGTCTGTGTATTGCCTGTCATGACTTATCTGACTCCTCTTCCTTTAAAACTGGTTTCTCTAAATAAAACACTCCCTTCTCTTAATTTGAAACATCTCCCAAAATAAAACTTCTCTTCCTTTAAAACAAGTCTCCCTAAATAAGTCTCCATTCACTTCCTGTAAAACTCGTCTCCCTAAATAAAACTCCCCCTTCTCTTCCTGTAAAACTCGTCTCCCTAAATAAAACTCCCTTCTCTACCTTAAAAACTAGTCTCCCTAAATAAAACGCTCCCTCCATATTTAATGCACCCAGATCAACTTACCATAAAATTGTTTTCAGCATCCTTTTGTCACCCATTCCCTCACTTTTAGATTGTTCGCTCTTGGGAGCAGGGTCCTCTGAATCCTTTTTTTCTGCTGTAAACCATGTTTATTAAATTATTGTAAGACCCCTGTTTGTTATAAATGGTAAAGCACTGCATAACTTGCTAATGCTATATAAATAAATGATGTCTACAATTGAAATATTAGCCAGTCTGTAGATGTTGGAAGACTGTGGGTGAGATGGGCTTTTCATTCAAGCATAACAGCATTAGTAAAACTGAGCTCTCATGCTGATCAGAGATTGATATTACAGGTGTTTGGGTTGAGGTCAGAGTTGTGTGTGGGCCATTTAAGTTCTTTCACTCCCATCTCAGCAAACCCACTCAAGTTTGGACTTTGCTTTGAGTGGCATATTCATGCTAAAACAGTAACAATCTCTCCCTAAACTGTTGCCTTGAATAGGAGGCAAGGAATTGTCAAGAACAACAGTACATGCTGCAGCATCAAGTTTTGCTTTCAAAGGAAACCATTAAAACAGGCCCAGAGTATTATTACTCCTCCACCAGGCTTCTGTACACTGAAATAATAAACTTTCTAAATACAAATACTCTATACTGTTTATGAAATAATCAGGTTTATCTTCACTATCCCGCTCTCAGCATCTGTTTCTCTTCATTCTGTCTTTATTCATGGAGTTGACTTGGGTAAACAACAGTCCCTTTTCGCCCAACCCAGAAGTGCTGCAGACAGTAACACTTTTAGGATCCAAACAAATTTGCTTTCTATGAAGGAGGCTCAGCTTGCAATGTTAACCTTTCCTAGGCCACCGCTGCAAGATTCCTTTGCTTATACTGCAATATATCATTACAAGTCGGAAGGAGGTCAGTGGTGTGTAATGTTTCTGGGACCATGAACAGCAGAATGGTTCAATTAAAAAACAAAATACCTCTTTTCATACAGCTTTTCCTTAAAAACAAAACTTTATTCTTTACTACTAGGTCCATTTAATGACCTTATAAGCTAGAGTAGAAATAGAAAAACTGCACTACTCAGCACAAATAATTGTTTTCTCAACCAAAATGAGATTTGGTTTTTTTTATTGATTTACAAATTGTTAATTTGGTGTATTCATTTACAAACGGTAGAATTAAAATGGACAAGCTCTGGTAACAGCATTTATAGCATATTACTTCCAAATATGCTCTTTTTAACCCTTTCAGTGTCACCCCCATGCCTTTGATCTTGCTGCCCAGTGTATTGCCAGTAAACACGTGACTCGGTATAGGTCGAAGTGGAAACTGGAATTTCCAAAGTTGGCATTATGGTCCTTTTATGCCGGCAACGTGGAGTCCACTGCATCTGGCACTAAAAGGGTTAAAAAGCTGTGTATTAAAAAACTGGCTCAAAAGGGAAATGCAGAAAGCAAAACAAGCACAAGTATAAAAGTAAAAAATAAATATTGTATCCACCATCCTGTGTTTAGAAATATCACAGGCAGAGAAAGGAAAAAGTGTTTCTTTAAGAGGCATTACAGAATTTCTTGAGTGAAAACAGGGGCCTATTTATCAAAGGGTGAAGAAAAATCTCCACCAAAAGAACGTTGATAGACTTTATTTTTGGTAGATCTGAGAATTGTGTGAAGAACTGCCTCTTCACCCTTAGATAAATGACACCAAATAGTGTTAAAAAAAAAAAATCCTGCAAAATCCATTAAGGTCTGCCTATGCATAAGCAGTGTGACATTTTAAATCATAAAAAAATCATTTATTCAAAGTCAACATTTTCAGTCAAACAAATTCCTACAGGCAACATCAACTGAACTTTTCTCACTAAAAGTTTAAGAACGTATTCCTTCAGTCCATACAAAGAACTAAACACAAACAGTAACTAAAAATCTGCTTCTTCCAGGATTTCCTTTAGACAAGGCAATCCCTGCTAGTACATTCCGCGCCATCCAGCTCCCATGTTATCATGTTGCCCATAGTAGCCCCCGCTGTTTCCAGTATTGCCCCTTCCTGCAAAGAAAAGTACATTTCATAATTGTTCAATAAGAGACTAAAGTCCCATAGAACAGAAGCAATTTATCACAGGCGGTTGCATACAACCTCTAGATGCTTCAAAATGTTTTTGTGTGGGACAGAACAGACAAAAGCAATCGGCATGCTCTTGTGTGTAACCTTGAACCCTCTGCAAACTGAAAAGGAAAGAGCAGTGATTGCTGCATCGGTTTGTTGGGATTAAACGCTGCATTTTGCCAAGGGAATGCTACATTGGTGGATGGTTTCAAGTACATGCAGAGGCAACATGCTTTACTGCTTTTGAAGCAAAGTAGGTAGATGCAATCCTGTAACATTTTCAATTAATTTTTTGGGTGTCCAGAGTGTATTGTCATATAATAAACATTTGAAACAATCCCGCAGCCATGACAGTTATTGTAAATCACTTACAACTTCTATTGTCTCACAAACTACCGATATTGGGCACTTAGCACTTACCATAGCCTCCTAATCCATCAGGGTTTCCGTAACACCCACTGTAGTTTCCAGTCATGCCCATTCTGCTCACAGCTCCATAACCAGTGCCATCTAAAATAAAATGATTTAAGAACTTATTTCCCATAGGAATTGCTTATTTAATATTACTGTTGTAACAAGCTTTTATATGACAGACCAGTGATTGGCAGTAAAAGTCCCTACTGCTGTCACTATGTACCAAAAAGCTCTCATTTATTGCTGGTTCTCAGTTGGGACAATGCACCATATACCTGTGCCAACAAACTACAGGTCTGTGTGTCAGCGCCGAGTGTTTAATACAAAAAGTAAAAAAGTTTCTCTGTCTGTTCTCACTTGCTGAACAGGCCAAAATATAGGTTCACTTTTTTTTTTTTTTTTAAGGGGTTATTACTGGAGTTGCAAATACAGTATCTAATTCCATGATCTTCAGACCACAGGATTGTTTATTTATTTATTTTTAAATGGTGTTTTCCATGTGGAATGTTTTCTGAAATTAAGAAACAAGTTTTGAGTCAGCACAACACTCCTCAAGAGAACAGGTGCATGTTCCATTGTGGCCACAATCCACTAGACTCATCAGATTCAGCAAGGAACAGCACCTTATTGTAGGTTAAAAAGCCTTTATCAATACATGCCCCCAGTGGTATCAAAGAAGGTGCTTACTTTTGAATTCCAGGCTTGGAGGCAAGTTTTGGTTGCATAAAAACCATGTGCACTGCCAGAGTCTCCTGTAGGCTGCCAGTCCACACATGGGCTACCAAATAGGCAATCACAACCCTTATTTGACATCCCCATGGACTTTTTCATGCTTGTGTTGCTCTCCAGCTCTTTTTTACATTTAAATGTGACTCACGAGTTTAAAAAAAAAAAAAAAAAAAAATTGGGGACCCCTGGCTTAGACCAAAGACTAATTCTACATAGCATCAGTGATTGATACAGAGTATACACAGCTTCATAAAAAAAAAAAAAAAAAACACACAATAGACCACTATTTCAGACATGGTTTGATAGCATTTTATGAAACGACATACCTAAACCATCCCGGCCATAACATCCCATTCCAGCTCCACCTCCAGCAGTTGAATTCAAGAATAACTCAATGTACCTGTGTTCTAAGGTGGGAAGAAAAAAAAAAAAAAAAGTCTTACAACTATGCCAAAATGAGAGACTTTTCAGTAGACAGAAAGTCACGTTAAACATAAATAGAATTGCAGTGAAATTAAGATGGATTAACTATTTTCCATTACAAATGTACCTATTAGGCCTACAGCATACTGGACATTTGGAACATTGGGGTGTCCTAGAATAGAAACAGTCATAGGTATGTAGAGTGTATCCTTAACTATTGACTAATGTTGGATCACGGCAGCACTAAAAACGTTACGTCTGACAGAAGCTTTATCATAAAGCCTATATGGTTTAATTTTACCCAAGCTTCTATTACACCATTCCTGTCTCAGCTTACAGGTTTAGGCTGGTCTAAGCAGCATTACATCGACCACAAGCGCCTTATCACTTCCTACAGGTCATCTTTTGTGTTCGAATAAAACTATAAGTAGTCTAATATAAGCAGATACCATAGATCTATGAAAGTACACCCCTGTGTGAACCATAACTCCGCTTTAAATTATCAGGTATAGTGACCTTCAAAAGAAGGCAGCAATCAAAGACAGAACATGAATCTGAAATCTCAAAATATTAGAACTACTTTGCTTTTTGTGTCAACATGGAAGACTACTTACGCATATTATTTTTATCTTTAGACATGGCTGCTACTGCATCTTCGTGTGTTGCAAATTCCACATCAGCTTCTCCAGTTGCTCTGCCATCTGCTCCAACATCAATGTGAACTCTGATAGGAGTTAGGGGTGAAAAGAACTGTAAAGGGAGAAACAGGGTTTTATTCATACAGTATATAATCTGTAATGCTCCTATGTACTTATAAAAAATAGAAAGGAATTTTCCTTCTCTGTAACAGCATAATAGAGGAGAGACACTTACATTGGCTATATCACTTTCTGAAGCACGAAAAGGCAATCCTCTCATGTGTACAAAGTGCCCACTATGAAACCCTGCACTTCCATCACCAGCTCCAGCATATGCTTGAGTCATACCTGAATACCAGAAACATCCATTCAATACTTTACAGCATAAGTCAAATGGGAAAATACATTTCTAAACATTAAAACTAATCCTAAAAATGTTTTAGGATTTCAGAGAAAGATGGCAGTACATTTGCAATAGTAAATACTTTAAGTATATTGCAGCAAGGCAAAAATCAGTAGAAAAGAAATACCTCTGTTTTCTCTTAACCGGTCATCAAATCCTTCTGTTCCAAAGCCGTAGTTGTTAAAACCACCATAGTCCTCAAAACCACCATAGCCTGGGAATACAATAAAAAGGTACACTCAGCCTTAAAAAGTGTAACCACCATCTCCACCAAGGAAAAAAAGGGCACTCATTCTCTCGAACTAAAACACAGGCAAAGATAATGAATTCTAGAAAATATACTTACCTCCACCATACCCTGCACCTCCACGCATTCGATCATAGATATTTCCACGGCCAGCTCCATAGTAAGCTCCACGGCCTCCCATAGGTCTGTCATATGGCCCTGGCCGCTGTCCCATCATTCTCCGAGGAGGATCATAATGTGACCTTATTTCACCTCGGCTACTTTTAAATATCTCAATGTATCTATACAAACGTTTGGAAAGAATAATTCAGTAATGGAGAACAAGCAAGACAAGTATTTTCCAGTGAAGAAATAAATAATGCTATTTTAACCCATGAAAACTCCAAAACAATTTGTACAACTAAAAATTAAGCAAAAAGAAATGTTATCATAAATTAGCATTTAAACATTAAAAACCGCATCATCTGTACGGACGACAGAGAAGTTTAAGAAGTAAAAATGTAACCCCCTCCCACCAAAACGGAGCCCAAAAACAGAAACAGAAAAGAGGAATAACCTTCCCAGTCTGTCCATCCCCACCTGTGCCCTATTCTTTCTTTGTGTTTCCCCAGAGCATTTTCTGCTATCTCCTTTGAAGCAAACTGCACGAAGGCCTCCCCTGTGCTTCTCCCCTGGTAGTCCACCGTCAATGTAATCCCATTTGGCACGATTCTCAACCCTTTAACCCAAGGACAAATAACCCCATCAGGGGAACAGTGTTAAAGGCTGAAACAATCCCATCTCAACAATAGTAACAGCTTTAAAATCTCAGTTACCAACCAGAAGACTAAATTTTCAGTACCTTTTTTTGCCCACCACCCCGCAATAAGACATTAATAAATTAACTGCTTGTGTTAATTTTAACTTTATACCAAACCCATAAATATCTTGACTTTAAAAGAAAAAAAAGGGACAATATGTTTGTGTGTTTAAACCTCGTCTCTACTGTTCTAAGAAAAATATGATCAATGTTTTAGCAAAAGAAAGGTCATGTGTTAAGTAGAGTGTCAACATTTAAAGTCTAACATACATGAAGGTATAAAAATGGCTTCCTCAGAAGTAGCTAGTATTAGGCAGTAATCTTGACACTCCACAACTTAAGTAACTGAACAACAAAATTGGTTATTTTTGAAAGCTATGCACTAGTAGTTTTACAAAATTTGCCTCGAGATACCTGAGAAAAACTGTACAATCTCTTCTTTACTGCAGCCAAAAGGAAGTCCACGAAGCCGAACTGTTCCATCAGAGTCTGTTTCCACATCATCAGTACTGTTGTGTTTTAAAACCCATTCCATTTCTGTGTTGTTTGACTTAAATACTGAAAGACAGCATTTGATATTGCTTTCAGATATGGTACCCTTTTGCAAGTAGGTGGTTTATATCAGGGGCCCCCAACCTCTTTTGACCCGGGGACCAGTTGAAGGCTCCGCCGGCGCCCAATTCAAGACTGTCCACGGCCCGGCAGTTGGGGATCCCTGGTTTATATAGTTTTAAACTTTACTCAGCCAAAATGTTTTGGTAAAATAAAATATAATTCTAAGCAACTTTCCAACCTACATTTATAATTTCTATTGGCTTTAGTTATGAGTAAATCGAGTTGCAATTGAAAACAGTGCTTATAAAGGAATTGCATCACTTAAATGAAAAGTGTTTAAAGTAATTAAGTTATAATGTACAGTTGCCATGTAGAGGTGTTTTGCTTTAGAAAGACTAATTTATATAAACAAGCTGCTGTGTAGCCATGGGGGCAGCAATTCAAAGCTGAAATCTCTTCTAAGGCCTTAGCTGGCTTGCAATTTAGTTTCAGAAGTCAGAACTAGGAGTGCAGAGAATGTAAAGATACCACAAACAGTAGTGATTACAAATATATTTTAACTATTAAAAATGTTTAATGAATATACTGGAAAGTTGCTCAGAATGTCGCTCTCACTAATTAAAAAAAATGTGTTCTTTCCAACTTAGGTAAAGGACAAAAAATACCTTCTATGTATCTGTGTCCCATATATTTTCGGTCTTTCTCCAAAGCCTTCTTAAGGTCTTCCTCTGTGTCCAATATAATAAAAGCCTCACCACTAGGACGTCCTTCTTTGGAGGTAGTAAAATGGATCCCACTAACACCATCAATGATACTGCATTCTGTGGTATTGTTAAAACAAACACATGAATATGCTTTATTTCAAAAAAGTCACCTGTTACACAATATAAAGTATAAAATCCTTCTGCAGAGGTAAGTAGCATGGCAGCTTTCTTTGCGCTTCAAGGGCCAGTAACAAAAAAAAAAACTAAACAGGTTCTAAAAGAAAACATTAATGCATATAAAACCCTTTTTTTTTTAAACATGTGCTTTTAACCCTACAGCACAAAGGGGATGAACATAGCAGGTAAGAAAGGATGTAAAAAACATTAATCTGTCCTTCATAAATACCTTGTTAATTCAGGAATTAAATTTTATATTGTAGAGTGAATTATTTGCAGAGTAAACAGTGTAATTTAAATATAAAAACAGCATCATAAAAATCATGACAGAATCCTTTTAAGGAGACTTCACTTAAAGGGGAATGCCACACAAACATAACAAGCTTTTTGAAAATTAAACATAATTTCAAGAAACTCTGCAATATACATCAATTAAAAAAAAAATATGCAGACTTTTCAGAATTTAATGGTTTTGAACAGTTCCCTAAGGCTAGCCCCCTGCTTTTCTGAGCTGGCTGGCTAATGTTACTTTGTATCAGCAGCCATCTGTCCTTAGCCTGCATCCTCCAAACCCCACAATTTCCTGCACACATGAATTCAATAAGGAACAGATCATCGCAGTGCAATGCATTGTGGGTTATGTAGTTCCTGCATGCTGTCTGTAAGCTGTGGAGAAGTTGTTACAATTTGTAACATCAGTGTTTTAGCCCCTCCTTCCCTGCCAGGATTTCAAATGATGCAGAAAGAGAAGAACTGCTAAACAGCTGGATTTCAGCATAGAAAATGTCATGTATTCATACTTTTTGAAGAAACCGGTAACTGTTATAGGTATCTTAGGGGTTTCTGTGTTATGTGGACCTCTATCAAATTTTGGTTTGGAAGCCGGATTTCCCATTTAAGGAGTAAAAACACTACAGGCCAAGTGTCCAGTATGGCACAGGTCTTTATACAAATGTTTAAGAAAGAATGTTCATTTAATGCATCTTTTGTAAAGGATCTGCTATTTTACAGTATACAGATTGTAGCATCCATCAGTCATCTATACAACAGTGAAGAAAAAGCCTTCTGCTAAATTTAATGGCAGCTTCCAATCCATAAGAGTTTACTTTATACATGCATTAAACACAGAACTGCTCATGTTCTAAATTTCTGAATATGCAGGGTGCCCACCTGAAAAAAACTCAAGTACTTCTTCCTTTGTACATGACCAAGGCAAGCCTCGAACCCTTACAATGTATTCTTCTGACATGTCTTAAACAGCCCTGTTATAAAAACAAAAAAAAAAAAAAGTTTATACATAAGACAAGTTTGTAACAATCATGCAGGAGAAAATTAAGACAAGTGAAAACTTGCAACAAATTCACTAGGGAATTGATCATGCAAATCCATGTTTAGGATTACATCAAATGGTACAATAAAATTAATAGTAAAGCCAATGTAGAATAAGGTAGACGTGTATTAAAGGAAAACTTTAACCCCGACATGAATATTTAAGCATCAGAATACTGCAGCTCTGTAACATTAAGAAGTGTGAAAGCAAAAGACAACTGTCTTTTAATTGGCTCGTGTGACCTAACATGTATGGTGTGTTTGTGCTCTGTGAATCCTACAATCCCAGTGGGCGGCCCTTATTTTGAAAATGGCAATTGATTACCCAATGGCACATACTACTAAAAAGATTATCATGAAAATGGTTTATTTACATGAAGCAGGGTTTTAAACGTGAGCTGTTTTATGTATAGTCTTCCTTTATGACAAAGTTATTTCCAGGACAGGTATGGGACTGGTTATCCGGAATGCTCAGGACCTGGTTCTGTATAAAGGATCAGTCTAACAGATCTACATACGTTAAGACTAATAGAAAATCATTTAAACATTAAATAAACCCAATAGGCTGGTTTTGATAAATAACGTCAGGTCAAGGTATTTTATTATTACAGAAAAAAAATTAAAATTAAATCATATCAAAAAAATTCGGACTATTTGGATAAAATGGAGTCTGTGGGAGAAGACAGTCCTATAATCCAGTAATTTCTGGATGATGGATTTCCAGATAACAGATCCCATACCTGTACAATGCAATAAAAAAATAGTCCTAGTCTGCTGTCTCGCAATATGTAGTATCCTCTATATTGCTAGTTTCAAGAAAGCAGCTAAGGGAGGTCTAGTTCAATTGCAGGTATGGCAAATGGTAAATTCGGATCGGTATTCAGGCGAATCTTTCACGAAGGATTGAGGGGTTTCGGCCGAATCCAAAATTGTGGTTTTGGTGCATCCCTAATTCTTAGTGAATGACATTTTTTTGGTTGTTTTACACCAACCTTGATTTTAGTTAAGTTGTACTTCAGATTTCTATGGAGATATTTGGCACTCAAAATTCACATTCAATTAACTCCAAAGCAGACGTGGGACGGAGATCTGCGGCTTCTGACAAATGCCAGAGGGGCTACCATAAGATGCCATAGAAAGCCACTATTTATTGGGCCTGTTTGTGTCTCTTTCTACTTGAAATGCCTATTTTGAATCCCTGGACAGCTCCAAAGAGTACAGGGTCACTGTATTCACCAACCAGTTATCATATTTATCCCATCCTTAGGAAACAAGCCATTAGTTTACTGTAGCCCTCACTCACTAACATGATAGAGGGACAGTAGTGTAGTCAAGTAGTTCAGCTGACTCATGAGGGGACATACAAAGCCTGGTGGTACCTAAAAGTCCCTACTAGACCGCTACACGTAATGGAAGGTGACTTCACTGCTCCTCAGGAAAGGCCTGGGATGAAACAGGCAAATGGCCAAACTATAGCCGGCTGCATTACTTATGACGCCAGGACTGTTATAAAGAAACAGTAACACCAAAAACTGAAAGCGTTTTAAAGTAATGAAAATATCACAAAGTGTTGCCATGCACTTAAGTGATGTGCGGGCAGACCCAAGGCCCGCGGGTCGGGCCGACTCCTGGACGAAATGTGCGGGTGGGTGCGAGTTGAGCTCTTCTCCTGCTCTTCCCGCCCGCAACCTAGTACTGCCGGCCCCGGAATTTATAGACTTCTGCCTGCCCCTTTTGTGAGGTCACTGCGGACGGCCCCGGGTCTATAAATAAAGGGGAGCAGCGGGCCTGGGTTGGATGCAGGTTAGGGAGCAGGCAGGTTAGGGTCTAGAAATTTTTGACCGGCACATCACTACTGAAACTGATTGGTTTGCTTCAGAAACACGACTATAGTTCATATAAACAATCTGCTGAGTAGCAATGATGGAAATTGAAAAAGGCTATTTGGCACAGGTTATTATAGTGGATAACAGATAACACCATTATGTTCTACAGAGCTTATCTTGCGGTGTAACTTGAGCCTTTTCTCCTTTGAATGGCTGCCCCATTGCTACACAGCAGCTCATTTATATAAACAATAGTAGTGTTCCTGAAGCAAACAGCAGTTTTACTAGTGCAGGGCAACACTGCATTATATTTTTATTACATTAAAACAATTAAATTTTTTGATGTTACTGGTCCTTTAACAATACAGGGATCATTATATATATATAATATATACACACACACAACGTAACAGACCTCCCATACACACAGGAGCTGTAGCTCTCACCTCTGCCAATCAGTTAGAACAGAGGAACGTGCAGCACAAAAGCCCAAGCTGAACAGCGCAGCTGTGGTGTATTGTTCACGCACGCGCAGAGGAACGGAGACGTACAGAGAACGTCGCACCAAACTTCCAAAGATTCCACTTTCGGTTTACCTCAGACAAGCGTAGGTAGGACGCCTGTGCTATTCAATATACCAAGTATAACCAACCCCTGATACAACATTTCACTCTAAAATAACACAAAATGGCGGCCAAGGCCTAATGCAAGCGCCTTGTAAAGCTATTCTCAATGGGCGGCCGTAAGACGCAATATCGGATAACTCTTTCCCGTCACCGGCCAACACTAGCGTATTAGGAAGGCCGCAGTTTGCAGTCGTTCCCTTACCTGTAGCGCGTACAATAGGATGCCGGTTTGAGGAGGCAATCGAGCAGAAGCTGTTCTTTCTCGCACACACAACGCGTGAAGGCTACGTGCGGGCGTACAGCGGCGTAATCTTACAACCCAGAGAGCGGGAAAGGCAGACCGGAACTGACGAAGAGGTAAAACCATCATTTCCGCCCTATAATGGGCGTGATCATTCCGATTTCCAAAGTTGTTCCGAGGGGAGGGGGTAGATTAAATGAAATAAGGAAAGTTAGTGCTTTACTATATTGAGCGGAATTGGTGCAACGAACGTGTGAAGAAAGAGGGAACTCTACATAGCTGGGATCTCGCCATTAAATAACTGAGAGAAATAGGAGATGTTAAAAGAAAACAGATTAGTGTAAATGGTGAATTTAAAGCAAATATTTGTATGACAAGAAGACCCAGCACAAGTTTAATAAAGCACACAAGGGGGCCCATTTACTTAGCTTGAGTGAAGGAATAGAATAAAAAAAACTTCGAATTTCGAATGATTTTTTTGGCTACTTTGACTACGACTTTGAATCAAACTAAAAATCGCTCGACCATTCGATAGTGGAAGTACTGTCTCTTTTAAAAAAAAACTTCGAACCCCTAGTTCGCCACCTAAAACCCACCTAACATGAATGTTAGCTATGGGGAAGGTCCCCATAGACTTGTGAACAATTTTTAGGTTGAAGAAAAATCATTCGATCGATGGATTAAAATCCTTCTAAACTAACGATTCGAAGGATTTAATCGTTCAATCGAACAATTTGAATTGTGGTAAATCCTTCGACTTCGATATTCGATTTCAATTCGGCAGTCGAATATCAAGGGTTAATTAACCCTCGATATTTGACCCTAAGTAAATCTGCCCCCTAGTGTAAAAAATTAATACAAATAGAGCTCACGACCCATTACAGATCATCCCGTCAGTCTTTGTTTATTATTGTTTGTCTCTGGACTCAAACTGCAAATTCCACTTTGTAACCTGCCTTTTTTTTTGTTGTAGGCAAGGTTGCCCTCTGTTCTGAAAACAATAATACTGGTAGGGTTGCCTCCTTTGCTGATGGCTAAACCTGAACACGTGTGTGTTTGGGGGGGGCAGATAACATTGGGTGTGGGGCAGTGATGTAGGAACATGCAAAAATCCTATTTAGTAATGTCTGGCACTCTTCTTTCCTGGCAGTTCTGGAGTTTTTTTCAGATGCAAGTGCCACTATTGTTCCCTTTGTTGCATAAGCACAAGCCTGCATCTGCCTATTTGAAATATAAGAGTGTGTGGTTATTCACACATTATTCTGAATAAATACACCTGGGTATGGGAATATGTATGACTAAAAATGAATGGTGCAAGAATTCCTATTTACATTTGGAAAGCAGTGCCTTTGTGTTACATTATCATATTCAAGAAATGGGCAGGTGGGTGAGACAAAAAGCCACACAGGAACTTTGATCCTCCTAAATTGACCAGTTGCCATCGTACTTGTTGGAAGACCAAAGGTGACATTTTAACATAAAACATATGTAAAATAAACGGAGTGATCAAGCAGTTAGTTGGCTTGACGAGTGAGTGGGCTGTTCTCATAAAATGATTTATCACTCATTCAGCAATTTATCTGCTATGCTTAGTACTTAGTTTCTGTTTTGAACTTGGTTTTATTGAGTTTTGATTACAAGATACATCATTTTCCATTCAACAATAGAAGTCCAAACATCAAACTGAAAGAAATTCAGACAGGGATAACCATGAGAGAAAGCAATTAAGATAACTATATTTTTTGTGTAGTGCTAAAACAGGATTATCCAACTGTAGTCTTATGGGTCCTTCAAGTAATTTTTATGCCCCCCCCCAAAAGATCTCTACAAGCTTCTTTGTATGACACAATGATTTTATATTAATCCTGCTCCGTAAACATGGGGGGCAAGACTGCACTGTTATAAATTATATTCCATCCTGTTTATCTCTTTTTTTTATGGTAGGAATAGCAGTTTGTTCCATTTGCTGCAGTTAGAACATTATTTATCAGTTGTTGAGATACCTTTTTTTATGTATTCTCACTTCGGGGTCTAAGGATCTTTTATTTATGAAGAAATAACTTTCTGTAAATAGAGTCCATAACAGTTCTGTAAACAGATTAGTTGTGTTCAATTTGCTTCTGTTGGATTTTCTCCAGAACAATAGTTATAAAATGTATGGATTTTTTTGGGTGACTATTTCCACCATACTCACAGCTATTCCCAATTTTCTACCACAACTATTATCTGACATGGTTTCCCTCACCAGATGTGTGGCCTAATAGAGCTCATACTCTGGTTGGGGGAAACAATAACATTTTGTCAAAAATCCGCCATACACACACAAATGTTATGCTGCCTGTACCAGGAGGGTGGATCCGGCACGGGCAGCCATGTTGGGCACACGCATGTGCATAATAAGATAGTGCCCCAGATATGCACGTGTCACAAAGCTGCAAAAATAGAGCTACAATATGTAGGCCATTTAAGCCAAATTTAAAACAAAACACCAAAACGATCATTTCTTTTCAGATGTGTTTTTTTTATTAAGTTTATATTACAAGTGTAGAATCAGGGGCTCACTGGGCTGTGGTTTGCACAAAGTAATACTGGAGTTTGCTCTTTTTGCAGTGCTGAGTATTCACTATTAAAAACTGTTCTCTCACCGTTTCTCTAGTTTCTTGAATTTTGCTTCTGTAAGGAAATAAAAGGTGAATATTATTATGAATTGTGGTCATAAATTACAACAACTAAAAAATCTCAGTAGTTCACTTATGCATACATATTTACTTGAACTAAATAGCTGAAGGAGAACTAAACCCCCCTACATACAAAAGCTCCCCTCTCAATTCTCTGGAGATAAAAATGCAGAGCAGTGCTGCAGAGTCCACAGGAACCATCTTCAGTCCCTTCTGATCCTCTTCTGGCAGTACACCAACGCAAAGCCAGCCATAGCATGCAGAGTTGAAGCTGAACTTGGACTAGCTCTAACTGTGCATGCTCCACGCCATTGAAGAGACCAGAAGAGGACAGTGAGGCACTGAAGATAACACATGTGAACTGTGCTGCACTGCTCTGCATTTTTATCTCAGGTTTTTAAATAGAAGCACTTTTCTATGTAATAGACTGAGGAAGAGGTGAGGCAGGCCTATGAAGGGCAGTTGAGGGGGCTTTTGTATGTAGGGGGCTTAGTTAATGTATATTAAATGCTGTGATTTTAAGATACAAAAGCCCTCAGTAAAGAATTACTTGGCATTTTTTTTCTGTCTTTGTACATTGGTTGCATATGCAGAGATTTTACTCATGTAAGCTCGCTAATGTGCAGATGTCTGCATTAAACAGTTCTTTTCCCATAAATATCTCAGAAATAGAAAAGAAAAAATATTAATTTGGGAGACATTTTAGAGCAGAATAACATAATGGCAATTTAAGTTAGAAGCAGCTGCAAATACTGCCATGCATGCAGGCAAAAGGCACTTCTATGGGGCCGATTCACTATTGGTCGAATATCGAGGGTTAATTAACCCTCGATATTCGACTGGGAATTAAAATCGTTCGATTTCGAATATCGAAATCGAACGATTTAGCGCTAATAATTCGATCGATCGAATTATTATTCGATTCGATCGAACAATAATTCGATCGATCGAATTATTATTCGATTCGATCGAACGATTTTTATTCGATCGAACGATTAAATCCTTCGAATCGAACGATTCGAAGGATTTTAATAAAACGATCGAATGAAAATCCTTCGATCAAAAAAAACTTAGCAAGCCTATGGGGACCTTCCCCATAGGCTAACATTGACTTCGGTAGGTTTTATCTACCGAAGTAGGTGGTCGAATTTTTTTTTAAAGAGACAGTACTTCGATTATCGAATGGTCGAATAGTCGAACGATTTTTCATTCGATTCGTTCGAATCGTTCAATTTCGATCGAATTCGATCGAATTTAACCAATTCGATGGTCGAAGTAGCCAAAAAATACTTCGAAATTCGAATTTTTTTTTTTATTCGAACCCTTCACCCGAATTTTGTACATCTGCCCCTATGCCTCACAAATGATCTTCATACATGAGAAAAATAACCTGCTATGACTACAATAAAAACACAGAGCCTGCAGTACCCAATCTTTTTGAATAGGCATCCAGTTTGTAGGCTGCATTTTCCAAAGAGGCCACCTGTTCTTCAATCTGATTTATTTGTTCAAGATAGGGCTGTAGACTAGCATCTGTAGAACAAGAAACAAAACACAAAAGTTTATTATTTTCCTATGGTAAACTCTCTTTCACCATTGATAAACACTCTTCGAAAAATCCCATAGGAATGAATAGAATGTGGGTGAATTTTTCTGTGGTAAACGCTAATCTCACATTTTGATAAATCTGACTCTAAATGAACATTTAGGGGGTTATTTATCAAGCTCCAATATCCGAAGGTCGAATAATTCCTAGTTTTCAGAGCAAAAAAAAACAAACTATGAATTATTCGAGATTTATTAAAGTCCAATGGTCTAAAAACTGCGGATCTAAAAGCTATCGAGGTCCTATGAGCTTTGGCAGTGATAAAATGCCCTATTGTGTACTTAACATGGGAAATACATTAGTATATTAAAGGAACAGTAACACCAAAATATGGTTATCATATAATTTACTGTTATGCAATGGTAAAAGCTGTGTGTTTGCACAGGTTACATAACAAATAACAGATAAAACACCATTGTATTGGGCAGGGCTTATCTGTTATGTGCTATGTAAGCCTTTTCTCATTTGAAGAGCAGCCTCCATGGCTACACAGCAACTTGTTTATATAAACTATGATAGTCTTCTGAAGGAAACACTCCAGTTTTACCAGTGCAGTGCAACAGTACATTATATTTTAATTACTTTGATACAATTTCCTGTTTGGTGCTACCGTTCCTTTAAAAACGGAGGTACCACAAAATGAGGGGTCGAAGGATTTATGTACTGACTCCACAGCCCTGCTTTATTTAATGGAAGTCAAAACCTGATGTGTTTCATGATCTCAGACACAGAAACTGCAAAGTCTGTTATGAATTAAACAATTTAAAATAAATTATATGCATTAAAGAAAATTTTCATGCTGATTTACTCACACTTTTTATTTAAGTCTTTGAGATTCCGACTGATATTTCCAGCAATATCTTTCATCTCCATATACTTTAGAGAGGTAAGTTTATTCATATTTTCCAGAAGTTTGTAGTCCTCACTGGTAGCTATAATAATAAATGAGTGTTAATACAATAACTATTCTATGTCTAGGAATACCATTGTCTTCCAGATTAGGGCTATAGAGTCACTATTGAGATTAAGATGTCCATGGCATTAGAAGACGTCTTGGCACAATTTGCACCACATCTAGTAAGCAATTAATGACATCTTTACTTTCAGGCAGGTAACAAGTAAATGCAAATTGCTGATTGGTTGCTACGAGTCTACCTGTTACAAACATTATATTAACTCATTTTATTATTTTATTAACTTCATTTGTTTACATGGTGCTTACTGTTGGCAAAAGAGCCAAAACATACTTAAATGCCTAGTAGGGAATAGAGTCTGAATAGAGAATACCTTAAATTTTGATAATTTAGTTTTAAATACCTGTATATATTGGACTGAACCTTTAATTGGTCAATGTGCATCTAGTTTTAAATAGAATAGGCACATAACTGCATGACAAATGCTTTTATACAGGCCACATTTCTCTAAGGTGACTTCAAATATCCTAATTACAGAAAAAAAAGGTTTGCTTTATTTATATGCAGTTTTAAAGATGCATGGAGACAACCCCCCCCCCCCCACACACACACACAAGGAACCCACTAACAAAATAAGCATTTGGTGCAATAAAACCTTCAAACAATTTAGATATTAATTTAGATAAGATAAAAGTCACTAAGTGTGAACTGACTAGCTTTATAGCTGACTTTATCCTGCCTGATATGCTTATATGATTGATGCTAATACAGTATATTATGCTGTGATGTATATTAGAGTCCAGGTTCGGAGTGGGCCAACGGGACACCGGGAAAAACCCCAGTGGGCATGCTGTCATGAGCCCAGCCAGCTCGGACTCACTCCCTGCCTGAATACATTGTCGCTGCCCTGGACCTCTCTCTCCGGCCCTGGTTGAGGCAAGAAAAGGTACACACGCGGTGTGGGGGGGGGGGGTTAGTTTGGCTGGAAGGTTCTTGAGGCTGGGGGGGGCAGAAGGGAGCCAAACTCTTGGCCCTTCAAGCCGACCCTGTTAAGAGTCATACTCATGCTGCTCAATTGTCCAGTGATGTACTTCTTATCATGATATCAGATTTTATATGCTTGCCTTCATATAACATACAAAGGGTGCTGACAGCACTCACCTGTTAACTCCCCTGTGAGATAAAGTGCCATTTTACTGAACATATCCCCGCAGAGCTCGTTGATGTCAGCCTCTGGAGGTTCAACAGCTTCTTCTGCTGTTTCCACTGTAGCATCATCTAAAATGATCATCAAAATATACATTTAGCAACACAGAGTAGTATCAGACCTCCTCATCATCTTGGGCAATTCATCTAAACACCCTAGGCCTCAGGAATAAACTTTGGCTGTAGGATCTCGAGAAAGGGATTAATGTGGTTGAAAGAACGGTTTTATTTACTTTGGCATATAATAACATCTAGAGAATATACTCTCAAATCATATATGATTTGTGATTGATATTTAAACGTGTATGTGTATATATATATATATATATATATATATATATATATATATATATATATATATATGTATATATATATATATATATATATATATATATATATATATATATATATATATATATATATATATATATATATATATATATACACACCTGTGTACCAGAGAATACAGGCACATGTTTTTTGGGTGGGGTATAATCTTATCAGCAATGTCTACCATTGCAATTTTCTTATAAAGAATGTGTATCAATTTTTTAATGGCAACTAATAAAAATGAAATAGATCTCTGTAGGAGTGGGCTAGTAAGGGTGCAGCAGTTATGTTCATGGATCCACACACACACACACACAATTTATCTGCAGTCGGGGGAAGTACCCCTTTCTTTATTTTAGTACACTACTAGTATCAACATTTCCATGGGATTAAACATCCCTTCATCAGGATGCATAGTAGTAACACTATTGCTGCACCATAGTAAGGGTGCAGCAAGAAAGAACCCAGAATTTTACATACAACTGCACCTCGAGGTGTCACACTGCATAGACCTCGCACCTGGGGAGCAGACATAACATACCTCCCAACATTTTGGAAATAAAAAGAGGGACAAAAAAGTTGCCACACGCAGTGCGGAAAATTTTTGTTGACCATGCACATTTTTGTGGTCACACCCCCTAATTACCATGTTCATTTTACAAAATTTGGCAGGTTATGAAAGTTTGAAATATTTCTGTGTTTTGTTCAGTTATTATAGTTTTGCTAATGAAGATGATTTGCCCTTTAAGCTGTGAGTCTAACTTCTCCCAAGAGAGCTGTTCTGGGCTCTCTGCCAAAAGCCAATTAAGTTAGAAACTTTCTTTTTCTAGCTGTTCAGTGCAGAGAAAATCTAGACTTTCCAGTACAAACGAGGGACTGCGGGTTGAGAAATGAGGGAATGTCCCTCTGAAAACGGGACAGTTGGGAGGTATGGACATAACTTTGCAAATTGTATTATGGATGCCAGCGTAATATTAAAACTTAAGGTGTTGTATCACTAGTATCATGATTTTCATTGTTTGCAGCCAGTGGGCCCACATAAAACCTTAGGCTCCTCTCCTCACTCAACCTCCTTATTCTCCTAGTCTCTTTTCTCTACATATTATACTATATTCTTCAATTATTAAGCCTCATTGTTCCCAAAAAGAATAGGTCAAATGATTAGAAGCAAGAGGCCCACTGACACCTGGACCCACCGGGAGTTTTCCTGGTATCCTGGTGGACCAGTCTGACACTGGTTGCAGCAATGCAGCAATTAAAGCGGAAGGTCATGCCAAAAGCCTATTGCTTGGCTGAGGAGAAGTGGTTAATACATGAAATACAGACATTATCTGACCTTGAGACGTCACTGACTGAGATGCAGAGGGAGCCATAAGCTGTTCATTTAAAGGTGGTTTGTCTGGCCCTTCCTGTTCAGCCATAGCAGTGAAAGAACTTAGACTTTTTTCAGTTCCTTTGCCACTGGGAATCTGTAATAGAGCAAACCTAATTGTTACACCTTTAAATTGATTTTGCCAACAAAATTGTTTACATTTACCCAACATCTGTGTATGGTAAAATAGTTTTTGGGGGGAAAATAGTTTTACTTTATTTGGTGGTACAGTTATTGACACTTTTTGTGCTTACATGGGGAATCAGTTTCTTTTTATTTCTTTTTTGTTTCTGATAATAAATAGCAGGCCCATTTGACATCATGGCAGAAATTTTCAATATATACACTCTGAATCAGATTCTCTGTCGCCGATGGGACAAAGAAGAATCAAATACCTTAATTTGAAACATTAGAATAGCAAAAAATATGTAGCATTGGTAGTTACCATTACCAATGCTCCCTTGTGGCTATCTAGGTTTGTGCATGTGCAGTATCTCTAAATTTCACTACTGTCCACATGCACGTGTCTAAGAGGGTTATGTAATAAAAGGCATTAAATTTGTCCAGGGGCAATAATAACCCAAATCAATTAGCAGTCAGCATTTACAGGTCACCTGTTTAAAAGCAAACATCTTATTAGTTGCTATAGGTTACTGCTCCTGGGCAAACAATGCATTTTATTACATATGGGGGTTAGAGTCTTAAGAAGCCATAAGGAAGCCTGGGGAATATAGCTAAGTTGGCAACACAGCACTAGGCAAGAAAGATCCGTGGGTCATGTGGGGGTGCTTAAGGTAAAGGCACCCCCCATGTATTACCTCTTTCTTGTCCTTTAAATAATAAGTATAATTCATGTGTTTGAAAATCCGGTAGGGCATTGGCAGATAGGCAGACTCTGATTCAAGTACTTAGCACTTCATGCCAATGTAATTATGTGTTCTCAGTTATATATAAGCCATAGGTACAGTTGCCAGTAGTATTGGGCCCTCCGACGTACTTGTTTCACTTCCTCCAGCCCTGCACACTTTCTCCATGTTTAGGAGACTTTAGGAGAAAATACACTTCATCTCTGGCAGCTACAGACAACAAAGTGCCTCCCCATTATAATGTGCACCCAGACAGTCAAGCAGGGTCGGGCCAAGGTATTTTGGCACCCTATGCAAGGGCTTCAATCAGTGCCCCCCCACCCGTTCCTACATTACCATTTCCCACCTTACCATTCATATTGCCCCCTGTGCCAGTAGCCATTATGTTGCCCTATGTACCTGTGCTAGCACCTATCATATTACCCCCATTTGTACCTGTACCAACTGCAGTCAATCCCTCAGATTGCCCCCAAGCCCCCAATTTGTACCTGTGCCAGCATAAGACAAAACATCCATCATAGTGTTACCCCCAGTCTGTAATTATGCCAGCAGCAGCCAAAACAAATCCATAATATTGCCCCTAATTTGTACCTGTGCCAGCAGAAGGCAAAAATCCATCATAATGCCTCAAACATCTGTGTACCTGTCCCAGCACCTATCATATTACCCCCATTTGTACCTGAGCCAGCAGCAGCAGCCAATACCTCATATTGGCCCCAATCAGTACCTGTGCCAGTAGCAGCCAGGAAATCCACAATATTGCCTCCAAATATGTACTTGTGCAAGCAGGAGCCAAAAATCCATCATATTGCCCCCAAATATGTATCTGTGCCAGCAGGAGCTAAAAATCCACCATATTGCCCACAAATATGTGCAAGCAGCTTCCAAGAGGGAGGTGGGGAGTGCCCACAGTATTAATCACGGACAAGAGGGGTTGGAAAAGGTGGTTTATAAAATTGAATAACTATTAAAGGCCAAGCAAACCAGGGTTAAAAAAAAGAAAGCAAAAGCCCCATCACGATTGTGCCCTAGGAGGCACCTACTCTGCCTACCCTAGTTCCGGCCCTGCAGTCAAGCCCTACTTCCGTGTTACCGCTACTAAACCAATGTGCCCCTCATTTACTGGTCGCATATTGCTGATGTCACAAGTTTCTGGTTGTAAGGGATTTTAGTGGGTTGAATAAACACACACTGGGTAGAGGTGCGTCAGTCGCAAGCCTAAGGTTATTTATCGTCTTGGTACAGTTTGCCCTTCCAGAAAGAATATTGAAAATGGCCGTGTAAGTTGTGAAATAACTAACCATATTAGAAACATTTTTTATAGCCTATCTATTTTAGGGATGCACCAAATCCCGGATTCGGTTCAGGATTCGGCCTTTTTCAGCAGGATTCGGCCGAATCCTTCTGCCCGGCCGAACCGAATCCTAATTTGCATATGCAAATTAGGGGCAGGGAGGGAAATCTCGTGACAAAACAAGAAGATAAAACATTTTTCCCCTTCTCACCCCTAATTCGGGGGTTCAGCCGAATCCAAAATAATGGATTTGGTGCATCCCTAATCTATTTACACTTTATTTTTAAACTGAACAATACCTATATTACTGGCAGTGAAGGAAATATTCAACACTCCTTGTATCATTTACACCATTAGAAGCTAGACTATTCATCTTTTATCCATATTGCCTCCCTTTACAAAGGAAGCTTAGTGATATTTCCACCCCTAGGAGTTAATTTACAACCCAATCCATTGCAGCTGTGACTGGTTATGAGGCAACTGGTGAAAAGGCTTATGTTTGCTCCTTATTTGTGGTGTTCACTCGACAAAGGGCTTTGCCTGAAACACTTGGGGTGAAGACCGACGCAACTACTTGTCACGGCTACAAAATAGACATATAAAAAAAAGACAATAGTGACAATTGGGTTTGCTAAGACACTAGGGGCTCATTCATAAACACAGGGCTCATTTGCCCCTGGGCAGTAACTCTTAGCAACCAATCAGTGATAAGCTATTTTCAGCCAACTGCAGGTTGAACACTGAAAACAAGCATTTAATTGGGAGCCATGGGTTACTGCTAAGGTTGCCACCTTTTCTGAAAAAAAATACTGGCCTTCCTATATATTTATATTTTTTCCTTATTAATAACATTGGGATCAACCATCATTTTTACTAGCCAGGCCGGTAAAATACCGAGCAAATTTGCCCAGTGTTAAAGGGCACCTGTTGGGTAAAAATGTTATCCCCAACCAAAGGTGAGGGCTATTAGAGCCTGCATTTCAGTTGGGGATAACAGAAGTTTTTAAAAAAAAAAAAAGCCCCCTGCTATCGCTACACTCCCCGCACCTGGAGGGAGCTCCCACTGCGAGCAGCCATGTCGGTCACTCGCATGCGCATAATGAAAATGTGCCGCAAATTGCTCATTATGCGCATGTTATGTGCATGCGAGTGACACAACATGGCTGCTTGCATCGGAAACTCCCTCCTGGTGCGGGTAGCATATCACTGGCGGAGGGCATTGTCCTATGGCAGGGTATTTTGTTTGGCATTTTGTAGCCACAAAAAGTAAATCTTAGCAAAGCCAATTTTCACTATTGTCTATTTTGTAGCGGTGACAAGTAGCTGCTACTAGTAGCTCTGTGTGTCTTCACCCATAGTAACGTAACAAATAAATACTAATTGCAGCAAAGACACGTGGATTCAGGTCTCCTTCATCTTCACAAATTTGCATAATGGTTTAAGTTAAGAGTAAAGAAAAAGAGAGAATTAAATACCAGCAGTATCAGTCTCCTTCATGCACCCATTCGGAACTTGCTTCCCTTCCGCTCATGTGACTCTCTCCACCCGGTGTCTGCAGGGTCCTAATTCTCTCTTCTCTGCACTCACTGCACTCCTTAGGGTCATGCCACACTGGGCGTTTTGGGGAGATTTGGTCGCCTGACGATTAATTGTCTAGTTTTTGCGGCGACCAATCTCCCCAAACGCCTTCCCTCACTCTGCGCCGGCTAAAATGAAAAAACGCAGTCGCTTATCACACGCGGCGATTCGTTTTCCGAAGTCAACCGAAATTTCCTTGTGAGGCAACCTCAGAGAACTTCCGAAAATAAACTGCCGCGTGTATTTAGCGTCGGCGTTTTTTCATTTAAAGCCGGCGCAGAGTCAGGGAAGGCATTTGGGGAGATTGGTAGCCGCAAAGACGAGGTGATTAGTCGCCAGGCGATCAAATCTCCCCAAAACGCCCAGTGTGGACTTACCCTTAAGAGACAATATAAGATTCATAGACACGTGACACCTAACATGTTTCACAAAGCCTTCATTGGCTGTTTGGGAGTGAGAGTTAAGAACAGAGCATTAGGACCCTGCATACACTGGGAGGAGAGTCACATGGGTCGGAAGGGAAGCAAGTTAGGAATGGGGGCATGAAGGAGACATACAGCTGGTAACCTATACAACGTGGGACTTTTCCATACTCAAAGTATGTTGCTTAATAGCATGCTCTGTGTGATTTTGTTTTGGAGGGAGTACAAGCAGAGGAGCAGGACTTACTCTTTTTGCTTACTGTGTTATATTGGTACATGATTTACTTTTAGAGTATAAGTGAACCTGTTATTTCTGAACAGGTGGGGGGGGCACACTCCCTTCTGAGTAAGGGCACAACTGGCAATTTGAGGAGATTTAGTTGCCGTTAATCTCCCCGAACGGCTTCCCCCGTCTATAATGAGAATCGCCTGCGGCTTGGCATATGTGGCGCTTTGTATTCCTAAGTCCCCCAAAGTCCAAAGGCGACTTCAGAAAATGAAGCACCACGTGTGCCATGCTGCAGCCGATTTTTCATTAAAACCGGTGGAAGACAGGGGAAAGCCGTTCGGGGAGATTAGTAGCCCCAAAGAAGAGGCGATTAGACGCCAGGCGACGAAATCTCCCCGAATCGCCAGGTGTGCCCGTACCCTTAGAAAATATATACCAGAGAGATTTTATTAAGCTGAAAATAATCAGTGGATGTTAGGGGAATGTAAGAATGACGTATTTATATTTCTGGAAAGAGGGCTCTTACTGTAATGATCCATGTATGGTTAGTGTGACACTCAGGGCCAGGAGCAGAGTCCCTGCTGCATAACTCTACTGGGGAATGTAATATGTTTCGTCAGCGCAGAAAATGTAAAGACCGTTTGAAATGGTAGCGACTGTTCGCATTGTTTTTGGCTTCCAACGACTTCCTTGCAAAGTTTGCGACCAAATAACATTTGCAGTATAAGCAACAAAATGTTGCAATCACAAAGCATATTTTGTGGCAAAATGTTTAATGAAACTCCAAAGCAGGTGTTAACTCTAACCTAGTGATGTCATTTTACATTGTGAGTAGAGCTAAACATTCGCAAAAAACACCATCTTTAATAACGCTTGCGATTTTTAATTACATTCCCCCTTAAATGCACAAACTGAACCTGTTAAGGCCCTTTCTGTGCTACATGCCATAAAAGCCATTTGACCCTGAAACTCCCTAAGGAGCATTTACATAGCTTTCCCAGGTAACAATTTGAGACACGTTTATTCTTACACACATTTGCACAAACCACTGCCAGATTCTAGTAAAACCAGCTCCTGTGCAGTGGGCAAGGAAACTTGGAACCATTTGGAGGCAGGCCCAGACTGGCAATATGTGGGTTCTGGCAAATGCCAGAGGTGCTGCCAAACAGTCTCCTGTAGGCTGCAAGTCCACATATAAGCTGGCAATAGCCAATCACAGCCCATATTTGGCACCCAGGAACTTTTTTAATGCTTGTGTTGCTTCCCAACTTTTTTTTACATTTCAATGTAACTCACAGGTAAGAAAAGGTTGGGGACCCCTGCCAGTCATTATTTATTGGGCTGATGGGGGGGAGGGTATTTGGCCTGCTGTGTGGCTTGTTTGGGCCTTTATGTACCTGAAATGCCAGGGCCTATTTTAAATCTCAGTCCAGACCTGTTGGAGGTATGCCTTTACCACAATGAGCATCTTTACTCTTTACAGTATTCATTTTTTTACCCCAGAATTCAACATCTTTGTGATCAATTGCTGTAAACTCATAGGGACTTATTTACCAACACTGGGCAAAGTTGCACCTAGTCCCTAGTCATTAACCCATAGCAACCAATCGGCTACATATTTTTTGACAAACTGCAAGTATATATAGTGAAATCAAAAAAATGTGGTTGCTTTCCTTTGGTCATCTACAGTATAGTATTAAGAGACATTAATTGGACTTTTCACAGACATATTTTCTTTGGTTACTGTTCCAGTGCAAATCCAGTTGTGATAAATGATCCCTGTTGGTTTCACTAATATAGCCACTGATGGATATCTGTGGGTTCACTGTGATTTGCATCTTACTTGCATACCTCCCAACTGTCCCGTTTTCAGCAGGACAGTCCCTCTTTTGACAGCTCACCTCACAGTCACTGGTTTGTACTGAAAAGTCCCGATTTTCTCTGTACTGAACAGCTAAAAAAAGATACACTGTTTCTAACTTGATTGACTTTTGGCAGAGAGCCCAGAAGAGCCATTAGGTGCAGATAAGATACTTTGTAACAATTTTGAGATAAGCAAATAAGTAATTGTAACAATTTAGATAAGGAGGTCCCGTGGGAAATGTAAGACTCAGCTTAAAGGGCGATTCAACTTCATTAGCAAAACTATAATAACTGAAAAATCTCTTATCCAATATTCAATATAATGCCTCTGTTTTTGTATTGTCGACACAGGAAGCCAGGCTGCTACATAATTACTGTAAGGCAATCTGGTGTCCTTGAGTAAAACCATGACTTCAGAAGCGACTGTGAGTACTCCAGGAGCAAACCTACCTAAGCCTGCCTATAAGGAATACTACTGGCTGCGGTCATTTGTAGCAGGAGGTAACCAATGCTTTCTATTTTGCTCTTGTTTTTTTTTCTTCTAAACTTCAAATATGTATAATTGGCAGCACATACGGTTTCACACATTTCTTCTGAACTGTCTGAACTGGAGTGCTTACAAAAATATACAGATAAATATCTTAAGTATACATTGGCTGTTATCACTGTCTGACTGTTTACAAAACTATATTATTGGTTCAGAGCAGATAACCTTGTTAAGTTGTTGCAGCACTCTGGAAACTATAACTGAATGGTGAGGTCAGAGGTTCATGCTGGGATTGGTGTTTTACATATATTTTAAGGTTTAGTATTCTATTCCTAGACATCCTGTAACCCATATCCTATGCACATATGTTTTCTGAATATATTTATAGATCTGCTTCCTATTTATTCTTAGTTTAGTTCTTCCCAGTTTATAATCTGATATTCCTTATTCCAGGGGTGGCCAGCTGTTGTGCTAAAACAACTATTGCACCTTTGGATAGGATCAAGATCTTACTTCAAGCTCAGAATGTTCATTACAGGCACTTGGGTGAGTACTCTGGCTACCTGGTATAGCCACCTTTTAATTGTTTTGTTAATTTAGGTAAACAAAAACATGCAATGGGTGAAAGTGCATCTCCAGGTTACATTTTTAAACCTGCCCAGTTGATCAATGGTATATAGTTTTGGGGCGTTTTGGCCATCATATATAAATTTATTTTGGGCGTTATTTGATTATATTATATTATATTTCTTTAGCCCACAGAAGTCAAGGACAGGTATGTTGTACAATCCCTGTACAGTATGTGAAGCATGACTAGAAAGGCTAGAGAAGCATGAATTAAAGGGGTGGTTCACCTTCAAGTTAACTTTTAGTATGTTATAATAGAATGTCTAATTTTAAGCAACTTTTCAATAGGTCTTCATCATTATAATTATTTTATTATTTCTGACTTTTTCCAGTTATAAATGGGGATCACTGACCCCATCTAAAAACAAATGCTCTGTAAGGCTAGAAATGTATTGTTATTGCTACTTTTTATTACTCTTCTTTCTATTCAGGCCTCTCCTGTTCATATTCTTCAATTCAAATCAGTGCATGGTTGCTAGGGTAATTTAGACCCTAGCAACCAGATAGCTGAAATTGCTGTCTGGAAAGCTGCTGAATAAAAAACTAAATAACTCAAAAAACACAAATGATAAAAAATGAACACCAATTATAACTTGGCTCAAAATATCACTCCCTACATATTACTAAAAGTTAACTCAAAGGTGAACAACCCCTTTAAGAAGGCTGAGGGCTTAATTCGTCAGACCTTTCCTGTTAATCTTGAGGTGTGGTGTTTGAAATCCCAGATTAGGCTCATAAAATGAATGGCATGCTTAGTAGAAGTCATGCTAGAATCCTTTCTTTTCTACAACAAATATCTCATTTTTGCTTTGATTGGTGCACCAGTTCCGAGTGGCCTATTAGATCTTTAAATAGGAATGAGTCATGATTTTTATGGTGTAGTTTTTATTTCTGAATTACACTGTTTACATTGCAAATAATTCTCTCTACCATATATGGCATTCCAAAACCAACAAGTGTATTTTTTTAGTTGTAATATTAGTGTGTAGGCAGCATCTCAAGTCATTCTGCCTGGTCGTGTTCTTTCAGAAAGAGCCCATGCTGCACTGTGGAACTGCTTTCTGACAGACCGTTGTTTCTCCTACTTAATGTAAATGAAGTTGTCGCAGTGGGACGTGGGACCTGGATTTTACTATTGAGTGCTGTTCTTATATTTACCAAGAAGCTGTTATCTTATGTTAGGGAGCTGTTATCTGGTTACCTTCCCATTGTTCTGTTGTTAGACTGCTGGGGGGGGTTGATATCACTCCATCTTGCTCTGTTGTTAGACTGCTGGGGGGGGTTGATATCACTCCATCTTGCAGTACAGCAGTAAAGAGTGACTGAAGTTTATCAGAGCACAAGTCACATGACCGGGGGCACCTGGGAAACTAACAATATGTCTCGCCTCATGTCAGATTTCAAAATTAAATGTAACAAAATCAGTTTGAAAAAACATTTTTCAGTGCTGGAGCAGCACTATTAACTGATGCATTTTGAAAAAACATGTTTTCCCATGACAATATCCCTTTAAACATGGCTTAGGGGATCCAAGGCCCTGGTAATATACTTTTTTGGCTAAGAATTATCTTGAGTGGATGATCCATAGGGATTATTGTAAAACCCACCCTCTGCTCTGTGCACAGTGATTTTAAAAAACCATACACAAGAATTTTTCAATTAATCCTCCTAATGTCTGGTAATGTAAAGTAGTCCTGTTGTATATATTGTGCTTATATGGAAACAGCTATTGCATTTCAATTATGAAAAACAAGTAAGACCTTTACACCAGGGCTATGACCTGTAATAATAGGTTTGAGATTTAATTATTGAACTGAGGGTTGTGTGTCACACAATGAGATGTCTAAAGGAGAGAATTAGTGAGCATGTCGGTTATAATAAATTTGGTGCAGTCAACCAAATTAGTAGTTTAAGATGCACAGATCCATCCCCTGTTTCCTGCGAGGATGTTGTGCACATTACACAGGCTTGTTGATTAATTAAAATTTTAAGCTTTTTTATTTTATTGCTATTTTGTTAACCTCTATTTTATTAGTGGCTTGTTTCACTACTGACATTAAAAATCTCATTTTGTTCTAGGGATATTGGCCACGGCATTTGCAGTGCGAAAGAAGGAAGGGTTCCTTGGCTTATATAAAGGAAATGGAGCCATGATGGTCCGAATTTTTCCATATGGTGCTATACAGTTTATGGCATTTGACAAATACAAAAAGGTATTTACGTTTTAATATTCTACAATATTTATTGTTTTCTAGGAGTCTAAATATATTTGTTGCGTATATCTATATACCTTTATATTTTATAAAGTACCCCCTCTTGTAAAATATAAGGATATTACAAGTTACCGAGAAGTTTCATGACCATATAAAAACACCAGGCCAAAGGCCGAGTGTTTTTATACAGGTCATGGAACTCCGAGGTAACTTCTAATATCCTCATATTTTACAACTGGGGGTACTTTATTTATTATAACACATAAATTTCAACGAGTCATGTGACTGAAATGACATCAGAACTCACCAGGGCCGCCATTAGAAATCACGGGGCCCCGTACAACAACATTTTTGGGGCCCCCTGGGCCTGCCCACCCCGGACCCCACACACTCCACACCACAGTTAAAAGACCACACAGACATCAGCGCTAAAAACGGTGACCCCCCCATACACACAAGTTATAAAAAGCCATTGATGGGCAGTTAAAAAAAAAACTGTGGCGCCAGAGCCCCCCATAAAAGTTTTTTTTTTTTTTTTTAAAAAAATTGGTGGTCAGGGCTACCCTACTAGTTAAAAAAAATAATTGGTGACCAGGGCCCCCCTAAAAGTTAAAAAAAAAAATTGGCGCCAGGGCCCCCCATACAAGTTAAAAAAAATAGGGGCCTATATATTATTAAAATAATACATTGTGGGCCAAGGGTTTAAAAAAATAAAAAAACAAATATCGGTGTTCAGTAGAACTGAAGTTGTGGCTTCAGGACTTTGGCTGCTTTCTTGACTTCGGGTCTTTTCAAAGCTTCGAGACTTCGACTGTTCGCCACTTCGGGACTTCAGGAGAGGCGACACGGCTTCGGCCCTGTCAAGGGGGGCCTGGCTATTTCAAAAAGGGCAGCACAGCCGGGCCCCCCTTCAGGCCCGGGCCCCGTACACTTGTACCCCCTGTGCCTGTCTGATGGCGGTCCTGGAACTCACCGTTTATAACTGATGACATCAGAACTCACCGTTTATAAGGATATCATTTACAAGATATACATGGCTTTTGTGTATTATAATAAAATAATCATTTGGTTGTACAGCAGAGTACATGCAAGTTTACAATTATAGCTTTTTGTGTCAACTGAACTAACTTCCAGGATAGTTTCTCATTCACTTGAAAAGCAATCATGTGAATGGAATTGATATAAAACACCAATGTAAGGGCTACCCATAGGACTTCCAATTCAAGTGATCTAGGCCAGGTAGTGTAATTTTTGATCTCCAGTTCAACCAGTTAAAATACTGTCCCCCAAATGTAATTTAGTGCCTTTTTATTACATAACCCCTTATGTGCTATACTATTTGACACAACAATTTCCTTATCTTTTTCTAACATTCTCTTCCTACTCTTCTCTTTTCTTTTTTCTTCTCTAGTTTTTTTCTCTCTCTTTGAAACAGGATAAAAGTTAATAGTCAGTATTCTGATCCTATTTGTTTAATGTTTGCAGAGAAAAATCTTTGCTATAAACTTTAGTAAACTGTGAGTATTATTTACTCAGTAATAAACATTTATTGCTAAACTCTTATCTCAGGTTCTTGCAGTTGTGTGGGCCATACTATTTTGCATGAGCTATAACACATGGTAACATCAATACCATAACAAATACTGTAATGATCCAGCATGTGAAAAACCAGGTCACTCAAGGAGTTCTGATTGGGTCATGTAGCTGGTATTTTGGCACAACCTTAAGGGGCAGATTTATTAAGGGTCAAAGTGAAAATTCCATTTTTTTTTTTTGGTCAAAACTCTCAAATTCGATTTGTAAATTATCCAAACTTGATTCGAGCTTTAATTCAAATTCTAATTTTGAGATTTATCATACTCTGCCCCTATAAGAACTCGGATTTGACTATTCGTCACCTAAAACCTGCAGAATTACTGTATAAGTCAATGGGAGAGGTCCAGGGATCAATTTGATGATGATTGCAGCCTTCTTGACATTTTGTTTAATTCGATTTGAGTTTTTCTAACTCTAATAAAATTCGATCAGATTTTTCAGGTCGATTGAATTCGTCCGACCTGAGAAAATTTGATGTTATTAATACATTTTGATTGGTCGAATTTTGAGTTTATGGGATTTATAAAAAAAAACTCGCATGTATTCGAAATTTGACCCCCTGATAAATGTGCTTCCCCGTGTGTGTTCAAGCAGTTTAGTATGAACTTTTGTCTACTGCCCTTGTGACCACAGCCTGTCCTGTCATGCTAAGTATGTTAATTATCCATCTTACAGGTAGAGAAGGATAAACACAGACACACATCCATAAAGGTTGACCTTTTGACCAAGTGCCTAGCTGCTAGCCATCCTCCATTTTGTCGGGGGGGATGGTTCTTGTGCGATGGGTTTCCATAGGCCCCACTTTATGAGCGGATCAGCCCAATTTGGCCCAAAACATAGCTGGCAAAATTGGGCTCAGATACACCCTTTTGGCAACTCCGCCAGATGACTGTAACTGGCCAGCTTCTAAAGTAAACAGAATATTTAATCTTAGATTTTCTTAATTGCCAGAACAATTAGATTCTTTCTGCAGGCATTGTGTTCTCTCTATCTTATGTATTTAGTGCTTTTTTAGTGTTTAAGAGTGCAGATTTACTAAGATAACCTTTTACATAGCTTAAAGCTGGCCATAGACGCAAAGATCTGATCGTACGAATCGAGGATTCGTACGATTTTCGGAACGTGTGTGGAGAGTCCCGACATTTTTCGTCCGGCGGAGATCGGTCGTTTGGTCGATCGGACAGGTTAGAAAATTTCTGTCGCCTGCCGATAATATCTCTGCGTGTATTGCCGATCGTACGATTTTCAGAGGGAGACTGTCACTAGTGTTGTCAGACATAAGTATCGTACGATTGCTGTCAGGGGCAGAACATTGGCTGATCTGTTCTAATTTGATCGGAATGGTAAAGACTTTGATCTGAATGGTTAGTGAAGGGTCGGGAGATGGGAAAGTCCGATCGTACGTTGATTCGTACGATCGGATCTTTGCGTCTATGGCCAGCTTAAAGGCCAAATCACAAACATTGGTTTCTTAAACTTACCTGCATTCGGGGCATCCAACTGCAGAAGAACTTGATTTCCTGATCCCACTTTGTTTATTTGCAATCAATTACTTTGGCTTGCTGGAGAAGGACATGTCAAAAGAATTAGAGCATTTTTTCCTCATGAGTGGGATTTTGATAAAAATAAACGGCTTTAAAAGTTTAATAGATCTGCCCCTCAGTGTCCAAAACAGTCCTGAGTTCCATCACCAAGAGGAGAGATGATAAAAGAATATGCAGGTCTCTCTTGTGGCTTTATCATTTCATGTAATATTTTCTTTTATTGTAGATTATAAGAAAAAAGAAAAAAAATTCTGAACACATGTCCAGATTAATGGCTGGATCCATGGCTGGTATAGTAGATGTTGTTACATTACTATGTAAAAAAAGTTGATTACCTGTAACCACTTCCCATAGCAAAGCATGGACATTCCCTCTATGATGTTTGCTTATCCCCAAAATCTCGTTGGTTCCTTGGACTTTTTTCATGCTTTCACACTATTGCGCGTGTGTTTATGTAGTCATGCACCAAATCCTCTAAATTATGTGGCCAAATGCTATTGTTCACATCGTTGCAGGACTGTGAAAAACGTATCCTCTGTGAGTATCAGATTTTGAATTGGTAAGCTAAATTCAAATGTCTCTTCAACTGTTGGGTTAAGGCTGAAGCCTGAAGGTAGTTTGTCCAATCTTTAGTATGTATCATTTTTAAAAGACAAAGAAAATCCACTTCAACTTCAATAAGTAGTGTAGTGCAATTCTTGAAAGTGCTTCAAATTAATCACTGTATGTGTGCCTGACGTTTGCTGATATTCTCCATTGTTGCTGCTTTAACCTGCAGTGTGCCTTTAGACCTGAGTGAATTCAGAGCACCCTCACTCTGTAGCTTCTCCCCACCACCACAGCTTTGGCGTGAAGAATGCACAATACTCCACTCACAGGACTGCAAAATCTATTTTTTCCAAATCCCACGCTCATACCTAAGCTGAAATAACTGAAAATTGTGACTCTATTCTATTGCCACCATCAGGCCCCCATAGTGATCTGCATCCTTTTTCCTTTGAAATTAGTTACTTAAAGAAAAATGTTTTGTGTTTTTATATAAAAATCAGTTAGAAATTCTGTAGTCTAAACTAAGATGGTTAATAAACCACTTGACTAATGGAAGAAGAGTAGCACAGAATACAGTCTCAACAATTGGCTCTGCTTTTTTTTTCTCTCAATGGATCTGTTTATTGAGTAAGTAATACGGAAGGAACATTGTGCAGATATATTGAATTAGTGGGATACAATACAGATTACACAACTGTAATGAAAGAGGTTTGTGCTAACCGGTTGCTAGACTATTCCCAGTCAATTCCCTGTAACTAAGGCCTAGTGCTATCACTCCTCTCTTGTTATACAGGTATAGGATCCCTTATCCGGAAACCCGATATCCAGAAAGCTCTGAATTACAGAATGGCTGTCTCCCATAGACTCCATTTTATCCAAATTATCCAAATTTTTAAAAATGATTTCCTTTTTCTCTGTAATAATAAAACAGTAGCTTGTACTTGATCCTAACTAAGATATAATTAATCCTTATTGGAAGCAACACCAGCCTATTGGGTTTATTTAATGTTGAAATGCATTTCTAGTAGACTTAAGGCATGAAGACCCAAATTACGGAAATATCCGTTATCCAAAAAACCCCAGGTCCCAAGCATTCTGGATAACAGGTCCCATACCTAGCAAATTGCTCTTGCTTAATTTTGGCTTTGCTTTTATTTTATAACTTACAGTAGACAGTTCAAGGGTTCTGATTGGTTGCTATTGTTAGCTGCATGGTTGCCATTAGTTATTCACATTCACAAATTAGCCCCAATGACTTGCCAATTAGTGTTTTGCAAGCTGGTAGAACCTGCATCCCAACCACCCCATCCCACTTATTTACCTTGGAGAATGCAAATAATTGTGTGAAATATCATTCTGTAAAAGCCATAGGAAAATGTATGAGTACCAATATGTGTGAGCTCTTTTGTATTCATATTCTAATCTATCAATCTATTGCTACTTAATTGACAGGTATAACTGCTGTTATCTTCACATACCCTTTGGACATGGTCAGAGCTCGGCTTGCATTTCAAGTAAAAGGAGAACACAGATACAATGGAATTATCCATGCCTTCAAAACAATATATTTAAAGGTATTGTTCTTAAAGTGGCTGTACCCCCCCAATATAATTCCCTATTTTCCCCGTCAATATATTTCCCTAAAAATAAAATAAAACTGACCTAAGGCAGTGACAAATATGTGTTTTAGTTTATTTCTGCTGATTCAGCTACCTTCAACTTTTCAAGTAACAACTTCCCTTGTTGTGTTCCGAAACATTTTGCTGGAAGTTCTTTACATGTTTTCCGAATATTCACTTCAGCCAATGATGTGTAATGCACTTAACCTTGCAGCTGTGGAATGGAATGGTTTATACACTACATAATACAGGCATTCCAGTCTTTAACAATGAGGAGGGTTGAATTAGGGAGCATGGGAAATGAAGTACTCTAGCTATACCATTCCTTTTCCCTTAGACCGAATATTTGCCAACATAGGTGGTTTCTTATAATGAGCACAATGTTCAAGTAACGTTTTAGAATTGTTTTTTAACAGAATCTGAAACCATTAATCGTTTTATTTTCTTTTTAAATAAAGGAAGGAGGTTTCCGTGGATACTACAGGGGACTTGTGCCCACCATTGTAGGAATGGCTCCCTATGCAGGTATACACATATAATTGCAAAATGCAAGCGTGCAGACATTTATTTGATATGGATCCTTGATATTAATGGGTATTATTCTTCATTTTATAGCAGAGTATTTAGCCTTAAAGGGCACTTGTTGGGCAAAAATATTATCCCTGACCAAAGGTGAGGGTTCTTATAGAATCTGGTTCGGGGTAACAGTAGGTTTTTTTTTTTTTGCTCATTATGTTCATGCATGTGTCCCAATATGGCTGTTCGTAGTGGGAGCTACTGTTTCCCCCAACCGGAGTGTGGGCTCTTATTAGCCCGCGCCTTTGGTTGGGGATAATATTTTTGCCCAACAGTTGAACTTTAAGCAGTTTATATATTTACTAAAAAAACAAAAAAAATTCCAATGGGTCTTTTGTAAAATGTAGCTTTTGCTACAATCAAAAGATACTTTGCAATGTACCTTTATTTTTCCCTGCTATTTTTAAGATGAAATAACAAAATCCTGCTACTTTAAGGAACAGTAACATTCAAAACTCAAAGTGTATCTTTATGTAAAATATAATGTACTGTTGCTCTGCACTGGTAAAACTGCTGTGTTTGCTTCAGAAAACTACTATAGTTTATATAAATAAGCTGCTGTGTAGCCATGGGGGCAGCCATTCAAGCTGGTAAAAGGAGAAAAGGCACAGGTTACATAGAACATAACAGATAAGCTATGTCCAATGCAATGGTTTTATCTGTTAAGTGCTATGTAACCTGTGCCTTTTCTCCTTTTTCCAGCTTGAATGGCTGCCCTCACGGCTACATATCAACTTGTTTATATAAACTATACTAGTCTTTCTGAAGAAAACACACAGCTTTTACCAGTGCATGCCAACAGTATATTATGTGTTAATTACTTTAAAACACTAACATTTTTTGGTGTTACTATTCCTTTAAACTAAGGCAAAATGTGCTTGAGTCCTCTTGTTAGTGTTGTCAACTGAGCAAAGTGGCAGTCATTTAGAAATGAGTAGGTGTTTCTGTCCTTGCAGTGCGCACAAACTTTTTTCTGCTTAGGAAAGCCAATCATTTACACAATTCAGCCTGGCTCATCCAGGGGGCACTGGAATATTGCCCACATATAAATGTAAATGCCCACATTTCATTGTTAATAGACTGATGCATTTAGCAAAGTTAAAGGATTAGTTCACCTTTGAATACAATTTTACCATGCTGTAGACATAGATATTCTGAAACAATTTGCAATTGGCATTCACTTTTTTTCTTCAGTGTTTTTTCAGGTGCTCTTGTTCGCTAAAAACTGCACTGCCCTGGGATATTTCTATAGAAGGTTCTTGTTGCTATTTTCTTTGACTTCTTCTTTGGCACATGCATAGTAGAATGAAAGGTGAACTTAGAAAGGAAAAGCCGGCTTTTTCAGTCTAATGCGCATGCACCTACCTTCTCCTGGAGAAAAGAAAGAAGAATGCGTCAAATGAACTTCTGCAGAAATATCCAGGGGCCGTGCAGTTTTCTGCTAACAGGAGCACTGGCCAAAGGCATCGGGTAAGCTATTACTATTACTGGGGTTACCTAACATTTGGCAACCCCCAGTAAATTAGTTCTACTTTAATGCACCTTGTTAAGTACAACCTCATGTCTGCCTGCAATTTCTGTTGTGCACATACGTTTATATGTTAAGTTTTTCCATTTTCTAAAATAGCAGATGGGGTGGTAGACATATCGTCAGTGTCAGACTGGGACACCAAGGGCCCACCAAAAACCCTTAGACCAGGGGCCCACTCTAAGAATTATTTTCTTTCTCTCCTGACTCAACCTTTATTCTCCTATTCTCTTTTCTTTACATACTATCACCTGTTATTCCATTTATTTAGCCTTTATTCTCATAGAAATAGGCAATGACCATGAAATAGACCAAAGGTTTACCAGCAGGAGGGCCCATTGACACCTGGGCCCACCGGGAGTTTTCCTGGTATCCCGGTGGGTCAGTCCGACACTGCATATCATCTAAAATAACAAAGAAAGGAACCATGAAAATGAAAGCGTATTGGTTGCTGCACTGCTTAAGAGTGTATATAACATGCACAAAGAGCATTGGCTTAGTAGCAGAGCTGCAATTGCAATACACTGTCCAGTGCAGAACTTAGACTCTAAAATTTATCTTTAAAATATACGCAAAGCTCATTTCACTGCTTCAAATTTTCTGGACTGCACTACAACACTACAACTCTTCCAAGCCAATAACAAATAGTAAATAAAAGAATATGTAGAACGTGTGATGCTTTTCTTCTAGTTTATATTGCAAACAATGGGCCAGATTTAGTTCCATGGCCCTTTTATTTAACAAAAACTCAATAGAAGTCTACGGAGAAATCTGGAAGTGGGAGAAGAAGTTTACTCATCGGATAGAATATGCCCAAGTATGTTACTTCTTGTTTTCTTGTAGGGTTTTCTTTTTTCACCTTTGAGACTTTGAAGACAACTGGGCTGAGACATGCCCCGGAACTGCTTGGGAAGCCATCTTCTGATAACCCAGATGTCATGGTTCTGAAGACACATGCAAGCTTACTCTGTGGTGGCATTGCAGGTGCTATTGCACAGAGCATCTCGTAAGTGTTAGGTATTGTCTCTCTTTAATCTCAGTTTGGTACTGTATATAAATAATGATTAGCTTATCATTCTCAGAAATGATGATGTTTTCCACTTGCAGCAGGTGCATATCTTATAATTGATATTGGAACCAGTGGTAGCCACAGCATCAGTGCTGGTTCTTGGCAAACTTTATTTCTGGATTTATTGCAATGTGTGTGTTTTTTGGCACACTATTTAAACCCCTGCTTATGCATAGGGTGTAATTTCTATTATAGTTACTGAAGTATGGTAAAGAACCAGACATTTAAAAGCAAAATAAAAATAGATCTGGGGTTTTCAGTCCTTTGTGTCCCATGTAATGTCCCATTTAGTCCCATGTGATGGAGATTACTGCAAAGAGTGCAGATTCACATACCTTTTCAATAAAGCTTCAGTGACAGAGATGTTTGATTACATGGACCCTATTGAGAGAATGAATCATGCAAGACTGGAAACTAAGACTGTTAGAGGTCAGTTACTCACCTTCAGATCTGGACTGAGTTCCAAAACAGGCCCTGTCATTTCAGGTACACAGAGGCCCAAACAGGCCAAAAAAAAAAAGATGACTGTCTATGGCAACTTACAGCAGCCTCTCTGGTATTTGCCAGAACCTACAGTTTACCAGTCCAGGTCTGCTCACCTTAAATCTGCATTTGGGCTTAGTTATACTGTAAGTTGCACAATGCATCCTTTGCTAAACTACAAATTCAGCAACCTAGAAAGTATACAGGCA
Source organism: Xenopus petersii (assembly GCA_038501925.1). Lineage (NCBI taxonomy): Eukaryota > Metazoa > Chordata > Amphibia > Anura > Pipidae > Xenopus > Xenopus petersii. The sequence continues at coordinate 104,794,616 of CM076684.1, forward strand.
CCTTTGTTTTCCAGCAGACCGTTTGGAGCAAAGCAGCAGCTTATATGGTGCCATTCCAAAGGCCTTTTCAATAAAATATAGGCAAAAATTTATATCAATAGATCAGGTTTGAAGATCAATTATCCCAGACAGATGGCCAAAGTTTTTAGATACTGAAAAGTTGGATTACAAAATCCGTATTAGTAAGTAATATATTAGTGAAATGTATATAGAATACAGCACGATAGAGACCTCTAGTGACCAAACTGAGGTAACACATTGCAAAAAAAGATTTTACTCTATATTCATGCTGATAACAAAAGAAATGTATTATATCATATTAAAATACATCGCATTTCCCCTCATGGAGCCTAACGCGTTTCATGCTGACCCAGCACTTAGTGATAGGCAATCTTAAATTAAGTGTTGGGTAAAGCATGAAATGCGTTAGGCTCCATGAGAGGAAATGCTATGTTATTAAATATGATATAAGTAACAGCATGTCAACATAAAATATCGCATGAAAAAAAAACTGAGGCTAAGTTCTAAAAATAAAAATATCACAGAGCACACAATTTCAGTATTCAATTTATATTTCTGCAAAACGAAATAAAAACTCTGATCAAACTGTGTTCATTAATGTGAATGATTTGTAATGTTTGTAAAGATCTACAAAATGCAGTATTTAAATAAAAAATCCTAATAATTTACTTTTGTAAATCTTTTGTTCTTTCAGTTACCCTTTGGACGTGACTCGTCGGCGTATGCAGTTATCAGCCATATTACCAGATTCAGACAAGTGCCGGTATGATTTGCATATATTTTTGTGAATTTATTTTATCACCGCTACTTTTCCCAGGAAATATGGTGCCAGTAAAACATCGTGTGTACATTAGTCCTAAAATATCCAGTGGAAAGAAATAATTCCCGAGACAATCTTATTTGACTGCTGAGTGGCAGCATCAAATGCACAGAAATGTCATAACCACTAAAAAACAAAGTTGCAGTGGAATACGCATTATGGGCGTAAAAACCTTGTCTGATCTAAGGGAATCATTCCCTCACATAAAAAGGACTGGTGTGTGTCCATGCATCCATCTTGTCTAAGTGTAAATAGTATAGTCTAGTGGTGTCATTTTGTAAATAATCTGCCGAACTGCTATCTGATCCAGAGAATGGGAAAAAAAAACAATTGAATCCTCTCCAATTTGCTTTGCTTCAGAGGGAGAAAAATTCCTTCCCAACTCCAAAATGGCAATCAGACCAGTCCCTGGATCATCTTGTACTATGAGCTATCCTCTATAATACTGTATTTACTCCCTTGCTAAAAAGCCATCCAACCCCTTCTTAAAGCTATCTAATGTATCAGCCTGTACAACTGATTCAGGGAGAGAATTCTACATCTTCACAGCTCTCACTGTAAAAAAACCCCTTCCAAATATTTAGGCGGAACCTCCTTTCTTCTAATCGGAATGGGTGACTTTGTGTCAGCTGGAAGGACCTACTGGTAAATAAAGCATTAGAGAGATTATTATATGATCCCCTTATATATTTATACTTAGTCATCATATCACCCCTTAAGCGCCTCTTCTCCAGCGTGAACAACCCCAACTTGGCCAGTCTTTCCTCATAGCTAAGATTTCCCATACCTTTTAGAGTGTGCTATTGTAAGACATATTGGACCTGCCTTTTTTAGTTTATACCCTTCAAGATTCAAGATAGAGGATACAGAATACAGCTGGCAAAACTATCTTTTCTTACATTCTGTAATAACATATTGTCTTCATTTCCATTCTAAGGACCATGCTCCAGACCCTGAAATATGTCTGCATGCAGCATGGAATAAGAAGAGGTCTGTACCGTGGCTTATCCCTGAATTACATCCGATGCATTCCTTCTCAGGCTGTGGCCTTTACAACCTATGAATTCATGCGACAGGTTTTGCACTTGAACTAGAATCTTATCGCTCATTCGCACAGTATTAATAAACTGCAGCCAACCATGTACAGTGTAATATATTCTGCTAATAGACCTGAGTGAATCTTTCCCAGCACCCACTTCAGTGTCTGCTCGTTCACGAGGTTTGTCTGGGTGGGTCTGTCGGAAGCAGAAATTTCTTTTGTAAAATAGAAGTGTTCTTTTGTATTATACTTTTTGGGAGTGTGTGATTTTATAAAAAGTTTATTTTAGGGTATTTAATGTGTAACATAATTTAAAGAATACTAAACCAGATGGGTGATTTTTATAGTTTTATTATTTTAGATTTCCTGAAGGGAGTGTTTAAATACTATTTCCGGTTAGGTCCCATAGTTCTTTATAGAAATTGATGAAGAATGTCTGTTCTTCACATGGGCTGGGGAGATGTTGGAGATGCCTGAAAAGGGGAAGAATATGGAAGCACTTAGGGGCAAATTTACCTAGGGTCGAATATCGAGGGTTAATTAACCCTCGATATTCGACTGCCGAATTGAAATCCTTGACTTCGAATATCAAAGTCGAAGGATTTAGCACAATTCGTTCGATCGAACGATCAAAGGAATAATCGTTCGATTTTAATCCATCTATCGAACGATTATCCTTCGATCAGAAAATTGTTAGGAAGCCTATGGGGATCTTCTCCATAGGCTAACATTGGCCTCGGTAGGTTTTAGGTGGCGAACTTTGAATAGACAGTACTTCGACTATGGAATGGTCGAATAGTCGAACGATATTTAGTTCGAATCGTTCGATTCGAAGGTCGAAGTCGAAAGTCGAAGTAGCCCATTCGATGGTCGAAGTAGCCAAAAAAACCATTCAAAATTCGAATTATTTTTCCTCTATTCCTTCACTCGAACTAAGTAAATGGGCCCCTTATTATTCAAGTACCCCAGGCTGGTGCACTTTTGAATAATAGTGCCAGTCCAGGGTTAGAATTAAAGCTGTCCACATTCATACTAATAATACCACGTGAAACAAAGTTTATACTATTATTGGTACGTCTATGATGGCCTTTCTATCACAACTGATAATCATTTACTACAGATAATGCTTGGTTTAGGAATTAGACAGAATTTTAAACCAAACAAGTGAAGAGGAGCCACCGCAATTCTTCATTCCCTTCTCATCAGACTGTTTGTGCTCTTTGAATGAAACATTAGAAAGGGAGCCGTCAATCCACTCAGCATAAATATGGGCACCTTTAGCAACTAAAATCACTAGGGATGCCTAATAACTTGCCACACCACCCAGGGATTCTTGCTTTTGTTCTCCTTTAAGAGGACCAATAATAAAGTTCTATTTAGCAGAAATACCAATAATTTCTTCTTTAAGAGTATTTGCAGTGCATAATCAGTCTTCCCTTAAAGGAGAAGGAAACCCCCTGGGCGCAAAATCCCTCCCCCTCCCCTGTGTTTCCCTCCTCCCCCCTGGCCTACCTGTCCCCCTGGGCAAATGGCCATAACTTGTTACTCACCCCTCTGCGCAGGTCCTGTCCACGGAGTTCACAGTCGCCATCTTCTCCCACGCGCGTCTTCTTCCTGCTTTGACCGGCGTCTTCTGGCGCATGCGCAGTAGGAGCATTTACAGGTACGGATCTACTGCGAATGCGCAGAATGTCACAAAGTTTTCCGATTTCACTTCGTGACATTCGGCGCATGCGCAGTAGATCCGTTCCGGTTAATGTTTCTACTGCGCATGCGCCAGAAGACGCCTGTCAAAGCAGGAAGAAGACGGGGGCAACACAGGGGAGGGGGGAGGGGTTTTGCGCCCAGGGGTTTTCCTTCTCCTTTAAGAACAATAGAACGTTATGGAACAGGAAATCATTTTTGTTTTCCTCTGTTACTTTATATTTGCAAACTATCTTCTCTACTGGAGTTAAGGTCATTGATATTTATTTCGGCAAAAAAATATGTGTGTTGTCCTCAATTTGGTTCAAATGTGATCCTGGGAAATCCATGGTACTTTCACAGGAGCGTTCCCTAATACCTGTGTGCTCTTATTGTCATTTATAGTAGCCTTCCTAAAGTTCCGTAGAAAGAACCATGGGGTATGATGAAAACACTGGCATTTCCCAGCAATGCCATCCAGTTATGTAAATCTTTTAGAGCTTACTGATCAATACTATTACATTGATGAGCCTAGTACCAATGAAATAGCACCAGGGAGATTCAAATGGCTGAATAGCAGAAATTGCAGTAATGAATGTATGACTTCTGTAAAAGTTTTGCACTATTGTTGTGTTTTTAGTTTTTTTCTTTTTAATCTTATAAATGAATCTGCTAGATCAATGACTTTCAGCCTATGACTCCCCAGTTTATGCTCACTCTTTAAAAAATGAATAAGCCGGTTGGTTGGTTTCTGAGGTTGTTTTTAAAGGGATACTGTCATGGGAAAATATGTTTTTTTTCTAAAACACATCAGTAATAGTGCTGCTCCAGCAGAATTCTGCTCTGAAATCCGTTTCTCAAAAGAGCAAAAGATTTTTTATATTCAATTTTGAAATCTGACATGGGGCTAGACATTTTGTCAATTTCCCAGCTGCCCCTAGTCATGTGACTTGTGCTCTGATAAACTTCAATCACTCTTTACTGCTGTACTGCAAGTTGGAGTGATATCACCCCCCCCAGCAGCCAAACAAAAGAGCAATGGGAAGGTAATGAGATAGCAGCTCCCTAACACAAGATAACAGCTGCCTGGTAGATCTAAGAACAACACTCAATAGTAAAAGCCAAGTCCCACTGAGACTGATTCAGGAGAAATAACAGCCTGCCTGAAAGTAGTTCCATCCTAAAGTGCACGCACAAGTCACATGACCAGGGGCAGCTGGGAAATTGAACAAATGTTTAGCCCCATGTCAGATTTCAAAATTGAATATAAAAAAAATCAGTTTACTCTTTTGAGAAATGGATTTCAGTGCAGAATTCTGCTGGAGCCACACTATAAACTGATGTGTTTTGGAAAAAACATGTTTTCCTATGACAGGATCCCTTTAATGCTATTGTGAAAAGGGGTCTACATGATTGTTTTATGTTCCCGCTGTCTTTTCTTTTATTCTGCAAGTTAATAAGCTATTTCTATAATAAAATGTGAACAAACAGCCCCCCCCATTTATGTACATAACGTACTCACTGTTCCATCCTACATTCTGAAAGACTGTTCATTAAATTAATTATAAAATCAATTTTTGTGTCCCTCTCATATGTTATTTTTCTAAAGAGCTGGGGGTTCCAGGGGACACGGAGGATATTATTATGTTGTATATGTATTATAAAGATAAATGCTTCAGTGCAACACGGGGAAAGATTCACCAATGCTCAAATATTGGTACTGCTTAGGAAAAAAACTTACAGAGCATTTAGGGGTCCGTTTACTAAAGTGCGTTAAAAATATTCGCACAATATATAGACAGAATTTTCGCCAAATATGTTATCGCCATTTTACTAACCTGCGGTAAATATAAATTTGCGGATTTTCTTGCACAAGAATAATTGTTCGCCAGTTATCGCATTCGCTGAAAATAACGCTACGTACACATTAACGCATGGTTTACTAAACAACGAAATGTGCTAAAGACAAAATTAACGCCAGAATATTCATAAACTTTTACCGCCACCTATGTAGTGGCGTAAAAGTATTTTTTTCGCCAGAAAATTCTCAAGGGGCAGGAAATATCCCATAATACTGTTTTACCCATCATTCTTTGCTGACAGGAGAGATATCTGTAGCTATTGCTGACAGGATGATTTGGCTTCTGCTTCTATCTGTTGCAACAGCAACAGTTTCAGCTCAGAGGTGTATTATTGGCAGCGGCATCACAGTCCAACGATTCGTCGGCCTCTACACTTTTTGGTTTCATTGTGATTGGCTACATTAAACTGTGCATTTCTATGAAGCAAAGAGATTGACTGGTATGATTTCTTGTTCCTATGATTCTAATGGCAGAAGGGTTTATATGATGCAGACATGTTTGATTGGTGTTACTCTGGTGATGTTGTTGGATGGTAAAATCATCAGTCAATAAAGTTTATGAGTTTTGAAGATGCATTTCTGGCCATAAATGTCACATTAAAAATTGCCATAATAACCGCCATAAAACAAGACTATTTTATAGCATAAATATTTGCAAAAACTTAAATTTTCGCCAGAAAATTCGCAACTCGCTAAAATTACCGCTAACATAAGCTGGTTCCTTAACGTAGTTACCGCAAGTGATCACAATGACTTCTGAACGCATCGATGTTTAGTAAACTTAGTCGCTGCGAATATTCTGGCGTAACAATATTCTCAGCGATAACATGCGGAAACTTAAAGTCAGATTTACCGCACTTTAGTAAACGGACCCCTTAATATTTACAAATGATTTGGGTTACTGACCCGAGCAGTCAATAGACATTATCTGGGGCTTGAGTTTTATTTGTATTCGTATTGCTTGTCTAAACTCTCTAACACCCTGATCCCAGATCTGCCCCTAAGTTACTTCACAGGATATGAGAATGTTTGGTTGGGTTTACAACTAATACATTACAGTATCACCCTGGCTTTTCAGTTTTATTAAAATGCCTGTCTGAGGGACCAGCCCTGGAAATAGTTACAAGCCTGCAGGACCGAATGATCCTGGAATTTCAGGGGCAAGAAACAATAAAGCATGTTTGGCTTTTGCAGGTGGTGTATTTCTAGCTGGATTAGTAGCAAAGTAGGGTCTAAAGTGGGGATCCCCAACCTTTTTTACCCAGGAGCAATATTCAGATATATATATAAGAGTTGGGGAGCAACACAAGCATGAGAAATGTTCATTAAAGTCAAATAAGGGCTGTGATTGGCTGTTTTTAGCCTCTTATGTGGACTGGCAGCTACAGGAGTCTCTATTTGGGAGTAAAGCTGGTTTTTATACAATCAAAAATTGCCTCCTACCAGCAATTCAAAAATGAGCACCTGGGAGCAACAGCCAAGGGGTCAGTGGTTACAAGGAACACTTAGGGGCCGATTCACTAAGGGTCGAATATCGAGGGTTAATTAACCCTCGATATTCGACTAGGAATTAAAATCCATCGACTTCGAATATCGAAGTCGAAGGATTTATCGCAGATAGTTAGATCGAAGGATAATTCCTTCGATCGAACGATAAAATCCTTTGAATCGAAAGATTCAAAGGATTTCAATCCAACAATCGGCGGAATATCCTTCGATCAAAAAAAGTTAGCCAAGCCTATGGGGACCTTCCCCATAGGCTAACATTGACTTCGGAAGCTTTTAGATGGCGAACTAGGGGGTCGAAGTTTTTTTTAAAGAGACAGTACTTCGACTATCGAATGGTCGAATAGTCGAACGATTTTTACTACGAATCCTTTGATTCGAAGGTCGAAGTAGCCCAAAAAAAACTTTGAAATTCAAAGTTTTTTACCTTCGAATCCTTCACTCGAAGTTAGTGAATCGGCCCCTTAGTGTAAGAAGGCGACTGGTTTCCTCTGTTACCCATGTCCAGAACCTGTATATAATAGGTCATTGCTAGATGTACAGTAAATAGTTTGCTGTGAATGGTTACATTTAGGGCAGATGTCATATTTATCTAGTGCAATCTATGGTAATTCTATGTAGATATCTGAACTGCACCATTGAATCATGCAATTTATTAATACTGCACTATAGATTCCAAAATATTATTCCACGTTTCTTTTGTGAGATAAGGAATGTCCCTTGCCTGTTTTTCCTATAGCTTTTCCTCAGGTTCCTCAGGTTTATTCAGTAAGGAGTAGCACTGGGGGACAGGTTTGTTAAGAGAAGGACTAAAAATCATCTGTTCTAATATATTTAGGGGTAGTATCGATAGTTGATTGGCCAAACTGAGTTTTCAGTGCATGTCTTAAGCTGGCCATAAATGTAAAGATTTTTAAAAGATCCGATCGTCATCGTGAGACCACGATTATCTTGTACGAATTGTCCATCAACTAAAAAGACCATTAAATAATGATTTAGTGCACAGGAGAATTCAGTGGCATGTCGTATTTAGAGAAACATTTACTATTTCTCTAAACGCTACTTTATCAACAATACATATCTACTATACCCATTTTATATCACCGCGTACTGTCACACATACAGTGCCCTATGATTTACAAGATAACAAAGGTCACCAGTGGAATCCCCAGATGATTTTTGTGGTCACAGCCCGATTGCACCCCCTCCTAATGGCGAGCACAACTTTCCCTTTTTTGCTATAGTTTAGAAAAGAGCAATGGCCAGAATCATGTTGTAGCTCCCGTCATTCCCCAGCTACAGCCAGGTGATCCCAGTGGTGGTCAATTAAAGGGGAACAATTTGGGAGTTTTAAACCTGCTGCAGGTAAAATTTAAGGGGACCATACATACACTGGCAGATTAAAGCTGCCAATATCTGTCATTTAGACCAATTGGGTAGCATATCTGCTCGTGTATTGGGCGTTTTGACGAGTCTCCCCGATCGATTTTTCTTGGTGATCAAGGACCACATAGGCTAGTTGATGTGGTCACTGTTCCATCTGTGCTCATTTCCTTCATTGTAATCTGATTGGTTGGCCCTAGGACTGAACAATCAGATTAACCTGATATCGCCCTGCCTTTGGTTGGCATATTGGGTTAAGATCCACTCGTTTGCCAACCTTGCCAAATGAGCAGATCTTATCATGTATGGCCACCTTTAGTGGTGTAACAGTAGTACCCTGGCCCCCCCTACAAAATTTTTTTTGGAGGGGCCTTGGCACACAGCAGTACAGCAGTGGATTTCTTAAAGGATCAGTAACATCAAAAAATTTTAAAAAAAATTTGTTTGTATACTATGACAAAAACCCACCAGTACATATTAAACGTTAAAATCGCAAAGTCTTTATTTAGAAATAACTTACCGAATCTCCGCATGCTCTCCTCTTCAGAAAAGGCGATCGGGTGATCCATTGTGCAGCACTCGATTTCTCCTCCCTGCCTTCCTTATAGGAGATAGCCAGGGAAGAGTAATTGAGTGCTGAACGATGGATTGTCACCCTGTCACCTTGCAGAAGTGCCGAACAGCCGAAGGACCCGAAGCCATGAAAACAGCTGAAGCCAAAATCCTGAAGCGGCGAAAAGACCCGAAGTCATGAAAACAGCCGAAAAATTAAAGTCCTGAAGCGTCGAAAAGACCTGAAGTCACGAAATAAGGTGAAGGTGAAGTCATGAAGCCACGAGTTCTATTCTACTGAACACCAGTTTGTGTATATTTTTAATCCCCTGGCCACCAATGTATTATTTTAATATTCTATAGGCCCCTGCAACCTATGCTTTTTTTTAAAAAAAAAAAACAAACTTGTAAGGGGGGGCCGTGGCGCCAATGTTTTTTTAAAAAAATATTCTTTGGGGCCCAATTTTTTTTTAACTTGTAAGGGGGCCCTGACCATCAATAGCTTTTTATAACTTGTGTGTGGGGATGTGTTACTTTTCTAGCGCTGATGTCTGTGTGGTCTTTTAACTGTGATGTGGAGTGGGCAGGATATGGGGTGGGGCTTGGGCGCCAGTGTGGGCCCAGGGGGTTCCAAAAATTTTGTTGTACGGGGCCCCATGATTTCTAATGGCGGCCCTGTTTGTAAGAACTAAATGTATAAACTGAGGAAAAAAAAAATATTACATTTTCATTAATTGGGAATGAAATGCATATATGACTTCTGTCATCTAACTCATCGGGGACTGTATGTGAATATCAACTTGTATAACCTGTTGCTGTCCGGCTGTTTCTGATCTCTGTGTGATAATGTATGTAATAATTAGTAAATCATCATAAATAATCATCAGTCTATCCACACACAGCAGGGGATTCATTTATATATCAATGTGAATTCAAGATTTGGAACTTCTATATACAGGTATGGGATCCACTATCCGGAAAGCTATTGTCCAGAAAGCTCTGAATTAAGGGAAGGCTGTCTCTCATAGACTCCATTTTTATCAAATAATAAATCAAATTAAAAAATAAAAACACAATTTCCTTTTTTTCCTGTAATAACAAAACTGTTCCTTGTACATTATCCCATTTAAGATAAAAATTAATTTGGCTTATTGGGTTTATTTAATATTCAAGCAATTTTTTTTTTAGTAGACTTAAAGGGGAACTATCGCAAAATCAATAATCACATAAATGAATCAGCACACCAGGTTATGAAAATCTGTAAATATAATGGATATATATGGGGATCCAAATTACGGGAAGATCCATTATCCAGAAAACCCCCAGGTCCCAAGCATTCCCGGATAATAGATCCTATACCCAAAATATAATTATTAAAACCCAATATCTGATAAACATCTTAGTTTTAAAGGTGTGCATGTTGGCATATTTCCATGATGCTCAAGCCACAGTTTACTGTATTTTTGCTACAGCAAGCTTTGTTCATAAACTACAAATCCCAAGCTACCCTACTTCTTAATCAGCTGATTCCTCCCCTCTTTGCCAATATAAAGCAACAAGTGAGCCGCTGCCCATTTGAACAGGCAGTCTGGAAGCCTCCCAGTGTGTAGCAGCTGCAGGGTTTTTCTGTTTCTGGGTAGCAGTTATTTGTCAGTGTGAGACTGTCTGCACGACTGGATGGATTCTATTCTAAACTGCAGCTGCAGCAGCATGGAGCCAGATTATTATTCCCTGCTCGGCTGTGATGAGCTCTCCACGGTCTGTATTTATTGCTGCTTTTCCCAAATATATTTCAATATTCGCATTTTGTGCTTGGCTTGTGTTGGGATACAGTGTTTATTTTTCAGCAGTGCATGACTAGTTTGATAGGGGTTTATTATCTTAGGTTACATTACATGAATCTATGTACAAGCTATTTGCATATGAATAGGAATGAATATGTTTTGTAGGTGCGGATGTTATTCATATGGGGTTTAGTCATCTGAATACTAACTAGTGGGCTTCATTAGAGCTGAATTGAAATCTACATAGAAACTAAGGTCTATATTTGTATAATCTTTCAAACCAGGGAGGAAAGTGGTTAACTTTTCAGTTAACTTTTAGGGGGTTATTTACTAAACGCTGAATGCAAAAATCAGGAAAAATGTGATTTCTTTAAATAAAGTCGGACTTTAAGGGGCAAATTCACCAAGGGTCGAATATCGAGGGTTAATTAACCCTCGATATTCGACTGGGAATTCGACTGGCTCCTGCAATGCCGCCCCCCCTCACCAACTTACGTGTCAGGAGGGGAGGCAGAAACACTATTGCGGAGAGCGCAATTGCGCTCTCTCGCAATAGTACAGCCGAATTTCCGGTTCAAAAACTGGAAATTCGGCTCTTAAAGGTGGCGAACTAGGGAGTCGAAGTTTTTTCTTAAAGAGACAGTACTTCGACTATCGAATGGTCGAATAGTCGAACGATTTTTAGTTCGAATCCTTCGATTCGAAGTCGTAGTTGAAGTCGAAGGTCGAAGTAGACCATTCAATGGTCGAAGTAGCCCAAAAAACACTTCGAAATTCAAAGTTTTTTTACTTCACTCGAAGTTAATGAATTGGCCCCTTAAAAAATTACGAATTTTTCGGAATTTATTAAACCCTGAGGATGGAAAAGTCTGAATCAGAAAATCAGGCATCTCAGACCTGTTGAGGTTGCATATAAGTCAATGGGAGAATACCGTGAAGGAAAACGGTCTTTGGATAATGAGTTTCTGGATAATGCGGACAGAAGACAAGACCAAATTATAGTATAGAATTTTAAAATGCCATCCAATGATTTATATGTGAATATTAGCTCTATACAAAACATTTGATCAAATGTATTTTTTGCAGGTTGTGTTTTATATGTGATATAGGGCTATGAAATAACCAGCCTCAAACTGGGTGATGTAGGAGGCATTAAGTTCAGCATGATGGGCATGAACTCACCCTGTTTTAGTTCAGTACGTATGCATACCTCCCAAGTGTCCTGTTTTTCGCGGGACAGTCACGATTTTAACAGCTCAACCTGCAGTCCCGGATTGTTACTGAATGTCCTGACTTTCTCTTTGATCTCCTGCACTGAACAGCAAACAGAAAGATACAAGGTTTCTAACTTAATTGGCTTTCGGCAGAGAGCCCAGAATACGTGGCAGGTGCTCTTATATGCTTTCTGTAACAATTTAAGATAAGCAAAGAAACAATTGTAACACTTTAAGATAAGCAGGTCTCTTGGGGAAACTGTGATTGCAGCTTAAAGGGCAATTCACCTTCATTAGCAAAACTGTAATAACACATAAAAACCACAGAAATGTGTTCAAACTTTCATAACCTGACAAATTTTGTAAAATGAACATGGTAGATAGGGGGTGTGGTCACAAAAATGGGCGTGGGCAAAATAATAATAAAAGCAAATCTTTTTGTCCCTCTATTTTCCATTTCCAAAATGTTAGGAGGTATGGGTGTCTGGAAAACCCCAGGTCCCAACCATTCTGGATAACAGGTCCCATGCTGAATATAATATTTGTCTACACTGTGATGTTCGTTTTTATTGTTTTTAAAAACAATATATTTTTTATGATTTTACTGTGCTTCAGGATCAGAAACTTTTGACTCATCTTTTCCTTCAGCATCTCGTACCTGCCAGAAGGTTTGCTGCTTTCTTCCCTTTGTGTATTGTATGGTGCTCAGCCGCAGGAAATTAACTTCACATGATTCATAAAGTCTATATGGATTTGTGTCATCTGTGCTGTGCAAATATGTTTTCTGAACAGGCTTCTCTTAATAGTCTTTTTGATTTACAAATCGTCTCTGTAATGCCTTTTTGTGCATTATATGCACGACTCTTGCAGAGTATAATAATTATACATATGTAGCAGCAATAGCAACAGCACTCATATGTGTTCTGCCTCTTTGCCTATTATTAAGCCATTATAATTGTATAATTAAGCAGTGTATAATGCTTCCCTGAGCATTGCTAGTCCATTAAACCATGGGCTTTACATTATTCCAGTCCTCTGTCATGCTTCCTTGTGCCATTATTTAAAATACAGGTATGGTATCCATTATCCAGAAACCCGTTATCCAGAAAGCGCAGAATTATGGAAAGGCCGTCTACCATAGACTCCATTTTATCCAAATAATGCAAATGTTGAAAAATGTTTCTCTGTAATAATAAAACAGTACCTTGTACATGACCCAAACTAAGAAATAATTCATCCTTATTGGAAGCAAAACCAGCCTATTGGGTTTATTTCATATTTATGTGATTTTCTAGTAGACGTAAGCACACTTGACAATGTTGAGACGTAACTAATGGTGATGTGTTTGAAGGAGAGCTAGAGATGTGCAACTGTGTTTTTTTTTATTTTATTTTTTTACTTTTAGGTTGAACAGATTCTTGCAGAATATAAAGTAAGAGCACTTGAATGTCACCCGGATAAACATTCTGGAGATAAAAAAGCAGGTACATTTTCATTGTAGGTTCTGTGCTATTAAAATACAACTTCAGCATTGTGTGTAAACATAGCTTCCAACATTTAAACCAACAAATGACCAATTAGACCACCTGTTCCACCCTGACCCCACCCCTTTTTCAGCTCCCACAAATAACTGGACCATAGGGAGGTATGTATGAATTGGATTGGAGCAGCTGTCCCTATAAAGTGGGTACCTCATTAAATACAGTAAAGTGATTAGCACTCCCAACACCAATGACACTACTACTTTAGGTAATTCAATAATTCATGCATTTATTATAGTGCATTCTTTCATTAAAAAAAATACATGAATGAATAAAATAATTATATAAATGAACATGCAATTAATTTAAAAATGAAAGACTAATACATTATCGCAATTCTTTAGAGATTAAGGGGCAAATTCACTAAGATCCGAAGTTGTGCCAGCGACAGCTTCGCCGCACTTCGCCAGGCGGAGCTTCGCCAGCGCTACGCAAATTCAATAAAATGCAAAGTTGCGCTCAGGGAGGCGAACGGCAGCGAAGTTGCGCTAGTGTTAATTCGTCAAGCAAAGTGAAGTTACGCTAGCGATGCCTAATTTGCATACGGCGCCAAGTTAAAGTAAAATGGACATATATATAGCAGCAAATACATTATACTACACAAGCCTGGGAAAGCTTCATAAAATAATAAGTTGTTATTTTGCACTATACATGTGCCCACTGTATAGTTTAGGTGCCAAATGTTAGGAAATGTAGGGGGGAAGGAGGGTACCCCCAAAAGAATTTACGATCTTTTCCAGCCTATCACCTTTCAAAAAGGAAAAGACGCCAGCGTTTTTAGGGACTTAGAAAAAATGTAAACTTTTTTTGAAGCAATCCCTATCTACTCTATTGTACTTCGCCTGGTCTGAGGTGGCGAAGACAAGTCTGGCGCAAGAGGTAACGTTCAGTAAAATGCGCAAGTTAGTGAATTAGCGTAGTTGCGTCCCTTTGCCATAGCTCAACTTCGCCTGGCGAATTTACTCCAGTGCCCATTAGTAAATCAACAAAATCGTAAGTAACAAAATGATGTCACACTCGCGAATTTGCGATAGCATTTTATTTTGCAATCTTATGTTCCCATTTGGTGCCTTAATTTGGTACTTGGTTAAAGTTCAAAATTGACATAAACTACATGGAAAGTTTTTACATTTTGCTCATGGTCCCACTTCTTGCATCCTAAGGTAGAGTCCTGCAGCGGGTTGGGTACCCGCGGTTGCCCACAAAAACCTGCAGGTTGCGGGTAGAAGTTCCAGGTGCAAGTATAGACGAGGGTCGGCAAGTTCTGCGGGTTTGTGGGTCGGGCGCTGGTCTTCTCAATATCGATTTTTACTCCTTTTTTTTTATCACGCCTACTTCCGATGATGTCACCTCTGGTTTACGACAGCACTTCCTGATTCTTGATGGTCAGCGGGTCCGGGTTGTGGATAAGCTACTTGTGGGTTGGGTAGCGGGTCCAAGCAGGTAAGATTGCGGGTCTGGGTAGAGGATTGCAGGTTGAGGCTACGGGTTGGGTAGGGGTTCCAAAAAATGGACCCGTGCAGGACTCTACCCTAAGGCACAGCCCTTTGCACTCACAAAAAGCTGCTCTCCTCTCTGAATGAATGTTTGGCAGTGCTGCATCCAGGTTGGCATGAGATGGGCGGTATGTGGGCAGTCTAGAAAAGCAAGGGGCAGTCCTGGGGAGGGAGAACCAAGGTGCTGGGTAGTCTCTTTGCATCTTACAGTTCAAGGCAAGGAACTGAGCTTGCAGTTGAAATCCCAAAAGGCTCAAGTGGATGGCAATTCATGGTTCCAGCACCAGTGCAGTTGCTAATAGCAACAAATCAGTTATAGATTTGAACTGCTAGAAGTCAGAAATGAAAAGCAAAGATTTGATTGGTTGGTAACTGGAAACAGTGTAAAGCATATGCAATGTAACCATAAAACTTAAATATGTCTTTGCTTATAACAACAATTTTCCTGTAAACCAAATAGCTGTTTCCTGATTTTCGTAGTGGAAGATTTCCAGAGACTTCAGCAAGCCAAAGAAACTCTAGCAAACGAGGAAAGTCGCGCTCAGTACGATCACTGGCGAAGGAGCAAAATTCTGATTCCTTTCTCACAGTGGGAAGCGCTGCAAGATTCTGTTAAAACTGTACGTATTCCTTTTTGGGCAACAAAATAGTTGAGCTATGTCTCCATGTAATGTTATAAAGGATTTTGACTTAGAGAATTCATGTTTTAATGTTTGTGGAAATAACACATTAAAGTGGAAAATTGAAGTGGAAAAAATTCTTTAACATTATGCCAAATTGGTTTGTAGGAGACCAAGTACAGGTATGGAATCTGTTATCCAGAAACCTGTTATCCAGAAAGCTCTAAATTACAGAAAGCCCGTCTCCCACAGACTCCATTTTATCCAAATATAAAAAAAAATGTTTTCCTTTTTCTTTGTAGTAATAAAACAGTACCTTTTAATTGATCCCAACTAAGATCTAATTAACCCTTATTGGAGGCAGAACCAGCCTATTGGGTTTATTTAATGTTCACATGATTTTATAGTAGACTTAAGATCCAAATTACAGAAAGATCTGTTATCTGGAAGACCCCAGGTCCCAACATTTTAAGGCATGCGTGGTCAACCCGAACCCACCCGACCCTCGGGTATCGGGTCGGCCCGCACATCACTACCATTGACTTTTACATGACTTTCGACAGGTTTTAGCTGGGGTTTTTCGGATTTTTAGCAGCTGTGGAGCAAAATAAATCTTGAAAAATTTTATTTTTTTTAGTTTTTTTGAGTTTTCCCCCTAAAAATATGGACCAAAATATATCAAGGTTTCATAAATAGACCCTTACTATTGTGTAGGATGGGGGGACTGTAATCAGTGACAATCCAATGGTTAAATTTGTATAATATGACCATACGCACATGTGGCCCAATTCCCTACAGAAAAATTGGCTTGTGTGTGATATGATATATAATTACAGATGCATCAAATACATCATTTTGGAATTCATCTGAATACCTAGGCAAAATACTAAGAAGAATCCAAACCCTAATTTATATCATAGTCCTAATATTTTTAAACAAAAAAAGTTACAGGGCTTGGTTTTCCATCACTATAATTAAAATTAAAAATGTTATATTTAAATTAAATCTTGCATAAAGGTTTGCTTATGCACTTGGGCATTGATAATAGTGTAGTAATGGAAGTGTATTGGGGGGTCTTCTTAACTGAGAAGGATTGAAGGGTTTTGTGGATGACAGATGGTGCAACTCTAGGCAGTGTCAGCTGGTGGCTACTAAAGCAAAACTGTTGCATAAAAGGGCATTAACTTGAGCATGAAAACAAATTTTGCATCTTTATAAGTCACTATTAGGGCTTCAACTTGAGTATTACTATCCCTTTAATTCCTTTAAAATAGAAGTTTATTTGGCAACATCTGAGTAAATATGTGGTTGTGCAGTGTCTCATTTGGCAGCGACCTGTTCCTCAGTCTGACTTCTGTGGGATAATGACTGCTTTTACTTAGCAAAAAACATTTTTAGAGTTGGTTTTTACACTATAAATCTCAAATTTGTAGAGATTTTTTTTTGATTCATGATAAGATAGAAATTGAAGTGTTAGTAAATATACCCTAAAGAGTTTGAAAAACCTCCACGTTACCTGATGTCTGCAGGTAGCCTTGCATGTAGATACAGACTGGCTAGAAGTAAGATTACTACTGGTGTGGGTAGGTGGGTGTAAGTGCACCATTCTGTACATAACAGCAATCAGTAGGACACCACTGCATGCCATATTTTTATGACTGATAGTAAAAAAAACGTCCTTTTTCTTCAGTCAATGCACTGGGCAGTGCAGAATAAAAAAGAGCCAATGTTGGAAGCTCCCACTTGTGATCCTTCCAAGATCCCGGATGAGGTTTCTTCCATGTGTGATGACAAGAAAAATGAAAGTGATTTGCTGGACAAAACCCAAGAGGACAATGAAGTGTTGTCACCTAAGAGCCCTGAAGGTAAAAGTTCACCAGCGGGAGGAGGACAGTCAGAGAGAGAATGACAAAGGGAGTAGTAGCTGCAATATTTCATGGCCCAGATGATGTTTTTGTATCGATGAAGTGTATGGGCAGTGCAAGGATAGTGTTGCTGGATGTGTGATGTAGTTCATGAACAGCTAGAGGGCTGAAGGCAACAATAGTGTGAATGTGAAATCATCAGAAAGGGATTTCCACAACCTGTATAAAAGCTCTCTTTGGCCTCAGTGGCTACTAAGATCCTCATATTTATAACATGGGTATACTTTTTTTTTATTATGCAGAAGGTTCAGTAAGTCATGTGAAACAAATTGCATTACTAAGCACTGATTATAAATGATAACGTCACTAAGCATAATTTATTTAGACCTTTAGATTTTATTGTTTATTTAAAAAAAAATACCTGTACTACCCTAGCTTCCAAGACCTGTCTTAAACCAGGTCTCCCAACGTGAATGGCACCCTTAAGTATTTGTGATTTTTTTCCCAAGCTTTGCACATTTCCATAAACATAGGAACTCATTTCATTCCACTCCCTTTTTGCTATTTTTAGGAAGTCTGGACACGCCCTACAACCTTCTTCACTTCCGGTGGTCAGCAGAAGCCCCTTCTGACCTTCTTCGCAAATTCAGGAATTATGAAATTTAAATATCTCTCCCCAAAGATATTTAATACTGTATGTTTGTCCTATTGATCTCTCCATATTGTTGTGAATAATATTAATCTTTTATTATCTGCATTATACGTTATGATAAACTATGGCAGCAGAGTGATGTACTGTGTTAGCCACTGATGAAAACAGGATAATGTATAGAAGTTGATTCCTTTTATTAGCTAAATTAGTAGAGGTACAGG
Organism: Xenopus petersii; assembly: GCA_038501925.1. Taxonomy (NCBI): domain Eukaryota; kingdom Metazoa; phylum Chordata; class Amphibia; order Anura; family Pipidae; genus Xenopus; species Xenopus petersii. The sequence goes on from CM076684.1 coordinate 104,812,874, forward strand.
CTTTGTATGGCATTGTAATGCAGAGGAAGTAAGTCCCAGAAACTTGTATTTTACTAAATTAGCCACTTTCACTGCGTTATTCTGTTTTGATAAACTTCGGTGGCTGGAATGGATTTTGAAGAAAACAACCTATTTAAGGGTTAGTCCACACGAGGAGATTCGGGGAGATTTAGTCGCCTGGCGACTAATCGCCTCTTCTTCTGGGCAACAATTTCCCAGAACTGCCTCGGGGTGTCTACCGATCCGTTATAATGAAAAGTCGCCTGCACTAAAGCACATTAGGCGTCCGAAGTCGCCCAACGTTTCCTCGTGAGGCAGATTGTTGCCCAGAAGAAGAGGCGATTAGTCGACAGGCGACTAAATCTCCTCGAATCTCCTCGTGTGGACTAACCTTAAAGTTTTGGAAGGCTGTAGGCCACATGCATGTCTGCAATTGTGGAAGTACATGTGCCCTTATTTACTTATATCTCCTGAAAGTCTAACATGCTAACTTTAATATATACAGTATAAGCATAAAGTATTTAAGCAAACTAACCTAGAAAAAGAATGCTAGAGTTGACTTTGGGGTCATGACAATAGGTTTATTGGATCAGCAGCAAGATCTTATTCCTAGTAATGGTGTGTTACCCCACTAGACTGACGCCCTCCACACTACTGGTGCTCTTGCCCATCCTCAGCTTAGCACTGAGCATAAGGACTCGACTGTAGTTGATGCTTCTCTGATCAGGTGCTTAACCTGGGGCTAATTTTTATCAACTAGCTGAATGGAATACCAACTATAATTGCTTTTCAGCTGCCTACATATTTAAAGTTTGGTGCCATGTGCCTGGCTTGTGCATATTAGTTTCTGCAGGATGTATTAGCATAAATAATCAGGAAGGATGAGCTCTGCAAAATGTTTAGATGTGAATTTGTAACTGAAACATAAGACTTTCACATGAGCTGGAACGTATTTCTGACTTGTGTCCTCATTTCAACCAGTAATTAATGTAAAATAACCTGAGCAACCTCCTGTTTGACCACCCACAGTTAAGGCCAAAAGGGTTTCCTTTTAATAGGGCCTTATTGTAAATGAAATGCAATTTATGTTGAATATTCAACAGAGCCCCTTCTCTAAGCCCACGGGTAAAGGACCTGTGCAGAGTGGCATCAACTACAGCCAATTCACGGTGCTCATTGCTAAACTGAGATTGGGCATGACTACAACTTGTGGCCAATATATTTAGGAACTGAAATGTGCCCATGTAAACAAACCATTTGCCCAGGAGTTGGCATGAAATGAATCCCATGAACTGGAAAAATACAGTATTCCAGTTCAGTATCCATTCAGTGTAAAGACCATAATCCTAAACCAGAAGGGTGGATTTGTTTTCCCTAAACACATGCCCTATATTAGTTGGAAAAGGCCAGTAAGAAAAACTCTTCAAGTCAGTTATAAAATATATAGATTTCATACAACTTAAGGTTGTAAGTTAGATATATATATATTTTTTTTAGGGTCAGTTTGTTCTTATTATTTATTTATGCAACATGTACTAAAACATTAATAATATACAGTATATTCTATTAACAAGTAAGCGTTATTGTTATTTATGTTTGAACTTTCTGCCATAGATTATTCTGTACAGTAAGCTTTATACATCAACCATTTTTTTCATACGAGTTGGAACTGCTGTCCCAGTTGTGCTATTGATTATATGGATTATTTGGAAACTAGAATCAGGTGGGTGATGATGAAAATACCTACTCATTGAGTAATGAGTCATTAATAACATTTGAACTAATCACCAGACCTCCCTAGACTGCCAGCCTGTGCCCTTTCTGATTTAATTGATTTGTATTATAACATAACAGGAGGCCAAAGTTAAAAACTTGCAGCCAGCCATCTTACATTAAACAAAAAGAGGCTTTTTGATTAAATGTCCTAAGACTATATAAAGAATATATCAAATAGAAATTGTTGAGGTTCTTCTTAGGGCATATGAATACTGTGGCTGAAGCATGGCTAACACTGATGTTGTTGGACTGCAACTCATACTATACAGTAGTCAACCATTATATAATCAAGGGTTCAAGTATGTTGGGAGCTGTATTCCAGCAACATTGAGGATGTAGTCTCAAAATTACAGTCTGGTAGTGATGACCCTCTTGCAACTGTAAGAAGCTTTGGGGCACTTCTATTGGAGTGAACTAGGGGACAGGGAACTGTGGGAGAAACTTATTAAAGGTTTACATTCCCTTCAAATAGTTGTTGCTTATTTCCATATTCTGTTTATCTCTGTACAGTCATGTTGTATGTGCTTAGCAGCTGTATAATGTGGATATCCTGCATTGCAAAGAGCAGGGAAATCAGTGCCTTGATGACATGATTGATCCCCGTGTGTATGACATGGAGCCATTCACACGAGTATTAGTGTTCCTTTACGAAGGAATGACTTACGAGAGAATGGAACAGTGCCCAGATAACTGTGCCTGTCACCAACATGATTCTATTTCTCTGGGAAAATCCTGCAAAATGTAAAATGAGATTCTGCAGAAATATTATTCATGCAAATAAAATGATACCAGAATGCAGGAACAGATAGAACCAGCCTCTCACTGCCCTACTGTCTCTTTGTATTACCCTTTACTATGTGTACCTCCTACTGCTCAGTATTGTATTGCTTATTTGTATGTATCATATTGTGTAATAAAGTTACTGAGACTAAATAGTGCTGTATCTTTATTAATTCACTTTACCTGCTATAAAGAAATACTATGTCAAACCTAAGCATGACCATAATATTACAGCCTTTACCTTTAATCTCTGTTTTTTTCCTTCTAAGGCAAGGCATAGCTTTAATGGGGTGTGTTAAAAATAGAAATAAGTAACATTAATCATATGCTTTCACTACAATTTCATCAACCATAACAAATAGTGACTATTTGTCAAGTGATAATGACATTATTGTAATTGTGTTCTTTTGTTTTGAACCATAAAACCCCATATAGTAATTGTAGGAGGTGATTATTTGCTGTATGAATCCTCCATGATCCAGTAAACAATAGGCGTCTTTTATACACCAGTCTGCCATCTGTTTAGCAGCACTGAGCTGACTGTCGTTGAGCACTCTGTGGGAGAATTCTCATCATTATATATATGAACTGGAGAGCAAAGTATGATTAGAATGTTTTAAAGCAAAGTGTATTCAAATGCTGAATTTAGGGGCAACTAGAAAAAACCCAAACAAGTGTTTGTCAGGATGAATGCATAAGGCTGCTGGAATGAGATAGTAATATCAAACCAATCAGACAGCTAACCTTCCAGATGTCCAGTGATTCCACCTGTACTGCAGGGCCTGCTGCGTATGTGCTGATAATAACAAGGCAATCTTCTATAACAGGGCTCCCCAATCTTTTCTACAAACATTTAATTGTAAAATAAGTTGGAGAGCAACATAATCATGCAAGAAGCTCCTACAGGTGCAAAATATGGAATGTTATTGGCAATTGGTAGCCCCTATGTGGACTTGCAGCCTACGTGAGGCTCTGTTTGGCAGTACACTTGCTTTTTGTGCCACTAAAGCAGGGGGTCCCCAACCTTTTTTACCCATAAGCCACATTCAAATGTAAAAAGAGTTGGGGAGCAACACAAGCATGAAAACAGTCCTGGGGTGCCAACTAAGGACCATGATTGGCTATTTGGTAGTCCCTATGTGGACTGGCAGCCTACAGGAAGCTCTACTTGGCACTATACTTAGTTTTTATGCCATTAAAACTTGCCTCCAAGCCTGGAATTCAAAAATAAGCCCCTGCTTTGAGGACACTGAGAGCAACATCCAAGGGGTTGGAGAGCAACATGTTGCTCACAAGCTACTGGTTGGGGATCCCTGCACTAAAGCATATCTTCAAAAATAGGAATCTGCATTGAGGCCACTGGGAGCAACATCCAAGAGGTCGGAGAGCAACATGTTGCGCATGAACCACTGGTTGGGGATCACTGTTCTATAGGAACTGTATTCATTTACTGTATATTAAATTGTGAATTGCCTTTCTTTGTTATTGAAAAAAGTCAAATAATTTACATGTTGTTTTTTTTTAACTTTACACCGTTTTCTTTAATTAGAATGAGCAATTAGGTTAAAGGACCAGTATCACTGTAGATAGAACATAGTTTTTACATATTATTTCCATCTGTTGCTCCAGCACCCACAGATATACTAATTCTTGTCCTATTTTATATGAGAAAGGGTTACATCCTGTAGTTAAGTGGAAATATATTAAAGAAATTTGACTTGAGTTTATGTCCCTGGTTAAGTACCACTGCGTTCTGCAGAGCTTATCTGTTATTGCTCATGTAAAAGTGGCTATACCCTGATTCTGCAGCTTATCTGACCGTGTGTGGGAGCTCCTGACAGGTCCTTCCGATCGATATCAGGCCAAAAATTGGGCAGATATCGATCAGTTAAGTTTTTTCTACAATCCAGGTAGTTGGCGCCCATTCGCAGCATTGCAATGCGATCGTTCGGCCCCAGGGTCAAACGTTCGGATTCACCCAATATCACCCAGCAATAGGCATATCGGGTTAAGATCTGCTCGTTTGGCATCCTCGCCAAATATGCAGATCTAATAGTCTATGGCCACCTTAAGTGTGCACCCTATTCCCGTATTCAACATGAATGGCTGTCTGCATTAGCAGCTAATTTATATAAACTCCATGGATCGCTCCGTGGTGATCGCTGGAAGAACCAAGGGCCGGTGCAGTTTTCTGCTGATAGGAGCACTGGCCCAGAGTGTCAGGTAAGTAAATATAATCACTTGGGGGTGCCTAACTTTCGGCACTCACAAGTATAAAATGACTTTGCTTCTCTTTTAATTAATACCCTTGGTTTCGGAATGAAATGTTGGACACACAGGTACGTGCATACTTTTGTCCAAAGAGTGTTGATGGCTGTTAAGTTGGTTTTTGTTACCAGATACCACTACTAAGTGGGCACATTTATAGATATTATGAAAAAATGTGTGTAGTGATGCACCAATAAGGAAGACTGCAGATCTAGGGGCCCATTTACTTAGCTCGAGTGAAGGAATAGAATAAAAAAAACTTCGAATTTCGAATGTTTTTTTTGGCTACTTCGACCATCGAATGGGCTACTTTGACCTTCGACTACCACTTAGAATCGAACGATTCGAACTAAAAATCGTTCGACTATTCAATACTCGAAGTACTGTCTCTTTAAAAAAAAACTTACCCTAGTTCGCCACCTAAAACCTACCGAAGTCAATGTTAGCCTATGGGGAAGGTCCCCATAGGCTTTCTAAGCTTTTTTAGGTTGAAGAAAAATCGTTCGATCGATGGATTAAAATCCTTCGAATCAAACGATTCGAAGGATTTAATTGTTCGATCGAACGTTTTTTGTTCGATCGTTCAATCGAACGAATTGCGGTAAATCCTTCAACTTCGATATTCGAAGTATTTCAATTCGGCAGTCGAATATCAAGGGTTAATTAACCCTCGGTATTCGACCATAAGTAAATCTGCCCCCTAGAGTGAGATTTGAAATAGGCCCTGACAGTTCAAGTACACAGATGCCCAAGCCTCTGTTTAGACAGTTTAGATAATTGTTGTTTAGGTTCTTGGTATTCCCTGCTAGAAAAAGTCTAAAAAATGAAAAAATGTTTCCAGCTAACATCAAGCAACCAGAAATCAGACCTTTCTATTACCTTCATATCTGGTGCTTTAATTAGGTACTTGGTTAATGCTCAAAATAGTCATTTATTACATGCAACGTTTATATCTTGACCATAAACTATTAATATTATTCTGCTGTTTAGCAACAATTTTCCCACATAACTGTAGAACATTTCCTGAAACTTCAAATGAGGCTTATGCACCCAGAGCACAGTTCATTCCTGAAACAATTGTGATATTGTGACTTTGTTGAAGTCTTTGCAGGACTGTGCCAAGACCTCACCTGTATCTCACCTGTACCTGTTGATGTATGACCAGCTTAAAGGGGTGGTTCACCTTGAAGTTAACTTTTAGAATTGCCAACTTTTAATTTGGTCTTTATTATTTATTTGTTATAGTTTTTTAATTATTTGCCTTTATCGCCTGACTTTTCCAGCTTTCAAATGGGGATCACTGACCCCATCTAAAAATACAAATGCTCTTTAAGGCTACACATTTATTGTTATTGCTACTTTTTATCAAACGTATTTCTGTTTAGACCCTCTCCTATTCATATTTCAGTCTATTATTTACATAAAAAAACAACCCACTTTATTTGAGGAAATTACAGATGGACAGCAGGGGGATCTTTATAGTGATGGGCGAATTTATTCGGCATGCGCGTATTCGCTGTGAATTTGCCCATTTCGCTGCCATCGAATACATTTGTGAATTTGCAGTGAGTTGTCGACGGCGTCAAAATCAACGTTTCGTGAATTTTTCACCAGGAAATTCGGAAAAATTGGGATGAAGCGAAACTGGACAAATTCGAACATCACTAGATATTTATATATATATTGTGCGCTGGGAATGTTTTAAAGTGGTTGAACTTAGTAGACAGTTGCCTTTTTTCGATCCAAATTAATAATGTATGACAAAGTGAATCCCAACTTTTTAGGGTTTGTTGATGTTGTTAAAGGGCATGTAAAGGCAAAAAAATAAAATCCCAATTTTACTTTCTTTAATGAAAAAGAAACCTATCTCCAATATACTTTCATTAAAACATGTTTGTATATACAGACTGCACAGGACAAGACTACCACTGGCACGAGTACATAGGCATGTGTGCACTATTCTGTACATAAATGAAATTCAAAGGACACCTAGGGGGTTATTTATCAAAATCCAAATTTTTCTCAATATTTTCTGCTACAAACTCCGATCAAATCCGCTCGGGGTTTGTTATACTTATTTATTATTACATTTTCCAGAAAAATAGCTTTTTGAGGGAGGGGGGAAAAAAACCCAGTTTTTTTCTGGATATTTCATTTGATTTTCAAGATTTTTTCCGGATATTTCACCCGATAACTCAGATTTTTGACCGAAAACTTCGGGGCATCAAAAAATCATTAGAACTTCTCCCATTGACTTATATGCAACCTCGACAGGTCTGAGATGCCGAATTTTCTGATTCAGGCTTTTCCATCCTCTGGGTTCAAGAGCACTATGGGTGCAAGAGCAGGCTGTATGTCCTGTCGCTGAGGTGGTTATGGGACAGAAGAGCGCCTATATACTTCTTCTCACCACGTCTCTTGAATGGAGCATTGCCTATCGCAGGGGTGCATCTCGGAGCACAACAGTCCAATCCATATGTTCTTGAACTACAGCTCCTCCAGGTGTCTATGTCTGCAAGCAGGGGGGAGGCTGAGGCAGGTCCGGACTAAGAATTAAAATAGGCCCTGGCATTTCAGGTACACAGAGGCCCAATCAGCCCCACCAGCCCACTAAATACTGACTTTCTATGGCACCTTATAGCAGCCCCTCTGGCATTTGCCAGAACCCACAGATTGCCAGTCTGGGCCCTGAGGTCTTCGCCACTGGGGCGGGGGCCTCCCAGTCCCAACCACGGTGATAGCAGAGATTATCGCCTGTTACTTCGCGTAAAAATATTATACATGGCAATCCAACTTAATAGCGAGACAATTTATCTCCTGGTCTGCCATGGCCTTTAAAGTTAAAAAAACTTTTTTTAATTTGCTTTGTTTCTTAAGTATTGTCAATAAATGCCTCAGAGTGTGGCTTCTGAATTATCAGGGCTTTGTGACATTTTCCCATAAATCTGGTAATGATCTTAGTCTAAAGCCACATAGACTAATCTCTGCAGGCCGAGAATCAGCCCCAACGCTGGAATTGCTTTCTTCTTTGCCTGCACCCGTGACTATTTGTCCAGTGATTATTACATTACTGTAATTGTGTTTTCTTTTTAACCATATAGTAATTGTAGGAGGTGATTATTTGCTTTATGAATCCTCCATGATCCAATAAACAATAGGCGCCTTTTATACAACAGTCTGCCATCTGTTTTGCAGCACTGATCTGACGGCCACTAAGCGTTTTGGAAGTTAACTAAAGCCAAATGACATTTAGAGGTCCATTTATAAAAGCTTGATTTTTTGAAATCACAATTTAACTCTGTTTCTATAACTACGAATGTCATGAAAGTTATTAAAATGTCTGAATATTAAAAGTATTAACAGAAAAAAAACGCTACAATGTGCTAAAAAAATATGAATGGTTAAAAAATAGATCCAATAGGAGCAGCATAGTTCCCATTGACTTGTATGGGACCTCAGCTGCTTTTACTTTGTGGTTTTTACTAGGGATGCACCGAATCCACTATTTTAGATTCGGCCGAACCCCCGAATCCTTCCCACCCCTAATTTGCATATGCAATATAGGGATGGGAAGGGGAAAACATTTTTTATTTACTTCCTTGTTTTGTGACAAAAAGTCACACGACTTCCCTCTCTGCCCCTAACTTGCATATGCAAATTAGGATTCAGTTCGGCCGGACAGAAAGATTCAGTCAAATCTAAAAAAGGCCAAATCCTGGATTTGGTGCATCCCTAGTTTTTACACTTAATACAGCTCAAATTTTTTGTTTTAGAGAAATAAAAAAAGTTTTAGAGAAAAAAATTATGATTTGTGAAATCTGAACGTTAGTAAATCAGCCCCTTAGTTTGGTTTTTAACATTAGCAGTTCAATAATAGATACAGATCTTCCACATATAGAGTGACTCCAAAGGCCTTTAAATAATACAGAAGGGCCTACACTCAAAGAAATAAACATTATAAATGTTTTTACATTTAACAAACTTAAAGGGATCCTGTCATTGGAAAATATGTTTTTTCAAAACGCATCAGTTAATAGTGCTACTCCAGCAGAATTCTGCACTGAAATCTATTTCTCAAAAGAGCAAACAGCTTTTTTTATATTCAATTTTGAAATCTGACATGGGGCTAGACATTTTGTCAATTTCCCAGCTGCCCCCAGTCATGTGACTTGTGCCTGCACTTTAGGAGAGAAATGCTTTCTGGCAGGCTGCTGTTTTTCTTTCTGAATGTGTCTCAGTGGGACATGGGTTTTTACTATTGAGTGTTGTTCTTAGATCTACCAGGCAGCTGTTATCTTGTGTTAGGGAGCTATTATCTGGTTACCTTCCCTTTGTTCTTTTGTTTGGCTGCTGGGGGGAAAAAGGGAGGGGGTGATATCACTCCAACTTGCAGTACAGCAGTAAAGAGAGATTGAAGTTTATCAGAGCACAGGTCACATGACTTGGGGCAGCTTGGAAATTGACAATATGTCTAGCCCCATGTTAGATTTCAAAATTGAATATAAAAAAATCTGTTTGCTCTTTTGAGAAATGGATTTCAGAGCAGAATTCTGCTGGAGCAGCACTATTAACTGATTCATTTTGAAATAAAAATGTTATCTCATGACCGTATCCCTTTAACTTATTGGGTTACCAAAATAACAGATAACAGACTGAAACGCTAGGCAGTGTCAGTCAACGCCTACTAAAGCAAATAAAGTACTGTCTTGTATTAAAAGGGCATTAACGGAAAATGAATGAAAATATAGTTTTGTCTCTTTATAGATTCCTGGTAAGGCCTTATCTTGAGTATGCAGTGCAATTTTGGGTTCTAGTCCTTAGGAAGAATAGTAATGAGTTGCAAAGTTAACTGGTAGCCTAGCCACAAATCTGGGGCCTGCTGGCACCTCCCCACTCATTTAGTAATATTCTGCTTTTTCAATTAGTATCTGGAATCACCGTGTGGGGAGGTGCCAGTAAAAATCTGTCTGTGTCATGTGTTATTTTATAATGACATTAAATCCCACACAAACATTTCCGAAAAGCAAAGCATTTCGGTAACTCATTAATGACTTGTACTATAGTGACCTCTTAACTGTTTGGATGTTTCTGTTCTTCTCTGGAACGTCCCACTGTGCTCATATGGTTTCCGCCATTACCACTCACACTAACAACATTCTACTGTTTTTTCAATTCTTTATCCATGCACTTGTATTCAATGTCAATATGAAGCTTTTTTATGATAAGTAGGGATATGTTCTAATATTAATAAGGGTTTTCTAGGCTCGTGTTGCCCTTGTATCCTTGTTTGTTGCATCTGTCCTTAAATAAAGACAAATGATAAAATTATTATTTTTTTAATTCGGTAACGATGTTGGGATGGAAGCAGTTGTGGAATTGCGTTAATCCATATGTTCATGAACTGCAACTAACTGCCAGTATTTTGAAGGTGTCAATGCCTGGAGGGATTTGGACATTTGAAGGGTCACAGAGCATCTGTCACTGTGCTAAATAATAGTTTTCTTCCACTTGGTTTATGGAACAGAAAGTGAGGTAAGGTTTCTTCAATGACCTAAGGGCAGAGACACACACTCAGAATGTAAGGGCAGAGACACACAGCCAACTACAATGTAAACTGACGGTGGGATGGCACTTGGATGGCTTTGTTTTCCGAAGTTTCCTTGTGAGGTAACTTCGGGTGACTTTGGAAAACGAAGCGCTCTGAGTGCCATCCTGCCAGTGATTTACATTCTAGCCAGCGGGAAAGCAGGGGAAGGCAGTTTGGACAGATTATTGCCCCAAAGAAGAGGAGATTTGTTGCCGGGCGACTAAACTCCCCGAATCTGAGCGTGGGTCACTGTCCTAAGGGCAATAGCACACCTGGAGATTAATCACCAGTGAAAAATCTCTGCTTCTGCGTCGACTAATCTCCTGTAAAAGCTTATCCACCAGCAATAATGTAAATCACTGGTGGAAAAACCCATGTGTTGCTTCAGTCTCCCAAATTCGCTTGAAGTTCCTCTAGAGGCAACCTGCTAGATTGCCTTACAGGAGAGTAGTCGCCCGCAGAAGCAGAGATTTATTGCTGGAGATTAAACTCCTGGTGTGCCATTGCCCTAAGGCAGTGATCCCCAACAAGTAGCTTGTGAGCAACATGTTGCTCTCCAACCCCTTGGATGTTGCTCCCAGTGGCCTCAAAGCAGGAGCTTATTTTTGAATTCCAGGCTTGGAGGCAAGTTTTGGTTGTATAAAAACCAGGTGTACTGACAAACAGAGTCTCAATGTAGGCTGACAATTCACATAGGGGTTACCAAATGTCCAATCATAGCCCTTATTTGGCACCACAAGAACATTTTTCATGCTTGTATTGCTCCCCAACTCCTTTTTCTTTTGAATGTTGCTCACAGATTCAAAAGGTTGGGGATCCCTGCCCTAAGGGTTAGTTCACTGGAGGAGATTTGGGGAGATTTTGTCGCCTGGCAACTAATCACCTCGTCTTCTGAATCTCCTCGTGTGAACTAACCCTAAGAGTCAGGGCACACAGGCAGATTCGGGGAGATTAGTCGCACGGCGGCAAATCTCCTCTTCTTTGGAACTCCCAGAACTGCATTCCTCTGTCTTTCGCCGGCTATAATGAAAATCGCCGGCAGGAAGGCCGAAAAGTTGCCTCACGAGGCGACTAATCTCCCCGAATCTGCCTGTGTGCCCTGACCCTATGAATCTTGAAGGGTCAACTTGAGGGTTTACTTGATATAAGTTATAAAGTTATATGTATGGGGTATCTGCCCATTGCCCAGTTAGTAATTATAATAGAATAATAAGTTTAATATCCAGATGTCCCACAATTCAATGTATAGCTCCATCTGGTTATCTAACTGGTACTGTAGTTCTTTTTTGTGTTTTTTCTTTAATTTTACAAATCAAAAGTATTTGTGTATTTCATAAGCGGCCCCAGACAATTTTTCTTTTTCCAATGTGGCCCAGGGAAGCCAAAAGGTTGGACACCCCTGATATAGATCTTCCATGAAGAACTGGAGCTGCAGGAACTGCCTAGGTTAGACAGGCTACTAGGAGTTCCAGAAAGTAGCAGTGGAATCCCATCCTTGTCACACACGTTGCTCCTTATGTCACTATTGGGACATGAAGTCCTTGTTTAAGAAGAATACTCTGTTTATTTTAGAATTATTGCAGTAATTGTAAGTATTGTGGCTGCAGCCAGGGGAGTAACTTGAATTTCCAGCCCCTTGCACATATATTTTTGGGTCCCTGTCCCGGGCTGTATCCTGTGATAGAATAAAGTTAAAGGTGTTGTTCACTGTAAGTATGATGTCAAGAGTGATATTTTAACACAATTTGCAATTGGTTTTAATTTTTCATTATTTGTAGATTTTGAGTTATTTGGCTTTTTATTCAGCAGCTCTCCAGTTTGTAATTTTTGGTCGCTAGGGTCCAAATTACCCTAAAAAACATTGAATAAGAGACAGGAATATGAACAGGAGAGGCCTGAATAGAAAGATGAGTAATACAAAGTAGCAACAACAATACATTTGTTTGTTTAAATGCACCATCAGATGTAGTGTGCTCAGTGACTCCAGCAGGCCCAGGTATAGTCTCCCCAGTAGTTACACCACTGTTAATTGTTTGTACATTGAAGCATACGACCTGCCATGTACAACCTTAAGCAAAACTGTTCCCTGTTATAATTCTGTCCATTCTTTAGTTAAATGTCATTTAAATGCTGCACTGGGGCAGACTAATGAACCCTACATTTGAAATCTACAGGCAGGACAGCCATCAGAAATCTCAGGGCCCCATACGACAAAATTTCCTGGGCCCCCTGGGCTGCACCCATAAAAAGATATTTGTGGTCAGGGCCCCCCATAAAAAAACATTTGTGGCCAGGGCCCCCCCCATTAAAAAATATTGGTGGCTAGGACCCCACATGAGAAAAGAAAAATTGGTGGCCAGGGCCCCCCCACATTATGAGAAAATTGGTAGCCAGGGCCCCTTAAACAACCATGCCTTCCCGAAGTCAGCAGCTCTCAGAAAGATGGGGGGCCCGGCTAATCAAGTAAGTGTGGCATGGCAGGGCCCCCCTTACCCTCGGGGCCCCCTACAACTCTCCCCCCTGTCGGCTGCCCTGTCTACAGGTATAAGATGCGTTATCCGGAAAACCATTATCCAGAATATTGTGAAGGCTGTCTCCTATAGACTCAATTTTATCCAAATAATCCAATTTTTTAAAAAACTATTTCCTTTTTCTCTGTAATAATAAAACAGTACCTTGTACTTGATCCCAACTAAGATTTAATGAATCCTTATGGGTGGTAAAACCAGCCTATTGGGCTTGTTTGATTTTTACATGATTTTCTAGTAGACTTAAGGCATGAAGATCCAAATTACGGAAAGATCCTTTATGCGGAAAACCCCAGGTCTGTATTTAAGTTATGGGTTAGGTGAGGGTTAGCAGCTTCCAGCCCTTCAGATGTAATTGAAAAACAACAGCTTAAGGGAATACTTATAGGCGCAAAACTTAAAAACCCTTATAATAAATCCATGCCTCTAGCAGAACAATTTCAGCCTCAAGTATTATATGTATTTATAAAACAATGTTATATATGTTGCAGATATGGCAAATATTAAAAAAGCAACAGCTCAGATACTTGACCCATCAGTAAATCCTCATGCACCTACTTTGTCACCCAGTTCCTCTTGATCAATGGCATTGGTAGGATTCCCATTTGACAATAAGGGGACAAAGATTTATCAAGGGTCGAACTTCGAAGTGATGGGAGTTTTTTTTGAACTCCCATTACTTCGAAATTCGAATAAAAAACAACCAACTGAAACTTATTAAAAAAAAAAAATCAAAGTTTTTCTTCCGGGTGAATTGGCCGCTTTCGTTCAAATTCGATTTGTATGAATTGAAGTAACATTGTATTTTTTTCTAAAAAAAACTTTGATTTTTCAAAGTCCACCAATTGACTCCAAATAAGTCCCCCATAGGCTAAAACAGCAACTCGGCAGGTTTTAGATGGCGAATGGTTGGTCAAATTTTTAATGAGACAGTACATGATAAATTACGATATTCACATATTTTTCAAATTCAAATTGAATTTGGACTATTCCCTAGGGGAAGTACACAAAAATTTGCTTGAAATTTGAATTTTCACTTTCAACCTTTGATAAATCTTCCCCTAAGTTTACTGGCTTGGCTGATAAAAATGATGTTAGATAGCAGCGATATATAACGGAGATGGGGGTTAACCCTAGGTAGAAAACTTCTGCAGTCACTGGTGACCCACTTTTAACCTTGAAACAGGACCCTTGTCATGTGATCTAAAGCCCTTTTTGATCTCACTGATGAAGACTTTGCTTGAGAACTAAAAAAACATTGCTTTATTTTGCTTCCTTTCTTAAGTATTGTCAATAAATAGTTCAGAGTGTGCCCTTTGGCTTCTGTATTATCAGAGCTTTTGGACTCTCAGGGGATTCTCAGGGATATCTTCCCATAGCTCTGGGAAAGACTGTACAATTCCTGTGCCCATGGGGTGTGTGTGCAAAGTAAAAATGAACTTATCTTTTTAATATCCTTTTGCTAGAATTTCATCATTCATAATACAACGTGACTGTTTATCCACTGATAATGACATTGTTTTAATTGTTTTGTTTGTAACCATAAAACCCATGTAGTAATTGTAGGAGGTGATTATTTGCTGTATGAATCCTCCACAATCCAGTAAACAATAGGCGTCTTTTATACACCAGCCTGCCATCTGTTTAGCAGCACTGAGCTGACAAGTGCATTATGGGAGATGATTAATACAAGTGTGGGATCTGTAAAAGCCCCAATTTATAGGAAGGGCATCTCACATGGTCTCCTTTATAAAGAACCAGTAACGCCAAATATTTTTTATAAAAATTTGTTTATATAAAAAAAAACCCACCAAGACATTTATAACTTTAAAATGGCAAAGTCTTTATTAAAAAAATAACTTACCGAAACTCCGCTTGCGCTCCTCTTCAGAAAAGGCGTCAGGGCGAGGATCCATCGCGTGACGCTCGATTTCTCCTCCCTGGATATCTCCTATAGAAATTGAGCACCGCACGATGGATTGTCGCCATGACGCCTTTTCTGAAGAGGAGCGCAAGCGGAGTTTCGGTAAGTTATTTATTAATAAAGACTAGGGATGCACCGAATCCAGGATTCGGCCTTTTTCAGCAGGATTCGGATTCGGCCGAATCCTTCTGCCCGGCCGAACCAAATCCTAATTTGCATATGCAAATTAGGGGCAGGGAGGGAAATTGCATGACTTTTTGTCAGAAAACAAGGAAGTAAAAAATGTTTTCCCCTTCCCACCCCTAATTTGCATATGCAAATTAGGGTTCGGATTCGGTATTCGGCCGAATCCTTCGTGAAGGAATCGGGGGTTCGGCCGAATCCAAAAAAACAAATTTGGTGCATCCCTAATAAAGACTTTGCCATTTTAAAGTTAATATCTTTTGGTGTTTTTATTTTCCATTATATAAAAACAATTTTTTCCAAAAAAAATGTTGACGTTACTGGTCGATTAATAAAATCATTTCCTTTTTCTCTGTAATGATAAAACAGTACCTTGTACTTGATCCCAACTGAGATATAAGTATGGAGGCAAAAATTTTTAATGGGACTCCTTTAAAGGAGAAGGAAAGTCCTTTTTACTTGGGGTGCCAAATGTTAGGCACCCCCCAAGTGATTGCATTTACTCACCTGAAACCCCGTGCTGGTGCTCCTATTAGGAGCTCGCTGGAAGAAACCTGGGCAGGTGCAGTTTTCTCCTGATAGGAGCACCCACATCACTTGTGGGTGCCTAACTTTTGGCACCCCAAATATAAAATGACTTTCCTTCTCCTTTAATGCTTAAGAGATTTTTTAGCAGATTAAGGTATGAAGTTCTAAATTACAGACAGGCCCCTTATCTGGAAAACTCCAGGTCCTGAGGATTCTGGAGAACAGGTCCCATACTTGTACTCATCATTATGAACTGGAAGCAATGCACCTTTAGAATGTACTATTAAAGCATAACAATATGCTGTGAAAAATATGCTAGGGTAACCAGAAAAACTTAAATAGGTGTTTTTCAGGACTATTGCACAAGGCTGCTGTACTAACAGGCACTGCCAACAATGACATACAGACTCTGTATATCAGATTCTGTTCTTTCCTCACGTCCAGTTATTCCTCCTGTGCTGCAAGGCCTGCTGTGTATGTGGAATATACTTTAAACATGGAGCACCAAGGAAGCCATCGGATGTTTAAAAATCACGATTTATTCTCCAAAAAGAAAAACCGCCGTCTGCTTTACGCGTTTCGTGGCACCTTGCCACTTGCTCAGAAGGCTGCTGTGTATGTGACCATAAATAAAATGGAGTGTAATGTAAGGAGTTGTATTCATTTTATTTATATTAAAACGTGATCAGCATTTTTATTTAATAGCGGTAAGATGTCTCTTTGCAGCCTGTTGCTCTATTTAACTTGAATGGCTGCCTCCATGGCTACACAGCAGCTTCTTAATATAAACTACCTTTGCATTTCTGAAGCAAACATACAGTTTGTATGAGTGAAGGTGGCCATACACTGCCATTGTCTGCTAGATGAAAGGAATGTGTGCTTTATTTGCTATTACCCCATAAGATAACTTTTAGCATGACTATTGTTAACAAATTTTATTTGGTCCTCTTTTTGTATCGCTTTTCAATGACTGTATACATAAAGAGCGACACTTTAGGGCAGAGACACATGCTGCTATTTTGTGAGATTCGTCGCCCAGCGACAAATCGCTTCTTCTTCGGGCGACTAATCTCCCCTTCCTGCCAGCTAGAATGTAAATCGCCGGCGGGATGGCACTTAGAACGATTAGTTTTCCTCACGTGGAAACTTCGGGCGACAAATCGATCTGTGTGCCATTCCGTCGGCTATTTCAATTTTAGCCGGCGGGAAGGCAGTTCAGGGAGAAGAAGCGTGTGTCTCTGCTCTTATATAGAAAATCACAGGTCCCAACCAGATAACAGATCCCATACATGTATAATTATACACAAACAAAAGCGTATTAATCCCTGGAATAACAGGGTTTTGCTGCACTAATCTAGCGGCAGTGCAAGAAATATACTTGTTTACCAGCAGTCTCTCTGATCTGATAGCAGGCTTTCATTTCCCAAAGGCTACTGCTTCCATATACAGGGTCAAAAAGATGAACGCTTTAATAAACGAAAGCGGCTATTTATAAAAAGATATGTATCTGCCTCTGATACCATCATCTTCAGTCTTTTATTGGTTCTTTTCTGTTGCATAAAGGAAAATACTGCTCAGACACTTATGCAGTGGTGTAACTATAGAGGAAGCATGTGTATACAGGTAGGTCTGGAACACTCGGACCATGGGGCCTGCTTTCTCTATAGCTATGTAAGGTCCCTCCACAGACACTAACCTACCTGCGGCCAGGTAGCAGGTGAAGCAGGCCAGATGATGATGCAGACAGGGAGTGTGGGTGTGTGCCAGGCCCCTGGGGGGTCAGTGCCCTTGGGTTATGCCACTGTGCTTATGTTGAAGGTAGCGTTGTCACCTGGTCGGTATTTTACCGGCCTGGTCGGTAAAAACGATGGTTGATCCCAATGTTATTAATAGGGGAAAAAGTTAAATATATAGGAAGGCCGGTATTTTTTTCCGGAAAAGGTGGCAACCCTAATTGAAGGTATTTATTTTTTTATTTATTTTGCCTATACATAGCCCACCAGAGGAAAATACCCTGAAAGCTTTCTCCCACCCAAGGCTACTGGCACATCCTTGTAGGTCTCAGTCTCTGCTCATTCTTACTGCACATTATTATTTGTGCTTTTCATTGCTTTATTTACCATCCAGCCCTGATAACGACTGGCTGTTAATGCCATTGGATGGACTCGTGGATGGCTAAATGCCAGACCCGCAGGCAGATCATGGAAAAAATGAGGTTCATGCGTTGCAATAGAGGTAAAAATGAAGGAATTGGACGTGCTGATAAAACAATGATTCTGATCAGGACCGCCATCAGAAATCACAGGGCCCCATACAACAAAATTTTCTGGGCCCCCTGGGCTGCGCCCACTGCAAGCCCCACCTACAGGTCCGCCCCCCACCACACAGTAAAAAAACAAAAAAATATTGGTGGCTAGGACCCCACATGTTAATTTTAAAAAATGAGATATTGGTGGTCAGGGCCTCCCATAAAAAAACATTTGTGGCCAGGGCCCCCCATGAGAAAAAAAATTGGTGGCCAAAATTGGTGGCCAGCCCCCCCCATTTTAAGAAAAGTCAGCAGCTCTCAGAAAGATGGGGGGCCCGTCTAATCAAGTAAGTGTGGCATGGCAGGGCCCCCCTTACCCTCGGGGCCCCCTACAACTCTCCCCCCTGTCCCCCCCTGATGGCTGCCCTGATTCTGATGGACAGATTATTTCTAGGAGGTTCAACAACTGACCACCCTCCAGTAGGCAAAGCTAAACAAAAGCTGAATGGCCATAGGCTGGATAGTCCTTACTTTATATAAATCAAACACCTGAGAAATAGAAAATCCCCACACATTTAGGGTCAGGCCACACAGGGCGTTGTGGGGAGATTTGGTTACCTGGCGACTAATCGCCTAGTTTTTGCAGCGACCAATTTCCCCAAATGCCTTCCTTGTATTTAGGACCCATCATCTTTATATGTGGACACAAAGTATTCTGTATTGTAATGGTTAGCTTTCAAATGACTTTATTAAAGAACATTGATTCACTTCTGATTTTATTCCTGATCCAGTTGCTTTTGCTTCTTGGCTGGTCTTATGGCACTGGGGGCAAGAACTGAATGAAGAGAACTTGCCACATCACCTCCCAAAATGTTACATACTTAATTTTGAGGTTGGGTGAACTCGGATTCCTTTTGTCTAGTGTTGCAGAAACAAGTTGGACCTATGGGAAGCAATGCAGGTGGGAAGCTCTGACATTCTATTGGAGGCACAACTTCCCACCCCCAGGTCAGTGGCTGTTGGAGTTTTCAGTTCAAGGTTACAGATATAGAAATCTTATTATGTACAGTATGTTATTCATACAGCAGTACTTCGTATTAATGCAGTGGCATAACTATATGTTACTGGGCCCCACAGCAAATTAATTTTAGGGCCCCCAACATATCCAGAGGTTGTCCTGTTTTATCAATATTTATTAAAATTGTATATGAACTAGAGCCTCATGGGCCCCTATACCTCCTGGGCCCCCCTGCAGCTGCAGGGTCTGCTTCCTCTATAGTTACGCCCCTGGTCTCCAGTCTGATTCTGCCATAAACTCACTTAAAGGGATTCCGTCATGATTTTTATGGTATAGTTTTCATTTCTAAATTACACAGTTTACACTGCAATTAATTCCCTCTACCATATAAAATGTCATTCCTGAACCAGCAAGTGTATTTGTTTTCATTTATAATATTGGTGTGTAGGCTCCATCTCAGGTCATTTTGCCTGGTCATATGCTTTCAGAAAGAGCCAGCACTTTAGGATGGAACTGCTTTCTGGCAGTTTCTCCTACTCAATATAACTGAATGTGTCACAGTGGGACCTGGATTTTACTATTGAGTGTTGTTCTTAGATCTACCAGGCAGCTGTTATCTTGTGTTAGGGAGCTGCTATCTGGTTACCTTCCCATTGTTCTTTTGTAAGCCTGCTGTGGAGGAAGGGAGGGGGAATATAACTCCAACTTGCAGTACAGCAGTAAAGAGTGACTGAAGTTGATCAGAGCACAAGCCACACGACAGGGGGCAGCTGGGAAACTGACAATATGTCTAACCCCATGTCAGCTTTTAAAATTAAATCTAAAAAAATCTGTTTGCTTTTTTAAGAAACGTATTCCAGTGCAAAATTCCGCTGGAGCCACACCATTATCTGATGCATTTTCCCATGACAGTATCCCTTTAAGCAACATATACTTTCTGGTTGTTGGGTTCAATGAGGACAGCCAGAATTTTTTTTACATAGTGTGGATAACAAAAGGAACATTATTTCAAAAAACAGTAAACAAATGAAGGCTAATTGTCTCAGAAGAAGACTGTCTATATCGTACTAACAATTAAAGTGAACTGCCTCTTTAAATGAAATGTTTGGGACAGGGAGCGCCACAGATCCTAGTTTCTCGCTCATATTTACCAACACATTGTGCAACAGTCTGACATGACCTTGGCCATGCACCACCTACAGGTCACATCTGAAACTCATGTTAATGATTAAACTACTTATGGATACTACACAGAGGCCATATATTCACCCAAATATTTACCCACACGTCTCTGCACAAAAACAAAGCAGTGGAAAGCACAAATCATAATATGCAGTAAGTATGAGCAGGACACTAACCTGCGAGGATGGGCCAGTGGGCTTGTGTGGGAGGAAGCCTTTGGCTTACATGCTCATGTGATGTATCAGTCACTCTCATGTTTGTGGAGAAATTGTAAACATTCACAATCTAAGCTTTCGAGATTGTACACTTGTGGTATCACTTTGCAAAAGTTTCATCAGAACTGGGCAGATTCCCAGCTGCAGGTTGAACATTGAAACCATCATCTGAGTATATGCCATAGGTTACTGCCCAGGTTGAAATTTGCCCAGTTTTCATAATGAACCTCTGTTTTGGGTCTGTGTTCTAGTCTTTGAAGATCCCCACAGCAATTCCCTATCTTGTTTTCTGCCGATTCACAGCACATGTATTGGGCTGCTGTCAGTTACCTGATCTTAGGGCAGAGACACGCTCAGATTCGGGGAGATTAGTCGCCCAGCAACAAATCTCCTCTTCTTTGGCGCAACTAATCTCCCCAAACTGCCTCCCGCCGGCTAGAATGTAATCGCCGGCCGGGTGGCACTCGAAGCATTTCAGTTTCCGAAGTTCTCTCGAGGCAACTTTGGCTGACTTCGGAAAAACGAATCGTTCAGAGTGCCATCCCGGCTGGCGATTACATTCTAGCCGGCAGGAGGCAGTTTGGGGAGATTAGAACTGCCGATTTATCGCCGGGTGACTAAATCTCCCCGAATCTGTGTCTCTGCCCTTAGGGACTGACAATATCCTTACCTTATCCTTATATTTACATATACAATATAAAAGTCTCAATATATGGCAGATTTGTAATAATTTAAGATTCAAATTACACTCAGAAACCAGTATGTTTTGCAAATTAATTTAATAATCAGCCCTGTAGCATCAGCTCCATTGCCAGACAAACCTGATTTTCTGCTTGATGATTTCCAGCAACCCCTAAATCTAACTTCTCAACAGCTGCCCAGAGCATACTGAGTATGTGCAGTGTCAATGACGCTTCAAAAGATGGCTCCAAAATCTAAAGTGGGGAGCTCATGTTAAGGTCTACATCATTACGGTTATGGGGCTGCTGAAATAGTAAGTTTGGTACAGGTATGGGACCTGTTATCTAGAATGCTTGGACCTGGGGTTTTCCAGATAACGGATCTTTCCATAATTTGGATCTTCATGCCTTAAGTCTACAAGAAAATCATGTAAACATTAAATAAATCCAATAGGCTGGTTTTGCTCCCAATTAGGATGAATTATATCTTAGTTTGGATCAAGTAAAAGGTATTGTTTTATTATTACAGAGAAAAATTTGTATAATTTGGATCAAATGGTGGGAGACAGCCCTTCTGTAATTCAGAGGTTTCTGGATAACTGGTATCTGGAGAACGGATCTCATAACTGTATATAAAAAAAAACATTTCTAGCCATATGCATTGTTAAATATTGGATCACCTTTAGATCCTTGGCAAGATGGCAAATAGGCTAGAGTCAGAATATTACATTAGCATAGCAATAACAATGCTTTGGAATTTAAAATATTAGGAGTCTATAGTATATTCAGCTACTTATTGCATCCAACTCAGTTTAGGCACCACTATTTCATGTTTTTAACTTGGCTACAAACCTCTCATGTCTGTGCATCCAGCAGATTCTTTCATTCAGCTCCTGAGGACGCTCTTACACAAGATAGCAAAAGTATCGAGCCCTGTATATAATAATGTAAAAATGCACCTTTATTTAAATCTGCCAGGTGGAGATAACATGTTGTGTCAACTGCAAAATAATACATGGTGCCCAGTGATCACGAATACATTAATTGAGAAGAAATAAGCTTCTACGCATCAACAATATTCTTAATTTATTTAAAGATGGTAAGACTCCAAAACACACAACAAGTCCCATGCTGTGTATGACAAAGCCTGTACAATGCTTATCCATGTGAGTATTCATAAAAAAAACTAAATCTTACGGTGCAGGAACGCCAATTCCCATTGCTGAAAGGATACACACAGCAGTTCTTCAGACAAGGCTAAAGCCTTCATAGTGATCTATAGCTTGAATCAGTTTGGATTGCAGTGTTTCTTTATTGCTGTATTTGGGTAGATCCAAGAGGTTGAAGCATGTGTGAGCTACTGGTAGGAACTGTTCTCCTCCTCCTGTTGGCTGGATCACAAGCTTTAAACTTTTCATACCGAGAATAGGGATCCGGTCGCTGCCAGTAAGGAAAACTACGAAGGAAACAAGGAAATAAGTTAATGTCAATGATAATATAAAGAGTATAGGGCCACAAGACTCGCGCTGCACTCAAACCATAGGGATATTTGGGAAGCAATATACAGGTAAGGGACCTGTTATCCAGAATGCTTGGACTTGGGGTTTTCCAGATAACGGATCTTCAGTAATTTGGATGTTCATGCCTTAAGTCTACTAGAAAATCATATAAACTTTAAATAAACCCAATAAGCTGGTTTTGCTTCCATGAAAGGGGTTGTTCACCTTTGAGATAACTTTTAGTATGATGTAGACTAGAGAGTCATATTCTGAGACAATTTGTAATTGGTTTTCATTTTTTATTATTTCATTATTTTGAGTTATTTAGCTTTTTATTCAGCAGCTCTTCAATTTGCATTTTATCCAATCTGGTAACTAGGGTCCAAATTACCCTAGCAACCATGCAAAGATTTGAATAAGAGACTGGAATATGAATAGGAGAGGCCTGAATAGAAGGATCAGTAATAAAAAGTAACAATATCAACACATTTGTAGCCTTACAGAGCATTTGTTTTTTTTTTTTAGAAGGGAGTCAGCAATGCCCATTTGAAAGCTGCAAAGAGTCAGAATAAAAAGGCAAATAACTATAAAAAAATAAATAATGAAAACCAATTAAAAAGTTACTTAGAATTGGCCGTTCTATAACATAATAAAAGTTACCTTAAAGGTGAACCACCCCTTTAAGGATTAATTATATCTTAAGTTTGGATCAAGTACAAGCTACTGTTTTATTATTACAGAGAAAAGGAAATCATTTTCAAAAATTTGGATTATTTGATTATAATAGAGTCTATGGGAGACGACCTTTCCGTAACTTGGAGTTTACTGGATAATGGGTTTCCGGATAACTGATCTCATACCTGAACAAACTTTTTAAAAAGATAGACAGAAGTTCAACTCAATAAGCCAAAGCATTGCATTTAGACTTGGGCACAGATATTCAGTGTCTCAGAAGTGTAATGGCAAGTGAGCAGATTTTCTTCAGCGGAATTGCTGACTATCTAAAGCTAACCAGAGTTATTTCCCATAATCATCAATTTTGATTTAGCCTGAAATAGTTATGTAGGCTAAACTGGCCATGAGTAACTACCTAAAAGTTCTCCTCATTCAAAAAACAAATCTTCCAATACAGGTAAAATGCTCTGTATCACATAGGCAGAATTCTAAATAATAACATTAATTACTATGGTTTTTCATTTCCGGTACAAAAAAAGCACAGTTTGACAGAGGTCATATTTTATTGAATAATTAGAGAAACTTACGCAAGAATTGCTTTTTCTTTTCCAAGGCCAATTTATGAAAAACTTCCCAGAACATCTTGATTGTAGGGTGTTCGGCCCAATACTCTCCTTTGTATTCAGTGCTCTAAAAAGGGGAAAAAGGTTTAAAGGTATAAAGTCTCCTCCTGTGTGGAAGGTGCTTTATAACAAGGCAGCTGCTAAGAAAATAGAATAGCCTGACAGTCTTATTTCCTTGTTCACTTTTAGTATGATGTATTAAGCAATATTCTTACAACTGAGACATTTTTGCAAATGGTGTTCATTTTTTACTATTTATAGTTATTTAGCTTTTTGTTCAGCAGCTCTCCGGCAATTTTAGCAATCTGGTTCAAAGTACCCTAGCAACCATGAATTGATTTGACAAAGAGACTGGAATATGAATAGGTGAATAGAAAGATTAAGTAATACAAAATAGGAATAACAATAAAATTGTAGCCTTACAGAGCATTTGTTTCTGAGGTGAGGTCAGTGACCCCACATTTGAAATCTGAAAAGGACAAATAATTAAAAAAACTATAAAAAAAGAAATAATGAAGACCAATTGAAAAGTTGCTTAGTGGTCATTCATTAACATAGTAAAAGTTATCTTAAAGGAGCAGACGTCCTTTTTGGCGCATGCGCAGTTGAATATTCAACAATGTTCTGCTTCCGAAGTTTAAAGGGATACTGTCATGGGAAAAACATTTTTTTTCAAAATGTATCAATTAATAGTGCTGCTCCAGCAGAATTCTGCACTGAAATCCATTTCTCAAAAGAGCAAACAGATTTTTTTATATTCAATTTTGAAATCTGACATGGGGCTAGACATATTGTCAATTTCCCAGCTGCCCCAAGTAATGTGACTTGTGCTCTGGTAAACTTCAATCACTCTTTACTGCTGTACTGCAAGTTCCCCCCCGCAGCAGCCAAACAAAAGAACAATGGGAAGGTAACCAGATAGCAGCTCCCTAACACAAGATAACAGCTGCCTGGTAGATCTAAGAACAACACTCAATAGTAAAAACCCATGTCCCACTGACACATTCAGTTACATTGAGAAGGAAAAACAGCAGCCTGCCAGAAAGCATTTCTCTCCTATACGTAGGTTAGGGGGATAGGGGTTTTTTAACTTTAGGATTTAGTTCTCCTTTAAAGGTGAAAACCTCTTTTAACAGTTCAGCCTCTGAGGCCATTGGGCAGTTCTGCTTGTCGCACTGAATGGATCTGAACCAAACAGACAATATTTTTATATGAATGTTAATATGGATGAGCTTTCTTGAAGTCAAAGTTTTAAGCAGTGGAACAGACTGAACATTATCACGGCCGCTTGTGTGTGTGGGTTGTTTAGGAGTTTAACAATTAGGGGCAGCTTTATCAAGGGTTGAATTAAGAGTTCATGGGAGTTTGTAAAAACTCCCATAAAGTCGAAATTCAAAAAAACTACCAATCGATATTTAACAAAAAATTAAAATTTTTCAAACTCAGGTGAATGGGATTGACCCGCAAACACGAATCGAATTAGAATCAAATTCGATTCATTCGTTTTTGCTCCGAAAAAACCCCCCTGATTTTCAGGAAGGCTGCAAACAACTCCAAATTGATCCCAGGATGTCCCCCATAGGCTAAAACAGCAATTCATCAGGTTTAAAGTGGCAAATTGTCTAATTTGAATTCTTAAAGGGCCAGTACATGATAAATTTAGAATTTGAATTTTTTTTAAAAACTCCAATCAAATTTTAACTATTCCCTAGTCAAATTCTACTAAAGAAAACTCTAAAATACAAATTTTGAAAATTCGAATTTTCACTTCGACCCTTGATAAATCTGCCCCTAGTTTTACCAAAAATGCCCATGGTCTGAACCAAGGATAAAAATAAGTTTTACTACTACAATTCAAATAAACAATGGGGTTTACTTTTCTTTTAATATACCTTAGACCAGAGGTCCCCAACCTTTTTACCCGTGAGCCACATTCATATGCAAAAAGAGTTGGGATAAGGGCTGTGATTGGCAATTTGGTAGCCCTATTTGGACTGGCAGCCTACAGGAGGCAATACATCTGGTTTTTATTCAACCAAAACTTGCCTCCAAGCCTGGAATTCAAAAATAAGCATCTACCTTGAGGCCACTGGGAGCAATATCCAAGGGGTTGGTGAACAACTTATTGCTTGTGAGCCACTGGTTGGGGATCACTGTCTTAGACAAAACATGGCAACGTGGCTTTGTTAATGGTGTATTGGTAGAAGGTATATTTTTGCACTACTTTTATAACAAGAGAATGTAGAAACATTACAGTCACCATCTTCTATTTATTAAAATACAGTACACAACAGTGTGATCTGAATCTACTTACTTTTTCAAGCTCCTTCCAGTCATAGATCGTATTCCCAATCACCATGGCCTGCAGTTCATTGGGTTGGAAGAGCTCAAGGACCTTCCCGCCGCACACTTTGTGAAACCCTGCGCTAAACGCGCTGAATAAGGAGGCCACTGACTTGTTAAAGATGTAGTCTACATAGGCATCTACATAGTCCTGCCTGTGAATAGAAATACAATTCTGCTTATTGGTCATAATGAATACAGAATAGCGATTGTAAATAAAGAACACAGAAAATGCCCCAAGCAAAGAAACTGCAATCAAAGTACTTTTCTGCAAAACATATTTTAACACACACACATATATATACATATACATTGTGACAACTGGCCCTGTAGGGGTACCTGGGTCAGTGTCTTGGGGCCGCTTTCCACAGTCTTTTAGGGTAAAAACAGTCACAGTAGTCGCTCCTCTTAAAGGCAAGTGCCTGCAGTTTATTCTGTTACACAGTCTTTAGTAACAAGCAAAACAAAACAAGGAAAAAATAAACCCTTGCACCAGAGCGCTGGCTAAACACAGTTGGCAGCCTAACTACAGTTGGGTGGCTTTCCCAACACCAACTTAAAACAAAAGAATCAAAATATAACACAAAAGTTTGGTAATCAGTACCTTCCTTGTGCAGCGCAGCTTCTGCTTTCTCTCTCACTCTCACTCTCACTCTCAGGTGGGAGGGGTCCCTCCTCCCAAGGTCAGTCAGGTACTTTAGCTGCAGCAATTACCTTGCAGCTTTGGTCTGTATTAATTAATCCATGTTCCAGGGTGTTGTATTATATAACACCCTGGGAGAAACATATCGCCCATCTATAACTAACCCAGCTGCTTTGTTACACATCCTCCCCCCCAGCTCAGACCTAGAGGGGTGAGCGACCATGGACATTAAAGAGTATAACCTTGACAGCCCATCAGCATTGCCTTGTTTTATTCCAGCCCGGTGTTCCACAGTGAAACTGTACGGCTGCAAGCTCAGAAACCACCTGGTAACCCTTGCATTTTTGTCTTTGTTCTGGCTCATCCATGTAAGTGGGGCATGATCTGTAATAAGCCTGAACTGTCTGCCCAAGAGATAATATCTCAATGATTCCAGAGCCCATTTTATGGCTAAGCATTCTTTCTCCACAATTGAATAGTTCCTCTCCTGGGAACTAAGTTTTCTACTCAAATAGTTCACTGGGTGCTCCTCCCCATTCACTTCTTGTGACAGAACCGCCCCTAAGCCAACATCCGAGGCATCTGTTTGCACTATAAATCGCTTTGTGAAATCAGGCGCCACCAAGACTGGATGTGCACAGAGGGCTTCTTTTAACCTAACAAAAGCTTCTTCAGCTTCTGCTGACCAACGTACTATTACAGGAGCTTTTGCTTTAGTTAGGTCAGTTAAAGGACTGGCAATAGTAGCAAAATCAGGTATGAACCTTCTGTAGTAGCTTGTTAAGCCCAGAAAGGTCCTAACTTGTTTCTTAGTGGAAGGTCGTGGCCAGCTCTGAATAGATTCCACCTTTGTGATTTGTGGTTTAACTAGACCCCTTCCTATGGAAAATCCCAAGTATTTGGCTTCCTCAAGCCCAATAGTACATTTTTTTGGATTGGCCGTTAAGCCAGCTTTCCTAACTGAATCTAGCACGGCTTGAACTTTTGGTAGGTGGGATTCCCAATCTGTGCTGTGAATGACTATGTCATCAAGGTAAGCAGCAGCATACCTACCATGTGGCTTTAGGATTCGGTCTATCATTCTTTGAAAAGTTGCAGGGGCCCCATGTAAGCCAAAAGGTAATACTTTATACTGGAACAGCCCCTCGGGGGTGGAAAATGCAGTTTTCTCTTTTGCTTGTTTCGTAAGAGGAACCTGCCAATAACCTTTTGTCAGATCAATAGTTGTGAGGTACCTTGCTTTCCCTAAACGCTCTACCAGCTCATCAACCCTGGGCATGGGATAAGCATCAAATTTAGATACAGAGTTTAACTTGCGATAGTCATTGCAAAATCGAATTTCCCCATTGGGTTTTGGGACAAGGACAATGGGACTACACCATTCGCTTTGGGATTCCTCAATAACATCAAGCTCCAGCATTTTTTTTACCTCCCTATTAACAACCTCTCTACGAGCTTCTGGTATTCTATATGGTTTGAGATGTACACGTTGCCCCGGATCTGTAACAATGTCATGTTCAATTATTTTAGTTCGCCCGGGCATTGTTGAGAACACATCTTTATTACGGTTCACAAAATCTTTGACTTCACGTTTCTGGGGAGTGGACAGGGTATCGGCTATGTTTACATCTGGTGCTTTCTCCACTTCAAGAGGAGATTGGGATGCCATTAACACCTCCCTGTCCTTCCACGGTTTTAGCAGGTTAACGTGATATATCTGTTCCGGCTTCCGTCTACCAGGTTGTCGTATTTTATAATTAACCTCTCCAATTCTCTCCATTACTTCATATGGGCCATGCCAAGTTGCTAGAAACTTATTTTTCTACTGTAGGGACTAGAACAAGTACTCTGTCCCCTGGCTGAAATACACGCAATCTAGCATTCCTATTGTATGAGTCTCTTTGAGCTCTCTGGGCTTTTAGCAAATGCTCACGTACAATCGGCATAACGGCCTCGATCCTATCCTGCATCTGAGCCACATGTTCTATAACGCTTCGGAAAGGGGTAGTTTCATGCTCCCAGGTTTCCTTCGCTATATCCAACAACCCTCTGGGGTGCCGGCCATATAATAATTCAAATGGAGAAAACCCTGTTGAAGACTGGGGAACTTCCCTGATTGAGAACATTAAATAAGGCAACAGGAAGTCCCAGTTTTTACCATCTTTGTCAATTACTCTGCGGAGCATGGTTTTTAGAGTTTTATTGAACCTTTCGACAAGGCCATCTGACTGAGGGTGGTAAACAGATGTCCTGAGATGTTTTATTTGCAACAACTTGCACAACTCTTTCATGACCCTAGACATAAATGGTGTCCCTTGGTCAGTTAGAATTTCCTTTGGGATACCCACCCTACTAAACATTAACATTAACTCCTTTGCAATAGTCTTTGCTGATGAATTGCGTAGGGGAATAGCTTCAGGGTATCGTGTGGCATAGTCCACAATAACTAGAATATATAGGTGTCCCCTAGCAGATTTTATAAGTGGGCCGACGAGGTCCATGCCTATCCTATCAAAAGGAACATCAATTATTGGAAGAGGCACAAGGGGGCTTCTATAAACTTTCAGGGGGCAGTGTGCTGGCAATCAGGGCATGAGGAACAATAGTTGCTAATGGAGGCAAATACACCAGGCCAGTAAAACCTCCTTAAAACCCGTTCCTTTGTTTTCTCTACCCCTAAATGTCCTCCTAACACATGACTATGTGCCATCCTTAGAACAGCATTACGGAACACCTGGGGAACCAGTAACTGTTGGTGTACAACATCATTTCTCTTTTCTACACGATACAGGAGATCATTAGACACTTCAAAATAAGGATATGAAAGTGAGACACCTGGGTTATTCACAACCCCATTTGTCACCTGAACATTATGCCTTGGTTCCACCAAAGTGGGATCCTCCCACTGAGCACTTTTAAAATTAAGAGGACTGACTTCTAGGTCAGCTAATTCCTTATTTGTCTCATCAGAAGTATGGGGCTCAGTATCACTACTTGTGTTATCCCCTACCAAAGCAGGGAGAGGGGTTGGGGCCTCATCACACTGTACATCAGCAAAGGGAAATACATACTCGAGGTTATCTGTATCCCCCACTAATTCTTGTGATTTACTATTAACAAAAGCCCATAAATCAAGGAAATAAGGGAAATCTCTTCCCAACACAACTTCATGTGCAAGTTGGGGAACCACTCCGACTTGGTATTCCACAGACCCACATGGGGTTGCCAGGGTGACTTGCGCAGTAGGATAATCCTGTCTATCCCCATGAACACAGACAACTCCCACACTTTTTGTATGATCAATTTTACACTGGGGTACAAGGGACCGGGTTACTAAGGTTACCATACTCCCGGAATCCAGTAACGCTTGTACATTTTTCCCATTTACTTTTACAGTACACCATTGTGGTTTCTCAGCATAACAGCATACAGCATCCGCCTCTGCTCTTTTTGAAAGCAAAGAGTAAGGTTTACCCCTGTTACTCATATCACATTGCATAGGTTCAACATTTAAAGGGCAGTCTTTAGACATGTGTCCATACTCAAAACATTTAAAACATTTTACTGTATTATCCGACCACTGTCTATTGTCTTTGCCACCCTGATCTTCATCGCCCCTTAACCTTGGGACAGTCTTAACAGACCTTGTGCGAAATTTGGAGCTGGGGAATCTCTCAGCACTCGGTGGATTAACCAGCTCTCCGGCAGCAACATATCTTTCAACCAAGGCAACAAGCTGGTCAACATCCTGGGGGTCACTCTGACTTACCCACCGTCGCAATGAAGCTGGTAAAGCCCTCAGGAAACGATCCATCACAAGCGACTCTACCACACGTACAGCGGAGTTGAGGTCAGGCCGCAACCACTTCCGTGCCAGATGTATCAGATCAAACATCTGCGACCGGACAGCCTTGTCTGGAACATAAATCCACGAGTGGAATCTTTGGGCTCGAACAGCAGCTGTCACTCCCAGACGTGCAAGTATTTCCGCCTTCAACTTGCTGTAGTCACTGGCATCTGCTGGCTCCAAATCATGATAGGCCTTTTGTGGTTCTCCACTCAGGAAAGGGGCCAGCAAACTTGCCCATTCACCAGTTGGCCACCCCTCTCGCTCAGCAATGCGTTCAAAGGCCAGTAGATATGCCTCAACATCATCAGTAGCCGCCATCTTTTGCAGGTAATGGCTTGCACGTATGAGCTTTTTCCCATGCTGGGTGAATTCAGGGTTTAGACTGACTTTGTCTGAAAAGGCCTGTATTTCCTGCTGCACCATTCTGGTAGCCGCATGCTGTTCCTGACGGGCCTCGGCCTGTACCTCTGCCAGCTGTCGCACTAGTGTTTCAGTGTTTTCTTGCTGGATTTTGGCAAGAGTAGCAACACTTTCTCCTTGTTGTAGAACCAGCTGCTGCAAAGCAGCAACACTCTGGGAAGCATGTCTGTTTGTCTCAGCAGCATGTCTGTTCGTTTCTTGCTGCACTGCAGTAGACTGAATGAGAGCTTTTATCACATCCTCCATTTTGGAAACTGCTGTACTTTTACCCTCAGACTTTAGTGTGGTGCCCGCATCCTCCACCACGTGTGACAACTGGCCCTGTAGGGGTACCTGGGTCAGTGTCTTGGGGCCGCTTTCCACAGTCTTTTAGGGTAAAAACAGTCACAGTAGTCGCTCCTCTTAAAGGCAAGTGCCTGCAGTTTATTCTGTTACACAGTCTTTAGTAACAAGCAAAACAAAACAAGGAAAAATAAACCCTTGCACCAGAGCGCTGGCTAAACACAGTTGGCAGCCTAACTACAGTTGGGTGGCTTTCCCAACACCAACTTAAAACAAAAGAATCAAAATATAACACAAAAGTTTGGTAATCAGTACCTTCCTTGTGCAGCGCAGCTTCTGCTTTCTCTCTCACTCTCACTCTCAGGTGGGAGGGGTCCCTCCTCCCAAGGTCAGTCAGGTACTTTAGCTGCAGCAATTACCTTGCAGCTTTGGTCTGTATTAATTAATCCATGTTCCAGGGTGTTGTATTATATAACACCCTGGGAGAAACATATCGCCCATCTATAACTAACCCAGCTGCTTTGTTACAACAGCAGTCATCAGGAGGCATTTTCTAGAACCTGATCCCTCTCTGCATACTAAAGGTGCTTTTATCTGATATGCAAATATGAACCTATAGCCCTATTGGAACTTACATAAAGAATAGGTTTTCTATATAAACTATATTAGAGTTATTACACGTCCACCCCAGTGCCAGCTGTTCATCATGGCATTTACAGTCCAGTCACCAGCCTTTAATGTGAATTCATGGGAGTTTTTAAAAACTTCCCTAAACTCCCATAAATTTGAAATTCGACCAACCGAAAACGTGTCGAAAACTCGAATTGAATTCGATTCAAATTTTAAAAACTCGATTCGCGTTTTTTCTCTTAAACTTGAATGTCAGGAAGGCTGCAAGCAACTCCAAATTGATCCCTGGAAATCTCCGAATAGTCAAATTTGAGTTCTTAAAGGGCCAGAGTATGATAAATCTCGAAAATCGAATTAGAATGTTTAAAAAAATTTTGAAAATTCTAATTTCTAATTTTAAATTAGACCCTTAATAAATCTGCCCCTTAATCTGCCTGAAGAAGAGTAAAGTACTGATGGAATATTTGGTGGCTGTGAACCAAGTATTGATGACAAAATGACATCACAGCTCTCACAGAGACTCATGATAAGCATTTTATTGTAAAATCCCTTAATAATACTTTAAACATTCCCCAAAATAGCAAACATTTCCTGTCTTATTTGATTCCTAAATTACAAGCAACTTATCTTCAGCTACGTTTAGCTTCTTCCTTGTCTAGTGTGAAGTTCTGCCACTCTTCCTTTATGAGTTTTTCCTTCTCTCTTCGACTAGGAAGACCTCAAAAAAGGTGCCTACTGGGCATGCTCACTGCCTATGCTCCAATAGAAACCAATCAAAACCTCATCAAAATACCTGAAGAAAAAATAAATCTCTCACTTGAAGAGTTGCTACACAACACCCGGGCAATCCTTGGCAATCCTTGCCTCTAATATGGCACTGCCAATGCTTTAGCTGCATAAGGTGGTGGAAACTTAAAGCATTCATGATACAGACTTCAGAAGCTGGGAATGCCACACATGTTTCTGTAACTGGTGTGAGCTGTCATTACCATCACCTTCAGCTAATTAGCAGTGTAGTTGCTGTTCCTAACATCCATGCTCCAAGCAATGAAACACAGCCACCTAGCATGTCACTTCCAAATGTATAGGGATGCTTAGGAATCCAAGAAACATACCTGTTTTTCTTATTCACTGGTGTCTCTGCTCCATTTGGTATTAGCTCTTTGACTTCTGTGGTTCCGAAGTTATCTACAGTGATCTATTTCAGAAATACAAAGACATAAATTGATGCGGAATACAGAAAATCCACAATACCCAACAACCATCGAAACAGCAACATATTTAAGGCAACATACCTGTAAAGTCTTTATTCAATTAGAGTTTCTACAAATGCTCAGTAAAACACTTTTAGAGGTTACTATTTATCCCTGTACATGAAACTGTGTGCATGAAAGTACAGGATTCAGAGAAGGGGATTCAAGCACCACAATGTTCTGTAACAAAGTGGCTGTTTCATCTACCTCTTACAGAGTATCATAAATAATAATCATAAAAATAAACATGATCCTGTGTCTACAGGAAATTCTGGATTTTTTTATAAATACAAATTAAACGAAAAAGGTATAATGATATCAGCACACTAAAAGATGATATACACCTACTCATTGGATAACAGTAGGTACTATTCCGGGAATTTTTATGCCCCCTGCTGTTCTGTTCAGGGACAGAGAAGAGTGGAAAAAGTTGATATTAATGATGCAAGTTGAATCTTCTGGTGCTTCTCTGCTCAGTTCTATTGCTCATGTCACATGATACCGTAGAAATGTGCAGGGAAGCGTCAGGAGACATTTTCTGCATCAGTAAATGAAGCCCTAGGACGCAGGGTGCTGGCTTCTGTTATACATTCAAGATATTATAAATGTAAAACTTTCTGATTTGTATGTCCCCTTTAAAAATAAAATATATTGGGTTTATTTTGAAGATAGATGTTTACTTCACCGTCAGTATGTTTTGGAGGCCTGCTGAATGCAGTAAAGCATAATTACATTTGTGCGTATGCACATCAAATGCCTCGTTTTATCACTGTAACTTTAGCTGAGAGACGCTTTTTTCTGATGATATAATGGCTTGGAGGAGCAATATAGCAAACAGCTTGGGTAAACATCATATCTGCATGACATTATTCCACATGTGGAGTACATTTTCTTGGTTAAAATACTACTTGAAAGCTCTGGATAGCAGATATTTATACAAGACCTTGCGTGCAAGAACGTCCATGCCACAGGGCTAAACTATAAGTGGATGAACACAGAACAGGAAATAAAAGCATCTAAGCAGTGCCAGGTTTACTACTGAGGAAAATCCTGTTTAAGATGCTGTTATTGGAAAAGTCAGAGAAGACGCCATATTAGAATTAGATGAAACGCCCCGATAAACAGTTGACTGCTAAGGAGGGGTCAAGCTATTACAAACAATTGCTGCTGGAGAAACCTGAATCTCATTACAGAGCAAAAAAACGTCAATCTTTCAGCACTGGAGAGGTCTCTGGCTCCAGTGGCTAAATAGGTTTGCCTATGGCATTTCCAGGAGAAGAGACGTACCGTAAAATAGAGGCAGAATGTCTCCTCAATGTCATCTTCAGTATAGTCCAACAATTGCTGCATGCTCCTGCAAAATAAACAGAGTAATCTCTTTTTCTGTAAGCTCCCATGTCTGGATTTCATGTGGAAGATCAGCCCACTACTTTAGGTGCAATGACCAGAAGTAGGAATGTTTTACATACACTTCTGTTTCCACAGATATTTTAAAAAGTCAAGGATGTCTTTCCTAACTCCATCAGGCTCCCAGCAAGCCTTCTATATTCCAGCTACTTCTGGAAGGTTGCTGTTGAAATTAATATTCTTAATAAAACAAGAAAATATATGGAGATGGATCTCAGAGTATGTCCTGATATTACTCGCTTTAACAGTGATCATACACCTTAAGCACATGAGTTTGTTTTGGAATCTATTATGTTATGAGATTCTGTACCAGCCCAAGGCGACCATAGCCCTTTAGAAGTTAAAATATGTGAATT
This sequence comes from Xenopus petersii, assembly GCA_038501925.1. Lineage (NCBI taxonomy): Eukaryota > Metazoa > Chordata > Amphibia > Anura > Pipidae > Xenopus > Xenopus petersii. The sequence continues at coordinate 104,847,772 of CM076684.1, forward strand.
CATATATGCCCCAGTAGATCCCCATCTTCTTTTCATGCTCTGTGCAGCTGTCACTTACCAGAGCTTAAGGACCAAATCAAACTATACAGCATATTTAGAATATAAAAGTCACAATAAAAGGCTGATAAGAACTATAATTAATGTAGATTCTCATTAAAGTGCAGCTCAGAAACCACAGTCAGCCATGTTGCATCAGCTTATATAACAGGTGAACCTAATTTTCTGTTTGATGATTTGCAATAAACCCTAAGTTTAGCTTCTCAACAGCTGTCCAGGGCCCAGTGAGCATGTGCAGAAACACAAACTAACAAAACACAAGATGGTGACTTCTTCTGCACACATTTGAAGGCCTGGATAATTACTGTTATAGAGATTCTGAAACTTTAGGCTGGTGCCTAACTTTAGAAAGTGCATTTCTACCACATATTGTTTTAAAAATTTAGTTCTCCATTAACATGTGTGTATGTATTTTATACTTCTGTGGTGTTGAAGCTCCTGCTTATGTACTCTGTCTCTACATAAAAACAATTTACGCCCCTCTGCCAGAGAACATTAGCTTCTAAAGCCTCAAGTATCCCAGTATATTAGCTGATTCCCTCTACCTCTTCCCTCTCTCAGTACATCAGCCACTGCCCTCTATCCCTCATTCAGTATATCAGCCTCTGCCCTCTCTCCTTTATTCTGTATATCAGCCTCTGCCCTCTCTCCTTTATTCAGTACATCAGTCTCTGCCCTCTCTCTTTCATTCAGTACATCAGCCCTCTCTCTTTCATTCAGTACATCGCCTCTGCCCTCTCTCCTTCACGCAGTACATCAGCCCCTGCCCTCTATCCCTCATTCAGTAGATCAGCATCTGCCCTCTCTCCTTTATTCAGTACATCAGCCTATCTATGCCCCCTCTCTCACTTTCATTCAGTTCATCAGCATCTGCCCTCTCTCCTTCACTCAGTACATCAGCCTCTGCCCTCTCTCCTTCACTCAGTACATCAGCCTCTGCCCTCTCTCCCTCATTCAGTACACCAGCATCTGCCCTCTTTCCCTAACTTAGTTCATCAGTCTCTGTCCTCTCTCCCTCAATATATTAGCCCCTGTCATATCTGCCAGTTTATCAGCCATTGCTGTTTTTCTCCCCTACACCATCCACTGCCCTCTCGCATTGCCCTGTATATCAACCTCAGCCTTCTTTCTTCTTCCTCCTTACATTACACCCTTTCACCATTCAATGTATAAGCTTCTGTACTCTCTCCTGTAACCTCCCCCCACCTCCCATAATATTTCCCATAACACATAATTTCCAGATCTAACCTCACTCTCAGTTTAAATAGTTTGTGTTTTAATGCATTTGAATGGGAGCAATTCCTGCATTTTAAGTCAATTTTTTTGCATTTTATGCATTTTGGCCCATTCTCATTATTTTTTTTTTTTTGGTGACATTGGTCATTGCCAAGGATAGAACACAAGTTTGTCCTCTACTACCAGGTAACATGGGGTAAGATTAGTTAAATATTACCTGCAGTATTACTTGCTGTATAATGTTGCCTCTCTAACATGTATTTAATAGGCTTACAATACCCTGGGGAGGCCCAGTTGGCAGTACCAACACATCAAGTTGCTTTTGGTATTATTAAAGCTTACGGGATTATTACAGGCACTTTTAATGACTTGATTATGGACATTTCTTTATCAACATGGTTATGATATGGTTGCAAAGGAACTACTTTATTTATACCTGAACCAACATGATCTGTAGGTGTTGGTGATATCATTTTCTGTAATGTGGCTATTTCTACATTTGTTTTCACAATTTGTATTACACTTCATAAAGGTTTTGTTACCCAAAACATGTTGTGTTATTAAACACACTTGTGCAGTTATTTCTTTTTTGGCTTACTTCCTTTTTGATTTTTGACTGTAACTATAAAAGAGGCAGCTTACTAACCGTCCCACAACAGGCATCAGCTCCTTAAAGTCTTCCAAGGTTGGTTTCTTTTTCAGAAGCTTCTTATATAAAGCCAAAGGGAAGTGGAGCTCAATAATTGTGAAATTGTATATTGCTAAACCACAGACTACACCAATAAGGTGGAATAAATCGCTGTCTTCAAAGGTCTGAAAAAGAATGAAAACCTAATATGAAAGATTTATTAGATGCATGATACAAATTGACTTTTGCTTTGTAATGTTATGTTCTGCCTCTCTAGTATTTTTATACTCATGCCGAGACCCACTGCATGTAGACCAAAACATTCAGCTTGAACAGTCTAATCTGTACATAATTTCCTTTCTCCACAGAATAATATGCCATGTAGCACTCTTGTGGTCTTCTACTTCACAGAAAATTCTCTTGTAGAAAGTGGCAGTGCTCATTCACAAAACTGGTATCTTCTAAACTTCAGACTACAAGATACTGTGAAAAACATGGGGTTCGTAGCAACCTACCTCTTCAAGAAAGCATTGCCAAAAACAAGTCAGACGTGTTTTTTATCCTGCTTCTGAGGAAGTGGCTGTTTGCCAGGAAATGCGTAAAGCAAATGTTGCTCTACACTTTCAGTATATGGTATGATTTTAAAGTTTACATAATGAAGATGAACTTTCAAACAGATGGTGAGATGCCTCCTCTGTCTACACCAATATATTGGAAGATTTGTAAATTTTTCATCACGTGTGCAGGAGGAGTACAGTTGCATGAAGTGAAGTCCCTTTAGTCTGATCAACAGACTGCCCTGTGAAAGGAGGGTCTTAACAGTGTTGCAGTCTGACACTATTTTAAAATAATATACTTAATAGATGGTTTAGGAGATAACAGAATGGTAACAGAGAATTTCCACTTCGATGCACAATGAGACTTTTGCTACTTTAGTGACTTAAAAGCATGTTTCACCTTTAAGTGAACTTTTAGTATGTTATAGAATGGCTAATTCTAAGCAACTTTTCAATTGGCCTTCATTTTTTCTTTTTTTTATAGTTTTTGAATGATGTGCTTTTTTCCTCAAATTGTTTCCAGCTTTTTTAAACGGGGGGGGGGGGGCACTGACCTCATCTAAAAAACAAATGCTCTGTAAGAATACACTTTTTCTTATTGTTAATATTTATTATCCAACTTTCTATTCAGGCCCTCTGCTATTCATATTTCAGTCTATTATTCAAATCAACACATCAGACTTCTGAGTCTGCAAACTGGAGAGCTGCTGAATAAAAAGCTAAATGCAATATGCCTCCAAAGCTGGCTTTACAAGGCTCAATCTGACAGGCTACAACAAGGATGGTCACATGAAGCTTATCACCTCTGGCTAGCCTGCAGTGCTTTCTTTTTTGCACAGTTTACATTGCAGTTTCTTTACTGTTCTTTCTAGTAGCATTCTGGTACAGAGAATCTAGTACGGTTAGAGTGGATTTGTATGTATAGGCTACATACTATGCACTTAAGACTATGTAGTTACAGACATGGCTTTAAATATCTAACAATACAAGCACATTCTGTTTTGTGGATTTTTAGTAATTCTTATTGTAGTAATGCTAGGAATCAATTAGTATCAATTGGTATGTCCTTACTAACATTAGTATTATCATTATTATTAATATAACATAAATATTAGTTCCTGTATTGTGAGATAATGTAGTTTTTACTTAAGAAATAATTACACATGAAAAAAATCTTATTTAGGAAAGAGTTGCCCCACCTAACCTTACTGGTTACTTTGTATGTATGCAATCTACCATGCTACCAACTAATTTTAACTGCATTAGACAGAGGTAACCATGACATACAGTACAAAAGAAACCACAAAAAGGCAAGGCTGTACAGTTAATCACGGATGATAGAAACCTGGTAATGTAATATATTTATTAAAGATTGCTTGTATGGTTGCCACCCGGCAGTATTTTACCGACCAGGCCGGTATTACAAATATCCATAACTAAAGCCCTTGGCCCGCCCCAATCTGCTCAAAATTTACCTTTTCTTTGCCGCCTGGCCAAACACACGCCGCGACTCCGCCCCGGTTTGACGTCATGTCCCGCCCCTTTGTACCTCCCCCAGCACCGGCTGGTGCAAATTTTATTTAGGTGGCAACCCTAATTGCTTGACATAGTTACAATGATACCACAAAAGTTACCTGATCAGAAAACCAGATTAATCTGGATTCTTCATAATATCTAAACATTCCGTACTTGGGGTCCAGTAATTCCCTCATGATGAGTAAGAAAAACTCCTTACGAACGCCCCCTGCATCAACAGCTTCTTCTCCAACAAAGATTACCTTTGAAGGATATATAATGAATAGAAGATAAAGTGAATGGAGTCTAAATTCTAAAACACATTACAAGTGGTGATCCCAGGTAATCGCCTGAAAATGTGTAAGGAGACATTTTATAGGCAATTACCCAGGATTGCAGCACGTGATATGTTTTGCATGCAGAGATTCATGCCCGTTGGATAGAAGATTTCCTGCCGGGTGATGAAACACCCTGTCTTTCAAGTCTAATAAATCCTTTCTTGAGGAAGGAAACCTAAAATGAAAGATAGTTATCTTGTATGCCTAAACAAATCATCTTGCTTGCTTTTTATCAAGCTTCTGTATGGAGACCTGGCACAAATAGCATTATCCAATCCAATTTTACATACATGCATAATAAAATGTCTGCATTTATTCCACAGGCATGGTCTTTGCTGGGTGCCAATAACCACAATGCATCCTGGCAGTACATATCTTTCATTGTATTTCTTAATTAAAATAGATTTACCCATGCAAGTCTAGTAAACTACTTCCCAGTACCAGTTTGTTAAATAGTACAGCCTGATAAGTAAAACTTCTGGGTGGAAGAACTAATGCAGCAGCTTACTGCTGCGTTCAAGAGGTCAGTCCATAAGACAGATTTAATTAATTAAATAGCAATAGCCTGAGAGCTGCAGAAAATAAATAGCACCCAGGCACTACTCTTTGTGTAGACATACAGACATACAATACCCTCATTGGCTTTTTGTAGTCTATGTTTTTTGTCTTCCTTAGAACTTCCATGGCATCACCAACGATATTGTCTCTGCGGACGATTAACATCAGACATGGATCTACTGATTCAACTACAGGAAGAAACCAGGACGAGATGTTCTGCCTGTGAGCATTGTCAACTGCCACCTGATAAAACATGGATGATGAAATTAACTTCCAATGTACATAATGGAGCAGGTGAACATGCAATTTTAGGAAATGCACAGCTCTTCTGTAACTGGTTTAAATGTTTTCCCTTTGAGAGGTTAATGTTCTCAAAGTTCATTTTTATAGGATTAAAAAAAAAAAAAAAAAAGAAGGTAGCATTCCAGCAGAGAGCCATGCTTCAATTCTTCCATTTGCCCCTTGCTGTACATGCACCCCCTAAGGGAAACTTGAAAGAGCATTGAGGAATATGGCTACGCAACAATTGGATGAAAGGTAAAGTGTTTATGTTTGATATTATACATGATTAATTACTGCTGGCAATTTGTGGTCAATTAAAATAGGAAAATTATTTTGACATTTTAAAAATGTGGTGTTTGCATCATTTGTCTAGTTTTACTTTGATTACTCTGTTCAGACTACAGAAAATTGTGTTTTGATCCCTTTAGGGCCAGAGCAAACACTGCTATTTCGGAATATTAGTCGCCCAGCTACTGGCTACTGGCCATTTGGATGTCTATGTTTCATAGATATATAACCATATAACATAATAACCATAGTCACCATGTCAGATGTGCATGTTTTTTTTTTAAATGTTCTTTTTACTAAATGAAATGCATGCAATACTATTATGACATGCAGCCATGTAGATAGATATTTGTACAAGGAAATTACTCTGTACCGGTTTGGCTTGGATGTGGGTTTGCAACTAAAATTGCTGTGCTGCTTTGGAAGAGGGCTTACAGCCAAAATGGCTCTGAGCCAGAAGGTGAGAAGAGTTGAAGCCAAAATGAAAGAATAAGGTGGTTATTTATCAAAGGCCGAGTTTGTGGGGTTTTTTGATACCTTGAATAAACTCAAAAATCTAATATTTTCTTATTTATGAAAAAATTTTGAATGTAAGGTGAACAAGGGACCTCTGCCATTGACTTCTACATGACCTCGACAGGCTTCAGCTGAAGTATTTTCAGATTTCAGCTATTTCCAGCTTCGGGTATAATAAATCTTGAAAAATGTGAGTTTTTCTTAAAAAAAAAAAAAAACTAGAAAATTCTGTTTTTACTAAAAACTACCCTTGAAAACACAAACACAACTTGAATTTCATAAATAATCCCATAAATGTTTTCTTTGGGATTTGCCTCCATGGTGTGAAAAAAATCACACATTTTCACTAAAGCAGCACCCTATATGGTGAGAAGCTGGAAGTTCAACCAGTTCTCCAATAGAACAGATGACAAAACTATATATTTAATAGGTACCCGCATCTGAATGGCTGCATCTGTCTGCAGAAGTGTTGTCTTTGCCTGAGCATCAAAAACAAATGGGTATGTGCAAATTGTAACCAGCGGATCAGCCATCTATAAAGAAAAAGATTGTTTAAGTATAGTGACGCAATGATGTGGAATTCAACATACCGCCAACACATACAAGAATACGAAAGTTGAAGGCTTCAGTTAAAAGACAACTTAAATTAAAACATCTATAAAGAGCTATAAACAACCATAAATTGTACTGAAATTGTTACCAATAAAATCTAAAATGTCAACATTTAAATTAAGTATAAAGCACTAATGAATAATACTGTATGTTTTCAACATTTAGTAGAACTAAAGCTAAAACCATAACAGAGTTCAGGATCTTTTATATTATATATTTAGTATATAATATCAAATTCATGATATAAGGCTGATAGTAGCTTATTCAAATTCATACTACACGGCAGGATAGAAACAAGTGCATGGTGCATTAGGATTAATAAATTATTTGTTCGGCAGCAGCAGCTTCCGTGACATACCTAACTTTTTGCTAACGTGTTGATGTTTTACAGTACATTGGCCCCTAAGCTTAGCTTCTCAACAGCAGCCCAGTGCATACTGAGCATGTACAGTGTTACTGCCACTCAAAAGATTGCCTAACAAGATTCTATCTATTGCCTAGCACTTATAGACTATATGATGTTACATTTTGTATATTTAATTGGTATAGAATATTGAGCGTATTACATTTGATGCATTTTGTAAAAGAAATGTTGGTACACGATCAGGAATGACAGAAATAATAACAGGGATCATAGATATCTCCTTATCGGAAATGCAGATTCTGGCTAGTATGGCTGTAGTGTAAACCTCTAAGAGACTAATCTAGTGGTAGACAGTAAAGGCAAGTGCCTTTTTGGTGTGCCGGCACAACTGGAGATGGAGTGAGTAAGCTGATCGGAACAGAAGTTTGGAAGCTGCGAGGGGCTATGTAGTAGGGATGCACCAAATCCATGATTCGATTCGAGATTTGGCCTTTTTCATCAGAATTTGGACGAAGCCTTGTGCCCGGCCTAACCGAATCCTAATTTGCATATTCAAATTAGGGGCAGGAAGGGAAATCACAACTTTTTTGGCACAAAACAAGGAAGTAAAACATTTTTTGCACTTTTCCCTTCCTTTCCCTAATTTGCACATGCAAATAGTGGATTTGGTGCATCCCTACTTTGTAGACTGAGATGGTTGTGGGATTTTGGTGTGCAGAGAGTGGGAGTGATTGAAAGACAGAACTCCAACCAAAGTTCCATTTGCCTTTACTTGGCCCGGATCTGAAAAGTCTAGTGCCCTTACCTCATATAATCCATGATTCACATCCTGAGATAATGCAATAGGAGGAAAGGAACAATAGTATGATTATTCTGCTCGCATTACCTTGTTATAGAGCCAGGCTGAATTAAACTAAATTATAAAAACTTTGACTCTATATATACACAATACATCCATTTAAAAGAAGAAACACATTAGTAACCCATTAAAGGGCAAATGACATTAAAAAGAAAACATTTTATTTACATTTAAAGTTTGTATCTCATTATCCAGCACCTACAAATAACCTATTTCTTGCCAACTAATGTCCTTTTTTTATATGAATAAGTTTTTCAGTCTGTAGATTTGTTGAGAGGCATGAATGGCATTGGGCTCTTGATTACCTCACAAAACTTATTGGGCTCATTTATAAATACTGGGTAAATGTGTAGCTGTAACCCATAGGAATTACATTTTATTTACCAGCACATTATATTTAACTGTATATAAAAGACTTCCATTTTTTGGTGCTACCAATCCTTTAATAAATGCTACCAAATATGACCTATTTTCTGGACAGATAGGAATTATCATGGATTTTTCCCCCCAAATTAGTTTTACATATTTTACTTTTATCTCACATTTTTGTCTACCTTTTCCCATTCCTATGTTATACCATGAGCTATTGCCTTTTGAATTATATTCCACTTCTGGCTTCTCCCTTCTCTTCTAATTTGTTTTCACATTATATATCCCCATGCTCTCCGGAATCCTCAGCCAGGCAGACCTTCAAAGTTCCAAGCTAATAACATTTGTTTGTGCCTGTTGTTTTTGGTTCTGGTGTGTTTGTGGGGAAGGAAAATGTCTATGGGTGAATCAGACTCCAGGATCTGTACAATTGTATTGTAGACCAGCTATTAATTTCAGAGAAAAAACGATGTGTAAGTCCCTGAGGGGATCTCAAGTTTACTCTAGTCTTGACAGACCATTAAATAATCCAATATGATGTAAGATGGTTTCTCTACAGAGAAAATTATTCCTGCTGATGTTTCCCACCAGTGCATGGTGTAGGTATCCAGTTGACCGGAAGGTGGCATAGACAAACTGTATATATATTAAATGTATCTATATTAAATCATTCACCACCCAGTAAAAAAAGATTCCACACATACCATTCCAGATGCTTGTTGCTGGATCCAGTTGATGTAGTCATTTTGGATATTTACAAAATCTTGCACTTCGTGAATGTAGAATTTATCATAAGGTATGATCTGTGCAGCTTTTTCATTAACCTGAATAAAATACAATAATTACTAGTTGAAATACACATTCACACATTAAGGGTAAGGGCACACCTGGAAATTCGGGGAGATTTAGTCGCCCGGCGACTAATCGCCTCTTCTTTGGGGCGACTAATCTCCCCGAACTGATTCCCCGTGTCTTCCGCCAGCATCAACGAAAAAACGCCTGCACCAATGCACTCATGGCGCTTCGATTTCCGAAGTCGAAATTGACTTCAGAAATCAAATTGGAAATTGTTTTCCAGCTTTACCTAGTTTATAACTCGTTTTCAAGTGATGATTGTAGAAATGGATTATGCACTGCTTGTGGTGCTACACCTAATGCGAATCTCACCACAGCACATCCTGCTAGAACTGTAATTTAAGGGAACCAGATCCTATAATATTTCCATTAAGCTAAATGAGCAGGAAGGCTTTATTACATAATATATATATATATATATATATATATATATATATATATATATATATATATATATATATATATATATATATATATATTTTAATAAAAAATTTCAGATATTACCTATGCAACTGATTAGGTATTCAGGCAAAGCTTTATAAATGCTATGATCGTGTCCTTCAAATGCACTGAATAGCTGGCTCCTTCACAAAGAGAAGTTAGTTCTCTGGGTTAAGAGGGCCCTAATAAGCATGAAAATGTAAACATAATGCATACATAGAATAAAAACACATACCCTGTGCAGGATCTCCAAAACCCTGAGAGCAGTATTAATAAATATGTAGAATAGTCTTTGTTCTGCAAGAGGAATTCCATTTTTGGAGAGTTTCAATAAGTGCACCACGACATCCTTATAAAGTTGCACTATTCTCATGTATAGCGGGGGCTCAAGCAGGGCCCACCAATTTTCTGTTGACATAAACATATACACATTTAGGGGGTTATTTATCAAAGGTTGAGTTAAAATTTACCCAATAAAATTTGAGTTTTCGGAGCTTATCAGTCCAAATTCCAATTTTCAGGTTAAATTTTTGTTTTGTTTTTTTAAAAACTCAAAAGTTTTGAGATTTATTATACCCCGAACCTGGGAATAGCTTGAATCTGAAAATACTCCATCTAAAACATATCAACTCAATGGCAGAGGATCCTTCAACCATCAGAAGATGTTTGTAGCCTTCATGATGTCCAGGGCTTTTTCCTGTGGGTCACGCTCGAAAACTCGAATGATTAAAGCAATTCAAGTTTTTATTGTGAAAATTCGAGTAATTCGAGTTCTTCATCCCAATTTCACTCAAGTTTTTTTTTAATAAATTAGAAAACATTCGAGTTGTGAGTTAATTCCAGGTATAAAAAAAACTTCACAAACCTCTTAAACTCGACCTTTGATAAATAACCCCCTAAAACACATTAATAAAAATCTATCTAAATACTCTAAATTACAGGAAGGTCATTCCACACAGAGTCCACTTTAAGCTAATGATTGTAATTCCCTACTTCTACTTCTCCTTTTTTGGGTTTATTTTTATTTATTCGAGTATCTTCCTGACCCCCTTTTTTCAAGGGTTATGGGGTTTGCAAATATGTGCCCAGGCCCCCTTCTCTTTTTTTCTTTTTCCTCTTTATTTTTTCCCCTTGCCCTGAAAGAATGTCATGAATTGCAACATTGGACAGCTTGTTGAGCAGGTAAGTAGGTTCAATGTACATTCAGCCACATATTGCTTTTCTTCTGTTTTCTTTCATTGTAAGTTTTCTGCCCTCATTACTGTATTGTTGCCATACTTTTCTTTACAAATTATATATATATATATATATATATATATATATATATATATATATATATATATATATATATATATATATATATATATATAATTTATTTTTGCTTCTATTTTACCAAGTCCTTTACACAGACACTTGAATATGCATTGGTATACACATTCTCTTTGCAGAGAACAATGTTTCAGTGGATCATTTAGACTACATTGGCAAAGTTATCCAGGCATTTGAATGTTTAACCTCATATTTCAAAGAAATATAATATTAAGCTGGTCATCTCTTTGCTGCGATAAATGCTTCTGTTGTTCTGGGAAGGTTTTTAACTATATTTTGAAACTTTGTTCGTGGGATTTACTTCTACTCAACCACAAGAGCATTAGTGAGGTTGGGAACTGCTGTTGGGGTCAATCATGGCATAAAATTTAATATCAGCTTAAAAACCTAGACGGTTCTTGTGTATACTAATTGAATCCCAGTACTGCAATAGTTATAGTAATTTACTCATTCCACCTATACGGAGATTTACAAAAAGTTGAATTTCTAAGAACTATAGAGAAGCAGACCCCATGGGTCCAGGTCTCCTGTCCCTGTATATTTACACCGGTGGAAGGGACTGATGTTAATGATGAATAATGTCTGTAAAGCAATGTGACTACCATGCATATTATTTGTGAAAGTGCTGCAAGTTAAAGAGAGGTATTCAGATCAATCTAAATACATATTCTGTGTATGTTTAAAGACACAAATCCTTGTTTGCAAAAATACGAGTTTAGAAATGGTGGAGGGGCACACAACAACATTCCTGTATAGATCAGTTCCAGGAAAAAAGCAAAAAAAAAAAAAAACTCACCTAAAACTTTTAATGGTACTTTTTCTAAGTTTACAATAGCTGTAGCAAAAGGAATGGCTAAGGAAGGGAAGTTGTTGGTTTCAGTCATGGGGGGACACTCTGGGAGGGTGAGATACAAACGCAAGCACTCAATGTCTGGTGGAGAACTTGTAAGTCTGGGAATGAGATTCCTCTCCAAGCTGGCAGCCACCTATTCAAAGCAAAACAAGAATTAACTGCTCTTGATTAGACCAGCAATCTTAAAGGAAATGTCAAAAGTTACACTTTTTTTGTCAGTATAATAAATTTGTTTTTAATACATTATCCATGGATATACCATTTTGGCTCAGAAGGCTTCTAGGAGGCTAGGATATAAATTTGCACAGATTCCTATGGACACTGCAAATATGTATTATACAGTAATGCAGAAATAAAAGGGCCAGGAGATGTTGAATTATGGCGGGAGCACCAAACATTAAAGAAAACTGGGCTACATGTACTAGTAACTAATGCAGTATGGCAGCCCAAAGTCTCATGTACTTAATGTACGTCTACACAGAGGATTTGCGAGTGATATTATTAGAAGGCTATATATAAGTAGGTTATATTCTCGTGTAAGTTACAATTGCTTTTGAGAAACAACCAACCTGTTGGACTATTTGTGGCTGTGATGAGTCCATCAACTTGTGAAGTAGAAGTCTAGCAACATTCATGTCTACCCCTGAAAACTTGGAACTTGTCCTGTAGTGATCGTTGTTGCTGAAAAAAGTATTATTGATCATTAGATATAAAAAATATTAAGGGATTCTGTCATGATTTTTATGATTTTCTTTTTATTTCTCAATTACACTGTTTACATTGCAAAGAATTTACTCTACTATTTAAAATGTTATTCTTGAACCAAAAAATTTATATTGTTTTTGGCTGTAATATTGGTGTGGAGGCAGCCATCTCAGTGCATTGTACCCGATTCGGAACTTTGTGAAGGAGCCAGCTATTCAGGATGGAACTGCTTTGAGACAGCTATTGTTTCTTCCCTCCTCACTGTATTATACCATGAGCCCAGGCTGTGTTTTGCAATGCTAAAAGTGCTCCCGAGCAGGGGTTTTCCTGCTTTGGTGCTATTCTCATGTCCACCAGGTGGGAGCACTTTTAGAAATGCAAACGAATCCTTCGGCATAAGTGTGAGGTAGCTGCTATCTAGTTCGCTGTCCATTATTCTGTTGATAGGCTACTGATTGGCTGCCAACTTGCAGCGTAGCAGTAAAGAGTGACTGAAGTTTCTCAGAGCACCTGTCACATGACATCAGGGCTCCTGGGAAAATGAGAATATGTCTTGTTCCATGCCAATTCTCCAAATTAAATACAAAACAATCTGTTAGCTTTTTTAAAAAACGTATTAATAGTGCAGAATTGTGCTGGAGCAGCATTAACTGATGGGTTTTGAAAAAAAAAACATGTTTTAATGTGACAGTAGCCCTTATCCTACAATATTGCAAGGGTAAATGAATATTTAATTGTTTTGCTCTTTTTTTTTTAGGAAAAAGCAAAATGAGAAAAAGGCTTAATACAGGTACTAATTTGTATTCCATATGACTTGGCTCACTGAGAAAAAAAAAATCAACAAAATCAATATACATATATGGTTAGGGTGTCGATAAAAATACATACCTTGTTGCTAGAAAGCTTCCATTTAAGCATGCAGCTGATGAAAACACTTTGTCTATTTCACTGGAATTGAAAAAAGGATATACGTCAATTTATCATTAAAATAATTATAGCGTCAAAAAAACCTGCACGTCAACAGCCACATATATTTTATGAGCAACGGGGCGACATTTATGCTAAAAGAATTGTAGACAAAATGAAAATTTTAATAAAACCAGATGTATTTTTAAGTTGATGGGTGCTTCAGTCCCAATAGCAGGTCAACATCCCATACATTCAGTTTATAGTATTTCACAATTTGCCATTAAATGAAGGAACATAAGAAAACACTGAATTCTTAACTGATTACCTGCGCTCAACAGTAACATCGTCCTTGACGACTACCAGCACAGTTTATGTTATGCTTCTGGGTAGCTCTTTAACTTATGCTGCAACTTGCATTGTCTGGCAACATGTGTTGCAGCAAGTTTAAAGGCAGGGATGAGCCCATTGTAATTACATCTGTAGCTCTTTAGGGCAATGTCCTGGCAGCCAAGCTGCTGTGAATTCTTAAAGGTATTCAGTCATGATTTTTATGATGTAGTTTTTATTTCTAAATTGTTTACACTGCAAATAATTCACTCTACCATATACAATTTCATTCCGCACCAGCAAGTGTATTTTTTTCGTTGTAATATTGGTGTGTAGGCAGCCATCTCAGGTCATTTTACCTGGTCATGTGCTTTCAGAAAGAGCCAGCACTTTAGGATGGAACTGCTTTCTGGCAGGCTGTTGTTTCTCCTACTCAATGTAATTGAACGTGTTGCTGTAAGACCTGGATTTTTACTATTGAGTGCTGTTCTTAGATCTACCAGGCAGCTGTTATCTTGTGTTAGGGAACTGCTATCTGGTTACCGGGGGGGGGGGGGAAGGTGATTTCACTCCAACTTGAAGTACAGCAGTAAAGAGTGACTGAAGTTTATCAGAGCACAAGTCACATGACTGAGGGCAGCTGGGAAACTGCTCACTGAAACTTGTGTATTATAATAAATAAAGTACCCCCAGTTGAAAAATATGAGGATATTAGAAGTTACCTTGGAGTTCCATGACCTGTATAAAAACACTTGGCCCTCGGTAACTTATAATATCCTTATATTTTACAATAGGGGGTACTTTATTTACTATATAATTCTCAACATATAATTTCATACTTCAATTTAGTGTGCTTTCTCGACCAAACATTTTTTTGTACTGTAAAAAAAACCCAACATTGTGCTTTTTTAGTAGTGCATGGCAAATTGCAGAATCAGCCACTCAGAGCAGGTGAGATTTGGCAGCTACTTACAGCATGAGTGTGTTAATTACAGATGAAAAAGAAATGTTAGGCTGAGGAACTAAAAAGTAAATCATTTAAAAAACAACTGTAAAAAATATAAAAACAGTTTGTGAAACAACCACTGGTTTGCTGCTTTGGCAAGGTATCTGTTCACATTTACTCAACTGACTATAGTCATAGGGATTCCTGCAAAGCAATTTGGATACTCCACTGCTGCTACACCATCTAACAATTACTGTCACCTATGTTGCAGGAGTACACATCTAAATCACCAATGCACCATTTATTGGCAGTGACTGAAACCACTTGTGTGAGCTATAGAGTTGAAGCAAGAAATACATAAATAAAGGCAGAATAAACTAAAAAAAAACCTGTATTAGTAAAATTGGCATTTTCACGATAAAGGGATGACATTATTAAAGCTATGCAGTTTCTAAACACAGTGAATATCTTTTGAGATTAGAACTAAGACCAACCCTGTACAACATTATAAAAGTAAAGGCTATGGAACATTAAGCATGGTTGTTGTGTATCAACAAAGCCTTCATTGCAGCAGCCTTCAAAATCATTTAGGCCACAGATTGTTATTCTTCTTTTTTTCTAATAACATTAGAAGATATGATTTTTTTTATTATATACCCTATTTAGCAAAGCTTTACCCTCAAAATATTTTCCAACAGGCATTATAGTATTGGGGCAGCTCAATGTGTGTACAGAACATTTGTACTCTGCACACTTGCACTTATTCAGTTAGAAGCTATATTGCTTACTAGATATACAGAAATGTTTCTAGAAAAACAGATGGCAAAATTCCTGATGAGCAGAGTATATTTTCCTTATAATAGCCAGAAACAACTTACTTCACTATTTCTGGTGGAAGTCTTCCTGGGGAACAATTCAGCCATCGTTGAATAAGTTTCTCATCTAAAGTCCATATTTTTTTAGAACAATTACACTTTGTAAAGTCATCTGGAGGAAGGCAATGCTAGAAATGAGAAATGCACTGTATTAATTGAAAGTGTAGACAGTCATTTACATGCAGTGTTTACCAAGGTATCAAATGCAGAGCAATACACAAATAATTATTACAATATATTTCAAGTTAAAATATTAAGTTAAATATTAAGGTATTAGTAGAATATTAAATTAGATGCGAAATGATTGGGCAGGAGAGGTTTCATCCTGCCTTTAGAAAGGAGGGTGAAGCATGGGCACCACCCACTCTCAAATCTGGGATTACCATGACTAAGAGTGTCCAGCATTAATCCCATATTTGCAAGGTGCCCCCTTGCCCCCCCAAATCCTCTGCAACTCAAGCTTCAAGAACAGGTAAGATGTGACTGACATTGAGCTTGGATGGTGAGGCAAAGTACGAACAGGCTAATGCACTATTTACATTTGTCCTTCAGCCTACAAGTACTTTGCCCTGTCTCCCAAGCTGATGTTAATCACAACTTTCCTGTTCTTGAAGCTGTTTCATGGCTCGGCACAAGTGAATAGCAGAGGGGCTGGGAAGGGCGGGAGGAAGAAGGCACCTTCCAACTGCTGGATTAACGCCATCTTTATACAGACTTTGCAATATGCACCTGTTAAAATGCGTCACTGTAAAAATGTGTCCTGTAAAAATAATGTGTCACTATCCCTTTAACACCAAGTGGAGCCCTGCACTGGTATTTTGTTAAAACGCTGATCAATATTAACTATAAAAACTGCAATAACAGCCTTTTTAGTTTTATATTAATATTTCTTCGCCATACCTGTATAGTAAAATAATGTGCAAAACTCTGGTCTCCACCGCTGTAAATTCTCTTCACACAGTAACATCCGTTAGCCTCTATATAAAAATGAAGCTTTGTAATTATTCACACAATATTTTTAATAACAGAAAAGGCATATTAGCACAATAAAAACATCCCATTACAATTATATCTCCATTATATCCTCAAACATTCTAACAGAACCGTGCTTCCTACAGTAAAATACCTACGATAATGATATGTACAGGCTATAAGAAAAAAAATTATGCGATGTATGTATGTGTATATATATATATATATATATATATATATATATATATATATATATATATATATATATATATATATATATATATATATATATATATATATATATATACACACACACACATACACATATACACACACACATACATTTAGCTCTTTATAGTGCGCTAAACATTTCCATAGGCAAAGTAAGTAAAATGACAAAATAAAGCTATAGTAGTACTACCACTTGTTTTTTCAGACTTTATGAGTATGTGGGAATGATTACAAAACTGTGTGATACCCTTGTGTTGTCTATCATAAGCAACGGCTCGTGAAAAAAAGCTAAAAGGGGTAAAACATATTTTGCATAAATAAAAAAAAATATAATTCTACACAATTTTCATATATATGTAAAGTAAAATGGTTCAATGGTATTTTTTATAAATGCAAATGTTATTGAAAGCAGTCTGGATGTTCATATGCTACAAACACCTGTCTTTGACTCCTGAAACAATGTAGCAAAACTACCTTGAAGTACCTGGAGGAGAATTTTTTTCCTACACTACTTCAAGATTCACAATAAGAACAGAAAGGGATAAGCAAACATTGCTTTTAATCAGAATTCGGTCTACATGTAAATACATTTAAAACCATTAAAATATGTGATTAAAATTACATTTTCTTAATGGCGGACCCCTTTTAGAACCTGATAGGATGACGGTGTAATAAATTCATAAATGAATTAAAACAAAGAAACTATAAATGTGACTATTTGCACCAAATTTGAGGGGCAAAGAAGTGTACTGAAAATAACCCTGTAACAGTTGAAATGCTATGCAATGTATAGGCCTCTTACCGGGAAGGCGCTGAACATAGTCTTCATGAGTCAGCCAGTTCCCTTTCACTGTGAAAGGACTTTTTCTGTTACTTGTAGACCCTGTTCCTAATTGCCCATTGCCACCAAGCCCAAATGAATATATGCGTCCAGATGAAGGAACAAAAGCTAATGTGTGCTGCCTGGGGAAAAAGAGACAGTGTTTTAAATATGAATTCTCAAAGTTTGATATTACATTGATCGGCCCATTATGACAGTAATGCACATTTTAAGTACTATATATATATATATATATATATATATATATATATATATATATATATAAATCCAAGTGTTGCGACACGCACTCCAATTGTTTTCAATGGAATTTATTATAAATCATAAGAAAAGAGCATCAACGTTTCGCTCCACGGTCTAGGACCATTGTCAATATGCATATACTCGTATATCCTCGTATAACCTTGTATATATATATATATATATATATATATATATATATATATATTTCACTGAATAAGAGAAGGAAACTGCTACATGCAATGTGCCTTGTACACATTATATTGCTTAAAACAGCTCATTTGTAAAACATTTTCATAATAATATACTTTTTTAGTAGTATGTGCTATTGAGTAATCATAAATAAAACTCTAGAAGGACAGCCCCCTGGGATCGTATGATTCACTGTACACACAAACATACCAAACAAACTACACATGTTAGATCACATGAGCCAGCGCTTCTGGTCAGGTATGGTCTGCAGTATTTCTGGTCAGCTGATCTGAGGCAGCACACAGAACATCACAAAATGGTGGATCAAGGCAAGAGATGTAAAAGGGCAATATTTACTTAAATAAATTTATCGGTATGACAAGATTCTTTAGTATGCCACTTAATTTGACAAATTATCTGTTGATCAAGTATTCATTTTGGGGTTATAGTTTTCCTTTAAGGTCGCCCAAATACTAACCCTGTTATTTTACACCTCTTTAAACCTTGTCAGTTTCTTTACAGAGAACGATAAATAGGCCCCTAAGTGTCCACTAGAATATTTTGGTAAGGGTTACTGCTACTTATAACTGTACACATGTGTATGCACACGCAGGGTATGACACTGTGGAGTGCACAGAAAATGTAATTTACATATTTAAATTAGAGTTGCACCGAATCCACTTTTGGATTCGGTTAAACCCCCGAATCCTTTGTGAAAGATGCAAATTATGGATGGGAAAGGGAAAACATTTTTGCTTCCTTGTTTTGTGACAAAAAGTCATGCAATTTCCCTCACCGCCCCTAATTTGCATATGCAAATTAGGATTCAGATTTGGTTCGGCCAGGCAGAAGGATTCGTCCGAATCCTGCTGAAAAAGGCCGAATCCTGGCCAAATCACGAACCGAATCCTAGATACGGTGCATCCGTAATTTTAATTGCTTACAACATGCCCAAACTGACTGCAAACAAATAAAATAGACCATGATGAGGTAGCATTACAATGTGAATTCACATTGGTTCTTTACCTGATGGAGCTTACAATATAATAATAATATATAAGGAAGCAGTGAATTACTTAAATTTAAGCTAACCTACACATAGCATTATAAAGAAAAAAAAAAAAGGTGAACTCAATTAATGTGTTTTTTTTAATTGATGCAATTTAGATCATACCTCCCACATGCAATTTGCGTCACAATGCTTCCCATAAGCTCAAACACTTTCCTTGGGTTGACTTCATGGTTGGTAGAGTTGTGGCCAAGCTGTCCATAGCCCCCAGCTCCAAATGTAAATACGCCACCCTCCTAAACAAATGCACAGATAAACATAGAGCATAAGCAACTACTTTAACGCAAAGGCTTCGAATGGAATATAGTAAACAAGGAGCATAAGGAAGGCGACTTAAGGGACTTTTGATAGCTGCAGTAACAATCACAGGTCGAGAGCTACGTGTAGCACTTCCCATCAAGGAAGTCAGCAGGAAAAAAACTGAAGCTCTGTGGCTTTTTACTGCCCCTACACAGTGCTGAACTCCTCATGCTCCACTGTAGATCTATGTTTGGTAAGCAAGATGCTCTAATAATTTAATCTTTAATACTTATTTTGATTTTTCATGTCCTGTTTTGAGATATATTGTCTTTTCTTTGTTAGCTGCTGATTTTATTTATTTTTGGCAGAATTTTTAAATCTAAATATGCAGCTATTTTTGGCTAAAATTGCATTAACAGAGAAGATTAGATTTGAGGTTCTCTTCCATTTTTATGGTTTGCAAATGAATTTTTTCTGCAAGTCTGTAGTGTGGAATTTGTATGGTAACAGTAGTATTTTTCCTGCATTACGTCCTGCCCATGCAACCTATTTTTTTTTTTTCGAAAAGTCTCTGTGACAAAGACTTCATTCTGAACATCCACACCATGGTCCAACAAAGACATTAAAAAACAATTTTACATACGTTTTTTTAATTTTTTTTTAACTATTAACACTACACAAACTTCTAGAAACCATTAATTCAGTGAAAAATTGTGCAGTAATTTCCTGTGTTTTAAGTTACAGTATATGTCTATAATGGTTAATATACTTTGGTTAAAGCAGCTGTATGATCTTCTCCACAGCAGATATGAATTATTTTCTGTGAGCGAAGTGACTTCAGAAGAGCTGGGGCACTTCGATCTGTTGGGATATAAAAAAAAGTAGTAGTGGTAGTTCTGAAATATCAACTGGGAAATTTTGATAATTAGATAAAGGACAATCAATCTTTAATACCGATTTAAAAGATATTATGCAAAAAACAGAGCATGATGTTCAGTTTTCCTCTGCTACAAAAAAAAACCTCTAAAATTTCCCTAAAACTTTCAGTTTAGTCACAGGGCAGCTGCATCTGCCACAGCAAATATAATATTCAGCATCAAATAGGTCAAGACTCTGTATGCAAATTTAATACACCCTTTAACATTTTCTACAACAGCCATATTTCAAGTTGAAACAGGCCAATATGACTAGCTATACATACCTAACTTTAATCTTATGTACCTGGAAGACACAAAGAAAACATACTTGCACACAAATAAAGTCTTACCAGTTTCATCATTAAGACCAAGCTGACCAAATTTGTTTCTTCCCCAACCAAAAATGGCCCCTGACATTGTTAACGCAAAACTGTGACCACCTCCAGCAGCAATGTGAGCAAAGGGAATCCCTGCCAGAGATTTGATATGTCTGGGTGCACTCTCTTTCTTTATTTCCGAGCCCAAGCCAAGCTGACCATACTGGTTCTGTCCCCATGAGTAAATATCACTTTCTGGTGAAGAAAAAGAAAATATGGTCAGTTAAAAATTACACTGATTTTATGGCGTCAAGAAGGTCAAAACACTGGTATGCATCTATAAACTAGAAATATAGAGAAATTCAGCTATACATACTACATAGGGCCTATTATACTAAAACATGACCAGATAAATTCAACCTATCATTTCACCTCTTCTGAACCATTTTAATAGCAAGCTTTATGGTATTGTACAAAGTTGGATATAAATTACTGAAACAATCTTATTGATTGAGAGAATGACTTGCCATGAGAATGATTTAAGATCAATGAGAGCCCAGGATACCCCTGAGAACCATAGCAGGGTTATGATTATGTTTGCGTTTGCATATTCAAAACATTTTATGAACTAAGGGGCCCCATTTTGAAAGGATAAGTAAACCTTTAAAATAAGTGATTGTAAAATTGACGAGATTGCTACGCATTTTTGCAATTTACATTAAGTATTTATTTATATTAAGGGTTACATGTACTTTTAATGTGAGTGAAATATGTTACAACAGCGCCACCTGCTAGTCAGTGAACAAATCATGAACAACTGATCTGTCTGCTTCAGAAACACTACTATATTTCAAATAAAACAAGCTGCTGTGTAGCAATTGTGGAAATTGAAAAAAAGGCTATATGGCACAGGTTAAATAGTGGATAACAGATAACACCATTACGTTCTACAGAGCTTATCTGCTGTGTAACCTGAGCCTTTTTTCTTTTGAATGGCTGCCCCCATTGCTACACAGCAGTTCATTTAGATAAACAATAGTAGTGTTTCTGAAGCAAACACAGCAGTTTTACCAGTGCGGGGCATTAAAACACTTTAATTTTTTGATGTTACTGTTCCTTTAACTGAATATTCCTTAAAAGACCATTTCAAGGTAGAAGTATTACTTACCTTTAGATAGCGCGAGTGAATGATGATGACCACAGGCAACTTGTACAATTTGTATATCATACAAACTCTTTATATTTCTGCGGAATAAAAACTATGATTAGCTCACAAAGGAAACCATCTATACAAAATAGCAGTTTTGTTGGATTTGGTTATGATGATTTGGCTGATTACTTTGATACGAAGGGAATGGGCCAAGCTTCCACGTTTTTATTTGCACTATATTGTTTAGAAAAAGCAATATTCAATGTAAATGCCTTTGCCTTTAATGAGAGGAGACACTTAGGCAGCTTAAAGGTTTTGGTGGAATCTACCATACAGAGACACTTAACTCACAATAATTTGCCACTTAAAAGTAATGACATACAGTGAGTTTTGTCATAGCTATAAAATGCCCAAAACACCTTGCCACAGGGTTTACTTGCCTCTGCTAAAATGCTTAAAATCGCATAATTGCTCAAAATGTCATTGTATGCATTTTTGATTGATTTTAGTATCACCTATGGCAAAGTATTTATTTGTTGTTTTAAACCAGATAAGCCTTTTACCAGTCCCGTTGCCAGCATATATTGCCAAGTGCTAAAACATGCATCAAATGTAAGTTCTACCCTTATGCAGTTTGTACTGAACGGTTCATATTACAAACGGTTCCTAGATGTATAATCCACATTATAAAACACTTGTGCATGGCAAGAAAAATCCAGATGCCAATGCAAAACCAGAATTGTAAAAAGTTATGTTTAAAATCGGTGACAAAAAGTAATATATTTTTGACATTCTTAACCTATACATTAGAACCCAAAAACAGGTTGCCATGTTGTTTATGGTGGATCATATGACCAACTACAAGAATATTTTAATGCAGTGAAAGAAAATCTGGGGTCATCTTACTGGCTCCATGCTTTAATTTTAACTCCCATTCAATCCCAACCCACTTCTTTGGTACCTAACCACTGTACAATTAAGTGCAAATATCCAATTGCTTACAAATAGGATAAATATTATTCTCCAAGTTTAGTAAAACACAATGTTATTGGTTATCTGTGAGATTTATTTAACAGCAGTTTGTGCTTGTTCGTGAGTGTGCATTTTGTTTTATGATAAAATAATAAAAGTAGACTTTTTATTAAACAGATATTCTGTTACCATGATAAAATGCTTTATCAGCAAAAAAAAGCAGACAAAAAAAAAGTAACCAATAAATAATGATAATAATGAAAAGATACTGAAATTAGGGATGCATCGCCGATCATTCCTGAAAGATTCAGCCGAATACTGAACTGAATCCTAATTTGCATATGCAAATTAGGGGCGGGAAAGGAAAAGGTGGGAATAACAGGATTTTTTGATACTCACCGTTAAATCTGTTTCTCTGTACACATAAGGGGGACACACAGGGACCGATGGGGTTAAGCTCCACCCTCCACAAGGGGCGTGCCGTGCTTGGCTTAACCCCGCACACAGTGCTCAACACTCAGTTTGTTCCAAAATTTTTTTAACCATTATAACAGAACTATAACTTATGACAGAATGAAAGTCAGGGATTATCCTGGACACGACCATCAGGTCAACAGCTCGTCCTAGGGCGGGTAGCTTGTGTCCCCCTTATGACTACAGAGAAACAGATTTAACGGTGAGTATCAAAAAATCCTGTTTTCTCTGTCATCTTAGGGGGACACAGGGACCGATGGGGACTTAACAAAGCAGTCCCAAAACAGCAGGGTGGAACGAGCCAAATTTAACTGATTTAGTGGAAGATAGACTGCAACACCTTGCGACCGAGGGAGGCCTCAGCCGACGAAGTTGTGTCGAGTCTGTAGAATTTAGTAAATTTATGAACAGAGGACCAGGTAGCTGCTTTGCAGATCTGATCCAATGAGGCAGCATTGCGCCATGCCGATGAGGCTCCCATTGCTCTTGTGGAATGAGCCTTGACACCTTGTGGTGGTGTTCTACCTTTTGACAGGTAGGCTTGGCAGATGGTTTGTTTGATCCATCTGGCGATGGTAGTCTTTGATGCTGGTAGACCTTTACGAGGTCCGGAAGGAATAACAAATAGAGTTTGAGATTTCCGAAAGGGCTTTGACCGTTCAAGGTACCACCGGAGTGCTGACTATGTCTAGATTGTGAAGACGTCGTTCCTTGTCATTATTTGGATCTGGACATAATGATGGAACTATGATTTCCTGATTGATGTGGAAGGAAGACACAACTTTGGGTAGAAACGAAGGAAGTGTCTGTAGAAATGCCTTGTCCTTGTGGAACACCAGAAAGGACCGATCACAGGATAGTGCACTCAGTTCAGACACCCTTCTGGTTGACGAGATTGCCACTAGAAACACAGTCTTGTAAATGAGCCATGTGTCAGAAATAGAACTCATGGGTTCGAATGGAGGATCGAGTAGGGCCTCAAGCACGAGATTAAGATCCCAACCCGCGACGGGCGGTTGAAATGGAAGAATTACGTGTGCCACTCCTTGCAGAAAAGTCTGTATGGTGTCCTCTGTTGCAAGTCGATGTTGAAAAAGGACAGACAATGCCGACACTTGTACTTTTATTGAACTGAGTTTTAGACCTAACTGCAGACCACACTGTAAAAAGGACAACACTCTAGGTATGCTGAGTTCTAGAAGGGGCAGGTTGAGCTCTTCACACCAACTGTAATAAGAATGCCACACTCTGTGATAAGACTTGGAAGACGTGGGTTTACGTGCTTTTAGCATAGTTGAAATAACTTCTTCTGCTATGCCTTTTCTTCGCCAGATGGATGCTGGCTGAGCAGATCTGGTCTGTGTTGTAGTCGGATTGGTTATTCTATGGACATCTCTTGCAGATCGGAGAACCATGTTCTTCGAGGCCAATAGGGAGCTACCACAATTACCGTGATGGTTGATCTCCTGATCTTCTTGAGGACTCGAGGTAACATCGGAAGAGGAGGAAAGACGTATGCCAGGTCGAACGACCAAGGCTGTGTGATGGCGTCCACTCCCTCAGCTATTGTGTCTCGGGAACGAGCAAAGAACCTTTAAACCTTTCGATTGGTTCTGGATGCCATGAGGTCGATCTGTGGGTAGCCCCAGAGGTTTACTAGCTCCATAACTCCGGATGAAGTTCCCATTCGCCCGGATGTACGTGATTTCGGCTGAGAAAGTCTGCTTTTATGTTGGACACTCCTGGGATGTGAATGGCCGACAATTGTACTTGGTTGGTTTCTGCCCAACCCAGTATTGCTTGTGCTTCCTTTAGTGCAGCTTTGCTGCGTGTTCCTCCCTGCCGATTTATGTACGCCACTGTTGTGACGTTGTCACTTTTGATGCAAACTGGTTTATGGTGCAGGCGTTGCGACCAATGGAGTAAGGCTAGTCTTACTGCTCGCAATTCTAGTACGTTGATGTGAAGTTTGGACTCCTCAGGAGACCATTGACCTTGTGCCGATAGGTTGTTCCACGTGGCCCCCCAGCCCTTGAGGCTCGCATCCATGGAAATTACACTCCAATCTGGGCTCGCCCAGGATTGACCCATGGCCAGGTTGTCCATCCTCAACCACCACAGAAGAGTCTCCCTTGTCGTATGGGAGAGATCGATCACTCGCGACAGAGGACCTCCTTTCCAGGATGACAAAATGTTTGCTTGTAAGTCCCGTAGGTGAATTTGAGCAAAGGGAACTGCCTCGATGGTTGACACCATGAGTCCCAGTACTTTCATTGCCATGTGGACAGTTGGCCTCTGGTGGGATAGGAGTGACTGTACTTGAGCTCTGATCTTGTGCTGCTTTTCTCGTGGAAGACAAACCATCTGTGTCATTGTGTTGAATTCCAGGCCTAAGAATATCATCTGGTGGCTGGGCTGCAGTTTGGACTTTGACCAGTTGATGGTCCAGCCGAATCTCTGCAATAGTCGAGTCGTCTTGCATAGGTCCTCCTTTGCCTTTTCTTCTGATCTGGCCTTCAGGAGAAGATCGTCCAAATATGGAGTCACTGAAATGCATTGTAGTCGTAACGTTGCTGCCGTTACCGCCATAAGCTTGGTGAACACCCGTGGTGCTGACGAGAGTCCGAACGGAAGTGCCACGAATTGAAAGTGTTGATTCGCGAATGCAAATCGGAGGTATTTCTGATGGGGGATCCAAATTGGTACATGAAGATATGCGTCCTTGATGTCTAAGGACATCAGACATCATGCCTCGTATCACTGATCGGAGTGTTTCCATCTTGAAACGAATGGACCTGATAAACTTGTTGAGCAGTTTGAGATCTAAAATTGGTCGGAAGGATCCGTCCTTCTTTGGCACTATGAACAGATTGGAGTAGAACCCTGAGAATCTCTCCGGCTGTGGAACTGGTACAATTACTCCAGTTTGGAAATGCATTGTAAGAATGCTCGTGCTTTTTCAGGGTGTGATGGAACCCTGGACATAAGGAATTTTCGAGGTGGTGCATTTGTGAAGTCGAGATGATAACCTTCCGTGACTATCTCGTTGACCCAAGCATCTGAGGAGTGATGGATGCATACCTCCCGGAATCGTAGTAACTTGCCCCCTATTTGTTCTAGCGATTCCGGAGGGGGTGCCCCGTCAGGCTGAGGTAGACTTATCTCCTGTGGGCTTCGTGAAGGTTTTGTTGGACTTCCATGGGGTACGACTTTTATCGTTGGTCTTGTTACGAAAGTGGGAACGTCGAGGTGGACTGTACTTGCGCGTGTAACGTCCGCTTTGGCCACGAAAAAACTTTCCGCTTCTGGCTGTCCCCATAGACCTGCTCTTTTTCCCCCTGTTGCTTGTGAAATGATCTTCTCAAGTTCTTCACCAAACAATCGTTGACCTTTAAAGGGCAGTGAGGTTAAGGATTTCTTGGAACTTAGGTCAGCTGACCAGTTTTTAAGCCATAAGGTCCTCCGTGCCGCTATGGATAGAGCTGAAGTTCGGGCTGTAATTTGTGAAATATCCAGGGTAGTATCACAGAGGTAAGCAGACGCCTCCGCAATTGTTTGCGCAGAGGACAGTAGGTCAGCTCTGGGCACTCCTTCTTGAATGTCTGTGACTAAAGATTCTGCCCATGCTTGAATAGCTCTGGACACCCATGAAGCGAGACAGGGTCTCAGGGTCGATCCAGAAGACGTGTAAATAGCTCTTAGGAACCCCTCCAACGTCTATCCGACGGATCTTTAAAAGCCGCTGCGTCAGTTACCGGCAGTGTGGTAGATTTCGATAATCTGGACACGGGAGCATCCACCACTGGAGGATTGGTCCACTTATCCACAAGCTCCTTGGGAAAGGGGTAGGACTTTGAAAATTTCCGTGTAGCTTGGAATTTTCGTTCTGGATTGTTCCATTCATCTTGTATCATATCCGTCAGCTGGTCATGCGATGGAAAAACTGTTGTGGACTTGAACAACCTAGATGTTTCAGCTTGTTTTTGTGCTTGAGAAATATTAAGTACTTCGAGCACCTTTTTAATGATGCCATCCACATCATGTTGGGAATCACAATCTCTCTCACCATCATGATTTTCCTCTTCTTCCCCCGAGGACTCGTCTGAAGGTGGTATTTCGCCTTCTGATTGAGAGGAATTTTGTTCTGCCGACAACTCGTCAGAAGATACATGTGCTAAGGAATCGGCCTTAGAGTCATGAGAATGTTTGCGCTTGCCGCTTGGTCTGTGACTAAACTTAGCCAAGGCTTTTCCTAGGGTATCAGCAATGGCTGGTAATCCTTGTAAGGATGCTAAGGACTGAGACAGTTGAATAGCCCAGGAAGGAGCCGGTAGATCTTGTACCCGGCTGGGCCCTGGCTGTAGAGAAGGGCTTTCTGACCCAGAATTTTCTGTCTGTGTCTCTGTTGGAACAGGGTTGTTAGAAGAAGCCATTTGGGCCCCTGCCCCATTGAACAAGATCTGCACAGTGGCTCGTTCTGACCCCCTGAAAATGGCGCGGCGCGCCAAAAAGGAACAGGGCTCTGCAGGCGCCAGACTCCCCGCCCCTCCTCCTAGTGCGTGCAGTTCAATCTCCCTCTCCCTGCCGTCTGGCCTTTCGGTTCTTCACAATGCGCAGTGTGCACATTACAAGGAGGGAAGCCAGCATGTCAGTGCCTGTACTCGGCTGCAGGGAGAGGATGATGCAAAGCCTTTTTCCCCGCTCCGGTTCCCTCACTGAAGGTACTGGGAAGGCACAGAGCACGGGTGAGGAGAAGAGGAGGAGGGAGGTATTGAGGGGGGGTTAACAGCTGGTGCCACCGTAGCAGGGAGGTTACAGGCGGGTGCCAGCCTACTTACCCAATGGTAGGTTCACAACGGCCAGACCCTCAGTCAACCGAATGGAAGGCAGGCACTGTCTGGATGGTCGGTATAGCCCTCAGGCTAGGTAATGACCATGGTGAATATTACATGGTGGGGGCTAACAAAAAGGATACAGGCAGCCCTGTTCCTGGTATCACCCCAGGTGCCAGCCTCAGCTAGCCGAAGTAATCTTTCCCCACAGGGAAAATCCAACCTCCTGGTAGTAGGACACTTGAAAAACTGAGTGTTGAGCACTGTGTGCGGGGTTAAGCCAAGCACGGCACGCCCCTTAATTAATGTTACCAAGTGTCCTGCCTCCTGGAGGGTGGAGCTTAACCCCATCGGTCCCTGTGTCCCCCTAAGACGACAGAGAAAAATGTTTAGTGACAAGAAGTCACGTGATTTCCCTTCCTACACCTAATTTACATATGCAAATTAGGTTTCGGATTCGGTTCGGGCATGCACAAGGATTCGGCCAAATCCAAATCCTGCTGAAAAAGGCCGAATCCTGCCCGAATCCCCAACCGAATCCTGGATTCGGTGCATCCCTAAATAAAATGAACAAAAAAACACAATCCATTATGAATCCATATTGGAGAGAGGCAGATTTAAAAAACTGCAAAAATAGCTTACTGCAAAAAAGTGTTTAGATTACTACTATCTAGGATACAAGATAAACAAAAGTTTATTTTTAATTTGGATTACTTGCTGGAATAATGACATAGCAGAGAAGATTTCAAAGCGTTAAGAGGTCACCACAAGGGATTACCTTGGTACTCTAATATAATCTTCTGCAACAGAGAGACCTATCTGTCCATGTGCAGCATGACCCCAAGAAAACACTTGACCTTTGTCATTTAATGCCAAGGTGTGAGCTTCTCCGCATGAAACTGCCACAATGATCTGAGCATCCAGGGCTCCAACCTGGTCTGTAATGGATGAAAAGCAAAAGAATTAAACTGCACTGCCAGCAATCTTAATGAAACTATACAAATTAGAAGTTTACTAACTAACTGAGCGTTATAAATTATACTATTAAACTTTTTATAAAGTGCTAAATATTGCAGTTTAGTTTTGTCTTATAGAAGAGTTCTGGTTTGCTAAAAGTGTAAATCAGTGGTCACTGCTGCAGGGCTGTTCCTTGCCAAACAAGTAGATATTTTCCCAATTTGGCCAAATAAATTCTGGGCAAAATCGGGCAGCAGATCTGATCATTTGGCCCCCAGGCAAACAATGGGATCTGTTGGCAGAGGACTTCATTAATGAACCGATGCAGTCTACAACTTAAAGCCCAACTTTGAGGTCAGTTAGTATTGGGGTATATTTATCAAAGAGTGAAGTTAGAGATCATCACAGTCCACTAGAGTGAAATTTCGCCACTCTCCATTGATTTCTATGGGATTTTTAAAGGATTTTCACTTTCACCCATTGATAAATACTCTTTCAAAATTCCCATAGAAATGAATTCAGAGTGGTGGAGCCTCAGCTTATTTGTATAAACTATAGTAGTCTTTCTTTTCCTTTAAGCCACCCTCACTCGTCCGTCACATTCAGTCATTCATCTGTTCGTCAATGTGGTCCCGCGATCCGACTGCCCGTTTGCGAATGCTAGGATCCGATCGTTGGGCCCTAGGGCCCACGATCGGATCTGCCCAATATTGCCCACCTCAAGGTGGGCATATCGGAGGGAGATCCGCTCGTTTTGCGACATCGCCAAACGAGCGGATCTATCCATGTATGGCCACCTTAACACACTTAACTGTAGCAAGCAATGCTAGTCAGCCTACAAGATACTGGTTGGAGACAGGCACATATCACTTAAAAGCATTTTCAAGGGATACATGTCAACCTGAGAACACTGTGCGCTTGTGGTGGATTCTCATTGACCCATAAACTTAAGGTGTTTATGGTGTAATTATGAGACACAACATGTTAAAGGAACAGTTCAATGTGAAAATAAAAACTGGGTAAATAGGGTAACTAAATTAGGATGTGCAAAATAAAAAATGTTTCTAATATAATTAATTATAATTAGCAAAAATGTAATGTACAGAGGTTGGAGTGACTGGATGTCTAACATAATAGCCAGAAGCTTTTCAGATCTCTTTCTCTGTGTTAGTCATGGACTTAAAAGGGGGCCACATAGGACATAACTGTTCAGTGAGTTTGCAATTCCTCAGCATTCAGCTCAGATTCAAAAGAAACATATGACCCCTGTGCCCCTCCCTCAAGTCACTGGAAATCAGTGGAGAGCTGAAAAGCAAGTAGTGTTCTGGCTATTATGTTAGACATCCAGTCACTCCAGCCTTTATACATTACATTTTTTATTTTGAACAGCCTATTTAAATACTTAAAAGTAGTGTTTAAATACAGCCTATCCTTTAAAATACTTACTCTCTTAATCTCATGTTGTTGAATCATTTTAGCAAACACAATGTTTTACCTGGCTTTTTTCTGCTTTTGTCATGTCCCAGTTGTCCAAGATCATTACATCCGCAGGTGTAAACTGTCCCATCATCCAGGACAAAAACGGTGTGTCTGCTTCCACATCCGACATCACGGACATTTTTATTGATGAAAAAGTCACATCTTCTGGGTTCTAGAACAACCTCTTCATCAATCCCCCCTAATCCTAGCTGCCCAAAAGATGCATTTCCCCAGCATAACATGATTGAAGGGCTCCAAGTTTCAGTCCTGCTCCAGATTGGATGGTTGGTGAGGTCCGTCCAATACGATAGCTCTTTTCAGATGACAGATATTCTATTTTCAGCTAGCAGGATAGAACAAACCGAGATGGCCTCATTTCCATTGACATTTTCTACTTTCATCCCATGGATATTTGTCCCTGTAAATGTTACAGATTTTAAAATGACATATTTAAGGTTTTTACAACAACACATAATTTATTAATTTATAAAGTTTCCTGATGCTATTTTTTTTTGTGGTAAAACTAAAACCAACCCCAGATTACCCTACTTTACTTGTGTCAGCCCTTAATACCTCTTTAACCCTAGATGTTGTAGAAGTGACATTGGGCTTGGGGACAAGGCAAAGAGCCAAAATGATAAAGGATCTGTTTACATATTCCAGGCTGTTGGATCTTTGCCCCTTCCAAGCTTGTATATAAAAAATAAAATACATTTACATAAAAATATAATGCTTTCTTTAAATAATGCAGTGCAGACAAAGTCAACGTTTTGTGTAAAGGCAATTAAGTGTAAATGATGTGACAGGGCAGTTGGCTATATCATGGCCACAAAGGGTCTACCTAAGGTTGCAGCTAAATAAGTGAGATTCAGCGGAGACACACTCTGAAAAACAAGGTAGATGGTATTGACAAATGAACACTTGCTAACTGCTCAGGCAACACTACTGGTGACCATTTCTTGCGTAAAACCAGAAGGAATGCAGCAGGTTCACAGGCTCCTATTCTGGCTGGATATATCATGACCCCCGGCCTAAAGGGACCAGCTAAGTTTGCAGCTAGATAAGGGAGTGTCAGCAGAGACATACTCTGGCAAACATGGCAAATGATATTTACTAACTGGTGACCATTTTCAGCCTAAATGCAAAGGGAATGCAACACTGGGTAGTGCAGCCAAACACAGCAGGTCCTTCTATCCTCAAGTCTCTTGTTCCCTGCCCACAGTCAGTTGCAACCACATCAGATGGGGATCAGGGTGGCCATAATTTTAATTCCATACACCAGGCCAATAAGCTGCTGACTCAATCAAGAGCTTAATTAAGGTCAACATTTCAATAACATCTATGCAAAGAGGCTTGCTGTCCCTAGTGCCTTGGGAAGAGCTTAAAGAAGAAGGAAAGGCTTTGTGCACTTGGGGGTGCCAAATGTTAGGCACCCCCAAGTGATTGTATTGACTTACCTGAAACCCAAGGCCAGTGCTCCTATCAGCAGAAAACTGCACCGGCCCGGGAATATACCAGTGAGCTCGACAGAGCGATCCTCTTCTTCCTCTTTCTTCACGCGGCTGTGCATTCGCAGTAGAATGAAAAGCCGAAATTTAACTAAAAAGTCGGCTATTTCATTCAACTGCGCATGCGTTTGCCCCGGGAAATTTGAGGAAACAAGAAGCCGGAAGAGGATCGCTCCTTGGTGCTCACTGGTATAACCCCAGGCCAATGCAGTTTTCTGCTTATAGGAGCACCGGCCCAGGGTTTCAGGTAAGTCAATACAATCACTTGGGGTGCCTAACATTTGGCACCCCCAAGTGAACAAAGCCTTTCCTTCTTCTTTAATCGCTAACTTCAAAGTGGTG
This sequence comes from Xenopus petersii, assembly GCA_038501925.1. Lineage (NCBI taxonomy): Eukaryota > Metazoa > Chordata > Amphibia > Anura > Pipidae > Xenopus > Xenopus petersii. The sequence continues at coordinate 104,879,921 of CM076684.1, forward strand.
TAATATGAAAATAAGCAAACAAGAGGCACAATGTGGTTCCGTATATCACTGAATCTTTGGGATTACGGATTTAGAGCATCCCTAAAAGAAGGACAAGCAATAGGAGGGTTGATGACCTAAAAAAATGTGTGCAGTGGTGTTTGAAATAAAAGGGAGTGAGACAGAGCTACAGTGTGCTATCCTGGCTGCGTTGAAACATTCCCACTAGAGTAACAAACCTTTTGGCATCTCCCTGGCAGTTGAGGGGGTTATTTCATTAAATCCATGACTATCATGACTGAATGCCAGCAGAGCAACTCACGGGTACTAATGTGGATGACCAGAACAGACAAGGATTTGTTTAAAGGGGTTGATCACCTTTAAATTAAAGTGGACCTGTCACCCAGAAACAAAAAGCTGTATAATAAAAGTCCTTTTCAAATTGAACATGAAATCCAATTTCTATTTTTTATTAAAGCATTCATATCTGTTGTAAACTCATTTAAACATCTCAGCTGTCAATCAAATATTGTCTGCCCCTCCTCTATGCCCTGGGCATAGAGGCGGGCAGACAATTACATTCACTTTCCATTCAGCACTTCCTAGAAATTGCTGCTCTCCACACATTCCCCCGTTCTCTTCACCATTTAATTGTGTAGCCAGTGCATGGGGATGGACATCAGGTCCCCCATTCTGGTGCACAAACAAGATTCTGAGATGATAAAAGGCTTGTCTTAATAACAGTGTCCACAAAATGGCTCCTGCCTGCTTGCTGTAATTTTGAATTCCCACACTGAAGGAAACAAGATTCAAATAATTTATGTTATATGTTATATATATTTATGTGATAATATCGGATTTAGAATAATTTTTTTGGGTGATGGGTCCCCTTTAACTTTTAGTACGATGTATAGTGATATTCTGATACAATTTGCAATTGGTTTTCATTTTTAATTTTTTTGCAGTTATGGAGTTATTTAGCTTTTTATTCAGCAGTTCCCCGGTTTGCAATTTCAGCTATCTGGTTGCTAGGGTTCAAATTACCCTAGCAACCATGCATTGATATGAATAAGAGACTAGAATAAGTATAAGAGAGGCCCTGGATACAAAGGTTAATAATAAATGTAGCAATAACAATACATTTGTAGCCTTACAGAGTATTTATTTTTAGATGGGGTCAGTGACCCCCCCCCCCATTTGAAAGCTGGAATCACAAGAAAAAAAAAACAAATGTTTCAAAAACTATAAAAAAGAAAAAATGAAGGGCAATCGAAAAGTTGCTTAGAATTAGCCACTATATAACATACTAAAAGTTAATTTAAAGGTGAACCACCCCTTTAAGTGGCGATATTAGCACATATGGTCATATTCTTTTAGATCAGTGTAGGAAATAGGGGGGAGGGGCAGGAAAAGTGGGAGCATGGGAAAAAACCTGCTTCACAGCCCTTCAGTTGCCCTATTCCTGACTCTTTGGGGCAGAGCGTGGAAGTGTGGGATTTAGGGATCCCCAGTATACTATGGAGCACGCACATATTATCCTTTACGTATATTATAGCACCCAGACTTTACAGGTAAGGCAGACGTGAAACTATAAGCCAAGGAGAGGGAGGACAGGAGACAGCCTAGGCCCTGCATGTTTTGGATCTTAAGGGGCACCCTGCTGTGCTAAACCTACTTGTATTACCGGCCCCTGTCAGTGAGCTTCATACTTCGGAAGGTAGGGCAAGAGCTCGGGTGTCTCCATGTTCTCTCCAGCGACACAAGAAGCAGTAGGGAAAGCTGAAGGTAAAAGCAGGCACGATAGCTTCCCAAGTGTGCCCAGGGGCCTAGTAATCCAAATCAGCGCATACTGCCCAACAGTCCCACTGTGCCGAACACAACCCACATTCCCCGACCGCTACTTACACCGCCCGCAATGCTGTTTACTGCTGTCTCCCAGCCTCCTGTCAGAAATATCAAACACGCGTCACGCAAGCGCAGTGACGCAACACGTAGTCGCTGTGTAGGAGTCACGAGTTGGCGTAACTCTGCCAGAAGCTGCTAGAAAGTGGTGGTAGCTTCTAGTTTTAACCATCGGGTTTTCCTATAGGAGCTGCTTCTGTTAAAGAACGGAAAAAAACCTTTTCTTGTGTGTTGTTTGCCTTCCGCCACCTCAGCTCCTCAGAAGTCCCTAATATTTCATGTTAAGCGTTTTTATTTGTGGCAGGGAACTCAAAAAAATCTTTTTTTTTCCAGGTAAACAACAAGGGTACCTGCCGTCATCAGAGCCTATTCTACCAGAATAAGTTCTCCTTTTTAGTTTTTTGTGCATACAATGAGGGTATGAGTGAGTTCACCTTTAAGGTAACTTTTAGTATGTTATAGAATGGCCATTTCTAAGCAACTTTTCAATTGGTTTTCATTCTTTATTTTTTTTATAGTTATTTGCCTTTTTCTTCTGACTCTTTGCAGCTTTCAAATGGTCGTCGCTGACCCCTTTCTTTAACGCAAACGCTCTGTTAGGGCAGACGATGCGATTCGGGGAGATTAGTCGCCCGGCAACGAATCTCCTCTTCTTTGGGCAACCTCGGAAGCACTCCGAGTGCCATCCCGCTGGCGATCTACATTCTTGCCGACGGAGCCAGTTCGGGGAGATTAGTCGCCACAGAAAAAAGTAGATTTGTCGCCGGGCAACTATTCTCCCCGAAATCGCAGCCTGTCTCTGCCCTAAGGCTACAAATGTACCGTTATTGCTCATTTTTAATACTCCTCTTTCTATTCAGACCATCTCCTATTTATATTCCAGTGTCATATTCAAATTAATGCATGGTTGCTAGGATAATTTGGACCCTAGCTTAAAATGCAAATTTAAGAGCTGCTGAATAAAAAGCTAAATTGCTTAAAAACCTTAAAGTGGATTTATTCAAAATCCTATTTTATCACATTAGTCAAGCAAAATGAACTTTAATTACACAATATAAATTATTTGAATCTTGTTTCCTTCAGTCTGGGAATTCATAATTATAGCAAGCAGGCAGGACAAGCCTTGCATCATCTCAGAATCTTGTTTGTGCACCAGAATGGGGGACCTGATGCCCATCCCCATGCCCTGACTACACAATTAAATGGTGAAGAGAAGGGGGAATGTGTGGAGAGCAGTGACATCTAGGAAGTGCTGAATGGAAATTGAAAGTTATTGTCTGCTCCGCCTCAATGCCATTGGCACAGAGGAGGGGCAGACAATATTTGATTGACAGCTGAGATATTTAAATGATCTTACAACAGCTATGAATGCTTTTATAAAAAATAGAAATTGGATTTTATGTTTAATTTGAAAAGGACTTTTATTATACAGATTTTTGTGTCTGGCTGACAGATCCACTTTAAATAATAAAAAATGAAAATCAATAACAAATAGTCTCAGAATATCAATCTCTACATCATATTAAAAGTTATCTCAAAGGCGAACAACCCCTTTAACCAAGAGTAATCTTTTATTGCTTTCCTCTGGTCTGAAATCTGATGTGTGCAGGTTCTCTGTCAATTTCACATGTCACTGGAATCATTCATATTTCTTGGTGGCAGCAAAATGGAGAAAGACAGGAGCTGATCAATTGCATTCTTTCTGTCTCCCTGCTGTGTCAGGATAACAATCAGGGGGCTGCACCCATGAGGCGAGATGAAAAACTTGCGGCAGCGCTTAGTAGGTTACTAGGGGCGGCAAAAAATCTGCTTCTTATACTTATAAGACCTGAATTTCTAGTCTTCAATTTGACTTCTAGGGGCAGATTTACTAAGCTCGAGTGAAGAATTCGAATGAAAATAATTCGAATTTCGAAGTATTTTTTTGGGTACTTCGACCAATGATTTGAACGATTCAAAGTAAAAATCGTTCGACTATTCTACCATTTGATAGTCGAAGTACTGTCTTTTTAAAAAATACTTCGACTTCATACTTCGCCACTTTAAACCTACCGAGGTTCAATGTTAGCCTATGGGAACCTTCCCCAGCACTTTTCTAAGTTTTTTTTGATCGAATAAAAATCGATCGATCAGAATCGTTAGTTTCGAACGATTTTATCGAACGATTTTTATTCGATCGTTCAATCAAAGTATTTGCAGTAAATCCTTCAAATTCGATATTCGAAGGATTTTTACTTTGAGGGTCGAATTCGAGGGGGTTTTAACCCTCGAAATTCGACCCTTGATAAATCTGCCCCGTAGTATACGAGAGCTCAATTACACATTTTTTTTTCATTTTGTCTTTTTTTAAAATATTTTACTTTTGGACAGAATACATTTCTTTACAGCATTTCTTATCACAAAATATGATTTAAAGAAAAATAAAATGTAAAGTTTCAATAAATGGCATATAACAAAGAAAAGTAACTACTTGTATATATAGAAGATATATTCCTCTGTAAATGCATATTATTTAATAAAGTCTCTCCAATATTGCCAAGCTTCCCATGTCATTTTTAATGAAAGTCAGTTGGGTTTTCATAGTTTACATTAGAGGATACTTCCATAGTAATTTGTGTTATGTTTGGAAATTGTTGTTTTCAGAGTGTAGCAATCTATATCTTGCAAGCAGTTAGATGAAAAATCAATATTCTCAAGGATTTTTTAGATAGAGCAGGATATATAACATAATGTTTGTACAACTCCACCATATATGCAACATCTCCACAACCTCTCCAGCACAAATTGGAATTACTGGGATATATTTTCGATAATCTTGAGGGGGTATAATACCAGCCATATAATATTGTAATCATTTTCATGGTGACATACATTTAGAAAGCTTATGAGGTATCTGAATGGCTTTCTTTCAGTCAGTTGTGAAATTCCTTCCTATATCTAATTCCCATGTAACAGTTGTTGAGATTTTAGAAAAGCCTTTGGAATCTGTTAATTTAATAATCCAAATATTAGACTCACTGTAATTAATTTTCAAAACTTGACAAAGCACGTAACTTTTCTTGAGGAAATAATCACAGATAGTTTCTCACTTGCAGATATTTGTAGAATTCAAACTTTGGTAAGTTCAGTTACGTCTGTAATAACTCAAAAGATTAAAAACAGTCTACATGGTAGAAGTCATTCAAACGAAGTGTTTCATTTCTTTCCCAGTCTTTAAAGTTTATCACTACAATATTTGGAATTTGAAAAATTACAATTTTGAATTTGGAGCTAGTGGTGCGGAAAAGTAGGATTCCAATGACGAATCTGTATTGTCGCACCAAATTTTTAATGATACTTTACTTGTAAGTGATAAAAATAATTATTTCTTTAGATTAGAGAAGGAAACTTGGTGTGTATGGTTGGATCTTTATAGGGCTATAATGTACTGTCTCTAGCAGAATTATTGAAAATGATACCTTAATGCTAGACAGATAAGTCACTATTATCTCTTGTGGGTCTTTGACTGCGATAAGCAATACTAAACCTCTTTGTGAGCAACTCATTTTAAACATTGTGACTACTGATTACTGTAAGGGTGCTTGATGTGACTACTACATATTGAATGTCATCAAAGGCATCTAGTAACAACAGTGCCCATGTCTACTTGACCTAATGTTACTGATTATTAATATGCTATAATATATAGTGTCAGTGGATTCTGCAGTGCTTTACAGAGCTTGTTCAACATTCAAGAGTCCCAGTCCCACTGGAGCTTACAATCTAAGGTCTCAAAAGCTTCAATATGTCTGACATTTTTGTTCTTCCTAGTTGTTTAGGTGTCTCAAACTTAATTAAGGACGTACCATATTTTTTCAGCCACAATGTGACATCATCCTGCAGGATGACTGGCCATGTTGGTATTATAGTTCAACTTTCTGACACATGTAAAGCAGATTGTAACTATCTAACAGATCAACCTATGGGCAACAGTGGAGTGCCACAGTGGAACGCACGGCCTCTTAGATTTTCTTTCTTCAGATGCTGATAGCACAGAGAGGTAGAGGGAGAGCAAACCAAGCAGCAATATAAAGATTGCCCCTCCCCCCAGTGAATGGATCTGTGGTAATTGTATGTATATAATACAAACTACAATTTTTATAACCTGGAAATATTCGTTTACCTGCCTTGTAGATTGTGGTTGGAGGGTGTTCCAATGTTGTACACACCTATGAAGAAATGAAAATGTATTGGATTCCATTCCGGAGCACATAAAATAGCAGTGTCCTCTGTCCCTGAAAGAACATTATTGCAGAGTCCATTTGTCATTTTATGTTAATAATATGAGGGCCCATATAATCAGTGTCTCCTCTCCCATTTAAAAGTTTATCATCCCAAAACTCATACAATGACTACAGAGTCCATACTGTTCCTGTCCCTCAGGCTGTAGGAATGTTATCTGTCCCTTATAATATATACTATAATATATATACCTAGAGTGTATATAATGACAGTATCCACTGTCCCTCACTGTACATGATTCCAGACTCCATATATTCTGTGTAGTAGCATATGGGCTTGCACTTGACAAAGGCTCTGACAACTGCTATTACAGGCCAGCCTTATGAATTTCATGCCCATCTGGCACTTAATCATAGGAGCCTAACATCAGTCAATGTGCAGAAATCAGTGCAGCTGACCATATTTTTTGCCATTGTCATTGCATTGCATTCCCCCAGAATGTAAGCATCTTTAAGGGTCCTTTACATTGGGCAATTTGTTTTGGAGGCAAATTGCCTTGTCTTTCACAAAAGAATTTCAGCAGGAGAGGCAGTACAGGTGCAACAGTGCTTAGCACAATTATATGGAAGTGCAAGGAGCATGTTTAGACACAAGAATCTTTACTGAACAGTTTCAAAAATCACAACATTTGTGTCTGCACTTGTGGCTTTGCTCATAAATTACCCTTTTTGTGTGCTATTACATTTTGCACCCCTGCTAGAAATAACCTATGTGTCAATACTGGGGCAACATTTCCATGAATGAATGTCAATGTGAGAGTGCCATGATCATCCCTACTAGTGGAGAATGTTTAAAATAAGGCACCCATGTCACAGAACTTTTTTGCACCCAATTTATAGTAGTTCCACTTTGGCTTATGGCTGCTACGTGCTTCCTGCATTCTGGGCCAAAGCTTTCAAGGATTAGGTAGGGGACGCTGTGGAGACTGATAGGGAAAGGGTGAATCCTTGAGGCAGGAGCTGTATGTGCCTAGTGAACACTTCTTAAAGGGAAGACAGGAACAAGTTGATGAGGGAGATGAATCAGACTGGATCAGGTGCAGAACAGGACAGGACGGAGAGGGCGAAGATCAGGACTGGACTAGGCAGGATGAAGAGGGCGACGACTCAGGACAGGAATAGACTGGATGGGGCAGGAGTGGAACAGGAAAAGAATGGATGGGACAGGACGGTGTGGGCGTAGATCAGATCAAACTGGGGATAGAGTGCAGAAGGAGACTAGAGCAGAATAGCAAGAGGAGCTGGTAGCAGGAGAGGACTGGAGCAGATAGCAGGAGAGGACTGAAGCAGATAGCAGGAGAGGACTGGAGCAGATAGCAGCAGAGGACTGGAAAAGGCAGGGCAAGATGAGGGAAGATATAGACAGGGTACAGGTCAGAACAGGAAGCAGAAAGGCAAGGTCAGGTCAAGGCAGAATAAGGTTAAGGCAAGATCAGGTTAGAAGTGAGGAGCAGAGAAGATTCAGAAAAGCAAGGCAAGCTGGGCAGGTCAAGGTCGCAGGAAGGAAAGCTCCAGGTTTATAGAAGGACTGGAGCAGAACTGGAAGGGGAACATAAGGCAGATCAAGACAGGACAAGGTTCTGAGCTAGGCAGGACAAGATAGGGAAGGGTTCAGACAAGGCAAGGTAAGGTAAGGTAGAATAGGAAGGAGGCTAGAAAAGGAACCCGTAGCTAGGGACAATGCCGCACTGCTAGGATGGGAACCAAATGCTCAGACAAGGAGTGTTTGGAGGGCTGACCTTAAATAGGGCAGAGTCAGCCCTGATTGGCTGACTGCAACCAATCAGACTACTGCTGGGCTGGGGCTGCAGAGGTCAGGTAACATATAGTGAGTATCCCTACAGGCTGCTCACCTGGCCAACTGGTTAAGGTATTGAGCCAAAAACCCAAAGGTTCCTGGCTCGAATCCCAGCAAAACCTAACAAAAGCTGGCTGATCCCACATCATAATGGGTGCCTATGCAAGCTATATATTTTGGCTTTGTTTTATATGTCCTACTAGTGGCATAACTATGAGGACCTAGGCTCCCCCCCACCTCAAATTTTTTCTCTCCAGGTATATATGTATAATGTTTACAATAGTTAAGGTACCCAATATGACTATATGTAGGGTACTATGAGTGCCTGTGTATAATGTATACTGTATACAACATATTAGGGTACCAGTATATTAGGGTACCTTCCAATCCATTCATGGTGCCAGTATCCATTGACTGTCAGAGTATACACATTCAGCAAGCATGTCTAGCTTGACTACTGCACCATCCTATTTTAAAAACAGATGTTAATGTTCCTAAATGTATTCCTTTATGTTTGTTTGTATCTGGGTTTGCTAATTTGTTTGAGTTTCCAAATTTTAACATGCCAAATGAAAAGGCAAAATAAAGCAACACATTTCAGTGACTTACTTCCATGTAGCATATTCTGTACAATAGAAAGTGAATATTCATTCTGGTTACATTTATTTGATTGCTTGGCTTAGTTAGAAAAATATAGAGCCACATGTTTGCCTGTGATAAGAGTTCATATGTGTGACATGAACACTTAAGCTCATTGGACAAGTTAACAGAGGACATTAATGACAAAGACATATAAATATCCTGATGTGTTGTAGAACCTATTTTTACATTCTTAGATGTTTTCATCAAATGTGTGTTTAGATACTAAATGCAGCACTTTAATATTGCTACATCTAGGAATTGTCTTCCTGTCTTATTTGCACTTTTAAAAGGCCAATAAAATGCAGGTCCATGTTGTCACTTGTGATGACCAATTTTCTTATCTGTCTTGTCCATTGCACACTTTGATGGGATGGACGCGTGTATTAAATCCATGCTCTATTGCCACTTTATAGCCATGATGCTCATCTGCAACTCTTCAGATAAAGGAGTCCAAAATGTTTCTGCACTGAGGCCATTCATCCTTTTTTTAACCATCCCTTGTATATGAGAGAAGAGTTGTTAAGCAACAGGTGCTGGATCAGGCTTACAATGCCTTTTGGATACTTTTAAAGGAGAAGGAAAGGTTAAAACTAAGTAAGCCTTATCAGAAAGGTCCATCTAAATATACCAGTAAACCCACAAAGTAATGTTGCTCTGAGTCCCCTGTCAAAAGAAACACTGCATTTCTTTCCTTCTATTGTGTACACATGGGCATATGTATCAGACTTCCTGCCTTCAGCTTAAACCTCATTGCCCTGGGCAAGAGCATGCTCAGTTTGCTCCTCTCCCCCCACCCCTCCCTTGTCTACTGTAATCTGAGCCCAGAGCAGGGAGAGACTCAGGCAGGAAGTGATGTCACACCACATTAATACTGCAGCTCCTATTCTAAACAAACAGAGAGTTTCTAGATATTTTTACTCAGGTATGGTAAAACATTCTACAGAATAAATATAGCATTCTAGCTTGCACTATTGCAGCTAATCTATTGGCAATAAAATGCCTCCGTAGCTTTCCTTCTCCTTTAAGACTTTGAGCGTATTTACTAAAAAGAGGGTAAAGCCCCAAATCTCTAAGACAGTTGCCATATTGCAGGGTTTTCTTAGCCTTGTTGTGCCCATTGGATCACAATGCACAATTAAGTAGCAAAATATATATTTGGCAACCCAAAAACTGTGATTTTTGACATGCAGCACCACATGTCTTACCCTCAGCATGTTATAACCTGATACTGAATTTTGTTAACCTTTCTATCCAGTTCAGATGCTTTTCTGATTAGTCAGACGGATGCAGCATGGTTTTGCTGTGAGCTCAACATATCAGATACTAGCACCTGTTACCAGCAAATACAAGCGCTAGTTGGCACAAATAAAGTCCAGATGAAGCTGAAATGCTTTTTAGTAATAGAGTGGTAGTAACAAGACTTCCTACTTCTCTGTTTTGTTGTCAGTTCTTTGATTTGCTTTATATGAGAAATATTCATAGATATAATACAAATTATGTTTGAGTACAGGCACTGGTCTGGTTACATTCTTGAAGCCACCACTGCTTTGCCAGTTCGCAGTGCTTAGAGAATATTACTGTACCCCTGCTGCCACAAGGTGGCAATGTACTACACAACCATCACTGCCCTGTTCCTCTACAGCTGCTCATGTAGATTGAACAGTAACCCCCCCCCCATTTTAAGTTTCTTCAGGGGACCAAAAAAATTGTGTAAAATCTAGGAATCAGGGAAATGCATTATACAGGTATAAGATAAGAAAGCAGGATAACATTTTGGGTGTATAAACCTCCCTTCATCATATACTACCAACCATACAGGGATGAAACATCTTTCAAATACAACACGTGTGCGTCTCCTGAATCTCTCTATGTTGAAAGACAGCTCCCATGTTGCTTTTTCCCTTAATAAAATGCTTGAAATTGTAGTCCAGCATCATTTGGGTAGAACAACATTGCGATGGATGGAAAGTGTTTTGGGAATTTCAATTTCTGGCTCTTTAAATCAATGGTCAGTGCATGGGGAACTAAATCTAAAACACAAGTATGGCTAGAATGATGTATTTTATATAATGAACCTACTGTACCAGCCTAAAGTTTCAGAATCTCTTTTAAAGGGGACATGTCACAATATAAAATAATTCAAAATTCTTTTCTATCGTGTTAGTTGGGCAAAATAAACTTTACTTATACTATATTTGTTTTTTAAATTTTGTTTCCTTCAGTCTTGGAAGAACACAATAACTGCAAGCAGGCAGGTGCCATTTTGTGCACACTGTTATTAATACAAATTGTGTATCACCCCAAAATCTAGTGTATGCCCCAGAATGGGGGACCAAATGCCCCTGTGCAGTGCACTACACAATTATAGAACCTGAGGAGGGAAGGGGGAATGTGGGGAGTGCAGTTTTTTCTATGATTTTGCTTTTTATTCAGCAGTAGTGATGGGTGAATTTATTCGCCAAGCGTGAATTTGCGCTTTTCATCCCCGTCTAATAAATTTTCGAATTTCTGGTTCCGACGCAGGCGTCAACGTTTTTACTTTACAGATCCCAATTAGCCCATTTTGTCCCCGGCTGCAAAATTGCCGTTTTGCAAATTGGACAGTTTCACAAACTTCGCAGGAAATTTGCAACATTTGTGGCTAAGCGAAATGGCACAAATTCGCCCATCACTATTCAGCAGCACTCCAGTTTGCAATTTCAGCATTCTGGTTGCCAGGGTCCAAATTACCCTAGCAACCATACATTGATTTAAATAAGAGACTGGAATATGAATAGGAGAGGGACTGAATAGAAAGATGAGTAATAAAAAGTATCAATAACAATAAATGTGTAGCCTTACAGAGAATTTGTTTTAAGATGGGGTCAGTCCCCCATTTGAAAGGTGGAAGTCAGATGAAGAAGAAGGCAAAAAAATGAAAAACTATAAAAAAGAAAAAAAAATTAAAATTGCTTAGAATTAGCCATAAAAACATACTTACACTTTTATCAGAAGCACCAACCCAAGGAAAAAGTTAATGATCAATTGCACTGGGGGGTGCCTAACATTTTGGCACACCACAGTGAAATTAGTTACATGTGGGACTTGGAAATGTTCGTGTGTCTGCATCTGATTTTATTGAATGGTTTTATGGAATCAGTTTAGGATGTGAATGTTAAACTTAAAAATTTCAAGCTTAGATCTTTTCAGGAGTTGATTATTATATTGAGTGAAATGAGCAGATTGGCACAGGAATGTGCAAGTCTGACCAATGGTGGAATGATCACTGAGCCGGGAATAAGGTTAAAAGACTTTTTCTGAAGGGCACACATCAATAACTTCTACTGCCCTTGTATGCAATGTTCAAAGGCAACTGTCAGCTTAGACAGCACATGCTCAACACTGAAAGTGTACCACTGAGTGCTTGTTTATACGCCCTTTCGTTTGAATGCTTGCATTTTATTGTATGTTTGAATAAAACTAATGCTGGTAAAACCTATCTGCATCATTTGGCTTCATCTTATTCAAAAGTGCTCTTTGAGGACAGCATTGCACATGGCACACATTGCAGAGAAAAGGCTGATCTCACACGCACCCGTCCTAAAACAGATTATTTAATTTAACATATTCCACAGAAATATACACCATACACTGTCCCAGAGGAACTTACCATCTAAAGTTCTTATTACACCCACACATAGTAGGGTCAGTTTTATCAAGAGCCAATTAACCAGCCTATATGTTATTAGAATGTAGGTAAAAACATACAAACTCCTTACAAACAGTGTACAAGCCATAATGGAACTCAATACACCAATGCTGCAAGTTTCTACTGAGCCACAGTGCTGTCCTTTCAATTTCAATTGGTCTTCATTTATTTTTAAAAATTTCTTCTTCTAGCTTTTCATTAACTGCCTTTCTCTTCCAAACTTTTCCAGCTTCAGGTTGGGTCTCTGTCCCTGGCAGCCAAACAATTATTGTTCTCTGAAACTACAATTTTATACCTATTGCTATTTTTTACTTGTCTTTTTACTCATGTCATGTTTATATCTTTTAGTCTCTGTCTCAAACTGCTGCCTGGCTGCTATGGTACATTCCAAATTCCAAAATGGACAGCTGCTGACAAATAAACTAAGCAAGACTGTCTGTCACCGTCTACATCATACTAAGAGATAATTTAAAGGTAAACTACATATTTAATTGGCTCCTAATAAAACATCCAGTACTGTGTGTGACTGTGGAAAGGGGAACTATATTGTAAACTCATCTTTTTAATCTAATTTATTTGATTAGTGTTGTATTTGATTTGGTTAGTGTTGCCACCTGTCCGGTATTGACCTGACAGCCCGATTTTCTGACGGGCTGTCTGGGTCAAAACTGCCTGGCCAGTTTTCCAAATTAGGAACACCAGGCAGGACTTTCCAAGACTGACACAGCTATCAGCCGGTGCTGGTCTGCCCATGATGTCAAAGCCCTGCCCCCATGATGCCACCATCTTCCTCCCTGTCAAGAGATCTTGACGAGGTGGCAACCCCAAATAGGGGTCATTTCCAAAGCAGAACACAGTATGCAATTCAGCAGAATGGACTCAGGCCTCTGTGCTCCAAAAACTGAAGACCTGTGGCTAACCCCTTGAATAGCATGCTCCTGCATTAGGAAGAGGAGCAGGGGCCTAACTTGATCGACCCGAAAATTGCATGCTCTCGCAGTTTTCAGGGCAATCTCTGCTCTGCTCTCTATAGCTGCATCAGACCAAGGCTGTAAAGGAGCAGATCCCTTGCTCTCCGCCTGCCTATAAAATGCAGTACGGGAGAAGTGGGTAATACACTTTGTTGTGCATCATTCAGACCTATGGGAGGCAATATAAATAGGACTTGTTTGCACCTCCTGCCGCTGCGCTGTATGGTTCCTGTGCTGGATTTTCAAACTGGCTTCTGACGAAATGACCGCTATAGTCACGAAACGCGTATAGCCATGCACTCCCCTGCTTTGTTTCATCCATTTTTGATATTTCATATGTGTTTTTAAAGGAACTAATAAACGTGGATTTTTACTCTTATCTTTACCTACTGTATATGGTAATCTCTACCCCTACCATTGAGCCAGTGAATGCGCCTTTAATTGAATCATTTTCAAACTGGCACAAGGAGTAGAGAGCAACTTTCCCTGGACTGCAGTGCTTGTTAAAGGGGACCTCTCACATTCGAAATCCTATTTTATCATGTTAGTCAAGCAAAATAAACATGACTTGCAGTATTCTATATAAATTATTTAAATCTTGTTCCCTTCAGTCTGGGAATTCACAACTGTAGCGAGCAGGCAGGTGCAATTTTGTAAACAGTGTTAATAAGACAATATTTGCATTATCCAAAATCTGGTTTATGTGCCAGAATGGGGGACTTGATGCCCATGTCTATAAAATTAGATGGTAAGGAAGGAGAGGGGATATGAGAAGTACAGTGGCATCTAGGAAGTGCAGAATTGAAAGTGAAAGTAAATGCCTGCCAAGCCTCTATGCCGAAGCATAGAGATGGGACAGTCAATAAATGATTGACAGCTTAGATGTTTAAATGCATTTATAATAGGCATGGATGTTCAGTTTAAAAAGGACTTCTATTATAAAGATTTTTATGTCTGGGTGTCAGGTCCCCTTTAAGTTCTCTCTTGCAGCCCATGGCAGGGTAAGTCAGTACTGGTTCTGATCTACTTACCATGATTTATCAGTTTCTGAAATCATTTTATTACATTTTAGTTTTATGTAAATGGATTTGGTAAAATATATTCTATAGCGCACACCAAAGAAATAAGGAAATGCACTGAAAAAATAAATTCTTTCAATGCATATCTTGTGGTAACTGCAGACAGAATTCTAAATTAATTGTTAAAAAGCAGTGATGTAACTATAGAGGAAGCTTTCTCTATAGCATTAAAATCCCTCCTCCCTGCCGCTCTTCTCCGTTAAATTGACACGCTTGCGAGGCTTGGAGAGCGATCAGCAGAGTAAGAGAGGTAATGCGCACTGGGCCCCTCCAATTTTTTTTTTGGTGGGGGGCTTGTTTGCCCACTTAGAAAAAGTATTATTTTTCATTTAATACAGATGCACACTTATAAAAATGTTTCCAATTATCCTTTGATTTGTTATTTGATCCAGTGATACATGAATCCTCCAAAGGAAGAAAAAGAAAACAAAATGGTAGATAATAAAACAGAGAGACAGAGACATAGCAAGATAAATAGGTACCATTTTTTGTACATTTGTCTACATTAGTCTGACCCCCATTAGACAGACTGCGTAAACACCAGCAAGCTACAAGTGGTGTGAACTCTTCACTTCTTGGCAGGGCATAATGTTTTTTTCCATAGCAGGATGAGGAGGGTACCTATAATTAGCATTCTAAAAAGCAAAAAAAGAAAGCAGCCATTGCTGTCCTGACAGAGGCAGGCACGAGACCAAGGACCATGTAGGACAGAGGAAGTGCAGAGGCTGGATGTCTGTCTAAATGCTGGATGGTAAGACACTGCATTTATCCCCTTCTTTCTGTTGTTTGTCTTACTATACATGGGAGAATGTGAAGCGAGCAATCTGCCCGCGATAACAATAACAATATATGAATGTAGATATGTTTTTAAAATCTCTAGTAGAAAACAAGAATTGATTTACAATGATACGTTCAGCTCCCTATGGCTGGAATCCTAAACCAGTAGTTCAGGTGCTGTCAGATATGTGTAAAGCTGGAGTAAGCACCCTACCACGTTTAATTCTTATTCAGACAGGCAGATTAAGGGCTACGCATTGTCTTTTACACTTTATACAGCTATAGGACCTACTATTCAGAATGCTTTGGAGCTGGGGTTTTCCGGATATGGGGGTCTTTCTGTAATTTGGATCTCCATACTTATAAGTCTACTAAAAAGTAATTTAAACATTTATTAAACCCAATAGGATTGTTTTGTCACCATAAATCATTAGTTATGTCTTAGTTGGGATCAAGTACAAAGTACTGTAATTACATAAAAAATTAAATATTTTTAAAAAAATGTGAATTATTTGATTAAAACGGAGTCTATGGGAGATGGCCCTCCTGGAATGTAGAGGATAATGGGTTTCTGGATAACTGATCCCATAGCTGTACCTCCAAAATTAATTTAAATTGTAGAACAAAAGTTGCACTGGAATTAGTTTTAACTTTTTTTGTGTCATGTGTTTGTTTATATAAGGATTGCTGATTTTTACTAAGAAATATTAAGGCCCATCAGATTGCACCTATAGCAACAAATCAGTGATTAGCTTTTTTCCGCCAAATGCAGGTTGAACACTAAAAGCAAACATCAGATAGGTTACTGCCCAGCTGCATATTTGCCCACTGTTTATATATGACCCCCATATGATCAAATACAGTTAATTTTCATGAATCTAAGTACAAACAGAAGTACAGAGCAAAAACAAATGTACATTTCTTTAAAACAAATATTCTGATATTATTATTCTGATATTATTGGGTAATGCCTCCAATTCAACAGTGCCAAAGATGTTTCTGCATAATGGGGGGATGTACAATGGTGCCAATAGCAGGATAGTGTTTTTAGGTCATAGATGTTATTGAAGTGCACAGCCTTTATTATTGGGAAATTTTGTACATTTCCCCTGTGTAATTCCCATGGGAGCAGACAGAGCAGGAAGCGATCATGATTTAACATCAAGTTAAATCACTGAAACTGAATTTAGCAGCAAGTATACGGTGACAAGCTTGGGGAAATTTTTTTACCATACCTGTGAGCCACCCTCCTAAACTCCCCATCCTAGACATGGACCCGCTACTGGCCCTGAGATAACTTGCTTCTTTCAATTCCAATTAAAGTCATCAGTTCATGTTCCAAGAACAATGAACCTGGTTTTTTATACAGAGGCATTTTATTGCCAATAGATTAGCTGCAATAGTGCAAGCTAGAATGCTACAGTATATATATATATTCTGTAGAACGTTTTACCATACCTGAGTAAAAAGATCAGAAAAGGATAGCAGCTGCAGTATTAGCTTGGTGTGACATCACTTCCTGCCTAAGTATCTCCCTGCTAGTTTATAGCTCTGGGCTCAGATTACAGCAGAGAAGGGGGGGGGGGAGAGGAGCAAACTGAGCATACTCACGCCCGGGGCAAGGAGGTTTAAGATGAAAACAGGAAGTCTGATACAGAAGCCCATGTGTACACAATAGAAGGAAAGAAATGCAGTGTTTCTTTTGACAGAGAACTCAGAGCAGCACTACTTTGAGGGTTTACTGGTATATTTAGGTGGACCTTTCTGATAAGGCTTAATTAGTTTTAACTTTCTTCTCCTTTAAGAGAGCACTTCAGCACCATGTCCTTAAAGGGGATGTAAAGGCAAAAATAAAATCCCATTTTTACTTTATTTAATGAAAAAGAAACCTATCTCCAATATACTTTAATTAAAACATGTGTACCCTTTTTATAAGAAACCTGACTGTATGCAGTAAAATTCACCCTTCATTTTGTCTGACAGCTGCAGTTAGGAAACTTCAGACAGTCCTTAACTGCTGTGCAGGGAAACAATGATACTTTCAAATGACAGGGGGGAGCCACCCCAATTTACTTCCCAGAACTCAGCAGCTTTCTCTGTTTCCCTGTAACAACTGTGTAGATTTGTATTCATAGACCCAGTGCAGTCTGTATATTCTGATTATTAATCAGTCTTGCTGCATGGGCTTCTGGCAGATATTATTTGACTTGTGCTGTTTTGATCATTTATGAAGATCCCTAAGCTTAACTTTCCAACTTAAGCCCAGACCACACTGAGCATGTGCGTAGTCTTGGTATTGCAAAGATGTTTAACAAAGTTACAAGATGACAGCCCCCTGCGCCAAAGCATAAATCATTTGTTTAATTGGGCTTCTGGTGCAGTAAGTTCATGTTTATATTTAGCATACAAAATACAGCATTTCTAACATTATTCTATTTTAGACTTTGGTTGCCCTTTAAATTCTGTCTAGCAAAAAGAAGCCCCTTCCCCTACCCCTGCATATACAAGCAAGACTGATTGCAGATCACTAAGACAAAGACTAAAGGCCCCCATACACAGGCTGATAAAAGCTGCCGACAGACCGAGTCGGCAGTTTAATTGGCCCGTGTGTGGGGCCATCCGACAGGCTTCCCCGATCCATATCTGGCCAAAAGTCGGGCAGATCTCGATTGGGCAGGTAAAAAAATCCCATCAGATATTCATCTGTGTGTATATGCGGCCCCATGATCCGACCGCCAGTATCGGATCCATTATGATCGATTGTTGGGCCCTACGGCCCACGATCGGATCAGCCCGATATCGCTCACTTCAATGTGGGCATAATGGGGAGAGATCCGCTTGTTTGGCGACATTGCCAAACGAGCGGATCTCTACGTCTATGGCCACCTTTAGACTTTTGGATGATGTAACTCTGGTCAGATGAAGCAAAAATAGACTTGTTTGGCCATAGTTATCACTGCTGTGTATGGAGACGAAAGATGATGCTTTTGATCTGAAGAACATTATCCCAACTATGAAGCATGGGGGTGCATCATGCTGTGTGAGTTGTGGGCTGGTGCACTTCAGGAATTAGATATCACCATGAGGAAGGAGCATGCCCGGACTGGCAATCTGTGAGTTCTGGCAAATGCCACAGGGGCTGCTATAAGGTCCCATAGAAAGTCAGTATTTAGTGGGCCTCTGTGTGGGCTGATTGGGCCTCTGTGTACCTGAAATTCCAGGGCCTATTTTAATTCTCAGTCCGGACCTGGGAAGGAGGGTTATGTAGACATTCTGAAGCAACACTTCAAGACATCAGCCAGAAACTTAAAGCTTTGTGATATCTTTTTGTGATAACTTCCAGCATGACAACAGTTTAAAGACAACAAAGTGAAAGTATTGGAGTGGCCATCACAAACCTAGACCTGGATCCCATAGAATGTGTGGACTTGGACTGAACTAAAAAAAATAGTAGCCCCACAGATCTTACCCACTAGCAGTAACAGTCAGGAGGAATGGGCACAAATTCCAGCAACATAAATGTGAGAACCTTGTGTAAAGCTAGTCATATTAACGCAATACCACTAAATACTAACAGGGGCAATGTATTGTAATATGCAAATATGTAATCTTATAGGCAAACTTTAGGTGGCGGTGCCATTATCATCTTTCAAATGAAAATGTTCTTTGTCAAATAAATTTATGAAAATGCGACCAATTGCAATATAATTATCCTTTGATAATTAAAGAGAGTTAAAGGCTTGATTATGAATGTAAATGTGTCATATTATCACAAAATATCATATTTCAGGTTTCAGAGGCTTCTCAGAATATGGTCCCATGGCTATTACGCTGGTTATTCTATCCCAAGAACCAGCATTCCACTGTATAAAATAATTAATGCTTCATTTCTTCCCTGATGTCAAGGCATGTACTGCATGATCTCTTTATGAATCACTGAGGTATTTATACTCACATTCAACTCCGTGATAACCAAAGCGTTTCCTATCCATGTCTGACGTTTTCCTTACAGTTATACTCTGTATCTGGGTCTAGGGTAACAAAATAAGAATGTGCAGCTGTTCTATATGTCTCCAGGTTTGATCTGGCTTCAGCGTGGGGAGTTTAATGAAATCTTGTATAAAAAAAATGTAACTTGATTTAACTGGAATCAGGTCCTGGTTTAAGAAAAAATGCTACTTGGACAAGAAATAGCACCTCATTTTTCAAAGCTGTACTTCTAAGTAATTTAGTAAAATAGTCCACCTACAAAACATAAACTGGGGTTAAATTTATTTGGTGCCATGTAACCTGACTGTATGTTTATATAGTGTGGAATGAAATTGCAGTACCTGAGCCCAAGGAAGCAAACTTGTTGAGAACACATAGGGGCACATTTACTAAGCTCGAGTGAAGGATTCGAATTTTGGCTACTTCGACCATCGAATTGGCTACTTCGACTATCGACTACGACATGACTTTGAATCGAATGATTCCAAATAAAAATCGTTCAACTATTCAACCATTCGATAGTCAAACTACTGTCTCTTTAGAAAAAAATTCAAGTACCTACTTCGCCACCTAAAACCTACCGAGCACCAATGTTAGCCTACGGGGACCTTCCCCATAAGCTTTCTAAGTAATTTCTGATTGAAGGAAAATCGTTTGATTGATGGATTAAAATCCTTCAAATCGTTCGATCGAACGATTTTTCCTTCGATCGAAGTAAATGCAGTAAATCCTTCGAGTTTGATATTCCCCCTTCTCTTACTCTGGGGGAAATTTACTAAAGGGCGAATTCACCAGCGTGACGTCATTCTGCCACTTCGCCAATTTACTAAGGGTCCCTGGCGTAAATTTCGCTAGCAAAGGAGATATCCTCTAGCGCTACTTCGCACTCTAACGCCAGGCGAATTTTCGCACTGGCGAATGGACGTAACTATTCACTAATTCACTAAGATGCGGATTTTCCTGAACGTTACCTCTTGCGTGAGAGTTTACTTTGCCAGCTCAGACCAGGCCAAGTGCAATAGAGTAGATAGGACTTGGTCCAAAAAAAGTTGAAAATGGCTGGCGTTTTTTCTTTTTTAAAGGGTGATAGGCTGAAAAAGATTTTTTTTACATTTGCTAACATATGGCACCTAAACTATACAGTGGGAACATGTGTAGGGCAATATAACAACTCTATTTTATTTTATTAAGGTTCCCTGGCCTTGTGTAGTGTAATGTATTTGCTGCAACATATACGTCCATTGTACTTTAACTGCATGCGGTATGCAAATTAGCCAACGCTAGCGTAACTTCAAACTGCTGATCATATTATCACTAGCGCAACTTCGCAAGCGTTCTGTACCCTGTGCACAACTTCGGATCATCGTGAATTAGCGTTGTCCAGGCGAAGTTACGCCTGGCGAAGTGTTGCGATGTGCGCGAAGCCATCGCTGGCGGATTTTCAGAGGTAAGTAAATTTGCCCCTTTGAGTGCTAACACCACAGCACAACATGCTTTGATAAATGTGCCATTTTAATAAATAACTTTTTGAATTGTCCTGCATGTTTTTTTGCATAAGAGCGCATAGCACAGAGGGACGTTGGAATGTTGCAAGTGAATCAGAGTTACATAGTTAGTTACATAGTTAAATTGGGTTGAAAAAAGACAATGTCCATCAAGTTCAACCCCTCCAAATGAAAACCCATCATCCATACACACACCCCTCCCTACTTTTAATTAAAATTCTTTATACCCATACCTATACTAACTATAGAGTTTAGTATCACAATAGCCTTGGATATTATGTCTGTCCAAAAAATCATCCAAGTCATTCTTAAAGGCATTAACTGAATCAGCCATCACAACATCACCCGGCAGTGCATTCCACAACCTCACTGTCCTGACTGTGAAGAACCCTCTACGTTGCTTCAAATGAAAGTTCTTTTCTTCTAGTCTAAAGGGGTGGCCTCTGGTACGGTGATCCACTTTATGGGTAAAAAGGTCCCCTGCCATTTGTCTATAATGTCCTCTAATGTACTTGTAAAGTGTAATCATGTCCCCTCGCAAGCGCCTTTTTTCCAGAGAAAACAACCCCAACCTTGACAGTCTACCCTCATAATTTAAGTCTTCCGTCCCTCTAACCAATTTAGTTGCACGTCTCTGCACTCTCTCCAGCTCATTTATATCCCTCTTAAGGACTGGAGTCCAAAACTGAACTGCATACTCCAGATGAGGCCTCACCAAGGACCTATAAAGAGGCATAATTATGTTTTCATCCCTTGAGTTAATGCCCTTTTTTATGCAAGACAGAACTTTATTTGCTTTAGTAGCCACAGAATGACACTGCCCAGAATTAGTCAACGTGTTATCTACAAAGACCCCTAGATCCTTTTCATTTAAGGAAACTCCCAACACACTGCCATTTAGTGTATAACTTGCATTTATATTATTTTTGCCAAAGTGCATAACCTTGCATTTATCAACGTTGAACCTCATTTTCCAGTTTGCTGCCCAGTTTTCCAGTTTAGACAGATCACTTTGCAAAGTGGCAGCATCCTGCATGGAACCTATAGTTCTGCACAATTTAGTATCATCTGCAAAAATAGAAACAGTACTTTCAATGCCCACCTCCAGATCATTAATAAACAAGTTGAAAAGCAAGGGACCTAGTACAGAGCCCTGCGGTACTCCACTAACAACACTGGTCCAATTAGAAAATGTTCCATTTACCACCACTCTTTGTAGTCTATCTTTTAGCCAGTTCTCTATCCAGGTACAAATACTATGTTCCAGGCCAACATTCCTTAATTTAACCAGTAACCTTTTGTGTGGTCTCTACTTACATTCTCGTAAAAAGAAATTAAGTTAGTCTGGCAAGATCTATTACGCATAAAACCATGCTGGCACAAACTCATAGTATTATGATTTGCAATGAAGTCCAGTATCTTATCCTTTATTAACCCTTCGAAAAGCTTTCCTAATACTGACGTCAGACTAACTGGCCTATAGTTTTGAGGCTGAGAACGGGATCCTTTTTTGAATAGAGGCACCACATTAGCAATTCGCCAGTCTCTCGGCACAATGCCAGATCTCAATGAATCCTGAAAAATTAAGTAAAGAGGTTTGGCAATCACAGAGCTAAGCTCGCTAATTACCCTGGGATGAATACCATCTGGCCCTGGACCTTTGTTAATCTTAACATGTTCAAGTCTCTTTTGAATTTCTTCATGTGTGAACCATGCATCATTAGTTGTATTACTATAATTGGGAGTGTTAAGAAGGAAACCTTCACTTACTGGTTCTTCATTTGTGTACACAGATGAAAAATACGAGTTCAGAATCTGCGCTTTTATTTTGTTTTCATCAACCAGCTGACCCCCCTCTGATAGTAAGGGTCCCACCCCTTCCTGCTTCATTTTTTTACTATTGACATATTTAAAAAATAATTTTGGATTTTTTTTACTGCTTGCTGCAATATCCTTTTCTATAGCAATTTTAGCTTGCCTTATAGCTTCTTTGCATGATTTATTGGCCTCCTTGTACCTTATAAATGTTTCGGCTGTACCAGCTAACTTGAAAGCCTTAAAAGCACGTCTTTTCTTACCCACCTCAACACCAACGCTTCTATTGAACCAAAAAGGTTTTGCTTTGCAACGACGTTCCTTGCTTACAAGTGGAATATACTGACAAGTATATTTATTAAGCAGCATTTTAAAGACTTCCCATTTTTGTTCTGTGTTTAACCCTGTGAAAAGCATTTCCCACTTAATATGTTGCAGAGATGCCCTTATACTGTCAAAGTTTGCACGTCTGAAATTTAGTGTTTTAGTTACTCCCTTATAGAATTGCTTCTGCAACAGAATCTCAAAGGAGACCATGTTATGATCACTATTCCCTAAATGCTCACCCACACAAATGTTAGAGATGAGTTCAGTATTGTTAGTTATTACAAGGTCCAAAAGAGAGTTATTCCTAGTAGGTTCTTGAACGAGCTGGAATAAAAAGTTGTCATTCAGCATATTTACAAACCTACTAGCTTTTTCTGTTTTAGCAACCCCATTACCCCAGTCAATGTCTGGATAATTGAAGTCACCCATAGCAACAACTTGACCCAGCTGTGAAGCCGCTTGTATCTGCAAGAGTAGCTCGGCTTCATACTCGACACTTATACGAGGTGGTTTATAGCATACACCAATGATAATTCTTTTTGATACCTTTTGCCCAGTCGAAATCTCTACCCAGAGTGATTCTACACCCTCACCAGTGCCAGCTATTTTTATTTCTTTAGCGCATGGCTTTAATTCAGGCTTTACATACAAACACACTCCTCCACCCTTTTTAATCCCTCTATCCCTCCTAAAAAGGGTGTAACCATTTAAATTCACAATCCAGTCACATGTTTCATCCCACCAGGTCTCGTTGATACCAATTATTTCATAATTTTTAGAGCATGCAATTAATTCTAGGTCTCCCATTTTACCTGACAAACTCCGTGCATTTGCCAGCATACAGCGGAGGTTATTACTTTTACTTTTGAAATGTGCATTACTTGGTAAAGAATTATACGTTAAGTTAGTATTATTCTGTTTTCCTTGTAACAGAGGGACCTCCTTAGCTGGTAAACTGTGGAGGTCCCTCTGTTACAAGGAAAACAGAATAAGTTCCCTTACACAAAGCATCAGCTCCTTGCTCCACCCTGGGGTGGCAAGCATTTCTCCCACCACTGAAGTGGTGATTGGGTTGGCTCAATAAGGAGCCTGTACTATACATATATAAATATATACATATCATTGCATTTGCTTTTAGAGAATTATAGCGAATACACTTTCTCTAAATGGCTCAAACTCCTGCTGTTTATATATATATATATATATATATATATATATATATATATATATATATATATATATATTTTACTGGAAACTCATGTACTCATTTGCTTGAAGGATGTTCCATGCACAAAATAAGCTGTGTCCTTGTAGTTTCCCATCTGTTTATGGGAAATAGGCCAAAAAAAGGCAAAAAATAAACTGAATGTATTACATATAAACTTGCCTGATATAATAGTTATCATTCTGCATAACGGGTGCTCGGATTGGTGCTGTCAGTAGAACTGTATCTGAAAGTGCCAGAAATAAGAAATGCTCTAAAACAAAAGCAAATCAAGTCTTTAGATGCTATAGCTCTGACTCCTGAAATAGCAGAGTCTCTTGGTATTTCATTTAAAATTCAGTCTCAACTAATATCTGTTTTTTTTTTTTATTTAGGGTCAGGAAATTTCTGAACACACAGAAGCTAGCAATGAGTGAGTTGTCTTTTCAGATTTGCTGATTAATAAATTCCCACTATGGCCTTATAACACATTTCCCCATCAACTGCAAATATTTATATTAATACATTAATATTCTGCTGGGCTTGTGTGTTTTTTTTATTCGATAATTTTATTTTTCATATTATTTTCAACAATTATTTTTTTTTATATTACCGAGAAACAAGCATAAAATAAATCCAATGAAAACAGCAACAACTAACGCTTATTACAACACTCTGGCATATCTTTGCATTGTGCATTAAAGTAACTCCCTCAGTCAGGGGAAAATCTTTGCATTTTGTACTGGGATGGTATAGCAATGTGCTGCTTTTCTGCCCTGATGTAAAAGATGTTCCCCATGACCTACAGGGATGTTGTTTCTTTGTGCTGTTGTATCAGGCTTGGAACTCCACCCAGAATTTGGACAATGAAAGAAGCCCCAATTCTAAGCAACTTTCGAATATACATTCAATGAAAATGTTCAGTTGTTTCAATAGGGATGGTCAGGGTTGAAGCCCAGCCTTCATGGGCCCCCGCCAGCACAGACCTGCTCCCCCGGCTGACCAGCTGTTGTCCTGTGGCAGTTGCTAATTGCATGTATGGGTGTAAAGTTGTAAGCTCTTGTGAATAGGGCTCTGTGATCCTATGTTTACTCTGTAACCCCCTGTTTGTTATAAATGAATGTAAAGCACTGCATAATTGCTGGTGCTATATACATATATTATGATGTTAAAGTACCTTTTATGAATAGCACTAATGTACTGTTGAGTTTTGTTTCAAACCTAGCTCTTTATACCTAAGTTTGTGCTTGTAAAATTGGGAAATTTGAGTGTAGAAAGAGACCACCCACTAGTAAAGCAGTAGCCAAAGTGTAAAATTAAAAAAGTGTTTATTAGGACATATGCAAACCTAATGTGTTTTGTGCCTGAAGTGGGCCACGAAACATGTTAGTCTTGCATATGTCCTAATAAACACTTTTTTAATTTTAAAAAAACTCTTTGACTACTGCTTTACTAGTGGGTGGTCTCTTCCTACACTCAAATTTTCTACATATTATCATCATCATTTATTTATATAGCGCTGTCAAGATACGCAGTGCTTTACTGCAGTTATAGCAAACAGGGAATAAATGGTGGATAATAAACAAGGATTACAGAGTACAATATGGTTAGAAGAACCTAGAGATTAGAGTTTACAAACTAAAAGGTTAGGGTACAATTTGAGACATTAGGATTATATAAACACTTTGTCATTTTTGATACAGCAATGATTAATTAAGGTACATCGAATAAGCCTCTTTAAACAGATGGGTCTTTAAGGAGCGCTTGAAAGTTTGGAAAGAAGGAGAAAGTCTGACAGCTTGTGGCAGAGAGTTCCAGAGAAAAGCAGAAGCCCGAGAGAAGTCTTGTAGACGAGAATGGGCAGAAGTGACCAGAGGAGAAGTGAGGCGAAGATCAAAAGCAGAGCGTAGGTTTCGTGAAGGAGAGTATTTGGAGATTAGAGATGAAATATAGGGAGGGGTTTCATTATTAAGGGCCTTGAATGTGAGTGTGAGTAATTTGAATTTGATTCTAGAAGAGATTGGGAGCCAGTGAAGGGACATGCATATGGGAGCAGCTGATGTTGAGCGGCGAGCTAGATGAATGAGTCTAGAGGCCGCGTTTAGAACAGATTGGAGTTGTGAAAGGTGACTTGTTGGAATACCTGTGAGGAGTAAGTTGCAGTAATCAAGGCGGGAGATGATGAGAGACTGAATCAGTGTTTTAGTTGATTCTGAACTGAGATAGGGTCGTATTCGAGCAATGTTGCGCAGTTGAATACAGCAAGATTTTGCAAGTGTTTGAATGTGTGGTGAAAAAGACAGATGTGAGTCTAAGATAACTCCTAGGCAGCGTGCCTGTGTGGTGGAATGAAAGGTGGTGTTGTTTACGGTGAGTGATATCTGAGGGACAGGGGAATATCTTGGTGGAAAAATAATGAGTTCTGTTTTTGAAAGGTTCAGTTTCAGGTGGCGCTGTGACATCCAGGAGGAGACAGCAGAGAGACAGTCTGTGACTTGGGAAAGGACAGAATTAGAAAGATCAGGAGTAGACAAGTAGAGTTGGGTGTCATCAGCATAAAGGTGATACTGAAGTCCAAATGACTGAATAAGTTTGCCTAGTGAAGTTGTATAGAGTGAGCAGGGGGCAAGAACAGAGCCTTGAGGAACTCCAACAGAGAGTGGGAAAGTAGTAGAAGTAGAGTTAGAGAAGGAAACTTTAAAGGAACGGTCAGACAGATAAGATGTAAACCATGAAAGAGCAGTGTCCCGAATGCCAGATGAGTGTAGAATGTCAAGGAGGAGTGTGTGGTCAACTGTGTCAAAGGCTGCAGAGAGATCTAGAAGGATTAGAATGGAATAGTGACCTTTAGACTTTGCCAATAGAAGATCATTGGTTACTTTGGTGAGTGCAGTTTCAGTCGAGTGTGATGGGCGGAAGCCAGATTGCAAGGGGTCGAGGAGGGAGTTGTGAGTGAGATGCTGGATCAGGCGTTTGTAAACAAGCCTTTCTAGTAATTTGGATGCGAAATGGAAGAAGGGAGACCGGTCAATAGTTAGTGGGAGAGCTGGGATCAAGGGAAGGTTTTTTGAGGATAGGAGTGATTAGTGCTTGTTTGTATAATGATGGAAAGGTACCAGTTGAGAGTGAAAGATTAAATAGGTGGGTAAGTGCAGGAGAGAGTGTATCAGAGATTGGGTGGAGAAGGCGAGAGGGGCGAGAGGGTATGGGGTCAAGGGAGCAGGTGGTGGGTTTTGAGCAGGCTAGAAGTTTGCTAACTTCATCTAGAGTTGCAGGGGTGAAGGTGTGCAAAGTAGATGTGAGTGGACTGCACGTTGGTCTGAGATTGTTGTCGGACGGTATGCTCAGCCGAATGAGATACATTTTTTCATTAAAGAAATGAGCAAGGTCTTGGGCGGTAACATTAATAGGTGGAGGGGGTGGAGGGGGTGGAGGGGGGCATAGGAGTGAGTTAAATGTGGCAAACAGCTGCTGTGGTTTGGAGGACATAGTAGATATTAGATAAGAGAAGTATTGTTCTTTGGCTAATGATAGAGCTCGGTTATAGCAGGAGAGCATGAATTTGAAGTGGATGAAGTCAGGATCAGTTTGTGACTTTCTCCACCGTCGCTCAGCTGATCTACTACATCTTCTGAGGTACCGAGTTACACTAGTGTGCCAGGGTTGGGGTTTAGCTGGCCGGCTGTGACAGGTGGTAGAAGGTGCAAGGGAGTCAAGTGCTGTTGAAAGGGCATCGTTGTAGAGAGAAGTTGCCATATTGGGACAGGAGAGAGTATTAATATGAGATATGGATTGTGCTGATACTGTTGATAATTGTTGTGGTTCAAAGGCATTAAGGTTTCTGTACAAAAATGATTGGCAAACCCTCGGACTGGGGGTTTACCTTGGTAAGAGACATTTCTAGAAGTTTATTTTTCTTTCTTTTTTCATTCTTTCTTGTTTATTTTTCATTTTTGACTTTTGTCAAGAAACAGAACTACACACCATTATCATTATACTTGTAAAATGAGCCCTCAGTCTTTTATTGATTCATGCTGAAAGCATAAAAAGCATTTTTCAGGCATTGCTTAAAGGGGTTGTTCACCTTTAGTATGATGTAGAGAGCTATATTCTGAGACAATTTGCCATTGGTTTTCATTTTTTATTATTGTGTTTTTTGAGTTTTTTTTTGGTTTTTAGAAGCTCTCCAGATTGTTGTTTAAGCAATCTGGTTTATAGGGCCCAAATTACCATAGCAGCCGTGCAGTGATTTAAGTAAGAGACTAGAATATGAATAAGAGAGGGTCTGAATAGAAAGATGAAGTAATAAAATGTAGCAATAACAATACATTTGTAGCTTTACAGAGCATTTGTTTTCAGATGAGGTCAGTGACCCCCATTTGAAAGCTTGAATGAATCAGAAAAAAACCCAAGTAATTACTATAAACTATATATAATTACTAATATAAATATAAAAAATAAATTATAAAGACCAATTTAAATATTGCTTAGAATTGGCCACTCTATAACATATTAAAATGTAACTTAATTTTAAGATTTTCTTATATTCAATTTTGAAATCTGACATGGGGCTAGACATATTGACAGTTTCCCAGTTGCCCTCAGTCATGTGACTTGTGCTGTCACGCTTTACTGCTGTATTGCAAGTTGGAGGAATATCACCCCCCCCCAGCAGTCTAACAAAGAACAATGGGAAGGTAACCAGATAGCAGCTCCCTAACACAAGATAACAGCTTGTCACGATCGCCGCCCGGAGCAGGTCCAGGAGCTCTGGGGCGGCGCGTCCCTCCTTGCCGGCGTCGCTCCCAAAATGGCGGCGCCCATGGCCGCCACGTGGGTAGCGGCGCCGGCGCGATGACGACAGCGCGCCGACGTCGGCGCAAGGACGCCGATGACGTCAGAATGGCGCCAAATTCAAATATAAAAGCCTTACCAAGACGCCAGAATGGCGTCCAAGTATAGGATTCGTTCCTGTGATGTTTCCTGGGTTTCCTGTTTGATTTGCTAAGGATTTATCTTGTTCCTGTTTATTGCTGACCTCTTGCCTGGACTTTTGGACTTTGCTAAAATTCTGCCTGCCTTTGAACCCTTGCCTGGACTCTGGTTATTCTCCTGATTTAACCCTTTGGATACTGCGACCTTGCACCCTCAAGAGGGCTTCCTCCTCGATCCTGACAATCTCCCTGGAGGGAGCTCCCGGCTCCCTGACACAGCTCCGTGGTAGATCTAAGAACAGCACTCAATAGTAAAAGCCAAGACCCACTGAGACTCCTTCAGTTACATTAAGTAAGAGAGATAACAGCCTGCCAGAAAGTAGTTCCATCCTAAAGTGCAGGCACAAGTCACATGACTGGTAGCAGCTGGGAAACTGACCATGCGTCTAGCCCCATGTCAGATTTCAAAATTTAATATAAAAAATCTGTTTGCTCTTTTGAGAATCGGATTTCAGTGCAGAATTCTGCTGGAGCAGCACTATTAACTGATGCGTTTTGAAAAAAACATGTTTGCCCATGACAGTATCTCTTTAAGGGCAGTGGTTGACAGGGAGATTTGTCACCCGCGATTATTAATGAGCAACTACGGGTGCCAAATCTCCATTTGAAGTAATTGAATTTGCTGGTGGTATGAACAACATGTCGCCTGAAGTTTCCTCCAGAGGAAATGGAGAGGCATTTTTGGGAGATTTGTTGGCCGTAGGAGACAAATCTCCCTATCGGCCACTGCCCTCAACAACCATGTCTGCCTTTCTGCTTGATCACAATGTTATATACTCAACACAAACTTAACAAGAATCCTCTATATTACATAATGCCCCTTAGACTGTTGGTTCTGTAAATCTCTCACTTTTTATTTCACTGCAGTTCATTGCTCTCTTCTCATTCTGAGAGGCTGATTCAATGGGAAGATTATTTGCTGGATGGATGCTGTTTTGGGTGTACCCAAGAGGGAAGGTTTATGTAGTCCACTTATTTTGTAGATTCTATGTTCTATTTTATTGCAGCAACACAGATAGGCATTTTGAAATGAAGTGTGACTCTTAGGAAGTGTGCTTGGAAGGAGCTTGTTAACACAGTAATACAATCTCAGGGTGCTGAGAAGTTGAAATAGGATCTTAGTAAGGTACAGAAATAGCACAACAAAGGGAGAAATAATCAGTGAGTGCCTATACCACAACAGCAAACTAAGGGGCAGATTTATTATAGATCTATCTGAGGAAGACAGAAGGATTCAGACCAGTTCAATCTATTTTCACAAACTTGGTTGACTCCAAGGGAAAGTGTTAATAAATTGACTTGCTTATCAAAGCATTTGTCAAAATGTGTTCAATTGTTTGATAAGCCTAAGACATTCATTTTAAATGGGTGTTAATGCTCAGCAGTGGTGCTATGTACTAACACCTATCCACATTGTTAATTCCCACTGCAATCATGTACTGGGTTTAATAATATGGGCAATTATTTTCTGCAATGAAAGAAATCACCTTAACATAAAAATTCATAATAGTTGCAAAATCTGTTGGACATAAGGAAACGGTAGATGGTACAGGTATGGGATCCGTTATCGAGAAACCCATTATCCAGAAAGCTCCAAATTACAGAAAGGTTGTCTCCCATAGACTCCAAATAAAAATTCATAATAGTTGCAAAATCAGCCCTTGAATCATATTGAATCTGTTGGACATAAGGAAAAGGTAGATAGTACAGGTATAGGATCCATTATCCGGAAACCCATTATCCAGAAAGCTCCAAATTATGGAAAGGTTGTCTCCCACAAGACTCCAAATTTTTTAAAATGATTTCCTTTTTCTCTGTAATAATAAAACAGTAGCTTGTACTTGATCCAAACTAAGATATAATTAATTCTTATTGCAAGCCAAACCAGCCTATTGGGTCTATTTAATTTTTACATAATTTTCTAATACATTTAAGGTATAAACATCCAAATTACAGAAAGATACGTTATCCGGAAAACCCCAGGTCCCAAGCATTCTGGATAATGGGTCCCTTTTCTGTACAGTATATCAATGTGATAATATAAATCTATCAGTATGGATATGAGATTTGATCCTTTCCTAAAAAAGGGAATAAATGATAATATTGATGCTAATATACCATAAAGAAATATTATGGTTTTTATTTTTTAATGATTACCTTTTTTTTCCTATAACAGCCATACTGGTGTAAAAACAATCCTTTTGTTTTTTTATCTTAGTTGAAAAATATATGAAGTCTATACTTCAGAGATTAGTACTGAAGCCTGACAATGTTTGGCTGAACCAAAGGGAAGAATTCATGCAGTTATGGACCTCATTGCTATATTCTGCATCTGATTCTATTTTAATTACACGTTAGTTTCCTTTTGGGTGTTCTGAATGGAATGGAATGTCTTTTGGAGATGACACAAGGATCTAAAGCAGGGTTCACATTATTGAGTACAGTGGAAATGTAGTCAGTCAAGTGGAAAATCTAATAGTATAGTAGGTCAGCGGAGAGAGGCTGTGATGTTACTTGATAAACTAAAACTTCTGAAACATTTATTTAAACTTTGCTTGGTGGTGAACACTAGTGTTTTATAGGTTTTCAAGCTTCACACATCTTTGGCAGGTCGTGGCCAGGCAGCGTGTTGTGGTCGTATGGCAGGCCTTTCTATTCCCACTGGTAACTCCAGCCCTGTCTTAGCCCCTCCAGTGATTATATTCCTGCCCTTGTCCCAACCCATCTGGGGATATGTCTGCAAGTTTTGCCTCCATGATTTATAAGCTGCAGGGGATGTCAGAAAAGGGAAGGACAGGCATAGATTTATAAATTATCTGAGCTGGTTGTGTTGAGTTGGGTTTGAGTTGGAAGGAGTTGTTTATTCTTACTGTTTCTGTGTGTATTTCTCGTTTATTCGTTACAATTTTTAACCTTTTTATTTTGGATGGTTTATTGCCAAATTGTTTCGTTTTTCATTTAGATATCCACTTCTAAATTTCACCAATTGTTACACTACGTGAAGTTACCAAGGGACAGACAATTATGGACTCTAATTTGTCTATTTTCTATTGGTACTTTTTAATGTTTTTTTCATAAAAAACTTTTTTTTTCACTGCAATGCTTGTTAAATATGCTAATTTGTTAATTGAACACTCTTTAAGTCATGTCTGCACTACGTCCACACTATGCTGGACAAAGGGGCGTGTCCCTGAAACATTGCACAATCGCATAATAAAATTGCAAGGGCTTGCCCTGCTATCGCAATTCCTGTGTGCTAGTGAAATTCTTCTTACCCTTGATGTGAGGTTGCCGATTTATCTATCGCTGGGTACCAGGATAATAATTTTTGGGTTTGTGTGGTGTGCGGCTTCTCCATATTTTTCCTGTATTCCCTCCCACACTGATGCAATAAACCCAATAAACATTTTTGGTATCTTCTTTAACAAATTAACACATATTTTTTTCGACTCATAATATCTGTTGTTCCCAAACCAAGCATGCCTGTTTAAAGGGGTGGTTCACCTTTAAGGTAACTTTTATTATGTTCTAGAACGGCCCAGTTATTTTTCCTGTAAGTGGCTAATTGCTCCCCCCCTCAAAAATGATCAGGTACTCACTTAACCACAAGGCAGAAAGCCCCACAGTTAATATCTAAGCATCTGATTGCAATGTGTTACCTGTAAAATTGTAGGCTGTTTTCTCATACTCTCGTTATGTATTAAAGATCTAAATAAAGTCTTAGCTCAGGGATCATCTAATGCTCAGTTTACGGAAGTCAAATAAATGCAGCTTAAATTGCTAAGTCTTATTGTATACAAAAGAACTGTAGGCATGTTTGGAACTAGTGCCAACGGATTTTCGGATATAAAACAGAAAATAAAATATATTTGTACATAGTGTTGATCTGACATTTATTATTTATAAAGTACGAGGATGTAGAGTACTGTATGCTTAGAGAATCCCATTCTGTGCGAATTTCATATATAAACAGCATAGGGACCTGCCATATTTCCAGCCTTGGCAGATTTTGTGTAAAATCTTGTTTGCTTTGGTGCATATTGGTTTCTCTTTATTTTTTTGTAAGTACATAAGCAATAAAAATCTCACTCTTGGCTGCCGTTACATGATTCATATGTCAAAATATAAAAATTTAATTGTCTAGATTTGCTGATTTATTATTTTCTCATTTATCAAATGTGTTCGTTTTTTTTTAACTTTTCAGGCCTAGGGACCCCTCAGCTCAGAAAAAATGTACAGGTATATGTAAACCCTGCTGTATCAGCAAATCAGCATATATTCTAGATTCTAGAACAGAGATCCCCAACCTTTAGAACCTGTGAGCAACATTCAGAAGTAAAAGGAGTTGGGAAGCAACACTAGCATGAAAAATGTTCATAAGGTTCCAAATAAGGGCTGTGATTGCCCATTTAGAAGCCCCTATGTGGATTGTCAACCTACATTGAGGCTCTGTTTGGCAGTTGATCTGGTTTTCATGCAGCCAAAACGTGCCTCAAAGCCAGGAATTCAAAAATAATCACCTGCTTTGAGGCCACTGGGAGCAACATCCAAGGGGTTGGAGAGCAACATGTTGCTCACGAACTACTGGTTGGGGATCACGCTGTTCTAGAATATCTAGTGCAGCAAATAGGTGTTCACCTCAATCTCAGGTCAGGTCCGAGTTGGGAGAGGGTGAGTTAGGGTGGGCTGCTATGCACTTTTTGCCATCCCTTACAGACCCTTTTTAATCAGTAATATGTCCTTTAATCCTTATTGGGATTTTCCTATGTAAGGGTAAGCCATGTACCCTCCAACATATATACTGTGTATAGGGCACAGTGCACCTGTGTATGTAGGAACATACTGCCCCAAATCAGCACATAAATAACCAAATTTAAAAATGATAACACAAACAAAAAGTTTTCCCTTCTTCTCACCACAAAGATGAGTGTGTATCACTTCAATTAGGAGTACAGTCCACATTTCTAAGTAAAAACAACAGGGTGGAGAGAACAGGGGGCCCTTGGCAAAGGCTAGTGTCCTTATCTATAAAGAGAAAATAGATGTCCTCCAGTGGCTCTTGAGCTGTTGTGGAACTACAACCCCTTCATCTCCACCACCAATAGCACTCATAGCAGTTTAGTTCAACAGCTGGAGGGCTGCAGGTTGGACATTTTTTTTATATTCACAAAACTATTCCGCAATATAATAAAGGGGCACTCGTACAAATGCTTTTCTGTTTCCTACACCGTTAATATTTGGAATTATAAATCCCCACATATTATAATGAAGAGAAAGTAAAGTTGTTTTCTAAATAGTCTGCTCTATGCATTGCTTTTTGATATAGCCAGTGCGCCCTCTCCTGGAGAGTTCACATCTTATACTGCAAAACATACTGTACACATTGAAAGGCTTGAATGATGTGAAACTGAATATTTCTACTCTATTTTATAAAGAGTTTTTCTTTCAACAAAGTACATTGTCAACATGTACAGCTTCGCTGACATCGCAACACTTCGCCAGGCATAGATTCGCCAGGACAACGCTAATTCATGAAAATCCGAAGTTGCGTCCAGGGTTCCCAAAGCTAGTGAATTTGCGCTAGCGATAATACGATAAGCAGTTTGAAGTTACGCTAGCGATGCCTAATTTGCATACTATGTGAAGTACAATGGACGTATATGTTGTAGCAACTACATTATACTACACAAGGCCAGGGAACCTTAAAAAATTAATTAGAGGTATAATATTGCCCTACACATGTGCCCACTGTATAGTTTATGTGCCATATGTTAGGAAATGTAGGGGGGATGGAGGGTACCCCAAAAAAAAAATTTACATCTTTTTCAGCCTATCACCCTGTAAAAAGTAAAAGACCCCGGGAGTTTTTCAACTATTTATGAATGAACTCCTATCTACTCTTTTGCATTTCGACTGGTCTGAGCTGGCGAAGGAAACTCTAGCGCAAGAGGTAACGTTCAGAAAAATCCTCATCTTAGTGAATTATCATAGTTACGTCCCTTTGCCAGACTTCGTCCGGCGTTAGGGAGTGAAGTACCGCTAGAGTCTATCTACTTCGCTAGCGAATTGACGCCAGGGACCCATAGTAAATCGACGAAGTGGAAAAATAACGTCACACTGGCGAATTTTCACCATCGTTAACCACTTCGCACTTTAGTGAATTTGCCCCTTGGTCTGGTAGTTTTATCTCTATATAAAAAAGACTGAGTTTGTAATATACACAATATTTGTAAAATGCTTGCTGTGCTTAATATTTGTCTAAATGGCAACACCATATATATATATATATATATATATATATATATATAGACATTCAAAGATGTAAACACTGTCTCTCTCTTTTATTCTGGCTCTCGTATCCTATGAAAACAAATTCCAAGTGCAATTGAAGATGCTCTATGGCAAACACAATTTTTGAGTCGTTGTGGCACAGAGACGTCACTAGCGTTATCAATATTGTGAGCTGGAGCAGCCACTTTCTGTAACATATTACATCAGATTATCAGTACTAACACAGAAGGAAAGGGGATGCACCAGTGTGAACACTGATATCGCCCAGGAATTTGATATCATTGCAAGATGAGATGTCTATGAGGTTGATTAATAAAATAACCCATCAATGCATTTAAAGCCATTTAAAATGTTGTCATACCATCATTGTTTATTTTAACTAATAGTTTTGCTTATTGTCGTAAGGGAGGTTGTCCCTATGAAAATTTCAGAGTGACAGTTAAGTATATATCCCTGAATTTGTGATGCTTCTTCTAGTCATTTTGGCAATAGACTTTTTCATAATATGTTTATATTGAATAAAAATATAATATAGTTTATATACTGTATGTATAGTTATTCTAGTTTATTCTTGAAACATATAGAAAAATGTAAAAGCTGAGACAATGGCCAAAGTAAATACCTGCCAAATCTAGGGATATGGAAAACATAAAATACATGGATAATGAGGAACTTTCTGGCCAATTTAGTTTTCCCTTTACTGTCTCAGGGTCTCCTACAACAATACAGGTATGGAACCTGTTATCCAGAATGCTCAGGACCTGGGGTTTTCCAGATAAGGGATCTTTCCATAATTTCGACCTCCTTATCTGAAATGTACCAAAGACTCATTTAAACATTTATTAAACTATAACAGAATTGTTCTTCATCCAGTAAGAATTAATTATATTTCAGTCGGGTTCAAGTACAAGGTACTTTTTATTATTACAGAGAAAGGAAATAATTTTTGAAATTTTTAATTATTCAATTACAATGGAGTCTATGGAGATGGCCTTCCCGTAATTCTGATAATGGGTTTCTGGATACCTGTACCATAAGCCTTTCTAGAAATGTCATCCCTGTGTCTTCCTTGTTCTGTTTTCAATGCTAGCTCTTTTGTCATTCATGTCTACTCTTATCCTTCTGAATCTGAAACATTGACAGATATGGACTATGTGATCATAGAAACACAGAGTGGTTGAAGAAAATAGATTTCTGCTGGGTTTGACCCTTCATTCACATACTATAATCATATTTAGTTTTAAGCTGATACAGAGGGAGGCCAAAAACAAAAGCCCTGATGAATGTCTCAATTTATCTCAAAAGGTCAATGAAAATCCTTGCTGGCTCCAGAACAGCAATCAGCCAAACCCCGGATCATCCCACTCTTCCCTCTGTGCCAGTTTAGAAATGCTTGTAAAGTTGTAAGCAGGTTATTAGTGGGCATCTCATTATTTACACTTAGTTAACAAGTACTCATTCTCTATGTATAACAGATTTTCTAGCTAATGGTGGGGTCCTGTTATTTTTGGGAGGACTATCATCCACACAACATGTACATAGCTGGTCTGCTTCCAAGGAAGTTGAATCCAGCAATCTAATAGGAGCTGTCCAATTCCCTTATTATCACTTATGTAGGAGTAATGGACACTCCAAATGACTGCTTGGGGAGCTTTCCAACATGTTTTGGACATTGTGCACTTGGCAAAATATCTAAACCCTGTTGCATACCTTTTTGCTGGTCTAAGAAAGTTCAGAAAGTACTGGCGTTAATGCTGCATTTAGCCCATTACATTGCAGAATTGCAATACACATGCCTTTTTTTATTGTAGCGAATAGTGTTTTGTTGCAGCCATACAATTAAAGCCAGCTTTATCTCTATCTATGTATCTTGTCAGCAAGTTGTGGGACCTCAACGTCACATGTGGCAGTACCCATCTTCACTGAAGGAACCTTGTGTATATAAATGCTTGCCAATTCAATTTCATGAATCAACACAGACAATATTGAATTTAGATTGAGTGGTGATGCTCTCAACTTCACCATATCACTAGGAAAGACAAGGTTGTGGTTGTTGGTGAAAGGTAGAAGCAAACACACAGGGCCGGCCTTAGGCCTATTGGACCAATTGGGCCCAATAGGGCCCCGCACCTCTGGGGGCCCCGCACCACAGGGCAGCACAGATAATATTTCCCTCAGCACATGATGCTGCCTGGCCTGCCCCCAACTTTGAGAGTTCAGCCCATCCCCAAATCCATAGGTCCAGCCCACCCCCAACTCTGATAAGCCAGTCTATCCCCTAACTCCATAGGTCTAGCCTGTCCCCAACTCTCATAGGCCCAGCTTTCCTCCAACCTTGATAGGCCCTCCCTGCCCCCAATCCAACCAAGCCTGCTCCCAAGCTGAATTAGCCCAGCCTGCCCCAAACTAATTGGCCCAGTCCACTCTCCTATTTCCTCCCTCTCTCTCTTACCCTGTGTGCCCCTATTATGTGCCCCTATTTCATCCCTCTCACTCTCTTACCTTGTCTGCCCCTTTCCTTTCTATTTTGTGCCTGTATGCCCTTATTTTCCTAAATACTTGCTGTGTCAGTAGCCAGCAACACTTTGTCTAGGGGCCCCGCCAACATGGTCCCAATTGGGCCCCACATTTGATAGAATCAGCCCTGCAAACACAGTTACTCTTTACAAGTACAGTAAAGGACATTATAAACAGATAGCAGGGGGCTTTTTTTTCCCATAGAAAAGATTAATGAAGCAGAGACCAGACTTGATTTGAGGAAGTTAAATTTTATTTGAAGCTGCGAAGGAGGTTCTTCACAGGTTGTGGAATGCCCTGCCGGGTGATGTTGTGATGGCAGATTCTATTAATGCCTTTAAAGGAGAACTAAACCCCCTTGCTAATAAAAACCCCTACCCTCCATAGTCCCCCTCCCTGCTCCCCCCCGCACAGGTGTTAACACAAGTAAATGCCCCTAAGCCAGTAATTACCCATCGTTGCAGAGCTAGTGCAGTAGAGTTCACTAGGGCTTCAATAATGTTTAGTAAGTAAGCACCGTATCGGCGCATGCAAAGTTGAAGCAATAGTCCATATCAGAACCATTGCACATGAGCCAAAAGTCACGGAATTAACAGAAGGGAAGGAAGAAGACCTGAAAATTACAAAACGGCCTGAAGATGGTGTCTGTGAGCTCCACTGCGCTGACTCTGCAATGAGGGGTAATTGCCGGCTTCGGGGCATTTACTTCTGTTAACATCTGTGCGGGGGGAGCAGAGAGGGGGGAACTATGGAGGGTAGGTGGTAGGGGTTTTATTAGCAATGGGGTTTAGTTCCCCTATGGTAGTACCTACCATATTCCCCAGCGTTTCTAGTCCTTTCAGTCCTCTGGTACAGGGATTGTTAACCTATGGCTTCATAACCTAAAATAGGTCCCCATGCTCCTCACAGTCAGAAATTGAAAGTTGTAGTTAGGCTTCAGGCTTGTTGTTATCATTAATGTAAGATATTGGAACATGATACAATGAAAGTATCTTAGTGCGCCTGGTGGCTGTTCTGGGCTCTCTGCCAAAAGCCATCTAAGTTAGAAACTTTGTATCTTTTTCTGGCTATTCAGTGCAGGAGATGAAAGAGAAAGTCGGGATATTTCAGTAACAAGCTGGGACTATGGGTTGAGCTGTCAAAAGCAGGACTGTCCCACTCAAAACGTCACAGTTGGGAGGTATACTAGAGACAGACTGTTTTTGGAGGAAACCAGAGCACCCAGATGAAACCTATGAGGAACCCAGCATCAGAGACCCACCTTTTCACTTTCTGCCACTCCCACTGAACCTTTCCCCTCTGCTCTCTCCTCTGCTTGCTCCTTTCTTGCCAATTGCTTCCCATCTTATTGCCCCCCCAACTGCACCCTAGACATGTGCCTAAAATCTGCAAAATGGTGAAAAACTAGCGAAACGCAATGGGCGTCAACTTTTTTTTCTTGCTCCGAATGCATTAAAGTCATTTGGCGTTTTTTCTTATTGCGACTTCTGTCTCTGCGGCATTTTTGCCTCTGCAACTTTTGTTGCTGTGAATTTTTCTCCTGCAAATTTATGACGCAGTGTGGCAAAAAAAATTTGCAGATGGTGACATGCAGAATTTCTGCCGTGAATTCAGGGCTGGCAAAAAAATTCACTCATAAATATTAATGAGCTGGATTTGTTGTGGGGGGTTTGGGGTGCCACTATTTCAATCTTAAAATGTGCATAACTCCACCACACTTTCTGTACCAATTAATTTCAGTACAGTACGGTGCCTATTTAAAAGCTTCCAGATGATCAAATAATAAATTGCAACATCAATCACAAATCTTGCTATTAACTCTTACTAGAAGAAATGGGGAAGGGAGTATTTTGCTGAGGTCGGCTCCACTGTAATTCTATTGGATCATTATTTTTTTGTCACCCTCACTGAACACCCCCCCCAGCCCCTTGTACAAGGTTCTCTGAGAGCAACAAATGCACTTGTTTAGTTGTAAAGGAAATTGTGTAGAAAGAAGGAAGCCGGCATGCAGTGTGCTTCCTCGCTGAGACAAGCTATTACAGGAATGGAGTCCACTTGCCGAAAGTTTTCCCATCCAATGAGGTGAAATGCTTTACAGGCACATGGTGCATAGAGCCCAAAATAAAACACAACCTGCCACAGACAAATGCTGCTGCTGCTTCAGTGGTGACAGGTTGACTCAGCTTCACACAATCATTTTCCCTAAATTTCAGGATAACCCTTGTCCTTTGAGCAGCGCCTTCACTAAAATAGGATTGTTTCATTTTCATCCTCACCCTTGGACAATTTCTATAGAAGAGACGGCAGTCATAGCTGGACACTGACAGCAATTTCTAGGTAATTATTCCAGGCATTAATGCATCAAGTTTTTTCTTATAATTTCTTATACTTGGGCACATCAAATTATCCTAGCATGCTGATACCGACTTATATGTCTTATGCTTATTGGATACATGTGTTGGAAAGAACTCTGATAATTTTTTTCAACCTATTTCCGGCATGTATTTCCTAGCAAGGTGTTTGAGGGTTAAACCTTGGTATTAATGATGGTTATCAATGTAACCCCCCCTCCAGAGAGCTTTAACTAACATCTAAAATGAGAGTTTACGGCAATAATGAGTGCAAATAGAGGTTGGTGTTATAAAGACTTACTTTATACTGAGCTGTGTAAAATGACCCTGGAGATTATATTTAGCACGATGTGATTTGCACTGTAGATTAGAGTACACAACAGCTGCAGTGAAGTCGTATAGGAAAGGGCAACACTGCCTCGGACTCTGTCCCCTTCCATCTCTAGCAGACATTTGATTAGCAGCAGCAGATGCGTGGCCTGGATAATGCAGCTCTCAGGCTTGGTGGTTTTATCACACCCACTGTAGTCAGTATTATTGTATGTATATATATATATATATATATATATATATATATATATATATATATCCACTATGAAGAGCACTGCACTCACAAAGATTTGAAAAAAATGCACTGATCTGTGCCAATAAACCAGCTAGATATGGGGCACAGGGATCAGGCTGAGTCCTGTGTGTGGGGGCTTCTTCACTGTAAATAACCATCTGCATGTGGACTACATTGGCACACATCTAGTTTCTGTTATATACAGTAATGGGATCTGTTATCCGGAAACCCGTTAATCTCAAAGCTCAGAATCCAAATTTTTAAAAATTATTTCCTTTTTCTCTGTAATAATTAAACAGTAGCTTGTACTTGAGCCCAACTAACATATAATTAATCCTTATTGAAAGCAAAATCAGCCTATTGAGCTTATTTAATGTTTACACGATTTTCTTGTAGACATAAGGTATGAAGATCGAAATTACATAAAGATCTGTTCTCCGGAATACCCCAGGTCCTGAGCATTCAGGATAACAGGTCCCATACCTGTATACAAGCATATATGTATTTGGTATGGATTATACGGAAGTGTTTTTACTAATCACTAAAACACAGGCAATCCACTGACTATTGGTTCAGCTATAGCCTGTCTGCTATTTATATTCTGCAGCTTCTTTGATAAATTGCAAGTGTTATTACCACCTGTATGGGAAGATATTCTTCAGGTGTGGAACCTATTATCCAGAATTATTGGGACCTAGGGTTTTCTGGATAAGGGGTCTTTCCGTAATTTGGATCTCCATACCTTGGGCCTGCTAAAAAATAATTTAAACATTAATTAAACCCAATAGGATTGTTTTATTTCCAATAAGGATAAATTATATCTTAGTTGGGATCAAGTACAAGTTAATGTTTTATTATTATAGAGAAAAAGGAAATCATGTTTTAAAATTTGAATTATTTGATTAAAATGCAGTCTGGTGGAGATGGCCTTCCCGTAATTCAGAGCTTTATGAATAACGGGTTTCTGGCTAAAGGATCATATACTTGTATTGGCTTTCACTATACTAATTTTGCGTTTGAGTTTCTCACCAACCAAGATAAAAACATACCTTTTGCTTCATTGATTATTTCCCACAAGAGTTGCCACCTTTTCTGGAAAAAAAATACTGGCCTTCCTATGTTCTTGCTGTTTTTTTCCTATTAATAACATTGGCATCAAGCATCAAGCATCATTTACTTGGCCGGTAAAATACCGGCCAAGTGGCAACCCTATTTCCCACTGAAAAAAGAATCCCACGTTCAAATTTCTTGTGTTTGTAGATTGTTTGTGATTCCAAACACTTTTGAAATGCATGATAATATTTCTGTTCTCTTATTAGTTCATGTTAATTATTAACATCCTTCATATATTTAGAAGCATCAGTGTATATAAGTAACTAAATGAGTGTATGTCTGGATTCAGGAGGGACAGGAAGCAGGAAGCAAATGGGCATCCCATGGCAGGCCCCTAGCTGCATGTCATTCAGAATATGTGAGACAGGAGGACAACCAGAGAACAGTACTGAAAGAATCAGGAGTAAAAGATTTTGGAATAGGGTTCTGAGAGTGCTGAGATTTTGCATCCCGGAACTTGATCATTTTTCTTCCCAAAAGAACTTGGGCTAAGCACATAGAGGTGTTAAAGGCGTAAGGCTTTGGGCTGCTCAGGCTGAGAGAAGAGGATCCACTCGGTGCCCCATCTCCGCTGATTTAAATAAGATCCGCTTGTGTGCAGGCACAAATCCGCTCTGCTCGACTACACATGCCTGCATATAAGTGGAAGTGGTTCAAATGATTGTAGCTAGGGCCAGGAGCAGATCCGCTTTTCTCGGCCTAAAAAAATACGGAGGCTGAGAGAAGCGGAGCCAACACTCTGTCTGCCCATTGCCTAAAGGTGTTAAACAAAATGCCCAGAGAGCATCTCATATATGTAATTGTTTATATTTATACTTATTTTTATCTGGTTGTTGGGTTTCTTGAATTCAAATAGCCCCAAAATGCACAATAAACACATTTAAATACAGGTATATAACGAAAGGCAGAATTATTATTCTATAATAACCTCTATGCAATAAGATGTATGCATGTAAATGTAATGCATTTGCTAATGGATGCAGTATTGA
Source organism: Xenopus petersii (assembly GCA_038501925.1). Taxonomy (NCBI): domain Eukaryota; kingdom Metazoa; phylum Chordata; class Amphibia; order Anura; family Pipidae; genus Xenopus; species Xenopus petersii. The sequence goes on from CM076684.1 coordinate 104,922,698, forward strand.
TATTTGTGATTTTTCCACCAGCTCTTAATTCACTTGTACAGGATTCATGAATGAAAAGAAAGTTAAATACAAGAGTCCTCTGCACTCAACCCATTATCAATATATTTAAGACAGAGACGTTTTGTGCATACTGCTACTGAAAAATGCCTTACCCTTTAAACAAAACAGGGATTGTTTGTCCATATATTGCAATATATTTAAGCTGGCCAACTACATCAAAGTCATCCCATATCTGGCCAGTCCTATGCTAAATTTTCATCTGAATCATTAAGAATTCTATTGCTTCATTATACATTTTACAAAGGGACTAAGTTTTACCTGCAACTTACTAGCTGCTTTCAAAGAAAAACTCCCAAACTTGGCTGCCCTTTTATAAACAGTTTTGTTTATAGGGTCTCTGTCTTAAATATATTGATAATGGGGTGAGTGCAGAGGACTCTTATATTTGTCTATATGCAGAGCCGGGCCAACCCAGCCAGGTGCTCTAGGCAACCTGGCTGGGCACAGCGCTGGCTGAGTGCTTGCTTGGGTGCGCACATGCGCAGAAACCGAAATTACAAGAAAATATCCATGGCAGTCGGGGAGAGACAATGGGGTAGGTGTCAGAGCAGGTACGTGCCTGGCGTCCCCCCCAGCTTTGCGCCCTAGGCACGTGCCTACTCTGCCTACCCCTAGTTCTGGCCCTGTCTATATGTATTTTGTGGTCACAGCCTCATTGCACCCCCGCCTAATGGTTTTAACAATTAGTGGTGAGCACAACTTTCCCTTGTTTGTTACAATGAAAAGAAAGTTAACCGTTTGGTAAATATGCCCCTAAATATCCTATACAAGTGAATTGAAAATTGTAGTGTACTCTTCTGGCAGAATCATAAATCCTATTTTTACCCTTTGATGAAAATGCCCCTTGGTGTGGTGAGTAGGTACTTTCTCAGCTGTATACCTGTTTTGTGTCAAGCAAATCAACAGGCAATATGGAATAATGGTGATCTATAGATATATTTATGTAAAATACATGTGCTGTAAAAATGTAAGCTTTACAGGGGTGGTTAACCTGTAAGTTAACTTTTAGTATGTTATGGCCAAATCTAAGCAACTTGATTGAATTATTTGAATTCTTCTTCAGACTCTATCCAGCTTTAAAATGGGGGTCACTGACCCGATCTAAATAACAAATGCTCGGTAAAGCTACACAATTCTTGTGATGGTTATTTTTGATTGCTCACCTTTCTATTTGGACCCTCTCCTATTCATATTCCAGTCTCATATTCAAACCAATGCATGGTTGCTAGGGTAATTTGGACTATAGAAACCAGATAGCTGGAATTGCAAACAGGAGAGCTGCTGAATTAAAAGCAAAATAACTAATCAAATAATAATCAAGCACCGCAAATAATAAAAAATAAAAAACAAATAGCAAATTGTTGCAGAATATCACTCTCTACATCATACTAAAAGTGAACAACCCCTATAATGACAGAAGGGGTATATGTTCTAAGGAAGGAATGATGTTGTTTAAATCCTAGCAATATGTTCAGTGCATTCCCCTGTGTCCAGGTGTGTTTTCTGCCACACTAGAAAACCTGCAGGCAGGTTAAATGGCCTTGATGAGATTAACCCTAATGCATTGTGACTTTGTTAGAGAAATTAGACTGCAAGCTCCACTGCTTAGAAATTGATGCCAAGGCTAAACAATGATGCATAACACATCAACGCTATATCAATGTTAATAAAATGGCAAGGAGAGTTGTGTTTAATACTGAACTGCAAGGAGAACTCTGGTAACTCTGAACTGCACAGATCATTTTAATGTTACAGCACAACAAGTTGAGGCATTACTGAATTGCAAGGAAAGTTATAGTATTACTGAGAACCTCATGGACAGTTGTGGTATTAGGGAGACCTGCGATATTTCATAAATAAAAGGAGAGTTATAGTATAACTGAAACACAAGGACAGTTGTGGCATTATTTTTTAAAAAAAATGTATCCATGATTTGCCATAACAAGTAAAATAAACCATCACGCAGGTTATATCAACAGGATAAATGATAACGGTCAACCTTCACATCATTGTAGAGTTTTAGACTTTAGTCTTTAGTTTTAGTTTAAACCAGGCATGTCCAAAGTCCGGCCCGTGGGCCCATGGCCTCCGTCATGAAATTAATAATAATGCGACCCGCCAGCACAGTGCGATCTGGAATCGCGTAGCCGTAGCAGTAACATTAGTGAAATGATCTGCCACTTGGTCTATACTGCTGCCTGTGTGCTGAAGGTGTTAGCAATAGACACACACTGGCATGTAGTGACGTGCCGCTCTCGCATACTTCTTTAGTCTACTGTACTGGCACGTCAGTACGTCTATTGACACCTTCAGCCCTAAAGAAGTATGTGAGAGCGGCACATCACTACATGCCAGTATGTGTCTATTGCTAACAACTTCAGCACACAGGCAGCAGTATAGACCAAGTGGCAGATCATTTCACTAATGTGTCCAAATATTACTGCTACGAGATTCCTTGTTTAAATGAGTTAAATGATGTTAATGGTTTAAACAATGTCAGGCTGAAATGGTCGGCCCACACACATTTTCACCTCACCAAATCTGGCCCTCGTTGCAAAAAGTTTGGACACCTCTGACGTAAGTCCCTAACAATGATTTATTGGTCCCCATAGCAATATCTTTTTAGTGCCCTAGTAAGTCAGGGCCAGTAAGCTTGGGACACACCTAAACGTCTTTTCACGTCTTATTGCTAACAGCTTTCTGCTGTCTGAGGGCAGGACTACACGGCCGATTCCGCCGCAATCCGGCGCGCTGCGCAAAATCGCAGGTGTCACAGGCAACGGAAACAAGGTAAGTAATGGCAGTGTCGGATCGTGTCTCATTGCTGATGCGACGCGACACGACTGTCGGATGCAGACGCAGCGTGCAGCGTCTGCATCCGACAGTTGTGTCGCATCAATGCATCGACACAATGCGACAATTGAATAATTTACCTTATTTCCGTCGCATCCGACGTGACGCCTGAGATTTTGTGCAGCGCGTCGGATCTCGGCGGAATCAGCCATGTAGTCCTGCCCTTAAGTTGTCCATATGTGGTACAATTTTATCAGCCGTTCGTAATTAAAATTTGGATGGAGATTTAGTGGGGTGGAAAATCTGGTAGACTGATAATGACATGCAAAATATACTGATTATAGATGACATACTGTATTAACCATAATGAGACTTTTCAATTTTGTCATCCATTTGTGAGACTGGTCTTAGGTGCATTTTCAGAAATCAAATCAAACAACAGTTTTAAAGTATTTATGGGCAAACGGAGCAATGAGTTGGTACCACTGCAACTATGCACAATGCCACCTCAAGCCTCTGCCTACATATTGGATAATATTAAAAAGCAACAACGCCGATCTTGTTTTGTCCAATCACAGAATTTCTCTTTCTTCATCTCAAGTTAGGTCTTGCAGCAACATGTTGAGTTATTTATTTCCTTACCAGGAGTCCCAAGCAGAGCTAAACATACAAATTCAATGAATATCTATCTATTTCCATCTGGTAAACACTTCTGTGTATCTGTGTCAAACATTGATGAATACAATTAAACCCACTTTGCAATTTATGATCTGCTCTTTAAGAGAATGTCTAAAAATCAATAATCAAACCAGTACCTCTTGGACTAATCTGAAATCTGAAGCCCTCTCCTAAGTTATTTCATTATACTCCACTTTTTGACATGAGCTAATTCAGTTGACCTTTTGACGTGAGCTCCCATGAGTTCATTCAGTTGGAATGGTCAAAATGAGTGGTATATTTTCACTTTAATTTGAGCCTGTCAGGTCAGACCACCTAGGATGTCTTATGCACAGTAAGATATATCATCACTCTAAACTGAAATGACCACAATAAGATGTCTAGTATAGTGTACATACACTCATCTGTTACAAAAGGAGTCATTTGTTACCTTTTTGAAGCAAATCAGAATTACTCATTATATTCTCTAGAATATGATTCTTGTGAATCAAAGTGGGAAGATCTTCAGGCAATGAACTTGGATGTTGAAGGCACTGGGATCCTGTTTTTGAGTTCTTTCAGGATCAATTTCTGAGTGATAGGTTGCTTCAGTCAGGTTGTTTCCCTCATGTTTCAATCTAGAGAGGAAAATACATAATAAATCTCATTAAAGGAATTTTTTTTGATTGTCAGAGGAGAGAATTTGTGATTCTTTGATAGCCTGTCTGTCTGTCTATTTGAAGATGGCTGACTGCACAGAGTGCTTTATAAAAGGAGGTGATGTCACCCACACCCCTTAGTCTCTGGGATGGAATGTGACAGAGATATATGAGCCATCTGTGTCATATCCAGGGGAATCTTTCTGAGGCTTTGTGTTGGCAGAGGTGTTTCTCACAGAGACGTCTAATTCCACTTTGACAAGTATCGCTTTTCGCCTCCCCTTGAATGTAGTAGCATGAGTAGTCCCATGTGCCCCAATTCTTCATTTTTGCCTTCACTCATGTTGTCATATTTAGTTTCTTTTACATTTCTAACCCAATTTATTTCAAGTTTGTAGCTGCTGTTCTATTTTAAGGACATAAATGTTCTAATATGTCAAGTGGCTTATACTATATACTTGGGGTTTACAAACAGTCTGCAGAGGCAAACTTCTGCTTGCACACTCAAACAATGAAATGCTTTCTGAATTTCTTAATTAAGTAGTTAATTAAAGGAGAGCTATCGCGAAAATGAAACTGTAATATAAACTTCCTCATACTGAAATAAGAAACTTTCTAAATACAATAAATTCAAAATTCAGTACTGTTTCTGAAATAATCAAGTTTATATTCACTAATTTCAGAAACGGTCAAGTATTTTTAATTGATTGCATTTAGAAAGTTTCTTATTTCAGTATGCTGAAGCTTATATTAAATTTAAATTTTCGCGATAGTTCCCCTTTAAGTTTATTAACTACTGCTACTGAGATCGGGGTCACTTTACTGTTATCACATCGGTGTGCAAAAACTGTACTTTACAGAATAAACATGGATTTAAATAACAATACAGTATTGCTAATAGTCCTATTAATAATATAAACTACCTAATGTTGTAGGCCACCAAAATGCATTTTTCTATAATGGATATTGTATTTCTTGCATCTTGCTTTGATTGCCGAAGTAACGATAGCGAAAATTCGCCAGCGTTCCTTGGCCTGGACGCAACCTCGCACTTTGCAATGGCTGCAAAGCCGTCGCTGGTGAATTTTCGCCGGTTAGGGAATTTGCCCCAAATGCAGTGGGAGACATTTTTTTAAAGGTTTCCAAAAGATTTTCAAAATGTGTCAAAGGTGCAGAAGAGTACAACTGAGCCGTCTTTTGGCGAGACAGAGCATGCATGGTTTAAATACCGTCTGTCTTTGAGTAACTTTGCATGTGAGTGGAAGAATGCATGGAAGGTATTTTAACCACAGTTATCACATTCAGTGACCCACTGGCTCTGTTTAAACCTATTACATGGCAAAACTATGTTTGGTGGGTAATGGTTGCAAATACTAAGGGAACACACATATGGGAGGTGGAAGAGTGAAAAAGTGCCAAATGAATCCCAGAATTTTGCATAAAATATGTGCCTCATTGAGACAAAGATGTTTCTGTTGGATAATGAATCTCAATAAATACATGTGTTAGTAAAGTGGTAACGTTGATGTGGTTAATAAGGTCTACAGATATGTTCATCATTCATTTGCATTTGCCATGATGTTTACTTCATGCAACTACCTTGATATTGATATTAGAGAAAGTGTAAAGGGAAAATATAACCCCCTTTTCGACATGAGCTCATCATGCATATGTAACAAATGTGCATAAACACTGTCAAAAATATATATAAATGTATAGGGAAAGGAAGCCATGATAGTGAGACAATCCATGATCATCAGACAACTCCCCTTAGGCTTAAGGTGGCCATAGACACACAGATCCGATCGTACGAATCGAGGATTCGTACGATTTTCGGATCGTGTGTGGCATGTGCCGACATCTTTCGTCCGGCGGAGATCGGTCGTTTGGTCAATCGGACAGGTTTGATTTTGACCCGACCGATCCCGCCAGAGCTCATGGCACATCGTAATCTGATCGTTCGGCCGCACGGCCGAACAATCAGATTACCCCCGATATAGCCATGCCTGTTAATGGCATATCGGGGAAAGATCCGCTCGTTTGGCAACATCGCTAAACGAGCGGATCTTTGCATCTATGGCCACCATAACAGTGTCATGCAACCTTGTTCCACTGTTAAAGGAACAATAACACCAACAAAGTGTTTTAAAATAAATTAAATATAATGTACTGTTGCCCTGCACTGGTATTTGCTTTAGAAACGCTACTATAGATTATGTGAACAAGTTACTGTGTAGTCATGGGAGCAGCCATTCAAAGCACAGGTTACAAAGCAGATAACAGATGCACTCTGTATAATCCCAATGTATTCTATTACAGAATGTATCTGCTTTCTGCTAAATCGCCTGTGTCTTTTCTCCTTTATCAGCTTGAATGGCTGCCCTTATGGCTACACAGTAACTTGTTAGCCTATTTCCATAAACTAAAGTAGTCTTTCTAGAGCAAGCACATCACATTTACCAGTGCACTATATATTAATTACTTAAAACCACTTTTATTTTTTGGTGCTACTGTTCTTTTAAGTGATGGATTCTGGTTGTGCACATATTTCTGTGAATATCTGTACAGCCCTCTATCCCTTTTATGGGGCTTTAACCAGGTTCATTTAAAGGATAGACATTTTTAAATAAGTATTATAATCTTTATAATTTTTAATTATAATTTTTTCCAATTGAATCATCTGTTTATCTTCCAATCGGCCATTCAAACCAGTCCCGTTGCCTGAGCAAGCAGAACCGTAGCAACCAATTCTAAACTGTAAAGCTTTAAAATAAAAAAATGTTATAAAAGTTAGACACCATAATGAGTTGAAAAACTAAAGACTAACTGCAAATTGTCTTATAATAATAACTATTGCCTATATGTTACTATAAATTCAAGTGATCTGCCCTTTGAGCCGGCATTAAAGGAGAAATAGTAAATACATAGAATGTCCCTTCTGGGATGATGAGACGATCTAGAAAGTTCCTTGAAAAGAAACGGCAGAGAGCTAATGTGTGTGTGTCTGTTTCTGCAATTATGGCTACTACTGCAAATGTCATTGAGTGACAGTAACACAAGAGAGCCACCACCTGTTCTACGTGTACTAATTAAAGATTTTCTGCTGGAAGTAGAAAAGTTATTAGTGAAAGTGAATTTTTACTGGCTGGGGTACTGTGTGGATCTATAAGACTATCAACATTAGCTTTCTTATGCTTGGAATATTCTGTTTTCACTTTTTCTAACCTCCACAGGAAGATACCAGCTATTTATTTATTTGGCACTGCAACCAACTGGCAAGGCAAAATATAATGAAATATCTACATTCGACATTATTCCTTGCATACTATAGAAAACCTTCAGTTCCTTACTTATGCAGCTTAAGAGGCTTACTGCTGTCTGGAATGCGCCCCCAACCCTGGGGTCAGAGTCATAGGGGGTTATTTACTAAACTCCCAATGCAAAAATCACAAAAAAAAATAGATTTTTTTATAATAAAATCAGACTTTTAAAAAATCACAAATTTTTCGGAAATGTATTAAACCCCGAGGATGGAAAAGTCCAATCAGAAAATCCGGCATCTCAGACCTGTCAAGGTTGCATATATGTCAATGGGAGAAGTCCCAATGATTTTTTGTGCACTGGGTTTCGTGCAATACCCAAAGTTTCCGGGCAAAAATCTGAGTTTTCAGGTAAAAAATCTGAAAAAAACTGTGAAAATCGGATGAAAAATCTGAAAAAAAATCTTGAAAATCTGATTTTTTTTCCCGCAAAGCAAATTTTCAGGAAAATATAATAATTAATACACGTAAAAAAACTAGCGGATTTCATCGGAGTTTGTAGCAGAAAATATTGAGATAAATTCAGACTTTTTAAAGGGGATGTTCACCTATGAGTTTTTAGTATGATGTAGAGACAATTTTCAAATGGTTTTCAATTTTTATTGTTTGTGGTTTTTGAGTTATCTAGCTTTTTATTTACCCGCTCTCCAGTTTGGCATTTCTGCAATCTGGTTGCTAGGGTCCAAATTCCCCTAGCAACCATTCACTGATTTGAATAAGAGACTGGAATATGAATAGAAGAGGATCTGACTAGAGAGATGAGTAATAAAAAGTAGCAACAACAATACATTTGTAACCTTACAGAGCATTTGTTTATAGATAGGGTCAGTGACCCCAATTTGAAAGCTGGAAAGAGTCAGAAGAAGAAGGCAAATAATTAAAACTCTATAAATAAATAATGAATAGAATAGAATAAATAAAACAAATAATGAAGACCAATTGGAAGGTTTCTTAGAATTAGCCATTCTATAACATACTAAAAATTACCTTAAAGGTGAACTATCCCTTCAAAGGAGAATTATGTGTTCTTAAACTTATAAACTTTAACAACAATTTGGTTTATTGTAATTTGTATCCTAATAGCTGACCTCATCAAATCATATTAATCTGACAAATACATATCTTATACATAAGTTTACATACTGCATATATGATATATATTTCACATATACATATTGCATACTTGAAGAGGAGTGAGAGTAAAAGACCCACATCTGTCCATTTATTGGCTGAATTACAGCCAAATGGACTCCTGATACTACACCATTAGCCCCGGTACTACGCCATTACCTTTCTGGCAGAGCTAGCGACACAAGCCAACTTACACAGGATAGTAAGGGGAAAGAACCTTGTCTTATTGAGCATGTTCTGGACATGAGTCATTGGCTGGGCTGAGAAAGGTTATGAACCAGTTCACCAATAAAAAGTAGTGGGATGTGCCCTAAACCACAGGCTTATTATACATAAAGAGATCACAGTGCTTCAAAGGAGTTTATGTGTCTGTGATGGATACAGATTTCAGTTGGATTTACACAGCAGGATTATCTATTTCGAGGGTCACTACATCATTATTGAAATACTGTGTATACTGATATTTGTCACATACTGACCCCTGACATTGATACATTTCAGATTATATGTCAATTTTTTCTGCATTCTATAATTACCGAGGCTGCAAAAATGTCCCATGTTTATGTTATATTTTTTCCTTTTACCTAACATGGACTGGGGCAAACATTGTATATTTTTTTTACAGGTATAGGATCCATCTGGAAACCCATTATCTAGAAAGCTTTAAATTACAGGAAGGCAATCTCCCATAGACTTCATTTTATCCAAATAATCCAAATATTTAAAAATCATTTCCTTTTTCTCTATAATAATAAAACAGTAGCTTGTACTTTATCTCAACTAAGATAATTAATCATTATTGGATGCAAAACGAGCCTATTGGGTTTATTTAATGTTTCAATGATTTTCGAGTAGACTTAACATATGATGATCCAATTAATGGAAAGATCAGTTAAAATATAGTGAACCACAGTCTCCAGGGTTATCCTTTTGTTCCGACTCGGTATTCCAGTTTCTCCTCAGTTAGAAATTCACAATGTCAAAGTCCGTATGAGTCAGCGCTATCGCTTGTTGTAGTTCCACAACTTCCCAATGTTACTATAGAGTGTCAGGTTACTCCTTACATTCATCACGTGTGTGCTTTAAGTTGGTACTGCTTCCAAGTTTGGATTTGGTATTGTGGTTTGGCTCCGGCCCAAGTTGCCTCCACACTGTAAAACTTCCGGGGCGTTTGGGGATGACGTCAGCTGCCTTCGCCTTATGCGTTTCGTTGCTTTAGGACATTGCCTCTGATGAAGTCCTAAAGCTATGGAACGCGTAAGGTAAAGGCAGCTGATGTCATCCCCAAGCACCCCGGAAGTGTTACAGTGTGTGGAGGCAACGCGGGCCAAAGCCAAACCACAATACCAAATCCAAACTTGGAAGCAGCACGGACACTCGAGGAGGAGAGGGGATTTGATGTGCCTTTTTTAGAACTACAGAAATCCCGAAGCAACCATTGACAGTCCTATCTTGGTCTTTTCGATGAGTGCTTTTTAAAGTTTAAACATTTGTAAGTTCCCAACTTAAAGCACACACGTGGTGAATGTAAAGTAACATTGGGAAGTTGTGGTACTACAACAAGTGAAATCTACTACACTTATATTTCCCTTTATGCTGCATTCTTGTCCCTCCAAGCTTTTTTAGCGTTGGCTCATAAAAATTTTGACATAAAGGAGAGATCAGTTATCCGGGAAAACCCCAGGTCCCCGAGCATTTTGCATAACAGGTCCCATACCTGTATACAGTATAAGATTCATCACATGGACCATCATAATATAACAAAGCCAAATGGAATACTTAACTGAATCCAGGCAGGATATGGAATGGACAGGAAATGTAGTGCATGGGTATATGATTTTGGGGGCCCCTTCTTTACTCCTGCTGTATATCTAATCCCTGTATTGCTAAGCAGATAAAGCTCAGCACAAAATTCTCCAGCAAAAGGTAATACAATCTACTAAGTCATCACTCTGTCAAGGCAAGAGAGAAAACATTTGGATGCTTATCATGCCTGCTCTGTATAGTAGTGCCAAACCAATCTCTTACCAAGCCCTCTCCTTTTAATGATTCATGCAATGTAACTGTAGCTCTGCTAACATTTACTGAATGCCCTTTATTGCCACATTTGGAGGCTTATATTGTAAAGTTCGAAATTCCTTTTTTAGTAGTCAGGGTCAAACAACAAGACTTACATTATTTATATAGAGTGGAAAAATATTTCACTGCTTCAGTGGAGCTTACGATCTAAGGTCCCATCACATTCATAATAGGGTCAACTTTTATTAGGAGCCAATTGACATACATGTATGTTACAAGAGTTTAGATGGAAACCCATGCAGATCATACAACTTCCTGCACATATTGCCCAAGCCAGAATTGGACCCCAGTGTTGAAAACAGAAGTGCTATCTACTGAGCCACTATACTAACTATTTTCTAAATGCTGATTGGCTATGGGGGTTACTCCACAGGCAGAAAATGCATCATGATAAGTAATGTGGGGTCAACACTCATGATGGGGTCTTACAGTGTAAAGACTGCAATACAGTAATACAGCATATATTATACAAAACAATATAAGTATTTTCTCTTTGTATAGAAATATATAATGCCATATAAAAATATAATCCTTGAAAGTATGGGTTCCTACCCAATAAAGTCTGAGGCAAGATATCACAATGCATTCACTGTTACCTTGCTTCTTGGGGTCCTTGGAACTCCATGGACTTGTCATTTCACCCTGAACTTGTAGGAGTTTCTCTGTTTTCCTCCAACACCCCAAAAACATTGAGGAAGTTTAATTGGCTCTTGATAAAAATGTGTGAATATAATAAGGATTTTAGATTTGGGGTTGCCACCTTTGCTGGTGGTAAAGCCCCCACAAAAGGAGCAGTTGAAAAGGTGTGGGGTTGGCCATTGACATTTGTGGAGTCGTGAAATCGGAGGCAGGGCTAGGATGTCATTGGGTGCAACTGGGCTGATTTTTGGCCAGGTTGCACAAGTCTGAAACCCATATAGGAAATGTTGCACCACACAGCCGCTTGAAAGACCAATGACTGGTGAAAGTCAGTAGAGAGAGTGCTACGGAGCCCTGCAATTTACATTGTTAACCTACACTTGCCTTTCAATGATAATGTTTGAATGTGCCTTGCTAATCTATGGCATGCAATGGATTTCAACCAGATTAGTAGCAGTTGTAACAAAGGTCCTGGTGAAGCCTACTTGGTTTTGACCTGAACAGTTCAGTCTCAACTGTCTGTTCTAAAAAAAAATCTACATATTATGATACTCACCATGATATGTTCTATCAACATGACTAGAAGGATTCAGTGGCACTCAAAGGCTGGTGCAAGTAGGGATATACCCTTGCGTGTTTATTTGCAGAAATAAACACGCAAGGGTATTTCCCTGCTTGCACCAGCCTTTGAGTGCCAGTGAATCCTTCTTGTACTGTTAAATTTGGACGGTGCTGACCCCTTCATCACCGTGCACCAGGTGTCACTTCAGAAGGCTAGGGTGTGCGAGCAGTGCCTCTTTTTCTATCAACATGACTTACAGTAGTTATTATCCAGCACACTTTTTTATTATTACAGAGAGAAAAAGCAAATCAGTCAAAATTGAAAAATTCGCACTGCTGTATTTCAGAGCTTTTTGGATAACTGGTTTCTGTATAATAGTTTCTATACTTTTAATTAAAGCATTGGGCTTACTCATCAGGCAGAATATAGACAGAGCTAGGACTGTCTGGTTTACAACATTGAGAAAAATCGATACAAATCCAGCCAATTGCGTCTAAGTGATACAATAACTCGGGTATCATAGCCCCATCCAACTTTATAGTGCCCACCCCTGACATTATCATGCCCACCCCTTTTGTTCTGGTTTAGCCACAGGAAAAGTTGGCAACCCTTATGGTGCACTAGGAGAGACAGGTAGAAACTGTGCTCTGTTTAATCAGTAATGTGGATTTGGCCTAATTTAATCAGATGAATCCTTAGAAGCCTTGTGCATTTTTTACAGTTAAAATAACAATAGTTGAGATTATTTCAAGCCATTTTTTAGCTTGTACATGTACATAAAAAATATAATGTAGAGGAATGTGGTGAAAGAGAGCTAGCAGGTCTATTCATATTATTGAGCTTATCTGTCTTTTTGTCAACAGCATGCAAGACGAGAATTTAGAAGCTTCTTCGTCTATTTCTCAGATTCTGAGAGAGAACTATAGTGCTGCAACAAGAATACATCAAGAGAGCATAGAACAAAGTCTATCAATCTCTTCATCGCATTCGTATCATCATAGTGTCTGCTCCAGTAGAGTAGATGACCTATGTGAAGCTGATGACCTCACTGATCTTTCTGCTTTTCTGAGCCAGGAAGAATTAGACCAAAGTGTACATTTGGCAAGACAAGCCATTGACCAAGATGGGAACCAGAAAGAAGTACAGACTGATATTAAATGTCCGCCGAGAGAACTAAAAAGACAGTCTAGACCTGTTGTAAGACCACCAGTGACCACACCGAGCAAACCAACACTCAATGACAAAGAAGAAGAGTTAAATTTTTATCAGGGACATGTCATAAAAGGGTCGAAAAACTCTACAGAGGGAACGAAAGATTTGAAAAAAACACAGAGAACAACCCCATATGGAAATGAAACAGAATCGAAAAAGGAATTTCTGAATAAAGCTGCAGATTTTATTGAGGAGCTATCTTCACTTTTCAAAGCCAATAGTTCCAAAAGAATTAGGCCTAAGACGTTAAAAAATCGAAGGAGCAAACGCGACTTAAAAAGCGGGACACCTGAGCAGGAAATCTCTAATTACACTAGCCAGTTAGAAAATCGAGAGAGGCCTCACTACATGCCAGAAAAGACAGAAATAAACACTACTATCTCTGAGGAGGCTAATAGTTTGGAAGCATTGGATCCAGAATCTGAAAAGGAGTCTTTGCAAGTTGAAAACGATACTCAGTGTTCCTCTTTTTATTTTGAAGAGGCAGTTGGGCGACCTCCAAATTTTATTCAGAAATTAAAAAGTAGGGAAGTTACTGAGGGGAGCAAAGTGCAGTTGGACTGTATTGTGGTTGGATTTCCAACACCTGAAGTAAGGTACATATTCTTATTTCATATTTCCATTTCATATTATTGGGGACAGTTATGAATTTGGGTACCTGTTTAAAAAAAGTTGCATAATTGGATATTCAGATTGACAATATTGATTACAATCAATGAATGATTACAATGTTTTAATTGATCTTCACGAAAGGTGAAGTCAGCTTTTCATCACATTCTGACACTTCTCCTGAGCTCTTAGAGGATGGTGGGCCAAAGTTAATTATAGATGCAAGAGGATGCTATCGTCAGAATTAGCACTATGTTAGCCATCTTGCTCTTTTTAGGGAAATCATTAAGGAATGTTGGCTGTTAATCAAATTTGATTTCTTACACTGTAATCAAATAACAAAAAATTGGACTCAGTATTGTTTAATTAATCAGTAACAAATATAACAAATATCCAATCCCACACAGAACAGGTATGGCTGTAATTGGACGGTCTTTTTGTTGTAGGGGTATTGCTTTCACCGGTGAAACATTTTGGAGCAGTGTTGCTGTATGTACATAATCATCCTTAAACCAGGCTCTTTTGTGTACCTCCAAACCTAACCAGCTTAATATTTCAGCATCTCTATAGTAGTAACGATCCAGTCCTTCAAAGTTGTCACAGAAACACACCACCATCTTGGATTTTGTTAGGAGTGTCAGTGGCACTGCACGTTGGCAGCTGTTGAAAAGCTAAGCTTGAGGGTCATTGCAAATCATCAAGCAGAAAATGAGGCTGGCCTCTCATAGAGGCTGATGCTACAGGGCTAATTATTAAATGAAGATGCTAATTGCACTGGTTTATGGGCTTCTGCATACTAATAATCTGATTTAATTACTAATCAGTCTTGTATTGCGACATTTATGTTCTGCATATAGTATATTGTGAGTAGGTTCTCTAAACTCAGGAAATTGACAGCAGCACGTGGTATTTGCTGGGAATCAGCAGAAAAGAAGATCAGGAGCATCTTTGGAGGCACAGATCTTTACAGCTACAAGACTGTGGTTGCCTTGGGCTGGTATAGAAGCCTAATACATAATGCCCACATTTCTACCCTACTTCTTTGTTAAGCTTTTGTTCTCTTTTAAAGATGATATAAACCTTCCATAGAAGTGCTGCTTCTCAATATTTTGCAGGATTACAATTATTAGTATTCAGTAACATGCTAGTAAGGGTTAAAGCTTGTTGGAGGCTGTAGTAAAGCAACCATAGAGTTGTATTCTGAGAATAACACAATGTTAACACTTTTTTGCAGTTCTCCAGGGTCAGTGATATTTAAAGCAATACTGACACGTTCCTATAAAAATCATAGGAACATGTCAGTATCAAGTAAATGCTGCACCCCTAACCATTCCCCTCTAAGCACCCTGCAAAGCCACCCCAGCCCCCGCAAACCTGCATTCACCTGACCCTCCGACACAGCTAGAAGACCTTCTGAGCTGTTTCAGTGACATTGGGCTGGGAGCGATTCTTCCAAAGGCTAGTTATGAATGAAAACAGGAATTCAGCCTATGGAAGGATTGCTCCGCCCCAGCCCAGCGTCACTGAAGCAACCCGGAAGATCTATTAGTAGTGTCAGTGGGTCGGCAGCACACAGGTTCGGCTTTGCAGGGGGCTTTTCGGGGAACGATTACGGGTGCAGCATTTACTTTATACTGACACATTCCTCTGACTTTTAAAGGAACATGTCAGTATCTCTTTAATGTTAGAATATCCTCCAATGAGAATTATTCTTCCACGGTTTAAACTTGACTTTCTGTCCTGCTTTCATACGATTGACCTGCTGAGGCCTTTTGATCAGGCCCCTTACAATAAGCATCATAGACTTTACATCTTATGACAGGAAAGCCGTGAAATGTTTTATTTTTAAGTAGATCGGGACGCCTAAACAAAGTTCTATTTTTGTGATGTTTTATTGCAGTGTGGCAATTGTAATTGTTATCCCAAAATGTTGGTAGGTGTGCTTTAGAAGGCTGCTGGGGTTGTAGTTCACAAATACATAAGATTAAGCAAGCTGGGTATGAATTCCCTAAAACTAAATTATGATGTAAAGTTTGCCTTTAAATATATGACCAGTAAATGCTTCTTGATCAAGGTTGGTATAGGCAACCAAACCTGTAGCACCTTTTATCACATAACCAATGTTAGTGCTGTGGTTCCTTTGCAACTGAGTAATGTAAAGAGCCATTTTATTTTAATTCACTATGGGCCACAAAGTCTCAATGGAAGTGTTGGAAATAAAATGGGTTATAAAATGGTCATCTGCAAAGCAACAGGTTTCCACATAATACAGATATGGGATCAGTTATATGGAAACACATTATCCAGAAAGCTCAGAATTACAGGAAGGTCATCTCCCAAATGGTCAAATTCACTAAAGTGCGAATCGCCTAACGCTAGCGCAAATTCGCCAGCGTGATGTCATTTTGTTACTTCCCCCGATTTACTAACGGGTGCTGTCGTAAATTCGCCACTATTGGACCTACTCTAGCGCTACATCGCACCCTTACGCCAGGCGAAGTTGCGCTATGGCGAAGGGACGTAACTACGCTAATTCACTAGCTTGCGCATTTTACTGAACGTTACCTCTTGTGCCAGTCTTGCCTTCACCACCTCAGACCAGGCGAAGTGCAATAGAGTAGATAGGGATTGCTTCAAAAAAAGTTGAAATTTTCTCTAAGTCCCAAAAAACGCTGGAGTCTTTTCCTTTTTTAAGGATGATAGGCTGAAAAAGATTGTAAATTTTTTTGGGGGTACCCTCCTTCCCCCCTACATTTCCTAACATATGGCACCTAAACTATACAGTGGGCACATGTATAGGGCAAAATAACAACTCTATTTTATTTTATGAAGCTTTCCCAGGCTTGTGTAGTGTAATGTATTTTCTGCTACATATACGTCCATTCAACTTTAACTTGGCGCTGTATGCAAATTAGGCATCGCTAGCGTAACTTCGCTTTGCTTGACGAATTAACACTAGAGCAACTTTGCTACCTTTCGCCTCCCTGGGTGCAACTTCGGATTTTTGTGAATTTGAGCAGCCCTGGCAAAACTATGTCTGGTGAAGTGCGGCAAAGCTGTCGCTAGAGCATTTTCGTTGCTTAGTGAATTTGCCCCCATGTCTCTTGAACGCGCCAATACCAAATATATATATAGTTTTATGGCGATTTCTATGGAGATTTCTCTCAGTTCCACAAAACTGCATTCTTCTGATTTCAGTTCTGTTATTCCAGATACTGTAAATCAACACATTTCCAGCATTTTATAATGGGTAAAGGTACAAAAAAAACCCTTTAAATTATTTTTTTAGTGAAGATCCAAATTATGGAAAGATGCCTTTTTCAGGAAAAGCCCAAGTCCCAAACATTCTCACATACCTGTACAGTAGATAACACTGTAGTGACAATGCAACTAGTGTATTTAGTAAATGTGCTGAATCTAGGAAATTTGCCACCTAATAATCTTTGGCAGTCATTTCCACTCCAAAATCTGATCCCATTGTCTGACCAGCAATTCATTAATTTAGGGGGTTATTTATCAAAGGTCCAGTTTTGGAGCTTTGTGAGATTTTCTATACCTTGAATAAACTCACAACTCAAATGTTTTCTAATTTGTGAAAGAACTTGAATGTAAAAAAACCTGAATTGGTGAATTTGCAGTGAATTTGTGGTGAAAAACCGAGTTTTCGAGCAAAAACCACAGAAAAAAAACAGAACATCATGAAGGCTATTAACATCTTCAAATGGTTCAAGGGACATCTGCCATTGACTTCTACATGACCTCGACAGGTTTTAGCTGGAGTATTTTTGGATTCTAGCTACTTCCAGCTTTGGGGTATAATAAATCTTGAAAAGTTTTCACTGAAAACTGCCCTTGAAAAACTTGACTTGAATAATGATAATTCTGCCCCTTAGTGTCTGCCTAGAACAAAGCATGCTATGTTTTTTGAAAATTTAGAAATGGAGTTTTTTATTATTCAGAATTTGACAGAGTATGTCTTTTGAAATAAAATTCTCCCCATGTATTGTCCAGCAGTACTGTTGTATAGAAATTCACCTTGTATGCCTTTATGTTATAATATGTAGGCTAAGTATTACTAAAGTTCTTTATATATTTAGTGCTGATATCTTCCCTGCTCCAGAGAAACTTGCAGTGTAATGTCTCTATTACATTCTCACACGCACACTTTAAGGTCAATTTTATCAGGAGCCAGTTAAACTGCTTCTATGTTTTTGGAGGGTGGGAGGAAACCTGATAACCCAGAGGAAACCCACACAAGCACGCGGAGAACATACAAATTCTGTACGGATAGTGACCTTGCTGGAGTCAAACCTTAGAGCCCCAGCATTGCTGGATCTGTATTCAATCCATAAACGCAGTATTCAGAAAGCTCCAAAATATAACAATGCCATCTCGCATGGGGCATATTTAGCGAACATCCTCTTACTTTATTTCCTTGTTTTTTAGAAAGATTTAATGTTCATGGAAACTTTTCAGAAAAAGTAATAAAAAGATTGAGCCTTGATAAATCTGTGCCATAATATCCTATATAAACCGAAAGTATTTCTTCACGTACAATGCACTTGATGTTAACTGAATTACTATAAATCCACGATGCTCGCAATGCACAATTCTGTTTTTTTTTTAATATTTTTAGTAACCTTGAAGCACAGTTATCCAAATTATGGATGGACCCCTTATTCTGGATGATAACCCATACTCAGGGGCAGATTTACATAGGGTCGAATATCAAGGGTTAATTAACCCTCGATATTCGACTGCCGAATGTAAATCCTTCGACTTCGAATATCGAAGTCAAAGGATTTACCGCAAATAGTTTGATCGAAAAATTTTGATCGAACGATTAAATCCTTTGAATCGTTTGTTTCGAAGGATTTTAATCCATCGATTGAACGATTTTTCTTCAACCAAAAAATTGATAGAAAGCCTATGGGGACCTTCCCCATAGGCTAACAAGGCACCTCGGTAGGTTTTAGGTGGCGAAGTAGGGGGTCGAAGTCTTTTTTAAAGAGACAGTATATCGACTATAGAATTGTGGAATAGTCAAACGATTTTTAGTTCGAATCGACGTTGTAGTCGAAGGTCGAAGTAGCCAATTCGATGGTTGAAGTAGCCAAAAAAACATTCAAAATTCGAAGTTTTTTTTATTCTATTCCTTCACTCGAGCTAAGTAAATGGGCCCCTCAGTGTCATAACTAGACTAGTCATGCCCTAGCTACAAAAGCTAATTTAACTCACATTCCCTTCAGTAGTATACAAGTGATTTGGGATATAACATTACCTGTTCGGGCATAATATATAGACACAGGACATAGGTTGGAAATGGAATATGCAAAAGGATCCACCTACTATAGATTGAATAGTAAAATTGGAACTGTAGTCCAGTTTTATCTGGCACAGAGGAGGAGTAAAGACTGACAGGTGGCTTCCAGTCCTGACTATTCAAACATATAGATATATGGAGCTGAGTTTGGCCAGTGGAGAAAACCAAAACTATGATATAGGCCTAATGACCTTTTTGTAAATTTGGTGTGAACTCACCTTTTGGTGTTTAATTTGTAGTTTGTTCATTTTTTGGTGTAGTGGCAGACTGGGGGGTCCTGGTCCACCGAGGCCACATCCCTGGGCTCCTATACCACCCCTACTGCCCCCCTGACCCCCTGTTTTCCGCAGGCCTAGTCTGACCCTGCATTGGTCTGGACCCCCTATAGCTTGCAACCAGGGATGCACCGAATCCACTATTTTGGATTTGGACGAACCCCTGAAAGATGCATCTGAATACTGAACCGAATCCCAATCTTAATTTGCATATGCAAATTAGGAGTGGGAAGGGGAAAGCATTTTTTACTGTTTTGTGACACATGAGTCACAAGTCACGTGATTTCCCTCCCCGCCACTAATTTTTTATGCAAATTCGGATTCGATTCGAGAAGGATTCAGCCGAATCCGAATTCTGCTGATAAAGAATCTTGCCCAAATCCCGAACCAAATCCTGGATTTGTTGCATCTCTACTTGTAACATGGTTAAGCATAGAATTAAGATGGCCATTCATGGAAAGGCATTAGGGGTCATTACTAAAACGTAAAGTGCTCAATGCAGAGAGCATTTCTGCCCAGGGTCTGACTGCACTCAGCACGTTTCAACAGATTAAAAAAAACTGCAAGGGCCAGACCTGCATCAACGGGCACAAAGACATTTGTCAATTTTTGTAGGGAGGAAGTCAAACTGGTAAACGGTAAAATTAACCACTATTACCCGCTAAATCAGCCACTCCTGACCTTATTGACACCGTATTAGTCCATATATAAGAAGCAATGCATCAAGTCTTTTGTGCCCTTCAGCATGTATATAATCAAGAAATGTCTGGGTCCCACAGCAAACTCTTTGTATGAGGCTTAGCGATCCCAAGAAATCCCAAATGTCATAGTTATTTTTGTCTTTTTTTACATCATAAAAACCTATGAAAATGTGCCATTAAAATATGATTTCTGCATCTTTACTATCACTCTATTCTGTACACATCCATTTTACCAAGAAGATTTGTTTCTTCTGTATTATAAACCCCCTCAAAATCAGTTTATATGCCCCATAAATAAACATGTTTTCTAGGCGGTGTAAACATTTCACGGCTGTTTTTGTGCATAGCATCTTTCAAAACAGGTCCTAAAATGATATGATGCATTTTAGCAGCTGTGCCTGGTAATGTATCTTTAGGCCACTACCGAAGTCAAATGACCAGTTCTGCTGATAAAAAAATTGAGAGGCATCCAGCAAACACGTGTACATAAGATTAGAATCCTGTCCAGCTAAAAGCACAGCGGAGGAAGCTCAAGGCTCAGCACCAATGCTATAAATGCCATTGGCTTCACTTTTCAGTTCGAGTACATTTGCCAATAGTTAATAACAGCAGTAAGCTTATGAAAGTGCTGGAAGTTTGCAATTTTAGTCTTTTTAACTTCAATTTACTATGATAAACAACAAACTTTTATCATTTCTTCTTTACAAAAAGAAACAATACTGTACATCGGTAGATATTTGGGGGTAAATTTACTAAGCGGCCAAAATTCACCAGAGACGGCTTTGCAGCCATCGCAACACTTTGCCAGGCGAAAATTCGCTCAGACAACACTTATTTACTAAAATGCGAATTTGCGTTCAGGGTGCCGAACGCTGTAAAATTTTCGCTAGCGTTACTTCGCCAATCAAAGCGAAGATGCGATAGCATTCAATTATGCCTATCCTTAGAGGTCTTCGCTTATGTTAATTTGAATATGGCGAGAAATTATTTTGTGAAGTTGAATGGACGTATATGTTGCAGCAAATACATTACACTACACAAGTCCAGGGAACCTTAAAGGAAAACTATACCCCCCAAAATGAATACTTAAGCAACAGATAGTTTATATCAAATTGAATGACATATTAAAGAATCTTACCAAACTGGAATATATATTTACATAAATATTGCCCTTTTACATCTCTTGCCTTGAACCACCATTTCGTGACTCTATCTGTGCTGCCTCAGAGATCACCTGACCAGAAATACTACAACACTAAGGGGCAGATTCACTAAGGGTCGAATTTCGAAGTTAAAAATACTTCGAAATTCGACCCTCGAATTGAAATCCTTCGACTTCGAATATCGAAGTCGAAGGATTTAGCGCTAAACGTTCGATCGAACGATCGAAGGATTTTTCGTTCGATCGAACGATTAAAGCCTTCGAATCGAACGATTCGAAGGATTTTAATCAAACAATCGAAGGAAAATCCTTCGATCAAAAAAAGCTTAGCAAGCCTATGGGGACCTTCCCCATAGGCTAACATTGACTTCAGTAGGTTTTATCTGCCGAAGTAGGGGGTCGAAGTTTTTTTTAAAGGGACAGTACTTCGACTATCGAATGGTCGAATGATTTTTAGTTCGAATCGTTCGATTCGAAGTCGAAGGTCGAGGTCGAAGGTCGAAGTAGCCCATTCGATGGTCGAAGTAGCCCAAAAAAACTTCGAAATTCGAAGTTTTTTTTATTCTAACTCTTCACCCGAATTTAGTGAATCGGCCCCTAACTGTAACAGGAAGAAGTGAGGAAGCAAAAGGCAGAACTCTGTTAATTGGCTCATGTGACCTTACATGTGGTTTGTATGTGTGCACAGTGAATCGTACGATCTCAGGGGGCGGCCCTTATTTTTTAAAATGGCAATTTTCTATTTATGATTACCCAATGGCACATACTACTCAAAAAGTATATTATTATGATAATGGTTCATTTACATGAAGCAGGGTTTTACACATGAGCTGTTTTACTCAGTATCTTTTAATAGAGACCTACATTGTTTGGGGGGTATAGTTTTCCTTTAATAAAGAAAATAGAGTTGTTATAATGCCGTACACATGAGCCCACTATATAGTTTATGTTCCATATGTTAGAAAATGTATGGGGGTTATCCCAAAAGTACTTTTGCAGGCTATCATTCTGAAAAAAGGAAAAGACGCCAGCGTTTGTTGGGAACTTTTTCCACTAAAAATATAATGTAAGAATGAGGAAGATTTATGCACTCCAGTGCACTTCGCCTGGTCTGAGCTGGCGAAGGTAAGTCTGGCAAAAGAGGTAACGTTCAGTAAAATCTGCATCTTAGTGAATTTGCGGAGTAATGACCATTCGCCAGAGCGAAAATTTGCCTGGCGTCTGTCTCTTTCGCTAGCGAAGTTACACCTGCGCCCGTCAGTAAATCGGCATAGTGCCTGAAAGTGGTAACGCTGGCGAATCTTCGCCAGCATTAGTCACTTTGCGCTTCAGTAAATCTGCCCCATAGACTCTTCTATGGTTTCAGGGATATCCAAAACAAACAAAAAAAACTTTTAACCTCACACAAAGGGAATTGTCCATTGAGCATCACAGAACCTTCAGAATGGATGATAAGAATCAGAAGGTTTAGGATATTTCAGAAAAACAAGAACTGTTCTCAAAGGCGTGGTTCAACTTTAGGTTAACCACTCATCCTTCTATTCAGGCCATCTCCTGTTGCTATTCCAATCTTCCATTCAAACGAATGCACGGTTGCTAAACTAATTTCAACCAGATTACTGAAATTGCAAACTGGAGAGCTGCTGAATAAAAAGCTAAATAACAAAAATAACAACTAATAAAAAATGTAAACTAATTACAACTTGTCTCAAAATATTACTCTTGGCATTATACTAAAAGTTAACTCAAAGGTGTACAACCCCTTTGAAACAGTGCAAACAAAAATAATGTTTTTTTTTATTTACAAACAGTTCAGCCTCTGGCTGTGACCTTTCGCAATGGAATACACCATTATTCTCTTGAGAAAGGTCACAGTCATTAACTGAAATGTTGGATTTATACCTGTAAATGTAAAACATTTTTATTTTATATTTGCACAAGACCAAGTGAGTGCGGTATTTATTATTACACTATTTGTTACCAGCACCCAGCCATAAGTTATATCTAGTGATGGGCGAATTTGCAAAACGGCGCCGGTGTCTCGTTTTTGATGCTGGTTAGAGATGGCGCGAACTGTTCGCCGGCGAACTTGTTCGCGCGAACATCGGGTGTTCGCGCTCGCCGGAAGTTCGCGAACGTCGCGCGACGTTCGCCATTTTGGGTTCGCCATTGTTGGCGCTTTTTTTTGCCCTCTCACCCCAGACCAGCAGGTACATGGCAGCCAATCAGGAAGCTCTCCCCTGGACCACTCCCCTTCCCTATAAAAACCGAAGCCCTGCAGCGTTTTTTTCACTCTGCCTGTGTGTGCTGAAGAGATAGTGTAGGGAGAGAGCTGCTGCCTGTTAGTGATTTCAGGGACAGTTGAAAGTTTGCTGGCTAGTAATCGTGTTGATACTGCTCTGTTATTGGAGGGACAGAAGTCTGCAGGGGTTTGAGGGACATTTAAGCTTAGGTAGCTTTGCTGGCTAGTAATCTACCTTCTACTGCAGTGCTCTGTATGTAGCTGCAGTGGGCAGCTGTCCTGCTTCTGATCTCATCTGCTGACTGCTGCAATAACAGTAGTCCTTGTAAGGACTGCTTTTATTTATTTTTTTGTTCCAATACAGAGCAGTATCAAGCAGATTACTAGCCAGCAAACTTACTATCATCTGTCCCTGAAATCACTAACAGCTCTCCCCCTACACTATCTCTTCCAAGCACACACAGGCAGATTTTTCAGATACATTTTTGCCCTTGATCCCCCTCTGGCATGCCACTGTCCAGGTCGTTGCACCCTTTAAACAACTTTAAAATCATTTTTCTGGCCAGAAATGTCTTTTTTAGATGTTAAAGTTCGCCTTCCCATTGAAGTCTATGGGGTTCGCGAACCGTTCGCGAACCGCTCGCATTTTTGCGCAAGTTCGCGAATATGTTCGCGAACTTTTTTTCCGACGTTCGCTACATCCCTAATGCTGGTATCCGTTTTTGGACGCCACGTCCGTTTTTTGGGACACCGGTGCACATTCGATTGTGAATTTTCACAGCGGTTTTGCGAATTATTCGCCAGCAGCGAATCAGGGGAATTTGCTGCGAATTTGTGCCTGCCGAATAAATTAGCCCATCACTAGTTATATCTGATCTGTCCAGAACTGTCCAGAGCTGGCAAATATTAGATTGGCACATACTGTATTTTGAGATGGAAATTCACTACAATTATCACCAAAAGTGAAGAGAATGTGAAATAGAAGATACCTCCAAAATATGCAAACTCTAAAGAATACTCAATAGCAGTAACCTATTATTAAATCACCATTCGCTGAAATGCCTTTGTATGGAGCTAATTAGCTCACAAAAATTTACAATTTATAGACCTCACTTCTTAGCAACTAACTCAACATAATTTCAGTTTATGGGGTTTTACATGAGTTACTGTTAAGGTTGCTCCAAATTCTCTATTTTAGGATCCTGTATCTTTCATGAAGGAATCGACCGAATGCTGAGCCAAATGCGAACCCTAATTTGCAAATGCAAATGGTTAAAGAAAAAATCAGGCAATTTTCTTGTTCTCATGATGAAAAGTCACAAGATTTTAAAGATTTGGATTCAGTTCAGCCAGGCACTTGGATTTGGTCTAATTCTGCTGAAAAAGGCAGAATCCTGGCCAAATCCCACATGAATTCCTGGATTCAGCGCATCCCTATTTACAATGCTGTAACATGATCTTTTCAATGCATTATCCAGCACTAATATGTCTACATGACATGAATATGCTTATACTTCTCTTTTCTGATCAAACTCACAGTGCTGAGTGATTGTCCCAGAGGCTGCCTGTTCATGTTCTACGCCCACCAGACCACCTGTTTATTCTTTCTGTCTACACATTGATCGTTCTTTTTGTGGTGAAGGAACCCACATCTTTCTCCATTACAGTCTGTGCAAATGATTTAATACTGGAGCCATCAACTCTTCTCTAATTTACAAAAAATATTCTATATCCAATTGTTCATTGACAAATTCTTTACAAAGTCCACAAAGCCATTG
Organism: Xenopus petersii; assembly: GCA_038501925.1. Classification (NCBI taxonomy): domain Eukaryota; kingdom Metazoa; phylum Chordata; class Amphibia; order Anura; family Pipidae; genus Xenopus; species Xenopus petersii. The sequence goes on from CM076684.1 coordinate 104,947,900, forward strand.
ACCCTAACCTTCTATTTTTTATCATGACAGATATTTACCCATACCTCCCAACATTTGGGAAATAGAAAGATGGATAAAAAGTTGGGCCGCGCGTAGCACATTAAAATTATTTTACCACGCCCATTTTTGGAGGCCACACCTCCTAATTACCATGTTCATTTTAGAACATTTGGCAGGTTATGAAAGTTTGAACACATTTCTGTGGTTTTTCAGTTATTACAGTTTTGCTAATGAAGGTAAATTGCCCTTTAAGCTGTGAGTCTAAGTTCTTCCAAGAGACATTTTTGTCTTAATTGTTACAATTACTTATTTGCTTATTTCAAGATTGTTACAAAAGTATCTACGTGCACCTGGTGGCTGTTCTGGGCTCTCTGCCAAAAGGCAATTAAGTTAGAAACATATCTTTTTCTGGCTGTTCAGTGCAGGAGATGAAAGAGAAAGTCGGGACATTTCAGTAACAATCCAGGACTATGGGTTGAGCTGTCAAAAGCGGGACTGTCCCGATCAAAACAGACCAATGATTTACCAGCACTTATTCAAATGAAATACACATTTTTTAAACATTAGTATGATGAATCTGGCTAGTACTAATTATCCTTTTTTGCCTATTGTTTTTATTAGAGTATGTGTGTGTGTGTGTGTGTGTTTTTTTGTTAGTGATAGCTCTAAACAGGGCAAAGTTTGAAAATGAAACCAAAGTCGCATTCTACGTATGACTCGTGCAAGCACAATCAAAACAAATTTCCAGATCACTGTATAATGAGCTGCTTCTTATCTTGCAACCTAAGATGCTGCAGCTGTAGGAAGGGAGGGTGTTTGCTTATATTATTAACATGTATTTATATAGCGCCAACATATTTCATAGCACTGTGAAGTAAATGTGTTTATACAACTAAATCACATGAATTACATACATAGAACATATGGAGTTACATACATCACAATCAATACCAGTACAAAAGGTGAGGAAGGCCCTGTGCAGAAAGAGCTTACAATCTAAAGGTAATGGAATAATATACAAGGTGGGAGAGTGGACAAGATCAGAATTAAGTGGGTGAGAGATGTGGTACTGTATGTGGTATTGCATTTGTTAGTTAAGAGTGAGGGCTTCTCTAAATAAGTGCATTTTAAGAGATTTCTTGAAAGCATAAAGGTTGGAAGAAAGTCAGACAGACTGTGGGAGAAAATTCCAGAGGAGGGGTGCAGTCCTTGCAAAGTCTTGAATGCGAGCATGTGAGGAGGTAACGAGAGAAGAGTTGAGTAGCAGGTCAGTAGAGGAGCATAGTAAGCGGTTTGGTGAGTTATGAAGTGCTTTGAATGTCAGGGTCATTAATTTGAATTTAATTCTGAAGAGTAGTGTAGTGGAAGTAGTGGAAGCCAGTGCAGGGATTGACAGAATGGTGAGGCAGAGGAGGAGCTGTTGCTGAGGTGTATGAGCCTCTCAGCAGTGTTCATTATGGACTGGAGAGGTGACAGTCTCTGGTGGGGAAGGCCAATTAAAAGAGAGTTACAGTAGTCTAGACGTGAAATGACGAGAGAGTGAATAAGAATTTGGGCAGCATCTTGGGTGATAAATGATCGTATTTTGTATATGTTCCATAGGTGGAAGTGACATGATTTAATAACTGACTTGATATGAGGAGTGAATGACAGGGCAGAATCTAGGATAACTCCAAGGCACTGGGCCTGGGGAGATGGGGTGATAGTGGAATTGTTAGCTATGATGGATACTTCCAGCATGTTACTGGTGTTAGTTGAAGGAAAGAGAACCATTTCTGATTTAGAGAGGTTTAATTCAAGGTAGCATTGCGACATCCAAGTAGAGATAGTGGACAGGCAGGAGGAGACCCGAGTTAGGAATTCTGGTTGAGAACAGGAGAGGATAGATAGATCTGAGTATCGTCAGCATAGAGATGGTGGAAACCATACGAGGGAGGAAGTATAGAGGGAGAATAATAAGGGTCCCAGGACAGAACCTTGAGGAACCCCAACAGAAAGAGGTAGAGGAGAAGATGCTACTCCGTTGTAGGAGATACTGAAGGAACGATTGATGAGGTAAGAAGAGAACCAGGACAGGGCTGTGTCACGAAAGCCAAACGAATGGAGGAGAAGGAGAGGGTGATCTACAGTGTCAAATGCAGATGAGAGATCAAGCAGTATTAGTAGTGAGAAATTTTTGTTGGCTTTAGCTGTTAAAAGGTCATTAGTTAGCCCGGGTCAGGGCAGTTTCAGTGGAGTGTTGTGGTTTAAAACCAGATTGTAGGGGGTCCAGCAGGTTATTGTCAGAGAGGAATGAGGTTAGTTGGTTGTAGACTAGGCGCTCAAGTAGTTTAGAGATGAAAGGTAGCAGAGAGATAGGTCTTAGGTTGTCAAGATTGGAGGGATCAAGAGAGGGATTTTTCAGAATGGGGGTGACAAGAGCATGATTTATTTGAGAAGGAAACAGTTGAGAGCTAGAGATTAATTAGATGAGTTAAGGTTTTGATTAGACAAGGATTGGTATTGCGGAGAAGTTTTGAGGGAATAGGATCAAGTGGGCAGGTGGTAAGGTGAGAAGAGGCCAAAAGTTTTGAGACTTCCTCCTCAGTGAGGTTGAGTCGTAATGTCCCTTCTGATAGTGTCAATTTTGTCAGCAATATCAGATGGGCATGGAAGTGCTGGTGAAGGGGAAAGGAGAGTGTTAAAGGTGGAGAAAAGTTGTGCCGATTTTATACACAAAGGTTCTCATTGCACTGCTGATTATCTTGGAAGTAGAATGTGCCTTTACTTTCATTTTCAGGGGTTGTCCTGTTTAGTGCAAGACATGACAAATAAAAATACATATTTCCTACTAAACAATAAGCAAAAATTATGTTCAGCAATTAGTTCTGTAAGTTACAGTGTTATTCTTTGTGTGTGATAAACAGTTTTCACTGCTGTTATAAAGAGAGTCATCCACTTTGTTCCACTAACTGCATTGCCCACCCTCTTTACTGTATATTTGCTTTCTGTGAGGGCATCATTTTTTTTGGTAACTTAATTTTTTATTGAAAGAGATAAAGTCATATGTTAACAACTTCAGAGGTGGAGATTTCATTTGTGAATGCTGTAATGAACAAATGGCCCTGCCCACCTTGTATACACATGAAATCACTCCTGTTAAAGCCTTAAATTGCACTGTGATACACATTGTTACCTTCAATCTAAGCACTGTGTGTGCTACTCTGCAATTTGGCCGCCATTGAGGTGTGATTAGCTCTTGAAGTCAAGTGTATCTAAAGTGGATTATGTGGACATAAACTATTTAAGGATATGCTTCTTGCAGAAGGTGAAGTTTAGCTGGCATTTGAATTGGGTTCCAGAAAGGAACTGATTAAACAGTAGGTGGTGGAATGTACTAAAGGATGGGAGTAATAGAGGACATACAGATCTTTAAGTAGAGCACATGGGTGTGAAGAGACACATTTAGACAATTAATTTAGATCTGAGTGGGCGAATGGTCCACAGTACTGGTCTAACAAAACCTCACTAAAGCAATTCGATTTTCTTGTCCTTGCCAGATTGGCTATATTCTCTCCATTCTCTTAGCATGCATCTATATGTGGAGTTTATAACTGGAGGAAAAGGGCATCAAAGTTCTCACTGAGCTGAATGAAAAATCTCTATACCCCATAAAGACTCATGATAAACCTTTGTATATAATAAATACCTTATGAGTTAAGACTTAAGACACTAATGAGCTAGAATGAAACACAAAACTCCAGGCAGTGTTTTAAGGAAACATAAAGGAACATAACGCTAATATTTACTGCAGGACCCATAGCCTTTGGGACAGGACCTGTTGAGATAGGAAGTCAGAGGATCTTTTTGTTATCCACACCCAGCCCTGGGGCCTCCCACTATTTGCTTCTTATACTTCATTACCTCTACTAAACTGTACTTGGGGTTACAGAAGTGGGGAAAAGGCATGACTTATGGTGCCCATATGGAAGGTTGTATAGTTTATTTTCATATTTGCTTATTTGACTGTACATCTGGCAGGTAACAAGGACCACATTAGTTCGTTCGTATAGTTCTTCTAAGGTCCCCATTACATGGGCGTCCACAGAAAATTTTCCAGGGGAGTGCAATATCATCAAGCCAAAACAACTTGTTTTCTAAGAATAAACCTGAATACAATAACTAGGTGCCAAGTTTGTAGGAGATCAATTTATTGGCAAAGGCCCTAAAGTCACTCACAACTACAACATTACTGTATAACTAGGGGGCTTTTTATGTAGAGAGTATAAAATAAGAAAATCTGCTGCGCATAGAGCTGTGAAAAGTTTTGACTATGTGCACTTTGCGAACACACACTTAAATACAACACTCATTCTACCAAAATATACCCCTGCCATGCCAGTATAGTTACAGTACTACAGAAATTGGATAAGCCATTATAATCACTAAATAACATAGTTAATAGGCATTTTAACCCCAGATGGACCCCAAAGAGGCCAGTGAGATCACTGAAAAATGGCCAATGAGCACTCCATTAACTCTTGATATTCCAGCATAATGAATGCGGAAATGGATAGACTGAAAGCATTTCCTCATCTACACTTGCACAGGAAGAATGCCAAAACCAAAGTTCTTCTTTTCTGCTGTTCCCACTCTGCTTGTCAACAGTGGAATGCACAGCCATCTTGGATTTTTTTTTCTCTAGAAGCAGAAGAACTGAGGACAGGCAGAGCAACATGGGACATTTAAACAGACATCTAGGACAGAGGGCTGCGGGTTGTGGAAGAAGCTGTGGGAAAAAATACCGGCCTTCCTATATTTTTATATTTCCTCCTCATTAATCACATTGGCATCATTTTTATCAGCCAGGGTGGCATAATATTGTTTAAAGATTGGGATCGAGCTGGAATCGAACCAACGACCTCAGGATTACAATTAACCTTTGTCAGACAGGGCTATAACTATGACATCATCTTGTATGCAAATAGGTCACTGTTACAGCCCAGTCTAAGGCATTTGGAACTAGCGGTCCATTCAATAGCACAAGGGAAGAGAGTATTGTAAAGGTTAACAGTAATCCATTACAGTGTTATGCAGCTTTATCTTATGCCACACTCAACCAGAGAGGGCACTGTACAAGAAAGTTAAAAGGCATTACTCCTGACAATTTATTATTCAATTTTAGCTTTTGTTTAACAGTTTCACAAGATTTCATATAAAGCCATTCAGCACGGTTCTGTACTTTGCAGGTGGTACTGTGAAGGAAAAGAGTTAGAGAATTCCCCAGACATCCAGATCCAGAAGTCTGGAGATCTGAATTCTCTAGTTATTACAGAAGCTTTTGAAGAAGATACAGGGCGCTATTCCTGCTTTGCTTCCAACATCTATGGCACGGATTCAACATCTGCAGAGATTTATGTAGAAGGTAAGACATAACAAAGCATTAGTGTGGACCTCAAATATATTTCTCTCTATCAAGCAGACTTAACAATAGTAATACATATATATGTCCACTGATATGTCATTTGTATGACTGCCTGACATTAAGGGGTTTATTCAGTGGAGGTTCTAAGTCAATGGGAGAGGCACCTATCTCAATTTGAAGTTTTCATGGTCTGTGCTGGGTTTACCCCAAAAATCTGACTTTTTCTGGGTTTTCGGGCAAAAACAGCCTGAAAAAACTTGAGTGATTCAGGTTTTTGCTTGAGTTCTTCTGCGGTCTGATTAAATCGAGTTTCTTAAATTAATAAATAAGCTAAAATCAGTTTGGTCGTGTTTTTTTTTAAATAAAATATTAGATAAATTTAGATTTTAGTAAATAACCTGCTATAATTCAGTTTTTCCATACATTTAATGCTGCTATTAACTAATGCAAGCAGCTCTGTGCATGGACCATATTGTTTGTATTAATCCTTTCAGGACTCCATATTGATTCATATGCACATCAAAAGGAATATCAGGCCTCTGAGATTTTATAATTTGTTTTTCCACGCAGGTGCCTCTTCTTCAGAGTCTGAAGGGGACACAATCAAGACTGAGGCGGATGAGTAAGTATGTAGCAGATAACAATGTTAATCTGCCACTAGTGTGGGATTTCACTGCCCGGGATCTGGCCTCTAATGTCTATGCTTTATTTGATGCCGAATACTGGCGAGCATTACCCTATGCTTCAGTGATTTTTAATGAGTAATTATAAGTACATCCCAACCCATGGAAACATGGCTTTCACCTTGTTAAGTAGCCATGTTATTACCATTACTTAGGCCTGAACCTTCTGTACCCGAGACTCAAGAAGCATCTAACACAGATACATATCAAGAAATGAATATTCCGCCCAGCATTGTACCAACTATGCAGCCAACAATAATACAGCAGGTAAGATAGAATGCCGATATACCTAACCTGATTCAAGAATAATGAAGGGAATGCAGGCATGTGGCCCCATTTAAAAGGACAGCTTTGTTGCTATACTGTAACAAAATTGAATATTGGATGCATGTTTTTTTATTTGCTGCCTTATTACACACCCTGGAAAGATTTCATTTATGTCCATACAAGAGTACAAAAGAAGTTGTAATGTTAAATAAGTTCCCATATTTGAAGGGCCTTGATGTTACAGCTCTACAGCCCCCATTGTTAACCTATTAAGTTATTTACTTAGGCTTCAAGTGTCTATTTCAAGTGCTGGGAAAGAGACACAGGGATGGCACCACTGTCCATTTTGAAAATGTTTAATGTAGTATTTGTATGTTTAATGTAAACATCCCCTCTATTGTACAGCACTGCAGAATATATTGGGGCTTAAGTAACTGGCTCATATCATTTGCCAGGATTTTCATGCCCTGCTGCTATGTTATTCTATTTTGCAATCATCACTCATTGCCCTTACTTTGTATGGGAGGGAATGTAGAACCTGTTTGGCACGATTTGACGTAGGGGGACATGGAGTGGAAAATACAATTCCTAAGGGAATTTCATTTTAAAAAATGTTGTTGCCATTACATTTGTATTGTACTGTATTATGTTACTATGCCTTTTAACTTCACGGACAACATAATGCATTGTACTGTACATGAGAAAATCACACCCACTAAACACTTGTCTGCCTGAGCAGAACTTGACTGCTGTAACTATGAAGATTTTCATTCATCCAGGTCATAGTATATCTAGTATAGGTCAATCTAAAAACAACTGGACTTGCTGAGTAATCAATGAAGACGTTTCACTACTCATCCGAGCAGCTTCTTCAGTTCAACTGACTGGTGTGGGAAGTTCTCGGCATATAAACTCTTCCACTAATCCATTTACAATGGCACATTGTAACACTTCAAAGAGGTGACATCTGTGAAAGAGGTGATTCATGTCAAGGTGGAGAGACCATCTCTGAACAGAGGTGGGGGCCTTCGACACCACCTGTCTGCTACATACAATGCTGTTCTAACATCTGTACCCCGGCGGATTCAGAACACTTCACACATCCATTCATGCAACTCTCACAAGTAACACATGTATCTAGGAGTTGCATGACACATTGGATAATCCTATCATAACTACACAGAATCAACACCTCTGTGAGTTTCTTCAGATGTCACCTCTTTGAAGTGTTACAATGTGCCATTGTAAATGGATTAGTGGAAGAGTTTATATTGCCGAGAACTTCCCACACCAGTCAGTTGAACTGAAGAAGCTGCTCGGATGAGTAGTGAAACGTCTTCATTGATTACTCAGCAAGTCCAGTTGTTTTTAGATTTTTTTAGATTGACCTATACTAGATTGACTGCTGTAACGTTTATTGACGACTCTGTCCACAATGATTGGCCACAGTGTTGTTCCTTCTAATTAATTCACAAGCCCTATGTGACGGTCCACATGTAAATGGCAAGAACCCACAGTGTTTCATTGCATTACCATATATACCATAGGCTGAATTTTTTGCTACAACTTGCAACCAAAATGAAGCTTCAGAGTGATCCTGTATGAATTCAGGATTAGACTGCGTTAGAGAGAAGACATTTTTTGCCATGCTTATACAATGAAAACATAAATTAATACAATTAACATAGTAACATCGTAATCACGAAATTACTGCCCCAGCAAAATATTTTAGGGATAATAATATGGCAAAGAAGAAATGTATATTTGAATATGTTTTGTATAAAAAATCCTCTATACACTAAGGACTCACTATACTCCAGTCACCACTGCTACTTATGTGTTTGTCGTTACTATTTACAATAGCATACTGAATAAATATTTTGAAGCCTTATTCACAGTCAGCCTTTTAATGTAATATTATGTTATATTGATAAAATATGCTTGTTTGCCATTTTCTACAGTGCCAAAGTCCCAATGCATACTTGCAAGGTCTTGATGGGAGACCACTTATTGCTGCTCCTGTTTTTACAAAGGTAAATTTACCTGCATGTCATTAAAAATAAATTGGTAGCTGATATAGTAATAATGGCTTAATATCTTATGGCTTAAAATCATGGCAGATACACAGAGTGTTCAAGAAAGCACTTTTCCTATATATGTGGTTTTGGCCCTGCATTAACTTTATATATTATATATTATTTATTCTACCTAGCAAATACAATAAACCATCAGTTTTCATAAGGGAAATATTGTTCCATTCTTCAAGAAGGATAATTTACAGTTCTTCCTGTATAAAGACCAGCATAGCTAGCAGGGTTGCTATCAACAGGGTACTTTATTCAGGGGCTGATTCATGGATCGCAAAGTGTTCAGAGCATGTGGGAGATTAGGCAGAACATGGGTAGAATTTATTATAATGGGGAGTAGCTGGATCAGGTCAGAAGTGTGGCAATGTGTGCACAGTAACCCACAGCAACCAATCGGAAAATTTGTGTAAAATATAATAATAATAATTGGCCATATGGGTAAAGTAAATGAATTAGGGGCACATTTACTAAGATCGAGTGAAGGATTCAAAGCTTTTTTTGGGTATTTCGACCATCGAATAGGCTACTACGACCTTCGACTACAACTGCGATTCGAACGATTCAAAGTAAAAATTGTTCGACTAATCGATAGTTGAAGCACTGTCTCTTTAAAAAAAACTTTGACTACCTACTTCGGTAATTTAAACCTACCGAGGTACAATGTTAGCCTATGGGGACCTTCTCCATTACTTTGCTAAGGTTTTTTTGATCAAAGGAAAATCCTTCGATCGATGGATTAAAATCCTTTGCTCGATGGATTAAAATAATTTTATTTTTCCTTCGATCGTAGGATTTGCGGTAAATCCTTTGACTTCGATATTCGAAGTCGAAGGATTTTACCTCGAGGGTCAAATTTGAGGGTTAATTAACCCTCGATATTCGACCCTTAGTAAATGTGCCCCCAAGTGTTGTGAGAAAACGAAACGCGTAAGGCATTAATCCATGTCTTAAGATAGTATATATTTTTACCTTTCTGTGCTCTGCAGTAGACAACACATGCCAGAGGGGATTGGGGCAGTTGGTTTATTAAAGCTAAACGTTTCAAGCATAAGGCAGATGTTGTAAGATCACTTGCCGAAGTAGAAACGTGGCCCAGGTGCTCCAACCTCAGGCCCTCAGCTCAAGGGAGTAGACAATCCGTATACAGAAGCGTAAATGTTGGTGCCGAGCACACTGGCAAACTCACGTAATTGATCAGACCAGAAGAAATAGTAGATTAAAAATTGTAGCTTTTTTTACATAATCATCTCTCGCCTGTGGCGTTTCATATCACTGCGATACTTAATCAGCTATGATTAAGTATCCCAGGGATATGAAACGCATCAGGCGAGAGATGATTATGTAATAAAGCTTCAATTTTTAATCTACTATTTCTTCTGGTCTGATCAATTACTTGAGTTTGCCAGTGTGCTCGGCACCAACATTTATGCTTCTGCAAGCAAACCATAGAACATTACTGTAATAGCCTCTATATGTAAGTATGAGTTGTATGTAAGTCGGGTGTATGTAACTTGAGGACTCCCTGTAAATGAGTGTCTCTGTGTTTTTTGTCAATGAAGGCATTGTGCCCTTGATACTTTCCTTGGACACTGTGTATATGCAGCCTTCTGTGTTCCATATATTTTTTCTCAGGTTTATGTTTTTGCAGCATATTTACTTCTGTTTCTTATTTTAGAGCTTACAGGATCTGACTGCTTGTGAGGGGCAGCTGGTTGTGTTTGAAAGTCGAGTGAAAGGATCTCCGTCTCCAAAGGTTGAATGGTATAGAGAAGGAACACTGATTGAAGATTCCCCAGATTTTCGGATCTTGCAGAAGAGTATGTTCTACTATTTAACTAATGCTGAATTGGTTTCTGTTACAGTTTATATATATATAAATATCCCTTCCCATGGCAGAGCTCCTGCCCCTCTGGAATTACTAGAACTAGATTGAAGCAAAAGTAAATGACATGGATCCTTTTGTGCATTATACAATCATGTTACTAAACCATGAATGATCAGACACAGTTTGCCTCATTTATTTTAGTGCTGACAAGTACAAGATACTCTTGTAAGGAATGCCCTATGGGCTGAAACTTTCTAGAATTGAAGTTGGAAAATGAGTTAAATTTTGTATGGTTCTTATACTATACCATCCTCTCCTATTTTATAGTTTCTTTATCTACTTTCCTCCTGTCCATTACCGATAATCAGAAAATACTCTTCTTTAGTTTATTGACAGCGACAGCTCATTGGTTGTTATGTATTAAAGGACTGGAGTAAACTTTTGACACAGTTCTAAATGAAAACATAATTCCTTTCTACAGAACATTCATATGCCACTAGAACGAAAAAAAATCTCATTTTATAATTATAGCTCCATGTTTTCCCAACCAATTTCATAGGTGTGACCGCTAAACAATGAAACAATAAAATGTAGTTAGTTTTCTTTGATTATGAATGAAATCAGTCTTGATTTTAGTAAATTTTACTCAGGCAGATATAGAACGAGCCATGTATTTTTCTGATAATATTGTTTTTAAGTCTGTCACTCAAAAAATTGAATATGTATCATTTGTTTCAGTAAAAATGATCAGTCAGTGATTCCATGTGCATGTATACATTTTTAATGCAAAATCTGCATTTTTTCAAATGTTCTATCTTTTTTTTAACCAATAGAGCCCCGGTCAATGACAGAACCAGGTAAGTTCTGCAATTTTTAAATTCTATGTCTATTTCTAAAGTCAAAAATTATCACATAAAACATAAGAAAACCGTGGGAGTTAGGTATATACACTGAACCGGAGCAATTCTCATTCCCAAGAGACCTGGTTACTAATTACTATGAAACCATAAAGTTCTTCTATGGGAAAAATGGGTAAGGAGATAGTATAATAGTGCAGATCTGAGCATATCTTGTATGGAGGCACTAAATGATGAATATACCATTGGGCTATCTTTAAAATAGACTATTGGTATTGTCTCTTTTGCTCCTTTGCATTAAACATTTAAAGGGATACTGTCATGGGAAAAAACATTTTTTTCAAAATGAATCAGTTAATAATGCTGCTCCAGCAGAATTCTGCACTGAAATCCATTTCTCAAGTGCAAACAGATTTTTTTATATTACATTTTGAAATCTGACATGGGGCTATACATATTGTCAATTTCCCAGCTGCCCCAAGTCATGTGACTTGTGCTCTGATAAACTTCAATCACTCTTTACTGCTGTACTGCAAGTTGGAGTGATATCACCCCCTCCCTTTTCCCCCCCAGCAGCCAAACAACAGAACAATGGGAAGGTAACCAGATAGCAGCTCCCTAACACAAGATAACAGCTGCCTGGTAGATCTAAGAACAATACTCAATAGTAAATGTCCCATGTCCCACTGAGACACAGTTACATTGAGAAGGAAAAACAGCAGCCTGCCATAAAGCATTTCTCTCCTAAAGTGTAGGCACAAGTCACATGACCAGGGGCAGCTGGGAAATTGACAAAATGTCTAGCCCCATGACAGATTTCAAAATTGAATATAAAAAAATCTGTTTGCTCTTTTGAGAAATGGATTTCAGTGCAGAATTCTGCTGGAGCAGCACTATTAAATGATTCATTTTGAAAAAAAAATTTTTTTCTCATGACAGTATCCCTTTTAGGAAAGGAAATTAAGAGCTTAAAACTAAGCTTTTTTTGGCTTTTTATACTAATAATTGAGCACAAGAGAGTTGCTGTTTGCTATACAAAAGTCTGTACTGTTTGTCTCTGCAGAAGAGATATGCACTTTAGTGATAGCGGAGTTCTTCTCTGAGGACTCTGGCATGTTTACATGTACTGCAAGCAACAAATATGGCACCACTTCAAGTATTGCCTATTTAACTGTAAAAGGTAAGAAACAACTTCTGTGCTTTTCTATAAAATACTTATTTAGCGATCATACTTTATTAAACCCCTTAATGTATGAATAATGTATGTGCTTATCTGAGCAAGTTCATTTTTATATTCTGCATAAAAGGGATAGAGCCCAAATAGCATGAACAGGTTCTGATCTAGGCATGGGGTGGGATTCCAGAGAGTGGCATCTAAATGTAGAAGATACGTTTTGGGGAACAGTTCAGAGGGGCATTACTTGATCTTCAAAGCCAGGTTTTCCATGTATATCAGTGAAATGTACCTTTAAATTTACTGATTAACGTATTTAACCTAAAATATCAGATTTATCAGCTTTGGGCCAAAACATTATTCTCCATAAGGTGCCATTTGCTAAGCATTTGATCTGTACTTGAAGGCCTGGATTGAGTTGGCCTTAAATTCAGGGTTGCAAATGTACCTTGTGAGCACGTTATGATGAAAAGTGCTCTAAAGTTTATCCAATTAGATGAAAAAACTTTTTAAGAGAGCTGACCTGACACCTGTAATTGCTTAAAGGGTAACTATACCAGTGTCTGGTTCTGTTACTCTGTAAAATGAATCAGACCAACAAATCTCAAATCAGAAGTATGAATCTATTTCTTGATCCCTAGTCCTCGGATGTCATTTAAATGAATGAATGTTTTACTGGCAAAATCATTTGTGTAGACTGAGTTGAGTGGCATCTGTTAAGCCACAACTGTAAACCTGTAGGCAAAAATCTAAAAATATGATGTAAACTATTTTTAAGGAGGTCTTAGAACAAGAGATTTATAAACTTGCTGCCAGATAAGCATAAGCGTTATCACCAATATGATAACTCCAGTATTCATTAGCTTTTATATGTGAGAGCTGATCCATAACTGGCAGTAAGAGTGCAGATACTTTCTTATTCTAGTTATTCTAATTCTTATATTATCTATTATATTGCATGTCTTTAGATATTCTATTAACACTGTATATAAATATGAGTATGTAACATACATTTATGATCTGCTTATCTTACTTAGGGTCTAATGAAAACAACATTAACGCTCCCTTGTCAATAAGCACAATAAAAATAGATGCCTTCAAACGGGAACCTTTGCCTTCCACTCCTGAGCCTGTGGCAATAGTCAACCCCCCACCCAAGCCTAAACTAGAAGGAGTTCTTGTGAATCACAATGAACCAAGACCAAGCTCTAAAATTGAGAAAAGAGTGCATTTCAAGTTACCAGAAGATGACAAAGAAATTGAAACTTCCTCTGAAGAAGGAGGCACAGCACAAAAGCATCTTGTGCCTGACATGCCAGATATGATCAATGGTCAAACTTTTGGGTCATCAGGTCCTTCTTTTAAAGAACCCCCACCTGTGTTTGCAAAGCCTAAACTGTAAGTGGATTTGCATACAGTATATTCAGTGTTTGTGCTGTGATATCACTTGCTGTTTACAAATTCCAATACATTAAACTTTTTACAGTACCATGAATTAAACATGGTTTGGATTTTATCTTTTGTTTTTGTTTTTTATGAAAAATAAGGGGCCTCATTTATGAATTGAGGGAAGAACCTCCCCTCTTTTTTTCTGGGATAAGGCAAATATTTTTTTTTCCAAGCTTGCTTATTGCTTTTTATAAAAGTGGGATGTGTGGGAGCACTCCAACACCCAAAAAAATACAATCGAAGTGCAGCTGATCTGGCCAAGATAGTTACAAACATACAAAAAAGAAAAAAATGATCAGTGCACATTCCCTGGTCCCCTGTTTTACAAATTAATTTAGTATTTAAGCTAATGCATGTATTTTGAAAACAGTGGTTTTTAGTTACAAAGTTATGATCATAAAATTGACAAGCCACCATATCACGGCAAGGTAAACCTCATATGGTGGTCTTAACTGTTTACCTCTGGTCAAGTTTTTTCTGGGTTGGCATCTCCTTGTTTAACTGCATGTCTCAGGGTCAGTGTCACCAGAACAAGGCATCGGCTTTTGTTTGCTTATTGCTTTTCTCAGAATGCCAAGTGGCTGTGGTTGTCTGTGCCAGTCACAATCTTGATGGTATGCTGCACTTGCTATAAATAGGGTGCTTGTCCATAGGCATCACCAAAAGCATACTGAGCATACTGCAATATATTAGTGAGATACAAAGCGGAACACATTGTTAAAAAAAATAAATCTGTTCTATCAAGGCTTCCACTCACATTTAATTGAGCCTCACGATGCTAAAGAATATGTTGCTACGTCCATATAATCCCTGCTTCTCTGGGGCTGTGCTTATCTGACTGCCTGTGGCACTTGTCCCTGGAAACTCTGTTACCACTAATTGTTTTTCCTCACTTTATTGGGGATGCTAAGTCCTCAGTTCTATTGGGATGCTGTAAAGCAGTGCTGTTCAGCTGACCCCCTCTTGTGTGGCCCCCACAAGAAAGTCTGTGTAATCTTTAAAATGTATCAGTACTGACATTAACTGGCCCTTGCATTGTTTACACCTCAAATTCAGACTGTAATCCCCTGTATTGTTCCACCTGTAACCCCCCTGCACCCCTCTGAGTTTCTCCTGCCTCCTGCTATATTCTACCTGCCCTATGCTCCCTCTGTGTGCCATACCCTGCCTGCCCTATGCTCCCTGAGTGTGCCATACTCTGCATTCCGTATGCTCCCTGTGTGTGCCATACTCTGCCTCTCCAATGCTCTGTGTGTGTGTGCCACACTCTGCCTGCCCTATGCTCTTTGTGTGTGCCATAATCTGCCTGCCCTATGCTGCCAGTGTGTGCCATACTCTGCCTGATTGGTTGCTAAGGCACTTTGCACATGTACTACAAAATCAATTTACAGCATTGACTGTAAGTTTCCGCAAACTTTGCATGATTATTGTTATATATACAGTCTTTAAAAACATAACTATTTCAGTGTAGAATTGTCTTTGTTTCTTGTGTACACAGAGACCCTCTGAAGTTACAACAGCTTCATAACCAGGTTATGACTGAACAGCAACAACAGCAGCCCTCATCCCCAGATTCCTTCGCAAGGAACACCATGTCGAGTACACCTGTACAAAACTCTACTGGTGCTCAGCCTTATATGCTTGCCCGACCCCAGCAGTTTATTTCTGGCTCAGATCCAATTAATAGCACACCGGTGTCTCCTAAATATCCCTTTTCCACTTCTGGCATATCACAAATAAGACCATGGATTTCAAACAGAGAAAATATTCCAGAAGTCTACACTGAGGCTGGATCATCTACAGCCAGAAGTGAACCTTCCACTGCAACAGAATCCATCTTTTCGTCTCCACCTTCTGCACTAAAAAGACAATTTCAGGCACAGACTGTGTCTCCCACTCCAATGTCCCCTCCACGGATTCAGAATCCTGCTGCATTTCTCAGTTCAGTTCTCCCATCATTGCCATCTTCTCCACCTCCACCTCCTCCTCCTCCCACAAATGAGATGGGGCTGCCAAAAACGTCATCTTTGTAAGTACAGAAAACAGTTATACCTTTGGCTTTTGGCTGAGTTTAGAACTTTCTTAGCATATGATATTGTTCAACGATTGAGGGGGGATAGAAATGCAAAACATCACATGTCTAACATCATGATGAACTCCATATAGTGTACTACTAGCTCATCTTCTAGCTACTTATACAATGGCAGAGATCTACGAAATCAACTCATAGTATAAAGGCAAAGGACCACCATTATAGAAGTAGTTACCCGGGTGCAGAAAAGCAAAATAAATACAATGATTTTGAGGTAACAGACCAATAACAGTATATTGTATGCAGGGCCTGAACTAGGGGTAGGCAGAAGAGGCACCTGCCTAGGGCGCAAAGATGAGGGGGCGACTGGGCAGGTACCTGTTCAAAAGTCTTCTGCCTACCCCTAGTACCAGTGGTTCCCTCCTCTGCTGCTCTCGCCTCCCGCCTCTCTCCTCCCCTTCCCTCTTTTCCCCTCTCCTCTATCACTCTCCCCTCCATCACCCCGCCACCTCCCTGCCCTTCCCCTTCATTACTTTCCCCTCTCCCTTCTCTGACGCATGTGAACACTGGCATGTGATAGAAATGACATCACCAAGCTCTGATTATAACCAATGACATCACTAAGCACCATTTATGAGGATATAATTGACAGGATATTCATGGTTCTTGTGTATTATATAACAGTATGAGATATATCTACATTATTTCTAGGCCTGCTTCTGGAGCTGCAAAGAAAAATGTAAAAACAGTACGGTTTGGCCCTGAAGATCAAAATCGTGAGAATAAGAATTTTGTTGTAAAAGAGTTGGAGAGAAAGCTGTCATTTAGAGATAGTCCTCCGCAATATATTCCACGGCAGCAGGTAAAGCATGTGACATAATAAATGAACATTATATTCTATCATTACATTTTACAGCACATCGTCCGTGTGACTTGATGAATCGGTAGTATTTTTTCATTTCAATGCCCTCCTTAATGTTTTATCCTTTGTATAAGGCCCCCTTATATCATAAAATGATTACCAATCTAGGCAAATATTAGTGTAGGAGTAATTCAGCCATTGTTCCATGAATATCTAGGAAAGGAAATACGTTTACATCTCATTCTAATTCTCCTTAAAGCTGGGCCTTTCATGTATATCTAGGAAAGCAAAAAAAGCATTCTCCCCAAATCTTCTATCTGGCATTCTTGCCCCAAGTCCCCCAAGGGAACCAGTTCCACAGTTTGGGAACCACTGTAATAGAGTATACAGTAGGTGTATGTCCAATACTTGAGAACTTAAAAAGTAATATTGATGTTTACTAAATTATCACCCCTTAACAGGGTATTTATAACAATGGGCTTGGCCTCAATTTTGGAAGAGGTGGTCAGTGTCTGACCTGGCAAGGTCTGGACCCACTGGGGTTGCTACCTCAATGACCCACTACCCCCATCCCTGTGCAAACTCCTCCCCACGTTAACCAGCACATTCCCCCCACCCAGCTCCATGCACAGTTAACCCATTCCATCCTCCTTTCTTGTAGCTGCTACCTTTATAGCCAACAATTTGCTTAAATTATCTTTTTGGCTCAATCAAAATAAATTAATATCTACATTAGCTCTGTTTAAATTAGTTTAAAAAAATAATCCTTGATATTGCTAGATCGCAGCTCCCAGCATGCTTCAAACATATTGTAGCATGCTGGCAGTTGAAGATCAGCTACAAATGAGTAACCTAGGTGCAAATTCACTAAGCGCCGAAGCACCGAACGCTAGCGTTAATTTGCTAGCGTTTGGCATTTTTTGTTACTGCGCAAATTCACTAACGAACGCTGGCGTAAATTCGCTAGTGTTACTTCGCACCCTTACGCCAGGCGAATTTTTGCTAGCGACGTAACTACGCAAATTCACTAACTTGCGCAGTGTACTGAACGCTACCTTTTACGCTAGACTTCCTTCGCCACCTCAGACCTGGCGAAGCGCAATAGAGTAGATAGGGATTGTTTCAAAAAAAGTCAAATTTTTTCCAAGTCCCAAAAAACGCTGGCGTGTTTTCTACATGATGGGTGATAGGCTGAAAAAGATCAAAAATATTTTTGGGGCTCCCCTCCTTCCCCCCTACATTTCCTGACTCATGGCAACTTACCTAGACAGTGGGCACATGTGTAGGGCAGAATAAAATTTTAATTTGCTGATTTGAAGGTTTTCTAGGCATTTGAAGTGGTGATACGTGTTCCTCCATTGAAATTTGAATTTGGCGCCGTATGCAAATGAACGATCGCTAGCGAAACTTCGCTTCGCTTGGCGAATTAACGCTAGCGCAACTTCGAAAACTTACGCTACCCCTAGGCGCAACTTCGGATTTTAGTGAATTTGCGGAGCACTGGCGAAAATACGCCTGGCAAAGTGCGGCGAAGTTGCGCAACTTTGCATCTTAGTGAATTTGCCCCCTAGTGTTGAACAAAAATTTGTACATCCCCTGTTAGTAGCAGTTTTTAAACAGTTGTAATTTGCCTAAATCTGCATCAACAAATATTCCATGTACCTGTACTTATCTGTAGTCTGTTACTTATTACCTGTACAATTTTTAGGAGTACAAAATATCCAGCTTTGAGCAGAGGCTGATGAATGAAATAGAGTTTCGTTTGGAGCGCACCCCGGTGGATGAATCAGATGATGACGTTCAGCATGATGAAATCCCAACTGGAAAGTGCATTGCACCTATTTTTGACAGACGGCTCAAACACTTCCGGATTGTAGAAGGAACTTCAGTTACATTCACTTGCAAAGTTGTTGGGATACCCATACCCAAGGTATAGTATAGCATTCATTAAGATTATAGTCTGTAAACCTCATTATCATTACAATGGTCATGTGTTTTTCTTTCAGGTTTATTGGTTTAAAGACGGCAAGCAGATATCAAAGAAAGATCAGCATTGCAAAATGCAGAGGGAAGCAGATGGAACATGCGCTTTATATATTGAAGCTGCAACTAACGATGACGATGGGAACTACACAATTATGGCAGCAAATCCACAGGTACTGACACCCAATAAAAGGAAACGAATCCCTGCAATCACTGTATCCCATAATTCTATCAATGAAAGAGGCCATCTAGATAAGCAAAAGGATCATCAGTCAAATTAATCATATAACACTGGAACGGTAAATTCGGAATTTTATCAAAATGTGAAATAAGAGCTCACCATTGTAGCTCACAATAGTAGAATTTTAACCCTCTCTATTCATTTCAATGGGATTTTAGAGGTGTATTTGTCAATGGGTGAATGCTAGGGTTTCTCTGTATGATTAATTTGCCTCTTAAAAACCTTCATAGGAATGAATAGAGAGTGGTGGAATTTTTCTATCTTGCGCTCCTCTGCTTTCACTATTAATGAATCTGTTCCATACACTCAGAACATTTACTGTAGAACTTCATTTTTTCCCATTTCAAGTCCGTTTCCTGAATGCAGATTACCATCTTAATCATGGGTGTCCACAGAAAATTTTCCAGTGGGGGGGGCAAATAAGCTAATATCACATAGGGTAGCATCCTACTGAAGATGAACCTATTCATGAGAATGCAGAAGATTAAACAATGATTGATTAAGACTTGCTTTGGGTTGGGAAGTATAAAAAATGTTTTGTGTTGTTGGGAATTATATTTACAAACAATTTCTTGGAAAAGGCAAGTCAGGGTGCGGCAACTGCCCCCTCTTGCCCCTGTCTGTGGACACCCATGAGCATAATCATTAAATCTGTCCAGACTATAGAGAAATCATTCTGTAGGCTACCTGACACCCCGATTATCCTATAATGGAGAAACAACTTAGGGAAGCACATGGGCATCCAGCATTACACGTTACCTATGGCAATTAATCACATTTTTGCTCTAATAATTGTTTTTCTTAAAGCTGTCTGACAAAGCTAATCACTGGGTGCTTCTTTAGAGAAGTAATAGGAATCGACAAAAAATATTAAAAGTGACATAATTAATTCTTTATCTGATTCATGCACAGAGCACAGCACAGTGCTTAGAAATGAGTCATTGACTCTTTTGGGCCACTAGGTGGTATTACTGCTATTTATAACTATCTATGTATCTATCCATCTATCTGTCTATTTACCTGTCTGTCTGTCTGTCTATCTATCTATCTTTCTTTCTATATATCATCTATCTATTATCTATCTGTCTATCTATCTATCTATCTATCTATCTATCTATCTATCTATCTATCTATCTATCTATCTATCTATCTATCAGTCTATCGGTCCATTTGCCTTTTGTTCTATTTTATTCAGCTTTAAGATCTGTAAGCGTAGATTGATAATGATAAAGTTGTTTTGATCTGTTTCCAGGGAGTTTATGCTGGTAAAGTAGGCCTACGACATTCATGCTTATAATGCATGTCATAAAACTAGAAACTGTAACTTTTATTTGTAGGGACCTTGAGTTTTAGGTATAGTAATTCAGGCAGCCCCCCCCCTTTATATTTGGACACCTAAGCGGTCCTTTAATTAACCCAGGCAGCTATTTATTTATTCCTGGGTATTATTTCAAGGTTTGCCCACTAGGTGGCAGAATTTAAAAGTGGGATAGACCCATGTGCGCAATGTCTTTCCTGGGACCTAGTGAGTAGCTTCCACTCCAACAAGGGGAAATAGCAGGGTTAGTACCCCATGGTGAGTGCAGGGATTTCAGTGGGTGAGCTGAGGACCAGTAAGGGTGCCAAGATACAAAACGATAGGCTGATTATCCCTGCGCACAAAGCTCTACTCTATGGGAGAATTTGCCCCAGGAGCATGGTAACCTATATCTTGCCTATTTCACCTCTGAAAGGGGATTCTGCTGTTATTACTCTGCTTGACATCAAAGTCCCTTTAAATTACTTCATTTCAACTGTTCACTGTAATTAAACCAGTTTAAGATCAATTAAAAGCCATATACCATAGCAACTTAAGCTTGTTGAGATTTTCTAGTTTAGTAGTTTTTCCCACTAACTTATATTCTTGCTGTTTTGTAGGGAAGAATCAGTTGCTCTGGCCATTTGTTGGTGCAAACAGCTCCGTTCCGGCCTCGGTCTCTTCTCCCTGTTCAGTCTCACAGGTAAAGATATAGGGAAATTGGGTTTCCTTTTTGTTGCATTGTCATAATGTGCTGTACTAATGTTCTGAAGACATCCTGCAGACAATATTCAATAAGTAACGGTGAGAAAAGTGCCTCATTTGAACTGCCTCTGCTCTCTTTTATCAAGCAATAAAGCACACAGTAGCTCTGGGTCAGGGGGAGTGCAGTGTGTCCTTACTTAAGGGTCCAACATGCCACTGTACTTTAAGGTTCATAAGATAAAATAAGTGAAATAGGTGAGAGGCCCTGTCTGTATCAGGAGCCCATTTGTTTCAAATATAAGGATAGTACAGGTATTGGATCCGTTATCCGAAAACCTGTTATTCTGAAAGTTCCGAATTACAAGATGGCTGTCTCCCATAGACTCCTTTTTATCCAAATAACCAAAATTTTGAAAAACGATTTCCTGTTTCTCTGTAATAATAAAACAGTACCTTGTATATAATCCCAACTAAAATATAATGAATCCTTATTAACCAAGCTATTGGTTTTTTTTAAAGTTTAAGTGATTTTCTAGTAGACGAAAGTATGAAGATCCAAATTACGGAAAGATCCATTATCCAGAAAACCCCAGGTCCTGAGCATTCTGGATAACAGCTCCCATATGTCACTAAACGAGCGGATCTCTCCCCGATATGCCCGCCTTGAGGTGGGCGTTATTGGACCGATCCAATCATGGGCCCACCGATCGGATCACAATGAGAAGAAGATCCTCAATCCGATGGGATTTTCCCCAAATCCGGGCCTGAGGGAGTCTGTACATAGATACAAAGAAAAGGTTACTGCTATTACTCCTTAAGATGGACATAAATATGACGTCACCAAACGAGCGGATCTCTCCTCGATATGCCTGCCTTGAGGTGGGCGATATTGGGCCGATCCAATCATGGATTTGAAAGAAAAGAAACTCACATGCCCATACTGCAGCCACTCTTCCACTGTGTCCAATCCTAATGGTGTGTTGGTTTCCTCGTACTGGTCTCCATCCAGTGGACATCATGTGTAGGGGGTTTGGTGGGTGAGAAAGCCATTCCACACACATGGGATAAAAATCACTGTCCAGCTTTATTTTGAGTGGTTAAAACAACAAACAGGCATCTAATACAGATGTACTCCTACTCTATGACATGTTATATCACCTGACGCGTTTCATGCCTCTTTCTGGCACTTCATCAGAGGTGAGGTCACAGGATATCCTGTGCCTTATATACCTGTGTTCATTAAAAAAAATCTCAGATATAAAATAAAATAAACAAACAACATATATTTTGTTTGTTACAAGTCATATTGGTCACAACTAGTATTGTCATAATATAATATTATAAAAAAGACACATTGATTTTTACACTTCCTTGACAATAAAGCCATTCACTTATAAATCATCAAATGTACACATATATATGTTGTTATGCACGCATTATGGCTGAAAAAAGCATGTCACTTCCAAGTCATTATTGAGACCATGTGGATGCCTAGTCCTTAAGGTAAAAATCCAAAAAATTTCCCTTTGATCAATTATTCTCTTAATGTCGCCTCCACGTGGTCCCAATTTGACATGTTCTATGCCCTGAAATTTAACATGGGAATCACCCCCATGTCTACACATAATCATGGGCCCACCGATCGAATCAAAATGAGAAGAAGATCCTCAATCCGATGGGATTTTTAACCAGACTTTTGGCCCAATATCAATCTGGGAAGCCCGTCTGTGGGCGCCATACACTGCCCAATAAGCTGCCGACTTAATCTGTCAGCATCTTTTATCTGCTAGTGTATGGGGACCTTTATAAATCCCACAAGATTAGGAGAACTCGTGCATGTTCTAAAATAATCTTTAACACAATCTTTAGGGTAAGGCCACGTCTTCCAGAAGTAGAGAGCGAGGTAGTAGAGGAGCGATTCTTCCGACCATACTTTCTTCAGGCTCCAGGAGATATGGTTGCACACGAAGGACGACTCTGCCGACTCGATTGTAAGGTATGACCCTCTCAAAATGGGTAGACGTTTTAAAGGAGAACTAAACCCCCCCAATGTTAAATCCCCACTGTCCCCCCCTCCGTTGGCCCCCCTCCCTACCTCCCCTCTGCACAGTCTTACCCAAGAATTCTGTCCCCTCTTGAAATAGTCACCACACATGCAGAGTGAGACCAGCAGAGCTCACGGGGACCATCTTCTTCTCTTCGGTATTCTTTGTGAAGTGAGCAGCGTAATGGTGCATGCGCAGTTGGAGCAATCCTCCAGTTTGCAACAACTAGGCATGCGCCGAAGAGAAGAAGAAACAAAGATTACCGAAGAGAAGAAGATGGTGCCTGTGAGCTCTGCTGCGCTCACTCTGCATGTTTAGTTCTCCTTTAATGGCATTCATTAAAGATATTTGTACCCAAATACGCTCCTTGCACTCCCTTTCATAAATAAGTCTATTAATGCTAGGGTATTACTTTGATTATTACTTGATGCTATGTGCATTGGCATACCGAAAGTGATACAATCCCCACTCCCATTTGTTTTGGCTCATTGTGCAATAAATTTAGGGGGTTATTTACTAAACTCCAAATTTATCTGGTTGGGCAAAAAAACTCGATGCTGCAAAAAGCACGAATCTCAAAATCCTCCATCTCAGACCTGCCAAGGTTGGGTATAAGTCATTGGCAGAGGTCCTTATCCTATTTTGAAGTATCAGTGGTCTGCACTGTAATTAGCCCGAATATCTGTTTTGGGCTATTCGGGAAAAAGCCTGAAAAGATTGAACGATTCAGGAATAAAACCCTAAAAAATTTCCAATTTGGTTATTCGCTCGATTTTATTGTGTTTCTACCCAAACTGATTAAAACAATCTTTTTTAATAATAAATAAGGTAAAATCTAGTATTGGCGTTCCGATTTTAGTAAATAACCCTCTTAGGGATATATTTATCAAAGAGTGAAGTCAGAGATCACCACAGTCCTCTTCCGCCACTCTCCATTAATTTCTATGGGATTTTTAAAAGAGTATTTATCAGTCGATGAAAATGAAAGTTCACCCTATGATAAATATGCCATAGAAATGAATGGAGAGTGGTGGAATTTCACTATACCGGACTATGGTGATCGTTAACTCAACTCTTTGATAACTCTTAGGGGGTTATTTATCAAAGTCTGAATTTATCTCAATATTTTCTGCTACAAACTCAGATCAAACCAATTCAGGTTTTTAATGATTATTTATTATTATATTTTCCCGAAAATTTGCTTTGCGGTAAAAAATCAAAACATTTTTTTCAGAATTTCCACCCGAAAACTCTGAAAACTTTGGGGTATTGCACGAAACCCAGCACATATCAAAAAATCATTGGGGGGGCAAATTTACTTAAGGTCGAATATCGAGGGTTAATTAACCCTCAATATACGACTGTCGAAGTTAAAGGAAAACTATACCCCCAAAATGAATACTTAAGCAACATATAGTTTATATCAAATTGAATGACATATTAAAGAATCTTACCAAACTGGAATATATATTTACATAAATATTGCCCTTTTACATCTCTTGCCTTGAACCACCATTTCGTGACTCTATCTGTGCTGCCTCAGAGATCACCTGACCAGAAATACTACAACACCAACTGTAACAGGAAGAAGTGTTGAAGCAAAAGGCAGAACTCTGTCTATTAATTGGCTCATGTGACCTTACATGTGGTTTGTATGTGTGCACAGTGAATCTTACGATCTCAGGGGGCGGCCCTTATTTTTTAATATGGCAATTTTCTATTTATGATTACCCAATGGCACATACTACTAAAAAAGTATATTATTATGATAATGGTTCATTTACATGAAGCAGGGTTTTACACATGAGCTGTTTTACTCAGTATCTTTTAATAGAGACCTACATTGTTTGGGGGGTATAGTTTTCCTTTAAATCCTTTGACTTCGAATATCGAAGTCAAAGGATTTAGCGATATTCGTTGATCGAACGAAAAATCGTTCGATCGAACGATTAAATCCTTCGAATCATTCGATTAGAAGGATTTTAATCCATCGATCGAGCGATTTTTGTTTGACCAAAAAAAGATAGCCAAGCCTATGGGGACCTTCCCCATAGGCTAACATTGATTTCGGTAGCTTTTAGGTGGCGAACTAGGGGGGTCAAAGTTTTTTCTTAAAGAGACAGTACTTTGACTATTGAATGGTCAAATAGTTGAACGATTTTTTGTTTGAATCGTTCGATTCGAAGTCGAAGGTCGAAGTCGAAGTAGCCAATTCGATGGTCGAAGTAGCCAAGAAAAACATTTGAAATTCAAAGTATTTTTCCTCTATTCCTTCACTCGAGCTAAGTAAATGGGCCCCTGGGACTTCTCCCATTGACTTATATGCAACCTTGGTCTGAGATGCCGGATTTTCAGATTCTGACAGATTCTGACAGATTCGTGATTTTTTTAAAAATCCAATTTTTTTTTAAAAAATCACAAAGTTTTCGTGATTTTTGCATTCAGAGTTTAGTAAATAACCCATTAAGTATTTAGGGTGCATAGTAATTTAATTAAAAGCATTTAATTAAAAGTATATTTATTTGCTTAACTAACAGTTGCCGAATATTTTATTAGGTAAGCGGGCTTCCAACTCCAGATATTATGTGGCTACTCAATGGAAGGCAAGTTAAACCAGATGCTGTCCACAAAATGCTTGTCAGGGAGAATGGAATTCATTCGCTCCTTATTGATCCTCTAACACAAGCAGATTCTGGGACCTACACTTGTATTGCAACTAATAAAACCGGGCAAAACTCATTCAGCTTGGAGCTCAGTATCATGGGTAAGTTTCTTGTATGTTTGTTTTAATTTCAACTCTAATGCATCTGTTGCCAAACACCCCCCCCCCCAACAGTCGTCTCATTAAAAGCACACTAATATCATCCTTGACCTAATCTTACCCAAGACTTTAAAAAATAATTATATTTTTGCCATGGATTTTGTGGATAGATTCCAATAAGTCTCTTTGGAGATACCAGGGTACAAAAGGAGTGCAAAAAATATTTTATTTAATTAATACACCATTCTTCTTCCAAATTCTTGTGTAACCAGGTCCTTCATTTTGAGCCAAATTCTAAATGTACAAAAATTAGTACTTAAATTGGGCACAACTGTGCCTAAGTTGCATTTTCTTCATTTTCATTTTCTAGTGACTATAGGCACAACATATAACTTGAATTACTTACTTGCTGCGTAGGGATGATACATCTTTAAAGGGAATGTCAACAACAAAAAATGTTTTCCTTAATGCAAGAAAACATAATTTTAAGCAATATGCATTCATTACAATTTTTCTACAGTGTTTAATTTATTTGTATATATATTGCTATTGAAAGCAGTGTTTGTCTGTCCCTTTCTATTCTTTGCCCTGATGGCTCAGACTGTTGATACAATGGCTAATCCTCAGCAACCTTTCAATTAGTCTTCATTTTTTTTTTTTTTTTAATTATTTGCCTTCATCTTCTTTTGACTCTTTCCAGCGATCAAATAAGGGTCACTGACCACATTTAAAAAACAAATTCTACTATTATGTATCCCAAAATGTAAAGCTGCACTGAAGCTACAGAAGGCAAGCCCTTCTATGCTGCTTTTACTTCTTGAGCAGACCACTCTATGAGCCTGTGAAGTTTCTTATTGTTGTTGATTTTTCCTTTCTGAAAAAGCTACCTGCTAAAAATGAGCATACTAATTGTATAGCTTGATGTCGCAATTAAATAGTTTGAATTGTAATTTGAAACCCCTTGTTTAGCAAAAGAAGTCCAAAAAGCACCAGTATTTTTGGAAAAACTTCAAAATTGTGGCGTCCCAGAAGGCCATCCAGTCAGATTAGAGAGTCGAGTTGTTGGAATGCCCCCACCAGTGTTTTATTGGAAGAAAGACAACGAATCCATTCCGGCCAATAGACAACGGATAAGGTACAGTATTACTGAAAAGAAATAAAATCTCCTGTTGCTCCTTTACAACTAACCACTGTAATTGTGTTAGTATTATAAACTTGCCAGTATGCCTGAGTGTACAGATATGTATCCTGCACAATATTTTGGTTTCATTCTTCTATATAATTTGGTACGTAGCAAGCTCTAAGGGGGTTATTTACTAAAATCCAAATTTATCTCATATTTTATTAAAAAAAATTCCCATGCCCGATTTTAGCATATTTATTAGTAAAAAAAAACTTGATAAAATCTAGCAAAAAAACCGAATTGCTCCAATTCTTCTGCCTTTGTCCCAAATTGATCTAATTTTTTCGTCCTTTTCCCCAAATGTCTAGATCTTTCTAGTTTTTGGCCAAAAACCCCGATTTTTGGGCTAAACCCAATGCAGACCATCAAAACTTAGAGATAGGTGCCACTCTCATTGACTTATACATGACCTCAACAGGTCTGAGATTGTGGATTTTTGGATTCAGGCTTTCTGCAACATCGAGGTATAATAATCTTGAAACTTTTTTGTTTTTTACCTTTTTAGTAATTCATTTTTCAAAATTTTGACACTCAGATTTTAATAAATAACCTCCGAAATGTGTCAAGTCATTGCTTGTGAACAGACCTTACAAGAGTTGGTCATTGTAACAGTGGAGCATGTTTAGTAAGTAATGCTTATGAACTTTTGGGTGTTTTTTTGTCGATAAATAATAGATATGTATTGAATACAACGCCTTTACAATTTTTCAGGAGCAAACAACTGTATGTTCTTCAAGTTCCCTGTTGATTGCAACATGATTGGGTTATTGGCTGGTACATATAACATAGTGCTAGGTGTGTGGTTATCATTTGTTCTAGATAAACTTTCCAATTCTGAATGGGGGCTATACGGGCCATTACTCCTAGTTATTTCAAGATTTTCTGATTTGAATAAGACTGGAATATGGATAGGAGAGGGCCTGAATTGAAAGATGAGTATTACAAATTAGCAATAACAATACATGTGTAGTCGTACACAGAATTTCTTCAGAAGAAGAAGGCAAATAATTACAAACTATAAAAAAGAAAAAATGAAGGGCAATTGAAAAGTTGCTTAGATTTAGCCATTTTACAACATACTAAGGGGCATATTTATCAAGGGTCGAAGTTCGAATTGAAAAAATGTCAAAATTCGAATTCAAACAGAGCAACCGAAATTAAATTAAGTTTTTTCGGGTCGAAAAGATCAGTTTTCGATAGAATAGGTCCGTATTCCGACGAATTCGAAATGAAGGAATATCGCATTCGATCGAATTAGATTCGAAGTATTTCCCAAAAAAAACTTTGATTTTTCAGAGTACACCAATTTACTCCAAATAGGTTCTAGGAGGTCCCCCATAGGCTAAAACAGCAATTCGGCAGGTTTTAGATGGCGAATGGTCGAAGTCGAATTTTTAAAGAGGCAGTACATGATCAATTTCGAAATTCGAATTTACGGATTTTTTTCAAATTCCGATCGAATTTGGACTATTCCCTAGTCGAAGTACACAAAAAATAGCTCGAAATTCGATTTTTTTTTCATTCGAAAATTCATCTCGACCTTTGATAAATCTTCCCTTAAAAGTGAAACACCCCTTTAAGTCTTCTAAAAATAATTTAAACATTAAATAAACCAAATAGAATTGTTTTGCCACCAATATAGATTAGTCAGGATCCATTACAAGGGTAATGTTTTATTACAAAGGAAAGGGAGAAAGGGAAATATTTAGAAAAATAGAATTATTTGCTTTAAATGGAGTATATGGGAGATGGTTGTTATGTTTTGGGTAGCCGAGGATGAGTAAAATATAACAGTGCTTTATTAGTCCTGCAAGCATTACACAACAGTAAGCTTTCACTTTTAAGCTACCAGAAAGTATGCACAGTATAATTATGAGCACAGTGACATCTACAGGCCATTTGTATAAACACCACATATTCCCCTATAGTAGGAAAGCATTTGGGCAAATGTAATAAACAACAGCAATGCATCTTAAAGCAATAATATACATTATTCACATCACATAGTCCTGGGTCCATGCAGGTAGTTTTCTGATTCTCTCAGTACGCCTTATAGGTTCACTTTCTTCAGGCCCATTGCGGTTAACATCAGGAGTAGGAAAATTACCTTCATCAAATGGAGCTTCTCCAAAGTCTTATCTAACAGGAGCAAGACGACTTGCATTCCATATGCGTCCATCAGACAGTTCATGGTCTTTGTTGGCGTCTCACTTCAAGTGGTGTAGTAAATTTAGATTGCCCTTGTTTCAGTATTCCTGTTTTCCTAATTCTGACTAAAGATCCAGGCTGAAAGTGTACTTTTCTGGCACCATGTTTTCTGTCAGTATAAGCCTTGCATTTGGCTTGTTGACGTTTCACAATGTCAGTAGTAGATGATTTTGTAGCACAGTATTTTGTCTGCAACATGTAACTTAGTGCGCATCTGTCTGCCATGTAATAATTCAGCTGGAGATGATTGGGTTGTTGCATGGCACGTTGCTCTGTAGTTATGTAGGAACTCTGTTGTAGATACTTTCCCAGTAAGATTTGCTGTCTGTAGTACTTCTTTCAGACTTCTGTTGAATCGCTCGATTTCTCCATTTGCTTGTGGGTAATACACTGAAGATTTCCTATGCACAATATTCCTCTCTCTCAGAAAGAATTCCAACTGAGATGAGACAAACTGTGGTCCGTTGTCTGATATTAACTCCTTTGGATTACCTTCTCTGCTGAAGACTGTAGCCAGAAATGTTATCACTGTAGCTGATGTTATATGAGAAACAAATGCAATTTCTGTCCATTTACTGTATAAACACCACAATGGTCTTCTGTAATTCAGAGCTTTCTGGACTTCAGGTTTCCAGATAAGGGACCCCATACCTGTACTTAGTACATATGTGTGTTCCCTTTGTCACATTGACCACCATGATTTATTTTATACTTCACAAAAGAGAAAACAGAGAAGTGAAATAGTAAAATGGCACTTAGCTTTTTATTTTTAGTCACAGATGTGGCTTTTTTATACGTTGCAGGTTTGCCAACAGTAGAAATTGAGAAATTAAAGACCGAGCAATGGAAACCCCATTCCTGACAGTCAGCGTTCTTCTTAACAAACTGACACATTTCTTAAAGCTGATACCTGTGTTGATTTGTCAGAATGTGTGCTATGATGGGCTAAAGTTTACTGAAGGAACGGGCATTGTCTACAGATTGATATAGAAAATTATCACAGTTGACATTAAATAGTCAACCTGCCAGAGTGATCAATATGTCAGCTGTCTAATCTTCCCTCCGGATAGTTCGCATGTCACAGGATGCTTGGGATTTAGGATGGATTTAATTGGAATTCAATCCATTTAGAACATGCCATCGCTGCAAATTATTTGCTGCTCAGTACACTTACAGCTTATGTCTGCACATTCTGCCTGAGGTATGCAGGGAACCCAGCAGGACATTTTAAGTACATGAACAATTTCAGCGCGATCCGTCACATTTGACAGAAATAAGGTAAGAGTTAGAACAGTCGCATGGTGCCGCAGCGTTGATCCGACGCGACACGACTGTCAGATGCAGATGCAGCGTCTGTATCCGACAGTTGTGTCGTGTCAGATCAACGCTGCGACACCATGCGACAAGTCTATCTCTTACTTTATTTCTGTCGCATGTGACTTGTCGCAAGCGTTTTGTCGCAGTGTGTCGGATCACGCCAAAATCGTTCATGTAGTTAAGGATAAGTAACCCATTAAAATAAATCAATATAAAATTGATGAGGGTGCTATTATATGCCCTTTTTCAATGTACATTCATTGTTTACTTTTATTTTTAAATCTAAGATATTAAAGGGCACCTTTTGGGCAAAAATGTTATCCCCAACCAAAGATGCAGGCTAATAGAGCCCGCATTCTGGTTCGGTATAACAGTAGTTTGTTTTTTGTTTTTTTAAATGCCAGAATTGCGATACCCGCACCGGGAGGGAGTCACATGCATAATAAACAGCTGCCCCGAATTGCTCATTATGCGCATGCAAGTCACATGCGCGTTATGCACATGCGAGTCACTGGACATGGCTGTCCCCCGTTGCGGTTAGCGTAGCGCTGGCGGGGGGCATTTTTTTTAAAAAGAAAAACTATTGTTATCCCCAACCGGAATGTGGGTTCTATTAGCCCGCACCTTTGGTTGGGGAATAACATTTTTACCCAACAGGTGCCCTTTAAGCGATATATGTACTAAAATGAATGAATTTTGTTACAACAGCGCCACCTGCCAGTCAGGAGAAAAAAGAGGCCTGGTCTGATGTTCTTCCGATTAGGAAAGATTTGAGAAAGGGTTCTAATTTTTTTCTAACCAGAAGAACATCGGAACAGCCCTCTTTTTTTCTCCGGACAACTTCCTCGACTACTTGTTCTAATCAGAATGATTGGAAAATGACCAGCAGGTGGCGCCGTTGTAACATAATGAATTCATGTTAACAGTACATGTATTCCTTAATATCTTAGAATTTTAAAAAAAATCAGAATGAATGTACATTGCAAACATTCTTAGAAGAGAACCATTATAAATGTTACAATCACTTATGTTAAAGGTTTACTTATCCTTTAACACTTACCATGGTAGTGCTACATTTCTTCATGCCATGATCCAGCCTACTTCTGCAAAAAGAAATGGTAATATCAGATGCATCAAAATGCAAAACCACCAAAACGTGTTTATTACTGAAGTGTTGGGTACCATATTCCATAATTGCTCTATTATTCCTTAATTCCGTACATTTTAATCATCCATTATGACTACCTATCCACATCAAACCTGCTATTTATAGTATATGGGCCTCTAAAAATGCATGGAATTAAAATCATGTATTGTAATTCAAACCCATGGAACACCTAGTGATGGGCGAATTTGGGGCGTTTTGCTTCACAGAAAAATTTGCGAATTTCCCTCAAAACAGCAAAAAATTCGCAAAACGGTGCCAGCGTCTCGTTTTTGATGCCGGCATCCATTTTTTTTAAAACCAGCGTCTGTTTTTGACGCTAGCGTCTGTTTTTTTGGACGCCGGTGAATTTTCGATGGCGAATTTTCACAGTGGTTTCGCAAATTTATTAGCCGGCGGCAAATTGCAGGAAATTCGCAGTGAATTCGAATAAATTCGCCCATCACTACTGAGTGCCACTTAGAATGCAGCTTGCACACCATTCACAGTTATGGACCTGTAATCCAGAATGTTCAGTCAAGTACAAGGTAGTGCTCATCATTACAGAGAAAAAGGAAATCATTTTTAAAAATCTGAATTATTTAATTAAAATGGAGGCTATGTATCTGGCGTTCCCATAATTCTGACCTTTCTGGATAATGGATTTCCAGTAAGGGAATCCATGCCCGTATAGCTGCACCTAACTGGACGCACACAGCTTAACTGGCTGCCACAAATATGTTGTGTCCCTTCAAAACTATGTCTGTACAGAAGAAATTCCATGTCGACATGTGCAGTTATACGTGTGAGAATGAGCTGCCATGTTGCTTAACTCTACAGAGCTTCTCTCCATAAAGATACAAGTTGCATTGGTATATTTGTATAGGTACACCGCCTTAGATAAGGCACATGTTATAGCAGCTCCAACTATAATGTGTAATGGCAATTTGAGCTTTGACCTTTGTATACAGCCTTAATAATTAACCCTATATATAGGGGAAGATAACTGGCAACTTAAAATGATGCATAGAGCATATTTTTATTTAACTGTGTATTTGAAAGAGACATGACTGAAACATGAAAACTTTTCTGATGCAAAGTAAACAGAAATAATCCAAGCCAACATATTCCGTTGTGTTTTGCAGCATGCATCAAGATAACACTGGTTACGTGTGCCTTCTCATCCAGCCTGCTAGAAAAGAAGATGCAGGATGGTACACGCTGTCAGCAAAGAATGAAGCAGGGATTGTATCCTGCACGGCAAGACTTGATATTTATGGTAAGCCATGTGGAATCTGCAGTGTTAAAGGGGTTGTTCACTTTTAAATTAACTGTTAGTATGATGTAGAGAGTGATATTCTGAGACAATATGCAATTGGTGTTCATTTTTTAATTTTTTAAAATTTGTAATTTTTGAGTTATTTAGCTTTTTATTCAGCAGCTCTGCCGTTTGCAATTTCAGCAATCTGGTTGCTAGGGTCCAAATTACCATAGCAACCATGCACTGATTTAAAAAAGAGCCTGGAATATGAATAGGAGAGGCCTGAATAGAAAAAGGAGTAATATAAAGTAGTGCCTTACAGAGAATTTGATTTTTATTTTACATGGGGTCCAGTTTAAAAGCTAGAGAGAGTCAGAAGAAAAAGGCAAATATTTAAAAAAGAATATATATATATATATATATATATATACAGTATATAAATAAACACAGTCCAGCTCCTGTAATACAGCAGAGTCGCACTCCAAAGTATTAGTTAAAACATAGCATTTATTGTCTCATCATAAAAAATGTTGAATAACAGGCTTGAATTTATACTCATCTGCACTGAGAGCAAACCACAACGTTTCGGGAGCTCACTGCTCCCTGTGTGACCCATTAAGTATTGCAGAAAAACCGCCAATCAGTTTCGCCATATCTCGCTTCTCAAGAAATAGCGGACGCAATAACGCAAATGGAGTCAGTTCGTCACAGAAGCGAGTGACTCGGAGGAATCCGCATCTTGAGGTGTCTAGCTCCATATCGTTTATTGGCTAATCTTAACATCTGGTACCGGAAAGTTTAATCACTAAGCGAACATTAGCTTACAACATATAAACAAGGCTCCCCATACAGCCTATCAACTGAGATGTATATGTGTATCACTCTAAATCTTAGATCTTCTGCACTGTGGCCCTTTTCTAGGCAATGTTTTGAGACCGGTAACACCGAATTACCAGTACTACATACTGGGAATTCGGTGTTACTGGTCTCAAAACATTGCGTTAGTGACATCACTAAGCAGAATTTATAAGGAAATAATACGATTAAGAGCATACCTCCTAACATTCTGGAAATAGAAAGAGAGACAAAAAGAATTGCTGCGTGGAGCACGGCAATTTTTTTTTTACCACGTCCATTTTTGTGGCACAATTTACTATGTCCATTTTACAAAATTTGTCAGGATATGAAAGTCTGAACACATTTCTGTGGTTTTTATGTGTTATTACAGTTTTGCTAATGAAGGTGAATTGCAAATCACAGTTTCCCCAAGAGATCTCCTTATCTTAAATTGTTACAATTGTTTCTTTGCTTATTTTAAATTGTTATAAAAGTATCTAAGCGTCTACTCTGGGCTCTGCCAATTAAGTTTGAAACTTTGTAGCTTTTTCTGGCTGTTCAGCGCAGGAAATCAAAGAAAAAGTCTGGACATTTCAGTAACAAACCCGGAACTGTCAAAATTGGGACTGTCCTGCGAAAAACGGGAGAGTTGGTAGTTATGTTAAGAGTAAGATTATATTTATTTTAATCATTTATTTTATCTTTCAGCTCAGTGGTACCAGCAGATTCCCCAGCCAATCAAAAAGACCCGATCAACAGGTTCTCGGTATTCCATGTTTTCAGCTTTAGATGCCCTTAACTCTCATCCCTCTGTAGTAACACCACTGAGTTATTCATCGTCAACACTGGAAGTGGTAGAAAGCGAAGAGCTGTGAATGGAACTGACGTCAGTGACAATGAAACTGTGAAGAAAATACAGCTTGAACGTTTACAAAATTGTTTTTAACAGGGATAGAAACCCCTGTTTGGCTTCAGTGTTTTGCCAATATAAAATAATCTGACTGCCATGTAGTACTTTTTCAGTGCCATTGGGGGGGGGGGGCTCAGCCCTTTTTGGCAGTGAACAGGTTAATATAGGTTTGCAGTATATGTAGCCCGGAGTCGCCAGCAGTACTCTGTATGCCCGTGGCACTGACACTGATGCAGTGTGATCTGTTTGATGTTGTATAAGTACCCTATTTAAATATTTATGTTCACAAACAAAAGGAAGTAAAGACCTATAGAGGTTATAATAATATATAAATGTGCCTTATTTGTATTTTACCTGATTCTTTGTTAAAACAAGGTTGCTTATACAGTAGAAGGTTTTAATGTAAAAGTACCATCTCGTACTATTTAACAAATGGCGGTTTGTTAATAGGAAGTGAAAATGGGATGTATTCTCTATTAAAGTTACAACATGTGGCATAGAATGTGTTTCATTTTTAGGATATTGATATCTCAAATATACTTATTCTTTATTTATATAGCTGCAACATATTCTGCAGCCATTTACTGAGATTATACATCATTTCCATCAGTGGAGCTTACAATCTAAAACCTTTTCACATATAGGGTTGCCTCCTCTTCTGGAAAAAAATACTGGCCTTCCTATATATTTATATTTTTCCCCTACAAATAACATTGGGATACCGGCCAGTTGGCAACCTTATTCACATATAATATGATCAATCAGGGTTGGAATTAATTATAATGCACCTGTAAGCCCCACCCACCTCGTAACCCCCCTCCCCCCGTGGAACGACTCTCACCATCCGGCTGGGAGAATCAAACAGCTGTCAAAATCTCCTGCCCAGTCCCCCAGCAGGTAGCATGCTGCCCATCATTTTTGCTGGGCTAAGCTCAGGTCTTTGTGGCCTACCCACAAAGCCGGGCATGTGGTCAATTTTAGCAGGAGATGGAGTCAGTTAATCTATAACCGGCTAAAACCTTGGAAACATGGGAAAAACATCCATCATACCAATCAAAACTGCCCTCAAATGATTTGCTTGCAAAATCCCACTCTAGTCGCTTTCATGAATAAAAAAGAGTGGGTGATAAAACAGGTACCCAATCGCTTGCTCACCATGAGCCATAACCAAAAATAAAGCTGATGTGTTGATGTGCAACATATCTCCTGGGAATCAGATTTCCAGGATGTGATAACTGCAGCCCTTAGTTATAGGGATTTGTGTGTAAATGTAAATATATTCTGCAACTCTTCTTTTTGATCACATTTGCTTTTCCCATGACTTTTTGAACATGGTATATAAAGTTCAGGTGGGTGTAACTAGGGTTAAAATGCCAACTGTATTTAGTCACATTCCTCTCTGTATGGAACATAGTTCCTATACTCATTATTTTTGTGCCTAAACTATAGAAGTGTTGTTTCAATCACAGGTTGCTGGAGTACAGTTTACAGCATTCACCAGGAACTGCAGAAATTACTTCTTAAATACTAATTCTTTCAACGCCAGTGGTCCAATTGATGTAAAAAGTTCCTGTAATGAGAATCCTAACTGCTCTGTTTTATTGGCAACCATAGCTGCTTCTCAGTTTGAAATGAACTCTCTCATTTTGCTTTGATAAGATTGTCTGCAAAGTCATTATTCCTTTTAAGGCTGGTTTCCCCATTAGCCCCTATGGAACCCATTAATGTGGAATCTGTGGCACATGACAGTCAGGTTCTTGACAGTTAGAGCCATATATTCTGTGTTATGAGGTAGGTTAGTGGTTACAAATGTATCTCCTTACACCTGTTCAGCAGCAGGTAAAACGGAACCTTCTAGTTGTATATTATAAATAAATAAGTTCATATAATTGTCATATATTTGGCAGGGTCTGGGTTCATCCTCACTTTATTTTAAATAAACCATGGCAGAAGGCTTCCCCTGCACATGCCTTTCCTTGTTTTCCTCCAACGCATTCGTGTCCTTGCTCTGTTCAGCCCTACTACTAGTGGTATCTGATGTCTAGAGTACTAGCTGCAGGGCTGCACAGGATGGGGACACAGAAGGGATAAAGGATGCACTTTGGGGCCCTCCAACAAAAAACTCCAATGCACTGTACAGCCCTCCTGTCTGTGCCTTCTTTTCATAAGGCTTCTCCTGTATGCACATTCTCGTCATGGGGCCACCATGGAATACATCTGTGCTGCCCTTACGGCACTTAATACTTCAGAAGAACTTTCTTTAGGGTCCTTCATTACATGACTATACTATTTGCAATACAAACCTCCTGACAGTCCTGTTGTATCCAAATGGGACATTTCACCAATTGACTTACCTTTGTGCAACTCCCTTCTAACTCTGTTCAAAGCTCCTGACAGTTGTTTCTCCATACAGGAATCTCCACCATTTATCCAACTTTGTGATATCCTATTACAGCAGTATGTGTGTGCATGAAAGCAGCACGTGGATTTTCTGGGAGTATGCTGGATTTGCTGGTCATTGTGGAGAAGTTTTAAGGCATGGTTGGAGCATAAATGGGGATGGCAAAAAGCCTACCAGTATTCAACTCTGGAAAGCTGATATCTCTGGCATGGATGGAAATATATAGGAGAATATTTAATGGCATTTGGGGCAAACTGAAAGGGAGTTTGCTTTAAAGGAGAAGAAAAGGCTTTGTGCATTTGGGGGTGCCAAATGTTAAGCAACTCCAAGTGATTGTATTGACTTACCTGAAACCCCTGGTGCTCCTATCAGCAGAAAACTGCACCGGCCCGGGGTTATACCAGTGAGCACCATGGAGAGATCTTCTTCCGCTTTCTTCGCGCG
Organism: Xenopus petersii; assembly: GCA_038501925.1. Lineage (NCBI taxonomy): Eukaryota > Metazoa > Chordata > Amphibia > Anura > Pipidae > Xenopus > Xenopus petersii. Next base: position 104,985,277 of record CM076684.1, read on the forward strand.
GCTGCGCATGCACAATAGAACGCAAAGCCGAACTTTAACTAAAAAGTCGGCTATTACGTTCAATTGCGCAGGTGTTTGCCCACGGAAGTGGATCGCTCCGCGGTGCTCACTGGTATAGCCCCAGTAAATACAATCACTTGGGGGAGCCTAACTTTTGGCACCCCCAAGTGCTTCAAGCCTTTCCTTCTACTTTTACATGGCAAGGATTAGACTGAAATGGCTCTCATGAGTGAGAGAGCTGAGCAGTGCATTGTGAGGTATGTTATCTTCTTTTGTCTTAGGAGGCAAGTTATTAGTAGTGGATGGTATTAGTAATAGTGATGCCATGACCTGCCCTGTCCCTCCAAACCTGTAGAATGGGCAATTCTCTCCTCCTCACCACCTGAGGCGGCTCCTGTGATGCCGCTCCCCCTCAATCCCCAGCACTTACCCTTTTTGAGCAGGATCATGTCCAGTGGGGGGGCAAGATCACTAGTTTAGGGAGCACAATTGAGCTCTCTGTACTAAAAGAACTGAATTTTCTAAACAGAAATTTGGCTCTTACCAGGAGCAGCTTTTTGCAGTCACTGGTAACTTGTGGGCTGCTGCCACCTGAGGCAAGTTTCTCAACTCTCCTCATGGCAGCAGAGCCCCTGATGTAGAAGGTCCAATCTGATGTAATTAGTAGAGATTTTACTGACCAGAATAACAGTGTGAAGAAACACAACCAATCATACAGCATGAGATACAAACTCATATAACGGGCCATTCAATAATTTAAGAAAAGCAGCTGACCTGCAATATTGTTTTATGCATATTTATTGAAGAATTTGAATTTCATATTGTAACAAATCAAACATAACTGAGAAAGTAGTACAGTGTGTATTAAGGCAATGTATAGGGAAAATGAATGGTGGCAATATTTTGGCTTCTTTGACTTCATAGTTACAGCCTCTCCTTTGCCTTCCTATACAATATAGTGAATAAATGAATTAATCCAGTAAATCCCTTCACACTGCCATTTATCATTCATACCTAAGGAATCAGCATTAGACCTTGAGCAGTGTTTTGGGATTTGAAACATACTTAGCCCTAGAGGGCTTCATACGCCAACAGTTATATGCAGGGTATATTTATCAAAGAGTGAAGTTAGAGATCGCCACAGTGTGAAATTCCGCCACTCTCCATTCATTTCTATGAGATTTTGAAAGGTGTATTTATCAGAGGGTGAACTTTCACTTTCACGATTGATAAATACTCTTTTAAAAATCTCATATAAATGAATGGAGAGTGGCGGAATTTCACTCTAGAGGACTGTGGCTATCTCTAACTTCACTCTTCGATAAATATACCCTTGAAAATCTCCATTGGAGCCCCACATGCAGGTTCCAGCTGTTGCTGCACTAAACCTCTTGTAACTAATAACATCTCCGTTAGAGAACTAACTTTTAGGGCCTCATTTACAAAACGGGTTAAGGTGCAGAGTACAAAATACAGGCTCCATGATTCGATTTGTGCAGTGCATCCTGCAATGCAGTTCTTTACAGTACAAGAATGGAGAGAAGTGACTTGGCATTCATTCCGCATGTGAGGCAGTGCTGCCTAGAGGAAGGGCAGAAGATGGGCAGCACATGGGCTTCCTTGGGAACATCTCTAGCAAATTTATCAGTGAGAAGAGTATGGGAGCCTTATACTTACTGCCTTGTGCTGGATTATAATATGGTGCTGAGTGCAGGTGCAGCATCAGAATGGCTGGATGCCAGAATTTAGTACATCTAAAGGGCCACAATTTTACATGGTCCTGCACTTTTTGTGCCTAACCTGTTGTAAATAAGATCTTTCATCTGTGTAGTGAATCCTCCTATTCCCACACATTGTCTCTGTTTTATAGGAATTATGCACAGGTAAATCACATGAATTTGCACCTGATCACGTTCCATCCACATTTTTCGAAAGATAACAATACATTGGCAACGTGTTAGAAACTCTGTAAAATGGGAGGTTATGCATTAATACTGGGGCAAAGAAATACTGTAACAACCTTAGAAACGTCAGATTTTATTATTCTAACTGCAACACACCAGTAAAAGTGAACTGCAGACTGATTTATCCAACTTTGCTCCATAGGTCAGTATGTACAGTACTCTGCCAAGCCATTCACCATTTGTTCAGTTGTACTACATTTTCTAATTCTAAAGGGTTGCATACTACTTTCTATTTCAAAGTCCCAAAATAGACTAAAATACCATTTGCATACCTGAAAGTTACAAGCAATCTGTTAACTTTGGAGCTGTGTTTACAAATAAACAACTCATGAAAAAAAAACATTCAAGAAATGTATACTATTCAAAAGAATTACCGAAGGTTTCCTTAAAAACACACCAAGGTTTGTCTTACAGAAACAAGTAGAATGAGACCAGTAGGAATTTTATACACGTTGTAATTTTCCACTATTAAAATGCAGACAAAAGTCAGAAAATTACAGCTTAAGGGAAATGTGTAAATTATACCTCCTATTGATTTTAATTTAGACCTTTCTTACCCTGTTCACCAAACACTATTTCAGAGTACAATGCAATTAGCATTCTCTAGCAAGTGGCAAAAATGTTTCCTTTCCCCTATGAGCAGTGCACAGAACTTGTGGGCAGCTGCTTACCAGCACTTGAACTATATAGTAAATGTATAGTGAGAAAAATGATGTATCCAGCCTGCAGCCCAGACTGTTGTACAAACCACTTTTTATGCACATTCAGTGTTTTTCTAATGTATAAATACTACCTTCTACATGTTCTCTGATACCAGTGCATTAGTAACATGGAAAGCAGGATGGGGGTAAGAGACAAAGGGACTTTCTAACAGCAATGAAATGATATAAACTGTGCTGTGTGTAAGTAATTATTATATGTCACACATAATGACATTTTCATTTACAAAATACCAGCACACTTTGCTTTTCCAGTGTCCCACAGCTCACTAACTGCCATCAGTTGCAGCAGCACATACTTTGGGCTGCATCACGTGGGGTGCCCTACATATATTCCCAGTCCTGAGACTTTGGGTGCTTAATGAAATAAGCAGTGCATTGGGCAGAATGACATGACAAATAACCCATGATGCAAATGTCCCTGTATTATTGGCTGCTGCGTATAGTAATACATTGCTATCTTCAGGTCTATAGTACCTTGCCTGCTGACTGTTGCTCACATCTCCTATCCTAGTGAGAAAAAGTCTGGGGCAGGTAGCGATCATAGTCTCTTGGGCATCTCACTCCCATATAACTGAGGCACTGTTCTTCCTGAATGTGATCAAAGTGCATTTTAGTCCATTCCCCCGGATCAGTTCTGCTGTATCTTTCTGCTTCCGTGAGGATCCTGCTTAGTGCCATGATGTAGCTCAGTGCCATCTGTAGAGTCTCATACTTGGAAAGTTTTTTGTCCTCACCCCATTGCGGTACAACTTTCCTCAGGCTATCGAAGGCGGTATTCAGTCCTTGCATTCTCCTTCTTTCCCTGGCATTGGCAGCCAGACGTCTCTTGGTAGAGCCTTCCAGCCTGGCTGGCATGCAACTTAGTGGGCATGGTGACTGGCATTCAGTATGGGACTCCCCATGCACTGGTGAATCTGACTTCATGTCAACACAGTGATTCTATGGCCCAAAAGTTTAGAAGGGCTCGGAACAAACCCCAGCCTGGGTAGCAGCAGCACTCCTTATTCCATTCATATGCAGTGATCTTCTTTGTAGATACCCAGTGCTCTTAGCACCGATACAAAGCTCTCCAGCTACAGGACAGCCAGTATTAGTGTAAGGCTACTGCAAGATACACTTTGGGAAAGGAGCATCTACTGACTGTGGCTGAAGCTCTGCATTTATATCTATATATAGAGAACGGAAAGGCTTAGCAGATGGTGGCAGGTGGGCAGGCGTCCCTTAGCTTCTGCCCCAGCTTATTCCCACCCTGGGAAATATAGGATGAGAATGCAGCAAATCTTTAAGTTTGCAGCATCAGTCTGGCAGAGGGATGTGCTCTGCCATCTGTACTGATATCTGGAGGTAACCCAGCCACTGAAATCCCATTAACTAATCAGCTCTCAAGCTCTGCAACCCAGATCCCCCATGCTTTGCAGAATATTTAATTGAAAATGAATACACAGAGACACATAGATATACGCTATATCTGGAAGGTTTCTAGATTGTATATTTTCTCTTTAATTATTAATTGTATGTCACACATTTTAAAAAATAAATTACAATGTGGTTGACAACTAAATAAGAAAGCTGTCAATGTGGTGTTTTTTTTTGTTCAAATTATCCAACATGACAGTTTTATACAAGAAAATAATAATATAGCACTGTGTGTAAATGGAGAAAAGTGGCTGCAAACAAAGCATCTGCTAATGCTGGAGATTAATGGGCAAAGGGAAAACTGCTGTATTCATGAAACAGATTAAGGCTTTGTAAACGTGACGTTCTTTTAACTCTAGTGGAACAATAATATTTCTGCAATTTTAGTTTACTCAACGTTTGTGAATGAACAAAATATTGGGGAAACAGTGTTTCCACCAGATTAACTCCTTTTTTATCGAATTTGATATTATTAACACCAACTAGGTGGAGTCAACTGAAATTGGAGTAAGAAATATTATTGGGAGTTAAATTGTTGTAAAAATAATTCACAAACGCCTTGCTCCATTTTATGAAAATGGTGGTTTTGTAGGCCTTGTCAGAATTCCCAAATTCTTGTAAATTCTAGGGGAAACTGTAAATCATTTGTATTATCTAATTTCTCCAAACAAACATAAAGGTAATGTACGTTTTTTGTTCTCATTAACAAAGTTTTACATGAAATTAAGAAAGATAGTGTAAAGGTGGCCATACACGGGCCGATAAAAGCTGCCGACAGACCGTGTCGGCAGCTTATTGGCACGTGTATGGGGGCCCCCGACGGGCTTCCCCGATCGAGATCTGGCCGAAAGTCGCCAGATCTCGATCGGATGGGTTTAAAAATCCCGTCGGATCGCGGCCGCATCTGTTCGTTGATGCGGTCCCGCAATCCGACCGCCCGTTTGTGAATGCTAGGATCCGATCGTTGGGCCCTAGGGCCCACGATCGGATCTGCCCGATATTGCCCACCTCAAGGTGGGCATATCGGAGGGAGATCCGCTCGTTTGGCGACATCGCCAAACGAGCGGATCTATCCATGTATGGCCACCTTTAGGGTAAGTCCACACTGGGCGTTTTGGGCAGATTTGGTCGCCTGGTGACTAATTGCCTCGTTTTTGCGGGGACCAATCTCCCCAAACGCCTTCCCTGACTCTGCGCTGGCTAAAATGAAAAAAACTAGGACGCTAATCACTCGTGGCGGTTTGTTCTCCGAAGTCGGCCGAAGTTGCCTCACAAGGAAATCGCCGCGTGTGATTAGCGCCGGCGTTTTTTTTTTTCATTTTAGCCGGCGCATATTCAGGGAAGGCATTTGGGGAGATTGGTCGCCGCAAAAACGAGGCGATTAGTCGACAGGCGACCAAATCTCCCCAAAACGCCCAGTGTGGCCTGACCCTTAAACTGGTAAAATTGTTACCACTTTTTGGCATTAAAAAAAATGTTGGTATAGGGTGACATAGATAAAAATGGCATTCAGACAAGTTTGATTTTATTGTCTAATTTATAGTTTCCTGGTATAAACAAACATTTTACTCCAATTTAGCTACAAGTTTGTCTGTAAAATAAAATTTTTGTGTAATTCCCCCAAAGTTATAATTCTTAAACAGTACTCCAAATTCAAAAAAGTGGTGCCCAGAATAAAGAGGCCAAAGTAAACAAAACATCCTATTTACAAGTCCCATTCACAATAACTTCACTTCAGTCTTGTCAATGTGGCTGTTGTATACAATTTGATATTCAATTGGGGAATTCACTAATTATTAACTAAAGTAAACTCAAATTGGAGCAGAAACATTACTGGAGTAAAATGGTTTTGTCAATTATTATTCCAGACACTTTAATGCATGAGTACCCCAGACATATCCTTAAGACAATTTAAAGTTGCTTTAAGTTTTTTGGCATTAGATTTAGAAAGATGGAATAAAACTGGTGAAAATGGGTTACTCCGATTTAAAGACCAAAAGACAGTTGTGTAAAAAACATGAAATTAAAGTTAACATTTACTATTTGTGTTAGACAAAGTTAACTCCAAGGCTTACTCATTACACAAACGTGGAGTAAAAGTGGAGTAAATTATTGAGCTTTATGTGTAGAGATGGGCGAATTTTTTCGCCTCGTTTCGCCGAAAAAATTACGCCCATAGACTTGTATGGAGACGTGCATAAAAAAAAAAAAAGACGCGCGACAAATTATTTTTGACGCCCATAGACTTTAATGGGCGTCAAATTGATTAATTTGGGGCAAGTGGAGTGTAAGAAAATTTTATAATTGAATTGTAGTAAAATATTTGTTTCTGCCAGATAACCACTAAATTACAAATCAAAGTTTGTTTTTGTATAGATATAGGACCTGTTATCCAGAATGCTCAGGAGCTGGAGTTTTCGGGATAACGAATCTTCACATAATTTGGATCGTCATACCTTAAGTCTACTAGAAAATCATTTAAACATCAAATAACCTCAATTGGCTGGTTTTGCTTCCAATAAGGATTAATTATATCTTAGTTGGGATCAAGTACAAGGTACCGTTTTATTATTAAAGAGAAAAAGGCACTCATTTTTAAAAATGTGCATTGTTTGTATAAAATGGAGTCTATGGGAGACAGTCTTCCTGTAATTCAGAGCTTTCTAGATAATGGGTTTCCAGATAACGGATCCTATACCTGTATACCACATTTTGCAAAAATCTTCCTTTAAATATCAAAAAGTTGAAATAAAGCAAATTTAACAGTTTAATGCTGTTTTCTGGGTCTTTTGATGCCAAAAGAATTACCAGGTGAAATGTGTTAATTAAAATTCAAATTAATTTAGTGTAAAAGTGGAGTACACTGTTTGTTTTTGTCAGAAAATCACCACATGGCATATTCACAATCATCTGAAAGCCAATTCTGCTAGTTCAATTCCATCTTTATGAATTAACTCCAATAATATTTCTTACACCAATTTCAGTTTACTCCGCTTTTGTGAAAGCCTCCCCCAGTTTCAAATTGGCATAAGTTGTATGGGTATGGCATCTTTAATTCGGAATGCTCTGGACCTGGGGTTTTCTGGATAAGGGATCTTTCCATAGTTGTGATCTCCCCCCCATTAATCTACTAAAAAAAAAATACTTAAACCCAATAAAATGGTGTCGCCTCCAATAGGATTAATTATATCTTAGTTGGGATCAAGTACAAGGTACTGTTTTATCATTACAGAGAAAAAGGAAATCATTTTTTAAAATGTGAATCATTTGATTAAAATTGAATTTATGGGAGATGGCCTTCCAGTAATTCTGAGCTTTCTGGATAACGAGTTTCCGGATAACAGATCCCATACCCAATCGGAGTATAATTTAAGAATTGGACAAATCTGTCTCAACAATTTTGACTGATTTGAAGATGGTATCATTTTTTTTGCGTTATTAGTGGCATTTTGTTGGCATTAATAGCATCTAATTCAGTTAAATTGGACATATTGTAATACTCCAATTTTGATTTAGGATGTTGTAACAAAAAGTGGTTTTCAGACAATTGTGAATTATTTGTTCAATGATTTTCTGATGTAAGCTGACATTTTACTCCAACTGAATGCTAACTGTATCTTAATAGCACTTGTGTGAGTTTTTAGTATTAAATGAGTTTTTGCTAAAAACAAAACACCTCATTCCATTTTTTCTCCAGTTTTGGGCTCTCTTTGCCTTTATGAATAACCCCCGGAGTGTGCATACAAGGAAGCTGACAAAAGCTACAGCAGAGGCTTTTTAATTAACATTTGCTCAGAGTTTACAAACATGAGTACTGTATGAGTGGTGAAGGAACCTTCTGTAATATTAAGATGATTAAATGATTGGCCCCCAACTTGGTCCTTCTTCTGAGATGTCTCCCTGAACTCGAACCATGTGACTGCAAATCATTGTTATACAGATCATTAACCCCCGTGAATCTGCCCTGGGTGAAATGAGGCTTGATAATCCCAGGACAATAGGATGCACTTGTGAAATAATTGACTCAAACATGACAGATGTTGAATTGAGGTCAGTTACCACTTTATGAGAATCAGCCAAGCCTTGTATTACGTATACTTGCTAATGTTACAGCTTTTAATTATAATGCAGCAGCTTAATAGCAGCAATAACCAGTCAGTCACCAGAAAAAAAAATCTATTATTATTATTATAATAATCTTTATTTATTCTTGTTTGGGTACATAATTTTTGGTCTTGATTTTTTTTGGCTTTTATTGTAATGAAACCAATGGTGCTGTATTCAGTACACAGAATACTTCATACTCTTACAAAAAAAAAAGAAATCCATTACGACACGTTCACTCCAAGATCTTATAAAAATCTTAATTTCTTTTATTTATATAAATACATTAAAAGCTGTCAGCATTGGCTCCGTGCAATAAGCAAATAATGACGCGTTTCATGCTCCATTTCTAGGCACTTCCTCAGAGTATGACACAACATTCACAATTTGTATCCGCTGCCAGGAGGTGGGACTATGAACACGTGACTGTCTGGGTTGAATTGGTGAGCTCCATATTCATAAGGAGAAGTTTTGGAGTTAACAGAACACAATACTAGATGCCTACTACAAAAATGGTTTATAAGATGAAGCCAAGGTATGAAGTGAGAGTAAAGCTGGTCATATACCTAGTTATCCACCTGAGTGGTCCCTGATATGCCCATCTTGAGCTGCACAATACTGAGTTGAGCTGATGTTTAGGCCCTCAGGACAACAATTGGATCATAATAGCTGCCAGTGAAGGCTGTCAGAGAGGACCATATCAACTGTGCCTGCAGTACTTTCCATTTTCCCAGCCTTTTTTATCTGTGACTCCATGACATGAGTACTTCCAAGTCACCTGCCACCTGTGATTTGCTCCTCCACGACCACTAGTGATGTGTGGGTTGGGTCTTTTCCGACCCGCACCTGACCCTAACCTGCCCTCCGTGAACCCGCACCCGCCAGTGGCTTCCGGGTTCCTTTTATAGACCTGTGCCGCAATGCCGATGACATCACAAAAAGTGGCGAGGTGATAAGGTGCGCGTCTATAAAAAGGAAGCCAGAAGTTGGAAGCCGGCAGATCGGCAGTGCAAGCCTGGTTGGCCCGAACCGCCCGGCCTGCGGGTCCCACATCCCAATTTTTACTCCCCTTAAACTGATTCAAGTCTTAAGGACAGTGAATTCAAAGTACTCACCAGCACACACTGATCCTTAGATCTTTGGTTCTGCCTGGTGCTCAGTGTCTCCAGAGGGATCGGCACCCTCCAATTTGTAGCAAGTATAATGGAAACCGGCACAACAAAGCTGTTACAAGTGGGATAAACCCTGCATTTTTATTAATTGCAAGTGATGTAAATGGCCTCATGTGGTTTATCCTACTTGTACCAACCTTGTTGTGCCGGTTTTCATTATACTTAAGGACGATGAGTAACAGATAGGAAGTGGAGGAGATTGGCAGTTCTCTCCCTATGGGGCAAATTCACTAAAATTCGTTGTTGCGCCAGGCGTAACTTCGCCACACTTCGCCAGGCGTAGTTTCGCCAGCGCTCCACAAATTCACTAAAATCCGAAGTTGCGCTCAGGGGTAGCGTAAGGTTGCCAAGCTGTGCTATCGTTGATTCGCTAAGCGAAGTGAAGTTACGCTAGCGATGGTTAATTTGCATACGGCGCCAAATTCAAATTTCAATGGAAGAATACGTAGAATCACTACAAATGTCTGGGAAACCTTCAAAACATCAAATAAAATTTTTATTTTGCCCTACACATGTGCCCACTGTATAGTTAAGTTGCCATGAGTTAGGAAATGTAGGGGGGAAGGAGCGGAGCCCCAAAAAAATTTTCGATCTTTTTCAGCCCATAATATGGAAAAAACGCCAGCAACACAATTTAGTGAATTTTAGTAACAACATACAAATTTTAGAAACAACATAACATTATTGGGTGTCGTTTTAACAGTTTTATGGCAGTATTACAGTTTAATATCAAAGTGTAAAAAAACTGTCATATTCATGAAATGGATTCAAGCTGTAGTGAATCTGACGTTCTTTTAAATATCAGGACGTGTGCATTGCGGGTATATTTTCCTCTAATGACATTTATTACATACTGGGGGATGTTCTATTACAAAGATCTGTGATACTGTTGGGCAAGTTGGGGTCTATGAAAAGCCATTGCAGAAGAGAAATGTTTGAAAGGATAAGTAAACCTTTAATATAAGTGAATGTAAAATTGACGAGAGTGCTATTCTGTGCACTTCCTTGCATTGTTTCTTAACCAGAGAAGAGAAATAAATAACTAGGGATGCACCGAATCCAGGATTCGGTTCGGGATTCGGCCAGGATTCGGCCTTTTTCATATGCAAATTAGGGGCAGGGAGGGAAATTGCGTGACTTTTTGTCAGAAAACAAGGAAGTAAAAAATGTTTTCCCCTTCCCACCCCTAATTTGCATATGCAAATTAGGGTTCGGATTCGGTTCGGTATTCGGCCGAATCCTTCGTGAAGGATTCGGGGGTTCGGCCGAATCCAAAAAAGTGGATTCGGTGCATCCCTATAAATAACCAAATGCTGCTTCCAGATGCAATTATATTCACAAATAAATTGAACATTTTTAATGAATGTATATTGATTGGAAAGTTGCTAAGAATTACTTTTTTTTCCCATAATGCAGAAAACGGAGATTCCTATGAAGAAGAAGAAAAAAAAAATTTGCTAACCTACTGTCTGCTATCAAGTGTAACATTTCTTAGTTTCTCAGACATTTGTTTTAATGATGAAATCTATTAGTTATTTAGCTTTTGTCTGTAATTGCCATTTTATTTCAACTCCCAGCATTTTATAGTAACTTCTAAGGGCTTTTTGCTGTATTGCTCATCAATTTACTGCTCCCGATAGGCAACTTATATTGTTTTTTTTTCAAGGAATGTGAAACAATATTGTCTACAATATTTATAGTAGGGATGCACCGAATCCAGGATTCGGTTCAGGATTCGGCCTTTTTCAGCAGGATTCGGCCGAATCCTTCTGCCCGGCCGAACCGAATCCTAATTTGCATATTCAAGTTAAGGGTGGGGAGGGAAATCGTGAGACTTTTTGTCACAAAACAAGAAAGTAAAAAATGTTTTCCCCTTCCCACCCCTAATTTGCATATGCAAATTAGGATTCAGATTCGGTTTGGTATTCGGCCAAATCTTTTACAAAGGATTCGGGGGTTCGGCCGAATCCAAAATAGTGGATTTGGTGCATCCCTAATTTATAGACACTTATGCAGGGCAATGGTGAAGGCTTCATGATTTACAAAATGCAGCAGATAATTAAAATTCCACATGTAGAGCTTTGCAGGGCCAGACTTAAGCTGTCGATTTTGTTGAACCAGACCTATGAATAAGCTGAAGCTTATCCAACTGAACAATTTCGCCATACGTCAGGCAACTTCATCAGACGTTAATTCACAGCAAATACGTGTATTTATCAAAATGCAAAGTTGCGTCTCGACAGATCAATGCTGGTGAAATCTCGCCAGCAAAAATTTGTCAGCACAGACATTTCCAAAGTATTTTCGCTAGCATTATTTTCTTCCTAGCGAAACTTTGTTAACATACTTAAGCCTTTTAGTACATTGTTGATGCCCCTGCGAATTGTCTTTTTTGCCAAATTTCACTAGAAAAGCCCCCTTTAGTAAATCTGCCCCATAGAGTGCAGGCTCATGCATGTGGGCTGCTTTGAATTTTTTGAAAGGGCTGCTTTTACTCCCAGTCTGGTGCTGAAGGTTACTTAACGTGTTCAATGAACACACACACTAATCGAGGACACTCAGGACAAGAGATATAGGCAAAGGGGTGGGAACATTTATACTTCAGTGGCTCATTGATTTCCATTTGGAACTGCTTGCCAGATGTCGTCTGTGCTATAGCTCTACATGTCTTATCTGACTGGTGGGAACTGATTCTTTTCTACATGTTTGTCCTACCAGAGATTTCATGTTTGGCCAAGCGTTTCATTAAATGAGTAACCTAATCCATTAATGGACAGGAAATATCACATCCTATTACTATAACTAATTTTATAATCACACTGGAAGTATATACAAATTAATATTTAAATAGTGGTGCTTCCAGAATGACAGTAGCTTCCTAATGGGGAAGGGGGGGGCAGGATAAGCGAGTGGTACAGGTATAAGTCATGTTTTACATACAGCTTATACAGTATTACTATCTTTTAAAAGTATTTTTGTTTTGTAAAATAAATGTTAGTTAATCTTGTTGACATTGGGTAAAGGTCCCCATAGACGCAAAGAACGACCGATTTTAGCGAAGTCCGACCAATCCTTCGAAATTATCGAACATCTTACGATTTTTCGGCCGACATCTGTCAGGAAATTGATCGGCCAGGTTAAAAAATCATTATTGGCCCCAGTGCAATCTATCTATGTTTGCAGGGCCAAGCAGGCAGCTCCCCTTTGTTTTCCTGGCAAATTGGTCTGTTTAGTTGATGGACAATTCGTACGATCGTTCCGAGATAATCATGGTCTCACGATGACGATCGTTTTTTTTTTTAAATCTCAACATCTATGGCCAGCTTTATTCTACATAGCGATCCAATGACATAGCATGTGGGGAGGCCTGCAAAAAATAGGTGGCCTGGTAAAGAACTTTGACCCCTGCCCCTACCCATTTATGTCCTGTTCTTGTATGAACACTGCAATTAACATAGTTTTTCTGTTTTTAGTGTAGTTTTTAGTTTCAGAGATATTAGCAGTTTTAGACAGTTCTAGACTGCTAATAACAGACTTTCACTTTAACAGCTCTCTTTGAAGAACCAGATTGTCAGCTTGGTATTAGCAGTTTGCAACTGTTTAAAATGTTAAAAACAGGAAATAAATATAAATTGCATACGTGTCCAAAGAACAACCCTGAGTATGTTTATATATATATATAAATTTTTTGGGTTTAGATCAGGGGCAATCTTGACCCCTCTGCTGCAACCCGTTCCCCTGCTTGCACAGTGGGGGGTCCCGTCACTAATGCAGAGAGATCAATTGAGAAATTGAAAAAGAAACAGAGATTTGGTTCAAAGAGGGGCTTTTTATCAACCCTGGTAACCTGCGGGAGCTGTCGTCTGAGGTGAGTTTCTCAACATACCTCATTGGCACAGAACCTGTATTTTAGAATCCCTTTAAGATATTATTAGTACGTTATTAGTACATTTTTTATAGGTTTTAAAACATAAAAGACACAAAAGATTTGTCAATAATTAAAATAAAATACATATGACAATTTGTTTAAAACAACGTTGCAGATGGTAGATTGGTCGTCTTGGTCAAGTGGTCAAGTATCAGCTCATCAGTAATAAGCCTTATACATAATACACATATATTAACAATGGATATTCACCACACAGGGGTCAACATAGGACATTTGAGTCCTCGCAGTATGTAGGATTGTGTATCTCAGTTCATGTCAGGGAACCTTGGCCACCTAGCCCTGCCGCCTTCCATGGACTCCAGATTTTTTCACATTGTTTTAGACTGGCTAGCAGGATAAATTTCATAAGAGGTAGAGTATTGTTCACCAGAGTGATCCAATTTTGCACCTTGGGGCTTTAGTTTCATCCATGTCATTGCAATGATTCTCATAAAACAGAAGTGTTCTATATCTGGTTCTGACATGGGTGGCATTTACCAGTTCATCTAAGAAACCCAATATATACACCTGAGTTGTTAACAACTTAGAAAAAACTAGTTTATCTGCTATAAGATTCATAACCTCAGTCCAAAACTTGGCTACCTGTGGACAGGACCAGATCATGTGTAGGAAGTTTGCCCCTTCCGTTCCCACATCTGAGGCATTTTGCTTCAGGATTCCGCCCATTGATCTCAGCCGTAAAGGTATTAGATAGAATTGGTGTAACCATTTAAACTAAATTTGTTTATCCCGTATAGAGAATACTGTAAGTAATAGAAGCCTCTGTCTATTGCCTTATCCCAGTCCTCCTCTGGTCCAGGACACTGGTTAACTATCCACCTTTTTAAAGGACAGAGAGTTTGTTTGCAGTCAAATTTTATAGCACGTTGGGAAATTTGTATATCAACTCCACCAATTTGTGCTAAATATCTAAAATATAATAAGGCTAGAAATGACCAATGACCCTGCTGCCAATACCTGGGGAGCCTATTGGGCAGTAACGGAACAAGTAGTTCCTGGGCCTGGGTGCACGCTGCGCACAAAGGTCCCCCACCCCCTCTCCAGACACATTTTTCATAGTGGGTTTGCATCAGCACGAGCGTCCGTGAGCCCTGAGGGGGTGCATGCCCTGGTGCAATCGTCCCTGCTATTGGGTTTATTTAATGTTTAAAATATTTTCTAGTAGACTTAAAGGAAAACTATACCCCCAAAATGAATACTTAAGCAACAGATTATATCAAATTGAATGACATATTAAAGAATCTTACCAAACTGGAATACATATTTACATAAATATTGCCCTTTTACATTTCTTGCCTTGAACCACCATTTTGTGACTCTATCTGTGCTGCCTCAGAGATCACCTGACCAGAAATACTACAACACTAACTGTAACAGGAAGAAGTGAGGAAGCAAAAGGCAGAACTCTGTCTGTTAATTGGCTCATGTGACCTTACATGTGGTTTGTATGTGTGCACAGTGAATCGTACGATCTCAGGGGGCGGCCCTTATTTTTTAAAATGGCAATTTTCTATTTATGATTACCCAATGGCACATACTACTAAAAAAGTATATTATTATGATAATGGTTCATTTACATGAAGCAGGGTTTTAGGCTAAGGCCACACTAGGCGATAGCGCCGCGATTTGACTCTTTTGCGCTGGCGTCTATGGGGAATTGCGGTGTAAAAACACACGCGGCGATCTTTTTTCTATTGTCGCTCGAAATCGCCTAGCGAGGCAATTTCGAGCGACAGTAGAAAAAAGATCGCCGCATGTGTTTTTACGCTGGCGATTTTTCGCGATTCCCCATAGACGCCAGCGCAAAAGTTTCCCCAGCGATTGCGGATTAAAAGTCAAATCGCGGCGCTATCGCCTAGTGTGGCTCTAGCCTTACACATGAGCTGTTTTACTCAATATCTTTTAATAGAGACCTACATTGTTTGGGGGTATAGTTTTCCTTTAAGGTATGAAGATCCAAATTACGGAAAGATCCCTTATCTGGAAAACCCCAGGTCCAAAGCATTCTGGATAACAGGTTTCATGCCTGTAGTATGAATGTGACAATGAAATGTTTATTTACAGCAGGGGTGTCCAACCTTTTGGCTTCCCTGGGCCACATTGGAAGAAGAAAAAATTTCTGGGGCCACACTCAAAATACACACAAACACTGAGTAAAAGAAAAGAGGGTATCATAAAGCTAGTGGGATTTTTGGCATTGAGGAGCATATTTATCAAGGTTCGAATTCTGAATTGTAAAAACTTCAAAATTTGAATTCAAAAAGACCAACCGAAATTAAGTTGTTTTTTTTGGTCAAATAGGTCAGTTTTCGATTGAATAGGTCCGTATTCGGCCGAATTAGAATCGTTAGAATCAAAGGAATAGTGCATTTGATCGAACTCGATTCAAAGTTTTTCCCAAAAAAACCTTAGATTTTTCAATGTCCACCAATTGACCCCAAATAGGTTCTAGGAAGTCCCCCATAGGCTAAAACAGCAATTCGGCAGGTTTTAGATGGCAAATGGTCAAAGTCGAATTTTTAGAGAGACAGTACATGATAAATTTCGATACTCAAATTTTCGAATTTTTTACAAATTCGAATCGAATTTGGACCATTCCCTAGTTGAAGTACACAAAAAATAGCTGGAAATTTGAATTTTTTTAATTTGAAAATTCACCTCGACCTTTGATAAATCGGACCCTTTGATGAAGTTGCTCACACATGTAGGCACTGCATATATCCCTATCATAGCAGGCGATGCTGCTGAAGAATGCTTACCTGCCTTTGTAAGTAACCGAATGCTCACTTGTTTTTCTGCTCTAGGAAGCCACACACCACACACACCCCATGTAAAATTTAAACCACACATGCACACAATTAGCGACTGCGTACATACGCTCTCTGTGCGTGACATTGCAACATGACATTTCCTGGATTGGTAGAAGTTCAAGCTGGGCTGCATTCATATCCATCCTGGGCCGCGGGTTGGACTCCCCTGATTTACAGTCTGTTGCAATGTGGTGGATATATAGTTTATTCTGAAGTTTTATGTTTATGATGGTGTTCTGAAAATCTGTTTTTCTAACATACATTTTATTAAAAATTTCCAAGTTGACAGAAGCAAGAGAAATAAAACAAACAATGGATAAAGACAAGTTGTGTTCATCAGGACAGGCTCAGCTAAGCAGTTTGCAGCCTATGTGTATGTGTGGGCACCAATTCAGACAAATCACACAATAAGGCTCTTACACTGCAGGACACAGGACGGGATGCTGCTTAAAATATAATATTTATTAAATCCATTAAAAATAAAACTTGCACTTATCTTGCACTTATGGGCACCCCTACCTATTCCCTAACTTGCCCATCATTTAGATGTGGAAATTAGGGAGTACCGGTGGGCAGAGGCCGCAAATGAGCCCTCTACTTACTGCCTGTCCTGTGGCAGGTGATAAGGATAGGGCTGCTTACATCTGTGGTTGCAGAGGGCATCTGCACCTTGTACAAAAATGCTTTTTAAAAGGGGCATGATTTTGCCCCCCTTTGTATTCTTGTACTTGTACCAGGTTCAAAGAAAATGATCCGTAGTGATATTCACTCTCTTTTAGTAAATCTTACAGTATGAACAGTAGAATGCAGATTATTGAACAATTAATTTTTTTCCCAACTGGCATATTCCTGAAGTGGGAACAGAATCAACCATGACAACATAATCCAGCAGTGCATTCCCCAACCTCACTGCCCTCAATGTGAAGAACCACCTACGTTGCTTCAAATGAAAGTTCTTTTCCTCTAGATGAAAGTGATGGCTTCTGGTCCGATGATCCATTGTATGGAAAAATAGATCTCCCGCTAGCAGTCTATAATGTCCTCTAATGTACTTATAAAGAGTATTCATGTCCCCTTGCAAGCATTTTTTCTCCAGAGAAAACAACCCCAATCATGAAAATCTACCCTCATCGTTTAAGTCTTCCATCCCCTTAACCAGTTTAGTTGCACTTAGTCTCTGCACTCTCTCCAGCTCATTTATATCCTTTTTAAGGAGAGGAGCCAAAAAACTTCACTGCATACTCCAGATGAGGCCTCACCAGGGACCTATAAAGAGACAAAATTATGTTTTCATCCCTTGAGTTAATGCCCTTTTTTATGCAAGACAGAACTTTATTTGCTTTAGTAGCCACAGAATGACACTGGCCACAATTGTTATCTACAAAAAACCCTAGATCCTTCTCAGTTAAGGAAAGCCCCAGCACACTGCCATTTAGTGTATAACTTGCATTTAGTTCATTTTTGCCAAAGTGCATAACCTTGCATTTATCAACATTAAACCTCATTTTCCAGTTTGTTGTCCAGTTTTCTCAAATTACTCTGCAAAGTGGCAACATCCTGCATGGAACTTTAGTAGTGGCACAATTAGTATCATCATTCAGCAAAAATAGAAACGGTACTTTCAATGTCCACCTCCAGGTCATTAATAAACAAGTTGAAAGGGCCAAGTACAGAGCCCTGTGGTACTCCATTGACAACACTGGTCTGATCAAAAATGTTCCATTTACCACCACTCTTTGTAATTTATTCTTCAGCCAGTTCTCTATCTAATGACAAATACTATTTTTCAGCCCAACGTTCCCTAGCCATTAACCTTCTGTGTGGTACTGCATCAAATGCTTTAGCAAAGTCCAAGTAGATCACATCCACTGCCATTGCAGAGTTGAAGTTCCTACTCACCTCATCACAAAAGGCAATTTAATTTGTTTGGCAAGATCGGTTACACATAAATCCATGCTGGCACAAACTCATAGTATTATGATTTATGATTTGCAATGAAGTCAACTATTTTATCCCTTAATACCCCTTCGAAAAGCTTTCCTACCACTGATGTCAGACTAACCAGCCTATAGTTTTGAGGCTGAGATTAATGTCCTTTATTCAAACCTGAGCTTACATTGTACTATCTCATAGGAAAACTCCAGTAGATAAGTAGAAGCAAGTTAGCTCTTTTACAATTTGTTACTCCTTCGGGCTCTTATGCTAGGTCTTATTTCTCATGTTTTTACCAGTGCCCAGTTATATAATGATAGGTGGAGAAGACCCTGCTCCCAGTTGGGAGGCCCAGAAGTATTTTTTGCAACGTCCCTGACAGTGACTGCTGTATGCTATATCATAAGCAGATGAAATGTTAAAGGTTAGCTAAAATTTCAATGGGGATCTGTATTACATTAATGATGCTGCTTCCAACAAAGCGCATTAATCAAAATCTAGTCACATTCCTGGGTGTTGCAACCCAACTCTCCTATACACACGTGCTGTATCCAAAGGTACAGGATATCTTATTCTCATCTAATGACTTGATTGTGAAGTGTCTGATTTTGTAACAATGGGGCAGAGACCGTGACTCGAGATAAGCAGTTGACCCTATAAAATGGCCGTATCTGGAAACAAAACGCTCTAGGACAGGGATCCCCAACCGCCGGGCTGCGACCCAGAACCGGGCCGCGGACAGTCCTGAAGTGGGCCGCCGAACAATTAACACGGCGCGACGAACTGAACTCCGACACTGTAACATTGACCCCTCCAACCCCATCACCGACCCCTCCCAACCCCCCCTTGCAAAAATGTTTTGCTCTGCTTTGGTCAAAAAAGGTTGGGGACCCCTGCTCTAGGATGTCAAAGCATGCAGTGATTCAACTCTTGTTGAACTATTATTCCCTGGGGCCTTATTTACTGACTGCCAGGCAGGCAGCAGACCCCATACAGCTGCCAGGTCTAAGGGCTCTTACAGACGAGCGTTTGAAGCTGCGCTCCCCTGCGTTCCATTTTTATGCGTTTAGCCGCAGGGGAGCGCAGGAGTATACGCATTCAGTTTTTTTCAATGGGGCTGTACTCACACAGGCGCATGTAGGCGCCGAACCCAGGAAAAATGCAGCATGTTGCGTCTCAACCTGCATTCGCCGCCTATATGCGCCTGTGTGAGTACAGCCCCATTGATAAAAACTGAATGCCTCTACTCCTGCGCTCAACTGCGGCTGAACGCGCGAAAACGGATCGCAGGGGAGAGCAGCTTCAAACGCTTATCTGTAAGAGCCCTAAGAATGAGTTCTTGGATACAAATACTGTATCATGGGTAAAAAAAAAAAAGGTTAATGGTGATGATTTTGCAATTTTAGATCCATACTACTGCTAGACTGAGTAACGCGGATAATGGCTGTAACTTCAGAGCGTTAGGCTACCTAGCATTGGCCTCTACTCCTGCAGTGTCTGCTTTCTGTTGTGAATTATCCGTAGAATATAAAGTTCAGGAAAAGAACTTGAACTAAAACATCCATTTTGCACAGCTCAGCGTCGTTAGCCCTTTTGCATATGGCTGCACATGTAATTAGGGATCCGTCTGTACACATCTTCAATTAGCACAGAGGTGATTAATAAAATTACTCATGCAGCTATTAGAACTGCTAAATAAGGTATAATTAATTGATCATTAATAAATCATGGCTTAATTAACTAAGCTGTTGTTTGGAAGCATATTTGTAGTGCGCAGCATCCCATCTGAGCACTTGTAATTTGTCTGCTGTGAACATAAATTAATAACAAATTGTACCAGAACTTGGAGAAATGCTGTTCAAAGCATTATCACCAGTTTCGTTTAATAAGAAAATTACAGTTATACACATGACAAACCTTGTACTTAAAGTACACAATCTATACAGGGGCACTCTGATCATGGCTCATCCTTGCTGCAGTGAAAACCTCATACCAGGTCCGATCCTACGTCAGGCTTGGACAGGGTTGGACAATGGGGGGGGGGGGGTTATTTTAGCAAAGGTATGGGATGCAATAGCCAGAAACCTTTTATCCAGACATAACCGAATTACCCATAGACTCCATTTTAATCAAATAACTCACATTTTTAATAATGATGTCCCTTTTCTCTGTAATAATAAAACAGTAACTTGTACTTGATCCTAATAAAGATATAATGAATCCTTTTTGGAGGCAAAACAATACTATTGGGTGGGGTCTAATTAATGGTTAAAAGATTTTTTAGTAGACTAAGGTATTGAGCTCCAAATTACGGAAATATCCCTTATCCAGAAGACCCCAGGTCCCAAGCATTCTAGAGAACAGGTCCTGTATACCTGTACTAACAAACCACAAAGATGTATACTTTTTTTGTAAGCACTTTCCTGGGACCCCTTATAAAAAAATTTTTTTAGGGTTCCTGCTCCATGTAACATGAAAATGACCCCTTCCATCCCCTGTTAACTAGTGACTGGATCTGTTTTCAAACAGAAGGACAGGTGCCAGGGGATGCAGGTCCTTTCTGAGCCCACTAACCCCACTGTAATTGCTATCTAAGTTACATTACGTATGTAATGCTGGTCAGATATGACTGGATGCAAAGTGTATAGGTTGTAGGTGAGCACCTCCCCGGCAGTCACAGGGTATGCTCCGCTTATATTAAACCCCCTGGAAATAGACAGCCTTAAACAGATATAGACTGTTCAAGCTATACCTATTGGTGTCTTCACGTCAAGGGTTTTTATTTTGAATAGCTAGGGAACTAGCACTGATCCTTATATCTGGAACATGGCTTTGCAGTAGAATTGAACACAGATAACCATTGAGAGTAATGCCTGGGTACAGGTAATACTTCACATAATTTTTGCTACAAAACCAAACCGCACTAACAGAGGACTTGTGCAAAATAAAAAATTATTTTATTCAATGTTTCAGCCCCTCCACTCTGAATAAAATCATTTTTTATTTTGCACAAGTTCTGTGAGTGCAGTTTGGTTTTGTAGCATATATACACACTCATTTTCAGGCTTGGAGATCAAAAAAAAAAGTTTGCATCATGGTGGTACTTCCGCACACAGCTTTGTTTAGACAGTGGCCATTGATGAGTGTTCAGGACGCTCGTGTTACTGAGAGATAACAATTGCACAATGGGGAGCAATGAATATTGGTTTTGTGCTCAGACAGTGCCTTTCATGTGTTGTTTGTAGATAGCCATAGAGACACAAGTAGATTTACTTGTAAAGAGGGCGTATGAATAAGATCACATGCAGTAAATCACTTGTATGGCATGAAGCTGATGATGACAAGATTAAGCCTAATACAACTGGAACTGATATAGGGTACAAATAAACAAATAAAAGAAAGCAAGAAAAGAAGAAATATTTGACAAATGTCTGTATGACGACAAATTAGACTGTGGAGAGTTGTTAAGGAAAATACAAGTCATTGTATTGTTTTAGATTCTTCTGGCTTTAAGGGGTCACACATGATAACATGATGATGTGATACAGTGAATGTAGTAACCCTTTGTCGGTGTTGATACCACTCCTGTTGCCCCACCTTGTATATGCAATGACAGGAAAGGGATCAACCTGTCAGCACAGATTTTTGTGGTAACTCATGCATTTTCGTGCCACAATTCATCTCTTGGACAGGAGCGGATTGGCCTTTTCTCTGCTGCCATAGATACACCAAGTGAAAACGTCAAGTGTAACACTGGCCTTAAGCCTACAACACACATGACTGATCCATCCAGCATCCATCCTGTATGAGAAGTGAGAGAAAAGAGATCACTGGTGTAATTGAAGAGGTCATAGGGGAAACCTGGGGGACCTGCTTCCTACAGAGTTGTAATGAAATCCCCCTCTAGCTGCTCTTCTACCAACGGGCAGGGAAGAGGAGACGCGGTTGGGCAGGTAACGCAGATGGGGGAAGGTATTGGGCATGTGAATTGCTTGGTGTGGACAGGTGGTTGGCCAGGTAGGGCCCCTCCAAAGATTTTTTTGCAGGGGGGCCTGGCACAGACTAATTACGCCACTGGGTGACATCTCCCTCTCATTGCGCACACAAGGTGGATTTTTCCAGAAAATACAAACAAGACTGTACAAACCAAATGGTTGGGTTAAAGGATATGTGAGACATACAACTTAGGGCTATGAACAGAGGCTTTTTGTCCACTTTAGTTTGTGCTATTCTATACTAGCTGAAATACACTGATTGGAAACAAATGCCTCCTGTGCCAACAGCTTTAGGGTAATTGGAAAGGGACAGTTTGACTGCTCCACTTGAGGGAAGCAACGTTAGAAATTCCTGTGTGCCATAGCCCTAAGGTTGAATGGGGATTTTTCCAATGATTGTACTTAGCCAGGGGAGTAGTATCCAAAACCTCCAGTTGTCACCTCTCATTCATCTAATGTGAAATTCCCAAGAACTGTTTTTGAGCCGAAAAGATACACACTAGTCCAAATTCTGTGATACAGAGGGACGCAATTTTTCTGGCCTATGTGGCGGAGGGTAGGTAATGGAAGCCAATGTTGAACACTCCCTGTTTTTAAACCACACACTTTAAACCACACACTTTAAACCACACCCATGTTACCACAAAAAAACTTATAAGACCATATCTACATTAATGGTGGTAGCACACCAATCTACATTAATTGTTGGTGCTCACTGCAGGGAAATCATTTATCACTCATATATATGTGAAAAATGTAAGTCATATTAAAACATACCCTTAAATCCATATGCCTCATCCTCCCCCATGGATAACACAACAACCCCCTCCCCAGTACATTATTAAACACTTTAGAGGCACCTAACAACAATTTAAAAATGCTAACAAACCCCCATAACAATCCCTACCAGGCTCCTGTCCCACAGGTAGTGTAGGGTACACCAAGGAAGCATGGGGCAGGCAGAGTGTGGCACACACAGGGAGCATAGGGAAGGCAGAGTATGACACACACAGGGAGCATAGGGCAGGCAGAGTATGGCACACACAGGGAGCATAGGGCAGGCAGAGTATGTCTCACATTTATTGCATGAGGTGAGAGAGACGTTGGTTGTATGTCCACCATGTATATGTGGCAGTGCAGGCCCTAGTGAAGGAGCTGGGAGTTGTGCTTTAGAGTAAAGAAGCTGGGAGTCATCAGCAAGGTGCTGGTGGTGGGGCTGGTTGTATATTTGGGCAGGGCAAAAGAACATGTAGTATAAACTTCTGGGGTAGCACTTGTGGGGAGAGGGGGATTGTGCTAGAAGTCAATTCATGCACAACAGTGAATAATCTGATGAGAGAGCTGGTCCTTTCTCAATGTTGGGGAGTGGAGGTGGGTGGTTTCTGGTGGGGAAGCTAGACACACATCTAGGGAGGGATGCAGAGCAGACAGTGAAACTTGTGGGAAACAGAAGAGAGAGTTATTGAGCTGGAATTTGCAAATGAGAGTAACAATGATGGGGAGCTCAGCACACATTAGTGGAGGAGGGCAGGGAAGGAAGGGAAATTGGTGGTGAAGGGAAGCTATATCTAGGAACTGTGAAAGACAATTGTTTTTACCTATAACAGGGCCGGATTTACATCGCCGGCGCCCCCAGGCACACTGTCGTTCGTCACCCCCGTCCCCTCCGTTTTATTCGCTCAAATTTTCATCATGAGGTCCACAGCAATGGGGATTGGCACACAGGAAATTTAAAAAACTATCATATCACCTGGGCATCCCCAGTGTTTCTGAACCAATGTGGGTGTGGTTAGGCAGCATGCCGCCCCCTAAAATCCTGCCGCCCTAGGCCCAGGCCTTGGTGGCCTCTCCACAAATCCGGGCATGCCTATAAATATAACTATATTTTAAAACTCTTTGCTACAATGGTGGTCACCAATACGTACATTTCTGACTTCTCAACTGGCTACTTATGAGCTACACCAGTCTGAACAGTTCTTAAGTTTACTTTTTGAGCATTTGCCATAGATAAATGACTTTTTGACTTTAAATCATTGTAAAGTACTTGGTGATCTGCCATGGGATATGTGCATTTGGAGAGTGCATATGTTTGCAACTAAAAAATCTACTACGTTGCTAAATTAATAGATGTAACATCTGTATTTGCGTTAGGAAGGCTAATTTATGTCCTGCAAACAAAGAACCAATTATAATATGAATGGAAACATGGTAAGAACCCTAGCTCTGCAGAATAGTGGTTACAAAGCATTACTGTAAGGAGAAAAAAATCTATTTATTTATCTAAATCAAATTTAGTCAGTAAGACTAAGAGAGAATTAAATTAAGGGGGTTATTTACTAAAACTCAAATTTATCTCATCTTTTTATTAAACCAAGCCAAACTCCCATCCACGATTTTATCTTATTCATCAATAAAATAACTCCAAAAAGCTAGTTTGAGAAAAAACTATAAAATCGAAGGAAAACTTCAAACTTACAAATTTTGGTATTTGTTACCCTAATCGCTCAATTTTTCTGGTTTATCACCCAAAATTTTTCGTATTATCGGACGAAACCATCACAATATCATGAAATATCATGAAATTTTAAAAGTGTCATCTGCCATTGACTTCTGCATGACCTTGGCAGGTTTGAGATGGCTGATTTTTGGATTCGGACTTCACAGTATAATAAATCTTGAAAAAATTTTTAAATTTGAATTCTGCTAAGGGTCAGGGAACACAGGCAGATTCGGGAAGAAAAGTCTTTCGGCCCAGGCAACTTCAGAAGACTTCGGAAAATGAAACGATCTGAGTGCCATCTTGCTGGCAATTTATATTTTAGCCAGTGAGAAGGCAGGGGAGGCAGTTCGGGGGGTTGGTCGCACGGAAGAAGAAACTAATTTCCCCAAATCTGCCTGTGTGTCCTGACCCTAAAAATCCCACCTCCAGGCTGGTGATAATTTCAAACAGTGGAGTAACAAGGGGACCATGGGCCCGAATGCAAGACCGGCCCCCAGCACCACCCCAGTCTGCCCCCAGTCATGAGTGGCACATGTCCTTGGTGGGTAGGAAAACAGGCCCAAACCTCCATGTAGTGTCTCCAGTGGGCCCTATTGGGATGGGTGGTGCAGTCTCACTGCTGCTCCCCTGGTAGCCACTGATTTTAGGCTTCTCCAAAATCAATGTGTTGGTATTGGTGCTCTCCTTTTGTGAATGCTGTTTTTATGTGCAAAAATTAATTTCTGTTTTAGCACACCACCACTTGCATTTGTAAATGAGGTCTATAGAGAGTACAAAAACAAAGTTTTAAGTAGTCTGCTACTGTAGAAGAAAATCTAGGATTGGTTGCTATGTGATGCTACACTATGGCAAAGTCCCATTGCTACTGACTATGTTCTCTCTCTAGTACAAGGTTAAATGAGTTAAGCAAAACAAATTATATCATTATACATTGATTATAAGTTATATAGTTACATAGTTAAATCAGGTTGAAAAAAGACAAAGTCCATCAAGTTCAACCCCTTCAAATGAAAACCCAGCATCCATACATACACCACTTTCTACTTTTAATTAAATTCTATATACCCATACCTATACTAACTATAGAGCTTAGTATCACAATAGCCTTTGATATTATGTCTGTCTAAAAAAATCATCCAAGCCATTCTTAAAGGCATTAACTGAATCAGCCATCACATCACCCGGCAGTGCATTCCACAACCTCACTGTCCTGACTGTGAAGAACCCCCTACGTTGCTTCAAATGAAAGTTCTTTTCTTCTAGTCTAAAGGGGTGGCCTCTGGTACGGTGATCCTCTTTATGGGTAAAAAGGTCCCCTGCTATTTGTCTATAATGTCCTCTAATGTACTTGTAAAGTGTAATCATGTCCCCTCGCAAGTGTCTTTTTTCCAGAGAAAACAATCCCAACCTTGACAGTCTCCCCTCATAATATAAGTCTTCAATCCCTCTAACCATTATATTGACATTACCAGGTACATTTTAAAAGGTTATTCACCTTTAAATTAACTTTTAGTATGGTATAGAGAGTGTATTTTCTAAGACTATTTGCAATTGATTTTCGTTTTTTATTATTTGTGGTTATTCAGTTATTTTGCTTTTTACTCAACAGCTACTTCATACAAAAAGTTAACTCAAAGGTGAACAACCCCCTTAATGTACTTATGTCCAAACAGGCTCCTGTAATTTCGCATGGTTGTCAATGCATGCCTCTTCTGATGAGTGGTGCGCTACTACTCCTTTTGACACTGGGGTAATATGGAGCTACTGCCACCCTAAACCTGATGGTAGCTCCAGGGTTCCCCATAGCAGGTTGCATCAATATTTGTGATTATTTGTGAAAATAGCGACTGTCTATTGCATCTTACAGCAGCCCCTCTGGCATTTGCCAGAACCCACAGATTGCCTGGCTGCAATAATTCTAGAATTACAAGATAATCATTGTATTATATTTACATCACATGCCACAATGAAATTTTATCTGTCCAATTCTAAAATTGCCCATGTGATCCTCTGCTTTATATAGTAAGCAAGAGCTCAAAAACAAACATCAGATCACAATAACAGGAAAGTGGCAGATACTTCCAGTCATCCCATTAATGGAAGAGAAGAAACATTTTTGTTCCAGAAAACAAGCAAACACTGTAGACACCGACTCCAAGGTCACAGAGAAAGAGCTTTGACATTGGCAGCATTATTTACAGAATTAAAATTAGTAACATTGTAGTAATAAAACAACAGCCCGGATCAACTAATGCTTAAATAGTGCAGGCTCATATTTCTCCAAATAATCTACGTTCAATTTGTGGTTAGGTTGGGTAAGGAAATTAGAACATCAACAGTCATTTCATAAAACCCCAAGCCTCCTCTAAGGCTACTAACCTTCCCAAAGTCTTTGTTTATGTGCTCATTAATTTATAGACATTTAGCGGAAGGCTACAATACACAGACGTCATTTCTATCAAACACAAGTTGGCACTGTGTAAAAAATAAAAAGAAGAAAATGTTGTTTGTACACGGGAACAATGGGTGATGTTATGTGTGTGACAGAATGAAATAACAGCAGTCCTGCCATGTTTTATAGCTGAGTCACAAAATAAATCATGAATCCTTTATCTGAGAAAAAACTTTTTAGGCCACGCCATGCGTAGGCATAAGATATTTTTATGACTTGGCCATGCACTCATTTGTGGCTCTTGCCAATGTTCCTGACACTTGCATGTAGGAGCAACTGCAGACCAGAATTTTTGTCCTGGGGTATATGGCAACCTTAGGGGTTAATGCAATAAATCATATAGTGAATAAAGTACCCCCTCTTGTAAAATATAAGGATATTATAAGTCACCGAGGAGTTTCATGACCATATAAAAACACAAGGCCGAAGGTCATGGAACTCCAAGGTAACTTCTAATATCCTCATATTTTACAACTGGGGGTACTTTATTTATTATAATACACAAATTTCAGTGAGTCATGTGACAGAAATGACATCAGAACTCACGGTTTATAACTGATGACATCAGAACTCACCGTTTATAAGGATTTAATTTACAAGATATTCATGGCTTTTGTGTATTATAAGGTGTATAATAACCCCTATCAACCAAGTAGCAAGTATTTGTTGTAGTATATTGCTGTTTGAAAGCAAACATCTGATTAGCAGGGGCATAACTATAGAAGAAAGAGACCCTGTAACTGCTATGGGGCCCAAGAAGTATAGGGGAGTTACTTGGGCACTGACTGATAAGCAGTTTAAATATATCATCATCATTTATTTATATAGCGCTGTCAAGATACGCAGTGCTTTCTATGAAAACTGTTTTATTATAAGTTTAAGAGGCCCTAAAATGATTATGTGGCGGGCCCAGTAATTTCCAGTTATGTAACTATGCATTGGTTGTTATGGGTTACTAGAATATTACAGGTATGGACCATGTTATCCATAGTGCTTGGAACCTGGGTATTCCAGATTTTAAGTCTACTAAAAAAAATCAGTTAAATAATAAATAAACCCGATTACATTGTTTTGCCTCCAGTAAGGATTATTTATATCTGAGTTAGGATCAAGTACACTGTACAGCTATGGTATCCGTTATCTGGAAACCCATTTTTCAGAAAGCTCCAAATTATAGGCTCAAATCTATCCAAATAATCCAAATTTATAAGGTAAATGACCTGATATTAGGGATGCACCGAATCCAGGATTAGGTTCGGGATTCGGCCAGGATTTGGCTTTTTTCAGCAGGATTCGGATTCGGCCGAATCCTTCTGCCCGGCCGAACAGAATACGAATCCTAATTTGCATATGCAAATTAGGGGCAGGGAGGGGAATTGCGTGACTTTTTGTCAGAAAACAAGGAAGTAAAAAATGTTTTCCCCTTCCCACCATTTGCATATGCAAATTAGGGTTCGGATTCGGTTCGGTATTCGGCCGAATCCTTTGTGAAGGATTCGGGGGTTCGGCCGAATCCAAAAAAGTGGATTCGGTGCATCCCTACCTGATATATACCTTTTTAAGGGGTAATGTACAATGTAAGAAAAGTTGCACTGACTTTACAGGTATGGGATCCATTATCTAGAAATCTGTTATCCAGAAAGCTCACAATTACAGGATGGCCATCTCCCATAGACTCAATAAATTACATTTTTAAAAATTATTTTATTTTTCCTTATAATAATAGTAAAAAAAAATTGTACAGGTATGGGACCAGATATCTAGAATGCTCGGAAACTGGGGGTTTCCAGATAGGGGATCTTTCCTTATGTGGATTTTCATACCTCAAGTCTACTAGAAAATCATGTACATTAAAAAATACCCAATAGGCTGGTTTTGGTTCCAATGAGGATTAATTATATACAGTATATAACAAGGTACTGTTTTATTATTACAGAGAAAAAATTATTATTGGATACAATTGAGTCTATGAGAGACAGCCTTTCTGTAATATGGAGCTTTCTGGATAACAGGTTTCCAGATAATGGATCCCATACCTTACACACATATTTGTACACACACACACACATACTGTATTTGTATACACACACATATTTGTACATGCACGCACGCACACACACATTCTTGTTATAAAGAAATCAAAATTAAGATTTGGTTTTACCCTTTAGCCTCCCCTTGGACATGAAAAGGCAACTCCACCTATGGCTGTATGCCTGTGCTTTTGTAAAGCTACAAACAGCATTTTGGGACGACACCACTTGAGAAAAGTGTATTGCTTCATTGCAAGCAGAGGTCCCTGTAGCCCACACAGTGCCGTCACTTTCCCTGAAATGCTTGCACTCTATGGTAACCTAACCACACCAGTATTTCTTTAATGACAGCTTCATAAACATTGAAAATAAAAAGAAATATTTTAAATTGAATTGCTTCCACCTTTTAAAATGTAGAGTTATTTGTAGCATTGTACACATTTAGTCAATTTAAGATGAAAACAAACACATTTATAAATCGTGTTTGTATAAATACATAACAGCACTGCCTTCTATTCTTCAGAACTCATTAATTAAGCCTAATGGGTAAAATGGGTTTCATTGCCGTCAGTGTGTTAACAGCAATTACAGGCAACCTGTACTTCACTATTGGCTCTTCTGTCCTGAGACAAAAGCAAATTTGAATGGCACTATATAAAGACAAGTACACTCCCATCTCTAACAGTGAGAAGTGACAGTGCATATCCTGCTGGGTAGGAATCAAGCCTATATTAAAGTTATCAGTGCAGCCCAGCAAACAGGTACATTTCAAGGCTATAATGAACCCTGCTAATCTGAGAGCCAGGACTGAAAACCACTTCAGCGAAGAGCAAGAAATGGATAATTTAGGGAAAAGAGCTTGGGATAACCCTGCATTTGATGGTTCTCCATCTCTGAAGATTAAAGCCATTTACAATCCCAAAACTGTTTTGGAGAATCCATATGACAACCTGGAGCACCTGGGGGACCCCCCACCCTACCAAGAGAAGAAACACAAAAGAAACCCCTGTTCCCAGTTCTGTATGTATATTGTTAAAGGAATAAGAGGTAAGAGAATTACACTTATTTAGTACCAAGCTGATACCAAGGGCTGAACAGGGTTAAAGCTACAAACTGGGATTTAAGGGATTTAAAATAATCGATTTTATTACAAATGACCTAATATATTTCAGATTGTTTCAATTCTTATTCTACTATAAACAACATGACTCCATCTATTAGGTATCAATCTGTAAAAAAAAGACTATGTGGGTGGTACCGGGTATACAGTGCCCATATAATATTAGCAAATACATAACAGATGAATGAAAATGTGTGTTCCTTATTTCTATAATAAATATTTATCTATTTTATCCCGGATATTGATTGAAGGCAAACTAAAGGCTGGGGAAAAACAGAAGTTTTATTAACTCTTCTTACTACCATGACTGCTTCTTATTACCACTTTCAGCACCCCCTGTGTCATATGAGATAAGGGCACTAGTCAGGTCTGCTTCCCTATGTGGTTTCAGTAGGGCAGTTTTCAGGGAAAAGTGTGCAAAACACCACTGCTTGAGCACAGAGTAATAGTGTGCATGTGCATTAAGTACACGTGGAGGGCCTCACTCAAGAAATCTCAAAGTCAAGGCTCTTTTTTTTTTTACATGGCAATCAATGTTCCCTATGATTTTTGGCTTTGTGTGTAAAAACAATCTACTTCAGTGCATTCCTAAAATTGCAGCCTACCTTGAACACATGCCAAAGAGGAATCTACAGTAGTTCACAAAACATTGCGACTGATTCATGACATGCAGTATTGTGTATAGTATTGTGTATAGTATTGAAATGTGGTTCTCAGTCCCTTCTTTAAGACCCCTGTATGGCCTATATTTAAAAAGCAGACACCCAGAGGTGAATTAAAGTGTTAGTATACCCCTTTGTTCAACACGAGTGCAATGCTTGTGCCGAACATACAAACAAAAAATTTTTATTTTTTGAAGTTTCTTGAGCAAAACAGGGAAACTGCATCTACTCCATGTTTGGTCCTTCTGAAGTCGATAATTAGATTACCAAAGCAGAGTTAATCCACTGCATAATGCACTGCTGCTAACAAAACAGTCAAAACAAAGGGGGGAGGGAGGGGGTTGTGTACTAATATTAATTATATAGGTGAAAAACTTACAAATAACATAGATTTTCCATGATTAAAATAGTAGTGAAAAGTATTTTCAACAAAAGCCCTATTCATTTAACTCATGTTAAACAAGTGAAAATACTGCCCAGTTAAGTTTAGGTCTACCAAGCCCACCTACCATTGCAGTTTTAACCACTGTTACATAAAGGATGATGGTGTGATATATGTTATAGACTGTTTCTTTACTTCCTGTAGCAGCCAAATTGGCTTACTCTACTGACTACTGCTCCCATTCACAGAGGGGTCAGGGTGGGTACAAAACAAAGAACGATTGACACATAAGCATATACTGTATCACTGGCTGAGGGTGCAGCATCTTACATACAGCACCTTTAAATATGTGTTTGCTTCACAGGAAAACACATGAAGTCCAAATAATCCTACTGCACTCTTCAAAGGGCCTCATATGAAATTGAAGGCCCAAGAGAAAGGTTCTTTTTGCCCTGGCCTTATTCAGCTCTGTAGCTATTCCTATGTATTCCTATGCGTGTGTCATGAATTCTGAGTGATTTATTTACCATTACAAAATATGCTGATTCTTTGCTTGGGCATTTATATAGTTCCACAGGCTACTGGCCCAAGACCAGAAACTGAGGCTCACATGGGACTGTCTGGTAATGCTTTTTTGATGCCCAAGTGGATTAGACCAACCCAGTAATATATTATGTGTAGTGTAATTAATTATACAAAGAAGCCAGTGTTCCAGAAACCAACATAGTTGCCTTTTGTAAACCAATTTTTACTTAAAGAGTATAATTTATTGTAGTGCACAGGATACAATGGCTATAGCACTTTCATGGTAAAATTGTCTATTAAATGTAAAACAGAAACCCTATAATCAGGAATCAGTAAGAACTAAAACAATGCCCGTTTGATTCAGGGTTGATATATGTACAGCATATTAAAAATTTAGTTCAGTTGTTTTCTGCTGTGCTTTCCTAGTGGTTTGGCATGATCATCATATATGATTTTTCTTTATACGGTTTATACTGTTTTTTGTCACTGTTGGCTCTACCCATGATTCCAGCTCATGATGATGGAAGGCATTAGCATCAGAGCTGCTGATATCAGATGGAATTGCTGGGAAGTCTGTCTGCTATGAGGCCAATAGATATACAGGGGAATGTAATAAAAGTCGCAAAGAGCAAAACAATTTGCACCAATAAGACATACGGGGGAATGTAATAAAAATCGCTAACGGAAAAACTATTCGCAATGCGAAAAGTTATGCCTTTGCGCGAACAAATTTTGCTTTGTGCGAATTTAATATAGCTTTTGCGAGCCCGGAAACTGTTTAGCGACCACTTCCGACAGTGAAAGACCGTTTGCGAATTTTATAGTTTGCGCCAATGCGCAGTCAATGAAATAAAACTTCTTACTGAAAAGGTCGTTATGTTTGCTCCAAAAGATTACGACACCTTCAAGCACTTCTTATGAGTGCGCAATTAAAATTCGCAATGCGCAATTAAAAGTCGCAATGCTCAATTAAAATTCGCAATGCAATAACAGTTTAAGGAACAATATTACTTTGCGAGATGTGGATTTTTAGTCTTATTGGTGCGAATTGTTTTGCTCTTTGCGACTTTTATTACATTCCCCTGAAAAAATCCACATCTCGCAATGGTCTACCAAGCCCACCTACCATTGCAGTTTTAACCACTGTTACATAAAGGATGATGGTGTGATATATGTTATAGACTGTTTCTTTACTTCCTGTAGCAGCCAAATTGGCTTACTCTACTGACTACTGCTCCCATTCACAGAGGGGTCAGGGTGGGTACAAAACAAAGAACGATTGACACATAAGCATATACTGTATCACTGGCTGAGGGTGCAGCATCTTACATACTGCACCTTTAAATATGTGTTTGCTTCACAGGAAAACACATGAAGTCCAAATAATCCTACTGCACTCTTCAAAGGGCCTCATATGAAATTGAAGGCCCAAGTAATACGAATTTTAATTGCGCATTGCGAATTTTAATTGCGCACTCATAAGAAGTGCTTGAAGGTGTCGTAATCTTTTGGAGCAAACATAACGACTTTTTCAGTAAGAAGTTTTATTACATTGACTGCGCATTGGCGCAAACTATAAAATTTGCAAACGGTCTTTCACCGTCGGAAGTGGTCACTAAACAGTTTCCGGGCTCGCAAAAGCTATATTAAATTCGCACAAAGCAAAATTTGTTCGCGCAAAGGCATAACTTTTCGCATTGCGAATAGTTTTTCCGTTAGCGATTTTTATTACATTCCCCCGATAGTGCCTTTTAGGCAGTAAAGGCTCGCAGAACTACATTTATGGGCACCCTAACAGTTCATGTCTAATGGCTGACAAGCTGATCTGCAACTGGTCTCTGCTATAATCCTTGGTCACTTTTAGGGCACTTCTGATATTGATAAAGAAGAAATATGGTGGACAGGGTTAAATGCACCTATTTTTTTATGTGTTTATATGCGAACTTTATAGGTAACATTTAACCTTCTCCAACTTCTACAGGTGTTCTTTATTTTAGAATACCCTGTATTCTAGAATGAAGCCAGGACCCATGGCACCAATTATATATTTTAGGAGGTGTAAAAGACTCCTTGTATAATGTGTTACGTAATGAATGTGCCTTTTTTGACCAACTTTACAGGCAGACAGGAAGGAGTTAATAAACCAATCTTTACATAGATCAGGTGTCCCCAACCCTTTTTACCCATGAGGCATATTCAAATGTAAAATGAGTTAGGGAACAACAAACGCATGAAAAAGGTCCCTGAGTTGCCAAATAAGCTGTGATTGGCTATTGGAAGTCCCTATGTGGAATGAGAGCCTACAGGAGTCTCTGTTTGGCAATACACCTGTGTTTTATGCAACCAAAACTTGCCTCCAAGCCTGGAATTCAAAAAGAAACAACTGCTTTGTGGCCACTGAAAGCAACATCCCAGGGATTGGTGAGCAACATGGAGCCCACAAGCCAATGGTTGGGGATCACTGACCTAGTTGAATTTAAAAAGCAAGGTGCAAAAACAGGTAAAAAGCCTGTGCATCCACAGCCTCGCAAAAATGGAATGCAAAGCATGGTTTCTACTTGTATGAACTGGCAAGGCCTGGCAGCCCTGCATACTCCCTGGGCACCACTTGGGTGTCCTAACTTAAGTGTCATTCATGGCAGGAGTGTGAAGATATGCCAGACATAAGAGAGCCAGATCAGGCTCTGTTGTGCATTTATGAGCTGCACTAAGATCTGCCATAGGTACATATTAGTGATGTTTGGGTCAGGCAGGTAGGTTAGCAGGTGGGTGGTGGGCCGTATTTGCCTCACACCATCCCCTTTTCAACCTCCCCACAATGTCCCAACCCCACTAGTGACTGGCTGTACTACAAAAAATGTATTATGATTGGGTTTTTTTTATTATTTTATATAGCACCATAGTCTCCTGCACACAAGGGGAGGCAAGCCCAAGACATAACAATTTGCATATACACACAAAACACTTACCAGAACAGATTCACATAGTTAAAGGCTTCAATGAAAAGGAGGGTTTCAATCATTGATCATTTGATGGCCTGGAGGTTCCAAAAATGTCTAATGAAAGGGGCAGGGAGTTGCAGATGAGGGGATGAAGCACATAAAAACTTGTGGTTTCTGGAATGATAAAAAGCAATTTGTGAGGGTTACAATTCGGGGTGTAGTTGTTAATTACAGAGGGGGTCTATGGAGGTTGGACATTGATGCAAAATGTTAATTTAATGAGATACACCAGCCTAGAATCTCCAGCTACAATTCCCAACATCCTCAGTATAGCATCCCCAGGCACAGAATACTGGAAGCTGCGGTTTTTCAACAGCATTTCTACCCCGCATATAACATGCTGCTTATGTTATTTTCCTTGAGACATAGAGTATGTGCACTGTGGCTAGACACTTGTCTTTGTATGGTGCCATTCATAAATATTATTGTCTGGCTATTTGCTAAGGGCAGATGAAGTAATATTGCATTGAAACAACATCCATTTCACCTGTATTGTATGAAGTCTCTCCTAGGGCTCTTGTAAAATTACTTTTGGGCAGATTTGCCGGCGCTGCTCATTGATCCATCTATTTCTGTGAGGATGGCCTGAAAAAAGTGCACTTTTGGCAGGGCCTGGAGACTGCAATTAGAATTCTCTATCAAACTGCCCAGCATCACAGGAATAATGATGATTAGATATTACTATGAAAAAGGGCCAGCCTTCCTAGGTATGTGATCTGTTATCCGGAAACACATTATCCAGAAAGTTCGGATTTACAGGATGCCCATACCTTTAAGCTGACCAATTTTGGTTGGGCAGTTTGGCCACTTATTACCATACTGCCCATCCATCAGGGCATGCATTGCAAGTTGGTGAGCTGTTTAGACGGAAAATATTATATTCCTAGGAGAGGATTAACTGTCCTGAAATTTTCATTGGTAGCCTATAGGAAGGGAAGAGAAGCCACAACTCCTCTTCACTTACTGCTGTTCTGATAATTAGGGCAGTCGACCTGAAAGAACAGAAAAATAGAAAGGTGGCTATTCATACTGTATGTATGGCCCCTTGTATGGTATCTATTTGTTGTACCCATGGAAGTACACATTTCTTGTTATGACAACCTAATGAAACAGTGATTAAAGTGACGTACAAACCCTTTAGTTAACTGACTGAGCAGTAGGCTCAATAAGGGGTCCGCTGCCTCTATTTTTATGTTCCTGATTGTATATGATTTTAAATCTGGATAATTAATATGCATTAAATATGCTCAGGTATATAAACAATGGAATATATAAGCTTCTCTTGCTTACTTAAAACAACTGCTTCTTTTAACTGCTCTTCCCTGTGAAGGGCACAGGTTTTATATGCCTTCCATTAACGGTGACATCAAGAATCAATTTGAAATAAAAAGTAAGAGTCTCAAGCAGCGGTAAAGGTCATTAAGGATCATTACTACTGCGGTTTGTGTTGTTTATGTTTATGAGAACTCTGTAACCTTGATGCAAGCACGATGGCTGCATAAATGTTCAGCTTATTCTATGTTAATTGCCTTTGTTGTATTGTGAAGTCATTCCAGTTCACAGTCCTTTTGTTTTATTGTTGTTACCTCTTGATATTTGCAATAATTTATGTTTTTTTTGGCAACTTTGATCCCTGCCAAGAACACCAGAGGGCTTGATCAAGCAAGCAACTATTTGGAATGATTTAAAGTTGTTGCACTGTATTCATGCATATTTATTATAGATATGAGCTCTGTTATCCAGAAACCCCTTACCCAGAAATCTCTGAATAATGGAAAGGCCCTTCTCCCATAGACTCCATTATAATCAAATAATCAAAAATTTTCAAAAGTATTTCCTTTTTATCTGTAACAATAAAGGGTACCTTATACTTGATCCAAAAGTTGTACTGCCAACAGCATCTGAGACTTTTGCTGACACAGAAAATGTTATTTTCACAGCACAATTGCCTTATAAATGATAGAAGGAATCAACCTCATGGACCCAGGGTATGTGCCACTTGCTACATTACATTCTCAAATACATTTCTACATTGAATATACCACATGGTACAGGTAAGGGACCTGTTATGCAGAATGCTCAGGACCTGGGGTTTTCTGGATGAGGGGGTCTTTCTGTAATTCTGATCTTCAAACTTTGGGGAGCAGATTTATCAAGGGTCGGTTTTCGAAGATAAAAATAATTCGAAATTTGACCATCGAATTAAAATACTGTGAATATCGAATTCAAAGTTTTTTCAGCGAACGATTCTAAGGATTTCAGTGATCGATCGAACGATTTTTCTTTGACTTAAAAAAACGTAGAAAATTGCTCTAGAAGGTCCCCATAGGCTAACATAGCACTTCGGGCCATTTAATTTGGCGAAGTATTGAATTCAAAGTTTTTTTAAAGAGACAGTACTTCGATTATCGAATGGTCGAATATTCAAAGTCATAGTATCCTATTCGATGGTCGAAGTATCGAAGAAATTACTTCAAATTTTTTACTCCGAAAATTCCCTCTAATTCACTTCGACCCTTGATAAATCTGCCCCTAGCCCCCTAAAAAAAATCAATTTAAATTAAATAAACCCAATAGGATTGTTTCGCCTCCAATAAGGATTAATTATATCTTAGTTTGGATCAAGTACAATCTACTGTTTTATTATTACAGAGAAAAAGGGAAGTCATTTAAAAAAACATATTTGGTTAAAATGGATTAGCATGGGAGATGGCCTGCCTGTAATTTGGAGATTTCTGGATCCCAGATCCCATACCATGTGCCATGGGATAACTAAAACATAGCAACAGCTTTTAAATGCTTTTTTTAAATGCTTTAACATGGTGGCTACCTTCCTGCACATTTTGTTTTGGAATGTGGTGTTGTCTAGTTATATTATGTTCTAATAAGTTGGAAGACACTGGTCAAAACGTATCTCAGTGTGGACCTGCCTAAACAATGAAGCCCTTCCTTATTATTATTATAATACACAGAAACCCTCTTGGCAAATTTATCAAGATATGACACTTGTGTACAGAATAGCCAGGAACCAACATACTTCTGAATAAACTATTGGTACAGTAATTAGTAATTAGATACTAGAACAGATCATTCACAATATTCTATTTGACAGGACTGTGGGGAACAACTTTGACAGAGAATACAGCAGAAAACCGGGAGCTTTATATTAAGACCACGCTGAGAGAGCTTCTTGTGTACATCATCTTCTTGGTGGACATCTGTCTTTGTAAGTACTTTTACTTTGGGGCCCAATCACTCAAATTCCGTTTTTTTTTCACACATCTCATTTTTTTTTTTAAAAGCTCTTAAAATTTGAGATTTATGAAGCATTTAATAGATCTCATGACATTTGTAATTTTAGCTTTTGATGGTTTAGTCATGGTTTCAAAAACCACAAAAATGAAACTGTTGATAAATCAGCCCCCACGTGTATGGAATTCAGGCAGTTACTACTAATTTTAGCAACACAAATTAAAACTACATGAAAACTTTATTTTCATTATGCTTCATGTATCATCAAGCTCATAAACAATCTACACAGGAATAGCCATGTTCCATTTGTGGGAGACTAACACAACGCCTAAAATGTACCTTTCTAAGCATAGTTTGTTTCTAAGCATTGTTTGTAATACTATGAGGTGTATGAAAATGCAGTCATATGAAAAAGTTTGGGAAACCCTCTTAATTCTTTGGAGTTTTGTTTATCATTGGCTGAGCTTTCAAAGTAGCAACTTCCTTTTGATATATAACATGCCTTATGGAAACAGTAGTATTTCAGAAGTGACATTAAGTTTATTGGATTAACAGAAAATATGCAATATGCATCATAACAAAATTAGACAGGTGCATAAATTTGGACACCCCAACAGAGATATTACATCAATACTTAGTTGAGCCTCCTTGTGCAAATGTAACAGCCTCTAGACTCCTCCTATAACCTTTGATGAATGTCTGGATTCTGGATGGCGGCATTTTCGACCATTGGTCCATACAAAACTTCTCCAATTCAGTTAAATTTGATGTCTGGCGAGCATGGACAGCCTGCTTCAAATCATTCCAGAATATTGAACTTCTCCCTCTGCATAAATGCCTTTGTAGATTTCAAAGTGTGTTTAGGGTCATTGTCTTGTTGGAATATTCAACCCCTGCGTAACTTCAACTTTGTGACTGATTGTTGAACATTATCCTGAAGAATTAGTTGATATTGGGTGGAATTCACCCGACCCTTGACTTGGGCCTCAGTCCCTGAACTAGCCACACAGGCCCACTGCATGAGGGAACCTCCACCAAATATGGCAGTAGGTAGCAGATGTTTTTCTTGTTCTTCTTATGCAGCGCCGGATTTCTTCTCCGGCCGCCCCTAGGCCGCGCGGTCCGACAAGGCGGCCACGCGGTCCGACAAGGCGACCGCGGGGTCCGACAAGGCGACCGCGCGGTCCTAGCGCCCGCCTTCCCAGCGCGCCAGCTGGTGTTGTTCAATGGGGAAGCAAAGATCCCCATAATGCGGCTGGGCGGCATGCCGCCCCTATTTTTTGCCGCCCTAGGCCCGGGCCTATGCGGCCTTGCCGCAAATCTGGGCCTGTTCTTATGCCATGCAAAGCACTTTTTGTTTTGTTTTTGTTAACTCAATTTTTGTCTCATCAGTCCAAAGCACTTTATTCCAAAATGACTGTGGTTCGTCTAAATGAGCTTTTGCTTACAACAAGCGACTGTATTTGTGGCGTGAGTTCAGAATGCAGTGCTTCTTTCTCATCACCCTGCCAAACAGATGTTCTTTGTGCAAATTGCTCTGAATTGTAGAACGATGTACAGATACACCATCTGCAGGTCTTTGGAGGTGATGTTTGGGTTGTCTGTAACCATTCTCACAACCCTCCTCATATGCTGCTCCTGTATTTTTCTTGGCAGCAACTGTGCCTGTGACCTTCAATTTCCTGATTACATTCCTAAAGGCCCCCATATATGGGCCGATAAAAGCTGCCGACAGACTGAGTCTGCAGCTTATCGGCCCGTGTGTTAGGCTATCCGACGGGCTTCCCCGATCGATATCCGACTGAAAGTCGTGTATGCGGTCCCGCGATTTCCTGCACTTTTAACAATGCAAACATGACATAGGGTTGTGCTATAATACAATAGGAAGGGAAAAACAATAGCTGGATAGATCAGGATCAGGCACAATGCACTGAAATGGCTTCCTCCTCACTAATATTACAGCTAAAAAAATACATTTGTTGGTTCAAGAATAGCATTATAGCAACTGTTTTCTCCAGTGAATTTCTTCAGGGTGAATTGTGTCTTTTTGTTTGAATCAGGCCTCTCTGCTCACAAATGAGCCCTAAAGTCTGTGCTCAGCAGATGGGAAGTATCATTTGTATTTAGAGACCCCACTGGTGCTCCAGGCTTAAAGGCTTCAGGAGCAAATGTTAGAGAAGCATTGTGCAAATTGCAAAGAAAATGCAACTGCCATTTCTATAAGGATAGTGGCACATTGAGATATTTCATTCATTTTTTACCTGAGCATTTTCCCCTTAGTGAGCAAAAACACTTGGGATAGCATCCCATTCATTCCTATGGGAGTCTCTGTTCTGAGTATTTTTAGCCTGCCTGCCAAATGGGAAAAAACTTGGGTAAGAAAAATTTGAAATTGCACAGGTTCCATTACCCTAACAAATACATCCCTTAGCACATCGAGAGAGAATTAATTGTTAGTCTATATCATGAAGCAGTATAATCTCTCATTCAGTAGACTAACTACTACCGCAGCTGCAATTACATGGTTATATATTTACTCAGTCTAGCTTTACAGTACTTTACATTGTAGAAAGAGTTCAAAACAAACATTATCAATGTAAATGTGTTTGCAAGGTATAGTTGTATTGTATTTGGAAAGCACCTGCTTTATTGCCTGTGCGTGGTTGCTTACCTGTCTTTTGTAATGATCATTTTAAACTGCTAAAATGGGACTTTATCAGCTTGTCCTGATCCATATGCAATGCACAAACACTTACACTGTATAATAATTCATTAACCTACTGCATATTTTCTGTACTAGTAAATCCCAATTGATTTTTGATGGTTACATGTGATCTGGCCAAACATTGTGTGCATTTGTCTATAACTCTATGAAAGGAACACTATGATGTGGAATATATAAATATTTACACCAAAAGCAATATATTATGTTAGGGCAGGTGGTAATGACAGGGTGGTCCTCTGAAGTTCCTAACTTAAATAAGCCCAAGTTAGGGGAGAGGTAACAGCAGAAGAGGGGACACCAATGTACATCCCTCCCCTTTTTCTGCTTAACACAGACAACATTGTATTCAAGGGGGAAACTGCAGGTCCCTCCTCTCAAAAATTGAATGTAGTATTAATTTGATAAGATATGAAAGTGCAAAAAACAGGTGCATTGCTAGGAGTGCTCCAGCCACGAGGAAAGCTGAGACACTTGCCGCCCCAAACGTTACTTGGGTGTCAAAAAGCTGCTTCTGGTAATAAGAGCCATAATTGAATTTTCTTAAAAGGAATTTTGGCTCTACTAATGCAGAGAGGGCATTTACATTCTCTGAATTAGATATGTGCCCCTTCCCCCAAGCCCTGCTCTGGCATTGAAAATTAAAGTGTGGATGGTGAGTGGCAATGTCATCCCTTTAGTCAGCTCAGGGTGGGACATGAGGCTGAAACACATTACACCCATTTTTAGCACTTTGCAAAACTCCTTAGAGGTTGGAAATGACCCCTACAGAATTGTTATCACATATGGGCCCTTTGCAGACCCTTCGGGAGAGGACCACATATGTAGCCCAGTCCATTCCTCTCTATAAAAGGCATTTGTTTTTATGTTTCAGTGACCTATGGCATGACAAGCACCAATACTTACTATTACACAAATGTGATGTCCAAGCTCTTCATTGACACCCCATCAGACAGTGGAGTTACCTTCAAAACTATAAGCAACATGGATGATTTTTGGTCGGTAAGTTAACGCATTACAGTATACTGTATATACAAAAATACAAGCCATTGTGATTTTGCAAAAATACACAACCAATGCTATGTAGTTCCACCTTTCCAGTCCCAAGTCTAGTTCAATGTTACAAGATAAACGATGATAACTAGATGCCACATTTAACATTTCTCTCAGTAATCAGAGAAGTTGTCATTACAGAAACTAAACCTAAAACTACTCTATCTTCACATTTTGACACATTAAAAGCACACTAATGCTCATTCCCCCTGCGTTTAAAGGGTTCCACTTCCAATGCATGGTATTAATAATAACAAAAACATCTGATCCACTTCTTGCAAGTCAGTTCTGGCTATTGGTGCAACCCACTTACGGAACCCAGGAAGTAGTGGCAGGTCCAAACTGGCAGGACCAGGACTAGAGTAATTTGAATTACTAAAATTGCAAACAGGAGAGCTGCTGAATAAAAACTCAATAGCCACATATAATGAAAAATGAAAAACAACTGCAAATTGTCTCAGAAAATCATTGTCTACACCAGTGATGTCCAACAGGCAACAGCTGTATTCTGCCTGCACTATGCTCTGTGTGCTTGCTGTACTCTGCCTACCCTATGCTCCCTGTGTGTGCCATACTCTGCCTGCCATTTGCCCCCTGTGTGCCATACTCTGCCTGTAATAAGCTCCCTGTGTGTGCCATACTCTGCCTGCCCTTTGCTCCTTGTGTGTGCCATACTCTGCTTGCCCTTTGCCCCCTGTGTGCCATACTCTGCCTGCCCTTTACTCCTTGTGTTCCATACTCTGCCTGTCCTGCTCTACCTGTATGTGTCATATGTCATATGCTTGTGAGATGTGAGCCTGGTAGGGTTTGTTAGCATTTGGAAATTGTTGTTAGGCATATGGATTTGAAGGAGAAACAAACCCTTTAAAAAAAAAAACCTACCCCCCCACGTAGACCCCTCCCTCCTCCCCCCCAGCCTAGCTGCCCCCGGGGAAATGCCCCTAACTTTTTACTTACCCCTCAGAG
Organism: Xenopus petersii; assembly: GCA_038501925.1. Classification (NCBI taxonomy): domain Eukaryota; kingdom Metazoa; phylum Chordata; class Amphibia; order Anura; family Pipidae; genus Xenopus; species Xenopus petersii. The sequence goes on from CM076684.1 coordinate 105,028,007, forward strand.
CAGAGTCACAGCATCGGAGTTCACCGTAGCCATCTTCCGGGTCTTTGGTAAGCCGAGATGGAGACTGGCAAAGCGGGGCATGCGCAGTTGGAGCAATTTACAGATTTGTGACATGCACCAAAAGGGACGGAAATTGAGAATCGCCAGAAGAAGCCACAAAGATGGCTGCGGTAAACTCCGATGCTGTGACTCTGCTTTGACAGGTAAGTAAAAAGTTATGGACATTTCCCAGGGGCAGCTAGGCTGGGGGGAGAAGGGAGGGGGTCTACGTTGGGTGGCGGGGAATCTTGCTGTGCTACCCTGGTCGTGGTCTTTTTGTGGCCTGCCCTGTGGCTTGATTCCGGGGTTCCCATGCACACATACTGTTGTAACTACCATGGGGTGGAATTTCACCTGGGGCTTTTGCATAGTTTTAGAGCAGGTTGAAGGGGTGCATTGAAGCTTTCCATAAGTTGCAAAGGAGCAAGTATGAATGCCCATTTTAGAACTATGTACTTGCGGTCATACTCGCAAACTCCAAAGAAAGTGGTGTAATATATACTATGTCTGGTAAAATCTATGTCTGGTAAAATCTGTGTCTGGCTTAAGATGTTATTGTGTTTTTCAGTACTTACAGGGTCCACTGCTAGATGGTCTTTACTGGACTAAATGGTACAATAATGCCTCTTTAACTGGAAATACGAATTCCTTAATCTATTACGAGAACCTTTTGCTTGGAGTCCCCCGTATGCGGCAGCTTAAAGTAAAAAACAACTCCTGCATTGTGTACAAAGACTTTAAAGATGAAATCATTGGCTGTTTTGATGTGTATTCTAAAGAAAAAGAGGACACATGCCAATTTGGCCTTATAAATGGGACAGCGTAAGTATACAACTTATGTCCAATAAAATAAGCAATAAATCCTGCAGCAACAAAAAAATGTTTTGAAGCATTTTACAGAGAGGGATCCTCCTAAATGTCTCTCCTTCTTCTCATCATTGCCTTCTACCTATGACTGTTATATTGATGTGAGCCATGAAGAGGTAGCAAATGGCCATTTACTGTATGTCATGAGCTCAGAGACTTCTACCTTTTCATAAAGTTTGATTTAACCTAACTCTGCTATGAGTTACACATACTAAAATAAAATAGTAAAACAATATGAATGTCATAGAGTTGAATAGGCGATTAAACCCACACTAAGGATTGAGCTACAGGTACAGTACAGTATATATATTTTAGTCCTTATAAATCCATACGTTGTGTATCCTGATCATCTATTTTCCTGGTATGGGCAGTACTGTGTTTGCAGACGTCCCCAGTAAGCAACTAGAGTCACTTAGAGACATAATAATGTTGCCATGGTTCTATGTTTAACCTATTACCAGTTAGCTGGTCTATTTGATTGTCTGATAAGGGTTACATGAATGACCAATCCTAACCCCAAAATCTTCCAAGAGGAGCTTGTCAGAGGACTCCTATACCTTTAGGACAATATGGTAAACCTAAGCATAAAATACATTACTTAGCTAAATTGTTTGTTAAACAGTATCGTATATTTTTTAACAATCAGTACCGATATGTAATACTCCTAAAAATATGGATAGCTTTATCTATACCAATTTGCACTGGGAATTAATAATTCAGATGAATATTATTGCTCAGACATGCTGCTTAGCTGTGTTGAACATTAATACCCCATGGGAAATACAATATGCTCGACTGTTCAAACCAGTTACACATTAATCTTCTTAAATGTGTCAACTAGTTAAAAAAATTCAGTTAGGAAAATTATGCTAAATCCAAAAAACGATCAAAGTGCCAGGAATCCTTCTGGTTCCTCCAGTTTGAGCTTTCATAAATCTGCCCCCCAGAGGAAACCAATTAATCTTTCAAACAAAACAAACACATTGCTGAATACTAGTTTGCCCCAGAATGATCTCTGTTTTCTATTAGATGGACGTATTACACAGAGGAAGAGCTTGGGGGATCATCCTACTGGGGTAAAATGACAACATACAGCGGTGGAGGATATTACATCGATCTCGAGTTGACCAAACCAGAAAGTATTAGACAACTGCAAATACTGAAAAATAACCTCTGGTTGGACAGAGGCACCCGTGCAGTGTTTATTGACTTCTCTGTGTATAATGCCAACATCAATCTTTTTTGTGTTCTCAGGTGAGTAAAGATGATGGATAGATAATTGACAGATAGATAGATGATAGATAGATGATAGATATATGATAGATAGACAGGCAGATTGATTGATCATTGGAGAGGTACCCTAATTTACTGGATTGCAGTTATAGACAGATGTATAGAAAGATATATGATACATAGACAGACAGATAGGATACTAATGGGGGAATGTAATAAAAGGTGGTAAAGGAAAAGTAAAAAGGTAATACGTTTGCTCCAAAAGATTACAACATCTTCAAGCACTTCTTAAAAGTGGGCAATGCGCAGTAAAAATGTGCAATGCAATAATAAAGAATATCACATTGCAAAATGCGAATTTTTATTCTTATTTGTGTAAATTGTTTTGCTCTTTGCGACTTTTATTACATTCCTCCACAAATGTCCATTTGCCTTTTACTTAATTCTACTAGATACTGTATATATTTCTGTGATTTAAGGTATACCTGGGTTTTGTGTCCCCCAGGAGATTATAGGGCTGAATTACAAAGGGTTATATACTCACTTTCTAGAACACTTTTGGACATAACTTGTGTGTAGCCTTTTTGCAATATAAAATATCCTCTGTGTCTTGTGCAAGATAGAAAGTCCAGCAAAGTGAAGAGCACCGCACTCATTTATACAACCTTATATAAGCTCTAAACATGTATGAGAATGAGAATGCTCGGGACCTGGGTTTTTCCAGATAACTGATCTTTCTGTAATATGGATCTCCATACCCTGTCTACTTTAAAATAATTTAAACCTTAAATAAACCCAATAGGCTGGTTTTGCTTCCAATAGGGATTAATTATATTTTAGTTGGGATAAAGTACACGGTACTGATTTATTACTATCGAGAAAAAGGAAATCATTTTTAAGAATTTGGATTATTTGGATAAAATGGAGTCTATGGGGCAAATTCACTAAGATGCGAAGTTGCGCCAGGCGCAGGCGCAACTTCGCCGCACTTCGCCAGGCGTAGTTTCGCCAGCGCTTCGCAAATTCACTAAAATCCGAAGTTGCGCACAGGGGTAGCGTAAGGTTGCGAAGTTGCGCTAGCGTTGATTCGCTATATAAAGCGAAGTTACGCTAGCGAAGGCTAATTTGCATACGGCGCGAAATTCAAATTTCAATGGAGGAACACGTATCTGCACTACAAATGCCTAGAAAACCTTCAAATCAGCAAATAAAAATTTTATTTTGCCCTACACATGTGCCCACTGTCTAGGTAAGTTGCCATGAGTCAGGAAATGTAGGGGGGAAGGAGGGGAGCCCCAAAAATATTTTCGATCTTTTTCAGCCTATCACCCATCATGTAGAAAACACGCCAGCGTTTTTTGGGACTTAGAAAAAAAATTGACTTTTTTTGAAACAATCCCTATCTACTCTATTGCGCTTCGCCAGGTCTGAGGTGGCGAAGGAAGTCTAGCGTAAAAGGTAGCGTTCAATACACTGCGCAAGTTAGTGAATTTGCGTAGTTACGTCGCTAGCGAAAATTTGCCTGGCGTAAGAGTGCGAAGTAACACTAGCGAAACTACGCCAGCGTTCGTTAGTGAATTTGCGCAGTAACGAAAAATGCCAAACGCTAGCGAATTAACGCTAGCGTTCGGCGCTTAGTGAATTTGCGCATATGGGAGATGGCCTTCCCGTAATTCTGAGCTTTCTGGATAACAGGTTTCCGGATAACGGATCCCATACCAGTACTTCATGTCTGCCTTATGCAGATGAAAAATATAGGGCTCTTGCATCCCCTGGAGCTCCTTACTTGCCCAATTGAAATGATGCACATGTAAGAGCCAAATGTCAATAGTGCCGCAAAATCCATAGTAATTGTATGTGCAGATCATTATAGATTTTGTTTGATTAGTGCGCCACCTACTGTGTACTACTGAGTACTACCCACATTGTATATTCATTTTTTTGTAGTGTAGGGTATCCACCTTTTTTAATCACTCACAGGTGTGAAGGTAAAGTGGGGTTTAATTGAGGGATCTCAAAGGACAACATTTTCAAGACAGAAAGAGAGGATAAAGGATATTGTATCAAAATGTATATTTTATACAAGCTTTAGTATAGTATTTTTTGTTGTTGTTACAGGATTATTATTATTAACATTATAGTTAATATGTATTGTTAGAGTGCCAGCATATTCCACAGCACGGCACAACAAAAGAACTTACAGTCTAAAAAATCATAAACCATATTTTGCAAATTTCAAAGAGTAAATAGCTTACCTTATGTTAGAGCGAAACAATAATGATGGATTTCTGAGAAAAGATTGTCTGGTATCTGCCTTTGTTTCTGTGACCGTTAAGGGGGTGGTTAACCTTTAAGTTAACTTTAAGGGGGTTATTTACTAAATTCCGAATGACAAAAACCTGAAAAATCCATTAGTATAAAATCAGAATTTTTAGTGAAAAAAAAACATCACTAATTTTTCGGAATTTATTATACTCCGAGGATGGAAAAAGTCTGAATTCAAAATCCTCCATCTCAGACCTGCCGAGGTTGCATATAAGTCAATTGGAGAAGTCAAAAAGATTTCACGCAATGATCCGAAGTTTTCGTGTGAAAATTCCAAAAAAATTGTGAAATTCAGAGTTTTGGGAGAAAATTTAGTAAAACTCGTATTTTTCATGTTTTTTCCCACAAAAATTTTTCCGGGGGAAAGTGCATAAATAAATAAGACAAAAAAAACAGTGCTAATTTGGTTGGAGTTTTTTTCAGAAAATATTGAGACAAATTCGGTCTTTGATTAATAACCCCCTTAGTATGTTATAGAATCACAATCCGAATTTTTTTTTTCAATTGGTCATCATTATTTATTTTTTATAGTTTTTGAATTATTTTTCTTTTTCTTCGAACTCTTTCCAGCTTTTATAATGGGGGGCACTGACCCCATCTAAAAACAAATGCTCTGTAAGGGTACAATGTTGTTGTTATTGCTACTTTTTATTACTCATCTTTCTATTTAGACCATTTCCTATTCATATTCCATTCTCTTTTTCAAATCAATGCATGGTTGCTAGGGTAATTTGGACTCTAACAACCAGATTGCTGAAATTGCAAACTGGAGAGCTGCTGAATAAAAAGCTAAATAACTCAAAAACCAAAAATGAAAACCAGTTGCAAATAGTCTCAGAATATCATTCTTTACATCATAATGAAAGTTAACTCAAATGTAAACAGCCCCTTTAAGCAGCGTTGGCTGTTTTCTAGGCTTGTGGTGGAATTCCCTGCGACAGGGGGCGCAATTCCATCTTGGCAGATTCGGACGGTGAAGCTCATTCGATACATCTCCAGATGGGATTACTTCATTATTGCCTGTGAAATTGTCTTCTGTTTGTTCATCTCTTACTACGTCGTGGAGGAAATTCTGGAACTCAGAATTCATAAATTCGGATATTTTACAAGTATTTGGAATATCCTAGATGTTATCGTCATATTGGTAAGGATATGTTTTGATCACTTCAGCATCGATTTTTTTAAAGTGTAAGCAAAACGGGACTATACACGTATGGGACTGGTTGGTCAAAATGCCCGGGACCTGGGGATTTCCAGATAAGGGATCTTTCGGTAATCTTTATCTTCATACCTTAAGTCTACTGAATTATTCATTAAAAACTTAATTAAACACAATCGGATTGTTTGACTTCAATATGGATTCATTATAGTTGGGATCAAGTACAAGGTACTGTTTTATTGTTACAGTGAAAAAGGAAATACTTTATAAAAATCAGAGTTATTTGATTAAAATTAGGTCGGCCTTCCAGTAATTCAAAGGTCAAAACAAGCAGCTCTTTGTCCAGTCTGGTTACCAAATACTGACCGAGCTAAACCAGATAAGATTTTATTGTGAGGTCAGAGGACTACGATTCTCATGCGGAACTAATGACATCATTGTGCAACAAGTGTAGGGTAATATTTGAGATACAGTTTAGAGTATCAGTGGTAAGCTAATCTTATGTTTCATAGTGCAATGGCTGACACCGCCCAGCCTTACTCTACCATTATATTATTGCATGGGATGGAGTAACACATCTAAACAACCAAAAGCATCTCAGTCAGTGAGCTGGAATAAATAACCCCCAGAAGTAGAGGGTCTATAAAAGCTAATTAAATACACAATGCATTGCACCATTAGGAATGGCTGTCATTTTACTCATACAATTCAACTCTGTTACAAATAACAAATGCAATTCTTTAGCTTTCCCTTGTAGCCATTGGATTTCACATCTTTCGAACCATGGAGGTTAATAGGCTGATGGGAACTCTGTTAAAAAATCCAACCATATATGCAGATTTCGAATTCCTGGCCTTTTGGCAGACTCAGTACAATAACATGAATGCTGTGAACCTCTTCTTTGCTTGGATTAAAGTAAGTGTCCCATGTAATAGGTCTGCACTGCCATTCCTGACACATCATTACTATATTATATAACTGGTTATGAAGCAAACAAGCACCATTACTGACATATTGGGTTACTGTTCTTACTGGGCCCCATCCTCTGCATCTTCCACCACAGCTGCAGGGTCTGCTCTCCTTATAGTTACACCCCTGGTCATGACCCATTATCTAGTTTGAGCTAGAAGCATCAAAACTAACCACTGGTTAAAAGGGTGGTTCATCTTTCTGTTATGTTATAGAAAGGCCAATTCTAAGCAACTTATCAATTCGTCTTCATTTTTTTAAATAGTTTTTTTTTTATATAACTTGTTTTTATTATAGGATAATAGATTATAATCACATAGAGCATTTGTACATAGTTCCATAAAGCAAAGAATATAGTGATTATGACATTCAAATCAAAACTTTTCAACAAACTTTTTAAACAGTCAGCTCAGTTATGGCAAGTAGCATGAGGGGGCGGGTCTTATGAAGATTAATTCAGATAAGAGGTTAGCAATCTTTTAATCTGATGATTTCTTGGAGGCGCATTATCAGGTTCTAGTTGTTCTTGTTGTGACGTGGCTAGATATTGGGATGATTCCATGATCAAAGGGTGATGCTTCAAAGATTCCATATCGTACCATGACGTGTGTCTAAAGGTGTAGACTGTGAGGCATCTAATTCTTTGTGGGAGATGTATTTTTAAATAGTTTTTTAAATTATTTGCCTTCTTCTTCTTCTGACTTTTCCCATCTTTCAAATGGGGGTCACTGACCCCATCTAAATAAGAAATGTTCTGCAAGATTACAAATATATTGTTATTGCTACTTTTATTACTCATCTTTCTATCTAGGCCCTCTCCTATTCATTATCCCAGTCTCTTATTCAAATCAGAGACTGGGATATAAAATCGGACTTTTAAAAAAATCACGAATTTCTCGGAATTTATTTAACCCAGAGGATGGAAAAGTCAGTATCTGAAAATCCGGCATCTCAGACCTGTAGAGGTTGCATATAATAAATCAAAAGAAGGTATCCTGGAAGTTATTCTATATAAAACGTCAAAAATTTATTAAATACACAGTAAAAAAATGGTAAAAGACACTTATGACTAAGTATCGGCGGGTATGAAACACGTAAAGTAGATTTTTTTGCAGGGTCAGTAATTACCTTTTTTTACTATGTGTATTTAATAGATTTTTTACTTTTTATATATAATAGCTTCCAGGATACCTTCTTTTGAGTTATTATTCCATAGAACCTTGGGAGCTGGGGCAAAATCCTGGAGCTATTGAGGCCCTATATGGACTGGCAGATTGGACTCCTCCCGATTTACTAATATTTTGAGGTTGCATATAAGTCAATAGGAGAAGTCCCAAAGGATTTTTGATGTGCACTGGGTTTCGTGCAAAACCTCAAAGTTTTCAGGTGAAAATTCCTAAAAAAATTATGAAAATCTGATGGAAAAGTCGTGAAAATCGGTAACATGTAATAATAAGTAATCATAAAAAAACAGAGCGGATTTGATCGGAGTCTGTAGCAGAAAATATTGAGATAAATTCGGACTTTGATAAATAACCCCCTAAATGTTAACTTAAAGATGAACAACACCTTTAATAGAGTTAAACTAGCATGCCAATCTAACAGCATACATATTCCATGTCATGTCATGGGTGGGTGGTTCACTTTTAAAGGAATAGTTCAGTGTGAAAATAAAAACTGGGTAAATAGGCTGTGCAAAATAAAAAATGTTTCTAATATAGTTAGTTAGCCAAAAATGTAATGTATAAAGGCTGGAGTGAACAGATGTCTAATAAAACAGCCAGAATCCAACTTCCTGCTTTTCAGCTCTATAACTCTGAGTTAGTCAGCGACTTGAAGGGGGGCCACATGGTACATATCTGTTCAGTGAGTTTGCAATTGATCCTCAGCATTCAGCTCAGATTCAAAAGCAACAGATATGACCCATGTGGCCCCCCCTCAAGTCTCTGATTGGTTACTGCCTGGTAACCAGGGTAACCAGTCAGTGTAAACCTAGAGAGCTGAAAAGCAGGAAGTAGTGTTCTGACTGACATGTTATACATCAAATCACTCCAGCTTTTATACATTACATCTTTGGCTAACTAACTATATCAGAAATATGTTTTATTTTGCACAGGCTATCTATTTACACAGTTTTTATTTTTACACTGAACAATTCCTTTAAGGTAACTTTCAGTGTGTTATAAAATGGCTAATTCTAAGCACCTTATAAATTGGTCTTCATTATTTACTTTTTTTTACTGACTCTTTCCAGCTCTTTTGCGGCTCGGACCCTAACAACCAGATTGCTGAAATTACATCTGGAGATCTGCAGAATAAAAAGCTAAATAACTCAAAAACCACAATAATTAAAAATAAAAACCAATTGTTAATTGTCTCTATATTATACTAAAAGTTAACTGAAAGGTGAACAACCCCTTTAACTAGACCAACAGACAGATTTATTTACCAACATAAAAACAGTTCACATTTAACTACAAAAATCTGTATGTGATACTGTATGTGTAATGTGAGCCCATTCATGTTCCCATCATTCCGCTTCTTCCAGATCTTCAAGTATATTAGTTTTAATAAGACAATGACGCAACTTTCCTCGACTCTCGCCCGCTGTGCAAAGGACATTTTGGGCTTTGCTATCATGTTCTTCATTGTATTTTTTGCCTATGCCCAGCTTGGCTATCTTCTGTTTGGAACACAAGTGGAAAACTTTAGCACTTTCGTCAAATGCATGTAAGTATGTAGCACTGATGCTTGTAGAACATTTTCAGTAGAACAGTGCAAAGAACCACTTATAAAGCAGATTTCTTCTATTTGTAGAAGAAAAACATTTGTTCTTGACACTATGAGGCCTATTTACTATCATTGGAATGTCTGTTTTTTTCATTGATGCTTTTTAAAAATTCTCGAAAAATTTAAAAAATTTGAGATTTATAAAGTGTAAACACCACAAAAAACTCTATTACAAAACTTCAGCAAGTAAAAGCTTGTCAAGGTCTTATATAATTCAGTAGGAGTTGCGCAGATCCTATTTGATCCTTTTTTTTTAGCCATTTGGACTTTTATAGGTTTTTGGATTTTTTTTCAATAATTAGGGGCCTATTCATTAAACCTCAATATTTTCTGGTTTTTAAAGGGGAAAACTCTACTTGAATTTTTAAAGACTTATTACCCCAAAGCTGCTAAAAATCCGAAAATACTTCAGGGAAAACCTGTTGAGGTCATGTAGAAGTCAATGGTAGATGTCCCCAAAGATGATCTGTGCTGGTTTTGTATGGTTTTCGGTGACAACTCGAAAAAATAGATTGATTCATTCTTCAAAACTCAAAAAAATTTTACAATTTGAATTGTCGCACTATTTTGTCAAGACTTTTTCTGCACCGACTTTTTTAAGCTGATTTCTTGATACATGAGTTAAATTTGCGGTTGGGAGTTAAGTCGACTTTGTTTTCATATTTTTGGCTCATCGTTTTTTTTTTAGTTTAAACTCTTCTTTTTTAAAAACTACAAGCCATTCATGATTTTAGATTTCAATTGTAATTTTGAAAAAACTCTAAAACCACTAAAACTCGAATGTTGAAAAATTAGCGAAATGCATTGAAGTCAATGGCCGTCAAATTTTTTTTTCACACAAGACAATTTTTTACACGCATGACCATTTTTCGTGCTCCAAATGTATTAAAGTCAATGGGAGTTTTGTCTCTGCAACTTTTTTGTCCAAATACATTATAGTCAATGGGAATTTTTCTTATGGCAACTTTTTTGTCCAACTGCTTTAAAGTCTATGGGCGTTTTTTCTTATGGAAACTTATTTTGTCCAACTGCAATAAAGTCAATCAGCGTTTTTTCTTATGGCGACTTTTTTGTCCAAATGCATTAGTCACTGGGCCTTTTTTTATACAGACTTTTTGGTCTCAGAGTCATTTTTGTTCAGCGACATTTTTAGCGAATCCGTGGCTGGATAAAAATTCACTCATCAAGTACCTAGGAATTCTTGTGAAACATAGGTCAGTAAGACACACTTACGGGGGAATGTATTAAAAATCGCTAACAGAAAAACTTTGCGTGAACAAATTTTGCTTTGTGTGAATTTAATATAGCTTTTGCGAGCACGAAAACTGTTTAGCGACCACTTCCAACAGTGAAAGACCGTTTGCGAATTTTATAGTTTGCGCCAATGCGCAGTCAATGTAATAAAACTTCTTACTGAAAAAGTCGTTATGTTTGCTCCAAAAGATTACGACACTTTCAAGCACTTCTTATGAGTGCGCAATTAAAATTCGCAATGCGCAATTAAAATTTGCAATGCAATAACAGTTTAACGAACAATATTACATTGCGAGATGTGGATTTTTAGTCTTATTGGTGCGAATTGTTTTGCTCTTTGCGACTTTTATTACATTCCCCTGTTAGATTTTTACAATATAATTGTCCAGTATTTCTATAAGAATTTGACACTTGCTGGCAAGTGACCATGTATTTATTTTTTTTAGATTTACTCAGTTCCGGATAATCCTTGGAGATTTTGATTATGATGCCATTGACCACGCCAACAGAATACTAGGACCTATTTACTTTGTCACATATGTTTTCTTTGTATTCTTTGTGCTATTGGTAAGTAGTCCCATGTTAAATGTGGATAGTTTCTCATCTCCAGAAGTAGAATACAATCCCAGTTGCATTAGCGCCGTTTTGTGATATGGCATAATGGGTTTGTTTTCTTTTGCTTCTGAGGGTTCAACCCTCCATCCTACATGATACTTTCTATTAGTGGAGTTTTCCACCTTGCTGGGACCTTATTTGTGCTTTTTACATCGTTGAGGCATATGTCAAGGTCTCAGACAGATCCAACCTTGGAGAGTGATGTTGTAGCTGAAGTTTTGTACCACCTAAAAATTATGTTAATCATTTTCTTTTTTAGACAGTTCATATAATTCAAGGTCAATCTGCCTCCATTATAAAAAAAAATACAAAGATAGGTAGGGGGTTTTATTCATTTTACTTTTGTTCCATGGGCTTTGGAGAAAAAAAAGAGTAGCACATTTGTAATTTGTCATTTGAGAGGACGCAAACTCACCCCTAAACACTTAGTTTTAGGGTGGATGAATAAAAAAATTATCTTGGGATTCCTTAGAGACATTTTACACCAGCCCTTACATTATGAATGGTGATGAAGGACCTTGCTGGTACTCTCACTCCCTTGCTAGTTGGGGGTGAGGGGTTCTCCTATGATGAGCCTAGAATAAAACTTCCATCTTTAATACATGCTACATTCACAGCTGATTGTGAGGTTTATATGGTGCAGCTACCATGATAATTATAATTATGCAATTCAAGGCTATTCATGGAGAAAGTCACATCATTTTGCACAATAACTTAGTCATTACTACAGATGCAACGTCTTTCTATTTATCTCTTCTATTTGGACACAACATTGTTAAGAGTTACAGAACTTTATTTTTTTGTCTTTTAGAATATGTTTTTGGCTATCATCAATGATACATATTCTGAAGTAAAAGAGGAGCTTTCAGGCCAGAAGAATGAGCTCCAATTTTCTGACATTCTGAAGCAGGTACCTATTAACAAGATCTGTTAATTGCCCAACTAAATGGTGTATAAGGAATGAATTCACTTTTGTCAGTTGTGCATTAATTTAATGAAATGTAATAGTTTAAAAGTGAATAAAGCATAAATAGCACTGAACTACATTATTCGTTAGGCAATGCAAGCTAAACACACTTGAATGCACATCTAGGCATCCTATTTCAAATGTGTAAACAAACATCTTTACTATCGAAGTCAGTTACAACTAGATTTATGATTTTTATTCAGATGTCCGTCCTATGACAATATGGATACAGGTATGGGACTTGTTATCCAGAAATAATCAAACCCAATAGGATTGTTTTGCCGACAATATGGATTAATTATATTTTAGTTGGGATTAACAAGGTACTGTTTTATTATTACAGAGAAAAAGGATTGGAATTATTTGAATAAAATGGAGTCTGTGGGAGATGGCCTTCCCATAATTTGGAACTTTCCTCCAAATCTTAACCAATAGTGAATAATAAATGTGTCAGCTTTCACTCTGGGCTAAAAATAATCACTAAGTGGGCACCCCACGGAATCCTATGTAAGTGGCACAGAAAGGGCTTTGGTCAGGGTAGGACTGGAGCATTGGGAGACCACCGGGGGTGCAACAACAAGGGCCCTCCTAGCCAGGGCCGCCATCAGGGGGGGACAAGCGTACCGGGCCCGGGCATGAAGGGGGGCCCGGCAGCGCTGCATTTTTTGAAGATCCGGGCCCCCCTTACGAGCGCCCGAGCCGTACGTCTTGCCTCTGTGCTGCCGAATGCGGAAGTGCCGAAAAGCCGAAGCCGATGCGCCGAAAAGACCCGAAGTCACGGAAAAAGCCGAAGTCACGAAGCGCCGAAAAGACCCGAAGTCACGAAAACAGCCGAAGCCGAAGTCCTGAAGCAGCGCAAAGACCCGAAGTCACGAAAACAGCCGAAGCCGAAGTCCTGAAGCGGTGAAAAGACCCGAAGTCACGAAAGGAGGTGAAGTTGAAGTACTGAAGCCGTGAGTTCAATTCTACTGAACACCAGTTTGTGTATTTTTTTTTTTTTTAATCTCCTGGCCACCAATGTATTATTTTAATATTCTATAGGCCCCTGCAACCAATCTTTTTTTTTAAAACATGTTTTTTTGGGGCCCCAATTTTTTTTTTAACTCGTAAGGGGCCCCTGACGCCAATGTTTTTTTTTTTTTTCAAAAAAAATTTTTTTTTTTTACATTTTTTTTGGGGCCCCAATTTGTTTTTAACTTGTAAGGGGGCCCCTGCCGCCAATGTTTTTTTTTTTTTTCAAAAAATTTTTTTTTTTTTTTTTAAATTTTTTTTGGGGCCCCAATTTGTTTTTAACTTATAAGGGGGCCCCTGCCGCCAATGTTTTTTTTTTTTTTTAAATTTTTTTTTGGGGCCCCAATTTGTTTTTAACTTGTAAGGGGGCCCCTGCCACCAATGTTTGTTTATTTTTTAGTTTTTTTTACATTTTTTTTGTTGGGGCCCCAAGTTTTTTTTAACTTATAAGGGGGCCCCTGCCACCAATGTTTTTTTTAAAAAAAAAAATTTTTAATTTTTTTTTTTTTGGGGCCCCAATTTTTTATAAGGGGGCCCTGACCATCAATAGCTTTTTACAACTTGTGTGGGGGGGTTACTTTTTTAGCGCTGATGTCTGTGTGGTCTTTTAACTGCGATGTGGAGTGGGCGGGAAATGGGGTGGAGCTTGGTCGTCAGTGTGGGCGGGGCCCAGGGGGCCCCAAAAATTTTGTTGTACGGGGCCCCGTGATTTCTAATGGCGGCCCTGCTCCTAGCAGTCTCTGGGGTCCCATGAGGGCTGGGGCCCACCAGTTTTTTTCCCGCTGGTCCAGTCTGACCCTGGCTTTGGTCCCCATTATCTGAATAGAAAGCACCAGGGTCACTTTGTATGGAAACTATCCCCCAAAAATGTGCTTTACCATGCAGGATAACCCCATCTTCATCACCATGACAAATAGCGGTGATCATAACCTCTATCTGTTATTTAGTCGAACATTTAAACTGTCTGTAGTTGTTTTCATTCAGAGTGACCCATGTGCTGGATGACTGTATTCTTATTCTGCATGATAGCAGACTGTGCTGCTTAATTGTATAAGAGCTTGCAGCACAGCTAACTGGTGTCTATAAAAGCACTGGCTGTATTTGGTTTTCTATAGCCATATCGTTTGTGTCTTATGTTGCAACAGATTTACTGAGTCAATGCCCTGATAATACTTACAATACAATAACACTTATATAGGATTTTAGGGGAATATTTATTAAAGGGTAAAAATAATGTTTGCTCTTTTTCACCCTTGGTGACCAGGAAGGGAGCAAAGAGCAAAATATGAGCTTAGTTTTAGAGCACAAAGACCTGCAGTCGTTCTATGAATACAGAGTTACCTGTGGGTTTTTTTTTATTTTTATAAAACATGCATTTAATTCAAGTCCTTATGTCTAGTTTGCTTGCATTTCTATTTTCTAGGGCTACAAGAAGACCTTACTGAAGCTTAAACTGAAAAAAGAAAGGATTTCTGATGTGCAAAAAGCTCTGCAAAATAGCACAAAGGAGCTGAAATTTGAAGAGTTTAAGAACAGTTTACGAGAGTAAGTTTAATAAGGAAGGTAGTCTGTCTAAATGCTACAGGTTGTATGGGTTACAGTAAGAGCATAAGAGTCACACTGGTTCCTTGATTTGTTATTTTATTTATTGCATTAATATACAGTACATTCTTCCTCCCAGGGGCCCTCTGATTAGGGGGTCCAAAACTACTTTAAAGGGGTGGTTCACCTTAAAGTTAACTTTTAGTATGTTATGGAATGGCCAGTTCTAAGCAAGTTTTCAATTGGACTTCATTATTTTTGTTTTGTTTTTTGTTTTTAAAGTATAGGCATGGGATCCGTTATCAGGAAACCCGTTATTCAGAAAGAATAATAGCTTTTAGTTAACAGTAGCTTGTAGTTGATCCAATCTAAGATATAATTAATTCTTATTGGAAGAAAAAGCAGCCTATTGGGTTTATTGGGCCCTTGATCTTCTAGTAGACTTAAGGTATGAAGATCCAAATTACGGAAAGATCCAATATACAGATAACCCCAAGTCCCGAGCATTCTGGATAAGTCCGATACCTGTATTTGCCTTCTTCTTCTGACCCTTTCCAGTTTTCAAATGGGGATCCCTGACTCCATCTAAAAACAAATGTTCTGTAACGCTACACAATTGTTATTGCTACTTTTTATTACTCATCTTTCTATTCAAGCCCTCTCCTGATCATATTCTAGTCTCTTATTCAAATCAGTGCATGGTTGCTAATGTAATTTGGACCCAGATTGCTGAAATTTCAAACTGGAGAGCTGCTGAATAAAAAGCTAAATAACTCAAAAACCACAAATAATAAAAAAAATGAAAACCAATTGCAAATTGTCTAAGAATATCACACTCTACATCATACTAAAAGTTAATTTAAAGGTGAGCAACCCCTTTAAATCATTATTGCAAAGAAAGATATAAAAGGTATTTTGTTCTACAGGATGGGCCACGATGACAATGAAATTTCTGCAGCATTTGCCAACTTTGACCAGGATGGTAATAGGATTCTTGATGAGGAGGAACAGAAGAGAATGAAGCAAATCTTGGAGGAAAGAAGGGTGAGAGCACATAGTGTAAAGACTACATGCCAGTATACAAAAATGTTTGTAATATATTTCATTACAAAATGTCAAATGTCAAATGATTCATTACAAAATTACAAAAATTTTTCCCACAAAGTTGTCCACATTGTTAAATTGTGCCACACCCAGTACTCATGAGGGGCTCAAACACATACTCATGCAATTTCCTTGTGAGCAACTTCGAGTGACTTCAGAAAATTAAGAGCTACGAGTAGAGACGGAGCTTGACCCGTTTTGTTTTGCCAAAAATTCGCCGATGCGCGTCTTTTTTTTTTGACGCACGCCGCCATACAAGTCTATGGGCATCCCGTCCCTAGCTCCGAGTGCCATCCCGCCGGCGATTTACATTCTAGCCGACGGGAGGCAGTTCAGGGAGATTAGTCACCCCGAAGAAGAGGAGATTTGTCGTCGGGCCACTAATTTCCCCGAATTGCAGCGTGTCTCTGCCCTTAAAGAAAAAATTGCATGTAGGCTTACAAAAAGTCCTTTGCTACATCTGCTGTTCCTCACATACAGTTATGTGTACCTCTGTAGGTGGCTCTAAATGCTGAAATTGAGACCCTGGGAAGATCCTACAGGAACGAGAGACAGGAGGAAGAAGTCAATTTAGATGATATAAAGAATGACATTTCTTCTAAAGGGAGCTGGGTGTCACAAGATGAGTTTGAAATGTAAGTGACCATGAATGGAAGCAGATGTTAAAGCACAGACAGCAGAACTATAATGCACCTTATAACGGGCCAGTAACACCAATATCATTGAAAAGGCTCCATTTGTATATATTCCAATTTGTCTACAATCTTTGTAAGAGAAGCAACATATACAAAACTGTCATGGAGACATCCCTGATGCCATAATCACCTATCACATATATCAATAGGGTTACCAATCATGTAACTAGTGAACCTTCCATATAGGGGTTATTTACTAATTATCTCATTATTTTAATTAAAAAAAAAAAAAAGCCCGACCAAACTCCAATCCTCGATTTTGCCTCATGTATCATTAAAATAACTCGAATTAATTGAATCGGGAAAAAACTCGATAAAATCCAGCAAATCGTACTGTTTCTTAAGACTTTTTTTTCTGAATCGCTTAATTTTGTTCTGAAAAAACTAAAATTTTATGGATTGTCAGGCTAAACCCAGTGCAAACCACAATATCTTCACATTGGGATAGGGACATCTGCCATTGACTTATACACGACCTCGACAGGTTTGAGATGGTGGATTTTCAGATTTGGGTTTTTTTCAGCCTTGGCACATAATACAATCTCGAAAAAAATTTCATTTTTTTTCCATGAAAAATTTGAGTTTTAGTAAATAACCCCCTTAATCCTTATAGGCACATGTGGATACTGTGCAAAGACCATAACAACTAGGGTTCCATTTACATGTATTTATCAGTAGTGTCGCCCCATGTGACACAACCATTGAGCCTCCTCCTAGAAAAGTTATAATGGTGCCTGCAAATACACTATTTAACATATGGCGAATGCACACACACACATTATATTTCAATGGATACCAAGACTTTCTGTTTGTTCTTTTATTAAATGCTTAGATATTCCAGTCCTCAGCAAACATTTTGTGCAATTATCTTGGTAGTATCAAGTGCACAAATAAAACCATATAACATATTTTCTTATGTATGACTGTGTCCTAGATTTTTAAAGCGGTTACAGCAACTTGAATTCTCCATCAGTGGAATCATGAGAAAAATTGAGTCCGTAGAGATGAAACTAGAGTCGATGGAAACAAACCGAATGAAGCAGACGAACATTGCGGACAGCAAACAGAACAACATAGTGAAAGTAAATATCTGAATTATGTTTCCGTTTGATACACTGAATTGCAACAGAACGAGTTCTCAACTTGATATAATAATGTTATATGATTTTACTTACACTGTATGGCTTAAAAAAAAATGGGGACCCCAGTAAGCCTAAGGTATTCTCGTGGAGACTAAATGACACGTTATTGAGTAATGAGCAGATCAAAACGCACATCGGTGATTCCTTGAGGGACTATTTCTCACTTAATAAGGGGTCGGTTTCTTCCAGTGCTATCCTCTGGGAGGCCCATAAAGCCGTTGTTCGGGGTGAGTTCATAGCCCAAGCCACTAATTATAAAAAGACAGCCACGGCCAAGAGAGTGGAATTATTAGCAGCCCTGAAGCGTGCTGAGACACAATTGTACAACAGACCCACCGTTCCGTTGCTAGCTAAAGTGGTAAACTATAGAAATCAACTTAAACATTTGGACATAGCACACGTGGAAAAATTGATGTCTTGGACTAAACATACCTACTACGAGTTTGGGAACAAGGCCCACACACTATTGGCCAAGAAACTGAAAAATCAGCAGTTGGCAAGGGGCATAATGTCTATCAGAAACAAACAGGGCCACCTGGAACATACCACTGACAAGATAACTGACACCATTTATCAGTACTACAAATCGTTATACAACCTAGACCCCCACTCGCGGGATAATGTGACTCAGCTCAGGGAGACGCTTAAAAGAAAGATTAGTAAATGGCTTCCGCACAATACGCTACCTTCTCTGCAGGATAGGGAGGTCTCCCCCCTTAATAGAGTAATTACTGACTCTGAAATCGCGCAAATTATCAAAGATGCCCCTGGGAAAAAGACACCTGGCCCGGATGGTTTTTCCTATGGTTATTATAAAACATTCAAGGATATCCTTCTCCCTCACTTGCAAAACTTGTACAATGATTTTCTGTCTGGTGACAGTATTCCCAAATCTATGGCTCTTTCTCATATTACTTTGATTCCCAAACCGGGGAAGGATCCCCTTGAATGTTCCAACTAC
The DNA here is from genome assembly GCA_038501925.1 of Xenopus petersii. Classification (NCBI taxonomy): domain Eukaryota; kingdom Metazoa; phylum Chordata; class Amphibia; order Anura; family Pipidae; genus Xenopus; species Xenopus petersii. The sequence continues at coordinate 105,046,680 of CM076684.1, forward strand.
AGGCCGATATCCTTAATTAATGTAGATTTAAAAATCTTTAGCAAAATACTGGCCAATAGACTGGCCCCCCTTATGCCCCGACTTATAGATGATGATCAGGTGGGCTTCATACTGGCACGACAGGCGGGAGATAATACCAGAAGGACTATTGATCTAGTAGATATTGTTAATGCTGCACCCCAACCAACCCTACTTCTAAGTCTTGATGCCGAAAAGGCCTTCGACCGTCTTGATTGGAATTACATGATTTCTCTTTTGGGACTTATGGGCTTTGGGGGGAGTTTCCTCAGGGCGGTCGAGGCCTTGTATAGTGTTCCCACGGCTGCGGTGAAAGTGAATGGCTCCTTATCTAGGGAATTTCAGATTACCAATGGGACCCGACAGGGTTGCCCTCTTTCACCCCTTCTCTATGCCTTGTGCATAGAGCCCTTGGCTTTGGCCATAAGGTCTAATCCTGATATTAGGGGAATTCAATTTCACCAAAAAACATACAAACTGTCCCTATTTGCGGATGATGTCCTTTTAACGTTGACTAAGCCCTATACGTCCCTCCCAAATCTTCATAAAACACTTCAGGAATATGGTATTCTCTCCGGATATCAGATAAATTCTCATAAAACGGAAGCTCTACCGCTCCATTTCCCTCCCCTTATGTTAAAAACACTCCAATTAAATTTTAATTATTCTTGGAAACTAGACTCTATTAAATACTTGGGCATCAATATCACTACAACCTATGAGGGTCTATATGCAAGCAACTTCCCCCCTTTATTGCAACAACTCAGAAACGATCTTGACAAATGGAACCAGGGTACATTGTCTTGGTTTGGACGGCTGGCCACGATAAAGATGAATGTGATGCCGCGATTGTTATATTTATTTGAGACACTTCCCATTCCTGTACCCACTGCTGTGTTGAACCGTATCCAATCTATGTTCACTAAATTTATTTGGGCCTCTCGTAAGCCTCGCATTGCTAAGGGGGTATTATTGAAGCATACAACACAGGGGGGTCTCTCAGTCCCGGATGTAAGGAATTACTACAGGGCCTGTCAACTTAGGCAGATAGTTCACTGGACGGCTCTGAACCCTCCAAACAAATGGACGGAATTAGAAGGCTTAGCGGTGCATCCCCTTCATCTAACTAACCTCATATGGGGTACCAACCAGACACTTCATAGAGTGTCGCGCACACTACACACAATCGATTTCACGAGAAAGATATGGAAAGTGGCCCAAACACAACATGCTTTGCAATCTGTGTCCTCCCCATTGCGTAGTGTACTTGGGAACCCGGGATTCTTGCCCGGCCTGAACTCAGATTTTAAGGATATTTGGGGCCATCCAAAAATTTTTCATTTACAACGTATCTGGGATGTTGCCAAGCACAGACCACTTGACCTGGTGACTTTACAAACTAAAGCGGATGGCATAACTATCCCACTTTACCAATACTTACAGGTTTCCCATTACTTGAGGTCTCAAATGAAAATGTTCTCTGCAGGGGGTTTGACACCATTTGAGCAAATCTGTCGGAACGGTCCGGGACAAAAGAAAGCTATTTCTAGTATTTATGGGTTGTTGATAAGTCTCCCTACGACAGATTTCCCCAAACATGATTACATAACATACTGGGAACATGTGTTCCCTGCTGATGTGAGTCTCACCAAGTGGGAAGCTATTTGGGACAATGCGAAAAAGTCTTCTATTTGTGTTCAATACAAGGAAAACATATATAAAATTCTGTTTAAGTGGTATTATACTCCGGAGAGGCTCCATAAAATCTATCCCACTACATCAGATAGATGCTGGCGGAATTGTGGGCAATTAGGTTCTCTGCCACACTTACTTTGGGATTGCCCCGTAATTACCCCCTATTGGGAGGAGGTGAGGGAACTTCTCAATAAGGTCCTTCAGGTGACTGTTGAAAAGGATCCTTGGACATTTCTTCTAGGGAAACCCGATTCTACCTTTGTTAAGCCAGTTAGGCGGTTGATGAATCACATTCTGTCTGCAGCTAGGAGATTGCTCTGCCAGAAGTGGAAACAACCCAACAAACCCACTATAGAGGAGTTACAGAATAAGATTGGGGAAATAAAACATATGGAATACCTCTCAGCACTTAGCAATATTTCGATGCCCATCTATACCGAGACATGGAGTTCTTGGGTCGCCTGCTTCCCTGTAAATTGACACGATTTGTAATGGCCCGGCCGTTCCCCACCTGCCCTTCCTCTTACATATGATTCTGGAATAATGTCCTATGCCTGCATTTATGGTTTTAATTTTGTTTTCGTTTTTATTCTGATCTCTTTCTCTGCTTTTTCTTTTTTGTGTTTCTCTTTCTGTTATATCAGTATATATGCAATATCCAACATAGACAAAACTGCAATGTGTGCAGTACTCTCATGCCTATTCCATGTGACTTTTATGGATTGTCATTTTATCTATGTGAAATGCTGTCATAGATGCTTACTGATATTTGTTGTTCAAAATACTGAAAATAAAGTGTTTCAAAAAAAAAAAAAAAATGGGGAAATCTGTCTGCCCAACATCTCATTGCAAAATCAATAGAATTAATAAGAGGCTGGGTCTCCATTTGCTGATAAAACAATCTTTATCCACTACTCTTCTAGGAAGGCTTTCTACTAGATGCTGGTACATTGTTAGTGGAATTTGCTTCCATTACTACATAAGAGGCTGAGCACTGATGTTGGCCAACTAGGCTTAGCTTGCATTGGCTTTCCAATTAATGAGCCTATGATTAAGTGTTTGTAACACGAAACACAATTAATATTTTCTACTTGATTTTTTACAATTTGTTGGAAGCTTGCCTTTATTTGAGTGCCTGCCACCAGATTCATTTACAGTTTTCCAATTAATCCAACAAGTGTTCAGTTGGGTTAAGGGCTCTGTCCATGCCAGTCAAGTTCTTCCAGTGTTCTTTGGGCCAACCTCCGTAGATTCCCCTATACTGCAAGTCACATCAACTCCCCACCATTGACTGCTACCCAGCTACCACCCTCGGTAGACAATGCACCCTCTCTTTCAGAGCTACAGGATTGGTGGCAGGTAGCAGGTGGGAGGGCAGAAGTAGGACTATCCCAGAGGGACCAAGCAGGACCAGGGCCAACCAGGATTTTATATGTTACCCTAATGGACCAGCCTGACCCTGACTTTTCTACTACCATCTTTTGCAAACTAGTTGTATATAAAAGATTGTGCATGAGGTTATTATCCTTCTGAAACAAGAAGACCTTTCCAGTGGCGTAACTACCGGGGGAGCAGGGGGTGCGATTGGGCCAGGGCCCGCACCCCCTCAGGGCCCCCCGGCAGCTTGCACCACTATTCTAATGTGGCAGTTTCTGGCCGTACGGAGGGGGTTGGGCCCGTCTGCACATCCCGCGCCAGGGCCCGCCCCCCTATAGTTACGGCTCTGGACCTTTCCCAAATTGTTTGCATAAAATAGAAAGCGCAGTATTTTCAAGAATGTAATTGTATGATACAGTGGTACATGTGCTGGCAATAATGGTTTGGCTTCAATAACTAATGTCATATTCTTTTGGCCATATAGTAAGAAAGTGCATCACACATTCATAAAACATTCAATGTCAATCAAGAGAAAAAGGTGACCGCATGTAGATGAATACTGTTGGTTCTCATAGAATGTTCCCCCTAAGCTATGTGCTCCTCTCTGTGAAATTGAATTGTGCTCACAAATGCACACATTTTGACATATAAACATGAAAACATTTAACCAATAATTAGATTGTTAACCCCTCAGCTTTGAATCTATGATGCCTTCATAAACAGAAACATGCCAGAGTAAGGGGATGCTATAAAGATTATTGATGTTTTCTACCTTTAGACAAATAAATATTTTGTAATCATGCCATGCTATGAAGGTTATTGCGTTCAGTCTGTTACTGTACTTAAATGTTTTAAACAGAACAGTAAACCATTTGAAATGCAAACATCATAACATTCATCTCCATTCTGTTTTGTTCAAAGGAGAAACAGTTTAGCCAAGAAGAAATTCTGCATCGCAATCTAGGGCAGCTTGTAAAGGAAGAAAAAGAAGGTTGGGAGTCAGAATTTAAACCCAGGAATGTGATAGATCCCACAGTCAGAAACAGCAGCCTCTATGCCAACATGACCGGCTCCCAGAATTCCTTGAATCTTCCATAAAGTCAGGGAAAGTGTTTAACCATGTGTCGTGTACCTGTCACCATTCTGCTAAATAATGAATAGCTCAAAGGACTGCAGTTAGGAGAAGTGAATCGTTGTTATTAATGTTGCAGTTTCACTTTGTAGTTATTGAATTGCCTATGAATGGTAATTGTAGTAGTTTTCCTGCAATAGGTTTCCTGCAAACAGCCTTTTGGTTTGAAACACATTTCTTACCTTTCTTCATATCCATGGGACCTGCTTCTCTTAGTTATGAGAGGATTGTGTGTACTTTTTACTGCCATTCGGTCATTTAAGCTTCTCAAAGTTTTAGCAAATACTGTTAGGAGCCAAGTACTATTTATCAACAATCAATGTGTTAAAGCTCAGGGTCCCAAACTGTAGGGGCTCAAACAGTTTATGGGGGATGGTCCAGCCAATTACTGTGAGATTAGGCAGCCAATGCTCATTTACAACCCTAGATATTGTTGAAACTATAGCAGGATATGAATATTCCAGTAATGTTGGAATAAGGCAAGCGGGATAAAAATCATACATACTGGGGTCTGGTTTGTCCAAACGCTCATTTTAATACACAATTCTTTTTGCTCCTCTTGGCTGAAGACTCATTAGCCTGTGCTGCTGGGCCCCCACCACACACGATCAGTTCCTACCCAGTTGGCCACTAGAACTACAACTATATTCCTGTATATTTTCTGTAGCCCAAGATGCATGATATTTAAAAACACAAAAAATAGATTCCCCACATTCAATTTTGTTCAGTTTTGGTGATGTTATAAAACCTAGGAATGGACCCTTTTATCAAGAATGCTTGGGACCTGTTTTCCAAATAATGGATCTTTCTGTAATGTGGATCACAATACTTTAAAGTGACTAAAACATCTAAACAATTAATAAACCCAACTTATTTCTTTCTTTTCATAACATTTTGCTGCTCTCAGCTGCATAGCTACATTGTAGAGAGGCCTTTTACCTAACTATAGAACACTTACCTGTTCACTTATTAAGACTATATACCCACGGGCATCTCTTCATGTATTTTCATGCAGCTAAATATGTGTAGTGAACGTGAGGCCTGTAAGTCAAATAAGTGGTTATATTTAAGGTGACGTGATCAAAATCCCAAGAGCACAACAAAATTTGTGGATACATATTGGAGTTTGAAACTAGCACGGCCAGTTGTCACTATTTGCTTTCATGGTTTCACTAAGAAAACACAGAAAAACATTTGCCAAGACACTCGCCAAGTAAGGAAATTGTTGTTATTGTAGTTATTTCATGCAAAAGGTTGTAGTATGACTTCCCAGAGACAGCAAGCTTTATAAGCTTCAAGTTTGGTCAGTTCGACTGCTGCCCGCTACAAAAGGAAATCACTTTCATAAGAAAGGGGGTAACGCTCACCTGCAGTCTGTAGTCCCTACTGCCCTACTGTACAAGAAAATCGTCACAGTAAAAAACTAATTTTGCATTCATATTTTTTCCATTTGAAATAAAAAAATATCTGATTTTGGCAACTAAAACCTTGGCGAGGTTCTATGGAAAGCAGTAGGAGGTGGTTTTTCAACATTCAAGCTATTTCATTTTTTACATTTTTTTTAACACTTTATCACTACCAGTGCTGTAATTGGGGAGGGATGCACAGGGATGCCATCCCTTCACTTCTTTATTTCTGTCAAAAAGAACCCCCTCAGAGGGGATGCAAGAGTTTTGAATCCGGGAACTTTCTTTTGCTCCTCTCCACTTCTGCATGCAAATAAAATATAATTAAATATATAGTAGATAAAAGGAGAGAAATAGAGAAGAGATAGAGAAGCATTAAAGAACAAGGAAAGGCAAAAAAATACAATCCCATTTTTACTTTCTTTAATGAAAAAGAAACCTATCTCCAATATACTTTAATTAAAAAATGTGTACCGTTTTTATAAGAAACCTGACTGTATGCAGTGAAATTCTCCCTTCATTTACTGCTGTGGATAGGAATTGTCAGATGTCCCTAACTGCTGAGCAGGGAAACAATCATACTTATGAACAGCAGGGGGAGCCCCCACCTTACTTACCAGCCATGCAGAACTCAAGCAGCTTTGTTTATGACGATCCCTAAGCAGCCCAGACCACACTGAGCATGTGCAGGGTCAGGGTCAGGCAAAGATGTTTAACAAAGTTACAAGATGACAGCCCACTGTGGCCGAATTTGAATGCATAAATCATTTGTTTGATTAGGCTTTGTGGTGCAGTAAGTTCATGCTTATGTTTAGTATACAAAATACAGCATTTCTAGCCTTATTCTATTTTAGACTTTCCTTGTCCTTTAAACAGATAAAGAAGGTGAAGGCATCAGAGAGGGTTATAGAGAAAAGGAGAGAAGAAGAAAACAGGGGAAACAAAAAGAGAAAATGAAGGTATTAAACAGCAGCAGATTATGGAATAGTGAGATAATGATATATATGAAGTAATATTGGGTAATATAGAATATGATGGGGTTGTTATGACACAATACACAGGCAAGGAGCTGTGTTTGCAAAAGCTGGACTGACTGCCAAGAAATCATATGCACAATTTTCATTTTGGGGTTCCTACAGGTCACATAAAAAAGGAAATAGCAAAATGGAAATAGCAAAATGGCTTTGCTTTAAAGTGGGTGAAACCAGAAAGTATTGGTGCGTGAGGCTTATAACAATGGATGTGGCTTATGGTTGTGGGAGGGGCTTGTTTTAGCATGCTGTGCTACGCTCGCCACACAGAGCATCTCCACTTTTTTCACTCCAATTCAAGCACTGATCACTCCTGGTCAAAACTTTAGGTTCAGGAGTATCTTTAACACCCAACTACTTATTACTTACTCTTTCTCTGTATATATACTGCATATACCATAGTCTCCAATCAGTAAGTACCTGGGTGCCAAGTTAAAGTTGAACAATATCACAGAAGTCCAGCACCCGTAGAATTTTAAAAATCAATAGATACTCTTTTTTGGATCTTGTATCTATTGATTTTTATAAAATTCTGGAAGTGCTGGATATATATATATATATATATATATATATATATATATATATATACTGTATATATACGCTATATGTGGCACTACAGGTATAGGATCCGAATTATGGGATGGCCATCTCCCATAGACTCCATTTTAAGCATATTCTTCTAATTTTTAAAAGTGATTTCATGTTTCTCTCTTGTACTTGTTGGTAACTAAGCTGCATAAATCCATATTGATGGAAAAACAATCCTATTGGTTTTTTTTAATGTTTAAATTATTTTTAGCAGACTTAAGGTATGGTGATCCAAATTCCAGAATTCTGGAAAAAAACAGGTCCTAAGCATCTGGATAACAGATCATATACCTATAATACTTTTCACAGGTCACATACCTCTGACTTATTGTTTACAAATTCGATTTTGACAATCACCATTTTTGATCCAGGGTGAAGTTGCAAAGTGGAGCCAGTGTCGGACTGGGATCGGAGGGGCCCACTGACACCTGAGCCTACAGAATTTTCCTGGGACCCCAGTGGACCAGTCCGACACTGATTGGAGCAGTTTGTATAAGCCCGGGAAACAGTATATATATATATATATATATATATATATATTACTCATGTTGGGTCATTAAGTGGTCACTAAATCTGTCTAAGGGGGAGACACACCAGTTAATATTGCTATAATGCAGAGCAAAAATCTTTGTTCAAATTTCCTCCAACTGTCAAAAAACATGTGTAGGGACCCATAGGTTTACTAATGTCCCTAAGGCTTTAAATCCCTACACTTTCTCATCTTCCTAGTTGCTGGGCAGATGCCTATGTATCTAGTTGTTAATTTACACATCCCAGTTGTTGGCCAAGAGGCTTTATGACCACTTCCTGCCACACTTTAAAGGAACAGCTCGGTATAAAAATAAAAACTGGGTAAATAGATAGGCTGTGCAAAACAAAAAATGTTTCTAATATAGTTAGTTAGCCAAAAATGTAATGTATAAAGGCTGGAGTGACTGGATGTCTAACATATCAGAACACTACTTCCTGTTTTCAGCTCTCTAACTCTGAGTTAGTCAGCGACTTTAAGGGGGGCCACATGGGACATAACTGTTCAGTGAGTTTACAATTGATCCTTAGCATGCAGCTCAGATTCAAAAGTAAACAGTTATGACCCATGTGGCCTCCCTCAAGTCAGTGATTGGTTACTACCTGGTAACCAATCAGTGGAAACCAAGAGAACTGCAAAGCAGGAAGTAGTGTTCTGGCTATTAAGTTTCACATACAGTCACTCCAGTCTTTATACATTTCATTTTGGCTAACTAACTATATTGAAAACATTTTTTATTTTGCACAGCCTTTTTATTTACCCATTTTTTATACTGAACAATTCCTAATATAGTGCTTGGTTTGGGGTGGATCTTACTCTTTGGCTTCCAGTCACTGAGCATAGTTCACCAAGGCCGAGAAAAGCCATTCTGCCCTAGAGGGACCAGTATGTCTAGAGAGTTGAGTCAGGGAGCAGGACTCCATGAATGAGGGCAGCTAGAGACAGGTTACTAATTTTAATAATACTCTCTAGGAGAGTAAGATAGGTAGGTTAAACAGCATGAGCAGCCTGTGCTCCATCCAGGATCTGTAGAAGGGAGTAGCTTCCCAGGCTATACGATTGCTTACAGTAAAGGGACTGCAGTGAATAGGGTGTCAGGTTCTACTTGATTACTCCATTTTGTGGGATCTGGATCTCTATTAAGGTATTTCTGCCTAGAGGGTTGTACAGTTCCACTATGTTGCCTCTGCTAGAGTTCCTGATCCTCTATTGCTTATAAATCGTTGCCTCTTTGCTTTCGAAGTAACCCTCTAGATCATTTGTCTCAAACAAATAAACCGTGTCTGTTTTACTGCAAGAACCTCCTGGTGACCTTTCTTTTACCTTTTTATGCATAGTAGCCTATTCTTCCCCGTGTAGACCCATGTCACGTTAAAAAAAACGAAATTGCTTCTCACCCACTAGACCCCCAACCTTTTTTTTACCCGTGTGCCACATTTAAATGTAAAAAGGGCTGGGTAGCAACAAAAGCCTGAACAATGGTTCTGGGGATGCCAAATAAATCCCTTCAGGGCTCTTCCCCAAACTATTACTTCTTGTTGGGATAACAGGCTGTCCATGCTTGCTAGCCCTTTCTACCTTTCACTCTTGGAGCAAACTCACTTGCCCCATCTATCTGCTAGCTAGCTCTACGGCACCAACCTCCCACAAGAGTCTGGCCACGTTGGTCTGCTGCTGCTTTTTAGATGTTATGGACCAAAGAAGAAGTGCCTCAGCAAGGCACTGTCTTATAAGCAACCATGTAGACTTATTGCCACCTGCTGGCCAAACTTGTAAAATGCCAACTATTTACATTTAAAAAACAAACTATTTTTACCCCTTAACATATCCATTTAACTTGTGATCTTCCTTCAGCCAGTTTTCTAGCAATCACTTGCAGCATAATGAAATAAATTTATTCTTATCTGTCTTAGAATTACAGTTCCACCCCAAGGGCTTTTTCTATATGTTTTTGAAAGCAACAAAAACAGATTTTATATATATATACAGTATATATATATACCACAGCTTGCTGCTTGTCATAATTTTACTAAACCATATAAAACTGAGTCAGATAGGGGGCGGAGTCAACGCCTAATGTGACCAGACGCATTGCAGAGAAGCTCCGTGCAGGGGAAAATAAAGAAGCAAGCTGGAACAGTTTAAACAGCAGCGGAAGAGCCAGAGAGCAAAGCACACGCAACCGGACAATATGGGGAAGCAGCGGAAAAAACCATCGCCAGTTAAAATGACCGCTTTCTACCCGAAATCCGGAGCGCAGTCAGAAGCGTGTCTCTCCTCCCAAGATGGCGCCGACTATGGAAATAGCAGCCCTGAGCGTACGGAGATAGAGGCAAGTACAGTACCGCAGCCTCACACAGAACCCTGCTCACCACAAACTATTACACTACCGATACTCAAAAATCTACTTACCACACTCAGGACAGATCTCCAGGCAGATCTCAGAGGGGCAGTGGCAGACCTCCATAGGGAGATTAAGCAAATAGGAGGGCGCACAGACCACCTGGAAAACAAGATGGCCGAATTAGTAAACTCACATAATGAGCTGATTGACTCACATACAGCATTGGAACACGAAATGGGCCAAGTAAGCAATAAACTGGCAGATCTAGAAGACAGGAATAGAAGGAATAACATCAGACTGAGGGGTATCCCAGAGCAAGTTAAAATGGAGGAACTGCATCACTACCTAAACGCTATGCTCCAAGAGTTATTCCCAGAGGTCAACCCTGATCTCCTTCTTATTGATAGAGCGCACAGACTGCCTAAAAATAAAAACGCACCCCCAAATGCACCCAGAGAGGTCATATTAAGATTACATTTCTTCCATATAAAAGAACTCATCATGAAGGTATTCCGAGAAAAGCAGGACATACCAGAGAAGTATAACATGCTCCAATGCTATCCTGATCTATCGACTTACACAATGAAAAAACGCAGAGAATTTGCCCCGATTACCGCCACACTGAGAGAAGCCAATATACCGTATAGATGGCTCTTCCCAGTAAAACTTAGAGTTGTACATAACGACACAGTTCACATTCTGGATACGCCACAACAAGGAACCCAACTAATACAACAATGGCAACTCACACCTAACCAAAGCACACTGCCTCAAACAACCAATAAAATATCCAAAATCCCCAGGAGTGGCAGGTGCAAAAACAAACCCAACGAAGAACAGAAGAACGCCGGAACACACTAAACTATGCGGATTCCGAAGCCACAGGGAAAACTTGAAAGCCCACTATAGCCGTCCAACACTTTGTCTACTCTACGACACCGAGAAGATAAGTAACCTCCATGCTTAAATATGACCAGCTCACGAAATATTGTTCTCCCCCTGCAGGGAGCCTCCCCGATGACATTACCCCCCCCAAAACATGGTTTCAGAACGCAACTATTTACACCCTGAAATGACTATACTGGACGATACAGACAATACTAACCATGTTGAACCAGAAACCACCCTAAACGATGCTATTTCTAGCATTGATGTAAATATGTTTATACATGCAAAAGATTTACTAATGCTGTATATGATGTTTTTTCTCCTCTCTATTTTTCACCCCTTTCCTTTCTTCCCCCCTACATCACCTACCCCTGCCCAAGGTTTGACAGCACTCTTCCAAAACGAACAATCCAAAGGTTCAGACTACAAACCATCTCTACCTCTACGGATCACTATCCTCCTCAAACAGCCAAATGTAAGTAAAAATTATAATTACCGCACCTTTAATACACAAGCATGGCTATCACACTGACAACACTAAACGTCAACGGACTAAACAGCCCAAACAAGAGGTCCCATCTGTTACTCTGGGCCAAAAAATCCAAGCCAACAATACTGTGCTTACAGGAAACGCACCTGGTAAAAGATCAACCTACCAGATTAAATTGTAAAGACTATCCACTACAAATCTATGTGAGTGGCCCTGTAAAGAAAAAAGGAGTAGCAATATGGTTCCACTCCAAAATCACCCCTCACATCATCAAGCAAATCACGGATCCGCAAGGCAGATATATCATTGCCATAATAGACCTGCAAGATCAAATATTTACAGTAGCGTCAGTATACGCCCCAAACATAAAACAGTCCACCTTCTACCGCATGTTCTTCAGACTTCTAAACAAAGCTAAACAAGGAAAAGTTCTAATTACAGGAGATTTCAATATACCTATAGACCATAATCTAGATACTAGCTCGGAAAAGACCCAGATACCTAGAAAAGAAACTACCACACATGCAGCAAACCTAAAAAATCACCTAAAAGGACATAACCTTTTTGACACCTGGAGATCATTATACCCCACAGGGAGGAACTTTACACACTATTCTCACTCCCATGCCAGATACTCAAGGATAGACTACATTTTCACTGATAAAGACTCTCTCCAAACCATAGATAAAGCTCAAATCGATCTAATAACATGGGCAGACCACTCGCCAGTCTCCATCTTATACAACCTTAACAAATCCACTCCATCCACAACCCATTGGAGATTGAATGAATCTTTATTACTTAACAAAGAAATAACACAACAATGCAAACAGATGCTAATAGAATATTTTGCTCTTAACAACAATGGTGAAGTCTCGACACCCACAGTGTGGTGCGCCCACAAACCAGTCATCCGAGGACAATTTATAAAATTCGGCTCCCAACTTAAAAAACAGAGAGAAAAGAAGAGGACAGAACTAAATAAATTATTACAAGACCTAGATGAGCAGAACAAAATTAAACCCAACAAACAACTGTCCAAACGAATCAGAGAAGTAAAAAATCAATTATATGAAATGGACCTTATTAAAATACAATTCCACCTGCAGAGGCTAAGATTGACCCAATATACAAAAGGCAACAAAGCTTCAAAGCTACTGGCCAACATACTAAAACAAAAACAAAAGAACCAAGCTATAGACCACATACTTGACAACAATAAAAGGAAAATTATCAACCCCAGAGACATAGCAGACAAGTTTGCAGAATACTACTCGACCCTATATAACTTGAGACAAGACACTGATACCCCACAACCAACTCTACAAGAAATCAATGAATTCTTATCAAATGCAAACCTCCCCCAAATAACACCAATACAACTGAACTGCCTGAACACTCCTATCCAAGCAACTGAAATCCAACAAGCAATAAACACCACACCAACTGGGAAAGCACCTGGTCCAGACGGACTGACAACCTCATACTACAAAATATTCCAGGACATTCTCATCCCCCAACTGACACAACTATTCAACCAAATACAACAAGAGGGGACCATGCCCGAAGAGATGCTAAAAGCAACCATATCTACCATCCCTAAACCAGGCAAACCTCCAACTCAATGTGCAAACTTCAGACCCATCTCACTATTGAATGGGGACACAAAATTATACGCGAAGGATTATAGCAAACAGGTTACAAAAAATTCTCCCAGGAGTCATCCATAAAGACCAATCAGGCTTCACCACAGGAAGGCAGGGAGCAGATAACACAAGGAAGCTCATCTCACTGATAGAAAAAGTCACCCACCTGAACACACCAACAATACTATTAGCCTTGGATGCAGAAAAGGCCTTCGATAGAGTTAATTGGATGTACATGGAAAAAACATTGCAAGCCTTTGGATTCCAGGGACAGATAATTCGATCAATCTCAGCACTATATACAACACCCACAGCACAGGTCAACAATATGGGCTTCCTTTCAGCGCCATTCCATATTACTAACGGAACACGGCAGGGCTGCCCTCTCTCGCCGCTCATATTTAACCTGATTTTAGAACCGCTAGCAAAAACGATTAGAGACCTACCAGATATCACAGGAATAAAAAGCTCAAAAGCAGAACACAAACTAGCACTTTTTGCAGACGACATAATGCTAACCCTTTCCAATCCGGAAAAATCACTCTCTAAATTAACCCAGGTCTTACAAGCTTATAGCCAAATTTCCTACTATAAGTTGAACGTGACCAAGACACAAGCACTTCCCTTAAATATCAAGAGAAATATCAGAGAAGAATTACAGAAAACTTACCCATTTCAATGGAGGAAAGACACAATCACTTACCTTGGAACAGAACTAGGAACCACAGTGGCTAAAACATACAGCAGTAATTTCCCAAAACTCTTGATCGACTTCCAAACGCAGTTGGAAAAATGGAAACCGCTCTACATCTCTTGGCTGGGACGGATAGCCACAATAAAGATGATGCTGCTGCCCAAAATGCTATACTTATTTAGAACTCTCCCAATCACCGTGCCTAAAAGCTATCTTCAACAAGCCCAAAAAATATTCGAGTCATACATCTGGAATGGGAAAAAACCAAGACTCAAGAGAAGTCTAATGCAACTCCACAACCAGGAGGGAGGATTTGGGGTCCCTAGCATAGAACATTACTACAAAGCCTCTATACTGGAACAACTTACCCTATGGAACTTACCTGTAGACCACAAACCTTGGCTAGAAATCGAACAAGAAAGAACTCACCCATATACCTTACAGCAACTAATGTGGACAAAATCACCTCTACATGTTAAAAAAACAAAACCCCTCTACCATACCACTACAACGGCCCTAAGAATTTGGAGCCAATTCAAAGGGAAAAAACAAATTCATATATATCCAGCAAAGAACTCACCCCTTAGAATATTGGAAGCAGAAATCCCAGATCTCTCTCTAACCAACTGGGAGACACTAGGACTAACAAGAATCTCACAGATAGTCTCAAACGACTTGCTCAAACTATATGCAACTTTACAAACTGAATTCAATTTACCCAAACAAGACTTCTATAAATACCTTCGCTTGAGACATTTCCTGAGTCCTTTTGTTGGTAACCTCTCCAGACCTCAGACACCCTTTGAACAAATATGCTTCCAAAAAGCAGGAAATAAAAAAGCTCTATCGAAAATATACAAAATAATCCTTCCAGAACTAGAAGGCCAGAAACCACTGCATACCAGAAAATGGGAAGAGGATTTGCATCTGGAACTTACAGAACAACAATGGGCCAAATTAGCAAACATAGCCTCCAAGTACACCAAGTGTACAAACCATATTGAAAATCATAAAAAAATACTACACAGATGGTACAAAACGCCCTCACTCCTACACAAAATATACCCAAACACACCTGATACCTGCTGGAGATGTAACACAACATCAGGTAATATGATGCATATATGGTGGAGCTGCCACAAAATTTCCCCTTTCTGGACAGTGGTCAATTCCTTACTTACAGAAATACTTGGAATCCAAACTCACCTGACGCCGGCGATGGCACTACTCAACCAGGGCTTACAAGAGCTATCGCCCAATATAAGGAAAATTAAATTTCATATCCTCACTGCAGCCCGCCTGCTAATACCCAGACACTGGAAAAACACAAGTATACCCAACAAGGACGACTTGATCACCCTAATAGACTCAAACCTCACACATGAGAAATACGCAGCTACGACCCCAACACAAATCACAAAAGACATTCCCACCCACGGTCTTTGGGAAACCTGGAAAAAGAAACACAACGCAAAATAACTCAACAACAAAGGATGTAGCACACTCTGAACCTCTACAGAAGAAAACATGAAAATATGTCAAACCACCCCCTCAATTAAGTTACAAACCAAGGACTATTACAACCCGCTCCATAGACTATCCCTATACCCCCCCACCCTGTTCTATACTTACCTTTATATTCACCACTTTTTTTTTCTCTACTGTTCTTCTCCTTTTCATTCTAAAAATCAATAAAAAATTCAAATTTTAAAACTGAGTCAGATAGCACAGCTGCAAGAGAAAGGGAAATGTGTTCATCTGCAAGTATAGTGAGCAAAAAGCAATCACCATGTTTTTTCCTCAATGCAGCAGCCAAGCGCAACTATATTGAAGAGCAAGGAGAACATTTTGAAACAAGTACCTTTAAAGAAAGTGGTGTTACATGTAACTGACTTGGGGGGAAATTGTGGTGACCACAACTGCACTTATATAACCTCTTATCAATGGGTATATATATAATTAGATTTGCAAGGGTATGCAAGAGCAAACAATATAAACAATTAGTCACCATGCTGAATAGGGTGGCTTGTTGTCCTGACTGTTAATAATGCAATAAATATATTTCTTTATTTAGATTATAATACAATAATCCATTAGTCAAGCAAATCAGACACAGTCCCCTACAGATCAGGGGGCAACTGCAAACTGACCAATATCAGAGCTGTTTGAGTCTTCTCAAAACAGATGGTACATGAGCTAGACAGAAATCAGGCTGGAACCAAATAAGTGAATAAGACTCAGACACTTAGGAACATATAAAACTAAAAGGTTATCAGTCTGAAAGTTTCCAAATTAAGGAGAAACTGGAGAAGCTGTTAACAGTTGGTTTGGATTTAACTCATTCAGTAAACATAAGGATGTTTTCAATGCAGTGACCCTGATCCTTTCAAGACAGGAACATTATCTTTATTACATTAAAAATATTTATTTTGTAATAACTAATACTTAAAAAGTAGAGAAAACATCCATACTAAACCAAGTATTAGGTGATAAAGCAGGCACACTTATTTTGCTAACTATGGCTAACTATGGCTTATCACCGTGGGGGTTTAGTTCTCCTTTAAAGCTGCCACCCTAGGCATGGGACTTTGGGTGCCTATATTTAAATACATCCCTGTTACAGAGAACCATCAAATAAGGACTGCATCAATGTGCCAATACAGCCTTGTCCAATGAGATTCTTAAACATGCCAGTTGATGTATGGCCAATTTTCAGCCCAATATCGGTCCAGCAGACTCATTGATGGGCTCCATATACTGATCAATAAGCGACCAACTTGGTTGGGTGGGGGGGACTAATTTGGCAACATTTATTGGACCGTGTATGGGCACCTTATAAGCATGGTATAATGATCACCATTTAGTCATCATGTCAATGATTTAGTGAGCGATAAATTCACTGAATTATTACCCAGCACTTACCTGTAATTTTTTTTTATACCAGAATGATCTATATATTCAGTTTAAATTCTGAGACCAGGAAGGAAACAAAATAAAACAATTGTGTAATGGATCTATTATTATGGCTTAAATCAATATATTTGCTCATCATTATGTTTAGATCAAGGACATAGGAGATAACTAGGGATGCACCGAATCCACTTTTTTGGATTCGGCCGAACCCCCGAATCCCTCGCGAAAGATTCGGCCGAATACCGAACCGAATCCGAACCCTAATTTGCATATGCAAATTAGGGGTGGGAATGGAAACACATTTTCTACTTCCTTGTTTTCTGACAAAAAGTCACACAATTTCCTTCCCGCCCCTAATTTGCATATGCAAATTAGGATTCGGATTCGGTTCGGCCAGGCAGAAGGATTCGGCCGAATCCGAATCCTGCTGAAAAAGGCCGAATCCTGGCCGAATCCCGAACCGAATCCTGGATTCGGTGCATCCCTAGAGATAACTGCAAGACTTTCAGTTACACCAAATGTCCAGCTTGTACTTAAAATCTCTCTGATGTTATTTTATCTGACAGTGATTAGTCCATATTGTCACTCATTGGGATCAGTTTGTAATTTTCTTCTTGATTTCAAAAATAATTGCAATGGTTTGCAGTTGTTTGTAAACTGAATAGCAATTAAGTGCAATATCTGCACTGCTGGTTCTGACTACTGAAATATTGTAGCAGAAGTCAGCCAAGACTTTGTTTCCTACAGAGCCCTGTATGTTCCTTCACAGGCGTCTGCAATATTATCTCAATAGTCATAACCAGCAGTGCACAGACGAGCAAGGGACGGATGAAGACTGGTTTCAAGGACAATTACATTAGCAAATAATATCCACCTTTGGAGGCACAGATCTCTGCTGCCTTTAATTTCTTCTAGATTTTAAAGTCTTTTCTTTTCAGTAGGCAAAATTATTTTTGGATTAACGCTCTCTTTAATTATTAGCATTAACACTTTCACTGCCAGCATTGTACAGTAGAACTTTGACTTTACGTCCCCAGATTTTACAGGCTCCCAGAATCCATTTTTTTTCCAGATTTTACGTTTTCCCACAATTTACGTTGGCCCCTAGGAAATATAAAATCAGGGTTCTACTGTATCTATGTTGCTGGCATAAAGGTTACCAGCAGCATTAATTCTGTGGGGAAAAAGTCTAAATTTGGCATATTTTTACATCTTCTCACCAGGGGAAACGTGGCCAGTGTGAATTTGTGAATATCACCAATTCATTAATGGACTGCCATTATAAAAATAGAGCAGCATCTCAATATCTACGTCAGTGCTGTCCAACATCTGTGGTACAGAGAGCCGATATTGGTCAGTGTTGACAACTTCCCCTACTTAAACCACACCCATGTTACCATAACACACCAAGAAACCAAATGGTTGGTGGTCACTGCAGGGATACTGTATGTGAAAACTTTATGTTAAAACATACCCTTAAATCAAAATGCCTCATCCTCCCCTGTGGATAAGACAACACCCCCCAGCACATGCTCAAACACCTTAGGGGCCCCCTAAAAGCAATTTCCAATTACTAACAACCCCCCACAACAAACCCTACCAGGCTCACATCCCACAGGGAGGATAGGGCAGGCAGAGTTTGGCACACAAGAAGCATAAGGCAAGCAGAGTATGGCTTACACATGGAGCATAGGGCAGGCAGAGTATGGCACACAAGGAGCATAGGGCAGGCAGAGTATGGCACACAAAGAGAGCATAGTGCAGGCAGAGTATGGCACACACAGGGAGCATAGGGCAGGCAGAGTATGGCACACACAGGGAGCATAGGGCAGGCATAGTATGGCACATACAGGGAACATAGGGCAGGCAGAGTATGGCACTCACAGGGAGCATAGGGCAGGCAGAATACAGTAGGAGACAGGGAAACCTATCAGGACCACTCTAATGTGCTACATACAGTGACAGCAAGCTGGAGCCCCTTTGTCTGTGGTGTAAATAACGTGGGCACTTTCAGTCTGAGATGTGAACAGTACAGGGCTTTAGGTGTGTGAACAATAGAGTTGTTACAAGTGTGAACAATGCAGGAGGGATTACAGGTGTGAACAATGCAGGAGTTCACTGTCTAAATTTGAGGGGTATACAATGCAGGGGCCAGTTAATGTCAGTACTTATACCTTTTAAAGCCTACACATGGTAAGCAGCCACAGCAGGCAGACTTTCATGTGGGGGGGCCACACAAGGGGGGGCCACCAGTTGGACAGCACTGATCTAGATTATCTCTTCCATGCTAATATCCAACATATGCTATTCTGCAAAATCCATTCCTGTTTATTTTGCCATTTTCTCCTTCTTATAGTATTGTTACAAAATGATTGAGAGGACAGGAAATGATTGTCAGGATCTGTGAAGCAGGAACCCTGTGAGCAAGAGACCCCTGCCAGGACCAATCGTCACCAATGCCCATTTGGGGGGCCCAGAACTTTCTGCTGCAGGCCAACAGGAAACCTGAACGTGGCAGAGTTTGATACAAAAGTTCAGAGGAGGGTTAGATGGAACCAGAGAATAGGCTACAAGTCAGGGCAGGCAGCAAAAAAAAGTCACAGATATGGATAACCAAGAGAGTCTCCTACGGCACCGGACAATGATGATGTGCTCCAGGATAATCATACAGAAGTGCAAGAGCACTAAGGGGCACAAGAGCAGTAACTTGTGTGTCTATATCACGGGAGTTGGGACACCTACAGTAAGTGGCTCCCCCTGGCACCACTTATGACTACAGTGCTGCCAAAAAATGGGCAGTTGTATATTCATGGGGGGAAGTCTATCTTTATTCAAGGAAGCAATGTGCAGCGTACCCTCCCCCACTGCTGTCCCCCCCCCTTCATGCTGGAACACTTGTCCCCCCCCTTGATGGCAGCCCTGCCACCACATATGAGAAAGCCAACTTAAACTGGCAATATACTTGAAGATCCATTCGTTTGGTGAGGTAGCCAAACGAGTGGATTTTTCCAATATGAGCACTTTGAGGTGAGTGAAATCAGTCCGATCAAATGACAACGACAGGAATACAGGTAGTCAGAGCGAGGACCACATTCAACAAAACAAGGTGGTCATTCCTACAACAAGATTTTTAAACATGTCCAATCGATATCTGGCCACCATTATTGCGTTATTTATAAGGACCCTAATTCAAAAACTGGCATGTTAATGGTTTCCTTTTTTTGAGCTGAACAATGAAGTCATCCATGCTTCATTTCATCTTGATAGCAGACAGAGCTAGACTTAAAGATGTACAGTAGTTCATGTTTAAGTACTTTTCTTACAGGTATGGGACCGGTTATCCAGAATGCTCGGAACCTGGTGTTTTCCGGATAATGGATATTTCCGTAATTTGGATCTTCATACCTTAAGTCTACTAGTATATCATGTAAACATTAAATAAACCCAATAGGCTGGTTTTGCATCCAATAAGGACTAAATATATCTTAGTTGACTAAAGTACAAGGTACGGTTTTATTATTACAGAGAAAAAGGAAATCATTTTTAAAAATGGGGATTATTTGAATAAAATCTATGGGGGACAGCCTTTCTGGAGCTTTCTGGATAACGGGTTTCCGGATAATGGATACCTATATGTTATACTAAAAGTATGTTCAAGATGCAACTTTTCAATTGACCTTTATTTTCTCTTTCTTGTATTTTTTTTTTTTTTAATTATTTGCCTTCTTCTTTTGACTCTTTCAAGCTTTCAAATGGGAGTCACTGACTCCATCTAAAAAAAACAAATCTCTGTAAGGTTACAAATTTATTGTTACTTTTTTTTTTTTTTTTAAACTTTTCTAGCTATTCAGGCCCTCTCCTGTTCATATTCCAGTCTCTTATTCAAATCAATGTATGTTTCCTAGGTAGTTTGGACTGTAGAAACCAGATGAAATTGCAAATTGGAGAGCTGCCAAATAAAAAGCTAAACAAGCCCTTTAATGGTGAGTTCCAGCCACATTGTGTAACATGGACATACCCTATTTCCACTGAAGCACACATAAGGTATGGAAATGGAAATTATAAAAAGATCCCTTATCCGGAAAACCCAAACCAGATCCCAAGCATTCCACATAATAGATCCTGTACCTGTAATTGGCTTATCTCTTAAATATTTATTCTCTGTCCCTGGTACAATCTGAACACCAGTAAAGCAATTTATTTTAAAATTATCTTTAAATAAATTGTTCAGTGTAAAAATAAAAACTGGGTAAATAGATAGGCCGTGCAAAATAAAAAATGTTTCTAATATATTTTAGTTAGCCAAAAATGTAACACTGGAGTAACTGGATGTGAAATATCACAGAACAGAACATTACTTCCTGCTTTTCAGCTCTCTTGGTTTCCACTGATTGGTTACCAGTCATTAACAATCAGTGATTTGAGGGGGCACTTAGCTTTTGAATCTGAGTTGAATGTTGAGGATCAAACTCACTGAACAGTTATGTCCTGTGTGGGCCCCCTTAGAGTCCCTGACTAACTCAGAGTTAGAGAGCTGAAAAGCAGGAAGTTATATTCTGTTCTGTCAAGACATCCAGCCTTTAGATAAAATTTTTGGCTAACTAACTATATTAGAAACATTTTGCACAACCTATTTCCCCAGTTTTTATTTGTACACTGAACGGTTTCTTGAAAGGTAAACACACTCTAGAGCAATCAATACCATTGTCCTAATTATATGCCAAAAAGGGTTTTAGGTTATTTTACCTGTCCCCCCCACCTGTTTTTTCCATCTCATATTGACAGGGCCACCATCAGAAAACAACTCTGAGACCCCTGGATTTAAAGCCCTCTACCGAGCTATTGGCCAAATTGCTTTTCAGAGTCTCAGGAATGATAGGCTCAGAACAGAACCAACCCCCCTGCCCCCTCGTATCCCACCTGATTGCTGAGTTGCAAGAACCGCTTGATTTTTTTCAGGTTATCGGCCAAAACCCAGCACAGATCAATATCTGCAAATTATAAAAGGGACATCTCCCATTGATTTATACATGAACTCGACAGGTTTGAGATGGCAGATTTTCAGATTCAGACTTTATATACAAAATATTGACAAATTCTAGTTTTTCTTCCTCTCCACTAAAAATTCAGGTTTTGCCCCCCCAAAAAATAGTATTTTTAGCAAATAACCCACTAAATAATGGGAAATAAAATAGATTGACATAATCTAGATCAGGAGTCCAAACCTTTTTTTTTTTTTATACAACTACAACTTGCCTCCAAGCCAGGGATGCAAAAATAAGCCATCTGCTTTCAGGCCACTGAGAACATCATCCAATGGGTTGGTGAGCAATAGGGATGCACCGAATCCACTATTTCGGATTCAGCCGAAACCTTCAAGAAAGATTCGGCCACATACCGAAACCCAATTTGCGTATGCAAATTAGGGGTGCGAAGGGAAAAATGTTTTACTTCCTTGTTTTGTGACAAGTCACTTGATTTCCCTACTGCCCCTAATTTGCATATGCAAATTAGGATTCGGTTTGGCCAAACAGAAGGATTCGGCCGAACTGAATCCTGGATTCGGTGCATCCCTAGTGAGCAACAAATCATATTTAATCAATCATACAAGTTTTTAGAGTACCCACAATATCCACTTAAATGATGGCGGCCAGTAAACACAGTATAAATTCAAAATTAAAGTTAAACAAAACAAACCACAGGATTTAGCCAATAAGGTTTTATTTGCCATTCAATTTTACAATTGTAAAGTGGTATCATTTTTTTCACAACAAACAATTGAGTTAAGTGCTGGACAGTTTCAATCTAAAGGGAGATTTTTTTTTTTTTTTTTTTTTAACGAGCTACGGTCCCTTTCAGACAGCTACTCATTCATTTTCTTTGGCTGATCAAGCTTTTGAGAAATTATTGCTTTGGTTGATAATTTTAGAAGTTGCCATTTCTTCTAATGTGGAAGTTCATGATGCTCAAGTTTGTAATGAGCACCACAAGATGGGCAACGATGTGCAGGTCCCTCATGCACCCAGAACCAAATAATTGCAGAGTTGTCTTCTTCACCTAAGTTACAAGAACATGTGTCACAACCAGAATTGCGGTTTCAACCAGCCTGGCACTAAGAAAGCTGAAATTTCAACAAACTACTAATGAACTGAGAAGTCTTAAAGTGGACTAACATTTTGATCAATCTGCCCCTTAGTATGACAGACAATTTGCCATTTGCAAACGTTTGGATAATTTTCAATTCCAAACTAGGGATCTACAAAACACAATGGAGAAAATCCATTAGGGGTATGTCTAATAGTAATTTAGGTTGAAGGGGGGGGGGGGGGAGAAGAAAAAAAAAAAAAAAACCATCCATCAAGTTCAACCGTTTATGTATAGCTGAACTGCTAGTTGATCCAGAGGAAGGCAAAGTAATCAGTTATGGATTTTGAGATCACTAATAAAGTAATGTTTTATAAAGACCTATTTATCAACTTGAAGACATGGAGCTTTAAAATGGTAATCTAAAAGTCAGGATGGCTAAAATGTTCTTTAAACAGACAATTAGGGGCAGATTTATCAAAATGGGAGATTAGCTTTTACCACAGAAAAATATACCCACTTTTTATTCATTCATATGGGATTCTAAGAAGTGTAGTCATCTATGGGTGAGAGTTAGAGTTTGCGATTTGATAAATTCCCTTCTAAAAATCCTATAGTAATGAATAGTAATGTGGCAAACTATGATCTCACATGTTGATAAATCTGCCCCTAATTGTCAAATTAACTATTCCTACAATGTAGGCAATCAAAATATGTTGAAACTCTCACCATACTGTTCTCGATGTAAGGGATTCTGGCACTAAGAAAGGTGGTTTGTATGCCAAACCCAAGAAGAATAGGACTAGGATCCATGTCCTAGAGATAGGTACCTTTGCAATCAAACTTAATATAATAAAGGCCAGGGTTGTGACACAATATTGAATTGACACTATGTCCATGGTGGTCAGCTTTCGAAAAGGATTTTAAAGGAGAAGGAAAGTATAAATTTCTAGGGGTTGCCAAATGTTAGGCTGGTGCAGTTTTCAGATTACAGGAGCACTGGTCTGGGGTATCAGAGAGAGTACAATCAATAGGGGCATCCTGCAGTAACGTAGACTTTACATCTCCTTTAAGAACTGTACAGTATAGTTAAAATACACTTACATATGCAACCCACAATTCGCTTTTTGTTGATTGATGGGACAATATGGGGATCTTCCTTGGTTCCCAAATAGGACTTTGGTTTCAAAATACTGTAAGGATCCTTTGAAATTATAAAAGGAAAAACATTTTAACATACAGAGGGAACATACATTTTATTGTAGAGAAAACAAGGTTAGGCTTGGACTTTATAGCAGCTCTAAAAAAAGCTTATTCGTAAGTTATCTTTATTCTACATTCTTATTTCTAAAAGGTTACAGCCAACTACCTTTTATTGTTCTGTTATACTAAAAAAACCATGCTCTTGCACTGGTTTCTATAAGAAGCTGATAAATGGCTGAAGCTCATATGACTAGAGATTACCCCAAGAAGTTCCATGCAATATAAAGGTCTGAAGCAGCAATGTCTTTAAAGCGACTGTTCACCTTTAAGTTAAATTTCCTATGCCTAATTATAGTTTTTTTAATTATTTGCCATCTTCTTCTGCCCCTATCCAATTTCAAATAGGGGTCACTGACTACACAGCCAAAACGGTATTGCTCTGTGAAGCTAAAATTTTATTGTTAATAATATAATTTAACTTATTGTGCTATTCAGGCCCTCTCCTATTCATATTACAGTCTCTTGTCTAAACCATTGCCTGGTTGTCAGGGTAAACAAGACCCTACAACCAAAATAGCTGCTGGTATAAACCAAAGAACAGATGAACAAAAAGCCGAGTAAGTGAAAGAAACAAACAAAAAAAAGAAGACGACCAATTGCAAATTTTCTTAGAATATCAAGGTCTACATTATGCTGAAATGTTAATGGTGAACTGCCACTAATATTGGCAGCAACAAGCAAGCCATTTTGTAATAAACATCTATCTTTAAAAGTTATGCTTACTTGGTTTTATTTTTTAGAGACAATTGTGGCAACCTGTGCAGATGTGTACTCCAGATCACTGACAGGGAGCCAGAAACAAACATACAGAACCCATCTACATATTTTCACTATTTTAATATGGTTTAAGACCACGGAAACCAAAGCAAGACATCTGAAAAATAACAAAGAAGAGGAAAAAGGCACAGCTTTTCTCCCTGCACGCACTGCTTTGCTGGCAAAAGTTAGACTATTTCTTCTCTTACCTACATATAAAAATAAGCTTGTCTTTTAAAGGAATTGTTCAGTGTAAAAATAAAAACTGGGTAAATATATAGGCTGTGCAATATAAAAAATGTTTCTAATATAGTTAGTTAGCCAAAAATGTAATGTATAAAGGCTGGAGTGATTTCATGTATAACAAGTCAGTCAGATCACTACTTCCTGCTTTTCAACTCTCTTTGTTTACACTGACTGGTTGCCCTGGCTACCAGACAGTAACCAATCAGAGACTTGAGGGGGGGCCACATGGGTCATTTCTGTTGCTTTTGAATCTGAGCTGAATGCTGAGGATCAATTACAAACTCACTGAACAGAAATGTACCATGTGGCCCCCCTTCAAGTCGCTGACTAACTCAGAGTTATAGAGCTGAAAAGCAGGAAGTTGGATTCTGGCTGTTTTATTAGACATCTGTTCACGCCAGCCTTTATATATTACATTTTTGGCTAACTAACTATATTAGAAACATTTTTTATTTTGCACAGCCTATCTATTTACCCAGTTTTTATTTTCACACTGAACTATTCCTTTAAAGATTATGGGGCTGAATTACTAAAACAAGAATTTAACAACAAACAAAAGTTGAAAACAAAGTTGACCTAACTACCTTCCACGAATCAAACTCATTCATCAATAATTTTTCTCGAAAAAAATCGGAGCGATAAAACATCACGACAAGATCAAGCATCAATTCGTATTATACAATAGATGCTCTGACATCTCAATTCTATCAAATTTTCGCTGCAAAACAAAAATCTACTTTTTCAGATTGTTGGATGAAAACCCCAACTTTATCAGATCACCTGATGAAGATCACAATTTCAAGAAAGTACTTCAGGTACATCTGTCATTATTTAGACATGACGTATTTTTGCATTTGGCTTTTTAGCAACTTTGGGGTATGATAAAGCTCTAAAAATTAGGGATTAGGGGTTCTCTCCCCCCCCCCCAAGAAAAATGAGTTTTCATCCATGCAAATCATATCTACTGCATATCATACAAGCCCTTTCTTCATAGCTTGGAGAGTTTTTCTTTCAAGTCCAGTTGCCTGTTCCTCGTCTGTGGGAATACCTATGAAAAGAAAAAGTAGTTGTAAATATAAAATGCAAAACAGATAGATAAATATCCATGATGGATTATTAGCAATGTTTATTAGAGAAACCAGTATTCATTTCAATAATTTGACAGCAGTCCCAAATGTCCTTTCCCACAAGTAAGTGAGAACAGCCTTTATAGGGAGAAAAAAAAACAAAAAAAACTTTGTGACACATACTGTAAAACAAAAGTAGTGAGTTATGCACGCAGGGACTAAAATGTCAACCAAAAACATTCGTATCCACCTATATTTTGAAGCGTTAACGCTAGTGTGGCATAAAACTATCCAAATCTTTATTCATAATTCTAATGTTTTGCATTTGTACACAAGAACACGTGGGAGAAAAGATGCTGTAAAGTGCTAGTTCTGCATTGCCTTTCAAAAATGCATGTAAACATAGATTTGCAGCTAGATACAGGAATGAAATCCATTATATGAAATATCGGAGACTAGAGGATATGGGGTCTTTCTGTAAGTTAGATCTCCATACCTCAAGTCTACTAAAAACATTTGAACTTTAAATAAACCCAATAAGATTGTTTTGCCATGTTACCATGTGACAACTGAAGGTGCCAATTATATTTCGCATGTGGCGACTTTATTTGGCTAATTAGCATATGCAAATTAGCGCTCAGATTCAGCCATATCTTTGCAGTGGATTCTAGATTTGGCTGAATCCTAAGATTATAAATTTGGTGCATCCCTACTTTACAACAATTAAAACGTGCTCAGTCTGCGTTTTTGTATTACCGTATATACTCGTGTATAAGCCGACCCGTGTATAAGCCGAGGTACCTAATTTACCTAAGAAAACTGGAAAAATGTATTGACTCGTGTATAAGCCTAGGGGCCCCATGTCAGATTTCAAAATGTGAATGTGTAAATGTGTAATCATGTTTTATGGCATAGAAATCTATCTAAAACGATTTACCGTAAAAGAGTCAGAACTATTAGCTGGACAATTGCCACTTGTTTTCCCTGTGACCTCCCACCTGTCATGGCTGCTCAGAAGATCAACGAGGTGCTGCACCTAGGAAAGCAGAAAAAAGGTACCGTATGCTCCTTCCGCGGCCCCAACACACCTCCCTCTCCCATAGCGCAGGACTGTCTGTGACTGTCTGTGTGATCGCCGCCCGGAGCAGGTCCAGGAGCTCCGGGCGGCGCGTCCTTCCCTGCCGGCGTTCGCTCCCAAAATGGCGGCGCCCATGTGTCCGGCCCACACACACATTTTCACCTCACCAAATCTGGCCCTTGTTGCAAAAAAAGTTTGGGCACCCCTGCTGTAAACTACAACTTTTGAGTTCATTGCCGGAAACTTTGTAAACATTCCAAAGTTTAGCAAGATGTATGGTCTGCTTTTTTTTTTTTGCATATTCAGGTTCATTTGCCAATTTTGAATTCCTCAGGATGCATTTTGTTTTCAGGGTAAGAAGTTTATTAAAAAAACAAAAACAAACTTGGTTTCTAGACACTCCACATATTTTTGAAACTCATGTAGATCATAATTTACCTCCTAGCTTTTGTTCTAAAAAATTAGCCTTTGTAATAAGAGTATGTGGGTAATATTGTCTATACATTAGTTTTGTATTGATTTGTGGATTTCTTAGTTTAAATTTTATATTTGGAAATAAGCTGGTAAAAGATTTTTTAATATGCCGAGTTGTGCACTAAGTTCACCAAGATATCCACTTTCACAAAACAGATTGCTTGGGCTTTTTTTTGTAATTTACCGTGTATTGTGGCATGTTATTTAAAGGGATACTGTCATGGGAAAAAATTTTTTCAAAATGAATCAGTTAATAGTGCTGCTCCAGCAGAATTCTGCACTGCAATCCATTTCTCAAAAGAGCAAACAGATTTTTTTATATTCAATTTTGAAATCTGACATGGGGCTAGACATATTGTCAATTTCCCAGCTGCCCCAAGTCATGCGACTTGTGCTCTGATAAACTTCAATCACTCTTTACTGCTGTACTGCAAGTTGGAGTGATATCGCCCCTCTCCCTCCCCCCCCCCAGCAGCCAAACAAAAGAACAATGGGAAGGTAACCAGATAGCAGCTCCCTAACACAATATAACAGCTGCCTGGTAAATCTAAGAACAAAACTCAATAGTAAAAACCCATGTCTTACTGAGACACATTCAGTTACATTTAGAAGGAAAAACAGCAGCCTGCCAGAAAGCATTTCTCTCCTAAAGTGCAGGCACAAGTTACATGATCAGGGGCAGCTGGGAAGTTGACAAAATATCTAGCCCCATGTCAGATTTCAAAATTGAATATCAAAAAAAATGTGTTTGCTCTTTTGAGAAATGGATTTCAATGCAGAATTCTGCTTGAGTAGCACTATTAACTGATGCGTTTTGAAAAAAAAAAACATGTTTTCCGATGACAGAATCCCTTTAAAGTATTCTTGGCACAAAAGCTTGCTTTTGATCTACTGAATTCAGGAATCTCCATGGACTACTCATATTGATTATTTGTGCGTCTGTTTATATGGAGCTTCCAAAATAAACTGTTACAGAATCTAAAAATTTACATTTTGTAAGATTTGTACTTTGAAAAAAAATGGCAGAGCTTCATACAGTAACTTATTGCAGAAGTGGAATTACACAGATGTTCAGGCATGCTTAGTAAGAAAGATATATATTGTAGTCAACCTAGGTTAACTGCTGTAAAAAAAAAAAAAAAAAAAAAAAACAGCACGGTTTGCCTGGACAAAGTTATCCATAAACACCCATCTTATTATATCCTGGGACAGGAAGAAAGATTGCAGTGCTCACTAGAATAGTACATTATACTATGAAAGATAATCAGCTCTAAGCCACCTTCCAATATACATTACTTCAAAATGTTCATTTAAAGTTCCCCAGTTCCCCCCCTATTCCCATCACTATATGAAATATACCTGTTTTTTCCAGTTTCTCCTTCTGCATTACATACTCATTAAACAACAAGAGCAGCCAGATGGGCAGGGTTGTTTTGACTGAGGCTGGATGACCTTGACAATCAATATAACCTATGTGCCTATGGCTTTACCCTCTACTTCAGATCAAATAACCAAACCAAGTTTCAGCCCTTGATAGCAAACAAAAAAAAACACATCAATGTGTGGCACTTATTTAAATATAGAAATGGTATTTCAATTCTTGCGATTCTCCCTGACAGGACCAAGGAAATTAAAATACCAGAACAGCAATGGCTGAAAGGACAATTCAAGGCTGTTCTAGGTCGGCCAGTTATTTCCAGCTGAACACGTCGGTGACGAGACCCTCAGAAATGCCCCTCGTTTATTAAAGTGGCATAAAAGTCTTACCCATTCCAGTAACATGACCAGTTTTATTAAACAATACTAGACATGCAAAACCCCATGTGCCTGCACAGATTTCTTCTCACTGTGCCAATGGCCATTGTACGAGACCAGACGAATGTGTCAATTATTTGGCACAAAATAATTTAGTGGCAGTCAAAAAAAGCAGTGAAATACTTGGGAACATGCACTAAAACCCTGCTCAAAGTCACCAGAAAATGGGTTGTACTTGTTTTGGTACTTCACCAGGTCTACTAATTAAACCTCTGAACATTTCACTGCAGCTATGGTGAATTTTACATTTTGTACCACAGATATCCCTAAACTGATCCCCTTACTAAGTCACACACGCTACACGTTGGCTGAAGGCCAGGAGCAATGTATTTTTGGCAGCAGATGCAAGAAGCCTCACACTAACAAGAATCTGGGCGGTACCAGGTTCTAGACATTAACAGCGATTGGCGCAGTACGCGTGGAAACGAGGCGTGCAACGCTTGCAACTCTACATTGTTTAATCCGCCTACCAGCTCCAAAGTCAAGCGCTATGACCTCAACGCTGCCCTTGTAGTGATTTCTATCTCCTAAATGCCCTCCATCCGCCAATTATAATTCGCAGGAGTATATTCCCCAAACTCACTCCTGAAACAAAACTTTCCCTTCAAATCGTCTAAATTTGACTCAACACAAACACACGCCCGTACAACTATATATGACTATGGAGCAGCGCCTGCTCCACACACTAGAAGTGGTCATATACCCACCCCCAACACTCATTGCTCTAAGGACGGATCTGTTGAGGTACACGGTCCTAGGAGCAGCTGCATTCCGGGGTAGAGCCCGATAAAACAGTTGGCAGAGTCTCCAGGAAGCCATAACTAAATCCCGAACACTTCCACAGAGCGAGAACTTGATCAAGTGACAGGGCAGGGATCCGCCAACGAGTATTTATAATTGCAGAAGAAACCAATCACACGGAACCAGGAGGGGGGAGTCCAGGAACTGGATCACGATACATTAAACGCATAGGGCTTAATTTTAGCCTGGTTTGCACATGAGCGTGAAATCCGAAAGCAACAGGTTCCAACTCCAGGGCAATCACAAATCTCTGGCAAAGAATAAAAACTCAGACAGATGTTATTCTATATCATATCAAATAGGGATAATGTCATCCCTTTGTCCTGAAAATTGTATTCTGCATTTCTAATTAAACACATTTAAAAGAATGGCTAACCACTACATTAATATGGAATGACTAATTCTAAGCAACTTTTCAATTGGTCCTCTTTTTTTTCTTTTCTTTATAGTTTTTTAGTTATTTGCCTTCTTCTGATTCTTTCCAGCTTTCAAATGGGGGGTCACTGACCCCATCTAATTCTAAAAAAAGAAATGCTCTGTAAGGCTTCAACTTTATAGTTATTAGTTATCATCTTTCTATTCAGGCCCTCGCCTATTCATATTTCAGTCTCTTGTTCAAATCAATTTGGACCCTAGCAACCAGATTGCTGAAATTGCAAACTGGAGAGCCGCTGAATAAAAATATAAATAACTCAAAAATAATAAGAAATTAAAACCAACTGCAGATTATCTCAGAATATCACTCTACATCAGGGGTGTCCAAACTGCGGCCCGAGGGCCACATGCGGCCCAGGATGCATATGAATGCGGCCCAGTTTGAAACGCTTGGTTCCCGAGGAAATAGGAGTAGGGGGGACTCTGCCCATTGCCCAGTTAGTAATAATAATATAATAATACGTCTATTTAATATCCAGGTGTCCCATATTCCAGTGTATAGTTCCATCTGGTTATCCAACTGGCATTGTAGTTCTTTTCTGTGTATTTCCTTTACTCTTACAAATCAAACGTGTTTTTGTGTATGTCATGTGTGGCCCCAGACAATTTTATCTTTTTCCAATGTGGCCCGGCGAGCCAAAAGTTTGGACACCCCTGCTCTACATCATATTAAAAGGTAATTTAAAGGTGAACAACCCCTTTAAAAACGTGTTCGCTCTCCGTGCAGATCGATGCTTCTCCGAAACCTTGGAACGAAATCAAGGTCTGTGCGGGCTTGTCCTCTTTGTGGTCCGGTTGCTTTGGCCATGAAAAAATTTCCCCAGCGAAAGGTATTAGCTGAGCAAGACTTAGACTGGGGCAAGAAGGTGCTCTTGCCCTGTGTAGCTTGGGATATTATTTTCTCAAGTTTTTTTTGATATAGCCTCTGGCCATTAAATGGAAGTGCCTTCTTGGAGCTAAGGTTGGCTGAACATTTCTTCAGCCAGAGTGTGTGCCGAGCTGCTACCGCCAATGCAGAGGAGCGGGCTGTAAACTGGGTCGTATCTAGTACCGCCTCACACAGGTATGAACTGGCCTCTGCAAAGTAATGTGTCCGATTGCAGGAGGTCTACTCTGGAAGTACCATCCTGGTGACCTAAAATCAGGGAATTAAGACCAGGCTTCTATCGCTTTGTTGACCCATGCTGAGGCCAGGGCTGGTCGCTGCGCCGACCCACATGCTGAAAATATAGCCTTTATTCAGTTGGTCTTTTACCTCTGGGACCTGTAGCCACTTGGAGTGTAGTCTCCATTGCACTGGGCTGATTTCACCCTGGGGCCGTAAGGGAGAGGGGGGGCTTGGTCTGATATACCAGTCTTGGAAGATAAGTTTTGGTTACCTCTGCCAATAAAGGCCTAGAAATTAGAGCAATATCAATTCTAGATGCTGCATTGTGGGAGGCCCAGTAGCATGAGTGCAATTTCTAGGTTGGAAATTTATGTCTCCATGGATCTATAAAATTATACATATCGCACCAGTTAGTTAGTGGGCTAATGGTCACGTCTGTTGCGTTATGCCTGTCCAACATATGAGACAAGATTAGGTTTAAATCGCCCATTAGTATCAGCGGCGCTGGGTCCCAGCTGAATATATAGCCTTAAGGAAACCCTCTAGGCGCTTGTCTGTGGGATCTTTGAAAGTCACTGCATCTGTCACCGGTAAGGTAGTGGTCTTGGATAACCTAGAGACTGGCGCATCCACCAACGGTGGATTGCACCATTTCTTTATCAATTCTTTGGGCAATGGGTAGGATTTGGAGAACTTGTGTGTAGCCTGGAACTTCTGGCTAATCCCATTCATCCTGGATTACAGAGAGGAGTTATTCATACAATGGAAAGCAGGATGTAGACTTTCGCTTCTTTTTAAGAAGGGTCTTGGATTGTGAGGATTGCTCTGGTGCTGTATTAAGCTTTAAAGGGGTTGTTCACCTTTGAGTTAACTTTTAGTAAGGTGTAGAGAGTTATATTCTGAGACAATTTGCAGTTGGTTTTAATTTTTTATCTATTGTAGTTTTTGAGTTATTTAACTTTTTATTCAGCAGCTCTCCAGTTTGCAATTTCAGCAATCTGGGTCCTAATTACCCTAGCAACCATACAATACAGTGCTACGCAATATGTTGGCGCTATATAAATACATGTTATTAATAATAATAATAACCATGCACTGATTTGAATAAGAGACTAGAATATGATCAGGAGAGGGCTTGAATAGAAAGATGAGTAATAAAAAGTAGCAATAACAATAAATGTGTAGCCTTACAGAGCATTTGTTTTTTAGATGGGATCAGTGACCCCCCATTTGAAAGCTGCAAAGAGTCAGAGGAAGAAGGCAAATAATTAAAAACATATAAATAAATAATGAAGATCAATTAAAACGTTGCTTAGAATTAGCCAGTTAGAACCAGTTACTGCTCTGATGATGCCCTCCACATTGTGATGGGGTCCCGGTCCCTCACGTCCTCATCTCCTAATGGAGAAGGAGAGAAGAGAACCTCACTCTCTAATTCCGACCCTATGGATACATCAGAGGTGACCGTGGGAGGAGAGGCATCAGAGTGTTACGGAGCTGAACACTTGCGCTTGTCGTGCGCAGTTCGCCAAGTTTCGACATGGCCTTCCCAATGAAATTGGCAATAGAGTCTGCCAGGAAAGGAATGCCAGCGACTGAAACAACTGGACTGCCCATAAGGGTGCTGCAGGATCTGGGGGTGCAATATGTGGTTTCAGAGGTTCCTGCTAGTGGAGGAACAGTTGGCCGACTCCCCTGGGCAGTGAGGTTGTGTATGGGAGCTGGTGGAGTTCTCCCCCCAGGGGAACAAGAAAGGCAGAGAGGATCAATTTGTCCACTTTTTTGTGTGAATTTTGTGTGACATTTAGTGCATGCAAAATATTTAATCTGCGCTCTCACTGCAGCTGTTGTTGCACGTCCCTCCCCCCACAGGGAAATAGTGCCCCGGCCCTACCTTCTGCCATGTGACCAGATGGAGTGCTAGGGAAGGTAGTTGGTCACCTGTGATAGGTCTCTGCCTAATGGAGTGGAGCTGGCACCTCAGTACAGCTGGTCTCACTGTGTGACAGGTTTAGAAGCTGCTCTGCACCACCTGACTGCGTTCCTGCTCGTGGTACAGGAGAATTAAAATGGCCGAAATCTTCCATGATGTGCGTGACGTCCGATTTGCGCGCAGGCATCAATTCTGCACAAGTGTCCGTCCGAGTCAACGATATGTTGGCACCACTCGGAGGAATCAGTGATACTCACAGTTCCATTGGATTCTATCCCAGCCCGGCCAGCTCCCTGGAGAGACAGGTTTGGAGCTGGGTGGCTTACCTCAAAGACCTATGTTGGTCCAACCTCCTGTGAACAGGACACTTGAAAAACTGAATCAGAACTGGAAGTGCTAGGGGTAAAGCCTAGGTAGTTCAGGCACGGCCATTTTTGATTTGTAATCAAGTGTCCTGCCTCCTGGAGGATGGAGCTTTACCCCATTGGTCCCCCGGAGACGAAAGATGATCCATAGGTTGGATACGCCTGCTCTGTATATAATGGCAACGTCTGTTCTGCCCAAGCACCGATGACAAAAGACAGCTGTGACCACAACACGTATAAATGTGACATGCAGAAAGGCTGCTGGGCCCACATGAGAAGAACAGCAGACATTAAGGGGCCCGTTCATTAAGTTCGAGTGAAGGAATAGAAGAAAAAATACTTCGAATTTTGAAGTGTTTTTTTTGGCTACTTCGACCATCGAATGGGCTACTTCGACTCGAACGATTCGAACTAAAAATTGTTCGACTATTCGATAATCAAAGTACTGTCTCTTTACGAAAAAACTTCGACCCGCTAGTTCGCCACCTAAAAGCTACCGAAGTTAATATTAGCCTATGGGGAAGGTCCCCATAGGCTTGGCTATCTTTTTTTGGTCGAAGGATAATCCTTTGATCGATGGATTAAAATCCTTTGAATCGTTCGATTCAAAGATTTAATCGTTCAATCGAACGATTATTCCTTCGATCAAACGAATTGCGCAAAATCCTTCAACTTCGATATTCGAATTTGAAGGATTTTAATTCCCCAGTCGAATATCGAGGGTTAATTAACCCTCGATATTCGACCCTTAATACATCTGCCCCTTAAAGGGATGGGTGATCAAACATGTACAAAAGTAAGACAACAAAAAAAAAAAAGATACTAATCAGACATTTTATTTACTTTAAAAGAATGAAAGATTAGTGAAGAAAAAGCCTTCATCTTTAAAACTGTACAAGAATATTGAATTGTATAAATACTGACTGCAGACAATTAAAAATACTAACATTACATACTACAAGAAGATTGCATATTAAGAGAATGATAGAATTTTTATTGAAATGAATCTTCCGTACAAATTCTACCACAGTGACAAAGGTTTCCATCCGCAAAGACAATCTAAACCTAAAGAAAATAAATTACTTACATTGTCTCTACAGCAAAACGTTCGGCATTTCATTATCTCTTGTATAACAAACTCTGCATCACAATAATGAAGAAATAAACATTTATACAGAATAGTATTTTCCTTGTTTTACTGCTGTCATCCCAGTCTAAATATATCAGTCTATTAAAAAGGCAGAAATATATGAAACTTGTTTCATGGAAAGTTTTTTCAATTATAATTACATTAAGTGTAGAAAAAAACCCCTCAGAAATAGCTAGTGTAATAAGAGCATAACAGTAGATGAGTAGAAAATGTAAATGGGAAAAAAAAAGAAAAATTATATATATATATATATATATATATATATATATATATATATATATATATATATATATATATATATATATATATATATATATATAAAAAATAAACTGTCTTTGGCCTATGGTAGCTGCTCATTTAAGACAAACCAATTTTCTCTTGTTTGAGAATATTTCACTTTTAAAAAAAATAAAAATAAAAGTTTTTATAAATTATTAAACCAGTATATTTCTGCTTACCAAAACAATGAAAAGAATACGGAAATCACAAGATGAGTGTGTACAAAAATAATTACACCAGGTTTTAGTGTAAATAGACATTTCCGTAAAAAGAAATAAAAAAAAAATGCCAAGTGGGTTTATTGATTTTTTAATAACATACTTGCAATGCATGCTGTATTGAGCCCACAAACTGGCATGCAACTATGTCCAGTTTGGAAGTCTTAATGCTGGTGGTCGGTGGGATTGAAGGCATTGGTAATACTATAAATTCATTGTAGTACCATTGTTACCTAGGAGATCATCACTTTCATACTGTACAACCCTCTCGGGTTCTTTCTCTAAATCTACCCTATTATCTGTATCAGTCTCATTTTCATATTTAGCGTGGAAGCATTCTTCAGTTTCACTTTCTTCTTCAATGGGTTCATGCAGGCTTGGACTAAGTAAAGATTCACTGTCACTATTTGTTCCACAGGAACTAGATGTCAGTTCTTCCTCGGAATCCGAAAACACTTCTGCACCATGAAAAATATAGCGATTTGGTGCTAAAAACAAAAACTGTGTGCCTGAAAACAAAGAACAGAAAAACATTATTAACGCATATGTATTCTGCTTCATCATCATTTATTTATATATTGCCAGCAAGTTACACAGTGCTTTACAATAATATATAACAAACAAGAGTGCTACGACAATTTAAAAACAAGAGTTACTTTACGAAAATAGGATTAGAGTGCTTACATAATGAACCAGCACTCCATTAATAATTCAAATTCGTGAGGTATACAAAATGCTCGGGGCCTGGGAATTTCAGTAAAGTGGATATTCATACCTTTAGTTTACTAAAAAATAAATGAAACATTAAGGAGGTTATTTATCAAAGTCCGAATTTATCTCAATATTTTCTGCTACACACACTGATTAAATCAGTTCGGGTTTTTTTACGCTTATTTATTATTATATTTTCCCGAAAATTTGCTTTGCGGGAAAAAATCAGATTTTCGAGATTTTTTCATCCGATTTTCACCCAAAAAATCTGAGGTATTGCACAGAACCCAGCGCACATCAAAAAATCATTGGGACTTCTCCCACTATATGCAACCTCAACAGGTCTGAGATGCCAGATTTTCAGATTCTGACTTTTCAATCCTCGGGGTTTAATAAATTTAGAAAAATTCGTGATTTTTTAAAAGTCATATTATAAAAAAAATCAAAAATTTTTCGTGATTTTTGCATTTGGAGTTTAGTAAATAACCCCCTAAATAAAACCAATTGTGATCATGGAGTATTATAGCCCTGAAGAGGCTTATCTTAATGATGTACTGTACTAGCCATAGAGGCTGGAAATCTGAAAGTGTCTCTAGGGGAACACAAACTGCAGAATAGGGGAACACTGCAGGACATTTTTAAATGTTTCTAAATGTCTCTTAAATGCCAACTAATGTACTCTTGCCCAGACCTAAAACTAGAAGTCTTCTGAAGGGCATGTGAACCAAGTCGGTCTTACTAAAGTTAAAATGACTGACAACTTTGGAAATATCTTGTACAGGTACAGGACCTTTTGTTCCGAATGTTTAGGACCTGGGGTTTTCCAGATAATGGATCTTTCCATAATTTGGATCGTTATACCTTAAGTTTACTAGAAAATCATTTAAACCTTGATTAACCCAACAGACTAGTTTTGCTTCCAATAAGGATTCATTATATCTTAGTTGCTACTGTTTTATTATTACAGAGAAAAGGGAAATCATTTTTAAAATTAGAATTATTTGATAAAAAAAATTAAAAATCAAAAATTTGAATGAATTGATTAAAATGAAGTTTATGTGAGGTGGCCTTCCTAAAATGTAGGTATGGTTTTACCTTTTTGCCTGTTTTTTGTAAAGTAACATATGGTTCTTGTTATTTCTTGCAAGAAACTAACTTCCTGCTTCTGCCGAGCCACTGTTTGATGTGGAATAGGTTGATTAATAATTAATTAATGACCCACAAATAAGCCCCTGTACAATGCCACTTTGGGATCGGAAAGGTGTTTTTTTTTTTTTCCTTTTTTTTGTTTTTTGTTCCTGAAACATTTCTAGATGCCTTTTGGCAAGTGAGGAATTACAAGGTTATGGAAGTGAATGGATTACAGATTTAATCCAGCGACTGGTCCTCTTGCTGTTTTGGAGCCAGAAAGAAATTTTGGGGACAAGGTTATGTTTTTTTTTTTTTTTTGAGCAGGTTTCACTTGGACAAAAATGTTGTACTTGATGGACTTTCTTCAACCTCAGCTAATATGGCACTGCACAAAAGCAATATACTTACTATCTAGGCGCTTACTGATCTGTTCTTTTGTATATTTATTTTCCAAATCCTTGATTGAATCAATGTCAGTATCTTTATCAGTTGTTTCTTGATCTTTCTCATTGCTGGGCTGTGTTTCAGTCTGGGATGCACCTTTGAGACTTTGTGTGTTAACTTCCTTAAACACTTCTAGATTTTCATCAGTACAACTGCGTGGAAGCTTAGAAGCCTCCTTAGGTTTCTCCAATGAGCATGCTGTATTCGAAGCACTTAGTAAGTCAGTTTCATGCAGCTCCCTTTGTAGTTCCACACTTTGCCCTGTGTTTAAGTCTGTAGATGGGATGGTCTCTGGGGAAGTAAGGAAACCTTTGTGTATTCTAGGAGGCATTTCCGTGATTTGTGAAAGTTTTAAGATATTAGTACAAAGCTGAGA
Source organism: Xenopus petersii (assembly GCA_038501925.1). NCBI lineage: Eukaryota > Metazoa > Chordata > Amphibia > Anura > Pipidae > Xenopus > Xenopus petersii. The sequence continues at coordinate 105,085,165 of CM076684.1, forward strand.
GTATTTCCCATCCAGTCTTTGACATAACTCATTTATAATTACATCACAATCTCCAAGCAGTTCTATATCGAAGTGTAGATGAGGCAATGGTTCCCTATTAATTAGTATCTGAGGCACTTCATGGGGGATAGAACCTGAAATAAAAAAGACAGAAGAATCAAATGGCATTCTCACAATCAAATTGTGTTGCAGGGCATCCCAAGCTTAAGTGTACTATTAGCCAGATACAGTATCCCTTTCTTTTAGAAATGGATATACATCTCAATTTATGGGGATTTGAACAGGAATTCTACGCTCACATTTTAAGGGCTATGCCTTTCAAGGGCTGATTAAATGCAAAAGGCTAAAAAATGAATGTCGGCAAACACTCATACTACAATCAGACTGTTCCCATGTGGCATAGTCTTTAATGGCAGGCAACTGATTTTGTAGAACTTTTTCTTGCAGATTATTAGCATATTTCACAGTCATAGAATTCAATAGAATAAATACCTACTTGGTATTAATGCTACTGGTCTGACTTTCAGAGAAGATCCAATAACGATAAGAAGATCAACCTCGTTTTTGTCATATTTCATGGCTCTGTGAAACTGTTCTGGCAAGTTTTCCCCGAAAAATACAATGTCCGGTTTCATGATGGCAAGGGGCTCATCAGATGAACACTGTGGGCACCTTGGAACTATCTGTATGAAGAAAAAGTATTGTTGGCAAGAAAGTAATGTGGCAGGTTTAACTAGGAAAATGAAAGACAAAAATAAAATGTTGGCTGAGACAGAGCAAACAGCTACTGATCTCTGCAAAGCAAATATGAGATCCAGATCTCTTATTTAACACAAAATAAGAGGAAACTAGAAGACTTAATTGACTAGCTCATAGTAAAGGATAAACCTAGGATAGAGAAATTAAAGGTAATTACGTAATTATATCCTCCAACAGGTCTAACACCTATATTCCTTCTAGAAAGCGCTTTTTTCTCCTCCAACAGGTCAAACACCTATATTCCTTCTAGAAAGCAGCTTTTTGTTTAAAGGAGAAGGAAAGCTACAGATGCATTTTATTGCCAATAGATTAGCTGCAACAGTGCAAGCTAGAATGTTATATTTATTCTGTGGAATGTTTTACCATACCTGAGTAAAAAGCTCTAGAAACTCTCTGTTCAGATTACAGTAGAGAAGGGAGGGGGGGGGAAGAGGAGCAAACTGAGCATGCTCTTGCCCAGGGCAATGAGGTTTAAGCTGAAGGCAGGAAGTCTGATACAGAAGCCCATGTGTACACAATAGAAGGAAAGAAATGCAGTGTTTCTTTTGACGGGACTCAGACCAGCACTACTTTGGGGGTTTAAAGGTATATTTAAATGGACCTTTCTGATACGGCTAAATTAGTTTTAACCTTTCCTTCTCCTTTAAAGGGGTGGTTCACCTTTAGGTTAACTTTTAGTATGTTATAGAATGGCCAATTCTAAGCAACTTTTCAATTGGTCTTGATTATTTATTTTGTATAGTTTTTGAATGATTTGCCTTTTCCTCCCGACTCTTTCTAGCTTTCGAATGGGAGTCACTGACCCCCTCTAAAAACAAATACTCTGTAAGGCTACACATTTATAGTAACTACTACTTTTTATTAATCGTCTTTCTATTCAGGCCTCTCCTATTCATATTCCAGTCTCCTTTTCAAATCAATGCACGGTTGCTAGGGTAATTTGCACCCTAACAACCAGACTGCTGAAACTGCAGAGCTGCTGAATAAAAAGCTACGGTAAATAACTCAAAAAACACAAATAATAAAAAATGAAAACCAATTGCAAATTGTCTCTCTCTACACCATACTAAAAACAAACCAAAGGTGAACAACCCATTTAAGACTTTTAAGCAACTAGTAGACTGACATAGAATCGGAAGAAAGTGTACTGTTGAAAGGACTGGTACTTGCCACCAATTCATATAGTTACTAAATGTGTTTTTTTCTACCTCATAGGATAAACACACCATCGTATTAAAATTCTTAGAGGTGTTAGTTGCTTCACCAATTGCTGCCAAGCATAAGTTCTTGATAAACTTATTCAGTTTGGCTTATACAAATAAAGGTGCATAATCACAGTCTAAACTGTTAAATATAAATACAGTATATGTTTTAGTCCACATAAAGGACACCATGATAGTTTGTCTCCGTTTTCTCCAGAACCAGTGTTTCAATCCTCTTATGCTCACAGTGTATTGGCAAACCCTTCCTCACCGTTCCAAAAAACTGTGACCATTCACTATAAAACACATAGCGATCTCAAGTTCCAGAATCCAACACTTAACAATGAAACAAAAAGAGGGAGGGGTTACATAACACCATGAGCATAAAGGGTTGGGGAACTGGTCCCAGCGAGCACAGACACAGACTTTCATGATTTCCTTTGAATCTGTAGAATCAGGTGTGACTTATAAATGTATTTATTTTTGGAAGTTTAGATAGGGTTTATGCACCTTTTATACATGAGCCCAACTGAATGAGAGTCAAGAAGACAAGGGGGATTATATTTTAATCCTTTCCTTCCCATGCATGCAGCCTTTTTCTTGTATATATGGACAGTGCAGAATGGATGGGATTTTGTTAAAATCAGAAGCCAAAAGCCATTAACCCATTCAAATAAAGCAAATTCCATACTATATAGTTTTAATCTTAATAAAGGTTTTATAGCACTTAAAAAAAACAATGCATTTCTGATGAATGTAGTAAGTCAGTGGTTACCTGATTAAATATGTCCTCCCTAACAGCTTCACAGTCAACCTTGTATTTACATACAAGACAAGATGCTTCAGCAAATGATCCTATACAAGGATAAACAAATATGTATACATTTAGGTTAAGTTTAATAAGGTTTATACATTTCCTCTATTTTTTAAGAACTATTTTTGTTCCAAACACGATCCTATTTCTTCAAAAAGCTGAAAGGTTTAAACCAAACTTCTTATTTGTTGCTACAGATTACTACATACTTTATGCCTTTTATAACATTCCTAATTAGGCTTTAATGCAGTTCATAGGACTCCTGTATATTAAGAATGTGCCTATATACGCACAGAGAGAACTAAAAAGGTGGTTCTGGAATATGTCTGCAAATAATATCTGTATTTCTGTTTATTTCACTAGCATTACAATGTTCTCTTTTTTACCCGCAGACATACATCAATAATTCCCAGTATCTTCAACTATAAAGCTAATAATATGTAAAATACAAACCATGACACTGGATGATCTTTTCAATTCCTGCAACTTGTTCAAGTGTGTCTATATTCTGAGTATAGTTTCTAAGAAGCTTTCCCTCTTTATCCAACATAGCTATGAATCTGTGACACAACGATGGCTGGAACTGGCCAGGAAAGATCTCCTATTAAAAAAAAATAATTAAACAATATTTATTCTTGCCTACAGAATTCCTTGCTTGGATAAATGTCTCTTTAACCATTATCCTAAAATCCCACTGTTTAAGTAAGTACAATTAAACTGCATTGAGAAAAACCCATTCGTAAATTGGGTGAAAAATACTGGGTCTACAACTGATGCATTTGACCATTACATGCATTTGAATGCATCATACATCAGGTGCAGCTTCAGAGATTAAGCCATTTACAAGACTGCTCACCTCTGTCTCGATGCCAGCTTGTCATATATTCATGTATTGATAAAGTACATGGATAAAACTGATGAAATTCAAGCATTATAATTCAGGGAATACCCCATTATTAACTCTATTTGGCCTCTGGTTAGACAAATTCAAAATCCCAGCTATTGCATTATTGTTCCCTAAATATGACTCCACAAAGATAAAATCTACACAGAAAATATTAAGATTTTAAATAAATTGCCAATATATAGGTTTGTGCGTAAATGTTTCTGTATGGGCTGCTTTGGGCCCCCAAGAAAACATGACCCATAGTTTAGGAACATCTGCCATAGATATACTATCTTTATAGTAACAGGACATTCAAGTGAAAAAGTAAACTAAAAACTTACTTTAGCAAATTTAAAAAATGGCCTTGGATCTTTCCTGAAGTATTCAATATCAAACATGGCTTGAGGATTTGGAAGGTCTGGAAAATCCACTGCAAGACGTGCATAAATGCCATCTCTTGATCTAAAATCTGGTATTCCACAAGACACTGAAACCTACAATTCATAATACAGATATATGTCATAACTACTCTTCATATTCAATACAGCATCAGAAAAAGTCTCAGAAGAGAGGGAATATGTTTTAGTATACTTATACACACACACACTAACACAACAAGTCATATCATTTTCATTCTGTTTGGTCCCAATGCCAAAGACTGGTTTAGGGTCCTAGGCAGACCTGTTGGGTGAGGACTGCATGGATGATATTGTCTTCACCAATGGATTTTATAGCATGCCCTATAGATATCAAATGGGCAGGCTGTTGGGAAGGCCCCCTACTGGGGCAAATAAGCAGCTGAGTTGGTGGTATATATGGCTAAATTATGTGCTGTAGCCATTAAATTTTATTTCTCTTAAGATGTTTCCAGAATGTATGGGGTTTTGCTCATCACTGCAAAAGCCTCAAACATGTTAAGTGGGCATATAAGGAGTTGCTGTAAGGAGTTACAAAGAAATATTGATGGGGACGAAAACCATCTGTAGCTGGCCACACACATAAATGGCCTCAATATGACATAACTGGGGCTTTCTTATGGCCTTAAACCTATGTTATAACTGTACACAAGTCAAAAAGAAAATACAAAGGTATTAAGAAACCTGACATTGGAAGACTTAAGTAAGGGCCAAGAATAGCTTACCTACACACCACTTGGTTATAAAACATGGGCACCTAATATCAACTGAGGGGAATATATTAATAAACAGCACTTACCCCTGCTCCAGTTAAAACAATTATTTTCTTGCTCTCTTGCAAAAGTTTCACAGCATCATCAATAGTGTTGATGTCTTTGCGCTTCTTTCGTTTTGGTGGGTCAGAAAGGATGTTTATAACAATTTGCCATAAAGTCATATCATCTAACTCTGATGGTGCTACAGTGTCAGGGAGTAAATCCTTAAGAATTGTCCGGGGATCCGTTCCCATCATTAAGTGCCGTTGTACAAATGTATAAGGCCCTAAAAAAAATAAAAAAAAAAAAAAGGAATAGATTTTCTGAATTCTACTAATTAGTTATATCACAGATTGGTATTCATTCCTATCAAGGTAAGTAAAACATTACCTGAGCTGCAACATTCAATTTTTTTAACAGTGTACTGAATTTACCATAAATTTCTCACATGCTGAAACCCAAATTCATGGTTAGGTGCCAATATATATACCGTAAGGTACCTCCAAGTTAGCTAAATTCCCTTTGCCAGCATAGTAACATTTTGCAACGTCAGTCTATTGTGCATGGGCATTGTTAAAGGAACAGTAACATAAATTTTTTTTAAAATAAAAAAAACTAGGGATGAACCGAATCCACTATTTTGGATTCGGCCGAACCCCCGAATCCTTCGCGAAAGATTTGGCCAAATACCGAACCGAATCCTAATTTGCATATGAAAATTAGGGGTGGGAAGGGAAAAACATTTTTTACTTCCTTGTTTTTTGACAAAATATCACGTGATTTCCCTCTCCACCCCTAATTTGCATATGCAAATTAGTATTTGGTTCGGCCGGGCAGAAGGATTCGGCCGAATCCAAGTCCTGCTGAAAAAGGCCGAATCCTGGATTCGGGCATCCCTAAAAAAAACATAGAAAAAAAACCCACCAAGACAAATTAAACGTTAAAATTGCAAAACCTTTATTAAGAAATAACTTGCCGAAACTCCACTTCTGCTCCTCTTCAGAAAAGGCGACGATCCATCCTGCGGCGCTTGCTTCCTCCTCCCTGGCTATCTCCTATAAGGAAGGCAGGGAGGAAAAATCGAGCACGCACTATGGATTGCCCGATTGCTTTCTGAAAAGGAGTGCAAGCAGAGTTTCGGTATGTTATTTCTTAATAAAGACTTTGAGATTTTAAAGTTTAATTTGTCTTGGTGGTTTTTTTTCGATGTATACTAACAAATTATTTAATTTTTTTTTTGATGTTACTGGTCTACACTATAAATCCCTGGGAAGCCATGGTGGCACTGCTATAGAAAGATCCCTGGGTTCGCAAATTTTGATGATATCAATACAGGTCAGGGTGAGTCGAGAAAAACTCAACCCTCACATCACTAACATGACAGGGTTGCAAAGAGAAAGTCACTGCTATCCAAAAACAACATTGCTGTCTATAGTGTCTATAGTTTACTAAAGTCCACTTGGATAATTCAGAAGTCTAACAGAAAATGTTCTGTGGACCGGTGATGCCAAAACAGAACTTTTTGGCTCTAATAAAAAGCATTATGTTTGGCGAATAGCAAACACTGTATTCCAGCACAAGAACTTTATGCCATCTGTAAACATGTTTTAAGCAGTATCAGGATTTGGGCCTCCTTTGCTGCCGCTCACCAGTACAGTTTGCCATCATTGATGGAACTATGAATTCTTATCTGTAACTGCAAATTCTGCAGGAACATGTCAGGGTATCTGTCCGTGAACTAACACTCAAGAGAATGATTAAAGTGGAAGATAGTTTATGTTTAGGAATGGCTGAGCCAAAGTCCTGTCCTATAGAAATGTTGCGGTAGGACCTGAAGGGGCAGTTCACAAGAGGAAGCCCAATAACTTCACTGAGTGGAGGCTGTTCTGTAAGAATAATTGGGCTAAAATACTTCCAAGTTGACATACAGGACCAATCAACAGTTACAGGATACGTTTAGTTGCAGTTATTGATGCCCAACGAGGGCACACTAGCCTCTGAGTGCAAAGCTTCACATACTTTGTTCACACACACAAATATGTTAAGTATGGATCATTTTCCTTAATAAATAAATTAACAAGTATTTTTTATTGTGCAATTCGAGCAACCATCCTTGATGTTTTGAAAAAGATGATTTTTGCTTTTACTCAATAATTTAAAATACTGTTATGAGCAGGAACCTTCTAATTTCCTTGGTGCTGGTAATACATATGTGGTACATTTATAGAAAACATCAGTGCTTCCCTGAAAGAATTTTCAGAAAATGAATAAGAAATGTTGATCTGAAGTTGTGGTCTCCGCAGGGACCATTCTCGAGTGCTCTACATGAAAAACTTTCATGTATTTATTTCACAACTTCAACCTGCATTTCCACACCAAAGGCCTGAGTGGTAGGGCTGGAAGATGATTATACCATGAATCTATCAAAAGCAAACATTTTTTCTACTACAGAGAGTATACTTCTGTTATAAACCGAAGATTATGCTTCTATAAGTATTACTTTCTACTAAGCAGAACATTTCTGAAGTATAGTAATCCCTTAACAAAAAACAGAAAAAAGCTTTACCTATGCAAGGCCTGGGGGCCCAATCACTTGAGCTGGCATGAGATGCGCCATCATCATCATCATCACTGTCACAAGAATGAAAGCCGCCAGCAAGATCATCATCCAGATGGATACTCCCTGGAAAAGAATTCAGAGAACAGATTTAAAACAAAGCATTTATCTTAAATACAGATTGCAACAAGCACAGAGAGCCGTCACACACGTAAACTTTCCAACGTGTTTGTGGCAAAGACTCAGATAAACACTGTGTAATCATTTTCAAGCGAGAAGGAGGAAATGAGTGATGAGCAGGTCACAAAATACCCTTTCTTTTTTCTGGACCCCTAGTGATTAGTGAAGTCACGCGAGCCACCCTTTTCATGACCCAAACCCACTCAGACCAGCAAATATCGGATACACACCTCACTAGTGGAAATTCCGAACCTTCTGGCAACAATAAGTAATATATGATGCTCCCTTTATTGGAGCTCCGCTCCATATATATGCTCTGGTCCCTGTCTGTGTTTCAAATGAGGCGTGGGCGTGTCCTAACAGTCCCTGCCAGAAGCACAGTAGGAAGGGGACAGCCAATCACAGCCCTGCAGTCACAACAGTGGCGTCAGGCTTCAGTTCCCTATCAGGTCCTGCTAGCTGCTGATTGGTTCCTGCCCTGCAGTGCAGTGAGCTGAGAGCCGCAGGATCCCCTGCACAGCCTGGGAATTCAGGGAGCAGGAAGTGGAAGAGAAGGGAGGGATTATTAGGGTTTTTGCAGAAATATTCAATAAATCAGCCTGGAACACGCTTTTATGTAAATGAGTATAATGCACTGGTACATTCTTATTTTTTACACAAAATGTCTACTTTAAAGATGGCAAATGTCTATCAGAGCACAGTATCCGCCCACTGAAGCACCTTCATTGGTTTGTATGGGTCAGTAGCAGTCAAGTGAATTAGAAGTGAGAAGCCTCCATATTGCACACTACCTTTATTCGAATGACAAGCAGAAACGCTCGCTTTGAGCTCTTAATGGAGAACCTGCACACGCCTACGGAATAAGCCCCGCCCCAATGCCACTGTTGGCAGCGAAAGAGTTAAAGGGAACCCACCTCCGTAATCAATAGCCTGATCCGACAGGTCTCCATTGGGTAACTCCTCGGCTCCTCCCTCCTCCTGGCCTTGCACCAAATATGTTCCCAGCTGCCGCTTCTCCAAGGGAAGGCCCTGAAAGCCCGAGCCATTGTGCGCCCTCGATTTGCTTTCCATTGCCGAAGAGGCCTCGCCTTCCTCCTGCAAAGAAGTAGCTACGGGCGGCAATGCCGCCTTCCCCTCGCTTTCAGCGCCTACAAGCTGCCCACCACCGCCGCCGGTATCTTCCAGGCGCTGCCTTTTACAAAGGGGCTCGCCATTTTCTTTTGAGACAGCTAGTACAGTGCCGGCAATGGGAAAACCTACACGATCTGAGTCCGCCATCTTCCCACTGCCGGAGAAGGAGTCGCCCATCAGCTGTACGATGGAGCGAAGCGAACCACGTGATACACCTTTTCCTATTGGTTCCCCAGCCGCTTGACGTGTACAATAACAAAGTAGCCCGCCTCATGGTACAATACATGCAGATGCGGTGACAGCGGCACTGCTGGGGGAAGCTGCTGTGTTGGGCTACTGTTAGGGCAATACCGCCACAAATTGTTAGGACAATAGCAGAAGGAAGGGGCATTTTCTATAACCTGTAAAAAGTTCCTGTTACTTCCTGTAGGCGGGAAGCCAATGATTGAGGCACTGGTACTATGATCCCCGTTCCTGGGTTTCATTAATTAAAGTAAACGTTTTGACTTAAGTTTTATTGTTAGCAACCACGCCAATAAAGTGAGGACAAGGTAGTCCAATTTAATACCACCCGCAGCAAAACAAAAATCCAGCTATAGGCTGCAATGGAAATTTCCTGTCAAAAATGTTTTATGTTTATGGTTGACATGTACCACTAGCAATGTTGTCTGGTGATTCCCATGTCTCTGTACACCGTGACATTGTGTGAAATTAGGTCAGTTAGTATGTGGTATGGAAGCAACACATGAAAAACTTGAATAGCGGGCAGGTGCCATTCCGGAACACCAAGGGGCACATTTACTTAGCTCGAGTTAAGGAACAGAATAAAAAATACTTCGAATTTAGAAGTGTTTTTTGGCTACTTCGACCATCAAATTGGCTACTTCGAATCGAACGATTCAAACTAAAAATCGTTCGACTATTCGACCATTCGATAAACAAAGTACTGTCTCTTTAAAAAAAAACTTCAACCCCCCTACTTCGCCACCTAAAACCTACCGAGGTGCAATGTTAGCCTATCGGAAGGTCCCCATAGGCTTTCCTATGTTTTTTTGATCGAAGGAATTTAGTTTGATCGATGGATATTAGAAGTCGAAGGATTTAACTTCGACAGTCGAATATCGAGGGATAATTAACCCTCGATATTCGACCCTAAGTAAATGTGCTCCAAGTCAATCAATCAATGGAATCCAGGAGCCAAAGTATTTTGAATAGTACAAAAAAACCTTTATTTTACATTGTGGAAAACAAAAAGCCTGATGCGGTTCATGTCCCTCAAGGACATTTAATCACAGCCTACACAGTCCTTAAGGGACACGAAACGCGTCAGGCTTTTAGTTTTATACATAATGTAAAATAAAGACTTTTTTGTACTATTCAAAATACTTTGGCTCCTGGATTCCATTGATTGACTTGGTGGCAGATTTATCAAGGGTCGAAGTGAATTCGAGGGAATTTTCAAAGTAAAAAAATTTGAAATTTGTAGTATTTTTTTGGATACTTCGACCATCGAATAGGATACTGCGACTTCGAATTCGATTAGAAGTAAAATAGTTCGAATATTCGACCATTCGATAATCGAAGTACTGTCTCTTTAAAAAAACTTCGACTTCAATACTTTCAAATTAAACCTGCCGAAGTGCTATGTTAGCCTATGGGGACCTTCTTTTTGAAACTCGAAGTAAAATCGTTCGTTCGATCGATGAAATCCAAATAGTTCGATTCGAAGGATTTAATCGTTTTATCGAACGATTTTACTTCGACCGCAGGATACCCAAATTCGATGGTCGAATTTCAAAGTATTTTTAACTTCGAAATTCGACCCTTGATAAATCTGCCCCTTGGTGTTCTGGAGTGGCGCCTGCCCGCTATTCAGGTTTTTCGTGTGTTGCTTCCCTTTGCTAAAGGTCCGGGGCATGAGTACCCACCGTGGAAAGCGATAAACTTGTCCTTTTATTCAAATAATCCATGCTTCCTATTATTCTTATGTGGAAGGGATGCACTGCATTTTCTTTCATTAGGCAACACTGTGTTTTGGTTATATATATCTGATTCATTCCTCTATGTGCCCATAACTTTTATGGAAGATTTCATCAATTACCACACGTAACCCTTTCAACACCCCTTGGTGTCGGAGTTACACTCCACGTGTGGTGCTTACCTGATGGCATGGGATAAACCTGAGCCACTCTGCAATGGTACTGGGAGAGACTGGGTACCTGGTACTTATTAGTGCAGTGCCTCCACCTAGTGGGATCCCTTGAATGTACATACAGGTGGCTCCACTAGGACACAGTAATAATGCACACACGATATTTGGTAAACTGAATAACTGTTTAGTGAAAATAAAAGTAAGCAAAGGGGAAACTAATACATACAACACTCCTGGCAAGTGGCCATGGGGCCTCACTAACTAACTAGGACCAGCGCAAACTATCTCTCTAAATAAGAAATAAAGTTCTTTACTCAGTCCCAGGCACACAGTCTGTGCAATCTTCTGTTTGCTATGGATGCTAAGGACAATACTCACATGCTAGGCTCTTAGGATACTGTACAATCAGTCTTCAGGCGAGTCAAACACTTTAAAACACAGTGTGACTCCAGCCCCTTTAGATACTCAGATGGGAATCTCCTGCTCGTTGCTCCTCCAGTCTGGATTCCTTTTACACTCTCTGTCTCTCCAGACACCGTATCTGGCTTCCCTGTGACACTTAAATGCAGTTTATAATCCCACAATGACTTTCATGCTTACAGTAAAGCCTTAAACAGTTTGGGTTGTGTTGCAACTTTTGTCAGGCTCCCATTAGCCAATCACACGTTTATAGATATATTAATAGATGGTTTTAACAGTCACCTCACTATAGTTCCAGAAACAGCCTCAACAGTAAAGAAGCATTCACCCCTAAACATCACCTGAACTGGGCTTTACACTGAAAACCATCAACCAATGCACTGAGCCACTGTAAAGGGACAGGCACACAGTTCTAGAACTTTTACATTATGCTATGGCACACTCTATTTTACGTTGGTTTCTGACTTACATTCTGCAGTTAACACACACAATGAACTAGAAAAAAATAAACTGAAGAACAGCTGTCTCTGAGCAATGCCATACTGCGCTGATGGGGGCAAAGGGAAAATAAAGCAGTATTGGGCAGTTTAGGACGTACAGGCAACAGCAGCATGTCTTCAGTGAATACATGACTATTATCAGATAAAAACCCTGACTTTATCAGCTTATCCAGCATAGATAACGATGTCAAGAAACACCTTCAGTAACATCTGCCATTGACTTTTACAAACCTCGTCGTGTTTGAGATAAAAAATACTTTGAATTTTAAAGGTTTTTTTTGGCTACTTTACGGCTTTGAATCGAACAATTTGAACTAAAAATCGTTCGACTATTCGACCATTCGATAGTCGAAGTACTGTCTCTTTAAAAAAAACTTCAACCACCTACTTCGCCACCTAAAACCTACCGAGCACCAATGTTAGCCTATGGGGAAGGTAGTTCGAAGGATTTAATCGTTCGATCAAATGATTTTTCCTACGAACTAACGAATATTGGTAAATCCTTCGAATTCGATATTCGAAGTCGAAGGATTTCTGGTGTCAGTAACTCTTTAAGGCACAATTAACCCAGCGAGATTTGTACTGTGTTTGTGCTACTAAATATGGGACTTTCCCTGGCTGGGACAGCAAGTTTTACTAATAGATTTGATCCAGTATGAAATGTAATGTCTATCATAAAATCACCTGCAAAGTGGAAAAACCCTTCATCCTTCTTATTAATTTATAATCAGCTCATAAGTGCCTTTTAACATAGTAAGTAAGGTTGAAAAAAAGACACGTCCATCGAGTTCAACTTTTTTTTAAAATTTTCTTACTAATTACCTATTTGCCAGTTGATCCAGAGGAAGGCAAAAAACCCATCTGAAGCCTCTCCCATTTGCCTCAGAGGGGGAATAATTCCCTCCAAAATGGCAATCGGACTAGTCCCTGGATCAACTTGTACTATAAGCTATTTCCCATAACCCTGTATTCCCTCACTTGCTAAAAAGCCATCCAACCCCTTCTTAAAGCTATCTAATGTATCAGCCTGTACAACTGATTCTGGGAGAGAATTCCAAATCTTCACAGCTCTCACTGTAAAAAAATCCCTTCTGAATATTTAGGCGGAACCTCTTCGGAATGGGTGATCTCGTGTCAGCTGGAAAGACCTACTGGTTAATAAAGCATTAGAGAGATTATTATATGATCCCCTTATATATTTATACATAAATATCACCCCTTAAGCGCCTCTTCTCCAGCATTTTAAATGTAATTCCTTCTATGATGACAGTCAAAGGGAATCTTATTTAGAGATGAATATCATGGATCATATTTCATACATAATGTGCTTGTTATATTCACTTTGTGTACATAATAATACAAATAAAAAGTATTGTTTCTTAAGAATATGATCTGTGTTTTTATTAATGATTTGGGTGGATACATTTGCATCAGTTACTGGCCAATGGGAGCTCCCAATGGTTTTCAGGATCCCTGTAGTGCTGTCCTTGGTTTTGTCAAAGAAACCCTTTCTACTCCGGGGGTAGCTTATCAGAAAATTGCAAATAAAATGGACCAGTGCTTCAAGGATCTCAGGAGTAGACAGCAAGAAAGAAAGAGAAAACCTGCACAAAGATGCTTACGAATGTTAGGGACCATGTTTGCATCCCTTTATCTATTAAGCAAAAGGGCTGCAACATTGGGAAAGGTGGTCAAAGCACTACAAATAGTGTTGATATATTTTCATAGGGGTTATTCCAGGCAATGGGAGACTTGCAGAGCTTTCAATTAAGTTCAATTCAGCTTATCATGTTTTGGGAAAAAAATAGCATTAGCCAAGTCATGTTGCGCTATTGCCCAAAGGAAAAGCACAAAGCCAGGAATAACAGAATATACATAGGCTTGGGCAAAAATTATGGAGTTATTTATTAAAGTCAGAATACCAAAAACTCAACCTTTTGACTATAAAATCCAAATTTTTAGTAAAAAAAATAAAAATTAGAATTTTTTGAGATTTATTATACCCCAAATAAGAAAAAGTTTGAATCAGAAAATCCGGCATCTCAGACCTGCCAAGGTTGTATATAAGTCAATGGGAGACGTCCCAAAATTTATTTTTCAGGCAGAAAATCCGAAAAATTTGTACGATTCAAATTTTTGTACAATTTTCGTGACTTTTTAGAGTTTTTTCCCGCAGTGGAATGTTTCAGTTAAATTTATTGATAAATAAGGGGCAATAATCTGTGCAGATTTGGTCAGAGTATATTTCAGAAAATAATGTATGGAGCAGGGAATTAACCCGGCTCCAGCATGGGCAGGGAGATGTGAATAAAGCTTAACCTCACCTGCCGAGCGTTTTTGTTGATTGCGCTCGCAGGCCCGGCAGGTGAGGTGTTTGTCGATCCTGATTGGTCGAATCCGGTCACGTGACGGTACCTGTAGGGTATAAAAGAAAGGCGCTTACCGGGATTCAGGTTCTTCGGCGAAAGTCATCAGCGGAGAAGGTCTGCGACGGAAGAGGTGAGCGCCGGCATGGACGTCCTTCAGTGGATGCGGAACTCCGCCAGCGACGAGGATCTTCGGCGGCTTCTTCAGAACAGCTCCTGGGACCCGCGCGTCGACACGGAAGTGAGGGACGACGCAGATGTGACGTCGGAAGAGGCGGCCAGCGTGACTGAACGGGAGGCGGAGCCGAATCAACTTCAAGCAACTAGGAGGCGGATCCTGCGCGGAAAGAAGAGAGCTGCCACTGCCAAGAAGATTCCAGCGAAGAAGCCTGCGAAGAGGAGCGCCGCAGCCCAACAGCAAGCAGCAACAGGATGGCCATCGATTTCACCACCACGACCAGAAGCAAGTGAGGAGTTTCCTGTGAGGTCCGGCACACCAAGAGGAGAGGTAGCGGTTCCTGGGGCACTTAGTCAGACCGCTGTTGCAAGTGGGTCTAACTACATAAGAGCTGTAACCACCGCTCAGGAACCGCTGCCCTCCACATCTACAGCACCAGCGTCACCATATCCAGGAACAGCGCAGACGGCGCAGTCGGCGGAGGCGACACAAGGCAAGGATGTCGTGAGTGCGTTAGGTAATGTAGAGCTACAAACTTTTAGAGAGGCGATTAACTCGCTCTCATCATTAATCAATAATATAGCTCCTGCAAATATTTCAGGTTTAAAAGTACCTGAAGTATGTTTAAAAGATGCAGTAATATGTAACACTACACCACTGGGTCTCCATCTATCAGCCAATGTAAAGGAGAAAATTGTAAAAGGGGAATACATGGACATTTTGTCTTTAATTCCATCAGTCAAAGATTTTACAAATAAAGCAGACAAGGAGGAAGACAGAAGGAGACCCATGGCTCGTACGTTCACGAATTGGTTGCAAGCCTTCTGTATCTATGCCAATGTAATGACTGAGAAAAAACCACAGCTTGGACCACAATTGTTTAAACATATTGACATTATCCTTGAAGCTTACAAAAGTTATGGGGGATTATCATGGTTTTTCTATGATGACAGATTTAGACAAAAAATGTCAGTCCACCCTGAAGTCACTTGGGGAAAGAAAGATGTAGATCTTTGGTTAGGGATGTTAGCTCCTAGACCTCCTCCTGTCGCTAATGCCACAAGTAAAAATCCAGCTGCCAAACCAAATTGTTGTTGGGCATATAATGAGTCAGTGTGTAAATGGCAGGCCAATTGTAGATATAAACATGAATGTTCTATTTGCAATGGTAACCATCCTTCCTTTCGTTGTGCAAGAAAATACGCAGTTAATCTTAAAGCTTCAAAAGAGCAGCCAGGCAAGATTGACAACCCCAGTGAGCTGGTTAAAAATGTTGCCTTGGCTAGAGCTTTATCCAAACCAGCAGATGTCCATACTAATTAGACAAAGTTTTAGTGAAGGTTTTCGTATACCCACTGAAAACATTAAGCCATCGTTATATGTTTATGACAACTTGATATCTGCATATTTACATGAGGAAGTGGTTAGGAACAAGGTTCAAAAGGAGTTGGATTTGGATAGGATTCAGGGTCCTTTTAATGAATTTCCATTTGAAAGGTTCAAAGTGTCACCGTTGGGTGTTGTTCCTAAAAAAGAAGTTGATGCATTTAGGTTAATTCATCACCTATCATACCCTTGCGGTGATTCTGTGAATGACGGAATTGATGATGAATTGTGTTCTGTTTCTTTCACTTCTTTTGACCAAGCCTTAGATATTCTGAGGGAATGTGGGCAAGGAGCTCTTATGGCTAAATCAGATGTTGAAGCCGCTTTTCGTTTATTGCCAATACACCCGGACTGCTATTGGGTATTGGGTTTTCACTTTGACGGAAATTATTATTACGATAAAAGGCTACCTATGGGTTGTGCATTATCATGTTTTTATTTTGAAGTTTTTGCCAAATTTATTGAATGGGCCGTTAAGTTTGAATCTGGATCTTCTTTTGTCATACATTATTTAGATGATTTTTTGTTTATTGGTCCAAATGCAACAGAAACTTGCGGTCACTTGTTGAGAGTTTTTATGTGGATAGCAAAGGAGTTTGGTGTGCCGCTATTGTAGGAAAAAACTGTAGTGCCTACGACATTAATACAATTTCTGGGTATTGAAATTGATTCGGTTAAGATGGAATTTAGGTTACCAGTAGAGAAATTGGAGAAATTGAAAAAGTTAATTGCCCAAGCATTACTGGCTAAACAATTAAAGCTGAAGGAACTACAGTCGTTAATTGGTCATTTGAATTTTGCTACACGCATTTTACCCATAGGCAGGGTCTTTAATAGAAGATTGACAAACTTGACTGCAGGAGTTAAAAATCCTAATTTTCACATTAGAGTCTCGGCTGAGGCAAAAGAGGACGTAAAGGTCTGGCAGCAATTTCTGACGTATTTCAATGGAAAGTCATGTTGGCAAAGGGAATTTGCCGATAGTGATAGTTTACAGTTATTTACTCATGCAGCGTCTTCAGTAGGCTTTGGCGCATTTTTTGAAGGTCAGTGGAGTGTAGGTACTTGGCCGCAAAGTTGGATAGACGCAGAACTTACAAAAAACTTGGTGTTACTAGAACTATTTCCTATAGTTGTGGCAGTAGAAATTTGGGGTCAAGTACTAGCGAACAAAAGAATACTTTTTAGAACAGATAATTTGGGAGTTGTTCAAGTTATAAATAACTTATCGTCAAAGTCATTGCCAGTTCTTAAAATTTTGAGGCATTTAGTATTAAGATCATTGCAAAATAATATTTGGTGTAAGGCTAAGCATATAAAACTCTTAATACGACTGCTGATTCTCTGTCTCGCTTACAGTTTGGGATATTCTGGGGACTAGAGAAAGGAGCGGAAACACAAGGAACGGCATGTCCAGAGTATCTTTGGGACTTGGTTTGGTGAAACTGAAGGAAGCAGTGATTAATTCGTTGTCGGAGAAGACTTTATCTCAATATATATCTGATTGGAAGACTTGGGATAGATTTAGATCCCAGAGTCAATTGACAGACAATACTTCAGAATCTGAATTATTTTTATATTTCTTGTTAGAACACATGGGATATCAGAATAGTGTCGCCACTTTAAAAAGGAGAGTAGCTGGAATATCATTCTTCCTGAAACTTCTTGGTAGGATAGACTTTACTAAAACACACTTAGTGAAACAGATTCTAAAAGGTTTAGCCAGAAAACACAAATCTGTTGATACAAGGAAACCCATTACTATTGAGTTGTTAAATGAATTGGTAAAGGTTTTACCTGAAGTTGCTGTGAATACTTATGAATGTATATTGTTTAGAGCTCTATTTATACTTGCCTTTTTTGCAGCATTGAGGGTAAGTGAGGTTGTTGCCCCATCCAAAATAAAAACGGGTGGTCTACAGGTCGATGATTTGACCATTGTTGAAGGGAAATTGAAAATAGTGGTGAATAACTCCAAGACTGACAAGAAGGCAAAAGGTTTGATATCATGGCTAGGGATGGGCGAATTTTTTCGCCTCGTTTCGCCGAAAAAATGACCCCCATAGACTTGTATGGCGGTGTGCGTAAAAAAAAAAGACGCGCGTCAAAACAGTTTCGCCGCGCGACAAAATTTTTTTGACGCCCATAGACTTTAATGGGCGTCTGCGACATTTCGCCGGCGGCGAATTTTTGGCGAAGCGAAACGGGTCAAATTCGCCCATCCCTAATCATGGCTAGGTCCTTTGTGCAATAATACCTTATGCCCAATTAAAGCTTTTAGTGAATTTGCAGCCATCAGGCCAAAAGTCACAGGTCCATTTTTTCTTCACCAGGATGGTAAATTTGTTTCGAGATATCAATTTGCTAGCATGCAGAAAATGTGTTTAATTAAACTGGGCATTCCTACTGAAGGCTTCAAGACACATTCATTTCGTATAGGGGCTGCTACACAGGCGGCTCTGTTGGGATTAAATGAAAACACCATCAAAACAATAGGTCGTTGGGAATCTGCTAGATACAAACTTTATGTTCGACCAAATATGGTTTAAAAATTTTGTATTTCTATTTTAGGCCCTACCATCAAGATCTGGATGATCGGACATTCGTTTATTTTTTGGGCAAAAAACAGAGCAGGCTGCAGATCATATGGAGCCAATTTGAGTTTGGACCGCCAAAAATACAAGATATTATGGATGGGTGTCAGAGGTCTAAGGTGGAATGATCTAATTTCAGTTTTATTGCAAATGCTTGTTAGATGGGGTTACCCAGATGTAATACTCATTCATCTTGGTGGAAATGATATTGGAAAAGTCAGAACTGTTGATTTAATAAATCAGATGAAAAGAGATTTTTCGCAAATTCGGGCAATGATGGAAGATGTGATCATTATTTGGTCTGAAATTGTTCCAAGATTGGTTTGGTTTTCGCCAGAAAAGAAGCTGCTTGAAAAATGCAGAAGAAAAGTAAACCATTGTGTGAGCAAATTTGCGAAAACTCTCAATATTATAGTTTTTAGACATTTTGATCTGGAACCAATTGAGGTTGGTCTATATAGACTTGACGGAGTTCACCTGTCAGACATAGGCAATGATATCTTTAACAATGGTTTACAGACGGCACTGGAAAAAGCACTATTTATTGGAGGGGTGTCAACCGCAGTTAGAGGTTTATAACGCGCTTGACATGGCGGCCATAACAAATAAATATGGCATGGATATTATAATTTGCTATAATTTGAATAGTCATATGGCAGCCTGCTGGGTATGAGCAGAGGCTGGCTGGTTTTCAGATATCAAAGTATGGATAACTTTTATTTTGAAATTACAATGTAGTGTTCAAAATGTTAATAATAAACAGTGCTGCGGCCAACCCTCCAACCATAAAATGTGTTACTGGTGTCGTGTGCAATTATTTTTCTATATGTCATAGTTATATATTAATGTACATCATACCTTGCCCATGTATGGAGCAGGGAATTAACCCGGCTCCAGCATGGGCAGGGAGATGTGAATAAAGCTTAACCTCACCTGCCGAGCGTTTTTGTTGATTGCGCTCGCAGGCCCGGCAGGTGAGGTGTTTGTCGATCCTGATTGGTCGAATCCGGTCACGTGACGGTACCTGTAGGGTATAAAAGAAAGGCGCTTACCGGGATTCAGGTTCTTCGGCGAAAGTCATCAGCGGAGAAGGTCTGCGCCCACCCACCCAATTGTTTATGTATGTTTATAATAAAAAAAAAAAAAAAAAAAAATGATGTCGCAGCATTATATGTAGTTTTGTGTTTTTGTGTTAGGCGGCCATAACAAATAAATATGCCATGGATATTATAATTTGCTAAAATTTGAATAGTCATATGGCAGCCTGCTGGGTATGAGCAGAGGCTGGCTGGTTTTCAGATATCAAAGTATGGATAACTTTTATTTTGAAATTACAATGTAGTGTTCAAAATGTTAATAATAAACAGTGCTGCGGCCAACCCTCCAACCATAAAATGTGTTACTGGTGTCGTGTGCAATTATTTTTCTATATGTCATAGTTATATATTAATGTACATCATACCTTGCCCATGAGATAAATTTGGATTTTGATAAATAACCCCCTTAGGGTTAGGGCTTTTTCTAGCACTTCTCTAGGTGAAATGATTTCAATCATGCTAAACTAAATACAAGATAAATGAGTATATGGCTGCACTACTGAAAAGGTATATTGCAGCGCTACAAAATGAGAGAAGTTAAATGAACGTATCACAAAGAAATACCAATTGTCATCATTCTTATGTTTCAACTGTTCTCTTGCCCTTTAGATTGTAAGCTCTTATGAGCAGGGCTCTCTGATCATTTCATTCTGTGACCCTTGTTTGTTACCGTACATTATTATAAGTTATCCCCTGTTTGTTATAAATACATTTAAAACTCTGCATAACTTGCTGTCACTATATATAAACAAATGATGATGAAAACATTGCACAATTAAACAAAAGGTCATTCTAAGCAACTTTCCGTTGATTAAAGTGTTTTAAGGTTTTCAAAGCCATTTCTAAATGAAACTGCCAGGGGATTTTCTGCCTGCATTTCTAGTTCTGAGTCTTGAAAACAATGTAGAACTCATGGGTCTGTTATGAGCTGGCTTCTGCTATATTGTCTAAATAGTCAGAATGCAATGAATAACACGGGACAGACAAGGTCCTGCTTTCAACAGCAATTACATTTTCTTTCATTCATTAGGCAACGCTGTGTTTTGGTTCATATAAATAAACCATTTTCATAATAATATACTTTTTTAGTAGTATGTGCCATTGGGCAATCATAAATAGAAAATTGCCATTTTAAAAAATGGGGCCACTCCCTGGAATCGTAGGATTCGCGGTGCACACAAACAAACCATACATGTAAGGTCACATGAGCCAATTAACAGGCAGAGTTCTGTCTTTTGCTTCCATGCTTCATGTTACAGTTAGAGTTGTAGTATTTCTGGTCAGGTAATCTCTGAGGCAGCACACAGAAAATCACAAAATGGTGGTCCAAGGTAATCGATGTAAAAAGGCAATATTTACTTAAATATATATTCCAGTTTGGTAAGATTGTGTAATATGCCACTTAATGTGATATAAACTATCTGTTGCCTAAGTATTCATTTTTGGGGTATAGTTTTCCTTTAATATACAATATTATAATATATAATAAATATATAGGAAGGCCGATATTTTTTTCCAAAAAAGTTGGCAACCCTATCTCCAGTGTAACCACAACAATTTTGCCAGTCTTTCTTTATGACGACTGAGACTTTCCATAACCTTTACTCTCTAACTCAATAATATTCTTTTAGTAGCGACCAAAGCTGCAAAGCATATTCTAGATGAGACCTTAAAAGTGCTTGGTAAAGTGGAAGAATTACCCTCCCCTTCTGAGTATCGATACCTCTTAAAGTGGACCTGTCACCCAGACAAAAAAAAAGCTGTTTAAAAAAGTGCTTTTCAAATTAAACACAAAACCCAAATTACTTTTTTATTTAAGCATGCATAGCTGTTATAAACTCATTTAATCAATCAAATAGTGCCTGCCCTCCTCTATGCCTTCCACTCCCCACATTCCCCTGTTCCCCCGTTCTCTTAACCATTTAATTGTGTAACCAGGGCATGTATGGGAATGGCCACCAGGTCCCCCATTCTGGTGAACAAACAAGATTTTGAGATGACGCAAGGCTTGCCTTAATAACAGTGTCCACAAAATGGCTCCTGCCTGCTTGCTATAATTATGAATTCCCAGTAAAAATAGTTTTTACAGTGTAATTAAAGTTCATTCATGCTTGACTAACATGATAAAATAGGATTTGGAATAATTTTTATGGGTGACAGGTCCCCTTTAACTCTGCTCACAGTAAGTTTGCTAACAGCACAGGCAGTGGTATAGACCAAGTGGCAGATCATTTCACTAATGTGCCCAAATATTACTTTTCACCTCACCAAATCTGACCCTCGTTGCAAAAAGTTCGGGCACCCCTGACTTAAACCTATAACCCTTAAGCTTGCCATAGACATGCAGATATATCTTCGATGTCGGACGAACGATCGTGCGGTTCAATCTCCCGACCTGCCACTAACTATTCAGATTGAATAAAGTAGTAAAAGCACAGATCAGATGATGTTCTGCCCCTGACAGCAATCGTACTAAAATTATGGCTGACAAAAGCTGATATCGGCAATACTGTAGAGATATTATCGGTAGCCAACAGAAATTTTATAACCTGTCCGATCGACTGAATGACGAATCGACATTGCATGAAAAATGTTGGGACACTCCACACACGACTGAAAATCATACGAAACAGAGATTCGTACAATCAAATCTTTGCGTCTATGGTCAGTATTAGTTTAGAAAGCAGACATTAAGCAGCACCGTGCAAACAATTTTGCAAAACCCATGATTGGGCCAAGATGGTGCCTGCCAACCCCATTGCAATATTTTGCTTTATAGAACCATGTATGAAATTTTTTTAGTCCCCAGTAGTGCAGTTTTGCAGGGGCCGGACAGGACTCAGGGGGGAAACAAGACAATAAAAGGGCTTCTTTATCCTTTAAATTGGAC
Organism: Xenopus petersii; assembly: GCA_038501925.1. Lineage (NCBI taxonomy): Eukaryota > Metazoa > Chordata > Amphibia > Anura > Pipidae > Xenopus > Xenopus petersii. The sequence goes on from CM076684.1 coordinate 105,107,448, forward strand.
CTCCTCAGTAAATAATCCCTATTTTATATTATACATTTCACTTACATGCTAAGGAAACTTTACAGAATATAGTTAGTACAAGGTTATATTCATACATGTCACAGTATGCATTGGGTGACTAGGTGCTATGTGTACAACTCATCAACTTTGTTGTTCATGAAAAATACAAACTTGGCAACACAAATCATTATTTTATTTCTATTACTATTATATATATATTTTTTTTTTACAAAATGGATCAAACCCATTGGTAAGGGGTTTGGGGAGAAAATGAGTCTGTAAAAAGCGAAAGTAATTTGCAAATGTCATTCTCCCTTTTGTGCTCCAAGCAGGCTATAGATTTTATGTTTCCTTATTTTTCATTAATAAGAAATGCATCAAAAAGAATTAAAAGTTAATGCTTTGTGAAGCCTCCTTCATAATAATTTCTCACAGACCTGTCACTCTAAAATGGGAGAAAATAAAACAATTCTTACAAAATAAGGAAGAATAGTGACAGACAGTGATACACTAAATCTGAAACATTCCTCGTTGCCTCACTTCTGCTCACCTTCATCATGCGTTACTGTGAGAATGAAATGATGGGGAATTAACATTAGATGTTCCAGACTATAAGCCCTTTGTAATGAAACAGATAACTTTTGATCACTGTTGATGATCAATGATCTCAAGGTCAAGATAGATCAGTAGAAATGGTTTCCTCTGAATATATAACAGGACCATAATAACTATAAATAACTTGGAATATATTGAGTCTTTGTGGCTCATTATGTACCTTTAATTTTTTATAACGACCCAAGCTCACTGAGTAGTTGTACCAAGACTGATAGACAGACAGACAGACACTCCCAGGCTCTTGAATAATAACACACGGGCAATATTTCTTTATAAGTAGTGCAGTTTAGCTAAAATGTTTGTGAACCTTGGGGGATAAAATGCTGGTTGTTTCTTATTAACAGTATTCACAGTGATGTGTTCAAGGAATCTAAGCCACCTCAGCAACATTCTGAAAGTTTTATGAATCCATAGAATAGAAAAATAATCCTATTTTCTGTAATCATTACAGCCCCCAAATCTATATGGATTTTTTTCAGATTTACCTCAAGTGGCAACTGCAAATTTTCTTTTTCTAAAATATTTCCAAGGGAATTATGGACATATCCCCAGTACACAGTCTTTTAAATGCAGACTGCTTAGTTTGAAATCTGCTCTTCTTTTCAGTAAACTGCTGCTTGCCAAATTAATCAATACCAAGCCAAGAATATTCCAGGCAGCCTCACAATGCATCAATGCAATAACGTTTTTGTTTTGTTTGCTCCTTTTTTATTCTTTTAAAATATTGATACAGTAGCTAATATCTAACATAAATAAAATATATCATAAAAAGCATTACAAGTACCATGAGATTGTGCTCAGTTGGTAATCACCAGACTGAGCAAACACTTGAGACATGCTTATTTATAGAAGAATGTCTGAGCAATGGCACGTTATGTAGAATTACTGGCATGCCTGGCAATGTTGCCCCCCAGCTACTGTGCAATTACAATTCCCATCATCCCTTTTCAACCTTCTAAAGAATTGGTAACTATGGTGCCACTAAAAGTTTCCCTCGTTGTTTATGTCTGCTGCAAGAGACACTTATGATTAATTATTATAATTATTAAGTTCAAGGTGAAATTTAATGATTCATGGTAATCTCACCAATCTGATTTTTTAATTTCAGATTTTGCAAAAAAATGGAAAATAAAAATCAAATATCCATTTTCATTGATTTCAGTGGCATTTTGGTATGTCTGAGCTGGAGTGATAAAACATTATGCTGTAATTTATAAATCAGATCAATTCTCAAATATAGGTAGAATTAGTCAAACACATTAATGGAAAATGATGCAACAGACTCTGATTCTTGCCAGTAAGATATTGATTTCCTTTGTATCCATGTACACTCTGTGTTTGGGAGATCTCATCCGCTCATTTGACTTTAAAGGACAAGGAAAGTTAAACTAAAGAAGTAGCTAGAAATGTTTTGTGATTCTGTACCAGCCCAAGACAACCACAGCCCTTTAGCAGTAAAGATCTGTCTCCAAAGATGAAAAAAAAACTAAATTTGCGTGAATTAATCGAGTTTTCGAGCTCAACCCACTGAAAAAAACCTGAACATTGTGAAAGTTTTTATTAACCCAAAAATTCAAGTCTCGAAAACTTGAATTTTTCAAGTTAAACTCAACTCAACCTTGAATAAATCTGTCCCTATGCTCTTAATCTTTATTGTAACTTTATTTTGTGTTTATTTGTATTTATTATTGTACTTTGTACAGTATGTATTTGTATTTGTTATTGAACAGGTAGGGGATCTGTTATCCAGAAACCCATTTTGCTTTAGATTATGTTGCCTTGTCAAGAATATCATCCAATATGGCTCTTTAGATATAGGTAGTGGTTGATGTATGCTTTGTGTGTGTCTGATCTGCTTGCTCCATCCATACTCATACCTATGGGTGTTCTGTGCACTATGGATATTTTTGTACACAGAATGTATTTGGGACAAATGGCACCCCATAATTATTTGGTCTACAACTCTTAAACCAAAGAAATCAAACATCTAATGGGCTGCTATGGTTAATTTGGCCAGCTCATAATAGTACTCCATATTTCTTAAACTTGTTCAATGATCATTTGCAAGAACATATAAATAACACCTCAATGATGTAGTAAGACTACCTAGAGCTGCATCAAAGAGGGCATTCGTTAATGTCCTAAAGCAGCGACAAATCATCGTAGGCAGAAAGAAATGTTATATATGAATACATTGGTTTTTTTTCTGAGCGGTAAGTAGTAGCAGGCAAAATTACCACTGCAACACATATAGATGTGTCCAAACCCAAGGCATTGTGGGAACTATGGAAGTAGTTCCCCAAAGGCCTGCTGCCCTAGGCCCAGGCCTTTGGGGCCTCTCCACAGATCCGGGCCTGTAAGCTGGAGTCAGCAAGTTGATAGATTTGGGTACATGCACCATGTATTTATAAAATATGATAATACATGGTACATGCACCATGTATTTCTAAAATATGATCTGACCCTTATGAGAGAATCACAGTTTGACCAGTGAGCTGAATGTTGGTATCCCAAATAATCTCATCCTCTGTGTATGTGTAGATAGATCTTTCAGTGGGTCCAGGTACTCCATTATATCACTGAAAACACTTGCTGTATTATTCATAGGTCTAGGAATATGTAGACCCTTCCACCCCAAATCCTACCTTAACTGAACCTACCCTGGGTGAGAATCTAATAGAAAATTATGCATCCCCTCAAATCTCACACTAAATTAAGGGATTTTCCACCCCTCTCAATTCTAGACCATCATAGGGTCCCACAGTTAAGAAACCACTGAATAAGCCCACATATTTGGTTATGGACAGAATACATGAAAAAACATTTAATGCATTTAATAAAATACTAATATAAGTGACACTACCGGATCTTAATTTGTTATTATTATAATAGAAAATATATTGTACTTTGACCAGTCTGTGATTATCAAGCCAAAAGTTCATCTGCAATAAATTATAGTGGTTTCACAGTATAGTACAGCCTTCCAAACAGGATCCTTCAGTTAATGTTGGACCACATTCTTCCCAAATGCATGACGGCCACATCCAGACAGTATTCCACTCACCATTATCCACCTGATCAGACTCTATTTGCTGTTATGTTCAACCACATGTAGCCCCTCACTGAACTGAATTGAAAGAAATCACATTAGCCCTAAGCCTGGTCATTTGCGTTCTTATTCTGGCAAGGACCCTCCGAAGTGCTAACACCACTGCTCTCTGTGTTGGATCCAAGGACTGCTCAGGTACCTACACTACTCCTGTCTCTAGCTCCTATGTGATCTATGTCAGGTATGGGCCAGCTACAAACTACTCCTTATTTATGGTGCTTTCTGAAAGGGTGATGTTCTTCCTTAGGGTTCTTCAACTTCTCCTTGCAGAAGCATTCTGCCTTAGGCCGATGACACCTGACTTCTCCCAATCACTGAGATGGCTTTCTTTCTTCCTTTTAGCTTTCAATGCAAATGTCTTACATCATAAACTGATTTTAAAAAAACAATCTCCTCAACATAATTTTATTCCCTGTAGAACATCATGGTCATTATATCTGTCCATGTAACACTTATTTTTATTAGCATGTATAGACTTCTGAGCCACCAAAAAATATCTTTAATACATTACAATGAAACAGTGCTCATAGCAATATTCTCTGTTCATAAGATACTAAATAATACATGTTTTGCTTCCAGCATTGCTGCATGAATAAATACGGATTTTCAGAAAACCTGGATAGCTTGTTATGTTCCACTAGATGTCACTGGTACTCCAAATGCAATAACATGTCTACAGCAATTTCAACAACTTTCATTTCTCCCATCAACGGGAAAGATTCAATAACTCTCCTGTAGCAACAATGATAGAGAGAAGAGCCTCACTTAAACATGGTTTGCATCTGCACAAGTGTATCTGTCTACATGCAAAGTCCTATAAGGTACACATAACATGTACTTTACACATAGTTTTCCTTGACTGCCCATACTGTACCACTTAATTAGTGTGGAACTGATTCAGCCTGAAATTTTATCTATACCTAGGCTGTCATTGAGTCATGCCTAGCAACAAGTTTCTTACTACTTCCCTCAGCTCTCCTGTTTTGTTATAAACAATTGAACAAAGCCAGACATGAATGGCCTAGAAGTCCAGGGTGCATGGTCTCATATAGTTGTGGTTTGTCACCTTCTGAAAGATGCTGTAAATGTACCTATCCATTGCAAGCAAAATTCCCTGGATGTCTTTATAGACTTAATACTAGCAAATTATCCCACACATTACCCTGTACTAGACACAGTTCTACAGGAAATTATGAGGGTATAGTAGCCTTAAATATGTAAATGCAACAATTAAAATCAATAAGATCACTCATTATCATCAATATTTAGAAACTAAAATCTAACCCAGGGGTGCCAAAATGCTGCTGTAGAGTGTAGTTTTAGTGAAGACCTACAGCTGTATTATTACAGTGTTATGGTGCCATGAAAAATATTAAATAAATATATATTATTATCAATTACAATTATTAGCCTGATTTTACAAATAGTTTGAACATGATGGGAATTTGTCTTTTATAACCTGATTATTATGTTACATTGCATGTTACTATGTTATAATTAAATAAAAAGCATGTTTCAGCTGTAGACATAGGGAGTTAATCGCCAACTGGTCTTCATTTGTAACTCTGATTTAGTCCTCCAGTTTGGCGTTTGAAGTATAATATGGTTGCTGGGGTTCCAACAGACTGTGATCTAGACATTTTTATATGTTAATTTAATAAAAATTAATTCAGATATTGAGCAGACAGTATTTTTATTGAATCATTTCCTTTGTTTTTAGATATGCAAATTGCATTATGCAATGATATGCAAATTGCATTACCAATGGTACCAGACTTCTGTATTGGATTCAATCTATGATTACTTATACCTTGCTAAATAGAAAGGTAAAAAATAACCACGGAATTCATCTACTTACTGGCTGTGGGTATCTCTGGCGCTGGCAGAGATTCTGAAAGAAAGTGCAAATACTGTATATTCAAACTGTGTTTACATTTATAAAGATGACCAAATGTAAACTGGTACATGCTATCACTGCTACAACATGCTAAATGTTAAAGGAGAAAGAAACCCAGTCTGCGCAAAAACCCTCCCCCCCTCCCCTGTGTTGATTCCCCTCCCTCCTCCTACCTGGCGTACCAGTCCTGCTGGGTAAATGCCCCTAACTTGTTACTTACCCTTCTGCGCAGGTCCTGTCCACGGAGTTTACAGGCACCATCATCTTCCACGTGATCTTCTTCCTGCTTTGTCCGGCGTTTTGGCACATGCGCAGTAGGAGCATTTCGCCGGTACGGATCTACTGCGCATGCGCCAAAAGTCACGAAGTTTTCCGGGACTTTTGGCACATGCGCAGTAGATCCGTACCGGTGAAATGCTCCTACTGCACATGCGCCGGTCAAAGCAGGAAGAAGATCGCTTGGAAGAAGATGGCGTCGGTGAACTCCGTAGACTGGACCTGCGCAGAAGGGTAAGTAACAAGTTAGGGGCATTTGCCCAGCGGGACGGGTAGGCCAGGGGGGAGGAGGGAGCAACACTGGGGAGGGGGGGAGGGTTTTTGCGCCGACTGGGTTTCATTCTCCTTTAATACTAGGGTAAACCACTGCTATAACTCTTCATGCGTCACCTACCTTACATTCTACCCAACTGACTTCTAAAAGTACTGGCAATAGTCGGCAAAATTAAATCAAGAATCACCAACAAAGAAAAGGTTAAGATCCAAGTAACTAGAGAAGTAATGGATCTGTTTGTGGGAAACACAACACACTCACTGATGTTCTGGTCTTCTACTTCTTCAGTTGAGAATCTACTGACTGCAACACAATACCAAGGTTGGACTGGTGGGTGCAGGGAGATCAGCGGCCTGAGGCAGCACCAGCGGGAGACAGATCTGGGCTGGCAGGGCCCACCGGGTTTTTTTCCCAGTGGCCCGGTCCGACCCTGCACAATACAATCACACTATGCAGCTCTTTGGATTATAAACTGTTTGCTGATTGAGGATTCTGGGATTTGCAGTTACCAGCATGAGAAAGGACATCATTTTGGCAACACTGGTATTACCAGCTCAATTGTGTTTAAAAAGATTAAAATAACATATTATTAATACCATTATGGAAAAGACTGCCATTAGAGGACATATCTAAATGTTGCCAATTGTTTTTTATGGCAGTTTATTGTACCCTGAGGCTGAAAAAAGTCAAAATCTACCATCTCCAAGCTGTCTGGGTCCTGCAGAAGTCAATGGCAAAGATCCCATTTCAATATCATGGTCCGTGCTGAGTTTTGGCCAAAAATCAGAAAATCGGACTTTGCTCGAACCGATTTTAGTGAGTTTTTTTCTATGATAAATAAGGTCCAATCGGCAATTCGGAGTTGGTTGGACATTTTAATAGAAATAGTCATATAAATTCGGACTTTGATAAATAACCCCCTAAGTTATGTTATATTATGGCTAATTCTAAGGAACTTTCAACTGACCTTCATTTTTTCTTTTTTATATTTTTTGAATGGTGTCAGTAGGCGACGAAAAGCATGTAACATTTGTTTCCATTTAAGCAAAAAGGCACTAAGAAGTACTTTGCTCTCCTTTAATGAATACAGCACTGCTGACTATAAGCAACACTGTATTTATCAGGGGAGGGATGGGAGAGGCAATAAGGCACCCCATCCTGCCCCCTACCTCCTAACTTAGTAACATAGTAACATAGTATGTAAGGTTGGAAAAGACACAAGTCCAACCTTTTTTTTTTTTTTTTTAAATCTGCCTAACTGCCAGTTTTTTTAAATCTGCCTAACTGCCAGTCAATAACTTGACATTTTAGTTATTTCAGACACCCAAGTTACACTGGCAGGTCAGGGTGCTAAGGAGCACTGTCAGGCAGTATGGACAGAGCTGCTATGTAGCTGCAAGTTACTTACTGAATGAGCAGTTTTGCCACCTGTAGTGCTCTAGAACCTGCTACAAAAGCCCTGGGATTGGTAATAAAACAACATCTGTAGGCAGGGCTCCCATCAGAAATTACAGGGCTTTGTAGGACAAAAATGTCTGGGCCCACTGGGCCCTGCCCACCACCACAGGTCCACACACCAAAAAGCCATGCAAACATGGGTGCTAAAAACCCATTGGTGGTCAGGGTCCCCAACAAAAGTAAAAAAGAACTTCACTGGTGGCCAGCCCCCTTACTAGTTAAAAATAAATTGGTGGTCAGGGCCCCCCCCCATAAAAGTCCCTTTCGCAGCTTCAGGACTTCAACTTCGGGTCTTTTTGTGACTTCGGGTCTTCAGGGCTTTGGCGCTGCCAAGGGGGACTGGGCCCAGCCCCCTTTAGGCCTGAGCCCAGTATGACTGTACCCCCTGTGCACCCCCTGATGGTGGCCCTGATGTTTTCTAAAGTTCAGTGTGCACCAGAATTAATGGAGTGAGTTTGTTGACTGGGCAGAACCTGAATTCCTGGCAGCACTTGGCATCATGAACAGGAAAGGTGCGGAGTGAAGTCTATTTACACTTTATAGCAATTCCACTGCATTAACTTCTACCTGTTAAACTTTCGGGCACTGAATCAAGATCAGTGTAATCTGTAATCAGTCTGAAATATCATCATTATTTGCATAGTTGTTTTGGTTTATGATTCTGATATTGAATTTTGCATCCTCACTCTTAAAGTGGTGGTTCACCTTCAAACAACTAGCTGTTTTTAGATAGATCACCAGAAATAACCACTTTTTCTACGTGTGACGTTTTTCTATTATTGAAGTGTAAAGTGTCATTTTTCACCTTCTGAAGCAGCTCTGGGATGGGGGGTCACCGACCCTGTAAACTGTTCTAAATGGATACATTTAGTTGATAAATTTCTTATCTTTGTTCCTGTTGAGAAGAATCTCTGGGTTTCATTACAGGCAGCTGTTAGAATTGAAACAATAATTGCTAATTCCCCAGAGATGCTGCTGAGAAATGCATCAATTCAATGTTGCAAAATTGTTACAATTTACAGTCTGCACCTGAATTACTGAGCTGCCAGACGCAAACACCAGAAAAAATAAATAATGGAAAGTAATACAACTTAATTGAAAAAAGTGCTTGGAAGGTGAACGACCCCTTTAAATCACTAATCAACAATTAAGTACATTATTTCTTTAATTGTATATAGAGAACAGATGCGTTTACAAAGTGTCAATGTTGTTAAACCTATCATAATCTGACCTGTTTTCCCTATGGTACATACAGCAGGTGTTGCCAGAAACTCTACCATATGAACCAAGGCTCCTGTGGGCTATACTTGCCAATTAGTGTCAAACATCCAGAATTCCGTGTTCCCTAGGAAGTGGATGTTGCACAGGTGACTACTAATCAAAATATCAGATCTCCATTGAATATTAGAGCGTTATAAATCAGCTCAGGCAAGGGAAGTAACCCTTACTGTTACGATTACTGCAAATAAATATTAAGACTGTAGCTCTGACTGTTACACTGTTTTTATTAGCATCAAACACCCAGGCTGCAACAGATACAGTATATGTGGATTTTGGGGTAAATTCATCCTACTTCATGACATATGTGATGCATTAAAAGCAGCATTACTAGTAAGAGTCAGTGGATGGCGCATGACTGAATTCCATGTGAACTGACATTTTATTTATTCTGCCATGTGTCCTGGGTGTACATGGAATTGGAACTATATTTATCCTTCCGTGTGTTCTGCAGATATCATACATGTAAATGATACTATATTTATCCTGCCATGTGTTCTGGGGTATTATGAATGGAATTGCATTTTATTTATCTGCCACAAGTATTATACATCAATTTGGCATTATAATTACATATGCATGGATTGCTTTAATTAGTCTCCCCAAACACTAAAATCACCCTCTGCCTATGGGCAACCCTATTCAGTAACACTGATGACTGGCAAATAATTAGACATCCTGGGGAGCCTAACAGCAATGTCTGGGCAATGTGACTTGAGGATTTTTAGCCTACAAGGTAAATAAAATCAGATGCAATGTCAGGGATCTTTCCATAATTTGGGCCTCTGTACATTATAGGGTTATTTACTAAAATCCAAATTTATCTCATTCAATAAAAAAAAACTTGGCCTAACTCCCATCCCTGATTTTTTTGTGTTTTTGCCTGAAAGCCCTGAATTTATCAAATAATCGGGCTAAACCCAGCACAGACCACAATATCTTCCAATCTCCCATTGACTTATACATGAACTCGATAGATCTGAGATGGCGGATTTTTGGATTAGGGCATCGGGGTATAATAAATCTTGAATTTGAGTTTTTTTTCCACTAAAAATAAGAGTTTTAACCGAAAAAGCCTGACCAGAAAAAAAATTTATTTTTAGTAAATAACCCCCTATATATCTACTTAAATGAATGTAAACATTAAATAAACCAATATGATTTTAAGGATTAATTATATCTTAGTTTGGTAGACACTTCCACCCGATATATCTTAGTTTGGATCATGTACAAGTACAGAGAACAGGGAAACCAATTTTAAACATCTGAATTATTTTATTAAAACGGAGTCTATGGGAGACTGCCTTCCAGCAATTTGGAACTTTCCAGATAATGAGTGTCCGGATAAGGGATGTCATACCTATAGGTAATGCATAGCCTGAAAGTAGAACTCCATTTTTGTTAAGCATAATTCACAAACGCAACAAACAATGTGACAGTCATCCCCAAAACCATATGGTGTCACATCTACAGCAAGACCAAAGACTTAACAACGGGAAAAATACACAAGCATATCAATTTCATTGTTTATTTATATAGGAGTAACAGAGGGCATTTTAGGGCCCCTACCTTGCACTTGGCATTTACAAACTCATTAAATGGCATAATATCATCAGTATAATATCATCCAGCCTACTTATAGTATATGTTATATATGTGATAATCATCCCACTATTGAAAAAGGCTGAATGATTTACAATAATTTTTAACAAACAGGGAATTTAGAAATATAAATATTTAGTGTAGGAGATACAAATTGTCACTGTACCACAAAATTTGCGGCCTCCATAATGAAATATGCAGTCTGTAAGATAAATCAGTCAGTACAGCAGTGCCTAGAATAGACAAACAGTTCAGGTACTAAACGCATTCTACGATAATTAAGACCAAAAATCAATGCGCTTCCAGGACTCAACTGCTTTTCCATAAGCATTACATATATCTGACCGTGTCTCCATTGTACAGATGCCCAAATATCCTTAATCAACCTCTATGTTTAATAGCCCATAAGTAGTGATGGGCGAATTTCTCCCGTTTAGCTGAAAAATGTGCGTAATTCCCGAAATGGCGAAAAATTCACGAAACGCGAATTTTGATGCCAGCATCCAAATATTTTTGACGCCGGAGACAATTCTGATGCTGGCGACAATTCTGATGCCCATTAAAGTCAATGGGCATTAAGAATTATCGCCGGCGTCAAAAATATTTGGACCCGAATTTTTTTGGCAATTTTTTTGGCAATTTCACAAATTTATTCTCCGGCGGCAAAACACGGAAATTCGTTGCGAATTCGCGCCTGGTGAATAAATTCGCCCATCGCTACCCATAAGATGAACAGATGAATAGTCAATGCAACTGCTTTCCTTGCTTATTACCTGAGGCTGGACCGGTCTTTGGGGAGCTTTAATAAGTTTATGCAAAGATACAGACAGCTAATACCAGTAAAACCATCTCCCAGCTTCAGGGAAGAGGTTCAAAAAGCCCATTAGAACTAAAACATATATTTTAGAAGTGAAAGGAGGGTTTTCTATCTATGGTTTTGATATACTTCCACCTTGAAATGCATGTACATAGCCATGTTGAAGCTCAAATGAGCCGGTTGTTTAAGCATAACTAGTGTGTCCTGCACAACTTCCACTTGAACACAACAACTGGAAAGATAAGTGACATGAGTTGCAGGGTATCCTAAAATCGGAGGCGCTCCTGAGAGGGTAACATGATGGCTTTTCATATGCATTTTGGATATTGCAAGTTACATAGCCGAGAAAACTGTATTTATCATACTGCCACCTGCTGTTCTATTTGAAGAACATTTTAGCATCTGAAGTGCATTTCCTAAACAAATATTTACATTGGGAAGATGTTTAACTGTTTTGCAACATTTCTGGAATATACACAATATATTTGGTTCATAACTGGACAGATTTTGGAGATATAACCCTTAGAAAACTCCGGCAACAACTTTTACATTTGCAGTTTGGCTAAACATAAAACCATCGAAAGAGGGGAAGAATATATGTTATTAAATCCTGTACCCAAGGCAGAGTCTGACAATAAAGCATTGCACTATACCACAAGAGATGCATTGTATATTATAATGACAATGTCCATCATTCAGCCTAAAGGAGGTACCATTGAAGGGGACATTTACCCTCTCATTTGCACTCCGCTAAATCTCCAAAGAAGGTAGCCAAAACTTAATAATAGATGCAAGTGAATACACTAGGTAGAATCATTTCTACATTAACATAAATTACCATGCAACTTTTTTCTTGCCACTACTATTGCATGTAGGCATCCATCCTCTCTGTCCTTACCACCAGCAAGACAGCAAGCACAGGTTTCCTTGGGCATCAGAGCTCTCTCATACCTCCCAACTGTCCAGTTTTTCACGGGACAGTCCCGATTTTGACTGCTCAGCTCGCAGTCCCATATTCTTGCTGAAATGTCCCAAGTTTCTCTTTGATCTCCTGCACTGATTGCAAAAAAGTCTAAAACGTCATTAAGTACAGCAAGTGTTTCTTGAATGAGAACTAAGTGTCGTGTCTGGGGTCACCATCATAAATCACCCCTATAGTGTTGTTTAGGTTTCAGTCTGATAATAAATACATGTCATCAGTGAATACATGAATAGGGAGCAGGATGCAATGATTCTCATTAGCAGTTGCTTTAACTCTTTAAATTATTTAGGAGTATGCTGAGGTTTGTAGTCCAGCAATATTGTGATTGAGAAACTCTGCTATAGAATCCTACAGTCCCTTTGAAAAGCTCATTAACCTTTCCTAGCATTGCTGCTGCCTGGCATATTATAAATTGTTATAGCACGACAGGAGCTGTAGACCAAAAACCATAGCGATGAATTCTAAATAAATTCTCAATAAAATATGTTCTAATTCCAACACTTCCCGCGGCCCAAATCATTCAAGACGAATGAGAATGGATGCTCTGTTTATCCTTGACTTTCTCTTGTTCTTGTCGTACTGCAGTGAGCACAAAGCAAGGTATGGCTTAAAGAGAAACTTTAACTGTAGAATTGCCGCTATGTAGATATAATTAGCTACAATTAGCCACTATGGTTGTTCTCTTATTGTTTACCCTGAACTCAGGGGTGATCCTGGGCTAATTCCTCCTGAGGCATGGTTAGGTTAGTGACAAGAGAAAGGAAGGAAGGTTTTGCAACTGCTAAATATTTAGAATGATTGATTGTAATTGTTCAAAATGCAGGTACAATTGTCTGCAGAATTGTAAAGGGATGCGGAGCAGTAACCATCTAAGTTCACAAATAAGGGCCTCAGCAGTTATTTTCCCTTCAAATGGGCATTGTTTAGTTATTTGGCCTAGAAATGCCAAATAACTTTGCTAAAGTACTAAAGATCCAAGCGAACCCTCTTGCCAAAGTTCTTTGCCATGATCCCACATCAACATCAACTACATTTAGCTTACCCTTTTATAAATTATAATGTAGGGAGCTGTAGTCCAGAAACAATTGCAATGTATTCTTAAAACAGCACTGCATAATAAAACATGTTGTCCTCCAGGGACAGTGGTCCAATGGATGCAAAGGCTTCTCCAGTAACAATGCCTGCTTAGTTTACAATTGGCTCCAGAGCCAGGCCAGGCACCATAGACAACCTGGCTGACTGGGCTGGCTCCCATGCGCAAATAGATGATCGCAAGCGAATCAATGCACTGGTGGACAGTCAGGCAGAGAGGAGAGAGGGGACCAGTCTAGGGGTAGAAGGCAGAGAAGGTATGTTCCTGGCGCCTCCCAGCTTTGCACCTGAGGCACCTGCCTTCTCTGCCTACCCCTAGTTATGGCCCTACTTGGCTCTATGCCTTGTGTTGGCAGCAAACACTTAGCAGGGTATATATAGAGAGAAACCTGTAATATACAGCATAGATACTACTGTGCTGCTAATACTACTTATGGTTGTGCTCTTATGTTTTACATTGTAAGGGAAGTAATGTGGGTATTTCTATCTAGTATTGTGTTACTATGTAGGATTGTTTTCTCCAATAAGGTGCAGGGGTAACTAAACCTTTGTGGTGGCATATTAGAAAAGACAGTATGTTCCCATCTAGTAAATTTACTCCAGAAACTGTATGAATGATTAATTGCAGTTTCTCAAAATGCATATTTACTCATTATTATAAAATGCATATTTACAACACTACTAATAAAGATGTCCATATGACTTTTAGGCACCTGCCCTATTCAAATTAACCTAAGTGTAAGAGTGATAGTGAAATTTCGCTAGGCAGAAATGAATGCTAGCGAAAATTCGAAAAGCTCGCCCAGTCGATGTATGGATACCATAAATTTGTCAGTGTTCAGCGCTGGAATGCAACTTTGCATTTTAGCGAATTTGCGTAGTGGTAACAAATTTGCACCTATTGAAGTGGCGCAGATTGTGGCGAATCGGTCACTGGTGAGAATTCACCCTTTAGTGAATTTGCCCCATTGTATTGGGGAGGAGTGAGGATCAGTAGGAACTAAAATATAATTGTGGGAACAGGAAAGGGGTATCACGAACTATGTAGCCAAAAGCCAGGGCACTGCTTAAGTAATCGCAATCTTTGCTGAGCAAGGGTTGACCAGAATTTTAGTCAAGGACAGCCAAGGAGTCGGGCAAGCAGCGTACTAACAGTTAGGAATCAGGCATGGGGTCAATAACCAGGAAATCATAACAGTGAGAAAACTTTTTGCACAACTTTTTTGCTTTAAAATGATTTGCAATGCTTACACTGGTGTTATCTATATGGTATTGTTTATAATATAGACGTGTTGCTGCATACATATTTAAAGCATATTAAAGAATTATTTCTTCTACTTTTCTACTTTTGCATATACACTAGTGTGTTAAATTTACTAATGTGTGCATTCGGCGATACTAGAAGATTAATTGGAACAGCAACCTTGAGCCAGGCCTTATATCCAACATCAGTGTCAAACCACAATAATGCTTGAATTTCTGAAGCAAATCCAATCAACGATGTTCCAAAATCTAGTGAAATGCCTTCCCAGAGGAGTAGAGGTTGCTTTGCATCACTGAGTCCTGAGTTCAATTCCAGCCAGAACACTATCTGCATAAACTTTGTATGTTCATCCCATGCCTGCGTGGGTTACATAGTTACATAGTTAAATTGGGTTGAAAAAAGAAAAAGTCCATCAAGTTCAACCCCTCCAAATGAAAACCCAGCATCCATACACACACCCCTCCCTACTTTCACATAAATTATATATACCCATATCTATACTAACTAGAGCTTAATATCACAATAGCCTTTGATATTATGTCTGTCCAAAAAATCATCCAAGCCATTCTTAAAGGCATTAACTGAATTAGCCATCACAACATCACCCGGCAGTGCATTCCACAACCTCACTGTCCTGACTGTGAAGAACCCCCTACGTTGCTTCAAATGAAAGTTCTTTTCTTGTAGTCTGAAGGGGTGGCCTCTGGTACGGTGATACACTTTATGGGTAAAAAGGTCCCCTGCTATTTGTCTATAATATCCTCTAATGTACTTGTTTCCTCTGGGTACTCCAGTTTCCTCCCACATACTAAAAACATGCAGGCAGGATAACTGGCTCCTGATAAAATATGCCCTGCTGTGTGTAAATGTGATAAGGACCTTAGACTGTAAGCTCCACTGGGGCAGGGACTGATGTAAATAATGAATAACCTTTGTAAAGCTCTGCATTAATGTGCCAGCACTATATACCTTGTATATACCAGGGTTAGATTAAATAAATAAATAAAAAAATAAAAACAGCTTAGGGAGGCTCAACCACATGATAATACCTTAGGTAAATAAAATCTACTCCATTAGCATGCTAGTACTTTTATAACAGTTCGATAACTTTTGCAATACCTGACAATTGATTGTTTAAAGAACTAGACTATAAATGGTTGTTGTCTATGCTGAAACACTGCAATGATCTTGGAATAGCAGTAACGAAAAGCAGCCTGTAGATGTCATATGTAGAATGTTTTGTTTCTGGATTTTACTAAACAAGGAGCATGAGGTGAAAACCTGTATATAATCAAGATAGTTTAGACATTTGCACTCAATAAACTACTGTCCATCATTCTGTATTCCATCATTTGTCCTAACACGACCCACCTTTTTAGTAAGGCCAGTGTTTATTTTTATCCTGAACAATTCCTTTAAGGACAATTATAGAAACCCTGGTGTTTAGATCAACCAGCTGAAGCAATGTGGGTTCCTGGACATCTAATTCTACCCTGAAATGAAATGGTCATGGACCTAGCCAGGAAAGCTAATATGCACATAATCATAATACTAATACAATATAATATTTAGGTATGGAAAGGAAAAATAGCTGAAAAGTTTTAAGACTAAAGTTCTATTTTTTTTCCTTAAAATCAATGAAATAAACCATTCATAGAATATTGCTCTACTCATATGATTCTGGTCTACAAATTGCAGCATTCTTCATCAAGTTATTAAGAAGTAAAGCAGGATGGGAGCAACAGAAATCATAAATAGTTTTCCAGGGCATAGGCACAGAATAATGTGGATTTAGGGAAGTTTAGCACTCCCCAAAAATGAAATTAACTTCTATATGAATTATAAATTCTCCAGTGGCAAGTGTGTTATCGGTAGCTTCTCCAAAGAAAATGGCACTCTCGTCCCCTGCTCCAGGGCCAGTAGTCTGAAACGTTCATTTTGGAAACAAGATGATTGGTGTAGTCTCAGTAGAGATTATTCTTGTTGGAGAATAATGTTGCTTCTTAAGTTTGCACTGATTACTCAGAGGCCCTAAGTGGCACAAATGGTAGAGGTTTATGGAAGGTGTTATCTGTACCTGGCCTGCAGGTTGTTTACGCTGAACAGAATTAGCCTGAAGCTTCCAGATGATTGCTATTTCACTCTATAGTCTATGTGCCCCACTTGGCTCATTTTAAAGGACATGTAAACCCCTCACACAGAAATGTAATCAGTGAACAGCCTCTTTGAAATCTTTAGATTTACAACTCTGGTTGTTCAAGGTTAATAGTAAAGCTGCAGATTCCTTCTGCTTCTCTAACCCACTCTGCCCCCTCTCTCGGGAATTTGCTTTGGCTGTTGGCTCATAAGCATGCTCAGTTCTTCTCAACTCAGATAAATAAACACACCCTCCAGTCTAGCAGCCAATGAAGAGATTACATTGCTGGTTCCCATAGAAACTCTGATCTAGCTGTCTGCTCCTATTTTTAAACCCTAACCCCCTCTCCTGAGTTCAGAGTAACCATTACAGTGCTCAATCCAAGCAGGACTTGTCATCATAGTAACCTCCGCCTGTGTTAGCCTGCATTCTTTAATTGCATGAACTTTACATCACATATGTGCTGTTTGCAGATATAAATGCACTGATGATGTGTCAGAGGGAATATGGCCTCCGGGTGAAAGCTGTTATTTGCTTTAGAGAAATGTAATGACGCTGGCAAACGGAGGGGATGTATGCAGTACAAATAATACCATTTGGGTGAGGGAGATGTGCCCGACTTATATACATGGTAGGAAAATGTAGGCTTTACATGTCCTTTAAGAAATGACCCCAATCACTGTCAACAATGGTCCAGGGCCAACCCATCTGTCTTGCCTCTACCACTCTAGTCCCTATATGATGGATTCAGTGTATGCAAAAAAAAGTATAAGAACTGTGCATGCACATAAGTGAATTACATGTAGTGATGAGAAATTACTTTTTATCTTCTGTTACAGATTTATTAAAGGCATACTGTCATGGGAAAAAACATTTTTTTCAAAATGAATCAGTTAATAGTGCTGCTCCAGCAGAATGGATCAACTAAATGTAGCAAAATTGTAACAGTTCAGAATCTGCACTGAAATCCATTTCTCAAAAGAGATTTTTTTATATTCAATTTTGAAATCTGACATGGGGCCAGACATGCTGTCAATTTCCCAGCTGCCCCAAGTCATGTGACTTGTGCTCTGATAAACTTCAATCACTCTTTACTGCTGTACTGCAAGTTGGAGTGATATCACCCCCTCCCTTTCCCCCCCCAGCAGCCAAACAAAAGAACAGTGGGAAGGTAACCAGATAACAGCTCCCTAACACAAGATAACAGCTGCCTGATAGATCTAAGAACAACACTCAATAGTAAAAACCCATGTCCCACTGAGACACATTCAGTTACATTGAGAAGGAAAAACAGCAGCCTGCCAAAAAGCATTTCTCTCCTAAAGTGCAGGCACAAGTCACATGACCAGAGGCATTGACAATTGACAATATGTCTAGCCCCATGTCAGATTTCAAAATTTAATATAAAAAAATCTGTTTGCTCTTTTGAGAAATGGATTTCAGTGCAGAATTCTGCTGGAGTAGTACTATTAACTGATGCGTTTTGAAAAAAACATGTTTTCCGATGACAGGATCCCTTTAAAGGCTTTACTATTTCCACTGACAAAAGTACATTGGCATTTTTTCCATAACTCTCCTATAAATAAAGGTTTTAGTAACAATGTATTGAAAGAAAGAAATGTCTGCAGTGCCACATTAGAGAGAATTCACTTAATGAAGGGCTGCTGAATGGCACAATGTACTTTTTATAGGCTGCATACCTACCAAAATGGGAATTGTAAAAGAGCCAACATGCAGTTCTGGAGAGAAAACATTTGCGGAGATATACATTTTAGCCCAGCCATCCAGGGGTTAAATCCGTGTCATGTGATAATTGCTTGGGCTGATACATTCAGGATTCAATACTTGGACTCTCTCTGTACCTGCTGCCAGGCTCCTGCCCTTTGTATAAATCGTAACAGGAATGTTGAAACTATACGGCTCGATATTTCATTAAGGCCAAGTCATTACCTTTATCATGAACCAGCTGCCCAGAATAAACAGATCACATGCACAACAGGACAATTTTTGTGCTGAGAGCTCCTTTGCATTTGTGTCATCTACTCATAAATGACACAATAAAATACAACAATTATACTGCACATCTAGGGTTAATAAGCCTGTGATCCATTTTCTCTAGTAATTATTTAGTGGCAGAGACGCAAAGTGGGTGAAAAAATTCTCACCACACTGCATGGGGCAGGTGTTTTTCTAATTCATATGTTTGGAGGTATGTAGTTGTATCCAAGACACTTCTGCCAAGAGGTAAATAAAGTTACCCCTATGGTTGCCACCTGGACAGTATTAATAATGTTTAATGTTATCAAAAGGGAAGAAAGATAAAAATATATGAAAAAGTAGCCCTTACCCATAGTAAATGTACAGTAAGTCATTTAACTTTGTTATTTTTATGTAGTATAGAGCTCCCTAGTAATAATAAAACAGTATCTTGTACTTGATCCTAACTTGATAAAATCAACCCCTATTGGAGGCAAACAACCCTATTGGTTTTATATAAGTATTTTTTTAGTAGACTTAGGGGCAGATTTACTAAGCTCGACTGAATAGTATATTATTTTTGTGGGTACTTCGACCATCGAATTGGTCAAATTCTATCGAATTCGATCGAATCGAATAATTCGAACGATTCGAAGTAAAAATCGTTAGACTATTCGACCATTCGATAAACGAACTACTGTCTCTTTAAAAAAAACTTTGACTTCATACTTCACCACATTAAAGCTACCAAAATGCAATGTTCGCCTATGGGGACCTTCCAGAGCACTTTTCTATGTTTTTTGATTGAATAAAAATCATTCGATCGTTCGCTTAAAATCGTTCGATTTGAAAGATTTTATCTAACCTTTTGCGCTAAAATCCTTGGAATTCGATATTCGAAGGATTTTACTTAGAGGGTCAAATTCGAGGGTTTTTTAAGTATTTATAAAAGACTAGGAGAATGAATGATTGAGTGAATAGAGGAGGAATAATAGTTTGGAATGGTCCACTGTCTAAGGTTTTCTAATGGGCTCACGCTTTTAGGTTTTCTGGTGGGCCCAAGGTCTAAGGCTTTCTGGTGGGCCCCTGGCATCCCAGTCCGACACTGTAGGTAGCGCTAATACCACTAAAAGGCAACCTTTAGTAAATACGCCTCCGAGTGTTGCCTTGCCTGAATACTAAAGTATAAACAAAAAAAGCAGAAGCTCTCACTATAAATTCCAAGACTTATTACAACAGGGTGTTAGTGACTGTGCTTCAAAATCAGGCATTTAAAAGCTGAAAGATGGTGAAAAAGATTTTTTTGTTTAACATTGAACCAATCTGTCCCTTGGCTTATCGCTAAGAAGGATTTTTCTTAAACCATTTACTACTACTTTCTGTGCCTGTCGGAACAGCTGCTTTCTTTAATGGTGAGAAAGAGCATTTAATCCTGGGGTTTTACAGCGGGACATGACAACTGCTGGAAGAATTCCATCCTTGTCAGGCATCTTGCTCTCAGCAATATTACAACTTTTACTAGAATTGAATGCAAATGTTGAAAATTATTATTATTTCATCATGGATTTGACAGTTTTCCTATGATTTCTGAGCCCTTGCCAGCTGGCAAGCATTCAGTCTTATTTGGCTACAATACTTATTATTATATGTAGAAATTCCATTGTGAGCTCCACTGGTATTGCCAGTGTAATGGCCCGATCGATACATTCCCCCCAGTATCTCCTGTTTTTGATCAGAGTTGGATGCTGAGGGTTGAAATAAACATGGGGAGCTCTGATAATATTCTCAACAGGTCTTTCACTTGTTCATTCACTTAAGCAGCTAAAAACAGCATCAAGACACTGGTTGAAATGGAACGACCATGGTAGGGGCCACTACTGTGGTTCCATAGTTTATTGTGTGTCTTCAACCTACAGTGTCTTGATGTGCACACTCAAGCTATTTCCTAGTAAATGACCAGTGAGTAAGTGATAAAAAGGAATAAGTTGCCTTGTCTCTGCATAGCAAAATAGTGTCTATATAGTTATGAATCAGAAAAAAATAAGTGGTGCATTTTACCATCTTGTACAGCTATACTTGCTACTGCCAACACGGCACTGCTGCATTGCGAGTCTCGCTACATATGGGGCAATCACTAAAGTTAAGCTATTTTCTGAACACAGCTCCGGTAGGAGGGTTAACAAATCATATTGATCTTGTGAGGTTTCGAATCATGGTAATTCATTTCCGTGAAAGCCTTTATCTTGCATGAAAAATGTATATATATTATTTTACTTAATTTACTTTAAACGGAGTCCCAAAATCTATTTTGTATTGATGCATTTCCTGGGCATTCATCCTTTTTTTGAAAGATGCCATAATAACATTTGTTAGTGTGGCTGCTGTTTTGATTTCCCAGGTTGCAAAGAAGAAGAGCTCTATTCAAAATAATAATGACATTGGGGATAAAGTTCCTGTTACAGAAAAAAACAGCTTTCAAAGACTCCTCCTGTTTGCCTTCTCCTTAAAATAGCAAAGCACAGTGAAAGTGTGTTGGATCTGAAATACCTCCTCATTGAGCCTCTGCACCGTAGCTTTATTTCACTTTTCACTTTTAAAAGTGCTGTGATTTTTTTTTTATACATTTCAGAAAAGTATATACATAGATCCTCATTCTGATTAAGGAGGTAAAGGCTTGTCTGTGCAGTAGCCTACTGTCTGCAACCACAGTCATTTTTGGAGTAAAATAATAAAAGTCATTGTTGGAAACTGGTCTACTGACCAACAGCAAACCTGCCGACAAGCAGCATTTACATGGCACAAAGTTTGCAACTTTTATAAAATAACCCTGTGTGTCTTCTAACTGTGTGTCTTCTTCTGCCATAGAGTCCTTCAGGTCCGATTCACACCTTTCATTTTGAAGTAGCCTCAAAATTTAGAAGTCTTTCTTCCTAGGCTAAAATGTTGCCTGTGGGAATTTTTCTTGTTGGAGTTTCCAATAGGCAATACTGGGATTGTTGGTGGCAATTTCTGTTATATTGACACTGCAGTGTCTGGGGCCTTTGCGTCAACAAATAGTAGCAGAGTTTCATCATGGTTGAGTTTTCAGTGTGTGCTACACCTAGTGGCAGAATGATGTATAATCTTTGTAAAACTCTTATGTTATGTATGTAAAGTGTGGCAAGTTCTACAAATAAGCACAAGCACAGCAAGTGGGTCATCTATAAACTATCTCTGATCAGTCAAGTAACTAGTATTGACTGTATTCTGACATTTTGGAATTGAAAGATATTGTCAGGGCCATCTAAAAATTGGAAAAAAATATAATCCTAATTATCTCTCCCCTGTAGAACTATTTATGTAAATGTAGAACTATGTATAACTTTGGTACCAAGTATAATTTCAGCGACAGGGATGGAAACATATTCATGGATTCTTTAGCAAACAGGATCTTAAAACATGTAATAATTGGATCTGTTATCTGGACCAGTGTTTATAGATAAATCCACACTGATAAGGCCAAATGACAATATGTGCATATGTGTGGAGCTGCATGCACTGAATATTCATTTGCAAATATGCACCCCTATATGCAGGTGTAGTGGGACCTGTTATTTCTAACCTTGGCTGAGGAATTCTTTAGAAAAAGTGGTAGTACAGAGATATGCTGTCTGCTGGTGTTTCTGATGCTGTTGCCTATAGAAAATGCCCTAATACAGTTAAGCACGGTGCAAATGTATGTTTATCTATATACATGACTAATAATGAATAGTGAAAGAATGTTCTGTGCATTCAAAATGCTATATTCTCATGGTAATTTATGTCATTTGAAGGGAACTTTAATAATGGAAGAAAAATGTGCGTATTACTTTCAGCATCCCCTAATGGGTATGTACTACCACTATCCACATAAAGTTATGGTTTTACAATCTATTTTATTTCTAAAGAGTGGGTAACATTAATCAAGACACCAAGCAAGTCACAATAACACGAGAATAACACCCAAAGTATCCCAATAAATCCAAGACACCAAAGTAGTTCTTATGACAACTCTAAAGCCTGATGTAAAATATATCTAACAAACAGGCCTCTGTTATAGAAAAAAATGTTTTTTGTTAGTCTCTGTAGCCTCCCATTGAATATAATACAAATCACCCAAACTTGGCTTCAGTCAGGGAGAAGTAAATTCAAATAAAAAATGTAATTAACATTGGCAGGCAAAGTCCTTTTTCTTTTCACTGTGGTTGTGCCTGTTTTGTAATGTTAGGCACCCCCAGTAAATCTAATTTCTATGTTTTTTCCCCTAGATCAGTGCTACTTTTAAGAAAAACTGCACTGGCTTAGGGAAAAAATTAATGTATTGTCGCACAGTCATTTTTCTTGCCTAAGCCAAGGGCATCTGGGAATCTGATAAGATGGCCACATGACGTGGCGTTATTTTTTTCCTAAAGGGAAATATAGTGATTGTATTCATTCATGGTGGTTAAAGTCTTACGACCCCTTTGAGGGTTTCCTTGTCCTTTAAAATTAAGTGGACCAAGATCCCCCATGATACTCCACTAACTTTATTGGTCCAATAAAAGGCCTTACATTTATCGTGAGTCTTTGTAATATGTCTTTCAGGCGGTTGTCAAAGTACAGAGTGTTTGTTTGAGGACAATATTCATTAATAGTAACCTTTGTGGTTCTGTATTAATTGGTGTAGCTGAGTTAAAGTAAAACTCATCTTTAAATGACAACTCTACTACTAGCCTTGATAATTAAAATTTACTTTTGTATTGTTTAGTCCTCTCTACCTTTTACTCAAGGTATTTAACTGAAAAGTGGGTGCTCCAAACCAGCGTCTGTGCAAACTCAGACCAAGATATGAGGCAAGCTCTTCAATAAAAAAATCATGAAAATGTTATTATATAATAAAAATGCTGAAAATAATATGCTCAAGGTTTTGGAGGTGGGGATAGAATTACTTTGCTTTAATACCGTTGATGGCCATGTTTTTAGTATGCATTATAAATAACCACAGTATACTCATAATAATAAAAATAATAATACATAATTAAAACTTTAATCGTGCAATTTATCTGTTTAATTTTCTTCCATTTACCACTTAGACAGAACTAAGGAAGAGGCTTTCCACACACTTACTGGGCTAAAAATGTAGGGAAATTTAAAATTCTCTTTCATCCTATCACTAACTAAGGCCACTGTATAATTGCTACTGCAGTCAACTGTCCAGTCACATGCTGGGGTTTGCTAGCCATAATAACATCTTTCATTTTACTGGTGCCTAGTGGACACAGCTAATGTTATTGCACTGAAATCTCTCATAGTGGGAGTTGCAGTAAATAAATGGCCTATATATTTATAAAGACAGAAAAGTATTGTCATAGTTACATATTTGCACAGTTTTTTGGTCTACTTAATTTTGATTAAAACATTCCTAAAAAGGACTGCTTTAGATCTGCTCTATCACTAAAGGTTTTTTTTTCCTTGAAAATAATTGAGGTGAATCATTTTTTCCAGAAATGATGCTTCCGAATGGCTCTTTGTGCCTAACTAATGCATTTCCTTTTCAGCTGGATGTCAAAAGAGAAGCAAGTAGAGCAGAAAGGAACTGAACAGATGCAAAGTAAGGACATGTGTGGGTTCAGGAGTTATTATATCATTTTAGTCCTCTTCTTGAGTGTGTATTTAAATGAAAATATACATTGATCTGTTACTTATATTTCCATTAATAAATCTCTAGTTTTCAAAATGGTCAGTGACCACTTTTTTATTACCTATCTTACTATTCTAGTCTGAATCAAATCACTGCCAGGTTGCTATGGTAATTTGTACCCTAGCAACAGATACCTGCTGGAATTCCCAACTTGAGAGCTGCTAAATAAAAAGCTAAATAATTTAAACAGAGACTAAAAAGTGAAGAGCAATTGCAAGTTCTCAGAATATCAATGTCTTCATAATAGTAAAAGTTAGTTTTAAGATGAAAAAGCCCTTGAAGTGGATGTTACTGTTTTATAGCTCCATTTCTTGTGTAGGTCAGCTGAACTACTAATAAAAGACTTCTAACAGCTTTAACCTTTTCATAGGACTGCTTTATGTGGCTGAATTTACTGGGAAATGCCTTATAATGCTAAAGAAAGCTTACACTGTGCTCTCAATATACAAATAAAGCTTGTTCTTGTGCTTAACACAGAATAACTAAACTTATTTAACTCACTTATTCTATTTAACACAAAAAAATTGCATCACATCATTCCATCATTACATTTTATTTCCTGAGGCCTCTTGTGGACAACGGTGGTATTGTAATGCTCTTGGAAGGGTTAAATGTGTTGTTGCATGAGTGTACATTACTTTATATAAGACAGTTTCTTCAATTTATCTTGAGTCATGATGCATTTAACACAGGACTACAAGTGTCTTCTTCTGTATATTGTGTTCTTTTGTTTTCAGGCTAGCAGGTGTTCCAGATTTTATTGAGTTAGACCCTTATGTGTTTACACTGGGAAAGCATAAAATAAGCAGTTTCCAGGTCCTTGCCTGTCAGCAACTTGATTGGCCAGAAACTGATTTTCATATATCTTGCTCAATCAGGTTGCTGTGACATGAAACGTTAAAACTAACTGTTCACAAGTCCTGCTTCTCATCATCCTTGGACAAAAAATGGTGTACAGTATCTGGTGCTCTGGGCTTCATATGGGAGCAGTCAGTACTGGGTGGAGGGATGGGAGAGATCAAGCATGTCAAGGGTGTCCTTGACAACTTTTGCAGTCCCTCTTGTCTGGTAACATTAGGCAGATATAAGAATCCAGTTGCATATATAAAAACTTAGATAGTTGTATTTTGTATAATAGATCGTCTGTACATATGGGCACTTACTTAAGCCTGTGGAGTTACGTATGTTTTTTTAAGGTTCAGCAGATTGAGCAGACATAATTGATCATCTTGCACACCATTTGTTTTAATGACAAAAATGGAATGACCATGTCTAACAAATGTTTCAGTGTGGTCTTCATTTGTACAAATACAAGAGTCCTCTGCACTCAACCCATTATTAATATATTTAAGACAGAGACATTTTGTGCATACTGCTACTGAAAAATGCCTTACCCTTTGAACAAAACAGGGATTGTTTGTCCATATATTACAATATATTTAAGCTGGCCAACTACGTCAAAGTCATCCCATATCAGGCCAGTCCTAAACTCAAATTGCAGTAGGAAACAAATAATAGAGAGCACTCACCCCGAACTCGCTGTATGCCGACCTTGCCGTCTGTGCTGACACATGCGCGCGTCTCCAGAAGAACACGCTGGGAACTGTATCCAATGGGTAACCAAATCATGGAGCACCAGGCAGCATTTAGGGTCATATAAAAAGTCCAAATTTATTGATAATGTGTCATAAAATCATGTTAAGCCACAAAGTGAAACAGCCCCATGCTTAATTATTTTTTATATGACCCTAAATGCTGCCTGGTGCTCCATGATTTGGCTACACTCAAATTGCATCTGATTCATTAAGAATTCTATTACTTCATTATACATTTTACACAGGGACTAAGTTTTACCTGCAACTAACTTGCTGCTTTCAAAGTAAAACTCCCAAACTTGGTTGCCCTTTTATTAGTACCAGTGGGATCACCTGACTATAGCTGGGAAGGGTGGGAGCTACAACATGGCTACAACATGGAGCTCCTATTTAAACTATTACAAACAAGGGAAAGTTGTGCTCACCACTAATTTTTAAAACCATTAGGCGGGGGTGCAATGAGGCTGTGACCACAAAATACATATAGACAAATACAAGAGGTCCTCTGGTCTTCATTTGTCGATTGTTCATTAAATTGAATTGTTATATCTGTCAAGATTGGAAAGTTTTTTTGGCAGATATAAGTTCAGTATGTATATAAGTGTGGGGTTTAATTAGCATGCACACACTATTATTTATTAACAACATGTATTTGTAAAGCACCAACACATTTCACAACTCTGTACAATTAATGGGTGCATACTGTTATGTTTTGGTAGCCGAGGATGAGTAGAGTATAGATCATGTATAGATCATGCAGCCATAACACAACAGTAAGCAACTCTAACACCACAAGCTGTGTAGACAGTATGCACAGTATAAGTCTTGAGCACAGTAACATCAACAGGCTATTTGTATAAACACCACATATTCCCCCTATAGTAGGAAAGCATTTGGACAACTATAATAAACAGCAACAATTGAAGTATGCATTTTAAAACAATATTATACATTTTTCACATGGTCCTTGGTCCATGCAGGTAGTTTTCTGATTCTCTCAGTATGCTTATAGTTTCACTTTCTTCAGGCCTATTGCAGTTGACTTCAGAAATAGGAAAATGTCCTTCATCAAATGGAGCTTCTCCAAAGTCATATCTAACAGGAGCAAGACGACTTACATTCCATATGCGTCCATTAGACAGTTCATGGTCCTCGTTGGCGTCTCACTTCAAGTGGTGTGGTAAATTTAGATTGCCCTTGTTTTAGTATTCCTGTTTTCTTAATTCTGAGTAAAGATCCAGGCTGAAAGTGTACTTCTCTGGCACCATGTTTTCTGTCAGTATAAGCCGTGCATTTGGCTTGTTGACGTTTCACAATGTCAGCAGTAGATGATTTTGTAGGCACAGTATTTTGTGGAAATTTGATGTCTGCAACATGTAACTTAGTGCATGGAGAATGGAAATGACACTCAAGGTATGATTCCAGTTTAACAACATTCCTACATCTCAGGCTTTTTTTTCTTGTAATATGTATTTTCCAGCAATTGTATTTTGATTTTTGTAGTTGTACTTTCATTTTGCATTGCCGTTTGTATGTTTTGCAATCTTTGGGCTTAAATACTTTACTGGTATAAGCTTTGGTAGAGGATTGGGTCTCAGAGTGATCAATGCTGTAGTTTGATTCCTATGCATCGCTGGTATGCCAAACTATGTGACATGGGGCTGATGTAAATATTGGTGGGCTCCTTTCACATAAGTAATGGACTGGAGAGTCATTTCTGTATTAGTACAAGAACTGAGTTTCTGTGCTAAGCATTCATGCTCAGAAACATGAATAGTTGTTTTTTTCTGTATTGTTGCCGGTGCTATATTCCCTGTACTTCCCATGGACTAGGAAGAGATAAACTCTAATTTGTTTTTTGTTATTCTTTAATGTTTAGTTGGAATAGATGCATCAGTGAAAATATGTTTCAATGGCAAGCAACCAAGCGCAGGGATTGGATCCTTTAAGTAACTGATCAGTTTCAGGGCAGGTGCAACAAGCAGATCTTTTGCAAAGTATTTCAAGAAAATATCCTTTGAAACAGCTGAACCTGTATAAAGCATCAGGTGTCCCTTGTCAGCAGAAGCAGTACTGACACTGACAGTGCATATGAACTTGTTTGGAATAAATGTACCAGCTTTATCCACACTTAATACTGTGACATTTGTAGTACTGACTTAATGAACATCTTTAGCAGAACTACGGCAGATCTTAGAAAAATGTCCTACTTTTGGGGATTTGCGGCACCGTTTTGCTTTTGCAGGACATGTAACATAATTTGCAATGTGTTGTGTTGAACCACAGCGAAAGCAGTATTTTCTATTTGCTGCATGGTTTTGCAGTGTAGGTGAGTCCCTTTCCTTAGCACTGTATTTTGCCTGTGACTGTGCATTATTAGGCCACAGTGTTGAATTCACAATCTGTACATTCCCAGCAGTTCCCTGACTGAGAGTTTTAGCCTCTGCTACTGCTGTTTCAATTTGGCTACCAACTGTAATAGCCTTTGCAAGGGTTAAATCCTGCTCTAGGATCAGTATCTCTCTAATGCGAGGTGAGTTTGTTTTTTCCACTATTTGGTCTCTTAGCATTTCATCTGTTAGATTCCCAAACTCACAGGTAACAACCAGCTCTCTCAAAGCTGCTACAAATTGTTCTGTGGATTCGCCATTACGTTGTCCACGTTGGCGGAATGTATATCTTTCAGCAACCACATTTACTCTTGGAACAAAAACGTTCTTTATAGCAGTAAGAGCAGTTTCATAACTATCATCAGGTAATGGTAATGTATAGAATATACGCTGTCCCTCTGCTCCCAGGCAGTGAATAAGTAAAGCACGCTTTCTAGCAGCAGAAATCTCCCCTTGGTCAGCAGCAATAATGTAATTTTCAAACATACGGATCGAAGCAGTAAAAGGTATGGTAGGCGCACCAGGGTTTGGAAGTAAAGCTGCAGGCTGCTGCAGAGGTAGAAGAGCCATCCTTGTCGCCATTTGTTTTGGGTAGCCGAGGATGAGTAGAGTATAACAGCGCTTTATTAGCAGAGACTCATGCAGCCATTATACAACAGTAACTTTCACTTTCACTTTTAAGCTGTCAGGAAGTATGCACAGTATAAGTCTGAGCACAGTGACATCTACAGGCCATTTGTATAAACATCATATGTTTATCTTTCATTTATGTTCCTTAAATAGACATTTATGTGTGTAGATGCAGCATGTGTAATCGTAGTAATCATTGTACCCCAAACCATAATTTGAGCTCCAGTAGAGCAGGATTTTGTAGAATGTTCTTCCATTCATATTTTAAGAACTAAAAAGTAGGAAACTAGGCAACTCCAGTGCATTTTTAGCAGTCCTTTGTGGAAGCAATATCAACCTAAAAGCTGTCAAGGCAAATTTTGGACTGGATAATTTGTCCTATTCTAACTTGAGATACCTATACTAGACTAACTTGAGATGTTGCAGGAGAGCCCTGTGCCTAATGTCATCTTCTCTACCTAATTTAAATAATAGGCCTTGTGACTTTTTTTTTTAACAATGGCATTCTTGAGATTTCTGAGCTCCCTAGATTGTAGCATCAGTTTGGAGAAAGCCCTATTCTGTTTTAGTGTGACAATGACCCTATGTACAAAGCCATCTCCTTCATTTTAAGAATGTGAGTGGACCTTAACTGGCCTGGTCTAAGCCCCAGTTGGGATGTATTACACACCTATCTGCAAACCAGCCCTGGTTTTCCAACATAAGGGCCCAACCTCTGCTTTTGTGCTTAAACAGAAGCTATTCCCACCAACACTGTTCAAGCAGTTGAAAGCCAGTGGTAGAAGAATAACAAAAAAAACTTGCTATCATCAAATGAGTTTATGCAAGTGTTTTGAAAACCATATATTAAGTTAGCAATTTTAGGTGCAAACATTTTCATACATTTTGATTCACTTTTCTTTGTCTTCTGATGCACACAGAAGTGCCAAAAATTATGAAAATACAGTGGCAAAAGAAAGCATTGCACTGGGTGCGAAGGGTGCATGTTGGAATACAAACCAAGAGGGGTCCCATTAGGTAATTGCAAAAAGACACTGGCAGAGGAATGGGAGGTTACAAAATATTGTATTGCCTCTCATTACGAGTGTGTATTGAGTTGTATCATGATTTTATTCTAAAGTTTGCTAGGTACTTTATCAAAGGTTGCAATTCATTTTACATTTTCTAGTTAGGTCTGTGTCAGGGATGTCTTTCAGCTTCTGCTGTTCTGCAACCCCTGAACAGACAAACACAGGTTGAATATCCCTTTAGCAACTAAGGAATTTATGATCATGTACTTGGTCATCGTGCTTTTTTAATGTATTTAAGATCTTGATATTGGCATAGAAGTTGGGGTTAGCTCCTGAAACATAATCATTCAAGATATTAAGCACAGGGCTGGACAGTTCAGCTGGATAATTAAGCTGTGCAGGGTTGGGCTACTAAATATCAGAGTGGTTCAGCAGTGATAAATGCAAGGCCATTCATTTGGGAAATAGGAGTCCATAAGCAAACTACATTAATTGAGACTATAATAAATATATAGTAGAAGAACTGGTGTTTATTATAAATAGACTCTGTGAGTTAACAAAAGTAATGTCTATTGAAAAACTAAAGTTTATTATTATTTTTTGCTTGACAACAGTATGTAATGGGTGATAGAGAACATTTGATATTAATGTAGTACATGTTATGAGGCCTCATTCACAAAAAATGGAGCAATGTGCAAAAAATGGTACTTAGACTACCAGAGCTCAGATTATCCCTCTGCATTATTGACTTCTCCTTATTTGTGTACTGTAATCTTATTTATCTACCTCACAAGGAAAAATTATGGAGTATCTTCACTATTCCTGTTTGTTATTTGTTGAGCTACACAGGGCGAACAGATACTTTTATTATTAAACATTAGAAAAATAGTATGTTCAGAACAAATCATGTGCTCTTACAAAGCAGCAGTTTTGTCCAGCTTTACCACTGAAACTCTTCCTATGACTTTAGAGATAGAGAAACACAACTCAGAGCTTTTGTGTTACATTGCTTCTTGGCCATGCCCTACTACACCCCAACCAGACACCATTACATCCCTGGCAATGCTTGCTGATTTTGCTTACAGCTCTTACCAATACTAGCTGTTTTTGAGGTACTTAGGGTGCTTTGTAGGCCTTTGTAATATATAATTAATATTTAATTGCAAAATACAGAAATAGGAAGAAGACAGAAGACATGAGGCAGACGTGCAAGAGCACTAAGGGGCACATGAAGTCATCCTTTATTGTTCATTCGGGATGTATTTCTGCCCAGGTCTGACTGCAATCTGCACCTTGTGTAGATCAGTCCTGTCCTTATTACATGACAAAGGGCAGTTATTAATTACAGGGATCCATTGCATCCTGCATCTGTCTCAGCTCCCTGACTTGTGTAGCTGAATGGCATGAGGGGTAGGGCGCATAAGTGGAGACACCTATTTACCTCCTCTTCATCAAAACAACACATAGAGCTCTGTATTCATGGGGACCATGGCAAAATTCTTTAAAACTGGAAGGCAGTAAGTTATTTACAAAGAAATTGCACAATGCATTTCTAGTCATAATGGCTCCTGTTATCTAAAACTCATTGTTTATATCACTTCAGGGTTCTGAGCATGAATGGCAAAAGAAAGCAGAACAAGAGAAAAGGAAACCGCTCAACAGATTTCCATAAACACATATTAAAAAGGAAATTTTATGATGTTAGTAATAAAAAAACACAAAGAAAAGGTAAACATTCCTACTACTCTACTGCTGCTTTATATCCAACTCTGCAGCCTTAGCTATTACTTCTAAAACACATTTCTTTATACAATAAACAAAAACTCTAAATGTCAACAGCAGAGTTTTATCATTGGAACCTAGGTAGTCATTATTAGTGAATGTTCAGTCATACAAATGCGGATAATAAATGCACAATTCCATGGCAACTGGATTTCTTAGTAGCCGGCATTTAGTTACCGATGTTTTTGTTGCTGACCTTTAGCATAGCATATATTGTCCAGGTATTGTCAGCCTGCGCTGTGCTATTGAGCCCTTAGGGTACATGTGGCATTTGCATAGTGTATTTCATCATATGGCTGCTTCAATGAATAAAGTAAATATATTCGCTTTACCTTTTTAACTTTTTTGGTTTTGAAGCTGTGGCTTTAAGACTAGAGATTAGGGATTGAGAACGCTGCTGTAGCAGAATTGAAACATTGATGAATGCATACGATTTGAGCACCAGTGCTCTTCTGTTTCTAAAATGCAGGTATGGGACCTGCTATCCAGAATTGTCAGGACCTCGGGTTTTCCAGATAACAGATCTTTCCATAATTTGGATCTTCATATCTTAAGTCTACTAGAAAATCATGTAAACATTAAATAAACCCAAAATAATGGATTATGTCTAATTTCCAAATATTCTTTATTATTTTCCAAAAAGAAAAGCAAGTTAGGTATACAGCATATTTTCATTCAATATACATATTTCTCTACACATTACCGGGTATACCGCAGGGAAAGGGGGGGAGGGTTGTTAGTGAGGATAAGTATATGGGTAGAGGTGAAGAGAGAACAAAAGAAGAGGGGGTGAAATAGGCACTTCCTGTATTTAAACCATAATTTTATTGCTCAAAAAAAACCCAGCGTATTACAAAGTACAATCCGATCAGGTTGATGGAACCATTGACCCTTGAGTAGATAATGTTTGCCTGCACAAGTCGAGTAGTTGAGTGCATCTCCACACTCTCCATATGGCTGTGTTTTGGGTTGCCAGTTGGATATCACAATCCATTAATTCCTCCATTGACATGCTGTATTGTGCATCTTTATTTACTTGATGTATTGTTGGTGCTGTATTTGCCTTCCACATTCTGGCTATGGAGGCCCTTGCCGCAAACAGCATGTGATGTACTATAAATTCCTCTCCATGTTCAAGATTTGTTGGGAAGATATGGAAAAGAGTTATAGCTGGTGTGAGTATTACTGATATATTCAGCTTTGTTGTAATTAGTCTCTCTATATCCTGCCATAGCGGCTGAAAACATATGTCATTTTATACTGCAGAATCTCTCTGTTTAAGATTGTTGTCAGAGTACAATGGTTTTGTTTTATATAGTGTATATAGTTTTGGTGAGCCTAACACCTAAATAGTTAAGGTAATCTGTTCTCCAATCAAAAGTGTATCTTTGTTGTAATTCTGTTACCACTAGTGAACTGAGGCCTATTGGCATCGCCTGCATTTTTTCTGCATTGATCCTGTAGTAAGATATGGTCTTTTATAATTTGTAAAAGATGTGGGATTGCATTTTGAGGGTTAGTGGTCATGATGATGACATCATCAGCATAAAGCCCTATCTTATGTTCCGTCCCTGCTACATTAATTCCCTCTATCAGTTTGGCTTGCCTTATTTTTTGGGCTAGAATTTCCATTGTCAGGTCAAATATGATCGGGGATAAGGGGCAGCCCTGCCTTATGCCATTCGTAAGGGCAAATTGATGTGATAGAAATCCAGCTGCATTGACTTGGGCGTTTGGGTTGGAATAAAGAGCCAATGTAGCTTTTATAAATAATGGCCCTAGTTCAAATCATTTCATTGCTTCTTCAACCAAGCCCCAGTGAACCCGGTCAAAGGCCTTCTCTGCGTCTAGGGCCAATAATAACATTGGAGTATGTTTATGTTGAGCTATTTGTATAAGGTCTATCATTCGTCTTGTTGCATCCGACGCTTGACGTTGTCTTGACGGTAATTCAATACCAGTTCAGGAGCTTTACCTGGTTTTGGAGTAGTGGAAATGGTAGCTGTAAGCATTTCTGCCAGAAATGACATTTGTCTTTATGCCTCCTGAAATACCAGGAGAAGACGGGGTGCCAGGACATCTGTAAATTCTTTATAATAAACATTAGAAAATCCATCTGGGCCTGGTGGAGAGGCAGGGCCTTAATAGCTTCCTGAATTTCAATTAGGGAAAAAGGGGCATTTAATTGGTCTTGTTGTTCCAATGTCAATTTGGGGAGAACTAAACTGTCAAGGAAATCTTGAATTGCCTCTGTGGTAGGTTGAGATATAGTGCTGTCTTCTTTAAGATTGTACAACTTGGTATAATAATCAGCAAATGCGTCCGCTATTTATTTTGGGTTGTAAAGAGTACTATCTTTGTGTTTAAGTTTGACTATTGAGTTTCTGGCTATTTGGTGTTTGACCTGTCTAGCTAAATAATTTGAGGAAGTGATCGAAGGGCAATCTCGCAGTTAGCCATGTCTAGTTCTTGCAACTGATCTCTAATTTCTTGGATTTGGGTCGCCCTATGCCCTGTTGGGTTCTTTTTATTAAGGGCTGTTAAACTGGTCAATTTATCCCATAAGTCTTTTTTCTTTTGAGCCTTTTTCTTTTTGATATAACTGTTTTGTTGAATCAGTAATCTCCGAATTGTGGCTTTATGTGCACACCATATAGTGGCCTGCGATAAATTGGGAGTATCATCATCAACAATAAAGTTGTGGACCGCTGTTTTAATTGCCTTATGAAACTCTGGATCAGTAGGTAGAAGTGGTTTTAATTTCCAGCCTTGGGTTCGTGGCAAAGAAGCACCATTATCAATTTGCATAGTTACAGGACCATGGTCTGACCATGCTATCGGGCCTATATTGATACTAATGGCACGTTGTAGTAATGTTGCATCAGTAAGGAACAGATCTATCCTAGAATATTCCTTATAAGTGGGGGAATAATATGTGTAGTCCCTTGCCGTAGGATATAGGGTTCTCCATTTATCATATAAACCTTCAGTATGAAACAATTTCCCAAGTTTTGCTGCAGTAGCTAATTTCCGTTTGTAATATCCATCAGTGACGTGGGCGGAGTATGCCTGATTAGTGAGAATGGATCATATCTAAGGGGTAAATTTACTAAAGGGCAAAGTGACTAACGCTGGCGACGATTTGCTAGCGTTACAGTTTTTAGGCACAGACGCTAGCGCTCATTCACATGGAGCTTACTCTGCAAATTCACTAAGATGGGGATTTTACTGAACATTACCTCTTTCGCCAGACTTGCCTTCACCAGCTCAGACCAGGCAAAGTGCAATGGAGTGCATAAATCTACCTCATTCTTCTGTTACTTAAATCATATTGTTTAGTGGATGACGTCCAAACAAGCTTGCATCTTTGCCTTTTTTCAGAGTGATAGCCTGCAAAAGTCCTTAAATTTTTTTTTGGGTAACCGGGTTTCCCCATACATTGTCTAACATATGGAACATAAACTATACACTGGGCTCATGTGTAGGGCATTATAACAACTCTATTTTCTTTATTAAGGTTCCCTGGACTTGTGTAATGTATTTGCTGCTACATATATGTCCATTTAACTTTATAATTTCCTGCCATATCCAAATTAGCCTGAGCGAAGACCTTTAATAAAGTTTTGCCAGGCGTAATTGAATGCTAGCGCATTCGCATTGATTGCCGAAGTAATGATAGCGAAAATTTGCCAGCGTTTGGTACCCTCGATGCAACTTTGCATTTTAGTAAATTAGCGTTGTCTGAGTGTTTTTTCGCCTGGCTGTGAAGCCATCACTTGTGAATTTTCCCCGCTTAGTAAATTTACCCCTTAGTTTGGATCAAGTACAAGGTACTGTTTTCTTATTACAGAGAAAAAGGAAATCACTTTTAAAAATTTGGATTATGTGGATACAATGGAGTCTATGGGAGACAACCTTTCCGTTGTTCAGCGCTTTCTGGATAACGGGTTTCTGGATAACGAATCCTATACCTGTGCTAAGCGCATGCATTTTTGTTATTTTTTACGATTAAACAGGTGTTTATCAGTTCTTATATAGCGGTGCTAGCTTTTGTGCAAATGTATGACAATGTATGTTTATTTTAAATCTGACATTTCGATTTTGTAGCAATTATTCTCTGTGATGGCGCTGGAGACATTCTGTACTTCATTTTATTTTGCTGTGTAATATCTGCAGCACTACATATTTACTTTATCATCTTTTGCATGCTTTTCATCCTTTCTGTACTTTGCTCTTGTTTAATGGTCAACTTTTTCCTAGGCTGGAAGTGCCACAGGAATGAATTGCCATGTATAACTCTTTAAATAGTTTATGTACTCTTTATTTCCTTTCAGAATGTTTTCTCAATATTGGGGAATCCCTGTTCTGTATAATTCTATGGTGTGAAAAACCTTAGAGGGTATTTCAGACTGCTCATACCATACCCCTTGGCTATTGGACCATGCTTGCATACTAGCTTCTTGTAAGAGCTTTGTGACAGAGCAAACGGCTGTGAACGAGTAAGAAAAACTTTTGAAAGTAGTAAGTCAAAGCAGTGGCAGACGGATCATTTAGGGCTTCTTTCCTGCAGTTCTGTTTCCTAGACACACTGGACCAAAACATCTGATATCACTCTTCATTTACCTCTCTGACAATCACCTGGATTTCTCTGCTTTCAGGCAATTGTCACTGAGGGCAATAGAGAGTGAATTTGGGCTGGAGTCCTGCGTGGAACCAATTTCCAAGACCCGGACCTGCAACCGGTGGCCCGAACCGCAACCCACATAATTACCCACTTTGATCCACTACCCAACCCGGACCCGCAATCGCAACAGACAACATCAGATAAGAAATTTAGATTAGACCCACAACCCGTGACCTGCAGACCCGCATCTATAGCTGCACCTGAAAATCCTACCCTCATTCCGCAGGGTATCGTTTTTTTTTCCGGGTAGCCCGCGGGTACCCGACCCGCTGCATCAGTTTGGGATGGAGTCTTCCATTTTGTAGCTATTATTTTTATTACTTATTTTTCTTTTCAGGCCTTCTGCTATTAACCCTTTGCCTGCCAAGCACGTACGGCGTACGTGCTGGCAGGCCAATGCTCAGGCTGCCAAGAACGTACATTGTACGTTCTTTGGCAGCTGAGCTCTCTCTCTGCTTCGGCGGCTTTTGCCGCCTCCGCAGAGAGTGGGGAGAGAAGACAGCCCCCTAGGCAACGAGGCTGGGGGGCTGTCAAGTCGGATCTGCGACTCGATTGTCGCAGATCCGACTTCAAAGTAGCAGACGCATCGCATGGAGCGTCTGCTACTACACTCACCCTTCTTCCTGCCTGCAGAGCCGCCCACGCACTTCCTGCTGCGCAGCAACTCTGCAGACACGCTGCCAGGACTCCTCCAAAGAAGACAGCGATTCTCCTGCTCCAAAAACGGTAAGTGCACGTTTTTTTTACACACTTACCTGCACCTACACATACTTACAGTACATTTATGCATTTTAGTAAAGATTGGAATTTTTAAAAAATTTTTTTTTTTAATTTTAGCACACTTGGTCCCTTTTGTACAGTTATTTACACTTATTTACACTTATTTACATGTATTTGCACACTCAGATAACTTTTATTAGTGCACAAATATGTATACACAAACAGGTGTTTTTTTTTTTTTTACGAATTCATTATACTGTTATCTTTTGTTTTTTTTGCCTAAAAACGTGTTATTTTGGCAGCGTGACTATTGGATAATCGATTTCGGCCACTAATTACGCTGTCAGAACAATTATTTTGTTATTTCATTGATTTACGCTATTTTTGTGGTTTTATTGCAATTTTATCCCTGCATTATTGTTCCTTATGTATCTTTAGTATCGTTTTGCTGTTTGGTGCTTTGGTATAGAAAGATAGATTTTACTTAGTTTGATCCGCCAAAATATGTGCTTTCCAAAAATATATGGGTTTCTGGGGTTATTTTTACAGTTTGGGGGTCTTACGGCACATAACGTACAGTTAGGGTTCTCTTTTCTGCAGCTTAGTTGGCTAGCGTGAAAATTCATAGGCACGTTTTTCATTTGGGGTCCATACACAACACATACTTTGGTAAATCTATACATATTGGGCATCAAACTATTTATTAGACCTCTGACGTCCATATTTAGAGAGATTTTTCTTTGTACGTAAAACATTGTGTGTGATAAATGCGGCAAACTGCAACATTTTTAGGCGATTTTCAGAAATGTTGTAAAAACCTATATGTTTAGAAAAGCTTTGCAGTTTGGTAGTTTCGTGTAGAAAGACGTTGTTATCTTTGTTGGAATCGGCAGAATGTGTACTTTCCAAAAATGTATGGTTTTGGGGGGTCATTGTTAGGAGGGTCTTGAGGCAAATAATATGAAGTCAAGGGTCTATGTTCACAGAAGGCGAATCGGCAGCGGAGAAAACTCATATTCACTATTTTTATTTGGGGTCCGCACATGCCAGCTGCCTTGGTATATCTATGCATATTGGGCATCAAACTGTTCAGTAGACCCTTGGCATCAATATTTATGGTGTTTTACAATTGTATGTAAGAAATTGGGTGAGATAAATGCGGCCAATTGCAATATTTTTAGGCGATTTTCAGAAATGTAAAAACAGTTGCTTTTATCGCCAAATTTAGGAAAGGCTTGCGACTTGGTACTTTGGAGTACAAAGACATGCATACCCAATTTGGATTCGCAGGAATGTGTACTTTCCAAAAATATATGGTTTTATGGGGTGAACGCACTTTTTTCTACCTTTGCCCCCCCCCAAAACAATGTAAATGTGTGGATTTTGTAGTACCTGAAATGACAGACCATTTGAGGGTCTTTGTTTTGGGGCCCTATATGCCACGTGCTTGGGTACACCTATACATATTTGGCATCAAACTGTTCAGAGGACCCCAGGCTTTCATATTTGGGGTGATTTCTCTTGATACCTAAAAGTATGTGGGAACTACGATGCTAGAGGGTGAAAATTTTGAGGTGATTAGGGATGGGCGAATAAATTCGCCATGGTTTAATTCGCGGCGAATTTCTGCGTTTCGCCGCGGGCGAATTTTTTGCGAAATTGCGGCAAAAATTCGCCTCGCGACTCGTTTCGCCGCGCGTCGAAATTTTCGTCGCGCGACGAGCCGCGACGCCGCCAATGCGCGTCAAAACAAAAAGACGCGCGACAAACTAAACATCACCCACAGCAGCCAATAAGATGTGAGCCATCCCTGAGCCAACCCACTGGCTATATAAGGAGCTGCAGAGGCGGCCATTACTCGTGGCGTTTCTGGTAGAGGTAGAGAGAGCAGGATAGTGAGAGATTTGTGTGTGATTTAGCTAGTGGAGTTTGTGTAGAGAGCTTTTTTTTTTTCTGAGTCAGTGCAAGTGGAGGTTGTGGATTTCAGTTTACTGTTTTCCCTCTTCTGCTTGCCTGCTCACCACCCAATAGCCCTTTTTAGGGCTAACTGTCTTTGTCTTTGTCTGTGCTGGTGTGTGTACTCCTTGTGGGTGCACACTTCTGCTGAGGGGATTTAGTTGAGGGTTTTATTTTTTTCTCCTTTCCTTCCCCGAAATATCCAAACCCCCCCCTTATATATATTTTTTTTTTTTAAGTTTAGTTGCCCAATATGACGGGCCGTGGGAGAGGGGGGATGGGTGGTGGTGGTGGTGGGAAGAAGGGTGGGTTAGGGATGGGTGGTGGTGGTGGGAAGAAGGGTGGGATAGGGAGGGGTGGCCGAGGAAGAGGCCGTGGTGCTGGCCGTGGGCATCCAACCCCACAACAGCCATGTGCCATGCCCAGTCTGGGCACAGTAAATCAGTCGCAGCACAAGCTGCCATCAAAGCAGCTGCCATCACAGCAGCAGCTGCAACAACAACAGCAGCAGCTGCAACAACAACAGCAGCTGCAACAACAGCAGCAGCAGCCGCAACAACAGCAGCAGCAAATGCCACAGCAGCAGGTGGCTGTGGGTCGCAGCAGCGGGGCAACTGGTCCACGTAGGACTGTGCCCGATTTTTTTGCCACTGCTTCGCGACCCATACGGTCGCAGCAGGCAGAGGCAGTGGTAGACTGGCTGACCCAGGCTACCTCATCTGCAGCAGGCACCAGTGAGCGGCAGGAGGTGGCATCACCTGCTAGCTCAGTGTGGGATGACACCCCATCCCTCTTATTTGATCCTGAGGTGGACTTGGGCCCAGACACCCTGGATCTTTTTGATGATCAGGCAGGAATGGGGGGGGCATTCATGTCTGATGAAGAGGAGGAGGTGGTCATGTCACAGCCCACATCAATAGGGGATATTGGGCAGGGTCCCCTTATGGCAGGGCAGCAAGTTGCTGGTGTGGGGTCAGACACCAGCATGCTGGATGTGGGTATTGATGCCATGTATGAGGCAGGGTCTGGTCTGGGGGAGGACGATGACAGGGACAGACCCTGGGAGCCGGCTCCAGAGGATAACAGCAGCAGTTCAGGGGGGGAACTGTTTGTTGTTGATGAGGATGAAGAGCCGGCTCCACCGACCACTGCTAGGGGGGGCAGGCAACAGGGCAGCACTGCGCCTAGGTCCAAAGCCTATGTGCGTACGGGTGGGGACCATCCTCAACCCTCCACAGCAGGCAAGGCAGTGGCCCGCACTTCAGCAGTGTGGGCTTTTTTCACGTGCCAGGCAGAGGACCAGGCAATAGCAGTGTGCCAGCTCTGCCGGCAGAAGGTTCGAAGGGGGCAGGCAGGGTCACATATGGGAACATCAGCTTTAAGTTCCCATATGAAACGTCATCACAGGATGACGTGGGAGCAGCACCAAAGTGGCAGGGCACCGGGTGGCAGTGGTGCTTCCTGTCCACCTCCTCCCATTCCTCAGGGAAGAGGTGCTAGCTCCCCAGACCCTGCAGC
Organism: Xenopus petersii; assembly: GCA_038501925.1. Classification (NCBI taxonomy): domain Eukaryota; kingdom Metazoa; phylum Chordata; class Amphibia; order Anura; family Pipidae; genus Xenopus; species Xenopus petersii. The sequence continues at coordinate 105,148,209 of CM076684.1, forward strand.
AGGTGAAGAGGATTCTGGGGCTCACAGTCGGAGGCAGCCACTGTGTAGCTCAGCCTCTTCTGCAGCCTCCTCCTCCTCAATGCGGCCCCTGTCCCGCCAGGTTTCCCTCCCCCAGTTCCTCAGCCGCAAGACGCCTCTCTCCCCCAGCCACCCCCAAGTGCAGAGGCTTAATGGCTGCCTGGCAAAGCTTCTGGCAGTACAGCTGCTGCCCTATCAGCTAGTCGAAGCAGCCCCCTTCCGACAGCTGATGGCTTGCGCTGCCCCTAACTGGCGGATCCCCAGCCGCCATTATTTTGCCAGGAAGGCTGTCCCTGCCATCCACCAGCATGTGGTTGAGAATGTGTCCCTGTCGCTGGATCATGCTGTTGGCGGCAGGGTGCACTGCACCACTGACACGTGGACCAGCAGGCATGGGCAGGGGAGGTACATAACCTACACTGCGCACTGGGTCACCCTCATGAGTGCTGGGGAGGGTGCAAGCCGGGGCGCTCCCCTCAGGCTACAGGTGCCTCCCCGTGGGGTACAGGGCAAACCCCACATGTCCACTTCCTCCTCCTCCTCCACTATGGATGAGCCACCCCTGAAGCGTCCCCGCAGCTACGCTTCAGTGCAGCACAGGCGATGTCAGGCTGTGCTGCAACTCCTCTCCCTGGGCGAGAGGAGTCATACTGCACCTGAGCTCATGGCTGCCTTCCAGACTCAGGTGCAGCGGTGGTTCACTCCCCGCCAGCTCCAAGCAGGTAATATTGTTTGCGACAACGGTCGCAACCTGCTGGCCGCCATCCGCCTAGGGCACCTGACCCACATGCCTTGCTTTGCACATGTCCTCAACCTTGTGGTGCAGCGCTTCCTCAAGAGCTACCAAGGGTTGGGTGACATGCTGGAGAAGGTACGTAGGGTATGTGCCCATTTTCGCAGGTCCCCCACCGCCAGCGCGTCTTTGGCACGGATGCAGCGGCAGCATAGTCTGCCACCCCACCGGCTCATCTGTGACCTGCCGACGCGCTGGAATTCCACCCTGCACATGGTGGAGCGCCTCGTAGAGCAGCGCTGGGCGGTCAGCAATTACCTGCTGGAGCACAGTGCCAGGGGTACTCAGGGGGCGGATTTGGGGTACTTTAGTGCAGAGCAGTGGCAGCAAATGAGGCAGCTCTGCCAAGTACTTGCCCCCTTTGAGCAGGCGACACGCTTTGTTAGCAGGGACAATGCGTGTCTTAGCGATGTCATACCCCTGGTGTTCCTCCTCAAGCGCACGTTGGATGGGCTGCTAGAGGAGGGTGACGTGCCTGAGGAGGAGGAGGAGGAGAGTAGGCCCCGTAGGCAGGCAGAGGGGGCTGAGGAGGAGATGGTGCCTGATGAGGAGGATGAGGGAGAGGAGGACTGGGTGCCTGTGCAGCATGGGGAGCAGGGCACATGCCACCCAACCACCCCAGCTATTGTCCGCGGCTGGGAGGGTACAGAGCAGGGGCAGGTCGAGCCAGATGACCTGCTGCATCTGGAGGGCAGTCAAGAAGAGGTTGGTCGGGGGCACCTCTTTTACATGGCTGCCCATATGCAGACTTGCCTCCGAAGTGATCCCCGGGTCTGTTCTATCAAAGACCGGGAGGATTATTGGGTGGCTACTTTGCTTGACCCACGGTACAAGGGAAAGGTGGGGGAGTTCCTTGTACCCAGCCAGAGAGAGAGGAGGATGGGTCAATTGAGGAAGGCTCTGTGCTCAAAATTAGTGGAGGCCTTCCCCCAGTCTGACACTTCTCAGGCCTCCACTACTCCACACACCCAGCAGAGACAGGGGCCTAGCAGCAGCAGCAGCAGCAAGGGCGGAGATCTCATGGGTGTGTGGAAGAGCTTTTTCGAGCCTCAACGGCCAGCAGCAGGCCCAGTCAGCACCCAAAGCCACCACCAGCGGGTGGAGCATATGGTGGCTGACTACATGGGGTCAGTCAGCGTGCAGGATGCCATTCGCCCTGACGATGACCCCATGCATTATTGGGTCTCGAGGCTCGACCAGTGGCCAGAACTGGCACAGTACGCTCTGGAGGTGCTGGCTTGCCCCCCTGCCAGTGTCCTGTCAGAGCGTGTCTTCAGTGCCGCAGGTGGGGTGGTCACTGAGAAGCGGACACGGCTATCCACTGGCAGCGTGGATAAGCTGACATTCATTAAAATGAATGAGGCATGGATAAGCGGGGATATCCAAGTGCCCATTGCAGACAGCAGAGACTAGCCTCCTCTCCTCCTTCTCCTCCACAGATTTATCCTCCTCTCTCCATTGCTGCCCATACTCTCCTCCTCAGTAGTATTGCCCATTCCCCATCTGTCTGCACCTGCTGCCCTTGCTGCTGCTGCTGCTGCTGCTGCTGCTGTAGCCTGCTACTAGCCCTAGTAGTACTGCTGCTGTGCTGCATTGTCGGCAATTTTTTTATGGTGGGGGCCTATCAAAGCTCCTACTGCTATCGTAGATACTACTGCTGCATTGTCGGCAAATTTTTTTAGTAGTTGAGGCCTAACATGGCCTCTAAATATGTTTCTTCGAATACTGCCACATTGTTGGCTAATTTCTTCTGGTTGAGGCCTAACATGGCTTCTAAATATGTTGCTTATAATTTTGCCGCTAAGTTGGCTAAATTCTTCTGGGGGTTGAGGCCTAACATGGCTTCTAAAAATGTTTTCTCAAATACTGCCACAATGTTGGCTAATTTCTTCTGGTTGAGGCCTAACATGGCTTCTAAATATGTTGCTTATAATTTTGCCGCTAAGTTGGCTAATTTCTTCTGGTTGAGGCCTAACATGGCTTCTAAAAATGTTTCTTCGAATACTGCCACATTGTTGGCTAATTTCTTCTGGTTGAGGCCTAACATGGCTTCTAAATATGTTGCTTATAATTTTGCCGCTAAGTTGGCTAAATTCTTCTGGGGGTTGAGGCCTAACATGGCTTCTAAAAATGTTTTCTCAAATACTGCCACAATGTTGGCTAATTTCTTCTCGTTGAGGCCTAACATGGCTTCTAAATATGTTGCTTATAATTTTGCCGCTAAGTTGGCTAATTTCTTCTGGTTGAGGCCTAACATGGCTTCTAAAAATGTTTCTTCGAATACTGCCACATTGTTGGCTAATTTCTTCTGGTTGAGGCCTAACATGGCTTCTAAATATGTTGCTTATAATTTTGCCGCTAAGTTGGCTAATTTCTTCTGGGGGTTGAGGCCTAACATGGCTTCTAAATATTTTTCTTACAATTTTGCGGCTAATGTCTTCTGTTTGGGGCCTGCCTCATTTAATTCTTCTGGCTCTGATATTGAGTTGATTAAAAGTTACAAGTTACAAAATGACTGTTGCTGCCACTGCTGTTGCTATTAATGCCTCGTTATTTGGCAAAAGTCTTCTCTGTTTGGGGCCTGCCTCCTTTAATTCTTCTGGCTCTAATATAGAGTTGATTAAAAGTCGCAACATGACTGTTGCTGACGCTGCTGTTGCTGCTAATGCCTCGTTATTTGGCAAAAGTCTTCTCTGTTTGAGGCCTGCCTCATTTAATTCTTCTGGCTCTAATATAGAGTTGATTAAAAGTTACAACATGACTGTTGTTGCCGCTGCTGTTGCTACTAATGCCTCATTATTTGGCAAACATCTTCTGTTTGGGGCCTGCCTCATTTAATTCTTCTGGCTCTAATATAGAGTTGATTGAAAGTTACAACATGACTGTTGTTGCCGCTGCTGTTGCTACTACTGCCTCATTATTTGGCAAACGTCTTCTGTTTGGGGCCTGCCTCATTTAATTCTTCTGGCTCTAATATAGAGTTGATTAAAAGTTACAACATGACTGCCGCTGCTGTTGCTACTAATGCCTCATTATTTGGCAAACGTCTTCTGTTTGGGGCCTGCCTCATTTAATTCTTCTGGCTCTAATATAGAGTTTATTAAAAGTTACAGCATGACTGTTGTTGCTGCTGCTGTTGCTACTAATGCCTCATTATTTGGCAAACGTCTTCTGTTTGGGGCCTGCCTCATTTAATTCTTCTGGCTCTAATATAGAGTTGATTGAAAGTTACAACATGACTGTTGTTGCCGCTGCTGTTGCTACTACTGCCTCATTATTTGGCAAACGTCTTCTGTTTGGGGCCTGCCTCATTTAATTCTTCTGGCTCTAATATAGAGTTGATTGAAATTTACAACATGACTGTTGTTGCCGCTGCTGTTGCTACTAATGCCTCATTATTTGGCAAACGTCTTCTGTTTGGGGCCTGCCTCATTTAATTCTTCTGGCTCTAATATAGAGTTTATTAAAAGTTACAGCATGACTGTTGTTGCTGCTGCTGTTGCTACTAATGCCTCATTATTTGGCAAACGTCTTCTGTTTGGGGCCTGCCTCATTTAATTCTTCTGGCTCTAATATAGAGTTGATTGAAAGTTACAACATGACTGTTGTTGCCGCTGCTGTTGCTACTACTGCCTCATTATTTGGCAAACGTCTTCTGTTTGGGGCCTGCCTCATTTAATTCTTCTGGCTCTAATATAGAGTTGATTGAAATTTACAACATGACTGTTGTTGCCGCTGCTGTTGCTACTAATGCCTCATTATTTGGCAAACGTCTTCTGTTTGGGGCCTGCCTCATTTAATTCTTCTGGCTCTAATATAGAGTTTATTAAAAGTTACAGCATGACTGTTGTTGCTGCTGCTGTTGCTACTAATGCCTCATTATTTGGCAAACGTCTTCTGTTTGGGGCCTGCCTCATTTAATTCTTCTGGCTCTAATATAGAGTTGATTGAAAGTTACAACATGACTGTTGTTGCCGCTGCTGTTGCTACTACTGCCTCATTATTTGGCAAACGTCTTCTGTTTGGGGCCTGCCTCATTTAATTCTTCTGGCTCTAATATAGAGTTGATTGAAATTTACAACATGACTGTTGTTGCCGCTGCTGTTGCTACTAATGCCTCATTATTTGGCAAACGTCTTCTGTTTGGGGCCTGCCTCATTTAATTCTTCTGGCTCTAATATAGCGTTGATTGAAAGTTACAACATGACTGCTGTTGCCGCTGCTGTTGCTACTACTGCCTCATTATTTGGCAAACGTCTTCTGTTTGGGGCCTGCCTCATTTAATTCTTCTGGCTCTAATATAGAGTTGATTGAAAGTTACAACATGACTGTTGTTGCTGCTGCTGTTGCTACTAATGCCTCATTATTTGGCAAACGTCTTCTGTTTGGGGCCTGCCTCATTTAATTCTTCTGGCTCTAATATAGAGTTGATTGAAAGTTACAACATGACTGTTGTTGCTGCTGCTGTTGCTACTAATGCCTCATTATTTGGCAAACGTCTTCTGTTTGGGGCCTGCCTCATTTAATTCTTCTGGCTCTAATATAGAGTTGATTGAAAGTTACAACATGACTGCCGCTACTGATGCTACTAATGCCTCATTATTTGGCAAAACTCTGGTGGGTGTCTATCAAGGCTCCTACTGCTGTGGCTGACACTACTGCTGCATTGTCAGCAATTTTTTTTGTAGTTGAGGCCTATCATGGCTTCTAAAAATGTTTCTTCGAATACTGCCATATTGTTGGCTGATTTCTTCTGGGGGTCGAGGCCTATCATGGCCTCTAAAAATGTTTCTTCGAATACTGCCACATTGTTGGCTAATTTCTTCTGGTGGTTGAGGCCTAACATGGTTTCTAAATAGGTTGCTTGTAATTTTGCCGCTAAGTTGGCTACTGTCTTCTGGTGGTTGAGGCCTATCATGGCTTCTAAAAATATTTCTTCGAATACTGCCATATTGTTGGCTGATTTCTTCTGGGGGTCGAGGCCTATCATGGCCTCTAAAAATGTTTCTTCGAATACTGCCATATTGTTGGCTAATTTCTTCTGGGGGTTGAGGCCTATCATGGCTTCTAAAAATATTTCTTCGAATACTGCCATATTGTTGGCTGATTTCTTCTGGGGGTCGAGGCCTATCATGGCCTCTAAAAATGTTTCTTCGAATACTGCCATATTGTTGGCTAATTTCTTCTGGGGGTTGAGGCCTATCATGGCTTCTAAAAATGTTTCTTCGAATACTGCCATATTGTTGGCTGATTTCTTCTGGTGGTTGAGGCCTAACATGGCTTCTAAAAATGTTTTTTCGAATACTGCCATATTGTTGGCTAATTTTTTCTGGTGGTTGAGGCCTATCATGGCTTATAAAAATGTTTCTTCGAATACAGCCCCATTGTTTGGCTAATTTCTTCTGGGGGTTGAGGCCTGCCTCATTTAATTCTTCTGGCTCTAATACAATTGATTACAACAATGCTTGCTGCTTGGTTGTCAAATGTATTCACACTATTATTACCCCTGAAACGACTGCGGCCAAAAGTCCTTTGCCTCAGTCATTATTCTTTCTTTAGAAATGATAGGAGTGCTCTAAAAAATGTATACAGGGAGGGCATGTGTGTGTAGCAGTAACTGAGTGGAACATAGGTGTGAATTGCTCTTCCCATTGATTCCAAAGCAAAACATGACATATATACATTCATCACTGTGTACAAAAGTAAGGGAAATGTTTTAATGGTAGTCCCAAAGCCATGTCTGGTCTGGGAGTCAAAATAGGCCCTTGCATTCAAATTACACAGAGGCCCAAACAGGCCCCAAACATCAGCCCAGTAAATTTGACTGGAAACCAACCAACCTGGCAACCCTGGGTGACACAAACATAGCCATAAATTCTACTTAAATTCATGCTGTAAGTAATAATTTAGATTGAATTTGTCCTCTATGAATGCTTTTGTCCTTGAGTTAAATAAACAAGACAACACAGTTTGCTTAATGGAAAAAGGAATTTCATTCCTAGATGATGTCCATCTTACATCCCACTTTCAGCTGCATCTGCTATTTTGCAACTTTCAACTTCACAAGCAGTCTTGTCCCAGTTTGCTGTCCATAACCTTCAAAGAGAACACACGCCATCCTTTGTTTCCAAACACTTTACACAACGTATTCATAGATCCAGTGCAAAGCCCTTAAAGGGGTGGTTCACCTTTAAGGTAACTTTTAGTATGCAATAGTATGGCAAATTCTAAGCAACTTTTAATTTGGTTTTACTTATTTGCCTTTTTCTTCTAAGTTCAGACTCTTTGCAGCTTTTAAATGTGGGTCAATGAGTTTACCCCAACTAAAAAGCAAATACTATGTCAGGCTACAAATGTATTGTTAGTCATTGCTACTTTTTTACATTTAGGCCTCTCCTATTCATATTCCAGTCTCTTATTTAAATCAATGTATGATTGCTAGGGGAATAATGTTACTTCTAATAGTGCCTAATTGCCAAATATAGTGTGACTTAATATCATAATTTATTTTAAAAAATCAATGTATTTGAGTGTTACAGTAGTCAATTTATCAATTTCGTCGCCGTCGCGACGAGGTTCGTCGCCGGGCGACGACGTTCGTCGCCGCGCGACGAGGTTCGTCGCGCGCCATATCAAAACTGTGTTTGCGCATGCGCGCGCGTGCGTCATGTGACGCGCGTCGTGTGCGCGCACGCGTCATGTGACGCGCGTCATGCGCGCGTCAAAAATGGGCGTCGCCACTATAAATAGCCCCGCCCGTGCTTACATTTTTAGGAGTGCAGTTTGAAAATGGCAGGACCTGGCATGATGAATCGAGACCAGCTGCGGTACTTCGTCAGGTACCTGCACCAGGAGGGATACGACAATATCCCTCCTGGAGTGAGAGGAATCCAGGCGCTCCGGAGGAGCATAATGGAACGGCTGAGGCGCAGGCTGCGGAGGGAGTACCGCCTGCGCTTAAGTCTGAGGGAGCTCCAGAGGATCTGGAGCGATCTCAAAAGACGCCACAGCGCATTTGTTGATGAGCTGCGCGTGGAAGTGGAAGGTAGAGTTATTTAAAAAGAAAACATCTTATAATGATTTGCTATTTTACAGCAAAAATGTATTTAAGTGAATACTGTAATTAGGATTGGAACAGTTGACTTTGACTGACTGACATAATTGCAGACAAGTTAGATAACAAGTAAATGAGCTGTCAAATGGAGATTATTTAAACAGATTATAATAGATTTATTTAAATGCAATACATGAGTTTCCCTTCTTAACTACAATAAAGCCACTTGATTCCTATTTATTTTGGTATTTTGGAGCAAATGTGTATTTGTTTAGGCCTGTGACAAGGCTAATAAGAATTTTACTTCACTTAAAGGTAGATTTATTTAAACGTAATAAATAGGTTTCCCTTCTTAACTACAATAAAGCCACTTGATCAGGCTCGGATCTGTGGAAAGGTCACCAAGGCCCGGGCCTAGGGCTGGAAGATTTTAGGGTGGCGGCATGCTGTCCAACCACACCCATATTGGTTCAGAAACACTGGGGATGCACAGGAGATACAATAGTTTCCCATGCAGCAATCCCCATTGCTCCTGTCCAGATGATAAAAATTTGCCCGAATAAAGGGGAGGGGACAGGGGCGACGAATGGCAGTGGGCCTAGGGGTGCCTACTATGTAAATCTTGCACTGCACTTGATTCCTATTTATTTTGGTATTTTGGAGCAAATGTGTATTTGTTTAGGCCTGTGACAAGGCTAATAAGAATTTTACTTCACTTAAAGGTAGATTTATTTAAACGTAATAAATAGGTTTCCCTTCTTAACTACAATAAAGCCACTTGATCAGGCTCGGATCTGTGAAAAAGGCCACCAAGGCCCGGGCCTAGGGCTGGAAGATTTTAGGGTGGCGGCATGCTGTCCAACCACACCCATATTGGTTCAGAAACACTGGGGATGCACAGGAGATACAATAGTTTCCCATGCAGCAATCCCCATTGCTCCTGTCCAGATGATAAAAATTTTCCCGAATAAAGGGGAGGGGACAGGGGCGACGAATGGCAGTGGGCCTAGGGATGCCTACTATGTAAATCTTGCCCTGCACTTGATTCCTATTTATTTTGGTATTTTGGAGCAAATGTGTATTTGTTTAGGCCTGTGACAAGGCTAATAAGAATTTTACTTCACATAAAGGTAGATTTATTTAAACGGAAAAAATAGGTTTCCCTTCTTAACTACAATAAAGTTAATTTTCCTGTAGTTACAACATGACACCTTATCCTGTATAATTTATACTGTACAAATGCAATTGCTGTGTTACTCAAACTGAAATTTATTCATTGCCAGCTGAATGGATCCAAGATGATCCTGATGATGGGGAAATACCACCACCACCTGACCAGGCAGCACCGCCTGCACCTGATGAGGCAGCACCGCCTCCACCTGATGAGGCAGCACCGCCTCCACCTGATGAGGCAGCACCGCCTCCACCACCTGTCCAGGCGGCACCACCACCTCACCAGGCGGCACCACCACCTCACCAGGCGGCACCACCACCTCACCAGGCGGCACCACCAGCGGACGACCAGGGGCTCAGTGTAGGCACTCAGACCGAGCATGCCTACTACGACCAGACTGAGCTCCTGGTCACCCTAGTCCACCAAGTAAATGCCATGCGGCAGGAGCTGGGAGAGATTAGGGACATTGTTGACAACCTGCAGAGGGTTGTTGCTCCTCCTCCTCCTCCTCCACTTTAATTTATTTATTGTTTTTTGCAGCACCAGTTGTGCTATATGTTGTAAATTAAAAATTTTTTTTATATCGCTATATTTTGAGTTCATTTTTCATTTGACTAAACTAATACTCACATGGTACTTGGAATTGTTTGGATTCTAATAACACAACGATGACTATTCTTAATCGGAGTCATTAAAATTACATTACATAGTATTTCAGAATCATTACAATTACATGATGTAAATATAAGGTTCATTCACATAAACATATGGTTTATTCATTTTTATCTGAGATACAAAGCATCCAGATACTATCTGTTCAGATTTATTAGTTGTACTTGTGTTAGTAATCTACTATTAGATATATGAAGTACAGATGGTACTTTTTGGTTAAACAGAGATATAGAGTAGTAGTAGATACCATTACCAGTTGACCAGAGGTAATGTGAAAAAAATCCACAAACGTTAAAAGTTTAAGAAACTTGCAAAATGGGAGCCATTTTTTCAAGATAGGAGTCCTCTAACAATGCAGGGCATGTGTGTAGCAGTATACTAAGTGAAACACGCATGTGTATTGGTCTTCCCATGGAGTCCAATCCAATTCAGCACATTCAGACACAAAGCAAAAGATACCATGTTCATTTATCATCACAGACTACAAAGCTTGAAACTAAGGGGAAAATTTTTATTTGTAGGCCCAAAGATGAAAAAAGGTTATACAAACAAAACACCCATAGAAGATGGGCTTCATCAAATTGCACTGCGCGTCAAAAATAACGTCGCGCGTTAAAACACATACTCGCGTCCGCGACAAAATATTTTGACGCGCGACAAAATCGGGCCGCGCGACTCGTTTCGCGAATTTTTCGCCGTTTCGCGAATTTCGCTGGAAATTCGCGAATTATTCGGCGAAGCGAAACGCGACAGATTCGCCCATCACTAGAGGTGATTTTTGGAAATGTCCCCAAAATCACCAAATTTAGAAATGGTTTGCGGCTTGGTACTTTGGAGTACAAAGACATCCATACCCGATTTGGATTCGCAGGAATGTGTACTTTCCGAAAATATATGGTTTTATGGGGTGAACTTACTTTTTTCTACCTTTGCCCCCCCCAAAAACAATGTAAATGTGTTGATTTTGCAGTACCTGAAATGACAGACCATATGGGGGTCTTTCTTTTGGGGCCCCTGTATGCCACGTGCTTGGGTACACCTATACATATTGGGCATCAAACTGTTCAGGGGACCCTATGCTTTCATATTTGGGGTGATTTCTCTTGATACCTAAAAGTATGTGGGTAATACGATGCTGCAGGGTAGATATTTTGAAGTAATTTTTGGAAATGTCCCCAAAATCCCCAAATTTAGGAATGGTTTGCGGCTTGGTTCTTTGGAGTACAAAGACATGCATACCCAATTTAGATCCGTGGGAATGTGTACTTTCCGAAAATATATGGTTTTCTGGGGTGAACTTACTTTTTTCTACATTTGCCCCCCTCAAAACAATGTAAATGTGTTGATTTTGCAGTACCTGAAATGACAGACCATATGGGGGTCTTCGTTTTGGGTCCCCTATACGCCACGTGCTTGGGTACACCTATACATATTGGGCATCAAACTGTTCAGAGGACCCCAGGCTTTCATATTTGGGGTGATTTGTCTTGATACCTAAAAGTATGTGGGTAATACGATGCTGCAGGGTCGAAATTTTGAAGTCATTTTTGGAAATGTCCCCAAAATCACCAAATTTAGGAATGGTTTGCGGCTTGGTACTTTGGAGTACAAAGACATGCATACCCAATTTAGATCCATGGGAATGTGTAGTTTCCGAAAATATATGGTTTTCTGGGGTGAACTTACTTTTTTCTACATTTGCCCCCCTCAAAACAATGTAAATGTGTTGATTTTGCAGTACCTGAAATGACAGACCATATGGGGGTCTTAGTTTTGGGGCCCCTATACGCCACGTGCTTGGGTACACCTATACATATTGGGCATCAAACTGTTCAGAGGACCCCAGGCTTTCATATTTGGGGTGATTTGTCTTGATACCTAAAAGTATGTGGGTAATACGATGCTGCAGGGTCGAAATTTTGAAGTCATTTTTGGAAATGTCCCCAAAATCACCAAATTTAGGAATGGTTTGCGGCTTGGTACTTTGGAGTACAAAGACATGCATACCCAATTTAGATCTGTGGGAATGTGTACTTTCCGAAAATATATGGTTTTCTGGGGTGAACTTACTTTTTTTCTACATTTGCCCCACTCAAAACAATGTAAATGTGTTGATTTTGCAGTACCTGAAATGACAGACCATATGGGGGTCTTCGTTTTGGGGCCCCTATACGCCATGTGCTTGGGTACACCTATACATATTGAGCATCAAACTGTTCAGAGGACCCCAGGCTTTCATATTTGGGGTGATTTGTCTTTATACCTAAAAGTATGTGGGTAATACGATGCTGCAGGGTCGAAATTTTGAAGTCATTTTTGGAAATGTCCCCAAAATCACCAAATTTAGGAATGGTTTGCGGCTAGGTACTTTGTAGTAGAAAGACATGCATACCCAATTTAGATTCGTGGGAATGTGTACTTTCCGAAAATATATGGTTTTCTGGGGTGAACTTACTTTTTTCTACCTTTGCCCCCCCCCCAAAACGATGTAAATGTGTTGATTTTGCAGTACCTGAAATGACAGAACATACAAGGGGGGTCTTCATTTTAGGGCCCCTATATGCCACATGCTTGGGTACACCTATACATATTGGGCATCAAACTGTTCAGAGGACCCTAGGCTTTCATATTTGGGGTGATTTGTCTTGATACCTAAAAGTATGTGGGTAATACGATGCTGCAGAGTAGATATTTTGAGGTGATTTTTGGAAATGTCACCAAAATCACCAAATTTAGGAATGATTTGCGGCTTGGTACTTTGTAGTAGAAAGACATGCATACCCAATTTGGATTCGTTGGAATGTGTACTTTCCGAAAATATATGGTTTTCTGGGGTGAACTTACTGTTTTCTACTTTTGCCCCCCCAAAACAATGTAAATGTGTTGATTTTGCAGTACCTGAAATGTCAGACTATATGGGGGTCTTCCTTTTAGGGCCTCTATATGCCACATGCTTGGGTACACCTGTACATATTGGGCATCAAACTGTTCAGAGGACCCTAGGCTTTCATATTTGGGGTGATTTGTCTTGATACCTAAAAGTATGTGGGTAATACGATGCTGCAGAGTAGATATTTTGAGGTGATTTTTGGAAATGTCACCTAAATCACCAAATTTAGGAATGATTTGCGGCTTGGTACTTTGGCGTAGAAAGACATGCATACCCAATTTGGATTAGTTGGAATGTGTACTTTCCGAAAATATATGGTTTTCTGGGGTGAACTTACTGTTTTCTACTTTTGCCCCCCCCCTAACGATGTAAATGTGTTGATTTTGCAGTACCTGAAATGACAGACTATATGGGGGTCTTCCTTTTGGGGCCCCTGTATGCCACGTGCTTGGGTACACCTATACATATTGGGCATCAAACTGGTCAGAGGACCCTAGGTTTTCATATTTGGGGTGATTTCTCTTGATACCTAAAAGTATGTGGGTAATACGATGCTGCAGGGTAGATATTTTGAGGTGATTTTTGGAAATGTCACCTAAATCACCAAATTTAGGAATGATTTGCGGCTTGGTACTTTGGCGTAGAAAGACATGCATACCCAATTTGAATTCGTGGGAATGTGTACTTTCCGAAAATATATGGTTTTCTGGGGTGAACTTACTGTTTTCTACTTTTGCCCCCCCAAAACAATGTAAATGTGTTGATTTTGCAGTACCTGAAATGTCAGACTATATGGGGGTCTTCCTTTTAGGGCCTCTATATGCCACATGCTTGGGTACTCCTATACATATTGGGCATCAAACTGTTCAGAGGACCCTAGGCTTTCATATTTGGGGTGATTTGTCTTGATACCTAAAAGTATGTGGGTAATACGATGCTGCAGAGTAGATATTTTGAGGTGATTTTTGGAAATGTCACCTAAATCAACAAATTTAGGAATGATTTGCGGCTTGGTACTTTGGCGTAGAAAGACATGCATACCCAATTTGGATTTGTTGGAATGTGTACTTTCCAAAAATATATGGTTTTCTGGGGTGAACTTACTGTTTTCTACTTTTGCCCCCCCAAAACGATGTAAATGTGTTGATTTTGCAGTACCTGAAATGACAGACTATATGGGGGTCTTCCTTTTGGGGCCCCTGTATGCCACGTGCTTGGGTACACCTATACATATCGGGCATCAAACTGTTCAGAGGACCCTAGGCTTTCATATTTGGGGTGATTTCTCTGGATACCTAAAAGTATGTGGGTAATACGATGCTGCAGGGTAGATATTTTGAGGTGATTTTTGGAAATGTCACCTAAATCACCAAATTTAGGAATGATTTGCGGCTTGGTACTTTGGCGTAGAAAGACATGCATACCCAATTTGGATTCGTTGGAATGTGTACTTTCCGAAAATATATGGTTTTCTGGTGTGAACTTACTGTTTTCTACTTTTGCCCCCCCCAAAACAATGTAAATGTGTTGATTTTGCAGTACCTGAAATGACAGACTATATGGGGGTCTTCCTTTTGGGGCCCCTGTATGCCACGTGCTTGGTTACACCTATACATATCGGGCATCAAACTGTTCAGAGGACCCTAGGCTTTCATATTTGGGATGATTTGTCTTGATACCTAAAAGTATGTGGGTAATACGATGCTGCAGGGTAGATATTTTGAGGTGATTTTTGGAAATGTCACCTAAAGCACCAAATTTAGGAATGATTTGCGGCTTGGTACTTTGGCGTAGAAAGACATGCATACCCAATTTGGATTCGTTGGAATGTGTACTTTCCGAAAATATATGGTTTTCTGGGGTGAACTTACTGTTTTCTACTTTTGCCCCCCCCCAACGATGTAAATGTGTTGATTTTGCAGTACCTGAAATGACAGACTATATGGGGGTCTTCCTTTTGGGGCCCCTGTATGCCACGTGCTTGGGTACACCTATACATATTGGGCATCAAACTGTTCAGAGTACCCTAGGCTTTCATATTTGGGGTGATTTCTCTTGATACCTAAAAGTATGTGGGTAATACGATGCTGCAGGGTAGATATTTTGAGGTGATTTTTGGAAATGTCACCTAAATCACCAAATTTAGGAATGATTTGCGGCTTGGTACTTTGGCGTAGAAAGACATGCATACCCAATTTGAATTCGTGGGAATGTGTACTTTCCGAAAATATATGGTTTTCTGGGGTGAACTTACTGTTTTCTACTTTTGCCCCCCCAAAACAATGTAAATGTGTTGATTTTGCAGTACCTGAAATGTCAGACTATATGGGGGTCTTCCTTTTAGGGCCTCTATATGCCACATGCTTGGGTACACCTGTACATATTGGGCATCAAACTGTTCAGAGGACCCTAGGCTTTCATATTTGGGGTGATTTGTCTTGATACCTAAAAGTATGTGGGTAATACGATGCTGCAGAGTAGATATTTTGAGGTGATTTTTGGAAATGTCACCTAAATCACCAAATTTAGGAATGATTTGCGGCTTGGTACTTTGGCGTAGAAAGACATGCATACCCAATTTGGATTCGTTGGAATGTGTACTTTCCGAAAATATATGGTTTTCTGGGGTGAACTTACTGTTTTCTACTTTTGCCCCCCCCCAAAACAATGTAAATGTGTTGATTTTGCAGTACCTGAAATGACAGACTATATGGGGGTCTTCCTTTTGGGGCCCCTGTATGCCACGTGCTTGGGTACACCTATACATATCGGGCATCAAACTGTTCAGAGGACCCTAGGCTTTCATATTTGGTGTGATTTCTCTTGATACCTAAAAGTATGTGGGTAATACGATGCTGCAGGGTAGATATTTTGAGGTGATTTTTGGAAATGTCACCAAAATCACCAAATTTAGGAATGATTTGCGGCTTGGTACTTTGGCGTAGAAAGACATGCATACCCAATTTGGATTCAGGGGAATGTATACTTTCCGAAAATATATGGTTTTCTGGGGTGAACTTACTGTTTTCTACTTTTGCCCCCCCCCCAAAACGATGTAAATGTGTTGATTTTGCAGTACCTCAAATGACAGACCATATGGGAGTCTTCCTTTTGGGGCCCCTATATGCCACGTGCTTGGGTACACCTATATATATTCGGCATCAAACTGTTCAGAGGACCCTAGGCTTTCATATTTGGGGTGATTTCTCTTGATACCTAAAAGTATGTGGGAAATATGATGCTGCAGGTTAGACATTTTTAAGTGATTTTTGGAAATGTCACCAAAATTACCAAATTTAGGAATGATTTGCGGCTTGCTACTTTGGAGTACAAAGACATGCATACCCAATTTAGATTCGTGGCAATGTGTACTTTCCGAAAATATATGGTTTTATGGGGTGAACTTACTGTTTTCTACTTTTGCCCCCCCCAAAACGATGTAAATGTGTTGATTTTGCAGTACCTGAAATGACAGACTATATGGGGGTCTTCCTTTTGGGGCCCCTGTATGCCACGTGCTTGGGTACACCTATACATATCAGGCATCAAACTGTTCAGAGGACCCTAGGATTTCATATTTGGGGTGATTTTTCTTGATACCTAAAAGTATGTGGGTAATACGATGCTGCAGGGTAGAAATTTTTAGGTGATTTTTGGAAATGTCGCCAAAATCACCAAATTTAGGAATGGTTTGCCGCTTGGTACTTTGGTGTAGAAAGACATGCATACCCAAATTGGATTCAGGGGAATGTGTACTTTCCGAAAATATATGGTTTTCTGGGGTGAACGTACTTTTTTCTACCTTTGCCGCCCCCCAAAACGATGTAAATGTGTTGATTTTGCAGTATCTGAAATGACAGAACAAACGGGGGGTCTTCCTTTTGGGGCCTCCTATGCCACGTGCTTGGGTACATCTATTCATATTGGGCATCAAACTGTTCAGTGGACCCAGGATTTTATATTTGGGGTGTTTTACATTGATACCTAATGATGTGTGGGAGATATGTTGCTGTAGAGTGGAAGCTTTGAGGTCATTTTTCAAAAAATTCACCAATTTCTATAAAACATTATAACTTTAGGAAACAATTGCAACTTAGTGGTTTGGAGTACAAAGATATTTCTACCCATTTTTGATTCACCAGAATCTGTTCTTTCTAGTAATGGGTAGTTTTCTAGGGTAAACCTACTGTTAGCGGAATGTTTGGCCTTGAAATCAAAAGTATGCCGTTTGGGGAGTGTTGCTTTGGAAATTTGGTTGTGTACTGCTTGTAGATTTTGAGCTATACAAGTGAGAAATCTCCATAAAACTATATATATTTGGTATTGTCGCGTTCAGGAGACATAGACCTTTCTAAATCGGCTGTGTTCTCGTACATAAAATGAATGATGTTTCTGATATATGTGATTGTTCTTCGTGCAACATGATTTTTTTCATTTTATTTGACACTTAGAATCCAATATTTTTTTAGAGAAGTAGAATTACACCAAAATTCTTGCATATTGTGAAAGTTCAGGTTGTCCTGAAAAAAACAATATATTGTTTTCCTGGGTTAACTAAAAGACCACCCCAGGAAAGGCCCTTAAAGTGAAAGAGTGCAAAATATCTAAAAACTGCTTGGCAGTAGATGTTCGCATCTAGGACAAAACGGCTGGCAGGGAAAGGGTTAAATTAAATTCCAAGTCAGAGACCTGCACAACAATAAATATTTCAGAATTCAAAAAATTAAGCAATTTATCTTACAATGGTCTTTGCTACAACATCGTGAAGGTAAACAATCCCTTTAAAAGTTACAGTCACTTTCCTGTTACTCCAAACTGGTGCTCTTGTTAGCAGAAAACTGCACTGGCCCAGGGTATTTACTGTATTGCAAGTACAGGTATAGGACCTGGGGTTTAGTGGATAACAGATCTTTCCTTATGTCTAGTAAAAAATCATTTAAACATTAAATTAACCTAATAGGCTTGTTTTGCCTTTGTTAGGGAATAATCCAAAGACCGGAGATCACCGAGGTAAAAGGAATAATCCAAGTTTATTATTTATATAATAAACATACACGAGCTCCGTGGGTTCTGATACACAAGTAGGTCAGAACTGAGAAACAAAAGATTGACCACACATTATATACCCTTCAGGAGAGGAACTTCAATGGGAAAAGGCCTCTCTAGGGAGAAAAGGGAGTATTGCCAAGTATCTATCATAGTGTCTCAGTGTACAATTATCTAGTGTTAGCTAGCTATGTGAACGAGAAGGGAGTAACATAGTGGGAGAGCTTCAAGGCCAGGGCACCTTGTTACTGAGAACAAAAACATAACAGTAATACGAACCTTCTCACAGATGTTACACATAACCTTGAACAGTTTCTAGAAGGGCCTCATGGGCACTTAGAAACTGTTCACTCCATTAAGGGGGGCCAAGCAAGGCCTGCAAGACTTTTCCTTCCACACCTTCAATAAGGATGACTTCTATCTTAGTTGGGATCAAGTACAAGGTACTGTTGTATTATTTTTAAAAACTTGAATGATGTGTTTAAAATGGAATCTATGGGAGGTGGCCGTCCCTTAATTATAAGCTTTCTGGATAACGGATCCCTTACCTGTACCACAAATGATCTTCTGCTTCTTCCTTCTTAGCACATGGTACAGTAAAATAGAGCTGACTTTTTCCCTCAACAGCGCATACGGTGGCCCAGGGCAATAGCAATTCGAAGTGGAAGATTATCTCTCTGTGGTACTGCCCCGTGGTTGGTGCTGTTTTTTGCTAATACAAACAAAGGCCGGGGGTATCAACTGTTAACATTTGGCACCCCTCATTATTTTAAAATTTCTTATTCCTTTATGGTGCAATAAAGAGAAGGAATAGCACAGAAGGAATAACTTTCTTTATCCTTTAATGAGATTAAGGGCACACAGAGTTAATAAAATTGGAAAGCATTCTTCAGTAAGTCCAGAAAATAAAAAAATTGCAAAAAGAAATTGCATTTCATGTTTAATTTGAAAAGGACTTTTATTATACAGCTTTTTATGTCCACTGACAGGTAGGGATATAGCGAACTGCCGTTAATGTGTTCGCGAACACCGTTCGCGAACACCGGCAAAAAAGCGAACAGTTCGCGAACAGTTCGCGAACTTCGAACGCTCGATAAAATCGTTCGATCGAACGATCGAAGGATTTTATTCGTACGATCGAAGGATTTTCGTTCGAATCGAACGATCGAAGCTATTCGATCGAATGATTTTAATTCAATCGAATGCTTATAATCGTTCGAACGAATGGAAATCGTTCGATTTTAGCGATCGAATGGTCGAATGGTCGAATGGTCGAACGAAATTTTACTTCGAATCGAACGCGAACACCAATTGGCGAACGTCGCGCGACGTTCGCGAACATTCGGCGGACGCGAACAGTCGAAGTTCGCGCGAACTAGTTCGCCGGCGAACAGTTCGCTACATCCCTACTGACAGGTCCACTTTAATTACACAAGAAAAAGTTACATGAGTAGAAGAAACTAGAAGACTGAATAAATGGCATTCAGCTATAGAGTGATGTGCTGGGCTACAACATTGTAAAAATAGTATAGCAGATATCAAGTGCATTCGGTTACCTGCCCTCTTAATCACAGAGATTCTTATTCATTAACATAGCCCAGTTAAGTACGAGCCTGGATAAGCTTTGTGGTAATTGGGTGATCTGAAACTTCTTGTTGTCAACTAAAACTTGTGAAACTTATGATGCTTTATTTTATTTTTACATATGATTTATTATTGGATTCATCTTTTTGTAAAAGCTTAATGTGATTCATGGAAACCAGTCCACTTCATGAATGGTCTCTGCAGGTCATCGCTTGTGTAGTGTGTCCTTTTACAGCTATATACTAAAGACTATATTCTACAAGGCCTTTAACCCTCAAGACGGTGAATTTAACGCTTGAAAAGCACTTGTGCAAGCAATGCCGAAATGCCTTTTTAAATATTGAATAGCAAGTTACCATAAATGTAATAGAGTGTCATTGGACCCTGGTTTTTAACCTTCTGAACCACTAACTTTGTGGATGGAAAGGCATTCATTTCAAGTCATATTAAATTAGTTTCGAAAAATCAGTTTCTCCATCAGTAAATGCTTTTCACATTTTAAAAAGACTTGTGGTTAATCAGTGGCTTTTTGGTAGTGAAGTATACAGTGTTTACCATTGGCAAATATCAATTGCTCTGCCCATGCCGTCTGCCGCTGATTTTAATGAAAACCACTTGAGTTTTACTTTATATCTGTGAATTTTTTAAAACTCCCATAAACTCCCATAAATGTGAAAATCGACTGGTCAAAATTTATTAATAAAATCAAATTTTTTTATACTCGGATGAATTTAAAGAACCCACAAATTCGAACCAAATTCGATTCGAATTCAATCAAACTCGATTTGAGATTTTTCTCTCTGAAAAAAAAAACTAGGATGTCAGGAAGGCTGCAAACATCTCCAAATTGATCCCTGCACCTCTCCCATTGACTTAAACAGTAATTGGACAGTGAATAGTCACATTTGAATTCTTAAAGGCCCAGAGTGTGATAAATATCTAATTTTTTTTAAAAAAACCTCAAATCGAATTTGTATAACTCCCTAGTCAAATTTGACAGTTTTGACCATAATTTTTTTTTTGAAATTTAGAATTTTCAATTTGACCCTTGATAAATCTGCCCCTAAGTGATAACTGTTAGATATTCATGTTTAATCTAGGAAATAAATTAAGAGGCTGACTTTCCAGCATGCCCAGTTGCCGCTGCTATCAGTATGAGAAGAGTTTTTTAAAGTTTGAACTTGACCAACTTTTGTCTATTTTCAACTTACCTGCAAAGTGGCTTTTCTCTTGTGTAAAACGCGGCAGGAAGGAAAATAAAGCTGATTGAATCTGCCAGCTAGCTTAAAAAATGTACTGTATGCTCTGCTACATTCTTTGTTTTTCTGTAGTCAGATATAAACCTTTATATGTATATCTGAGAATATTGCAAAGTATCACTTTCATTTATAGCAGGAAGATACTTTAGAAATATAGAATGTACAATGTAATGGTACATAAGATTTAAACAACATATTTAGTTGGCTAATTCCGGTATTAATGCTATAATAAAACTTGCTCTTGTATGAGCACATAAAACATTACCAAATAACCCGATAAGTAGGTAATTGGTTTCCATACTTGAACTGACAGCTAGTATAGTTTTTATAATTGCTCAGCCTCCTGAACCCAGGAAAGCTTTTTCACCCTGAAATAATTATGTTCCGTGTGTTGCAGTTGGAAAAAACCCCCTCCAAAATTGCAATTTGTATTTATTAAGCATTTACTATGTGCAGGCAAAGCTGTCATTGGCTATGCATATTCTACTGTGTCTCTGGGGAATGACAGTAAAGCCACATCCACACCATTTTTTTTTGTGAACTTATATTTTTATTTTTGGTTAAAAAAAGGTGATAAACATTGCAAATAGAACATCAAGAATTATTGGTTATGTGCTACAGAATAATTAAAAAAAAATCTATATGTCATGTTTTAATAATCTTTCCGTAATAATCGTTCCTATTCTTGCTTTATTACAACATTCAAATAAGTACATGGCTGTTAGGGCAGCTTAATTTAGCAACCACTGCCGTTGAATTATCCCAATATGAAATGTTGCCATTTTAAGCACTACAATCTATGCCACTTTCTCAAATGAGCCACCACGACCACACACAAATCAAGAGCAAACCTAGTTACATCAGCCAATCAATGGACCGGAAATTGTATTTTACACTTCACAAAATAGCGGCTCAAGGTTAGATAGATACAAAAGTAAATAATACATTTATACAGTATTTATAAGTCATTATGATGGATACATTTTCTTTTCAAATATATGGATACCCTTAAAGATAGCAACATAGTGAAAAATATTAATAAATACTAATCAAAGATAGAAATGTATCCACATTAGTGAGTTTTTCATAAAACACTTCTGGTTTTCTAGTCTATATTGCTGGCTATAGGCAGGACCAGGAGATTGTTGGGACTTGAGATATTAAAGGAAAACTATACCCCCAAACAATGTAGGTCTCTATTAAAAGATTCTGAGTAAAACAGCTCATGTGCAAAACCCTGCTTCATGTAAACTACTTTTTTAGTAGTATGTGCCATTGGGTAATCATAAATAGAAAATTGCCATTTTAAAAAATAAGGGCCGCCCCCTGAGATCGTAAGATTCACTGTGCACACAAACAAACCACATGTAACGTCACATGAGCCAATTAACAGACAGAGTTCTGCCTTTTGCTTCCTCACTTCTTCCTGTTACAGTTAGTGTTGTAGTATTTCTGGTCAGGTGATCTCTGAGGCAGCACAGATAGAGTCACGAAATGGTGGTTCAAGGCAAGAGATGTAAAAGGGCAATATTTATGTAAATATATATTCCAGTTTGGTAAGATTCTTTAATATGTCATTCAATTTGATATAAACTATCTGTTGCTTAAGTATTCATTTTGGGGGTATAGTTTTCCTTTAATAGTGGAAAGAGTTGCTAAAACTGTGTCTGGAAGCAGCATTTATTATGGTAACTTCTATGACATCCAAAGGGTTTCCCTGGTGACATGACTAGGTCATGTTTTGATCTATGGGTACTGAACCTTACTCACAGCTAGCAGAACTCCTGCACTTAGCAGTGTAAATAAGATAGAAGCACCCAAGCCCATGTAGGACCCTGAGTGTTATACACTGAAAAGGTATGTAGTTGGCATCTGGTGGGACTTTTGAGCTGTTGTACAAATTTCAGATAAACCCTGAAAAACATTGAGGGGCCTATTTACTTAGCTCGAGTGAAGGAATAGAGGAAAAAAAACTTCGAATTTCGAATGTTTTTTTTGGCTACTTCAACCATCGAATGGGCTACTTCGCCCTTCGACTACGACTTTGAATCGAACGATTCGAACTAAAAATTGTTCGACTATTCGACCATTCGGTAGTCGAAGTACTGTTTCTTTAAAAAAAACTTTGACCCCCTAGTTCGCCACCTAAAACCCATCGAAGTCAATGTTAGCCTATGGGGAAGGTCCCCATAGGCTTTGCTATTTTTCTTTGGTCGACGAAAAATCGTTCGATCGATGGATTTTTCGTTCGATCGAACGAATTGCGGTAAATCCTTCAACTTCGATATCCGAAGTCGAAGGATTTCAATTCGGCAGTCGAATATCGAGGGTAAATTATTAAATGTTTCTACCAAATGAGTAATTACTAAATCGAGTAATTTTACAAGTCATTTCCCTATTGTAAAAAACCCATTATTTGCTGCAGATCAGACCTCATTTTCTCCAGTCACAAGGGATTGTGTTGCGTCACTTTCAGGGCCGAGGATTGAAAATTATTTTGTTACTTTCTTATACTGACCTTGCTTGTACAGTATTTGTGTAGAATAAAAATATTGAGCTGAAGGTGCCTCTTTTCAAATTAAAACAAACCTAATATATAGAACCTTGATTTGTGACCAGTTTAAAAGACAGACCTGTTTCCATTTCCATTTCCTCTCCTTGTTTAATAGTGTCTCAAACTGCTCATCAAATTCTAGGTGAGACCTAATCTGTCATGTTTTTACAAGAAGATTGCAATTTGTCAGTGATTGAAGTCTTCTAATGCAAGTCCTGCTAAGACCACACAAAGGGGCAGATTTATCAAAGGTCGAGGTGCATTTTTGAATGTATTTTTTGTGTACTTCGACTAGGGAATAGTCCAAATTCGATTTGAATTGGAAAAAAATTAGAGAATTCAGATATCAAAATTTATCATGTAGGGGCACATTTACTTATGGTCGAATATCGAGGGTTAATTAACCCGTTCGATTGAAAGGATTTTAATCCATCGATCAAACGATTTTTCTTCGACCAAAAAAACATTAGAAAGCCTATGGGGACCTTAAAGGTTCTTAAAAGAGGCCATTTTATTTGGGCTAGGGTATCAGGTAGGCTTAAAATCCCCTTTAAATGTATTCTCTTTGTGTCATTGTTAAGGTCGTTTTGATAAGGGTTAAGACTAGAGTCAACATCTAGCTAATCAGACTAAAAGTTCTGCAATCAAGAAGGCTATTAGTATAATTGTTGCTCAAGTGTTAAAACGACCAACTGCAAAATGTGTGAAACTCTACCTATCAGAGACACAAATGTCTTTCATCATTTATTCATTTTTCTGAACCATTAAATACACCTTTATAGTCAATTCATTCCATCTTCTGCTAAATGGGCTGTATTAACCATATGTAGAGAGCACACTGTAATATGGAAATTTTATTCAGTATGGATGATATATGTAGACTAGTTAATAGGTTAATATATCTAATTGCTACTTTATAGGAACTCTAGCATCAACATATTGTTTACCTGATTCAAGGCAATAGGTACTTCTATGCTTTTTTTCTAATGGACTGAGCATGAACAACAAATTTAAAGTGCATTTTGAATTATTCTTATATTTCCCAACTGGAATTACCAATACCTTTGCTTGTAACTGTGCCCCAACAATGTTAGGACCACCTTCACCTGCTGTGACAGACTGATAAGCCAATTATTTGTTTGAGGGGTTTACGGGCAGTAGATGTTTTGTTTTAGGAGTTGCTGAAAATGTTGCTAGAAAAACATTATAGTTGTTTTTATAGGCATTGCTGTATCTGTAACCTGAATTCAAAATGTACGGTAAAACAATATGCAATAAAGGAATATTAACATTAGACAAAAACAAATGACAACTACATTTTCTTGAGTTTCTTTTATTGAACAAGTTTCTGAATTTGGGAAGAACTCATTAAAATTTATAGCACAGATTAATCAAGGGTTAAATTTCAAATTCATTTCGGTCATTTTTTTGGTCTCAAATTGAAATTGTGATTATCCAAACTCGATTCAAATTTTAAATTGGATTCAAATTTGAATTTCGAGAGAGAAAATGAGATTTTATTAATAAATGTTGATTGGTCGAATTTCTAGTTAATGGGAGTTTACGGGAGTTTTAAAAATATGAATTCAAAATTTGACCCTTGATAAATGTGCCTCATCATGTTTGGCTGCTGCTATCCACTGAGGGAGAATCACAGCCCTTAAAATTCCCTGCCTATAAACGCTTCCCATCAACTAACTATATCGGACTCTTGTTTTGACCAGGGAATGTGCACTGAAAAGTAGCACTTCCATTATACTTAAATATACTTTAACTGAGCCTTTTGAGTGGTCCCACAACCCCCCTTTTTTGACATGTTAGCTGGACCTGGGTGTTCCAGATAACAGGTCTTTTTGTAATTTGGATCTCCGTATATTTAGTCTACCAAAAAAAATCATTTCAATAAACCCAATAGTTTTTTTTGCCTCCAAAAAGGATTAATTATATCTTTGCTGGGATCAAGTACAATCTACTGTTTTATTATTACAGATATAATGGAAATCGTTTTTAAAAATTTGTATTATTTCATTAAAATGGAGTCTATAGGAGATGGTCTTCCTTTAATTCAGAGGTTCTTGGATAATGGGTTTCCGAATAACAATTCCCATACCTGTAATAGTTCATCATTTCAATGCAAATGTCTGTTGCACACCTTACTCAAACGCAAAAACTTGGTTTTTGAAAATGCAGTTACTCCCATATACATACTGCTACTTAAAGTAAAACCATGTTTCTCATCAAACAGATAAATTACAGATTATTTTGGATGTTACCTGGGCAGCTTTAGTGGAGATGAAGCATCCAGCAAAATAATTTAAACCGTGTGGATTCATTACAAGGACTGTATAATTTAAATGTTCCCATTTTACTTTGACTTAGCAAAGGCCAATGTCATGTAATGTGCCAAACCCTCTGAATGACACATGTGTGCTGGACACGAATACAAATTTATTCGCCAGGCGTGAATTTGTGGCGAATCTGCATGATTCGCCGCCAGTGAATAAATTTGCAAAATGGCTGCAAAAATTTCAGGCGTCCAAAAAAATTTCACCGGCGCCCAAAAAAAAAAAAAAGATGCAGTTTCACGAATTTTTCCCTGTTTCGTGAATTTTGCGGGAAATTCGCTAATTTTTTCCAGAAGTGATACAGCAGAAATTCGCCCCATCACTAGTGTTACATTATACAGACTTTATTTATGTGTGTATATCTAGAATTCCTTTCATAAAGAAATTTTGCCAGAAAGGAAATGGAAATACAGA
The DNA here is from genome assembly GCA_038501925.1 of Xenopus petersii. NCBI lineage: Eukaryota > Metazoa > Chordata > Amphibia > Anura > Pipidae > Xenopus > Xenopus petersii. The sequence goes on from CM076684.1 coordinate 105,174,012, forward strand.
TATGTATCTCTTATCCAGAAACCCGTTATTCGGAAAACACCAAATTACAGGAAGGCCATCTCCCAGAGACTTCATTTTAAACAAATTCAGATGTATACATTTTTTTTCCATTTCTCTGTAATAACACAGTTCCTTCTACTTGATGGTAACTAAGCTGCATCGATCCATATTGAGACACAACAATCCTATTTGGTTTATTTCATATTTAAATTATTTTTAGTAGACTGAAAATATAGCAATCCAAACTATGGAAAGACATAAAAAGTGCAAATTTTCAAGAACATGCTTTCTAAATTACTCAGCTTTGCACAGTATTGGGCATTATTTGTAGGCAAAAGAACACTTTCTATTCTGACAGTAGTATCCCTTTAGCTGTGACTGCAATTACTGATGTGTCAACACAATAATTACTTTCATTTTTTAATGTTAGGAAACCTTTTACTGAGTAAGCTTTGTAATCTAGAGACCAATTTGAAGATTGTAGTATAACAAGAAATTGATTTTTTTAGGTATGTTTGCAGTTTGGTTTACTATGGCTTGACCTTGAATGCAGGAGATGCGAAAGGCAATCTTTACCTGAATGTAGCACTGTATGGCCTTGTGCAAGTCCCTGCATTTCCATTGTGCCTGTATGTTATAGAGAAGTCATGATGAGTATCATTTAACTTTTGCATTTAATGAGTAATTAGCTGGGCCATATTTATCAAGGGTCGAATTTCGAATTAAAAAAACTTCGAAAATTCAAATTCAAAAAGACCAACCAAAATTAAGTCGAAGTTTGTTTCTCGAATAGGTCAGTTTTCCATTGAATAGGGCCTTATTCGGCCGAATTCGAACCATACGAATCAAAGGAATAGCACATTCGATCGAATTAGATTCAGCGTTTTTAGCCCAAAATTTAGATTTTTCAAAGTCCACCAATTGACTCCAGATAGGTTCTAGGAGGTCCATCATAGGCTAAAACAGCAATTCGGCAGGTTTTAGATGGCGAATGGTTCAGTCAAATTTTTAAAGAGACAGTACATAATAAATTTCGCTATTCAATTTATTAAAAATTCAAATCGAATTTGGACTACTCCCTAGTAGAAGTACACAAAAAACAGCTCGAAAATCAAATTTTTTTCATTCGAAAATTCACCTCGACCTTAAATAAATCTGCCCCTTTATATCGATGTGCTTCTTGTAAGTATCTCCCAAGAAGGTGTCCGATAATGGCCAGATTTCATTCGGTGAGAAAAAGGTTTATCACGTGAAAAGTCATGGACGAGTTTCAGTCTGTGATTTAATTCAGAGAAACATCTCACGGTTTATCATGGGAAAACTCTATTGAAGTCTATGGAAAAAACCTGGAATTGAATTAGGATAAAAGTTTTTTTTGCTCAAATTGATTTTTGAAAACTCTACATTGTCTGTGTGACAATTTCCTTATATGTACTGTATGTGTGTGATACTTTTAGGGGCAGGTTTATCAAGGATCGAATTTCGAAGGTTATAAAACCCTCGAATTCGACCCTTGAAGTAAAATCCTTCAAATTCGAATATCAAATTCGAAGGATTTTAGCGCAAAAGGTTAGCTCGAATAAAAACCGTTTGATCGAATGATAAAATTAGATCAAAAAAAATTAGAAAAGTGCTCTGGAAGGTCCCCATAGGCTAACATTGCACTTTGGTAGCTTTAATGTGGCGAAGTATGAAGTCAAAGTTTTTTTTAAAGAGACAGTACTTCGATTATCGAATGATCGAATAGTTGAACGATTTTTACTTTGAATCGTTCGAATCATTCGATTCGATCGAATTTGACCAATTTGATGGTCGAATTACCCAAAAAAATACTTTGAATACTTTTGCATTCGAACTATTCACTCGAGCTTAGTAAATCTGCCCCTTAAAGAGGGCCTTCACCCAAAAACTTTTTGCATAATAAAATACGTAATGCTAAGCTCCATTTTAATATTAGTTTTGAAGTTGTTAACTATAGTATTTGCTATTGAAAGCAGAGTATGTCTGTTTACATTCTCTGTACTCCTTGCTAAATCAATGTTGCAAGCTAACTGATAAAAGCTGATTAAAAGTCCTGGAGAAAAGAAAGGGCCAAAATACACTTCGTTTAGTTGCTTCTGCAAGACTTTATTTTTTGTGCTTTCTTAAGTACACAGTGATCAAATGATCCAGAAGCTATCTGCACCTCCTGTTATTATTTGTCCTCCCATAACAGAGTTTTTGTGGCTATACATTTGGTCCTCTGTGGAGGAAGGACAAATAAGAGGGTAAAAACCACCATAAACTTAAAATTCGAAAAAAAAAAATGACCAAAACAAAATTTATTTAAAAAAATCTAATTTTTAAAATTTGGGTGGATAGATTCAACCTGCAAACTTGAATTGAATTAGAATCAAATTCTATTCAAGTTTTTCACCAAGAATAGAAAAAAAACAATTTTTTAAATTTTAAGTCCACCAAACGATTCCAAATTGATTGTAGGAGGTCCCCCCATAGGCTAAAACACCAATTTAGCAGGTTTTAGATGGCGAATAGTCGAATTTAATGTACATGATAAATTTAAAAAAAAATTTAAATTCAAATTGAATTTGGACTATTCTCTAGTCGAATTAATCATAAATAAACTCGAAATTTGAATTTTCAATGTGACACTTGATAAATCTGCCCCAATAAATAAATATAAATATAATGATATACACTGTAAAGAAGATCAGCATGACTGGGATTATGCTTTGAAAAAAGTGAAGTGAATTTATAGCAGCATGGCTACAATAAATACATATTATTTTTCCAGCATAATCCCTGTCTTGCTGGTCTTATCTACAGCATGTACAAACGTTTACCGTGCACCTGTAAACCTATATATATATGTATAAACAGAAGAAAATGTGGGTGGCGCCAAATACTCATCTACAGTAGATCCAATATTAGTCTGTTGCTGAAGTTTGGGTGAAATTTCATCTTTAGCACTACGAATAATATAAACATAAAATAAATGTTAAATTCTTTTTATAGGCCTTTAAAGTTTAAGATCTTAATTTGATTCAGAATTAGTGACATGATTTTAAAATGAAGGTATGCAAGCACCATGCAAGTAACCTAAATACATTTTTTCTGTACTATTGGGAATATAGACCAGAGTTATCAAACATTTAAAAAGAAAAACAACCTTTCTTTTTACATGTTATCACCAGTTAAACTATTGGAAATTCTGTGATATTTATCAATCATTCATAGTATTTTTTCACAGTTCATTAATGTGAAACATATTGCAGCTCCAAATTCAGTGAACCAAGGTAAAACAAGCTGTGAATAGTTTTTCACATTGTGAAATTTTTGTTATATTTCAAATCTGTGTGAATGTCTTACAACCCCCTGAAACAGTACTCAAATATGTGTCACTCAGGAAAAACTAGGATTTCCCTGACAATTCAACTCAAGATTTAACTCTTAAAAATTTCTTTGTGGGTTTAAAGCTGTTGAAGGTTTATTTTATATTTCTTATGTGAATTATATTTTCTCCCTAACAGTGTGCAAAGCTGGTACATGACTTAAAGCTGTTATTGCTGCAAATGGTGGTAACATTTACGGTTTGAATACTTGTGCAGTAAACAAAATTTTGTTTTTATATTTTTCTTGAGATTTTCTCAAACTGACTTTTAGTTGAGTCAGAGATTTGATATATAAACATGCATGAGAGCAAATAACAGTGTAATACATAAAATGAGAGCATTATTCACGAATTGAATGCGTGGGGCCAGGGTTTTTTAAGATAAAGGATCTTTGTATAATTTTGATCTCAGTACGTTGTCTGCTAAAAATCATTTAAACATTAAATAAACCCAATTGAATTGTTTTGCCACCAATATGGATTTATGTAGCTTAGTTAACATCAAGTGCAAGGTCCTGTTTTATTACTAAAATGAAATTGTTTGCTTAAACAGACTCTATGGGAGATTGTCTTCTGTATTTTGTGGCTTTCTGGATAATGGAGCTCATACCTGTACTTTCACAGATTGACGTACATCTAACAAAAAGTCTTTGAACCCCCAAGTTGTATACTAATTTATTACTATCTTTAATTATGTCTTAATTTTTACCTATAATCTATTAGCCACTAATGCAGTAACATTTAATTATTTTATAGTTTACGAAATGCACTTGTTTTTGTGTCTAAATTCAGATAATTAAAGAACTTGTATTGACTTGCCCCATGTTTTATAACAAAAGGTCTACATAGAGCAGAAGTCAGAACTATTCCCATTTGTTGGCAAATCACCTTGAAGAAGAGTCTGGCATTTTAATGTGCAAATCAATGTAGTTAATTAAAGCTTTTGGATATTGATATAGCAGAGAAACACAACTTTGTGAGACATTGTGGCATTGTGAGTGAATGTTTCAGCTCTGTTCCTTTAAACTGTGACTTCTGAAAGCTAACCTTTTTGATTAGATTTAGAGTGCCTTGGGAGCCCCTGTAACTGCTGATTAATGAGGGTCAAAGACTGATCCTGCAGTGGTGTGCCTGCTGATTGCAGTCACATACAGTAGCAATGCAAAGTAAACCAAAGTACCTTAGTGATCACTGAAAGCTTTTATGCTCCCATCCTGCTGAGAGTCTGGTTCGACTTCACTGCTCACTGCCACATCTGCCACAAAGTCTTATATGCCAGTTTCTGATCCCTGGACCAACTGTTTGTTAAGTACCATAATACTGTCAAATGAAGCCTTAGGCAAAGTTGTTGCTGCATTCACAAGCAGAACCTTGTGTAAAGGCAAAAATATATAAAATAATGTTAAACAAACATAAATACCACTACCAGAACTTTTGGTTCTTAGTGGCTAATAAAAGGGAGGGTAGGCTCTCTGATACCTCTCTCTTGTAAACTATGCCTCCTACAGTAGAGAAATTTTTTTTGTAAAATTGATTTTATTTTCAATTATGTTCCTTTAAGCGTAAAAGGTGGCATTAGTAATTCAGAAACAACATTATGGGGCATATTTATCAGGGGTCAAATATAGGGGGTTATTTATCAAAATCCGAATTTATCTCAATATTTTCTGCTACAAACGCAGATCAAATCCGCTCGGATTTTTTATGCTTATTTATTAAGTATTACATTTTCCCTACAATTTGCTTTGCGGCAAAAAAATCCAATTTTCAAGATTTTTTTGGATTTTTCCATACAATTTTCACGTTTTTTTCAGAATTTTCACCTGAAAACCTCAAAAAAATTCGGGGTATTGTATAAAACCCAGCGCACATCAAAAAATCATTGGGACTTCTCCCATTGACTTATATGCAACCTCAACAGGTCTGAGATGCCAGATTTTCAGACTTTCCATCCTCTGGGTTTAATAAATTCTGAAAAATTTGTGATTTTTTTTTAAAGTCCGATTTTTTAAAACAAAACACACGAATGCAAAAATAACGAAAATGTTGTGATTTTTTTTTTCTATAAAATCAGATGGAGCTTTCAGCAAAGAACGTTCAGGTCCTTCCGTATATGTTTGTTGGCTTGCGCTACGACAAATGTATGTAATTCACACCCAATGCCCGATGTTATCTCTGAACGACCAGAATTTTTAAACTCATCCCATCAATTTTGCAAAATATAATGCCCGACGATCGTTCGTACACCATTAACCAACTGATAAGTTACTGATATTATTGGAACGTTCTGGAATCAGTTGTTTGAAAGTAAAAAATCTGCCCGTGTATGGCCACCTTAACAATCTTCTTTCTCCCTGGTCACAAATTGGCAGTGCTATTGCAACTTCAGAGTTATCTCCAGTAGTGGTGCTCCAACTTCAGAGAATACCTGTCACGGTCGGCACCCAACACCAGAACAAATGCCAAGCACCTGGTCTCGGCTCGTGCTTCACCTGTAGTGTGACCGCAGTTGGCCTCGAGAGAAGCCCTCAGCTACTGAGTTAACAGCACCAGGAACAAATCCTTAACGGGCAGTGAAAAACTATACAATACCCCTTTAAATATATTTGAAATTCGCGCCCTTGCGTGCTGGCGTGTGCATGTGCCTATATATATAACAGAGGCGCGCCGCTTGCGCCCTTAGTTACCAGGCGCCGGGTGAAGATGGACGCGTGGCGGGCATCCCCGCCGAGGGGGCGGCAGGCGTTCCTGCCGTACCCCCACTAGACCACCAGGGTAAGCTGTTACAATACCCCAGTAATAAGAGCTGTGTATGTATGGGGATCTTTATATTATGGTAAATGTATGGATTTCTTTTGGTCAAATGTCTATTTCTGTTGAAATTTCCCAGCCCAGCCTTAAAGTGAAAGGTTGTCTGTCCTAAGCTTTCCTGTATATGGATAGAAATTTGAAAAGTCAACTTAGCATCCAACATTTATTATATCTATTTACATTAATGCATATAAGTGGAGGTTGCCATATTGCATGCAGCAAAATTGTTGTCACATGGGCGTCCACAAATAGGGGCAAGGGGGGGGGGCACTTGCCCCCCCTGGACTTGTACTTAATAATACATTATATTCTCTTACCATATATTTGGTATATAGTTTTTTTTTGTTTTTTTTTTGTTTTCTACACTCTTGTCATTATGTTAACCCCTTTGCCAATTACCTAGAAAGTAGGATGTTGGCAGCCAAAGTAACGGAGATTTGTTGTACACATGTCTTCCTACGGTCATTAATTTAAAAAGTTGATTAATAATCACAGTTTGTCCACTCTCAGTCCACATGAACATTTTTATTTCTCTTTTATGTTATGCACAGACCGAGGTGTTTCACCAATGAGGCGAGTTGAGGCTGTCGCCTCAGGTGGCAGCACCCCACTAGGTACCAGGGGCAGCAAAAATGCTGCTCCTGGTACTTTAAGAGCAAATTTCCAGGGGGGGGGACCGCATCTGCTGCCTCAGGCGACGGAGGGGCCAGGATCGCCCCTGTGCACAGAATAGCAAGCTGACTATTTTATCTGATGGACTGACTTGCCTTGCTAAAGGTACATGCCAATGGTACTGCTTTGACTACTAAAGAAAGCTGTATTAGCGCAAAATAATGTGTGTGTTGGTATAATGCTGGCTAGGGGGTCCTAACAAAATGGTCCCAACTGGGCCCCGCATTTGATAAGAACGGCCCTGGATTTACCTATTTTATGCAGCTTTTTCATTGGTCTTTATTATTAAATCTGTATGCTTTTTTAATGACCAATCTGCTTATTCTGCCTATTCTCAGCCTCCAATCAGTGGTTCACTGATCTGAACATAAAAAAAACGTACTTTTCCGTTTTTTGATTGTTTACATTTCTATTCAGACCCCTCCTATCGTTCTTTCTTTCTGACTGTAGTATTTCCTTTAATTTCATTTTCTTTCTGCAAACATGTCTCCACTGTACATGCTCCTGAGTGTGTGTGTGTGTGTTAGAAATTGGCATCTAATAAACAGGTGCTGATTTATGGAGGCTCTCTGATTTCCACTCTTTCAGCGATGTACTTAATTGATTATATGTATCATGATTACTATATCTAATAATGGGATTAGTAATTTATAGAAAGAGAATACGATTTATTTTAGACCAGAAGAGACAAAGCCGAATGATTCACAGACTAATTATCTGATTTCAGATCGGGTAGAATATTTGGTTCTATATAAAGCACAAGGTGAAGAGGAGGGAGGTAGGAATGATTGAAAATGCAAAGTGACTGATTATAAGCATGTTTTTGTAAATCTTTTTTATAATAGGGAGAGTTGCTGCTACTCATAGGCCAGTGCTAATACAAACATATTTGTTAATGTTTTTACTCATTTTAAAGGGGGGTTGTTCATCCCTGTCCTGCTTGTTATAGCAGATCCAGTGGTATATTTGAGGCTGCCTCTGGTTGTCTTGTTAAGCTCCAGTTGCTGAAGAGGGTTTAGAAATGGATGCCTGCAGTCCGACAGGGCAGGACAATGACAGCAGGGAGCTGGTACACTGGGGTGATATCACCAGTGAAGAACATCAAGACCCATCACATATTTCAATATGCTACAGGGGATACTTTGCCAGCCCAAACACACTTACTTGCATAACATTAGTATGTATGTATGTATGTATTTGTATTGGGCTTTTTGTACACACAGCACTGTACATTATTACAACACGACAATATTACAGATTGGGAGGACAACAATTGCAATAAAACATAAATATAAACATTTACAAGGAAAACACTGTGGTCTATGTGATGCATTTCCTTTCTGAGCCAATGGAGTCTTTAGCAGTTTGGTGACAATTATAACATCAAGAAAAAGAGGCTCTTTTGGTTAGTATAAGTATATATTATTTCTTATAGATATACTGTAAGTAGAATATGGGTGTCATTTCCATTATGTATACTAAACTCAAGGAGCTGTGTTGTCATTTATTGTAGTGAAAACTGGTATAGATTTCACTGTTAAGCAACACTATAGCAATTAGCTTTAGAGTTCTGACTATGGGGTATATTTATCAAAAAGTGAAGTTAAAAAATCACCACAGTCCGCTAAAGTGAAATACAGCCTCTCTTCACTCATTTCTATGGGACTTTTAAAGGCATATTTATCAAAGGGCGAACTTTCACTTTCACCCTTTGATAAATACGCCTTTAAAAATCCCATAGAAATGAATGGAGAGAGGCAGTATTTCACTGTAGCAGACCGTGGTTATCTCTAACTTCAATCTTTGATAAATATACCCCTATATGTGCTACAAAACCAGAAATTAATCATTGGGGCACGTTGATTCACTTACATGCGAGATTGCATCCTGGGCGCCGAACGCTGGTGACTTTTCCTTAGCGATACTTCTTCAGTCTATCAGCTAGGAGTCAGAACCACTCTTTACCACTTCTAAAAATGCCAAAATGTCTTGTTGAATTCAACTGTATAAATCCCTTTAGTTTCCATGGTAGCTCTTATATACAGTTTATAGTGCTACCTGTCATGCTTAAATGGTCAGTAGCACTCTGCCCATAAAAGCACATTGACAGGTGCAGGCCACTCCAGCCATTGTTCCATGCAGGTCTGTCATGCCCATGGCACATGCTAACTGCAGATCTGCTTGTAGGAACAGTCCAACATGGATTCATTTGAAATGGGGAAACCTAGTTAGAGAGATGATGTGCAAAGACTGATTTTGGAGCTCTGCCCAGCATGAGGGGTTATTAATTGATCAAGTATAATGTGTGATATAAACAACATTTCCGCAGTGCAGTAAAATAATAAACAGAACCTGTCATGAGGCATAGCAGACATGGGCTGGATTTCTGTAGCTCCATTCTCTTTTACCTTGTAACCGAATAGATATATTTGTCATCCATAAACATTATTCATTCAGTAAAGAGTGGGCAGAGAGAAAGTTATTATTTTGTTCCGCCCCCTTCTTGCTCTGAAAAAGAAAGTCAAGCTCAACATTTCATGTTTGTGGCAAAACATTATAAATGAACAAGCAAAGTCCTCTAAAAAAGCATTTGTTTTTAATTAAAAGTGCTGGACAGGAAAGAGACACATATTGCAAGGTGCCACGCTACTCATATAAAATAATAATTCCTCAGGCACAACCACTAGATATCCTTGATATTTACAGCATGGTGACATTGTGACTATATACAGTAAACAGATAATTACCCAGGTACACATAGCAGATTGACAAATTGTTCATATTAATGTATAATTTCCCAGATGTATATAGCAAGATCACACGATTCCTGCATTAACATATAATTGCCCAGGCATACAAAGAGCAGTTACCCAGTATACCATAAATATTTAATTATTATATAAATGCTCATATAAAATTAAAAAAAAAAGAATTTAGTGAGTAAATAAAGATCAGCAATATGTTTTCTCTATTCTAGGAGTGCATTGGCTTTTGATATTTTTTTTTTTTACTATGTCAAAATAATTACTTCCACTGCATGTAGGGTTGTCACCTTCTGTCCTGTGGAACTCCGGGAAGGGGGCGGAGCCATGACATAATGGGGGTGGGTCCATGATGTGACGGGGTGGGTCCTGACATCAGGGTGGGGGCAATAATGTGGCGATCGCCGATTGGCCGATCGTCATGTCAATAATAGGAGATCCTGGCTAGTTTTCCTAATTTGGAAAACCGGGCAGGCAATTTTGACCCGGACAGCCCTTCAAATAACTGGGCTGTCCGGGTAAAAACCGGACAGATGGCAACCCTAACTGCAGGTATATTTTTTTGTGACTCTTCTCACATTTACTTGTCCACCCAAAATATACAGTAAGCGTTCTTCTAATTCCATCCAAAATATACATTAAGGGGCACATTTATTACATGGTATAAAAAATGGTGGAATAACTTGCCACACATCGCTAGGCATCACAGTGTAAAAATGGCGTAATTTTTTTACATGATTTTTCTTTGAGCAACTTCCGCCTGTACTTATAAAGGTCTGAAGTAGGGATGTAGAGAGTGATGGTGCAACATCACTCTCTACATCATACTAAAAGTTACTTTATAGGTGAGGAATCCCTTTAAGTGTGAATTTGATTAATGGCAGCGTTTATGAACTTTGATTGCAACTGGAGTATTTATTAATGAGTAATGGAATATAAATATTTTTTTAAAAAAATGACATGATATTATTGAATATTTATATTTATGGAATATAGACCCATAGTTATTTGACTTGTAATTAACTCCCTCTTGAATATTCTTTAACAGGATTAGTTGAATGCTTTGTTACTATACATGAGCAATGGAATCAAGCCAGCAACATAGCACATTATAATTGTATGTTTTGTTATTAATTAGTTGTTTTTGAGATTTGATTTTAAAATACTACTTTGTTTTTTTTTAGTTAATAACACATTTTGTATTATTTTTTTTCCCTCCTCCACCCTGATTTGCATATTCGGATTTGGTTTGATATTTAGCCGAATCTTTCACAATGGATTCGGGGGTTCAGTCGAATCGAAAAATAGCCCACAGAGGAGCATCAGACACACGTCAAAAGAATATCACAGTAAAAATCTATAAATTTGACATGAAGCGCCAAAAAGTTAGTAAGAGTTGTACACTTGATTGGTGTAATATTGTGTTACAATTTCCCCTTACAGGATTTTTTAAAGTATAATTATAATTTAAATTATATCTAAATATATATCACTTGGGATATATATTCAGTATTATAAATCATGGGTAAAAAATGATCATTACATATCACCTAGGACAGCGGTCCTCAACATTTTTTGCACCACAAACCAGTTTCAAGCAAGACAATTTTTCGGAGAAGAGGTGGGGGAAGGGGCGGGGACTAAGATGCATGGGCACATTTTAGGCTTACCAAAAAAACTGTCCAAACAGTATTTTAGTCCTTCTCGCGATCAGTAGAAAGCTTCCTGGGCTTCACACTGCTATTGTCATTATGATGGATAGTGATGGGCAAATCTATTCGACAGGCGCAAATTCACTGCGAATTCCCGCGATTCGCCGCCGGCTAATAAATTCACAAAACCGCCAGATTTTTCGCTGTTTCACGAATTTCGCAGGAAATTCGTGAATTTTTTGGCGAAGCAGCAGTACACCTGGGGGCAGATTTATCAAGGGTCAAAGTGAATTCGAGGAAATTTTCGAAGTAAAAAAATTCGAAATTCAAAGTAATTTTTTGGATACTTCGACCATCGAATAGGATATTACAACTTTGAATTTACTTCAAATTCGATTCAAAGTAAAATAGTTTGAATATTCGAAGTACTGTCTCTTTAAAAAAACTTTGACTTCAATAGTTCGCCACCTGCTATGTTAGCCTATGGGGACCTTCTAATGCATTTTTCTAGGTTTTTTTGTTGTCAAAGTAAAATCATTCGATCGATCGCTGAAATCGTTCGAATCATTTGATTCGAACGATTTCGATTTGACCGTAAAACGGTCAAATTTGGTAAAAAAAACTTCTACTTCGATATTCGAAGTCGAAGTATAGCTATTCGTTGGTCGAATTTCAAAGCATATTTCACTTCGAAATTCGACCTTTGATAAATCTGCCCCTAGGGGGCACATTTACTTAGCTCGAGTGAAGGAATAGAAGAAAAAATACTTGAATTTCGAAGTATTTTTTTGGCTACTTCGACCATTGAATTGGCTACTTCGACCTTCGACTACGACTTTGAATCGATGATTCGAACTAAAAATCGTTCCACTATTCAACCATTCGATAGTCGAAGTACTGTCTCTTTAAAAAAAAACTTCGACCAACTACTTTGCCATCTAAAACCTACCGAACATCAATGTTAGCCTATGGGGAAGGTCTAACAATTTTCTGATCGAAGGAAAATCGTTTGATCGATGGATTAAAATCCTTCCAATCGTTCGATTCTAAGAATTTAATCGTTCGATCGAACGATTTTTTGATCGTAGGAAATACGGTAAATCCTTCGACTTCGATATTCGAAGGATAGTCGAAGGATTTTACTTAGACGGTCGAATATCACGGGTTAATTAACCCTCGATATTCGACCCTAAGTAAATGTGCCCCTTAGTGTTTATGCAACCAAAACTTGCCTTCAAGTCAGAAATTCAAAAATAAGCCCCTGCTTTGAGACCACTGGAAGCAACATCCAAGGGGGTTGGTGAGCAGCATGTTGCGCGCGAGCTACTGGTTGGGGATCACTAGGCCTTTAAAACGATGTAAAGATGGCCGCCAACATATAACCAATGGTCTTAAGTCTGATCAGACAAACAATGATTCATTAAGATGAAGTCTGCTATATTGCAAATATTGTCATTCACAGAAAAGATCAACTGGCAGACTGACCAGGCATGTAAAGACATTGCCAGGAATATCATCCTTTTGGTGATCACCAGATTTGAATATGCACAAATCAATTTAATTTGTTTCAGGCAATCTGATTGGCATTTTTAAACCTCTCTGGTCTGAAAAGATGTGCCATGATGCCATGGTATGAAAATGTCTGTTCCAATTGTTCCTTGTACAGTATCCCAAAAATAGTGCAACATATTTAATATAATGACAGTATCTATAAGTGTATGGCTAGCTTTAGGTGCAGTGTTATTACTTCAGCATATTCCCAGCACTCAGCAACCAAAGCTAAAATATTTGATGGAAATATTATCAGAGGCCCGTATAGAAATTAGATTCATTTTATGAGTTACACCAACTCAGGGAGGCAGATTTGTAAATTTTTGAGGAAAAAAAAAACCCAAACTAGGAAAAACAAATTGAGACAAAACTTTTTCTGTGACCAATATTTTTTTTCTTTTTTAATTCTGGAGCACTAGCATCTTAAAGAAAAAGAAACTTGGACCGAATCGTCAATCAGTGGGGGGAAATCTCGACTATTCTCAAGTGCTGCTTTTTTTCCTTGAATCCCAGAAAATTCTGACAAATGTGCCTCCAGCTGAAAATGTGTTTCTGTGTTTGTTTTCTAAATTAAAGGGGCCATGTGGTGTAGGATACTACAGTGCAGTTGTTAATTTAGCATCAATAGTGTCATAAAAGTGATCTAATGAAATGTTTAAAAAAGAATTCTGATACAGTGTCTAATTGCTAATTGATCTGTGGCTCATTAAGTTTCCCTGTTCTTAACTTGATTACGCCTATTTTAATCCACTGAAGTGAAAATAAGATCTTGACAGTCCTAATGTTTAATTATAAAGTTTAGAGCTGCCGCTGGGTTCTACACAAGAGTCAAATTCCCCACTCAGATCATTGTCTCTAATGTTTCTTGTATTATCACTGATATATCATATGACCTTTTATGTTATTATCCTAACAAAATCATAATCATTAGTATAATGAAGGTATCCTTTACTCTTATATTAGATCTAATTTGATATTGCCCTGTTTGCATATGAACTGACAAAAAAGGAATGAGACCATAATTCCTGATATGCCATCCTTTATAACTGTTCTATCCAACTTCATTAGGACAAATATATATTTTACATTAATATTGATTTCTATTTCCATGCTTTCTTACAATACATGTTTATTGTGGAACAAGTATGTTTAAATCATGGGCAAATCAGGGAAGTGGTGGAGTAGATACGGACACAGACTTGGCGGATTGTGAAATGGTATGTTCATGGTCCCAGGGGATTTGTTTATTAGTTGGTTAATGCCTATGTTTAAATTCAGTTTGGTTAATTCACTCAGTGCTCTGTATGCTAATTAAGTCTTGTAGTCGTTTGTAATTTCCTTGGCACTGTATTTTTGATTCCTTTGTCAGGAGCCCACAATGTTCTCGGTGTGTTATGCCTTGTGTACTTTTTATTGTCAGTGGCTCCTGTTTTCTGTGAGCACGCCCATCTATTTATTAACAATTGCTTTTACCTGAGATTTCTATAAATGTATTTAGAGGAGATTGTTGTTTACATGCTGTGGGAGGTACAGCAGAAAGTTGCATCTTACCTTGTTTTTTTGACCTGCCTCCAGCCACAAGTGTGTCTTCATTGTTAGCATTTGTGGATAATAACATAAAAGGTCATTTGATATATCAGTGATAGACACAGGGGGTGCCAGAATCACTAAATGATTACTGCACATGCACTTATCTAACTTTTTGGCAAAACTGGAAAAGTGTGGGAATGTCATACTTAGATGGGGAATACTCTAGGTAGAACAGGCTATCCCTAGGCCATCAGGCATATTATTCCTCATGAAGATCAATCTCTGATAGAACTTGAATTTTGGGATTCAATTTATTTCTATGGGATTTTGAAAGGCGTATTTATCAATGGGTGAAGTGAAAGTTCACCCTTTGATAAATACGCCTATAAAAATCCCATAGAAATGAATGGAGAGTGGCGGAATTTCACTCTAGTGGCGGAACTTCACTATTAACTTCACTCTTTGATAAATATACCCCTATATTTCAAATTAATTTATACATCTGGGGAATACCCTCAAACTGAGTCCTGAAAAATATCACAGTGCCATAACACACACATGTATGGGTAAACCAGTTTATCAAACCATAAAACCATATTAAAGGAAAAAATCCAGTTGGTTTTACTCAAAAGACTGAAAAAATGCTGATCAAAATGAATATAAAATAGGCATGGAATATCAAGGCCATTTTGCATCCTCAGGTGGCAAAAGTCTTCCTACTGAGTTCTATCCTTTCCATATTTCCCCACGTCTTTTGGAAGGAGCGCAATATCTAAAAATATTTATTTAAAGGACAACAAATGTCATTTTTACAAGTCACTGCCCAATTGTTGTTCTTCATTCCCTTTCCCAAAACACCATGGTTTATGAATGTGCCTTGGTAGCCCTCTGCTCACCAGGTTGTCCCAAATCAGGTCTAAATGTAATTTCCCCCTCCTGCCATTGCTGAATGGACATGTGTGTCTCTAATACCTCCCCATTAGCCTGAGCGGTTTTATAATAAAAATGTTTATGTAAAGAAATCACTGAACTTTATTTAAAGTTTTGGTATTTTTTTTAAACACAGTTGTCATTACAAATCTCATTGAGATAGCAGATACCGCTGCCCACAATCTTCTTTATAAGTATAAAAGTGAAACTAGTAACTAAGTCCCCACTGTGTTGGCAAAGGCGATTTACTGTGAATGGCAGACAATAAAGTCAATATGCCCCTCTCCATTACCAGTTTCTTTTGGAGGCACAAGAAAGCCAGGGCCAAAAAGGGTCAGCAGCATTCAAACTCGGAGTGGTCATGTGACCTGAGCAGAATCAATTGAGTAGAACATGCACAGGACATAGGGGCTTTTATGGAATCAGAGGAATCTGATTCTTTTATAAGCTATAGTAGTTTACAGAAAGCTTTAGAGCAACTAAGAGCTGTGTGCCTTAGGTATGGATATTTAAATCACGCATCAGTTATTTTGGGGTAGTATTGATTTTTAACTTTCTTTGTCCTTTAACAAACTAGTCCTATATTAAGCAGTTACACGATAAATAAGTATAAAACATATGGTGACTGTACAGATGGATGAAAGTATAGTCTTGTGTAAACCTGATTAACTATTGGTGGTGCACATACTTCTTCCAAGAGAATTAACCCAGATCTGGCTTCATACTGTACACTGGATTGTACTTTGCTTCAGGTGCAGGAAGGAAAGTTGTATGACTAGCGGGTTCCGGTAAACAATTTATCTAAAGTTACAGTTGACAGTAAAGGGGGCTAAAGTGTAATGTCGGTTTTGCTGCTCATAGTTGAGAGTTGAAAGGCACCTGCCAAGGCTTCTAGTTCACACAAATTGCTGCTTTTGACAATCAAGCCATATATTTCTAGTTCTTTTTCTTTCATTCCCGACCAGTGTCTTATACTTCACTAATGTCTATTATTTATAACTTAGTTCTCTGAGTTCTCCTACTAATCCCATCAGAGAAGCTGTCCTGTTTATCCATAACATCTAACTGTTTTATGAAGTTTTAAACTGAGAAATTAATTTACTAACTCCGGGAAAAATTTGACTTAATACAGTCACCCATGGCGACTTCAGCAATGAATATGATGAGTGCACTGCAGCTAAAATTAATACTGTAATTCAGTTGCTATGGACTCGGCCCTTGTCAGTAAATGAACCCCTGTTTATGGTTCATTGTATATTACAGTTGATATTTGAGGATTTCTGATAATTTTCTGTGAAAGAAAGCTGCATGTGCTGTTTAAAAACCTCCATAATTTGTGAATATATTATAGTTCCTTTGTTATCCTCTAGAGTTGTTATTATTCTGAACATTTTTACAGAATAAATGGATACTATTATTTAAACACTTGGTTGGTTGCTCCCTGTAACTGTGCTGTTAATTAACCTTAAGCATTTCCTGAATATTACCTGTAAAAGGCAATAATATTGCACTACATAAAAACATGTAATCTTACAAAAGAAGTGGAAAGTACCCAAATGCAGAAGCTCATAAATTCTAGATATGTGCAAATAAAAAGCTCATAATCCCTGGAAACCTCTACTAAAACACCAGGAAAAATGTTCCCTGTTTATAAATAAATGCAGCCACAAGTCGAATAAAATCTACAGATCAGAGAGGATAAGAGTTCAAAGGAAATGTGATATTTAAAAAGTGTTACCAGCTAAGGAGAGAAGACTTCAACCATATGCTTTGAATCCCCCTTTTAGCTATGAATAAAAATGATGCTAGTTATGCAGAGGTGGCCACCCAATGTTATGTAACACATACAAAGAAAATAGTAGGTTATCTGTGCCATAAATTAACTTCTCAGACTTGTATGGTTGAGTAAGTACAAAATAATGTGCACACAGTATTGTAGCGCAGACAGGATCTTCTCTATTCACACTCAAATTGTTCTATTTGTCTAATATTGGCTCAAACTGTGTTGCTGACATTTTTTGCAGGAATGCAGGACTAGGGGGCCCATTTACTTAGCTCGAGTGAGGGAATAGAGGAAAAAAACTTAGAATTTCAAATTTTTTTTTGGCTACTTCGACCATTGAATGGGCTGCTTCGACCTTCGACTACGACTTCAACTTCCAATCGAACGATTCGAACTAAAAATCATTTGACTATTTGACCATTCGATAGTCGAAGTACTAAAATGAAGCTTCCGTACAGCACCAATAGATTAAAATGCCTTTATTGGTAAATGGTCCGAGACGTTTCAGCTCTTTAGAGCTTGATAAAAGGCCTGAAGGCCTGAAACGTCGCGGACCAGGCTGTTTGCCATGTAATGTACCAATAAAGGCATTTTATATAGTACAGTCGAAGTACTGTCTCTTTAAGAAAAAATTTCGACCCCCTAGTTCGCCACCTAAAAGCTACCGAAGTCAGTGTTAGCCTATGGGGAAGGTCCCCATAGGCTTTGGTAGCTTTTTTTTGGTTGAACAAAAATCGATTGATGGATTATAATCCTTCGAATCGAACGAATATCGCTAAATCCTTCGACTTCGATATTTGAAGTCGAAGGATTTAACTTCGACAGTCGAATATCGAGGGTTAATTAACCCTCGTTATTCAACCTTAAGTAAATTTGCCCCAAGGTGTTTGTGCAATGGCATGCAGATTTGGAGGCATCCTTTCTCCTTTCATACCTACAATGGTAAGATCCCTGTGCCTGACTTGTTTCCCTTAGTGATTATTCAATAGAAAGCCAGTTTATTTCCATTCAGTTCTACTTTCTGAATTTTATATTGATTAGCTTGCTTGGATCTTTCCCATAACTCTTCTCTTGTTTTCTGCACACTGCTCATACACTACAGCTTTTGTTTTGTTACGCATCTAATGTCAGGGAAAGCAGTTTTTTCCACATGTCTTTTTAATACATTTTGGGGGAGCAAGTGAGTGGTGCCCATTGGTGTGTGACTCTGAAAGCTTCTGAGAGTTAAAAGTATGCCCCAGTATTTATACACCCTCCAATTATGCTTTTTATCCATTTGGCAAACTGCAAGTGGGACCTCTTTGAGCAGTTACATGTAGTTAAAGTTACAGAGCACAAGACAAACCTGCACTAAAGTAAATTCATGGGAATACAACACTGGCAGGTGTTTGCTCTGGTATATATGTAAAATAGTCACTAATAGAGATTTGCTCTACTGACATTTGTGTATTGCTTGAAATGTACCATTTATTGATATATTCTAAATTAAGAATTAATACTTTAAGAAGCTGAAAGCAATTAGTTTATTGATTCAAGTATGTAGTTGTGTAGGAGAAAAGTGATTAAATCTATTGATGGGATTTGAAAATGAATTAATAGTAAGGCCTCTGTTGCAAATCCATTATTCAGTAAACTGACACAGGATTAGATACATCAGAACTGAACAAATGAGCAAAGTACCAACATAGCAACCTGGTTTGAACTGAAGAAACGAGAGGATTAAATGGGCTTGTATTCAAATAAATAAGGTACAGCTATGCTGCCCAAAGGGTTTAACATACCGTAGTTATGCTTTAACCATTCCAATAGTGTTATATAATACCAAGGAAGAAGTGAAAATAAAAAAAAATTGGGCAACAAAAAATGGCAAGATATCACGAGCTAAATCAGAACCTACTAGGAAAGTAGAGTTGGTAGACATTTCTACCTGAATTGTGAATGAAATGATTATCTTGCTCATTTCTTTAATGAAAAAATCGATCTCATTAGGCTGAGCATACCGTCCGACAACAATCTCAGACCAACGTGCAGTCCACTCACATCTACTTTGCACTCCTTCACCCCTGCAACTCTACATGAAGTTAGCAAACTTCTAGCCTGCTCAAAACCCACGACCCGTTCCCTCTCGCCTCCTCCACCCAATCTCTGATACACTCTCTCCTACACTTAACCACGTATATAATCTTTCACTCTCTACTGGTACCTTTCCATCATTATACAAACATGCACTAATCACTCCTATACTCAAAAAAACCTTCCCTTGATCCCAGCTCTCCCACTAACTATCGACCGGTCTCCCTTCTTCCATTCGCATCCAAATTACAATGTTTACAAACGCCTGATCCAGCATCTCACTCACAACTCCCTCCTCGACCCCTTGCAATCTGGCTTCTGCCCATCACACTCGACTGAAACTGCACTCACCAAAGTAACCAATGATCTTCTATTGGCAAAGTCTAAAGGTCACTATTCCATTCTAATCCTTCTAGATCTCTCTGCAGCCTTTGACACAGTTGACCACACACTCCTCCTTGACATTCTACACTCATCTGGCATTCGGGACACTGCTCTTTCATGGTTTACATCTTTTCTGTCTGACCACCCCTAAAAAGTTTCCTTCTACTAATTTCCCACTCTCTGTTGGAGTTCCTCAAGGCTCTGTTCTTAGCCCCCTGCTGTTCTCGCTCTATACAACTTCCCTAGGAAAACTTATTCAGTCATTTGGACTTCAGTATCACCTTTATGCTGTTGACACCCAACTCTACTTGTCTACTCCTGATCTTTCTAATTCTGTCCTTTTCCAAGTCACAGACTGTCTCTCTGCTGTCTCCTCCTGGATGTCACAGCGCCACCTGAAACTGAACCTTTCAAAAACAGAACTCATTATTTTCCCTCCAAGATCTTCCCCTGTCCCTCAGATATCACTCACCGTAAACAACACCATCTTTCATTCCACCACACAGGCACGCTGCCTAGGAGTTATCTTAGACTCTCATCTGTCTTTTTCACCACACATTCAAACACTTGCAAAATCTTGCCATATTCAACTGGGCAACATTGCTCAAATATGACCATATCTCAGTTCAGAATCAACTAAAACACTGATTCAGTCTCTCATCATCTCCCGCCTTGATTACTGCAACTTACTCCTCACAGGTATTCCAACAAGTCACCTTTCACAACTCCAATCTGTTCTAAACGCGGCCGCTAGACTCATTCATCTAGCTCGCCGCTCAACATCAGCTGCTCCCATATGCATGTCCCTTCACTGGCTCCCAATCTCTTCTAGAATCAAATTCAAATTACTCACACTCACATTCAAGGCCCTTAATAATGAAACCCCTCCCTATATTTCATCTCTAATCTCCAAATACACTCCTTCACGAAACCTTCGCTCTGCTTCTGATCTTCGCCTCACTTCTCCTCTGGTCACTTCTGCCCATTCTAGTCTACAAGACTTCTCTCGGGCTTCTGCTTTTCTCTGGAACTCTCTGCCACAAGCTGTCAGACATTCTCCCTCTTTCCAAACTTTCAAGCGCTCCTTAAAGACCCACCTGTTTAAAGAGGCCTATTCGATGTACCTTACTTAATCATTGCTGTATCAAAAATGACAGTGTTTATATAATCCTAATGTCTCAATTGTACCCTAACCTTTAGTTTGTAAACTCTAATCTCTAGGTCCTTCTAACCCTATTGCACTCTGTAATCCTTGTTTATTATCCACCATTTATTCCCTGTTTGCTATAACTGCAGTAAAGCACTGCGTATCTTGACAGCGCTATATAAATAAATGATGATGACGATGATGATGATTCTGTTTTCTCCAGTTTAATTGTATTTGGCTGTGAGTCATAAACTGGCCAGGTTTGATGGTTACCCTATAAAAGATTTTTATGTAGAAAATTGGTAAATGATCATATTTAATGTAAATTTTGGCAAATAGCCTATGTCAATTAACTGAAGTATGAATGTAGAATACAAGGCTGAGATTAATTCATTTTGTATATCAATTCAATTCATTTAATCACTTAAAATATAAATTTTTTCCTCCGCTATAGCTGGACATATGAATCAATAATTCAGTCGTTTTGACCTTTTAAAGAACGAATTAGTTTTTAGTGCTTATCGATAAAATGCATATTTTAAGGAATACAGTGTGCCAATAAAGTTGAGTCTTTTCTTCTCTTTCATTCTTGTTGGCTACTTGCAGTTTAAAGCCACCCACGTACAGTATACAGCTCTATAGCGATTTACAATCGCAACCTCCTTTCTACTAAGCCCCCTGTACAGTGACTGGATATAATGATGTCCATGTCTAGGAAAAAAGAAATTTGCTGCACCTTCACTTATCCTCAATAAAAAGTGAAATCTTGTGAGTTCCTTGGATAACCAACTGAAATTCTCCATATCCATGAAAACTGCATTACAGATTTAAGCTCTTGCCTATGCCGTCTGTCTCCTAACCCAATCCTTCCCCCTTCTTTCATCCTTTCCCTTCTTGGTGCTAGAGGTACCAACAGCTGATGCATAACATGTTACGAGGGTTTGTATTGAGAGAGCATTATACACAGAGTAGTAATATAACAGTGCACGCAATAGCTCAGACTGTTAAAGGGATACTGTCATGGGTAAACATGTTTTTTTCAGAACACATTAGTTAATAGTGCTGCTCCAGCAGAATTCTACACTGAAATCCATTTCTCAAGAAGGCAAACAATCATGTGACTTGTGCTCTGATAAACTTCAGTCACTATTTACTTAACTGCAAGTTGGAGTGATATCACCCCCCAGCAGCCTAACAACAGAGAAATGGGAAGGTAACCAGATAGCAGCTCCCTAACACAAGAAAACAGCTCCCTGGTAGATCTAAGAACAACACTCAATAGTAAAATCCAAGTCCCACTGCAACACATTCAGTTACATTGAGAAGGAGAAACAGCAGCCTGCCAGAAAGCAGTTCCATCCTAAAGTGCTGACTCTTTCTGAAACATAAGCAGGCAAAATGACCTGAGATGGCGCCTACACACCAATATTACATTTAAAAATATATACACTTGCTGGTTCAGGAATTAAATTTTACATAGTAGAGTGAATAATTTGCAGTGTAAACAGTGTCATTTAGAAATAAAAACTTCTCATAAAAATCATGACAGAATTCCTTTACAAAAAATACTTAGTGCTATTTATTTAACAACATCTCAAATGCACTTCTTTTGTTCCATATATTTCATTCTTACTCATTGGCCACTAGTTATGTGTGGACTGTTCCTAAACCTGCAGGACACACAGGTTTTTTGCCGTCAAGCTCTTCCTTCTGCTCTCTCCTCCTGCGACCTTACTGTGCTGGCTTCCACTTCCAGTCGGTTCTTTCTATAGTGGGGCGGGTTGGGAGCTGGTATATTATAATATATATATATATATATATATATATATATATATATATATATATATATATATAAATAAGGAGGGGTGTTGGGTTAGGGTTGAGTGTGGCTAAGGGGTGGGTGAGGGTTAGATGCAGATCAACGTTTTGTTGACCTGCACATCACCATTGCCCACAATCTCCTCAAGCTATACAGGTATCAATTTTAAAAATTATAATTATTTGCTTATACCTGTAATGAAGTCTATGGCAGATGGCCTTTCTGTAATTCAGAGCTTTTTGGATATTTGGTTATTCAGAAACCCAATATCCAAAAATCTCTCAATTACAGAAAGACCATCTCCCATAGACTCCATTACAGGTATAAGCAAATGATTATAATTTTTAAAATTGATTTCTTTTTTTTATTATAACAGTAGCTTTGTACTTGATCCTTACTAAGATATAATCAACCCTTATTTAAGGCAAAACAATCCTACTGAGTTTAATTAATGTTTAAATGATTTTAGCAGACCTAAGATATGGAGATTCAAATTACGGAAACACCCCTTATCCGGAAAACCCCAGAATAACAGGCCCCAGACAAGTTCAGGTAACACTTGGGGAGACAGGAGTGGGTGGATAACACATCTGGGAAAAAACGTTTATTTTAGGTCTGTAGTGACTTATAGCAATCTTTTATCTCATTAATTAAAATTTAACACCAGCAAAATTATTTTTAAATTTCCCATGTAATTTTACAATAATAAATCTATCAAAACAACCCAGATGTCCACAGACTTTGGCAGCTTATCACTGGGTGAGCTGATTCAGCAGTTTCAGTTTGCAGGATTGATGATGAATCATTAGACATTTTGTAGGACGTGCGTAAGGATGATTGTCAGGGTAATAAATAGGTATGACAAAGAGAATCATGTGCACTGGCTTTAGTTTTTTTGACAGCATCATCATATTTTGTCATGCAAAACTATTCACATTTGTACCCATTAAGGGTAATTTCCTAATTGCAATATCGTTCCCATTAGCATGCAATTCACATTCATAACATAGTACCACAGTAGTTGAGGTTAAGGGCTCTTACACACGGCCGTTCCGACCTGCGCTCCCCTGCGTTCCGTTTTTTGGCGTTCAGCCGCAGGGGAGCGCAGGAATAGACGCAAGTAATTATTTGAAATGGGGCTGTACTCACTCAGGCGCGTGTAGGCGCCGAACGCAGGTTCAGACGCAACATGCTGCATTTTTCCTGCGTTCGGCACCTACACGCGCCTGAGTGAGTACAGCCCCATTTCCCCTGCGGCTGAACGCCAAAAAACGGAACGCAGGGGAGCGCAGGTCGGAACGGCCGTGAGTAAGAGCCCTAAAGCGAAGGCAAGCTGCTAGTCGAGCTACAGGAATATATATGCAGGTATGGGACCTATTATCCAGAATGCTCGGGACCTGGGGCTTTCTGGATAACCGGTCTTTCCGTAATTTGGATCTTCCCACCTTAAGTCTACTAGAAAATCATATAAACATTAAATACACCCAATAAGGATTAATTATATATTGGTTGGGATCAAGTACAAGCTACTGTTTTATTATTACAGAGAAAAAGGAAATCATTTTTTAAAATTTGGATTATTTGTTTATAATGGAGTCTGTGGGAGACGGCCTTTACGTAATTCGGAACTTTCTGGATAATGGGTTTCCGGATAACAGATCCCATACCTGTATAATATAGTATTGTACAAACCTAATTCCACTTGTTTGTGGCTCGGGGGAACATCTAAAATTCCCTATATAGGAGTAGTACAAAAATCAAATTAATTCAAAATTATATGGGGAAATAAACACCCTTCACTTCATATATGTATAAAACACTCCACATAAATGTACAGTTTAGTGTACAATTTAGTACAGTGTAGCCATTAACAATATATCACGTACATTTATGAAAAAAAATACACCAACATAATATATACTCAATTAGGGATGCACCGAATCCACTATTTTGGATTCAGCCGCACCCCCGAATCCTTTACTAAGTATTCGGCCGAATCGGAATCCTAATTTGCATATGCAAATTAGGGGTGGGAAGGGGAAACATTTATTACTTTCTGTTTTGTGACAAAAAGTCACGCGATTTCCCTCTCCGCCCCTAATTTGCATATGCAAATTAGGATTCGGATTTGGTTCGGCTGGACAGAAGGATTCGGCCGAATCCGAATCCTGCTGAAAAAGGCAGAATCCTGGATTCGGTGCATCCCTATACTCAATACTAAAATAACAACTGCTGTTATTACCACTTATGAATCATTCAAAATTAATTCATTCATTAGTTAAATCATTCAGTAGAAAATTCATCAAAGAAAATCATTTTTCAGTGTAAAGCTGTTTAGTACTTTAGAACAATCTTTAGTTCTTGAGACTAAAGTGCAATGTGCAACAGTTCAGCAACTACAATGTTGATTTTTTGCAAATTGTTGGCTATATATTAAACCAGTAAAACATCCACACTTAGATGAATATACCGGAACAACAAATCACTTGTTTTCTTTGATGAATTTACTGATGAATTCAAGAATTTATATTATTATATACGTACATGATATATTGTTCAATGACAGTAGACTGGCCAGCCACTGGTGCATATTTTTAAATGACAAATACAAAATCTTACCTTTGTCACCATTAAAGGACAAGGAAAGTCGCTCAAACACCAGGATTCAGTAGAAAGCATAACTCCAATAAGTTCAGCAGTAGTCAGAAAATGCCTCATTTGGAATGAGTTTGTCTGTAGCAGCGCAATGCTTTAAATAAAAATTTGAGTCTGTTAATTCTAAATTCCCACAATCTGCACTTTGCAATTGGTGGGTGCTGTCCACATGATAGCAGTGCCAGTGGGTTCAGAAACAAGGGAATAAGGTGCATTGTGGGCAAAAGAACAGTGCCTTACACAGTGTAACTTTGGCTTTTTTACCCCAAATGAGCCCTGCAATGTTTTGATTATGGAATAAAGTCTTTGGAACAGTGTTATTAATTATACTCTATATAATATGTGTAAATAAATGCATGCACAAATTAGAAAGAAGAGGTTTATTATATGTTATAGGTCTGTAGAGCCTAAACCACAATTAGCCACAGAGTCAAGGAGAAGCAAATAACAGTGTGCGGCTGTGCGCCAACTTCACATTGAAAGGTTTTGGAGTTTAAATTGCGGTAATCATAGACTATATGGTTAACCTGCTGATTCTGCTATGAAGCAACCATTGATCTGACTTGCAATAAGGCTAATGAAGTAAGCTCTATCTACAGTAATAGGTGACCCACTGAGAAAAAGAATAAAGCACTGTGATCTCTGTAACAGTAAAGAGAAGCACAAAATAGTCTTCTGCACTGAGGCTGAATTCTCTCTATTTTCTTCTTTTCTGCATTCAACTGGATTTGTAAATGGGATTGTCTTCCTTTCCCTTCTTTGAAGCTGAACACAGGCAGTTCAGTTCAGCCACTTTGTGACCAAATGATCATTGGTTGATCCATGTGTGAGGACATTTCAAGTAAGTGTAAGAAAATAGCATACTGGATAGATAGATACTTTTCAAGGGGCAGATTTACGAAAATATCTATAACAGTATTCAACTGTTAAATATTGATAGCTTCTATGAGTAACTGCAAACTAGGAGAAATTGGAGAACCACTACACTGACCGATTTTAACAACTTCTAGCTTTGTCAACAAAACACGCAGCATCATACACCTGATGCGTTTCGACACATCCGCCCTTACTCATAGGCATATGAAAAAAGTATTGAGTGTCCAAATACAACTGTAGGTTCATGTTACAGCGCCCACTGTTGGCAGCTGTAAATATTGCTCGTAACATCTTATGGACATTCACCAAACAATATGTGCTCTTTAAGAGAGCATTTGGAAGCACCTAAATGATATAGAGAATGGAGACACTAAGGGGGTTATTTACTAAACTCCGGCCGGGCTTTTTTCAAGGTTTCTTTTAAAACTTGAATTTTTGAGATTTATTAAAGCCCGATGCAGCAAAAAAAAGCCAGAATCTGAAAACCCATCACCTCAGGCCTGCCGAGTTTGTGTATAAGTCATTGGCAGAGGTCCCTATCCTATTTTTATGTTTCTGTGGTCTTTTCTGGAATAAGCTTGAAAATCTGACCATTTAAAACTTGTCGGCCAAAAATCCAGAGTTTGCATAGGGGAATGTTACGTCTCTGTTGAATTAGGTTGAGCAGAAATTATGATTTGGGGCTACTTTTCATGGTTCAGCTAAGGCCCTTGGTCTGTCCTACTGAAATTAACTGTAAGTGATTACAACAACCAAAGATAAGGAAATATAACAATTATGTTTCAACTTCAGTTATTTCAATATATAACATATATTGTCCTGTTTCATTAGAAAACCTCATTTCTATTATTCTACAACAATTTTTTATAGAACAAATCAAAAAGTCTCCAGTGTGTCCAATTCTTCAAAACACAGCACCTGGACAGCTACTTAGATGGGGGGGAGGGGGTTACTTCATTTCTGGGTTTATTTTTTCCAGACGCAATAGACCACTTTCTTTTAAGCAAAACGGAAATTCTAGAGCAGATTCACAAATTTTTGCCACTGGTAAAACTGTGAATTTTGCCACAAAACTGTAGTGGGTAAGAATATATATTCATCCCTAGCAATCAAGTAGATCTCACAGTTAAGTGACTATGAAATGTAAACACGCGTTAACACTTATTTTAGGACTCATATCAGACTCCATCATTCCAGGTAGTTTAAATTTATTCTGTTTATATTCTACCGTACTACAGAACAACCACATTTGCTTTTGTGAATCCAAGGATAAATGCACGGGTACATTGATTTGGGTGTGACCTGGGTGAATCTGATAGGGGAAGAATTAGGTGGAGCTATTTATTTAAATAATTGTTCTGGAATTTATCTGCCAATAGTGATGTTACTTGGTAGACTTTATTTTAAAGGAACAGTTCAGTGTGAAAATAAAAACTGGGTAAATAGGCTGTGCAAAATAAAAAATGTTTCTAATATAGTTAGTTAGGCAAAAATGTAATGTAAAAAGGCTGGAGTGACTGGATATGTAACATAATAGCCAGAACACTACTTCCTGCTTTTCAGCTCTATAACTCTGAGTTAGTCAGCGACTTGAAGTGGGGCCACATGGTACATATCTGTTCAGTGAGTTTGTAATTGATCCTCAGCATTCAGCTCAGATTCAAAAGCAACAGTTATGACCCATGTGCCCCCCCTCAAGTCTCTGATTGGTTACTGCCTGGTAACTAGGGTAACCAGTCAGTGTAAACCAAGCGAGCTGAAAAGCAGGAAGTAGTGTTCTGGCTATTATCTTAGACATCCAGTCACTCCAGCCTTTATACATTACATTTTTGCGTAACTAACTATATTAGAAACATTTTTTATTATGCACAGCCATTCTATTTACCCAGTTTTTATTTTCACACTGAACAATTCCTTTAACCACTATTCATATTGTATGTCTATGGGGCACATTTACTATTGGTCGAATATAAACCCTCGATATTCGACCCTCGAAGTTAAATCCTTCGACTTCGAATATCGAAGTTGAAGGATTTACCGCAATTCGTTCGATCGAACGATCAAAGGAAAAAGGAAGCATTAAATCCTTCGAATCGAACGATTCGAAGGATTTTAATCCATCGATCGAACGATTTTCCTTCGATCAGAAATTGCCTAGAAAGCACCTTCCCCATAGGCTAACATTGGTGCTCGGTAGGTTTTAGGTGGCGAAGTAGGTGGTCAAAGTTTTTTTAAGGAGACAGTACTTCGACTATTGAATGGTCGAATAGTCGATTTTTAGTTCGAATCGTTCGATTCAAAGTCGTAGTCGAAGTAGCCAATTCAATGGTCGAAGTAGCCAAAAAAATACTTCGAAATTCAAAGTATTTTTCCTTCTAAACCTTCACTCGAGCCAAGTAAATGTGCCCCTAAATGTGTATTAGGAAATAAATAGAGTATTTACATTATCCAGAATACTTGGGACCTAGGGATTTCCAGGTAAATGGTCTTTTCAAATGCAGAGCATCATGCTTTAAAACTGCTAAAAAGATTAAAGTATTACAAAAACTCAATATAATAGCCACTCAATTGCTTTGAAATACAAGGTATTGTCATAGCCATACACAGAGAAAAAACAAAAATCAGACAAATATGAAAACATTTTGTTATTATTATTGTACTAGAATGGAATGAGTTTTCAGTTTACAGTTGTCTGCAAAATTCACATAAAGTGTGTTGGGGATCATGTGCTGGGACATAAATGTTTGTTCTTAACAAGAATATGTCTTATTAGCTTGTAGTATTATGGGCTTCTGCAGTGTCCAGCATGTTTAAGTAACACTGAATCTCTTTAGCACAATACTTGATCTGATTTATATTCCATTTCTTTGGGCAATTTTCCTCCTAGAAATCTATTAATTCATCACTGCCATTTGTGGCATTTGGAATCAGTGGCATATCAGCAGGAATCCTGAGTCTCTTACTGCCAGAAACACGTAATAAACCTATTGCAGAGAGCATCGAAGACCTGCAGTCGCCTGCATACCAATTGTTAAGCAGGATAAAAGTTAAACAAGCTGTGTTATTGGCAGGCCTGTATTATAAGTACTATTTACCACTGACGATCACAGTGTTTAGCTGTACAAATATCCATTTTTCTGCCGGAGAATGGTTTGTAATAAGGTGTTATTTGTTAGAGATGGATTAGTGGAATATAGACATATTCTTCACATATCTTTGGTAGCATAAAATGTGTAATACCTGTATACAATTGAATACAAAAGTTTTGTATTCAGTTATTTTGTAAGTAAAAAGTAGGAGCCAACTACAATATAAAAAAATATTTACAAATGTTAATGAACAATTACATTTTATTTCAAAAACTTTAAACATAGGAACAAAGAAAATCATAATTGCGGCAAGGGCAATGCTTAACTTCACAAGGTCTCTGTCCCTAATTACCTCATTAGGCCTTAAAAGGGTGGTTCACCTATAAGTTCATTTTTAGTATATTATAGAATAGCCCATTCTAACTGATTTTTCAGTTGGTAGTCATTATATATTTTAACAATTTTTGCATTCTTCTTTCCAGCTTTCAAATGGGGGTCACTGACCCCATCTAAAACAAATGCTCTGTAAGGCTGTTATTTCTACTTTTTATTATTCATATTTCTGTTCAGGTCTTCTCCTATTCATATTCAAGTCTCTTATTGAAAGCAATGCTGGGTTGCTAGGGTCGTTTGATCAAGTGCCCAGTGACATACACATGTCATCACCATTTTGGTTAATTAGCCTTTGATTTGTGTCTGGATTGTGGATGGCGGTATTTTTGACCATTCGTCCATACAAAATCTCTCCAGTTCAGTTAAATTTGATGGCTGCCGAGCATGGACAGCCTGCTGCAAATCATCCCACAGATTTTCGATGATATTTAAGTTGGGGGACTGTGACGGCCATTCCAGAATATTGTACTTCTCCCTCTGCATAAATGCCTTTGTAGATTTCGAAGTGTATTTAGGGTCATTGTCTTGTTGGAATATCCAACCCCTGCGTAACTTCAACTTTGTGACTGATGCTTGACAATTATCCTGAAGAATTTGTTGATATTGGGTTGAATTCATTCGACCCTCGACTTTAACAAGGGCCCCAGTCCTTGAACTAGCCACACAGCCCCACAGCATGATGAAAACAAATTTGACAGTAGGTAGCAGGTGTTTTTTTGGAATGTGGTGTTCTTCTTTCGCCCATGCAAAGCACTTTTTGTTATGACCAAATATCTCGGTCCAAAGCATTTTGTTCCAAAATGATTGTGGCTTGTCTAAATGAGCTTTTGCATACAATAAGCGACTGTGTTTGTGGTGTGAGTGCAGAAAGGGCTTCTATCACCATCAGCAGCAAGATCTTGCAGGTCTTTGGAGGTGATCTTTGGGTTGTCTGTAACCATTCTCACAATCCTCCGCATATGCCACTCCTGTATTTTTCTTAGCCTGCCACACCTCGGTTTTACTGCAACTGTGCCTGTGGCCTTCCATTTCCTGATTACATTCCTTACAGTTGAAACTGACAGTTAAACCTCTGAGATAGCTTTTTGTAGCCTTCCCCTAAACCATGATACTGAACAATCTTTGTGTTCAGATCTTTGAGAGTTGCATTCACTCTTCAGAGGAGAGTCAAACAGAAGCACAACTTGCAATTGGCCACCCTTAATACTTAAATACCTATTTTCTCATGTTGGACACACCTGTCTATGAAGTTCAAGGCTTAAGGAGCTAATCCAACCAATTTGGTGTTGTCAGTAATCAAAATTGAGCAGTTACATGCATTCAAATTAGCAAAATTACAAATTTTTGCACAGACAGTTTTTCTTGATTTGTTTTCATTCCATACAACTGAATACTGCTTCACTAAAAATCTTTGTTCAGAAAATACCTCAGTACTCAGATTTTCCTGGGAAATTAAAGCTTTTTGTAGCAAGTGGAGTAAATTATTATGCAGGCTGAGAGGGGATTCCAAACTTTTCCATATGTACATACACTTGCACAGTTGCATTCAGAGATGCAGCAGAAAATTTGCAGAATGGTGAAAAATTTGCGTCAGTTTGGTCACGCAACAAAATTCTTTTTAGATTAGTCAATGGCCATTTTTTTTTTTCATGGCACCTTGTTTCTGCTTTGGGAGGGCAAAATCACATGCATTTTTGATTAGTATACTGCTACACACATGCCCTACATTGTTAGAGAACCTACTATCCACTGTACAACTACTTTTTCAATAGAAAAAAGGCTCCTATGTTGCCAATTTCTTAAAAACAGGTCTGTGATTTTTGACATTATCTCTGGTCGACTGATAATGGTATCGTCTACTACACTATGCAACTATGCTGCTGTTTAACCAAAAATACCATCTATAGTTTATATATAACTACTAGCTTACAAACATAAGCACAACTAATAATAAATCTGACAACCAACAGATATCTGGTTGCTTTGTATTCCACATTAAAATGAATAAACTATGATGTATGTGTTTGTTAAGCATCTTTTTTTCTTATTTTGTGGAGCAAAATGAACAGCGGCGAATGTTTGCTGCAGTTTCGCAGGAGCAAAATGAACAGCGGCGAATGTTTGCTGCAGTTTCGCAGTGTTTTGCAGGCAGCAAAACACTGAAGTTTGCGGCAAATCTTTAACGGGCAAAATGTTTCACTCATCACTAATGATTAATGTTCACCTGCAGTAGATATATGTCTAACTCTTAAGTAGATATTGATTTGTTTCAAGCCAAGTGCTATGCATTTGTACCTAGTTTGGCTTATTTTTGTTTTTGTACGGAGAGAAAAATATAAGTGAGATAAGATAGTAATGTAACACCAATTATCTCTTCTTGTCAGATTCTGTACATAAAGGGACTTGGTAATCACAATGTAGCCAATTATAGCAGCACTGCTTTTAATAAAGATCTTTGTATGATTAATTTATTTGTTACGTGATTAAAGCCCTGGTCTCAGTACAGTCAGTAAGAAGGAAATTGCCTACAAATGTAATCAACAGTTCATACTTTTCATTCATCTCTCTCCCTGATTTTGATGCAATAGTTTCTCCCTACCTTCAACCTTATGCAAATTAAAGGGGTAGATACCTCTGAATCTTTTTTTTGCATTGAGTTAGCTACCCCCAAATCCTTTTTTGCATCTAGTTGTTTTCAGATAATACATCAGAAATAAGGACTTTTTCACTTGCTTTGGCAGTTTTTCGGTTTGTTACAGATTAAGAGAGCTGACATTGGAGCTTACTGTGCTGTACAAGAGGGTGGAAATGAAGCATTTTGCTACATTCAATTTCTTAGCAGCATGAGAGGAATGTTGGTGATTAATGTATCGATTGCAACAATTGCTCTGTTACAGACTGCAGAACCAAGGGAGCATACTCCATGGGGAATGAATCTAATAATTCAAAAAGTTTGGGATTCTGAACTTACTGAGCTGTAACAAGACAAAATGAGAGGTTACAACCGTGCTCCCCTTATGGAACCTGGACAACACTGGCCGACCCTGGTTGTAAAAAATATTTAAATTGTAACCTTTCCTTCCCTGCTGATTAATTGCTGTAGGTGAGAACTGCACTAAACTTTGCTCCTTATGTTACATAATACCCTAAGAAAACATAAGTAATTAAAAATAAACAGAGCACTGTAAATGGTAAAACAGATTTTAAAAAAATGTATTTGGTCAACATTTGAGGCCCTTAAGGGGCATGTTCACCTTCAAATTAACTTTTATTATACTGTAGAGAGTGATATTCTAAGACAATTTGAAATTGGTCTACATTTGCTATGATTTGTAACTTTTGAATTGTTTTTGTTCAGCAAGTCTCCAGTTTGAAATTTCAGTAGCTATATGGTTGCTAGGGTCCAAATTACCCAAGCAGCCAGTCAGTGGCTTATAGGGGAACTCCAGCTTCTAAACCAAAATTTGATAAAGAGGCCCACATAACATAGAAACCCCCTAATATCCATCACAGTTACCTGTTTATCAGTTAGCTTCAAAAAGTATGAATAAATTCCATTTTCTATACTGAAATCCAGCTGTTCTTTTCTTTCTGCATCATTTGAAATCCTGGCAGGGAAGGAGGGACTAAACACTGATGTTACAAATTGTAACAACTTCTCCACAGCTTACAGACATCATGCAGGAACTACATAACCCACAATGCATTGCACTGGGATGTTCTGTTTCTTATTGAAATCTCATGTGCCGGGAATTGTGGGGTTTGGAGGATGCAGGTTGAGGACAGAGTAACAGCAGTCAGCCAGCTCAGCAAAGTAGTCAGAAAGATCAGCAGAAGAGCAGGGGGCTAGGCTTAGGGAACTGTCATAAACCATTAAAAATCATGAAATGTCTGCATATTTTTTAATTAATGTGTATTGCAAAGTTGCTTGAAATGTTGTTTACTTTTCAAAAAGCTTAAGTTATGTTTTTGTGGAGTTCCCCTTTAAATAAGAGCCTGGAATAAAATTAGGAAAGGTTCTGCATAGAAAGATAAGTAATATAAAATAAAAACTGAATAAAATTTGGGGTCTGTGAACACCATTTCAAAGCTGGGAAAAGTCAGAAGAAACCAAATCATTTTCAAAAACTTTGAAAGATTAATGAAAACTGATCGAAAAGTGGCTAAGAACAGGAAATTTGATGAGATCCAAAAAGTTAAATACACCAGATACAATCCTTAGGGTATATAAACCCGCACAGATTTTAAGCGATCGATCGAAGGATTTTTATTCGATCAAAAAAAACGTATAAAAGTGCTGGGGAAGATCCCCTTAGGCTAACATTGGACTTCGGTAGGTTTAAAGTGGCGAAGTATGAAGTTGAAGTTTTTTTTAAAGAGACAGTACTTTGATTATCGAATGGTCGAACGGTTTTTACTTCGAATCGTTCGAATCATTTGATTCGATCGAATTTGACCAATTTGATGGTTGAAGTACCCAAAAAATTACTTTGAAATTCGAATATTTTTTCATTCGAATTATTCACTCGAGCTTAGTAAATCTGCCCCTAGGTGTAGCCAAAGAGAATATGACTCGGCACTTTTAATAGCAGTAATAAGAAATGGTGAGTCCATGTGTTCCCTAAAAGCTTTCTCAAAAGCAGCATTTTTTTTCCTTTCAGAAAGCATGCTAGCAAGATGCACTTTAGGCAGTCTATCTTTTTTAAGAAAAGTTTAATATTTGCAACTTAGCCTGAGTAATTCCAATCACTGCAGAGCCCAATTATAGTCTCTTGAAGTACAGTAAGTGCCTCATTTGCTATGTGTTCCTATTCCTAATATTACAAATTCAAATGTTTTCTTTTTATTAGACATTTGTTTTGATAGCTTTACAAGGTGGCCATTGCCATACATTGGCCAACATTCCTGGTATTCGATTGTTTGGCCAGGAGGCTGGATTTTGTCCTATTTGGCCATCCAAGGGAAAGTTAAATAGCATTGTTCTGTTCACTTCAAGTGAGCAAATATAATAGGAGAACCACAGTGGATTGCCACACATTATAACATGTACTAAAGAAATAAAGGCAAATGCCCAAGAGTAGGCAAATGTGTTGTTTTGCTTTGTATGGCTTTTATTCCAAGTACTAGAGCCTTCTTACCAGGCAGGCATCACACACGGGTGTCCTCAAGAAAATATGATCTGCAGTTCAAATAATCCGTGTTGTGTATAACTGCCCAGAAATGTATTTTGTTTATTTTATTTTTTATTAACTTTCATTTTCCTTTTTCTCTTTCAGGGAAATAAAGTTCTTGCAAGTACATGAATAAAAAAGTATACTGTGTGATTATACAACTATTTTTTGTTAATAAAAACATCTGAAGAGGAATTAAACATTGTAATTACAGTTCCCTGATTAATAACGTTTAGCATTGCCGTGTATATGCTGCACAACCCCCCCCCCCCCAATAAGTCCACTTGGAGAGTTTGCAGCTCGCACATTTGAGCAGTATTCTATGAGATGAGATATTGTTTGAGTTATTGCACCTAGGGGTAGAACAATCAATTTAGCAACATCTCGTAGGGAAGAGATTTTTATGCCTCACTCGCTTTTGGCAAACCTGCTGTAAAAGTCCTGTGTCCTCTGTTTTATGGGATTTGTAAAATAGTATATTTAATGAAGACTGAAGAGACAAATCATGTAAATACTGTATATCAGCAGCAAGTGAACAGGCCATTTTCAAGATCAGGCCTAATAGTTTTTTTGAACAGCTTTTCTAGTGTGTCCTCTCCTGTGTAGAGTGACCAGATATTGACCTGGTATTTTAGCCGTTTTATTTATAAATCCAGAATGTCATTTTCTACTCTCCCTTTAAGCTATTTTATACTGTTATTATATGGGTTGGAAAGTATCTGTGCAAAATACATTTTGTAGCTCATGCTTACATAAAATAGCGCTTTTGATCCTTCATAGCTCATAGTATACAGTGCCCATAATAGACAAAACAGCTGTTTTGTGATTTGAAGGCAGTTATAATACAAGTATAGGAATGGTGTCCTTTATCAGGAAACCCATTATCCAGAAAGCTCTATATTATGGGAAGCCCTTTTTCCATAGATTCCATTTATCCAAATTATTCGAATTTGTAAGAATTTTTTTTTTTCTCCATAATAATAAAACAGTAGCTTGTACCTTATCCCAACTAAGATATAACGAATCCTTATTGGAGGCAAAATAATCCTATTTTGCTTATTTAATTAGTAAATGATATTTTAGTAGACAATATGAAGATCTAAATTATGGAAAGATCTGTTATCTGGAAAACCCCAGGTCCAGAGAATTCTGGATAACAGGCCCCATAACTGTACAGGCTGCCTGTCTGCGGAGACTTTTCTGTTACTCAAAACTTATCTTGCTTGGTCAGAAGGAGAAAGTTTTTTCAAAAACATGATAGAATTTGTATTTTTGTTGTGCTGAATCTTGATAGTTTCCCAACTGGAAAGTCATTAACAACAAATGTGAAGTGGTCAATGCAATTTTTTGTTAGTGTTACTAATGCAGAACTGGATAGGTGCAAAAAAATATTGGTTTTAACACCTAGGGGCATATTTGCCAAGGGTCGTATTTCTAATTCGCGAAACTTCGAAATTCAAAAAGACCAACTGAAATGAAGTCAAAGTTTTTTTTTGGCCGAATAGGTCTGTTTTCGATTGAATAGGTCCGTATTCGGTTGAGGTAATAGCGAATTCGAACAAATTCGAATCAAAGTTTTTTCCCCCCAAAAAATTTTGATTTTTCAAAGTCCGCCAATTGACTCCAAATAGGTTCTAGGAGGTTCCCCATAGGCTAAAACAGCAATTCGGAAGGTTTTAGATGGTGAATGGTCGAATTAGAATTTTTAAGGAGACAGTACATGATACATTTCAAATTTGTACTATTTCCTAGTTGAAGTACACAAAAAATAGCTCAAAGTTCGAATTTTGTGAATTTGAAAATTCACCTCGACCAATGATAAATCTGCCACTTAATGTTCTTCTCATCAAAAATTCTCTGTAAAAGTACATACATTTTGTATATATTTTGGGATGACACATACAGTAGTTATGAGAACTTCTGAATGGAAATTAACCTGTAATGTTGCGGAACCCCCATTTTTTGCCATTTAGATTGAAAGGGAAGAGTTTTATTAATGTGGAACCAACACTCTGCTGTGGCTCATTATGAGATGCTTTTACCATTTGTTTTGTTCTGCCTCTGCAGTAATTATTCTCTCACCTTTTAGAACACAGCTGAAAATATGTATTTTTTATTTCCCAATGGGTTTTGCCAGTTATTCTGAGATTTAATTTAGAAAAGGGGATGGAAACTCCACCACGTTTTCTTCTGAAGTTTATAATCGATATATTCAAATGTGTGTGTGGATGTGTCCTTACTGCCTGCACCTCCTGCCACAACATAACTTGCACATCTGAATGACAGGTTCTATTCAAGGGGTCATGTGAAACGTATACACCAGGGGGGCCCAAAAGGTAGATCGGGATCTATTAGTAGACCTTTAGCTGGGGATCTGTAGATCTCAAGACAATGTCAACAAACAGCTTGTCTAAATCACTCTTCTATTCATGCTTTTCATTCAGATATTTATTCCGATAAGGTTCCATAAGTAATATTTGTTAAATATAGCAACATAAATCTATAAATCTCATAAATCATATAATATTTAACTGGTATTTTCCATGGAATAGAATGCTAACAATGCTTTTATGGATGTAGATCATAATGGGATAACATCACTAAAAGTAGACCTTGCATTACAAAAGTATGGGCACTCCTGGTATACACAATACACTGACCCCAGGAGGAGCTGGATTCATATCTCTGGGGGGGGGAGTAGCTTTAAAGCCCAACAGTATGGCAGCTTACATTCCAATATTCAATAAATCTATCCCCACATGAAGCCATGGCCTCTTGCTGTACTTAAAGGAAACATAAAATAATTTCTCCCTTTAATATAAATCTTTTTCTCTAACCATTCCAAAGAGACTACATCCGCACATATAGTCATCTCTGTAGGAACCCGGCCTCCCTTTCTGCTCCCATCTTCTGTGTGTAAGAATGTGTTGCAAGAACAAGTGTGCGCAATCCATTCAGACAGATGGAGACGCCGGGACGTGAATTTTATGTTAACTGCTGGAGTTTGGAGTTTATTCGAATTTAGCTAAAATGGGTTTCTATCTGATCAATTGGAAAACAAATGTGTTTATAAAATGAACCTGAAATAGCTCTAAGTAAAGAGAATGAAACACAATTAAGAATAAGGAAGGAAATCATAAGCGATTACAGGCAACCCTAAAAGAGAATGTGCCCTTTATTTATTATTAAGATGTACGTGAAGGGACTTGGTTTATGTGCTCCTCTTAAGCAAAATTAACAAGGGTATATAAATGCATTGCTGATAATGCACTTTAGAAAACTGCTTACTGTCCAAGGGGGGTTAATGTTTTTAACAGGTTTTATCAGTTAATGCCACAATGCAAAAACAAATGAGATGCCTCGCCTTCATTGAACTTAATTAACTGTAATTAAATTGTTTTTCGTGTTATCAACATGCAAACAATTATACTTAATTGGGCGCTTTTATTACTAGGTTACATGCAACGTTGGACAGAGAGGAGAAACATGAGCTATCATAAATCCTATAAAGAGCTGCAATTAGTGCAAGTTGTCTTACGGCCCCCAAGGTGTTACGTTCCTTCCGAGTTTTGCCACCTAGACTTGCGTTATCTGTAATGACACTCCCTAAACAACATATATAGTAAGCAGACAAACATCGAAAAATTTGGGGGCACATTTAATAAGCTCGAGTGAAGGATTTGAAGTAAAAAAACTTCTAATTTCTAAGTTTTTTTTGGGTACTTCCACCATCGAATAGGCTACTTCGTCCTGCGACTACGACTTCGACTTAGATTCGAACTAAAAATCATTTGACTATTCGACCATTCCATAGTCGAAGTACTGTCTCTTTAAAAAAAACTTTGACAACATACTTCGCCACTTTAAACCTACTGAGCTCCGATGTTAGCCTATGGGGACCTTCCCCATAAGTTTTGTAAGCTATTTCTGATTGAAGGAAAATCGTTCAATCAATGGATTAAAATCCTTCGAATCGTTCGATTCTAAGGATTTAATCGTACCATCGAAGGATTTTTCCTTCGATCGATCGATTAAAGTATTTGCGGTAAATCCTTTGACTTCGATATTCGAAGTCAAAGGATTTTACTTCGATGGTCGAATATCAAGGGTAATTAACCCTCGATATTTGACCCTTAGTAAATGTGCCCCCTAATGTCTTCATATACTAACAGCAAAACTTGTCAAGAATATAAAGGGGTAGTTCACTATTAAGTTATTTTTAGTATTCTATAAAATGGCCTGTGCTTAGCAACTGTTCAGTTGGTCTTTATTTTTTTTTATAGTTACCAAATTATTTGCCTTCTTCTTCTGCATTTCTCAAGATTTCCAATAGGCTACAATTTTACTTATCTTTCTTTCTTTCCTCCCCTATTCACCTTCCAGTCTTTTATTCAAGCCACTGCCTAGTTGTTAGGGTAAATTAGGGTAAATTGATATAGCTAGAGAAATTCCACAATGGAGAGCTCCTAAACAAAAAGATAGATCAAAAAAATAACACAAAAAATATTAAGACCAACTGAAATAGTATAAATATATATGCACAATACTTTGGATATGCTCTAACCCTGCAGCCAATAATTTTAATACAATGCGGTAACACACAAAAAATCCTCCTTAAAATCACTCACCCTTTAACTGGGTGGGTCCAGGTGCAAATGCCCCGGACCAGTCGCTTAAATTGTTACTCTCATAAGCATTCAAGTCAGGTTACTCACTGCTCCAGGACTCTGGGTAAATAGGCTGTGCAGAATAAAAAAGTTTCTAATATAGTTAGCCAAAAATGTAATGTATAAAGGCTGGAGTGACTGGATGTCTAAAGCTGGCCATAGATGTTGAGATTTTTAAAAGATCCGATTCTCATCATGAGACAACGATTTTCTCGGAACTAAAAGACCAATATGCCAGGAAAACAAAGGGAAGCTGCCTGCTTGGCCCTGCAAACATAGATAGATTGTACTGGGACCAACAAAGATTTTTTGACCTGGCAGATCAATTTCCTGACAGATGTCAAATCGTAAGATGTACGATTGTTCGAATCCCACTAACCGCACGATAATTTCGAAGGATTGGTCGGACTTCCCTAAAATCGGTCATTCGGCAAGAAGAATCGTTGCATCGATGGGGAGCTTTATATAGTAGCCAGAACACTACTTCCTACTTGTCAGCTCTCTAATGCTGAGCTAGTCATCAACTTGAAGGGGGGCCACATGGTACATTTCTGTTCAGTGTTTGCAATTGATCCTTAGCATTCAGCTCAGATTCAAAAGCAAAAGGTATTACCCATATGTCCCCCCCCTCAAGTCACTGATTGGTTACTGCCTGGTAACCAGTCAGTGCAAGCCAAGAGAGCTGAAAAGCAGGAAGTAGTGTTCTGGCTATTATGTTAGATATCCAATCACTCCAGCCTTTATACATTACATTTTTGCCTAACTATATTAGAAACATTTTTTATTTTGCACAGCCTATCTATTTACACAGTTTTTATTTTTATACTGAACAATTCATTTAAATGATAAATAATAAGCTTTGCTGTACAGATTATACTGAGGGCCTCTGGAGACAAACCAATAAGCTGTTAATTATTATAATTATGATTAATAATAATATTAATAATTATGTTTTTTTAACCTTACTGTTCTATTAAACATATTGCAAGAAATGTACAGCACAGTGTATACACCAAGGACCATATAAATACCAATATACAAACACCTACAAGTTTTATTTAAGTTTAATTAATTTAAACTCTTGTGAACCTCTTGTAATTCCTCTATAGATTGCTGGCCAGAGTTCTACACATCGGCAGATTTATATGAGCATGACTTGGATCAAGTTACCCTTTATTAATGTTATTAGCCTTGGATACATTTCCTTGTAGACTTGTGTTAAGCTGAAAAATGGCATAAGAAATCATTTTTTTACAGCCTTCACCTCCAGCCTTGAGGTTATTGGAGCAAGCTACACACACTGGAATATTGTCATTGGGGGTAATTTTTTTGGTTGAAATGACATTTATTTGTACTATGCCGTGTGCTGGGTTGGCTGTTATGTTTCTATGGAATTACTGTTGGGGCTGACTAGAACCTTACAACAGCTGGTATAAAGTACTGAGGCCCTGCAGACATTGGGTGGTAGCCTTTATCTAGATGTGGCCTTTTGATAAATCCACAATACATAAAGTAATTTGTGCGGCACAAAGAGTTTAGCCGTAGTAAATCAAGTTGTAAATAAAACTTGGAAAAACATGAATGTAAGGGCCCCTAGGCACAGTTGGGATTGCGGACCAAGGAGGAAACAGTTAGTCAGACCAAAGTTCACTGTACAAGAGGGTTCGGCAATAGAATGGTCAAAGTCCAGGCAAAGGGTCCAATCCAGGCAGAAAAGGTTCAATACGATGTAACAGGCAGTAGTCGGTACACAGGAATCAAAGACAAGGCTATAAATCACACATGGCATTTCCTTTACAGTACCCCTTTCCTTATGGGAGGCCTCAGGACCACCACGACTATGGCTGGATGGAAACTGTTTGTGAAACCTTTGGATGAGAAGAGGAGCATGGATGTTAGACTTTCTTACCCAGGAGCACTCCTCAGGATCAAACCCCTTCCACTCGACCAGGTACTGCAAGACACCTCTGGAAACCCGGGAATTCAGAGTCCTCTTAACTTCAAACTCCTTGTGGCTATCAACAAGAACAGGAGTGGGAGTGGAAGAAGAAGAAGAATAAGTTGCTGGCTTGAGAAGGGACATATGGAAGACATTTGAAACCCGCATCTCCGGAGGAAGCTGCAGACAAACCACCACAGGATTAATTTGATTTAGACAATTGGAAAAGGCCCGATGAACTTGGGACCAAGTAGACAACCAGACTTTATTGCCAAGATTATATTGAGGGGAAGAAACTCTTCTCTTGTCTGCAAATTTCTTTTGAGAAAGAGAACTCTTCTCCAAGTTGGCTTTCGTGGCCTGCCAGATAGCTGACATGTGAGCGGCTTGGTCATTGGCAGCTGGGACATTCCTGAGAAGGAGATCTTGAGGGAACACCAATGGATTCTGACCATAGACACAAAAGAAGGGGGATCTCTCAGAAGAAGCGTGCATCGCATTGTTGTGGGCAAACTTAGCCCAAGGGAGGAGGTCCGCCTAGTCATCCTGATACAAAGACACATGACAACGAAGAAATTGCTCTAATGCTTGATTAACCCTCTCTGCAGCTCCATTGGACTGAGGACGGTAAGCGGAACAAAACTGAAGAGAGATGTGGAGCGCTTTGCACAAGCATCTCCAAAATTTAGAAAGTAACTGGGACTCTCTTGCGGACACAACTTCAGCCAAAATTCCATGAAGGAGTCTTGAGAGTTCCAGGGCAGAAGGTAACTTGTGAAGAGGAATGAAATGGGCCATCTTGCTGAAACTATCCACCACCACCCAAATGACTGTATGACCCAGGGAAACAGGGAGATCAACAATAAAGTCCATGGCCAGATGGGTCCAGGGTCGAGAGGGAATGGGCAGGTGAAAAAGAAGGCCTTTCAGAAGAGAATGTCCAGATTTGGAAGCCGCATAAGTAGCACAGGATGAAACGAAGTCTTTAACATCTTTCCGAAGAGAAGGCCACCAAACAATGCGGGATAACAGGTCCGTCGTTTTCCGAATCCCGGGATGGCCAGCATGCTTGGAACTATGAGACTGATTGAGGATAGACTGACAGAGTTCAGGCGGGACAAATGCAACCCCAAGGGGGGTCTCAGACAGTGCCAAAGACTATGCAGACAGTAGTTGTGGAGCCACAGAAGGAGTTAGAGCAGCAATTTTAATAGAAGGCACAATGGGTTCAGGATCTTCAAAACTGGATTCTTCAGGAAGTAAACAAAAGTCAAGACAAAGTTGAACCTGGAAAAGAAGAGCTTGTCTGGGGTTTAGACATTTGAGGTTTGCATATATTCCAGATTCTTGTGAGCCGTAAAAATTGTCACCGGAACTGAAGAACCCTCTAATAAGTGCCTCCTGTCAGGACTCACCTCCCTGGTAGTCTAGTGGGCAGCAGGGTCCACCACCGCTTCTTT
Source organism: Xenopus petersii (assembly GCA_038501925.1). Classification (NCBI taxonomy): domain Eukaryota; kingdom Metazoa; phylum Chordata; class Amphibia; order Anura; family Pipidae; genus Xenopus; species Xenopus petersii. The sequence goes on from CM076684.1 coordinate 105,216,767, forward strand.
GGCGTGGACAGCCGCTGCACTGCTCCTTCCTCCTCTGTGTATGGGGATCCTATGGCGCGCTTCCTAGCTTATGCGCCGGCTTGATGACGTCATCAAGCATGGCGCAAAATTCAAATTGTATATTAGGGGAATTCAGAGATCTGCACACTGCCCGTTGTTAGGTTCAATTAGCTTGTTCCTGGGTGTTATATTCCTTCTGAATCCTACTGATCTTTAGTGTATTGACCCTTGTCTGCCTGATTAATTACTCTGACCTCTCCAATCCTGATTCCTTGCCTGTCCACTGACTTTTCTACATTCTCCAATCCTGATTCTGGTCAGTCTGACTCTTCTCTGCTTGTCCAAAATCAGTGTCCAAGAGTCCAAGGAAATTACAATTTCCCCCAACAAATCCAGCAAATCTTTAGGCTCTCCTCTCCCAGTTTATAATAATCTTGAAAGAACAAGGTTCGCTGTGTTCTTCAAAATGACAAGTATTGTGAGGAAGGGGAATAACAGAAAAAATATATAGTGTAGTATATTAGACACTTTAAATTTTCACCCTTAGTGATATTCACAACATTTGTGCCTTGTTAAACAAACCTTTCACGTGACACTTTGTGTATGCAAATCGCTTTTCCTGAGCAGTGTTTAAAAGAGATTTAAAAAACAGTGTTTCTTTTACCCTTTGGTGTGTGATTAAAAACTCTATAAAAAATCTGTGTGTGAATATATATAGAACTTTTCCGTGACCCCACCAGATTCTAGCAATCACACGTAACTTAGGGGTAGGCAAATAGATTCTTATCTAGGAAAGAGAAATCAGAAGGTATAACCACTGGGATCCTAGTGCCTCCAGTGGCACAATACACTCACCAGACGTCAGTCAAAACAGGCGGAATTAAGAATATTCTATTCCATGTTCTGGGATCCTCATCCGTTATTCATATATAGAGAGATAAAAACAGCAGCATGTGCAGAATGACTTAAAAATGGTTTAATAAAAATTCAAAGTTACACTCACAAACAGTTTCTTTGTAGCCGCATTAAAAGTTTTCTTTCTGTGCGTCCCAAATAACGCTAAGGCTCCTCGGCGTCCGTCAGAGTTCCCTGCGCAAATGAAAGGGTCGCTTCTGCACCGAACACACGTAGTCCCGCTTTCTCATTTCACCTCAATGGCTTCTTCCTGCGCTGTATACATGAATAACGGATGAGGATCCCAGAACATGAAATAGAATATTCTTAATTCTGCCTGTGCTGCAGTTCCGATAAGGGTTGCAATGGTATGGCATGTTGTTCTGAGAATGTCCGATCCAAGAAGTTCCCGGCCGCCCCGAAAACATGGAAAGCTTGGGAGAAGATGGTCTGAACAGGCAGAAGAAATCGATGAGAGGAATTATGGGGAAGAGCATTAATCCCACCAGGTAAGTCTCCCCAAACTTACCCAGGCATTGGAGTTTCCCGGCTTCATTGGACATTGGTGGGCAAAGTGAGATTTTCCTCCACAATAAACGCAGAGTCCTGCTGCCTGTCGCCTTAGTTTCTTCTGTTCGTAGAGTCGGGGCACGTCCTATCTGCATTGGCTCTTCAGTAGAAGTAGCAGGAGAAGCAGACGAGGAAGCAGATACTGGCAAAGAAGATGCACTGGGAAGCAAGGGTTTCTGGAAGCGGGGTGCCAGTAGAGGTTGGAACCTCTTGACACGGTTTTATCCGCTTGGTGCTCTCTTTGCAGAGTGTCCACCTTGACGGCCAAAGTAATCAGATCTTCCAAACACGTAAGCAGCTCATGGGAGACCAGGTCGTCCTTTAGGCGAATAGAGAGCCCATTGTAAAAAGCGGCATGATAGGCCTCGTTGTTCCAAGACATCTCAGCGACTAATGTACGGAATTCAATAGTGTATTCTAGCACACTGCGGGTCCCCTGACAGATCTGCAACAGCTGTGAAGAGGCGGACGCAGCCCAGCTGGGAGCGTCAAACACAATCCGTAGCTCATGAATAAAGGCCTTGGAGTCATCAGTTAGAGGATTCTCCCACAGGGAGGATGCCCATTCTAGGGCCTTTCCAGTCAAGCGGGGAATAATATACCCCACCTTGGTGCTTTCCGAGATATACTGGTTGAGAAGCAGCATGAACTGGATTAAGAATCCTCTACATGCCATAGGATCACCACCGTAGAGAGGAGGCGTCGGGATACGTGGCTAGGAAGCATGAGCAGAGACTGGTGTTGCCGGCGTAAGGGCAGACAGTTTGTCCAGGATAGCCTCCAAAGCTTGACCGAAGTGGGTCTGTTGTGCTTCATAGACCTCCATACATGAAGCCGGTCCACAGAAGGCTCTCCTGAAGTCGGGCTGGGGTTGTGCCTCCTGTGCAGTTCGTCAGACCAGGAATACACACCCAGGAATACACAAAGTAAAACCTATACTTAGGCAATGTTGCCGTGTTCAAGCTCCTTTAAATAGGCCTCCTTTGGCGCCAAAAGATGGATGTGATAATGTCATGACGCTGAGGCTGGTCTCCTGACGCTGGCGTTCATTCTGACGCTGGCGTCCAATCAGCAGGTGAGAAGGTGCTGGCGTCACATCGATGTGACCAGCAGGATCCACGTGGAGGAACAGGGTGCCACCATCCATGTGCAAGTAGGGTAAGAAGCTTGGAAATCTAGCTCCACCTTAAAGATGGTGGTAAGTCAAAAGTTCCTCCAGTGGTCAACATAAATACGCACAGTCAAATTACGATGCCAAAGGCTGAAATTATGGCATCCAGATTTAGAGTATCTTTTATGCATTGGTCTCAATAGTGCTGGACTCTGCCTTATTGTGGTCCTTGTAAGTAACATGCTAGTGGTGCTTTGAAGAGTCAGGTGGCACGGGCATTGTGACTGCAGAGACCTGGGACCAAAGGAAGTATGCAGGTAGGTGTGATATAATTTCATAAGAATTATATTATTTTTTCCACAGTGAGGAGCCCGTCTGACAATCTGATAAAGCACATGCAGTGGAGAAGGATTACTTTACATTACAGAAAACAATCTATTACCTGCTTGTGACTCAATACCCAAAGCAAAGTGTTCCCCAGTGAAAGGGCTGGTAAGGAACGTGCAGAATAAGTCAATGGAGGCAAATATACATAATCTGATAAAAAGTTATCATTAACACAAAGTGCCTTTCAAAGACAATTGCAGAATCTCTATAATGTGGGTAGAAAATGCTTCAATTAAATGTGTTTTGAAGTACAACCTAATTAAATCGGCCGTTTATATTGGAATCTGCATCTGAATCCTATATTCTCTACAGTTATAATGTCAGTGCCAAAAGCATTGTGGGTATTTAATTATATCACGAGCCCACTTGTTAGTGGAGTCAGTTATGCACTCGCTGACAATCAATTCTTTTCCGGCGCTGCTAATTCAGCAAGTCATTCTCATTACAGGTAAACTTGTTATGGGAATTATTAGCCAATGTACGGTGACTGATTAGTTGTCACTATTATTTGATGAATAATAGTGATGGGCAAATAAATTCACCTGGCACGAATTTGCGATGATCTGCGTTTCGCCGCCGGTGAATACATTTTTCGCCGTTTTGCTAATTTTGCAGGAAATTCGCCCATCACTAGTGAATAGGGATGCACCGAATCCAGGATTCGGTTCGGGATTCGGCCTTTTTCAGCAGGATTCGGATTCGGCCGAATCCTTCTGCCCGGCCGAACCGAATCCGAATCCTAATTTGCATATGCAAATTAGGGGCAGGGAGGGAAATTGCGTGACTTTTTGTCAGAAAACAAGGAAGTAAAAAATGTTTTCCCCTTCCCACCCCTAATTTGCATATGCAAATTAGGGTTCGGATTCGGTTCGGTATTCGGCCGAATCCTTCGTGAAGGATTCGGGGGTTCGGCCGAATCCAAAAAAGTGGATTCGGTGCATCTCTACTAGTGAATAACCATTGTATTCCTTCATGGAGGATCAGAAAGCATTACAGAATAGTGTCCCTAATTGGGGGAACATCTTTATTCCTAAAGTGCTTGTTTAAAAGAAGTGAATTTAATATAAATAGTGCCAATGCTTATGGCTATAAGCACACTGTGACAGTGTGTAAAATTCTACCTCTGTGTTATTTTAATTATTTAACGTGACAGTGCATCAAAAATTCATCCTCATGATTTGAAGTGACTGTGCAGACAATAAATATACATGTGACATAGTTCATACACCAACAATTAAAAAATACCCATCATGAGAAACCCAATTAGTTCATTAATTATCAGCATCTTATATGGCATATGCGCAACAATAATTATAATGTGTAGCTGTGCCTAAATCCGTTTCTTTTCTTTTTCATAGTGATTCAATTCGTACTCTTTCAAGAAATTCATTCAAAGTGTCAGTGCCATACATATTGAAGTTCATAAAGGTAATTTTGAGTCCATCATCAAAGTTACATTTTTCATTTTGCTGGGCTTTTTAGGGCCAGGTCATGGTTTTACCAGTGCACAATAGAGTCTAGTGAGTTCAACAGAGTAACTGATAAAAGTGTTTTTTTTGTTGTTGTTTATTGAGTGGACTAGGTGGGTTTTCTTTAAATAACAAGATGGAACATTAAAACTGATAGCAACCAAATTAAAGGGCAGTATACCTTTTTTTTCAAATGCTAGGATTTTAAAACTGAAACATCAATTGTTTGTAATAAAGATAACTTTTTAAGAAGCTCTAGTACTTCTAGTGCTGCTGATTGTAAAACTGGCCATACACAGGCAGATATAAGCTGCCAACCCCAGCAGACACTTTGTTATTGGCCCATGTATCAGACTGGTCTGAAAATAACTGTGCATAAGGGACTGCACTAGTGATGTAGCGAACTGCCGATTTGATGTTCGCGAACGCCGTTCGCGAACACCGGCAAAAAAGCGAACAGTTCGCGAACAGTTCGCGAACTTCGAACGCTCGATAAAATCGTTCGATCGAACGATCGAAGGATTTTATTCGTACGATCGAACGATTTTCGTTCGAATCGAACGATCGAAGCTATTCGATCGAATGATTTTAATTCAATCGAATGCTTATAATCGTTCGAACGAATGGAAATCGTTCGATTTTAGCGATCGAACGGTCGAATGGTCGAATGGTCGAACGAAATTTTACTTCGAATCGAACGCGAACACCAATTGGCGAACGTCGCGCGACGTTCGCGAACATTCGGCGGACGCGAACAGTCGAAGTTCGCGCGAACTAGTTCGCCGGCGAACAGTTCGCTACATCCCTAGACTGCACTGGTTGTCTGCCGTGTGATCCCTTGTATAGGTTGCTAAACTCAGCAGTAATCCCCTAGTTTAGCAGTCTCTCACCTACCAAACTAGCTTCCATTAAATGCAGGCTTTAAAGTGGCAGTGCTCTGTTATATTAAAACCCTGCCACATATTGATTTTGCAAAATTATTTAGATTAGGCCCACCAATTATAAATATACAAATCAGTACAAGCCTGTGGCAGAAAGGTAAAATACAATCTGTTCATATATGTAACTCATAAGATTGACTTTATCTTTAGAAAAATAATATGAATAATTATTTTGCTAAGTCATGCTTTTTTAATATAAGTAATATATACAGGGTCGGACTGGGGGGCCTGGGGCTGTCTCAGGGCCCCTCGACGCCCGACCCCAGGTCACGATGTACGTGTGTGCATGCACGTGCACAGTGTTTTTGCGGCAGGAAGAAGCGATGGGTGCGAATCTAGGCCGACGGGGCCCACAAGAACCAGGGGCCCAGCAGTTGCTTGAATTTGTTCGTGTTTTAGGGCAAAGGCCTCCAAAAAAAACATCATGAAAGCTATTAATATCTTCAAATGGTTCAAGGGACCTCTGCCATTGACTCCTACATGACCTCCACAGGTTTTAGATATTTTCGGATTCGAGCTATTCCCAGGGTCGGGGTATAATAAATCTCGAAAAATTCGATTTTCTGTTTTAACCTAAAAATGTGAGATCTGACCATAAAAATAACCTCAAAAAGTTGAATTTTCGTGGAAAACACAACTCGAACCTTAATAATAACCCCCTAATTGTGGAGAATGTTTTCTATACAATGATTCCTATAGAATATGTGTAACTCATGGGTAAGGGGCAGATTTGTTAAGTGTCTAATAGTAAATTCAAATTTATATTGGTGTCAAAATTCATACATTCAAATTTTAATCCCCCAATTTGAATGTAAATTCAAATGAGAGATTTATCACACCTCAAACATGAAAACAGTTCTAATTCGAATATTCGTGACCTAGAACCTGCCAAATTAATTTACAAGTACATGGCAGAGGTCCATTGACACATTTGAATATGTTAACAGCCTTCCCGACATTCAAGTTTTTTTCAGAGGAAAATTTGATTTGAGTTCGTTCATATACCATTCGGATACATTTTTGGATAGTTCCCATTCGATCGAATTTTAAACTTTCTAATTTTTTCATAAATAACTAATTCAGAAAAAAAAATCACATAAATTCAAAATCCAACCTTTGATAAATCTGCCCATAAGAATGCAGTTGATTCACGTATTAAGTACGGGTTATTAAAAATATAATCAATCTTTTAAGGCAATGGTTGTCGCCAGGATAATAATGAAATGTGAATCTCTCATTCTCATCCAGCTAGCAGAGATAACAACCCTGTCAAAATTATTACAGTACTTTTCTCAGCCAAAAACCACAAAAGCTACTCGGAGGAGAGATTCAGAGCAACACAGATCATTATGACAAGAAAGAAATGCATGGCTTGTTAATCACAATAGGTTCAGAAGTAAGACAATTAAAGGGGCACTATAACCTACATTTTCCATCTGATTTGTCTTTAGTACCAGAAGACTCACGGAATTGTCCCTGTTATGGAGAATGTAATGTACTGCTTAAAAGGCATGTAAAGGCAAAAAAATAAAATCCAATTTTTTACTTTCTTTAATGAAAAAGAAACCTATCGCCAATATACTTTAATTTAAAAAAATGTGTACAGTTTTTATAAGAAACCTGACTGTATGCAGTGAAATTCCCCCTCCATTTACTGCTGTGGATAGAAATTGTCAGACAGTCCCTAACTGCTGGGCACGGAATCAATCATAGTTATGGGACAGCAGGGGGAGCCCCAGCCTTACTTCTGAACCTTTCAGAATTCCAGCAGCTTTGTTTCCCTGTAGAGCAGTTGGGGACTGTGTAGAGATTTTATTTTTGCATTTACATCACCTTTACTGTTTACAACTTCAGCTGCAGGGACAGAGATCATGAAGCCAGATTTAAACAGATAAACTGGGATTCTATTTGGAGGATTATTTTGCTGCAGCCAATGGTTCTGCAGAGTTGGGGAAAGATTGTATTAAACAATACAAAAACTATAAAATCCACATTAGATTACATGACAACACAGGACCCAGTGCAGTCTGTATATTCTGATTATTAATTTGACTTGTGCTATTTTGATAATTTATGACGATCCCTAAGCAGCAGCTCATACCACACTGAGCATGTGCACAGTCTTGGTCTTGCAACGATGACTTTCTTTGTCCTTTAATTCATTTGTCTGTTCCGACAGCAACAGACCGTGCTTCTGGGTCAGACCATGGACTGTCCTGGGTAGTGGCTTATTCCCAACCCATCGGAGAATCTGTGCGACTTGTAAACTATTTGTAAACTGAGGTCACAATTGTCTTCAGACTAACCTGATTAACATGGAGAAAATCGAATATGCTAATATTATAAATTTGGGAATTATTTATATAATGTAAAATAAAATGCTTTTTCAATGTAAACATTTTAATTTATTTTTTATATTTTTTATATTTTAATTTATTTTTTATATTTTCATGATCTAAGCAGTTTTTACACTGATAATATCATGAATGTATAACAAGTGTTCCCTCTGCTGTTCTTTCTGCGCAGGTGCTGACAGAATGGAGAATATTAAGTTACTATAACAGGAGGCTTCGTCTGATGCTTCTCTGCTGCATTCTATTGCACCTGCCACATCGAGTGAAAAAGTGCCAGGAGATGCTTCCCATATAAATCATTCAAACTTTTGACTGTCAGTCCAGCCCTCACCCCTATGGACAGAACAGCAGACATGTTACATATTTATGATAATAGCAGAGTAAAATGAAATTCATAAAAATTGCAAAAGTGCTCAGAGAAGAACATTTTTACATTATTATATCGGTATGTATATGTTCTTTTTAATTATTTAGCCAATTCCTTCCAGACATAGCCAATGCCAAGCCAATCAATACTAGTACTAAGTTTATAAAGGAGGCATCCGATTCATTTATCATAGTAAGACTTGGTTCAGCAAGCGAGATTAGATGTATATATTTAATTTACATTAATCTTTTGAGAGGACTGAACAACTATAAAGTTTACTAACGACTTCTGTCCAATATTCCACCTCAAGGGAAAATTGATTGCAGGTTAAAGTATGCTTTATCAAATGGGACAGGATGGTTATTGAGAATAGCTTTATATAGGCAATCAGTCTGGTCTTGTTGTGAAGAATAAGAGGTGAAGAAGTGGAGTTACTTAACTGACCCATGTAAGTATGTTATAAGCAAAAATCTGAAACCCTGGTCAACCATTAACTCCTTAAGTGATTAAATCCCAGTTCTTTACCAATAAGAAAATACTTAAAAGAGAAAGATTACATTTCCTTCAGAGGGGCAGCCAGGGGAACAGTATATCAAATGACTTATTTTAAAATGTACATACCTCATGCCAGCCCTTGTAGATATCCATATTTATCATTAGTAGCCTATTTTTACATACTGTTTTTATACCCTGTATTTCTAACTGCTTCCGGAGTTTAACACTGAAATACGGTACCCAGTAGATTCCTCTATTTACTCTCTCTGTTAGTGAGGCATTGCCCCAGAGGCTGCAGGTACGGTTAGTAACTGGGGTCATTGGACTTTGGGGGGGGTTCATGGGCACAAATAATTGCAATAATGTTTCATCACAGAATATAAAAAGTGTGAAGGGGCCAGTAAATCTGAATCCTATATGTAGGGGTTGCAGGATATAGGTGGAGATAGGAGCTTAGATTTAAGACATTGGTGATAACTGGGGAGGGGCCCACGAATCGCTAGCCAGAGATCATTAAAATATAATTTTTTTAAAGTTTTGATCAATTAATTATTTTTTGAATCTGTGTTAAAACAATAAAAAGTACAGTGCAGACCCCATTATAAGAGAGCTACCATACATGTATAGATTGTAAGCTCTTAAGTGCACGTGTCACTTAATCTTTGTTATAGTGTATGTATATTTTTCTGGAGGGGGGTTTGTTATTTCTGCCCCTGTTTGTATTATTACAGTATTGTAAAAACCTACAATGCTGCTTATAATGAAATGTTTATAAAGATATATAAAAATTAAAATTAAACTCTTTTGATTCTCCATATTTTTTGCTTCTTCTTACAAAATGTTCTCATGGCCACTAGATGTCACTGTGGTGCTAGCATTAGAGTGCAGAGAAGTAAAATCGTAACTCCAAATAAAAATCTTTATAGTGTATCAGGGGTTTTTAAAAGCTCCCAGACCTATTATAGCACATATTGTTTCAGGAATGTTTTATATGGATCAGGATGCTGGGGACAGACAGACTGAATACATGAAGGCTGGCATGTAGCTCAGTGTGGGTACAGAATTGTGTGTGGGTCTTATATCATATAACGTGTAGTTCATAATGTAGGATGCAATTAATACATACATAATAATACATATTGTTGTTTGTGTGGTCTCTCTTGTATCTGCTGATAAAAGGCAGAGTAGCTCAGTTGGGTTGGTAGCATCTATGTGGGAGTGCTTGACTACCTTCCCTGACTGTGATCTTTGACCAAGAGCATGTGTACCCTAGTTTATCTGAATCTGGTCTTGGCTTTGACGATGCGTGCTCCTGGATGCCAGGACCAGGATGAAGATGTGAAGCAGCCAGAAATGGCAGCTGACAACCCCCACTGTAGTATTCTGTATTTTATCAGAAAGCATAATGTAATGCTCGTGGCATACATGGAGACATGCACAAAATTGGCTGTGCAGCCTGTCATTTTCATAAATGGAAACTGTCAGTCACCGCTGGTGATGGGCATACATTATTTGCCACCATCACATGGGCCATGAGCTTAATGAAATGCAGGTAAGAATGTGATAACTAGAGCACTTACCGATGAGCATTAGTTATGGGTGAATTTACTTGGCAAGTGCAAATTCGTGGCAAATTTTCGTGTTTCGCCGCCGGCTAATAAATTTGCGAAATTGCTGTGAAAATTCACCTCCGTCAAAGTTGTTTTGATGCAGGCGACAATTCCGACACCAACGACACTGGCGACAGTTAAACGGACGCCAATTTACTTTAATTCGAGTCAAGTGTCGCATTTGAAGCAACGTAGGTGGTTCTTCACAGTCAGGACAATGAGGTTGTGGAATACACTTGTAACGTTCACAACGGGGAACCGCTGTAACCGAGGATAGCCACTCCAAGGGGAGTGGATATGGTGGGATCCCAAGGGTGTAGCCATAGGTAATTGTAGGCAAAGACATGATGATGATGATGATGATGATGAAGTAATAGTAGGTTTATTGCAGTCGGAACACAGAAACACAAAAGGCAGGAACAGGCCAAAAGGCTAATCGAGGCATCCAGATGGTGAGGGAAAAATGGGGAACACAGGAACAAAGGTACTCACTCAGGAAACAAGGTAACAAGGTTTTCAGGAACAAGACATACAAGGTTTTCAAGGTTCAGGTTCAGATTCAGATTCAGATTCAGGTTCAGGTTCAGGTTCAGGTTCAGGTTCAGGTTCAGGTTCAGGTTCAGATTCGCAGGTCAGGAACAAACAGAATACAATCAATGACTCAGCCCTGAGCAAAGCTCAGGGCGGGGTTTATAAAGGGAAGGTGATTAGGAAATGGGAAACACATGAGGGTAAACGAGGTGGGTTGAAAACAGACTGTGAATGGGCAGATAACAGAAACAATAGACACCAGAGTTCAAAACCAGCCCTGAGAGCCCCCAGTGGCTCATGAGGTAAGTGCTGCAAATAAGCAGAACAGCACCACCAGAGTTCAAGTCCCGGGCTGATCACAGGCACCCATTAAAAACAGGAAGAGGCAAGCCAGGACAGCAATACCACCACTTACAGCAATAGACCTGATAGAGACAGGGTTAACCGCCCTACCAGGTCCAGTAGCAGGGAAAGTGGAACTATACAGGGCAGGCAGGTCCTCAGGCCCGGAGGCCAGGGCAAACAGGTCCTCAGGCCCGGAGGCCAGGGCAAACAGTACAGAAACTGGCTCAGGAAGAAACAATCGTCTGGGAGCTGGCATGGGAACGGAGTCTGGCTGAGCTGCAGGCACGGAGACTGGAACCGTCTGGGCTGCAGGCACGGAGACTGGAACCGTCTGGGCTGCAGGCACGGAGACTGGAACCGTCTGGGCTGCAGGCACGGAGACTGGAACCGTCTGGGCTGCAGGCACGGAGACTGGAACAGTCTGGGCTGCAGGCACGGAGACTGGAACCGTCTGGGCTCCAGGCACGGAGGCTGGAACCGTCTGGGCTCCAGGCACGGAGGCTGGAACCGTCTGGGCTGCAGATACAGAGGCTGGAACCGGCTGAGCTGCAGATACAGAGGCTGGAAACAGCTGGATTGGCATGGTTAACGGGCACAGGCAGCTTTCAGGTAGCCGGCACAGGCAGCTTTCGGGGAGCCGGCACAGGCGCAAGGACTGGCTGAGAAGCCGGCACAGGAGCAAGGACTGGCTGGGAAGCCAGCACAGGAGCAAGGACTGGCTGGGAAGCCGGCACAGGAGCAAGGACTGGCTGGGAAGCCGGCACAGGAGCAAGGACTGGCTGGGAAGCCGGCACAGGAGCAAGGACTGGCTGGGAAGCTGGCACAGGAGCAAGGACTGGCTGGGAAGCCGGCACAGGAGCAAGGACTGGCTGGGAAGCCGGCACAGGAGCAAGGACTGGCTGGGAAGCCGGCACAGGAGCAAGGACTGGCTGGGAAGCTGGCACAGGAGCAAGGACTGGCTGGGAAGCCGGCACAGGAGCAAGGACTGGCTGGGAAGCCGGCACAGGAGCAAGGACTGGCTGGGAAGCCGGCACAGGAGCAAAGACTGGGTGGGAAGCCGGCACTGGAGCAAAGACTGGCTGGAGAGCCGGCACCAAAGCTGGAGACTGGAGAGCCGGCACCAAAGTTGAAGACTGGAGAGCCGGCACCGGAGCAGGTAACTGGAGAACCGGCACAGGAGCAGGTGACTGGAGAGCCGGCACAGGAGCAGGTGACTGGAGAGGATGCTGGGAAACCGTAGAAAAACTAATAAACTGGGGTTCAGGTCTGAGAGAAAAAGAGGGTGACCTGGGTTTGGCAGCTGCCACAGGAGCAGAAGGTTGTGAAGGAGACAAGGGCCCAAAAACTGGAAGTGGCCGATCTGACACAGGCCAGATAGCAGTTTGTAGTTCATCTTCATCAGAGTCTAGATCCTCCCAGTCCTCATCGAAGACTGAATCCTCCCAGTCATCATCAGAGACAAAATCCTGCCAGACATCATCAGTGAAATGGATGGCGTCTTCTGCCTTATCCTCTCCATCCCAAGGGAGTTGCAGTTTAACAACGGAGTCAGAAGGCATGGAGGGCTTTCCCAAAGGCTTCTTGCAGTTAGGCTGAGTCATTCTGTAACGTTCACAACGGGGAACCGCTGTAACCGAGGATAGCCACTCCTAGGGGAGTGGATATGGTGGGAGCCCAGGGGTGTAGCCATAGGTAATTGTAGGCAAAGACATGATGATGATGAAGTTATAGTAGGTTTATTGCAGTCGGAACACAGAAACACAAAAGGCAGGAACAGGCCAAAAGGCTAATCGAGGAATCCAGATGGTGAGGGAAAAATGGGGAACACAGGAACAAAGGTACTCACTCAGGAAACAAGGTAACAAGGTTTTCAGGAACAAGACATACAAGGTTCAGGTTCAGATTCAGATTCAGGTTCAGGTTCAGATTCAGATACAGATTTGCAGGTCAGGAACAAACAAAATACAATCAATGACTCAGCCCTGAGCAAAGCTCAGGGCGGGGTTTATAAAGGGAAGGTGATTAGGAAATGGGAAACACATGAGGGTAAACGAGGTGGGTGGAAAACAGACTGTGAATGGGCAGATAACAGAAACAATAGACACCAGAGTACAAAACCAGCCCTGAGAGCCCCCAGTGGCTCATGAGGTAAGTGCTGCAAATAAGCAGAACAGCACCACCAGAGTTCAAGTCCCGGGCTGATCCTGACAACACTGCCGGGTGATGTTGTGATGGCTGATTCAGTTAATGCCTTTAAAGGAAAACTATACCCCCAAACAATGTTGGTCTCTATAAAAAGATATTGCATAAAACAGCTCATATGTAAAATCCTGCTTCATGTAAATAAACCATTTTCATAATAATGTACTTTTCTAATAGTATGTGCCATTGGGTAATCATAAATAGAAAACAGCCATTTTAAAAAATAAGGGCTGCCCCCTGGGATCGTAGGATTCACTGTACTGTATGTTAGGTCACATGAGCCAATTAACAGACAGAGTTGTGTCTTTTGCTTCCATACTTCTTCCTGTTACAGTTAGAGTTTAAGTATTTCTGGTCAGGTGATCGCTGAGGCAGCACACAGACCATCACGAAATGGTGGCTCAAGGCAAGAGATGTAAAAGGGCCACATTTACTTAAATATATATTCCAGTTTGGTAAGATTCTTTAATATGCCACTTAATATGATATGAACTATCTGTTGCTTAAGTGTTCATTTTGGGGGTATAGTTTTCCTTTAAGAATGGCTTGGATGATTTCTTGGACAGACATAATATCAAAGGCTATTGTGATACTAAACTCTATAGTTAGTATAGGTATAGTATAGGTTTCAACCCGATTTAACTATGTAACTATGGTGTAGAAATTGACGCCGGCGTCAAAATTCTCGTTTCGCTAATTTTTCGCCCGTTTCGAGGCAAAGCGAAATGGGACAAATTCGCCCATCACTAATATGCAGTAAATAAAGGTATCAGACTTCAGATCTGCTGTTGCATGCAAACAGACATACAGTATGTCAAGGAATTTGCATTAACCTTAAACCTGTAAAACTGGTACATTTTTAGTCAAGCATAGAACCTTCATTCTTTGTTAGTGTGGGCGTAATATCACTTCAACTTGCTTTGCATTAGTAAAGATTGACTGAAGTTTATCAAAGCACAAGTCACATGACTGGGGCACCTGGGAAACTGACAACATGTCTTGCCCCATGTCAGATTTCAAAATAAAATATAAAAAAATCTTCTCGTTTAGCTTGTATATATATGTATATGTGTATATATATATATATATATGTGTATATATATATATATATATATATATATACATACATATATACACATATATATATCTTGTTAGCCATTGACATCCATTGTTACCAAAACTTCCACTAACAATTGATTCAGATCACTTGCTGTTGCTCGATTCACAATATTTTGCATAAGTCTTGCTCAAACGCCAATTTTGTTTAAAGGTATGCATAGTTTTCAAAATACTTCCTTTTTATATTATTGAGATAACAAAAACTGTGTCTATTTCCTTTTTAGCAAGAGACAGAACAAAAATCTAAGGTGTAAAGTATGTTTTATTAGAAAAAAATACTCATTTACATAAAGACTATTGAAAATAAATTTATGCAGAATATCATAATTATCAATTCATAAAAACAAGTCACTAAATTTTAGACTAACATTGGATGCTTTAAAGTAAGATTTGTTCACATTTCTGGCACAATGAATATATGTAATGACATGTCTTGTACAAAACAGACACACAAATGTGAATTTTTTGGATATAGTAGAAAAAGCCATTAATGCACATCACCCAAGTACAAAATCATTGCATGCTGTGGTGGTATCATCATGATTTTGGGGATACTTTTCATTGCCAGAGAATGAGAAAAAAAAAGCAGGAATGAGGATAACATGGGACAAGTTGGATTACGTTAACTGCAGGTGATCAAAGGAGTTAATGGCAACAAAGGAAGAAGAATATAACAAGTCATAATGAAGGAGATAGGCAAACACATAGAAAAATGCATTTTTGCAAATTTAACTGGCAATCAAGAAAGCAACATTTAAATAACAAACAAATATCTTGGTAGTTAAAATGTTCTACAAACAGTTTTCAGTCTCAGCAAAAGAGCAAGTGCATCTATTTTCAGAAAAACATATGCCATAAATTAAGTGTGTAACGGTGCTATACACACATATCTTGCATCCCATATTTAATTCCCTCTGGTAATACTGTATTCATTACGTGAATGCACTCTTTATAAAAATATATATTTCTCAACATTTCTCTTGAAGATTTTTTTCTCTTCTTAATGGTTGGTCCAAACTAAACCTATAAAAAAAGTGAAATTGTATATGGTTGACCTCTTATTACCATGTATACTGTTTATAGGTCCTGTGATAAAGGAGTGTTTCACCTTTAAGTTAACTTTGAGTATGTTATAGAATGGCTCGTTCTAAGCAACTTTTCAACTGACCTTCATTTTTTCTTTTTAATAGATTTTTAATTATTTGCATTCTTCTGACTCTTTCCAGCTTTCAAATGTGGGTCACTGGCCCCATCTATAAAACAAATGCTCTATAAAGCTACAAATGTATTGTTATTGCTACTTTTTAAATAATGCTCATCTTTCTATTCAGGATCTCTCTTATTCATATTCCTGTTGCTTATTCAAACCAGTGAACAGGTAATTCAAACCCTAGCAACCAGATTGCTGAAATTGCAAACTGCAGAGCTGCTGAATAAAAAGATAAATAAAAAAACTGAAAACCAATAACAAATTGTCTCAGAATATCACTCTTTACATCATACTACAAATTAACGCAAAGTTGAATTGCCCCTAAATCAAGGTAAACACTTTACCTGAGGGGTGGATTAGTCTGTGGACCCTCTGTCTTCTGACTGTGGACCTGGTTTCCTAAGATCCTTTAGATGCAATGATTTTGTGTGTTCTTGTATCTGCATAGGGTTCTTCCCATACTCCTTATAAAAATGTAATCCATTTGACAATAAAGGGCAGATTTATCAAAGGTCGAAGTGAAAATTCAAATTTTTTGTATTGGAATTCGACTAGGGAATAGTTAAAATTTGATAAGAGTTTTTGAAAAAATTCAAATTGGATTTACTAAATTTATCATGTACTGGCCATTTAAGAATTTGAATTCGACTATTCACCACCTTGAACCTGCCAAATTGCTGTTTTAGCCTATGTGGGACGTCATGGAATCAATTTGGAGTTTTTTTCAGCCTTCATGAAAATTTAGTTTTTTTCAAAGAAAAGACTACAATTGAATTTGATTCGCGTTTGTGGGTCAATTCCATTCACCAGAAAAAATTTGAATTTTTTAATAAATTACTGTTGGGTAAATTTTGGTCTAATTTCAGTTTAGAAATCTTCCATGAATTTGACCCTTGTTAAATCTGCCCTTAAAACTCCACAAATATAGATAGAACTCACAAAAATAAAATGAAGGTCCAGGTGCACTTGTCCTTATAGCTTAAAAAGCAAATGAAAAGATATAAGGTCTCAATTACTTACCTGAGTGTAGTACTCATATTCTCTACTTGCAAATTTTCACCATTAATGTAGTATAATCTATGCCAGTGCTGTCCAACTTCTGTGGTGCCGTGGGCCGGAATTTTTTTGGTCTACATGGTGGAGGGCCAATAATGGAAGCCAGTGTTGACCACTCCCTGTTTTTAAACTACATCCACTTTAAACACCAGCCATGTCACCACAAGACCATGTCCACATTAATGGTGGTAGCACACCAAAAAACCAAATAGTTGGTTCTCACTGCAGGGATATCACTCATATCTGAAAAAAAGTTGTCACATTAAGACATACGCTTAAATCCATATGCCTCCTCCTCCCCTGTGGATAACACAGCACCCCCTCCCTAGCACATGATTTGTTAGCATTTTAAAATGCTAACCAACCCCCAGAACAAATACCAGAGTATAGCACACACAGGCAGAGTATGGCACACACAGGCAGAGTATGGCACACATAGGCAGAGTATGGCACACACAGGCAGAGTATGTCACACACAGGCAGAGTATGACATACACAGGCAGAGTATGACACACACAGGCAGAGTATGGCACACCCAAGGAGCATAGGGCGGGCACAGTATGGCACACACAAGGAGCATAGGGCAGGCACAGTATGGCACACACAATGAGCATAGGGTGGCACAGTATGGCACTTACAAGGAGCATAGGACAGGCAGAGTATAGCACACACAGGGAGCATAGGGCAGGCACAGTATGGCACACACAAGGAGCACAGGGCAGGCAGAGTATGGCACAAACAGGGAGCATAGGATAGGCAGAGTATGGTACACACAGAGAGCATAGGGCATGCAAAGTATGGCACACACAGGGAGCATAGGGCAGGCACAGTATGGCACACACAAGGAGCATAGGGCAGGCAGAGTTTGGCAAACACAGGGAGCATAGGGCGGACACAGTATGGCACACCCCGGGAGCATAGGACAGGCAAAGTATGGCTCAAACAGGGAGCATAGGATGGGCAGAATACAGCACACACAGAGAGCATGGGTCAGGCAAAGTAGGGAGCATGGTGCAGACAGAATACGGCACACACAGGCAGAGTAGGACAGGCAAAGTATGGCATACACAGAGCATGGGGAAGGCAGAACAGAGCAGGAGACAGGAAAACCTATCAGGACCACTCCAAGATGTGCTACATACAGTGAGACAGTCCTGGCACCTTCAGCAGTTTGTATGAGTGTGAACAGGTAAACAATGTGGGCAGTTTCAGTTTGGATCTCAGGTGTTAACAGAACAGGGGTTCAGGGGTATGTACAATAGAACTGTCACAGGTGTGACCAATGCAGGGAGGATTACATGTGTGACCAATACAGGGGATTACAGTCTCAATTACAGGTGTAAACAATGCAGGGGCCAGTTAATCTCTGTAGTGAAACCTTTTAAAGTTTACACATGGTAAGCAGACACAACAGGCAGGGTTTCATGTGGGGGGCCACACAAGGGGGCATGCGCATGCAGCCCACAGACCGCCAGTCGGACAGCCCTGATCTAAGATATTGTGCCCAATAATTCAAAATTAATGCAATCCCTCATGCATGTGGTAGTAACTGGAAGTACTGTAGGTCGTGGCTAACATATTCTGTTGGGATTGTATTACTTCAGAGTCCCCCAGGCTTAAAAGCAGCCTCTTGGCCTCAATAATTGTTACAATGAAGAATTATATATTACTTTGTTTATTCATTATATATGAGAGTTCAAGCTATTGCCCTGCAAGAAGGAATAGCTTTTATTTTAACACATAAAATATTTTTACTTTTAATGACGGCACCAATTGCGCAGCCATCTGCTTTCTGACCGGCCTCAATCTATTCACACCCACATACAGCACTGACATGATTTTAGTTCTTTGCACTGTTTGTAGTGCAGACATATGTTTCCTGTAGGCACAGGCTATGCATATTAATATTTATTAAGTTTAATTCAGTTAACTCAGCCATGTACTTATTTAGCTCAATTAAACTTCCACCTAGTGAAAAACTGTTTATTAACTGAAATATACTCATTTGACAATCATACACTTATATGAGGCACTGTGCTCACACATAAACCATTGTCCCACAGATGTCAGACTAGGCTGCATGTAACATGGTCTTGCCTTAAAGGAGAAGGAAAGGCTTAGTGCAATTGGGGGTTTTCTGCTGATAGGAGCCCTGGGGTTTCAGGTAAGTAAATATAATTAGTGATGGGCGAATTTGCGGCATTTCGTTTTTGCGCAAAATTCACGAAACGGCGAAAAATTTGCGAATTTTCACAGGCGTTTTTTACGAATTTATTCACTGGCGGCGAATCTCGCAAATTCGCAGCGAATTCGCGTGTGGCGAATAAATTCGCCCATCACTAAATACAATCACTTGGGGGTGCCTAACATTTCCAAGGTAAAGGTCCTGACAATAAAACCCAACCAGCAACAGCACTACTAGGACTCAGAAAGAAGTTGCCAGCGTTCGGTCTAACCCACACTGCAGTGTTGACCAGCTGCTAGAAGCACCCTTATGCCAGCGATCAGTCTAACCCACAATCTGGAGTTGGCCAGCAGCTATAAACAATAAAAAGCCAACATTTGTACACAAAAAGAAAGAGAAAAATTTCCAGTGTACAATTCTGTCATTTAGCCTTTAAAACAGGGAGTGATTTACAGGTGTATGGTAATGGGCTTGGGTTTAAAAGCTCCCTGCTTTCTCATTAGAGCTTCTGAGTTAAGGGTAAGTGCACTGCTTGTCTTACTACTCACACTGTTTGCTGGGGGACTTGCTTTGAAATATACTTCATACTTAGAATGCTAATGGATAGTGTAGATAGTGTACAATGAGGGGCCTTGACGTGGCACGTGAGCTTACATATTTTGGCCAAGGTATGGTAATAACACCTCATTTTTTGTAATAATTATTTCCAAAGGCAAACGGTGTGCTGGCAATTTTTCTCTTTCTCTTTGAGCACTACTAGGACTGACTACTGGAATTGTGTCCTTCAAGGAGAGCATTCTTCAGCTTTTAGTGTGCTAACTTAAAAAGCAGGGTTTTCTCAAGTGGAATAGATCCAATCTGCTCACCCGAGACTAATAGAGAAAGACTTTAAAGGAGAAGGAAAGGTTAAAGCTAAGTAAGCCTTATCAGAACGGTCCACCTAAATATACCAGTAAATATACCCTCAAAGTAGTGCTGCTCTGACTCCACTGAAACGCATTTCTTTCCTTCTATTGTGTACACATGGGCTTCTGTATCAGACTTCCTGTTTTCACCTTAAACCTCCTTTCCCAGGCGTGAGCATGCTCAGTTTGCTCCTCTTCCCCCCTCCCCTTCTCTGCTGTAATCTGAGCCCAGAGCTATGAGTGAGCAGGGAGAGACTCAGGTAGGAAGTGATGTCACACCAAGCTAATATGACAGCTGCTATCCTAAACAAACAGAGAGCTTCTAGAGCTGTTTACTCGGGTATGGTAAAACATTCTACAGAATAAATATAGCATTCTAGCTTGCACTATTGCAGCTAATCTATTGGCAATAAAATGCCAACTTAGCTTTCCTTCTCCTTTAAACAAAGCCTTTCCATTTTATAAGGCAACTTATATCGCTAGGGGCTGCCAGGATGAATTCTTTGACATTTGGCTTCTATAGTTCATGAAACCTAACACTAAGGGGCTGTTTTATAAGCAGCGACTTTTTCAGATTGTGCTATTTGACATCACAGAAAAAAGCGTCCTTTTAGGGATTTATTATCTGACAAAACTGTGACAATTCTAAATGCGAAAATACTCCCGCTAAAACCAGTCGAAAAGATGTAGAGGTCAGTGGCAGATTTCCCTTTTACAACTGAAAGATGTTTCTTTGATTCGTGGTTTTAGTGGTTTTTGGGTTTTGTATTGCAACAAAACTCATAGTTATTGTGTAAATTTGAGGTTTAAGCTTTTTCATTTTGGATTTTTTAGCAAATCTCATGTAATTTGTGGTTTTAGAGAAAGTGAATTTAGTTGTGGTGTCAAAAACCTCTAAAACCACTAAAATGGTGTAAAATAAGAAAATAAATAGACCTCCAACAGTTCTTATATTCTGTGACAATTCCACACTTTGACTGATTGAGGATTAATGTAAAGTGTTAAGTGACCGTTCATTCGCCACAAAGCAAGCCAGTTCAGGAAGTGATAACACTAGAAAAGTAGCAACATATAAATTAAAACGTAACTTTTACTGTCTTTCACTGTTAAAAACACGCTCTCTGAAGTACACACCCACTAGCCAACCAATCCGTCGGCAGTGCTGGACAATGTCCTTAAAATTGACATATAGTTAAAAATATATTAAGCGCAAGGTGGATCAGTGGGGTCTCTAAGAGACATCACTGGTTGTTTTAAGCACATTTTAACCCTCCCAGATACAGGGAGACTTATGCCCCTGACGAAGCCGAGTGCATCGGCAAATCGCGTAGGGCGGGCAAAGGTGGACGGTGGAGTGCTTAGCTCCCACGCAGTCCCGACGTAGATAGGCAGGTTTGGCACGGGGGAGTCTGCTTGGAAGGGAGGGAGCGGGCAGTATCTAACCCTCCCTGTATCTGGGAGGGTCAAAATTTGCTTAAAACAACCAGTGATGTATCTTAGAGACCCCACTGATCCACCTTGCGCTTAATATATTTTTAACTATATGTCAATTTTAAGGACATTGTCCAGCACTGCCGACGGATTGGTTGGCTAGTGGGTGTGTACTTCAGAGAGCGTGTTTTTAACAGTGAAAGACAGTAAAAGTTACGTTTTAATTTATATGTTGCTACTTTTCTAGTGTTATCACTTCCTGAACTGGCTTGCTTTGTGGCGAACGAACGGTCACTTATTACTATTGGTGTCCAGCTGTTCACCACGATTTTTTGGTTTTGAATTCACAATTGTGTTAAAAGCTTGCAGTGTAGTGGAACACATGTACTAAATTAAGCTCAACTATTCCTCCTTAATGTAAAGTGTACCTAATTATTGGGTGTCAGTGGGCCTCTTGCTTCTAAACTTTTGGCCTATTTCGTGGATATTCCCTATTTCTTTATGGGAACAGAGAAGCTTAATAATGGAAGAATATAGTATAGTAAAGAGACTAGGAGACTAAAGAGATTGAGTGAGGAGAGGAGGAATAATAGTTTGGAAAGTGGGCCCTCAGCCGAAGCTTTTCTGGTGGGCCCCTGGCATCCCAGTCCGATACTAAGTGGAGCCCTTATCCTTCTCTCCCTTTCCTTTTTTCCTATTTCAATGTTCTTTCTCATCTGTTCCTTCATATACTGCATACATGTAGGACTGTTACGTGTTTTAGTTTTATTTTCAAAAATGAAAAATAAAAGCCTTAATAAAAAAATATAAAATGCTAAGCATGCCATAAGTAATGTTAACAGCAAGATCCTGAGTGATTGTGGCAAAAAGGCTTTTTTGTCAAGGCTTCTGTTGTTGCTTCCTTAAAGGAGAAGCAAACCCTAAAGTAAAAAAAACCCTACCCTACATAGACCCCCCTCCCTTCTCCCCCCCAACCTAGCTGCTACCTCGGGAAAATGCGCCCATGAACTCCGCTGGACAGAGTCTGCACCGAGGGGTAAGTAAAGACTTAGGGAAATTTGCCCGGGGTAGCAGCTAGGCTGGGGGGGAGGGTCCATGTAGGGTAGGGGGTAAGGTTTTTTTTTAACTTTATGGTTTGTTTCTCCTTTAATGGCACACCCATGTTGTTGCCTTATATCATTGCTATGGCAGCACATCCTTTAGGTGTTACAAGTTGTTATGTCTTACAGTATCTTGTCTTGATGGCTTTTAATAGCTGTAATAATTGTAGTAGGTGGTGTATTGTCATACAGTACACACACATACACACACACACACACACACATATATATATACACACACACACACACACACACACAGCACAGGTCAAGAAGAATAAAACTTATTTATAGTCACACAATTACAGTGAGGGTATATATATGCATAATATATATATATATATATATATATATATATATATATATATATATATATAGATATATATATCTATACTTCAAGAAAGACCAGCAACAGCAGGATTTCTGTGTATCAAAGCAAAGTGTATTCAATTATTGCATGAATAGCCGACGTGACGTTTCGGTCCATGCAGGGACCTTCCTCATGGCACCTTCCCCGTTGCCATGAGGAAGGTCCCTGCGTGGACCGAAACGTCATGTCAGCTATTCATGCAATAATTGAATACACTTTGCTTTGATACACAGAAATCCTGGTGTTGCTGGTCTTTCTTGAAGTATTTGCATTTTTTACCTTGCACCCAGGTAACACAACATCAGCAGGGTGCTGCCCTAGGGAAGATATATATATATATATATATATATATATATATATATATATATATATATATATACACATAGCAGTTATCGGCACTCACCACTCGCAGAGTCTTTTGCCTGGTGCTAACCAAAATCAAATGTAGCATTCCATGAAAGCACTCACAGCAGTCGTCATCAAGCATGTATCAAAAACTCATTTATTGGTGTATGGTGTATAATCCCACATACTTGAGAAAGGTCCCCATGTGGGACCGAAATGTCGGATTAAGATGTAAATTTGTATAATAAAAGCATTTTTCCACCTCTACTACAGTGAGTGCTAGTCCTCCTAATGTTATATTCATATATATATATATATATATATATATATATATATATATATATATATATATATATATATATCCAGAACCAAAGTGAGCACTCTCAGGTCTAATTAGTCCAATTTGTTTTATTTAACAAACAGAAGCTGACGTTTCGGCTAGCATTCTAGCCTTTCTCAGGCTAGAGTGCTAGTTAAAACGTCAGCTTCTGTTCCAAGCCAACGCTTGGTAGGTTTACTGTTGAATGTACACATATGTGCACCCAAAACTGCCTTTTAAACTATAGGATGAGCAACATTACTGCTGAATGTGTACTTATAATACAGTATATACAAAATGGTTGTTGTCAGTGTAGGAACATTGCACAGTTCTATTAAGCGTTGGTCCATTTCAAACTGCACAAACAAGCAAGATATATGCACTATTTTATTATTTCTATTTTGTTATTGAAACATTTACACAGAAATATTTCCTTTTCCACAGTTTTATGGAATTGTCAAAATTCTGCAACTTCCCTGCGCTGCATCAGATGTTTGTATGAGTGTGGACTCCTCTCTGGAATGGTGCGTAACCTGATCACACTACTGATCTGTAGTTTTACAGGAAAATCTTTAGGATTCCGATTTCCGAACGTGTGATTTTATCTGCACTCTATTTTTAACATGATTCTGAGAAAACAAAAATGCTAAAGTTAAGGGGAGAGTCACAGCTTTTTGACTTGTGACATTTTATTTGGTGAGACAAAAATGCAGTGAAAGTTGCTTGTCTGAGACCTTTGGGCACCTTAAGTCTTTTAAGTCAATGTGTAATTAGTTTTCTTTTATATTCTGGAATTTTTATTCTATCTTTTAGGTGTAAAATTTAGGTCTGTATAAGGGGGGGGGGGTTATCTGTAAGTTTTGATATTGAATGGAATGGTCAATTCTAAGCAACCTATCAATTGGTCTTCATTGTTTATAATTTTTTAATTACTTGCCTTTTCTTTTGACTCTTTCCGGGGGGGGGGGGGGGTCACTGAATCCATCTAAAACAAATGCTCACTACAAATTTATTGTTATTCATACTTTTTATTACACATCTTTCTATTCAGACCCTCTCCAGTCTCTTATTCCAATTAATGCATGGTTGCTAGGGTAATTTAGATCCTAGCAACCAGATTGCTGATACAGCAAACTGGAGAGCTTCTGAATAAAAAGCTTAATAACTCAGAAACCACAATTAATAAAAATTGAGAACCAATTGCAAATTGTCAATGAATATTTCTCTCTACCTCATACTAAGGGCAGGACTACATGGCTGATTCCACCGCGATCCGACGCGCTGCCCTAAAAGTTGACTCAAAGATGAACAACCCCTTTAGGGCTAGTCCACACGAGGAGATTCGGGGAGATTTTGTCGCCTGGCGACTAATTGCCTCTTCTTTTGAGTGACTATCTCCCCAAACTGCCTCAGCATTTTTCCCCATAGGCTACAATGAAAAGTCGCCAGCGCTAATGCACATGCGGCGATGCGTTTTCTATAGTCGCCCGAAGTTGCTTCACTGAGGCAACTTTGGGCGACATTTGAAGACGCATTGGAATGCAGCAGGACAGCAATGCAAATACATAAAAATACGAAGATCAAGACCAACTGTAATTACCCATGTATGTTTGCCTTCTGAGCACGTTTGCAATTTAAATTATTTGCTTCTTTAAAGGTTTCATAATAAAGTTCAGGCAGCATGGTCATTTAGTAGAAGCTAAGGGGCAAATTTACTAAAGGGCGAAGTGGCTAACGGTAGTGAAAATTCGCCAGTGTGACGTCATGTTGTTAATTCGGCGATTTACTAACGGGTGCTGGCGTAAATTCGCTAGCGAAGTGGACCTACTCTAGAGGTACTTTGCACCCTTACGCCAGGCAAAGTTGCGCTATGGCGAAGAGACGTAACTATGCTAATTCACTAACTTGCGCTTTTTACTGAACGTTACCTCTTGCGCCAGACTTGCCTTCGCCACCTCAGACCAGGCAAAGTGCAATAGAGTAGATAGGACTTGCTTCAAAAAAGGTTGAAAAAAAATGCTGGCGTCTTTTACTTTTTTAAGGGTGATAGGCTGAAAAAGATTGTCATTTTTTTGGGGGGTGGTACCCTCCTTCCCCCCTACATTTCCTAATATATGGCACCTAAACTATTCAGTGGGCACATGTATAGGGCAATATAACAACTCTATTTTATTTCATGAAGCTTTCCCAGGCTTGTGTAGTGTAATTGCACTTTAACTTGGCGCCGTATGCAAATTAGGTATCGCTAGCGTAACTTCGCTGTACTTGACGAAGTAACGCTAGCACAATTTCGCTACCTTTCGCCTCCCTTGAGCTCAGCTTCGGATTTTAGTGAATTAGCGGGGCCCTGGGGAAGTGCGGCAAAGCCAACGCTGGCGCAACTTCGAAGGTAAGTACATTTGCCCAGGGCCAACACTGGCGCAACTTCAAAGGTAAGTAAATTCACCAAGGGGCAAATTTACTTAACTTTGAATTTGCGCCAGCGTTGGCTTCGCCGCACTTCACCAGGCGAAGTTTCACCTGGGCGCCGATAGTTCACTAAAATCCGAAGTTGCACTCAGGGAGGCTCCAACTTTATCGAGAAGAATGATTGATAAATGAGTTAAATTCATGGATGGGAGTAAGGTTGACTTTGTTTAAAAAAAAAAAAATTAGATTAAATTGAGTTTTAGGAAATAGTTATGTTTCAAATGTTTTGTTAGCAAAGTCCTAAAGAGTCAGTCGAATCCTATACTGTACGTCTATGGACTTCTTTTCCCACTGGAATACTTTGTGGTTCAGTTTTGTGTCATGCCTACATAGAGTTTCTGGCAAGGACATGTAATGTAAAATGATAACAGATGCAGTTCAGAAGCAATTGAATCGGAATGAGGTTTGAATGAAAGACCTGATTGAATCATGCTCATTATACATTATGAGCAATTTCATCTCTAAAGATATTTAGGTTGAGATTCATTGCTTATTTGAGAGAGCAAGCCTTCATGGAACATTATCACCCCACGTGCATTTATAAAAGAAAATAGAAAAAGGCTAACACTCTGAGTGACCTTGTCAACACAAAATGTTGGATTGCGTGTTACATAATACAATAAAATATCAGGAAAAATTGTAAAACACAGTGATTTTACAGAATATGAGGATGAAGAATTTTTTTTAATGGATAAAGAAATATTTGCAATAGTTATCCAACAAAAAAGGCCCTAAAGGAGTTGCACTGTTACGAACAGAGTCCCAAACCCAGAGCTATTGCCAAGGTCCCAGTCGCGACTCACTCTTTTACCTATAACAACCACCTTTCGCTTTGGGAGGAGCCCTCTACTACTCTGGTGCCACCAGGTCTTTATGTGAGAGGACCAGGGAGAGAGTTCTGGGTAGGCAAGGGAACAGAATGTTGTAACTGGAACGGAGAACAAGCAGTGTGGTCAAGGGACAGGCCACTCAATACCAATCAGGAGAAGCAGTACAGATTCAAGAGATGAGAGAGTCAGGGTCACAGGCTGAGTCAAGAACACCAATATCGCAGTACAAAGCAGTTTCTGAGAGAGTAGTACATGGGCATGGGTCAGGACAAGCAGCGGACGAGGCAAGGTCAGGGACAGGCAGGGTCAGGAACAGATCAGAAATCGCACCCAGAAACTATTGAAAATAGACCTTATGTTGGGCAATGAGTTGTATGCAAAGGGTCCTTTAAATATTTTACATTTGCGACATTGTACAATGACATCACCCGGCAGTGCCAAAGTAAAAGGAGGAAGCCGGACTGCTGCAGACGTCCCTTCAGACAGTGCAGCAGGCTTAATCGGTTCACCACTGGACCACCAGGTACCCTTACATTATCCCCCTCTAGGGGGCCACTGGACCCCTAGGCTTACCATGAAACCTGGCATGAAACTGACGTTTGGGATGGTCAGCATGGACATCAAAGGCTGGAACCCAAGACCTCTCCTCAGGATAAGCTTTCAAATGAACACGAAATTGAAATTAACCTCTGCACCTAATACTCAGGCTGACCTTGAACAGAGATGGGAGATAGAGGAGAATTCCGATGAAAAATTCAGGCTTCAATAAAGAAACCTAAAAAAAATGAAATAAACCTTATTATGGATCTAACTTGGCTGAATGGACTTTTAAAGGAATGTTTTTAGAAAACAACCAGACATTATCACGAACCTGATAGACAGGTGACACTTTCCAATACAGAGGCTCTCTTTTGGGCATCTACAGCTGAAGGACCCATTGCTAAATCTTTGAAAAGTGATCAACCAAAAAGTTAACAGCCGGAACATCTGAGGAAGACCAGAAAATGAAAAAGCTCTAGGATGATGGCCAAAAACAGGAAAAAGAGATTCCCCAGTGGATGAATGAGTGGCATTATCAAATGCAAACTCAGCCCTCGGAAGAATATCTGCCCAGAGTGACTGATTATTGGAGACATAACACCTGAGAAATTGCTCCAACCGTTGATTTGTGAGAGAGCAAAAAGCCTGCCCAAACTTAGACACAAACTGCACCTTCCTGTCAGAAATAATGTTCAATGGGGCCCCATAAAATTAAATATGTTTGTTAGGAAAAGTCCAGCAAAAGACTTATTTTACTGAAGCAATCCACTACCACCCAAATGATAGTATTCCTTTTAGCGGGAAGGTAATTCCACAATGAAATCTGTGGCGATATGAGTCAATGGCCTTTCGGGAATAGGAAGTGATGTAGGAGACTCTGAAATAAGGACCTGGAAGGTTTAGAGCGCTAAAAAAACCAGACAAGAATCAATATAATTACCAACAGCCTGTCTCAATGTTTTCCACCAGCACGTGCAAGACAAAAGGAAACAGGTTTTATTGCAGATGTCCAGCTATTTTAGAATCATCAATCTCCAGCAAAACTGCTCCACTGAGACTTTCTGGGACAAAAAGTTTGCCTGGAGGCACATAAGGAGGAGAATTGACCTGGGCTTTAGACAAAGAGGAAAATAGATTTGGACTCAGGGCTGCTACAATCACTCCCTTAGACACAATAGACTCAAGTTCAAACTCTCCCCTAGGACTGGAGATAAAACTTCCAGAAAGGGCATCTGCTTTAGCATTCTTTTCCCCAGGTCTGTATGTTATGACAAAATTTAAGTGGATAAAGAACAATGCCCATGTAGCCTGTCTGGGATTTAAGCGCTAAGGGGCAGATTTATCAAGGGTCGAAGTGAATTTGAGGGAATTTTTAGAAATTCTAAGTATTTTTTTGGATACTTTGACCATCGAATAGGATACTACGACTTCGACTTTGAATTTGATTCAAAACTTGCCGAAGTGCTATGTTAGCCTATGGGGGACCTTCTAGAGCATTTTTCTAAGTTTTTGGAAGTCGAAGTAAAATCATTTGATCGATCGCTGAAATCCTTCGAACCGTTCGTTCGATTGCAAATGGCCAAATTCAATGTAAATAAACAAAGTCGAAGTATTCCAATTCAATGGTCGAATTTCAAAGCTTTTTCTACTTCGAAATTCGACCCTTAATAAATCTGCCCCTAAGTGTATTCAATGTAGAACAGATTTTTCTGTTTACTGTCCTCTAGAAGATGTCTCCATTCCTCAAAGGCCCATTTAATGGGCAATAATTCCCTGTTACCAATATCATAGTTCATCTCCGCAGGAGAGAACTTTTTAGAAAAGAAACACATGGATACATTTTATTGGTAACAGGGTAATGTTAAGACAAAACTGCCCCCACACCAATCTTGGAAGCATCCACTTCCACCAGGAAAAAAAAGGGTGGAATCTTGACGTTGGAGTACTGATATAAATACACGCGCACCCACTTCAGGTTTATTGCAATACTCAACCACAGCCAGATATATTCGCTCTAAAAACCAGTTTGTTCTCATTGGCCTTTTGTTGGCGTTTTCCAAAAATTTGACATGAGAACAGACAACATACTTGTGTACACACACTTTCTTGCCGCCTTAAACCTGTAAATGCAGTAGGGCATCTAAAGTTTTCCATTAACTGTTAGGCATCCGTTCAAGAGTATCAAGCAAAGGAAAAATCCGTTGTTTTTAACACTTGAATAAGAATGTGGAATTATACCGCATGAACATGCACAAAATAACAATTAGTATAGTTACCTATTATGAAGTATTAAAATAAACTAGTATACAAGGAAGCAGCTATATTTATAGCAAGTGGTTGTAAGCCTGCTCTCCTTATAAGGACAGACGTAAACTGCAGTAACCCAGTGAGTTGAGGGTTCACAGAGTCTACATTCTGGAGAAATAACCAGTTTATGCAACGAGGTTGCTGGGTGCGCCCTTTGGTTACACAAATGCGGGAAGATGTTAACAGAATTAAAGAAACATGTGAAATATATTCTAAACCTGTACTGAGTGAAGATATTTCTATAAATAATTGCAAATCATTTATATTCCTATATCAAAAGGAAAGCTATTTCAAACGAGTCTCCAAAAAAACTGTCCACAATCAGCTAATAGAGTTATTGGGCTCCATTTATTCTTTATATCCAAGCTCTGTAATTAATTAAAAATGTACTGTAAATCATTTCCCTCCGTATTTTCGCAGGTTACACATTTTTATGGAAGTGTAAAATTACTAGTGGCATTTCTTTTTGATTTTCACAATTACTTTCCCCCAGTTTATCTCACTCTTTACTACATGTTTGTTTCAGAAGCGTCTTCAAGTTTTGCCTGAAGCTGTTGGAAAGCACTGTATCCTATGGTGATTGTGTCAGGAGGGAATAATTGCCAAAATGCACCAAATAAAATGTAATCAAGTAGACCCCCTACTGATTTGCTGAGCTTAAAAAAATTTCACCTGTCATCGGCATTGGGGAAATAAAATCAGCTGAATAAATAGTGAGAGAAAAATAGTTTTTTTATTATGAATTTAAGCGAAAAATCTATCTGATCTATCTGAAAAAAACATTGATATCGCACAATACTACTTGTTTTTGAGTGGAGGTGAGAATTTCAACTTCATTTGTTTATGTATGTCACATTATCTTAATTATCTTACATTTTATTGGGGTTTTGTTTATTTAAGTTTCTTGGAAGTTAAAGAGGTTGTTCACCTTTCAAACACTTTTTCAGTTCAGTTGTTTTCAGATTGTTCCTCAGAAATAAAGACATTTTTCAATTACTTTCCATTATTTTATTTTTTACCGGATTCCCAAAATCTAAGTTTAAATTTTAATGTCCCTTTGGCTATTCAGTCTGACAGCTCAGTAATTCAGGTGCAGATTCTGAACTGTTACAATTTTGCTACATTTAGGGGCAGATTCACTAAGGGTCGAATTTCGAAGTTAAAAATACTTCGAAATTCGACCCTCGAATTGAAATCCTTCGACTTCGAATATCGAAGTCGAAGGATTTAGCGCTAAACGTTCGATCGAACGATTAAATCCTTCGAATCGAACGATTCGAAGGATTTTAATCAAACGATCGAATGAATATCCTTCGATCAAAAAAAGCTTAGCAAGCCTATGGGGACCTTCCCCATAGGCTAACATTGACTTCGGTAGGTTTTATCTGCCGAAGTAGGGGGGTCGAAGTTTTTTTTAAAGGGTAAGTACTTCGACTATCGAATGGTCGAATAGCCGAACGATTTTTACTTCGAATCGTTCGATTTCGTTCGATTTCGTTCGAATGCGAACGAATTTAACCAATTCGATGGTCGAAGTACCCAAAAAAAACTTCAAAATTCGAAGTTTTTTTCATTCGAATCCATCACTCGAATTTAGTGAATCTGCCCCTTAGTTGATCCATTTCTCAGCAGCATCTCTGGACTATTGTATCAATTCTAACAGCTGCTTGTAATGAAACCCAGAGATTCTACTCAGCAGGGACAAAGATAAGAAATGTATCAACTAAATGTATCAATTTAGAACAGTTTACAGGGTCGGCGACCCCCCCTCTCAGAGCTGCTTTTGAAGGTGAAAAATGACACTTTACACTTCAATATTAGAAAAACGGTGACACATAGAAAATAGAAAGTAATTGGAAAAAGTCATTATTTCTGGTGATCTATCTGAAAACAACTACTTGTTTGAAGTTGAACAACCCCTTTAATGTTATGATGCCTATTTGCCATATTAATATAGCCAGAAGTACCCCCTATAGTAATACACTTGTATAAGCTTCATGAATTTATTAATGCAGGGCCACCTTCAGACACTTTGGGGCCGTGTACAAGTTATTTATATGGGGCACCCCATGAACACAAGCAGTGCGCAGTAAAATGTTTGGCCACACCCAATTTTGAACTTGTTAGATGTGGTTTTTTTTAACCACAGCTACAAACTCACCAATCATTTTACTAAAAAAAAAGGGGTCTAACCATAGAGGAAAGACACACGGCAACTGAAGGGTGCCCATGGACCTATATGGGTCCCATGGAACTGATGATAAACTGCAAATTATGTTCATGGAAAATATCTTGTGCCCAAATTTTAGGGGCTCAATAATCTTGCTGTGGGGGTCCAATAACCAGATTCTTGGCTTTAGACTGCCAGTCCACATAGGGGTTCTAAATAGCCAATCACAGCCAACTTATTTGGCATCCCCAGGGGCTTGTGTTCCTCCCCAATTCGTTTTACAATTGAATGTGGCTCATGGGTAAAAAAGGTTGGCACCCCTGAAATAAATAGTAAAGAATTAATAATGTGCTAATAAGTCAGTTTTTTTATCTGAGGATCAGTGGAGTTTAGTTTAAGCTTTTTAATTAATTAGGTGTCAGTGGAGTATCCCTTAAAGGAGAATTCAACCTTTTAAGAAAAAACCCGTACCCCCCACTCCACATAGGCCCCCCCTCAACCCCAAGCCCAACTGCCCCCCCCCGGGAAAATGCCCCATACTTTATTATACTTACCACTTGGTGCAGATTTTGGCATCGGAGTTCCACACAGCCATCTTCAGGGTCTTCGTGACTTCTTCCGGCCCTTCGGCAATTTTCGGCTCATGTGCAGTTGTTGCAAACCGGCAAATTGCTCCAACTGAATGTGCGCCAACATGCCGATCTCCCACTCAGCTTGCCGAAGACCTGGAAGATGGCTGCGTACAACTCTGATGCCAGAATCTTCGCCGAGGGGTAAGTATAAAGTATGGGGATTTTCCCAGGGGGCAGTTAGTCTGGGGGGAGGGGGGTCTACTTGGGGTGGGGGGTATGGGTTGTTTTCTTAAAGGGTTGAATTCTCCTTTAACTTTAACTCTACCCACCTACCTGTCCCGTCACACTGCGCTACCTTGTCACTGCTCGATATCATATAGATCTGGTCTGTCGTTCTGGAGGTCATATACAAGGTATGAAGATTTTATAACCCCCCACACTATGCCTGGGCTCCACAGACCCTTTCTATATAATTTCATTATAATTCAACACACATGTATTGCAGTGGGTAATTGGACCATTAAATGGAGACTGCTGCACTGGATTTCATTTGACCATCCGATAAATTTGTGTTGACGCACGATTTTGGAGCAATGTTTTTAAGAGATTTATTATAACCCTAAAGCTGCTGAAAATCCAGCTAAAACCTGTTGAGGTCATTTAGAAGTCAATGTCAGATGTCCCTTTTACAATTTGAACATATCGTGATCTGTTCTGTGTTTCGTACGATAATCCGAAAAATTGATGCCATGCATAACGTGAGCCATCTAAAATATTTTTTTTTCCTGTGGCCCTTATAAACATTTGTTGATCAAACAAACCCTTGAGTACACAATAAACATTGCATTCCCTAGTGGTGTTGAACAATGGGGAATAAAATGTGGATTTTGTACATCAGAGGTAGAGAGAGAGAAGGTGAAAGGCAGCAGTTCATTGTTCCTGGTTCCTAGTGTTGTTTCTTTCTGTCTATAGTTAGTTTTCTGTTATGTTATACTTCTCAATGGTGAATAAAACTTCAGGAATCTCTGCGGGTCATTTCCAATCAACTACAAATGGGATGTGTCACAAGCTTGACAATGCATACAGGTGATGTATACACAAACAAAAACCTGCTCCATATAGCAGTATGTTTGGGCACCAGTACTTTAGCATTCCTTGAGTGTCTCATGTCATCCCCTGTGAGTGTTTCAGCTGAACATCAGATTTCAGTTTTTATTTGTAGGAGTTGGGTCTACAGACAAATCCCCTCTAACAACTGGTTCAGCCTCATAGAAACTAGATCACATTGCATCAGGATCTTCTGCAATCCCATTAAATACTCATGTAGGTTCCCCTGTTCTTTCTGCATAAAATACTGATTTGTGTTCAATATCTATGTTTCCTTTTTTTTTTTTTTATTCATTCAACATTTATTGTTTTGTTTCCATAATGAACATAAAACAACTCTTTTGAACATATCTTTTGTGTAGTAAAACGTTGAACAACTGAAGTTATACAAGATAAAGTCAAACCAAAAATAGATACCATTCAAATAATATATAAGAAAAAGAGTAAAACATACAGTAGAACATGGAATGTAACTAAAATAATAAACTATGTTATTCCTAGACTTTTGGTATACCCTCATAATTCTCTTGAGTGTTCTTATTGTCATGTTTTGTTTTCCTAGACCTTTGTTACCTGTTCCAGGCTGTTAAGGTAAGTATTTTTATATATGAAATGCATACATTTATTACTACTGTCAATGTCTAAGGTTGGGCATGCACACTTTATTTCCTAATGTATTCTAGCCAGGGTAGCCAAATTGCAGCATCATCTAGATACAATATCTTTGTTTCATCTTCCACTGGTCCATATGTATCTTCTTCAGGACCATCTTGTGGTCACACCTCTGTATGTAGCATAACAAAAACCTTGGAACCCATCTTGACTCTTCCAACAGAGAGGATCCAGACTCAGGAGTCAATAGGAATCAGAGAAGCATCCAAAGTCTATTTACCAGGCTCTACAAACAAAGGGCCAGATTCAACTCTGATTAAAGGTTTATCATGTGAAAAGTCATGGACAAGATGCAAGTCAATTCAGAAAAAAATATCTCACGGTTTATCACGTGAAAACCATTTGAAGTCTATGAGAAAAAAATTGGAACTTAATTAGGAGAAAAGTTTTTTCTCCTCAAATTAAATCTCGACCATCAGTTTCACATGATAAACCACACAAATCTTTTTCTCATTGAATTGAATCTGGCCCAATGTTTGAGTAAGTTAGAGAAACATCATGGTTAAGGTTTGAACCATGTGGCCATAAGGAAGTATGCTGGTGGAATTTAGGTTCAGGCCAGGTTTATGCTCAAATAATCGTATAGGTGTGCATTCAGGGGGAGCAATAATTCCTGTGCTGTTACTATGCTGAGAAGACTGATTCAGGTCTTAAGAAGGGACAGACTCAGCAGCAGATATCAGCCATTGTATGGTGGTATGAATTATTAACCTTGTTTTTGTTTCTCCCATCCCCCTTTTGTTAATATACAAACGTGGATACATTCACCACATGCTGTGACTATTAGATAATTGATTTAGATGTCCAGTAAAAGCAAAAGATTAAAGCAGGCATGTCCAAAGTCCGGCTCGCAGGCCAATTGAGGCCCGTTTTCAAATTTACACCAGCCCTCAGCCTCCGTCGTGAAATTAATAATAATGTGGCCCTCCAGCACAGTGCAATCAGGAATCGTTTAGCTGTAGCAGTAATATTTGGGTACATGATTAGTGAAATGATCGTCTATACTGCTGCCTGTGTGCTGAAGGTGTTAGCAATAGACACGGTAAACTAAAGACGTATGCGAAAGTGGTGCAATACTACGTGTCAATTGCTAACACCTTGAGCAGCAGTATAGATGATCATTTCTCTAATCATGTGCCCAAATATTACTGCTTCAGCTACGCGATTTCTTGTTTAAATGAGTCACCGAGAATAAGTCCAAACAGACTCTACTTCTCCACTTCCGAAACGCGGTGTACGCGTCCATCTCCAGGAGTGAATGATCCTGATCCCAAGCTAGCTACCTCGGAATGGATGTCGGGCTGAATGGTCGGCCCCCACACATTTTCACCTCACCAAATCTGGCCCTCATTGCAAAAAGTTTGGACACCCCTGGATTAAAGGGATATTCCTTAAAGCCAATAATGTAGTTAAAAATAAAAGAGATGATGAGTGCCGATACTGAAGATTAAAAAAAAAAAAATAGCATAATATGTATTGCTGAAAAATATATCCACAAAGGTTGTAATATAAAATGCATATCAGGCAGATAGCATTCTCTGCAGCTTTTAGGCATCAGACTGTTTTCACTTGTTAACATCAGTGGTAAACTGCTATTGGCATCCATAATGAGAGTACCCCATTAGCCTTTATTAGCAACCACACGCTGTTGTGTTCAGCTCCCCATAGCTGCCTTAATTCAGCAGATGAAGCTGCAGGACCCAAGAGATCCTAGTTGGTGCAACCAGTGGATGGGAGGGAAATACTTGTTAACTGTGATGTGGATTCCCCAAAGTAAGCTCCCTATGCATTTTGAATCACTTGATAGGTCATCAAGGTATTTTGCATCAACTGCAGCTTGATGTGCAGATGATGGGGCCATGGGGAGCCAAGATCAACAGCTTATGGTTGCTTCTGTTTTGAGAAGGCTCTCAGTGCAGTTCTTACACAGTAAAATAAACAAGCCAAATGCCATACAGAACAAAAGAACAACAGCTTTTCTCAAGTAAACCAACATTTGTTGCCAAGAAATGGAATACAGAGTGTGAAATACATAGAATATTGCCACCCTGCTGCTTTACCATACACCCTGTGCAGTGCTTATAATCTGCCTTGATCCATGTGTTTCTGGGTTTTCCCTAACATTTCTGATGAGCTTTTTCAAATAGATCATAGGTCAGAAATATATAGCAGGAGGGTAGGTGAATATAAATATTGATATTACCATTACGTTCTGGCTCCTGTCATCCTTTGATTAGACTTGCTTATGATTGCTAAAGCTTGTAGTTTGCACATGATGCAAGAGATAGAAACCCAGAGGCTACTTCAATTCACTGAAAACATGCCCAACTGCAACCTTGAAATGTACTGCCAGCATTGCAATCCTGTGTAAGGGGGCCTGTGCAAGAAAATCTCAGTTTAATTAGAGTATTTGCAATGTACAGCACAGGCATTGGCAATGCCACAACAAATTGGGGCATATTTACTAAACGGTGAAAGTGAATATTTGGGGGCAGATTTATCAAGAGTCAAAGTGAATTTGAGGGAATTTTCAAAGTAAAAAATTCGAAATTCGAAGTAATTTTTGGATACTTCGACCATCGAATAGGCTACGACTTCGACCTTAGATTTGAAGTAAAATCGTTTGACTATTCAATACTTCGCCAACTTAAACCTGCCGAATTGCTATGTTAGCCTATAGGGACCTTCCAAAGCATATTTCTAAGTTTTTTGTATTCAAAGGAAAATCGTACGATCTTATGATTCGAAGTACGATCGTACTACGATCGTAATACGACCGTACAATGCAAAAAATCCTACGAATTCGACTTCGAATTTCGTAGTATTCAATTCGATGGTCGAGTTTCGAAGTATTTTTCACTTAGAAATTCGACCCTTGAAAATCTGTCCCTTGAAAATTAATTTTGCAGAGATGAAAATTCTCTTTGCATTGGTTTGAATACACATCTTCAATTCACTAAGAGCACAACAGAAATTTTTCCAGGTTCAGGCTGGCACAATACCATTATTATGATAGAGCAGCCACTTTCAAATCTTATTGAAAATCACTCTTTCCATACTAATTTTCTCCATGGTGAAAATTCTCTAGAGAAAATTTTCTAGAGAATTTTAATACTGTGCTGGTGAATTTACGCCTGCAGAAAATTCACCATGTAAGGGGCAGATTTATCAAGGGTCGAATATCGAGGGTTAATTAACCCTCGATATTCGAGTAGGAATTGAAATCCTTCGACTTCGAATAACGAAGTCGAAGGATTTAGCGCAGAAAATTCGATCGAACGATCGAAGGATTATTCCTTTGATCGAACGATTAAATCCTTCGAATCGAACGATTCGAAGGATTCTAATCCAACGATCGAAGGAATATCCTTCGATCAAAAAAACTTAGGCAAGCCTATGGGGACCTTCCCCATAGGCTAACATTGACTTCGGTAGCTTTTATCTGCCGAACTAGGGGGTCAAAGTTTTTTTTAAAGAGACAGTACTTCGACTATCGAATGGTCGAATAGTTGAACGATTTTTAGTTCGAATCCTTCGATTCGAAGTTGTAGTCGTAGTCGAAGGTCGAAGTAGCCCATTCGATGGTCGAAGTAGCCCAAAAAACACTTCGAAATTCGAAGTTTTTTTACTTCGAATCCTTCACTCGAATTTAGTGAATCGGCCCCTAAGTGTTCTTACAATATTTAGTAAATATGAGATGTGTTACGAAAATACACTCACAAAGTGAAATTTGGTAAAGTCAGATGAAGGGAAAATTCACACTTAAGTAAATGTTCCCCTTTGTGGTGCAACTGATAATTCTGAACCTGAACCCATGTTGTGGGCTCAATTCAGGCCATTGCTTGATCATGCAACTTAAAATTAAAGCTGTTATAGAGATAAATACTGTGTGTCTATGTTTGAAAAATGTTATGCTATGTTGCACTATTTATTGCACTGTATAACGAAAGTGTTCTTAGAAATAAACCCACTGGGGCTCTTTTATCAAGCTGGGATCAATTACCCATAGCAAACAATCAGTGATTAGTTTTTTAAAGCCAACTGCAAGTAGAACAATTAATTCAACCATCTGATTGGTTGCCATGGATTATTGCCCATGGGCAAATTTGCCCAGTGTTGATAAATGACCCCCAACTGTGAGTATCACAATATTGTTGTGCACATTCTTAATACAGGTATGGAACCTGTTATCAGGAATGCTCAGGACATGGGGTTTTCTGGATAACGGATCTTTCCATTATTTATGCCTTACGTCTACTAGAAAATCACTTAAACATTAAATAAACCCAATAGGCTGGTTTTGCTTCCAATAAGGATTAATTATCTTCATTTGGATCAAGTACAAGGAACTGTTTTATTATTACAGAGAAAAAGGTAATCATTTTAAAAAGAATTTTGATTATTTGGATAAAATTGAGTCTATGGGAGACCGCATTTCTGTAATTCAGAGCATTCTGCATAATGGGTTTCTGGAAAACGGATCCCATACCTGTATACTCAATAATACTCTGAAAGCTTACTGGATTCCAGTTGGCTGGTCATTTTGTGTATTGATAAAGTCATTATGTAAATACTCTGTATTAACAGATAATAAGAGCTGGATGCTATAGATTCTTAAACCTGTCCTTGATCTATACCAATTGTATGTAATAATCATAAAATAGGAGATGCTGATATTTTTAAATTGTTTTTTTTTATAGTGATTATTGCTCTGCTGCCAGCGTGTGCTATATTTGTGTACCATCGTGTCTTCATACAAAATGTTAATAGACAGATGTGTACATATATATTCTGCTTAACTGCACATTGATGCACGACTGCCGCGTTTTCCCCCTCTCCCACAACAGCAGTTGCTGTCAAAATGAGCCCTCTGATATTATTATTATCTCTTTAAATGTATTCAATATACAAGAAGTTAGCCACAATTGTAATGTCCAGTTGCAGAGCAGTTAGGAACTCAATTTTAGTAGCTAGACCTGCAAAACAAACCATATGGAATCACCATTAGGCACAGCAAGCGCGCGAGGAGCTACAGTAACTTCATTATCTGATCCCTACTAACAACATTTAATGGCTCCATACATTTTCCAGTGAAGTCACTTGGAACATATGGTACTGAACATCTGCTCCTAATCAAATAAATTGCTGGATTTTTAAATCCGCTGTAATGAACAAGTGGCCATTTAAAAAGTTTGACCTGTAGATTAACAAAAGACAAGTAACTAGGCACAAGTGCTGGTCATTTTTAACAGAACTGTATTTTTTTATCATTAATATACAATGAAGGATTGTTCGAGTGTGACTACATTCATTGGTCCTGAGATCATGACGGAGTCTATGTCCTGCTCACTCATGAAACCATATTTGTAGTTCACTAGACACTGGTATGTGTTTGTAGTGCAGGTAAGAGATATCTTAGCTGGAAAGCTGATATCCAGAGATCTCTGAAGATGGCCATCTCCCATTTTAATCAACAATTAATTCTTTTAAGATGTCCTTTTTCTCTATAATCATAAAACAGTACAGGTATAGGATCCGGAAACCCATTATCCAGGAAGCTCCAAATTACGGAAA
The DNA here is from genome assembly GCA_038501925.1 of Xenopus petersii. Classification (NCBI taxonomy): domain Eukaryota; kingdom Metazoa; phylum Chordata; class Amphibia; order Anura; family Pipidae; genus Xenopus; species Xenopus petersii. The sequence goes on from CM076684.1 coordinate 105,256,321, forward strand.
CACCATCCCCATAGACCCCATTATAATAGAATAATTCACATTTTTAAAAATGATTTTTTACTTTTCTCTATAATAATATACTGTACTTGATCCCAATAATAATAAAGTACTGTACTTGATCCCAACTGAGATATAATTAATCCTTATTGGAGGCAAAACCAGCCTATTGGGTTTATTTAATGTTTACTTGATTTTTAAGTAGACTCAGGGGGTTATTTATCAAGGTCCGAATTTATCTCAGCATTTCTAATATCCAACTTCAAGCAACTCCAAATTCCCAAATGGACCTTATTTACGAAGAAAATAGGCAGAAAAAATAGGGTCGGGCAAAACTCCAAAAACTTTGGAGCTTTCCCTGAAAACTCGAATTGTTCGGAGTTTTCCACAAAAACTAAGATTTTTTTTTTCTGAGTTTTTTGCTCCAAATCCCCAAAATCAATGGATATCAGTACAGACATCAGCAAAGACACTGGTACCTTCCCCATTGACTTATACAGGACCTCGAGAGCTTTTAGATGCTGGGATTTTGGATTCAGAGTTTTTAGACCATCGGACTTTAATAAATTTCAAATAATTAATTTTTGCTCCGAAAACTACGAATTATTAGAGGTTTGGGTATTAGGAGCTTGATAAATAACCCCCTTAAAATAAGGAGATTCAAATTACGGAAAGACTCCTAATCTAGAAAACTCCAGATCACGGGTGCCATCTTCTGGCGCTTTGGAAATCTTCAGTAAGTAAGAGTTGTATCAGCGCATGCGCAGCTGTAGCAATTTTCCGGTTCCGAACAATTGCGCATGTGCTGAAAGCCATGTAAAGGGACTTGAAGATTACCATAGTGCAGGAAGATGTCGACCATGATCTTCGCTCCGCTGACTCTGCAATGAGGGGTAATTACCAGCTTTGGGGCATTTACTTGTGTGAACACCTGTGCAGGGGGGGCAGGGGTTTTTATTAGCAAGGGGGTTTAGTTCTCCTTCAAGCATTTTTTGTAACCTTAAAGACAAGGAAAGGTCATAAAAACAGCTCACCTTTCCAGCAGGTGGTATAAATATAGTCTGTACCTTTTCTCCCTGTGCATATTCATTTGAGTTGTGGCAGCAGCAGGATAACAAAGTTATGAAGTACAGTATGTGTGACAAATACTCACCTTTGTAGTCTAGTGGTGGGACAGCACAGACACCTGCCGCCCCCTCGGCGGGGACGCCCGCCACGCCGGAGTCCTTTGCAGCACCGGTTTCTTAGGGCGCACGTGGAGCGTCTCCTTCTCATTTAAAGGTGTAATGATGCGAAAATTCAAAAGTTTAAAAAGCCCAGTTTTGTTTTTAGACCTTGGCAGTTATAGGAGTTTGTTCCTGGTGCTTCTGTGCTCTAAGCTATTCTGTTCTGAACCTGTTTTGATTCCTGGTTTTCAACCGCATATCATCCTCAAACCAATGGTCAGACTGAAAGGGTTAACCAGTCCCTTGAACAATTTTTGAGGTGTTACATGTCTGACAACCAATCTTCATGGGCTGAACTTTTACCCTGGGCAGAATTTGCTTACAATAATGCAACTCATTCTTCTACTGGGGAATCTCCATTCTTTATTGTTAATGGTTTACATCCCAAAACATTTTCTTTTTCTGGTTCATTGACCCTCTGTTAATTCTTCTGTTAATCAGTTTACAAAAATTTGGTCTGGGGTGCACGATTCTCTTTCTGCAGCTACAGCCGCTCAGAAAAAAGCATCCGATAAGTATCGTAGAGAGGCACCCAAATATCAGGTAGGAGACTCTGTATGGCTGTCTACAAAAAATATTAAGTTAAAGGTCCCTTCTCTCAAGTTGGGGCCCAGGTTTATTGGTCCATATCCCATCATTGAAATAATTAATCCTTCTTCTGTTCGTCTCAAACTACCTGACAATTTCAAAATCTCTAACTCCTTTCATGTATCTCTTTTAAAGCCAGCTTCATATGTCTGTCAACAGTGTGTTCCTTCCCCAGTGTTGGTTGAAGGTCAGCCTGAGTTTGAAGTCCAACAGCTCCTCGATTCTCGCCTAGTGCGAGGTAAGCTTCAATATTTAGTTAAATGGAAGGGCTATGGCCCTGAGGAGAACTGTTGGGTTCCAGTTAGTGGCATCAGGGCTGACCGTCTCAGGAAACAGTTCCACCTAAAGTTTCCTGAGAGACCTGGGGGCCCAGTGGCCCCTAGAGGGGGTAATGTGACGAATTCTCACCCTGGTAGTCTAGTGGGGGGACGGCAGGGACGCCTGCCGCCCCCTCGGCGGGGACGCCCGCCACGCCGGAATCCTTTGCAGCAGGCGCTGCAGGTTCTGGTTTCTTAGGGCGCGCGTGGCGCGTCTTCTCATTTAAAGGCCCCCTGGCGTAATGATGCTATCGTGCATTGGCGCGAAAATTCAGAAATTTAAAAAGCCCAATTTAGTTTTTAGACCTTGCCCGTTATAGGAGTTTGTTCCTGGTGCTTCTGTGCTCTAAGTTATTCTGTTCTGAACCTGTTTTAATTCCTGTTGTGACCCCTGCCTGGCTTTTGAATATTCTGACCTCTGGATCCTGACCCTTGCCTGAATATCGACTACCTCTTCTGCTAAACCCTTCGGATTGACTGGTTTGACCCTTGCCTGCCTGACTAGGTTTATTCTCTGCCTGCCCTGACCCGGCCTGATCTGACTACGATTCTGTCTAAACGCCTTGTACTGTGACCATTAGCCCAAAAGACTCTTGTTTAGAGTTGTGCCCCTTTGCTTGTCTAGAACCCCTCGCCTTGCACCTCTCGTTTTAAGACCTGGCGGCATCTGAGTAGCCAAAGCCAAAGGCGGCTGCTACAGGCTGACGCACAAGCCGAGACCAGGGTGCTTGGCATCGGTTCTAGATTTAGGGTACCAACCGTTACACTATGTTGCAGAATATCACTGGAATCATAAATGCCACTGAACGCAGCTTGAGATAGTAAGGCATTGGCATATCTTTCTTTCTCTTCCAAGTGCATGCCCATATATTACAAGTCCACCCCAACAGAGCTGACGACTCCAGGCATGCAGGCTTTGATGACAAACTTTGCAAACTAAATATTCCAGAATCAATTCTGGGCTATAATAGGTGCAGAGTTGGGAAGGAGCATAGCATTACTACAAAGCCGTTATGTGGAAACCTCAGGTCCCAAGCATTCTGAATAATAGAGTCCATACTTGTATTTAAAATGTGACCATCTTATTTTTATTGTGAATTTATATTATTCTTGCCACTCAAAACATACAGATAAAGCCACTTTGGTTTGTGTGTTTGACACAGAATAACTAAACTCAGATCTCCCACTTAACACAGAAAATTGTATCACAGTATCCCATCTGATTAAAGCATTCACCATTGTGAACACTGGTGCTTTGGTATGCTAATGAAAAGGTTAAATGCATTAAATGAGTTAAGATGAACACAGTTTCTTCAGTTAATCCCAAATCAAGACGCATTTAACACACAAATCCAAGTGGATTCATCTGTACATGGGTTTTTATAAAAAATGCCATGTGGAAACTTAGTGATAATGTTGGTGTTCATTTATATCTAGTATTCATGGTATAATGAAAAAAAGAATGGCTGCTTCTCGTTCTCATTCTCTCAAGGCCTGGTAATCATTTGTTGCATACTGGAACTTTGATTTGACTGTGAGCTTTTTATAGGGCATTATTAGATTTATAGCAGTGCAACCCAATTCAAAATGTCAGACTGTACCAAGTCAACCTTGGTGACTGTTAAATACCAATATGTATTGCGTAGGTACTCAAGTCTGAAATATGACATTTGTCCTTGAATGCTATTTGTTTTAATGACGAGTGTTGTGAACTGAGGAAAAGCGTGACAATTTCTGCTAATCTCTGTCATTAGTTCTATATATACAGTTCAATATCACATCCCCACAATGCTTTGCATGTTCAGTGATCTGCAGAACTGCAATATAGGAGAATAGCGAAATGCAGCTCTAAAGAAAGTCTGGCCAATTTGGGGTTGTTTATGCTGTATGAAGAGGCACTTAGCTATATATATATATATATATATATATATATATATATATATACATACATACATACATACATACACACATACATACATATATACATATATACACATATACACTATGTATAAATATATAAGGTACCAGTAGGCCTTTCCAGCTAATGCGAGGTCACCCATTCCGATTACAAGAAAGGAGGTTCCGTCTAAATATTCGAAAGGGTTTTTTTTCAGTGAGAGCTGTGAAGTTCTGATGAGCGAATCTGTCCCAATTCGCTTCGGTAAAAAAAAGGGTGAAATTTGGAAACGCATTGAAGTCACTGGCCAATTTTAAGCGCAACAAATTTTTACGTGTGCGCCAATTCTTCTTGCGACAAATGCATTAAAGTCAGTGGGCGTTCTTTCTTATGGCGACTGTTTTGTCCTAATGCATTAAAGTTAATGGCCGTTTTTTCTTATGGAAACTTTTTTTGCCCTAATGCATTAAAGTCAATGGGTTTATTTTCTCATGGCGACTTTTTTTGTTCTAATGCATTATAGTCAATGGACGTTTTTTCTTATGGGCGTTTTTCGCAAATTTCCGCCAAAGTTTCATGAAAAAAATTGCACTTGGTGAAATTCTGAATTATACCACAAATCCATGTTCTCTCACTGAATCAGATGTTGTGGCTGATAAGAAGGGGTTGGATGGTTTTTAGCAAGGGAGGCAATACAGGGGTATGAAAGATAGAACATAGTACAAGTTGATCCAGGGTGTAATCCACTTGCCATCTTGGGTCAGGAAGGAATATTTTCCCCTCTGAGGCAAATTGGAGAGGCTCCATACAGTATGTTTTTTTTCCTTCCTTTAGCAATTAGGCAGGTTATATACTGTATAGACATAAAAGCTTGAACTTGATGGATGTGTGTCTTTTTTCAATCTCACTTACTACATTACTATTGTGGGAGCTGGAGGAACATTGAAGTGATTTAGTCGTGCAAACACAGAAGGCAATAGTAAAGGAGGGTCATACCGCTTTCAGTTACAATTTTATTTACAAGTAACTTATTAAAGTAAATTACAATACAAGTAAATATTTAACATATGAAAAAATGGGTTCGATTTTAATTTTCTATGTTATTCATAATGTGAATTTAAAAAAAAAACAAAACACTTTTTAGGTCTAGCAGATCTGAATTAGATGGAACAGCTAAAAAGCTGCACACTCGTCTTTATGTTGTCACCTCAACCGTTTACAATAAATTCCCTATAGACTAAGTTTACAAGATCATATACTGCCCTGCAGAAGACATTTTGGGTGTGATTCCCCAGGGGTACTGGGGTAAGTTGCTTATAGAATGACCAGTATGGATATCTATTGATCAACAATGAGCAACGCTGCAGATCTTTTTTAGCTGTAACAGTCTATTATTCCAGCATACCCCCAATAGCCTAATGCTGATTTACATAGTGTCATAGAAAGTTACGATAGGTTGAAAAAAAAGACACACGTCCATCAAGTTCAACCTTTTATGTCTATATGCGTATAAACTACCTATATGCTAGTTAATCCAGAGGAAGGCAAAAAAAAACCCCTTCTGAAGCCTCTCCAATTTGCCTAAGAGAGGATTTACAAATTGTTGCTACCCCTCGTCAGAGCTAGTTACATCTGTCTAGGCCATGTGATTGATATACCTGCCTTTACGTGATATATTTCTGTTTTGTACAGTAAGGACACTGGTAAATTGGGTTGCCATAACTCATAAATTCTTTGAATACTCAGATGTTCATGCATTTAATATTTTATATTTAGATTCCCCCCAGGGAAATCTTTGTTTTTCTTCACAACGCACCTCTTGCCTAATCTGTCACTCCTTCCACTCTGTGCTTACAGCTCACGTGTACATCTTTTCAGGAACAGTCTTGATTACATTAGTACATTAAGGGGCAGATTTACCAAGGGTCGAATTTAGAATTTGAAAAACTTCGAAATTCGAATTCAAAAAGACCAACCGAAATTAAATCAAAGGTTTTTTTGGCCGAACATGTCAGTTTTCAATCGAATAGGTACATTTTTGAGTAAGTAAGAATTGAAGTAATAGAGCATTGTTTTTCCCAAAAAAACCCTTAAATTTCCACCAATTGACTTCACATAGGTTCTAGGAGGTCCCCATAGACTAAAACAGCAATTTGGCAGGTTTTAGATGGCGAATGGTCAAAGTAAGATTTTTAAAGGGACAGTACATGATAAATTTAGTCGAAGTACACAAAAATTAGCTTGAAATTTTAATTTTTTTAATTCGAATTTTCACGTCGACCTTTGATAAATCTACCACTAAATGTGAAAACTTACAAAAAGCAATTATATTGATACAAAATATGCCTTACTGCATTCACTAATTTAATGCTCAAGCTATTCTTTTTCACCACGTTTTATAACTCAGTTTACAGGTATTTAGAGGTAGGATACAGCATAATCCAGAGGGAAAGGGGGTAATGTTTATGAAGTTAAAGAGTTAAGGCCAATGGTGTAACTAGATATTACTGGGCCCCACAGCAAATTATTTTTCCGGCCCCCAAAATACCTAGAGGTTGACCTGTTTTACTAATATTTATAGAAATTGTTTATTAATTAGGGCCTCATGGGGCCCCTATACCTCCTGGGCCCGTAAGGCTGTCACCATAAATACTTTTATCTTGTTCAAATATTGAAGGGTACTACTTCTAACTTTGGAAGTACTGAAGCTGTTTTAGCATTTAATTTTTCATAGTCTGAATTTGGAGCTACAGATCTCTTGTTTTGATTGGTCAATACCTGCTTTTTATATTTAAACTCGATTCCTGGTGTATGAATGAATAAATGCACTATAATTTACAGCCTAAGTAAATGTAATACTATACAATACACAACCTGATCCTTAATCTGCAATATACAAAGCACTCTTCCTTATAGGCAGAAGCCTGAAGTTCACCATGGAGGACATTTTATTCTGTGGCGGGAATCCTAGAGTGAGTACTACACCAGTCTGTAACTACATAAATCTGTATACCATTATAACTCCTATTGAGTAACATTTGTACCATACCTGTTCCAGTCAGTAAACTGTTATTAAGTTGTTTAATAATCACTGCTGCCCAGTTACTTTGTGAGTAACAGCATGACTTTATCCTCAAACATATCTGTGCCAGGGCTGTGGCCAAATTAGCATTGCATAAAATAAATCAACTCCAATAGACTCCATTTTATCCAAATAATTGACATTTTTAAAAATGATTTCCTTTTTCTCTGTAATAATAAAACAGTACCTTGTACTTGATCCAATCTAAGATATAATTAACCCTTATTGGAAGCAAATTCAGCCAATTGAGTTTATTTAATGTTTACATGATTTTATAGTAGTCTTAAGGTATGAAGAGCCAAAGATCCATTATCCGAAAAACCCCAGGTCCCGAGAACAAGTTCCATACCCGTAGTTATAATTAATAACCATATGCATATAAGACATAAAAACAATCCTATTAGACTTAATATTTAAACTATTATTGGTAGAATTAAGGTATGACAACCCATTATCCTGAAAACTCCAGGTCCCAAGCATTCTGGATAACAGATCCCATACCTGTACTAAGGACAGTAAGATATATTGTGCAAAAAAAAGGCCATATTTTGTAGATTTGTGCACAAAATGTCCTAAATATATTGATAGGAATGCAAAGGATTTTTTTTGAACATTTTGCATGGTCCTACCCTCTTTGCACCTCTAAATTACAATTTAAAAATGTTTAGTAGCCAGCACAACTTTGTGGGATGGCTTTGGATGGCCAGTTTAAATATATTCCAAAATATGGACAAAACGTTTTGTATAAAGCAGAGGACATTTTAAATAGATTTATGCACAAAATGTCCTTAATAACTTTTTTATGGATGAGCACAGAAGATGTTCCTGTATGAGTTATGTGGTCAGAACCAGGGTTGTATTTAGTTTGGGTTCTGCCCTGAGCACTGGACCTCAGCCTGCCCCCTCCCATGATAATTGGTGCAAGTGCAGACAGTTCTGTTGTATTGTGCATAAGCTGATTGCTGTAGAAAAGGGTTTTCCATCTTCTCCTCATATCCGTCAGCAGACTGGGGAGATAAATTTTCTTCCACGTAGGTTTTACTTTCTACCATATAGCCAACCAAGGGCCACCCCCTAAACTTGCCATACTAGGCACCAGCACCCCGTGAAACAATTTTAAAATGTTTTCTGGTGGAACAAGTTTTGCTGTCTTCTGTCATAGCTATGGTCCGGACAAAACCCAGTGCATTAGAGTTCCTATTTGAAAAGGGATGTTGAAAGGCACTGTAGCCCCAATTAATTATGGAAATTGTAACCCAATTATTCCAATATCAAAACAAGTAAACTAGTGTGACCTCATTTGTGTTTAGAAACTGCCTGATGCCGGTTACAAGTATTTAATTGTTAATCTCATTTGATATGCCTGTGTGAATAAAACGTAATGAAGTATAACTGGGAAAGAGATAAGTACGGGGATCTATTAATCATTACCTAAGAACAGGAGACTGAATATTTGCTTAGAAATACATGTATATGCTATTGGAATGCCATCATATTAAAAGAAGGAGTAAAAAGAAGTCATGTCATCCACAAAGGTTCCCTGAAGTCTATTCTACCAAAAGCACAGGACCGGTGAAAAGTCCTCCAGTCATTCTGATAATATATGTCATAGGAGATCCAGTCAGTCTCCTCTTAAAAAGAACAGTAATATCAAAAAAGGAAAGTATTTTAAAGTAATAAAAATATAATGCAGTGTTGCCCTGCACTAGTAAAACTGCTGTGTTTGTGTCACGTTCGGCACCCTACACCAGAACAAACACCAAGCACACTGGTCTCGGCTCGTGCTTCACCAGTAGTGTGACCGCCTTTGGGCCTCGGGAGGAGCCCTCAGCTACTTGGATGCCACCTGGACTGAAACGAAGGGTGCAAGATGAGGGTTCTGGATAGGCAGAGAGGCACGACTGTAGATAGCGTCTTTAAGGCCAAAGGTCACGGTACAAGCAGGAATAGGCAAATTCGTGGTCAGACAGGCAGAATCGAGGCAGGTAGATAGCAAGGATCATCAGGCAGGCAAGGGTCAAAACCGGGTAATCAATCAGATGGAATAGAGGCAGAATCGGAATCAAACAACTGGCAGGAGTCAAACCAGGAAGTCAATCAGGAGGGACAAGCGGAATCAAAGTCGGTTTCAGGCAAGGGTCAGGTTTTCAGATGTCAGAGAAGTCAAAAGGCAGGCCGGGTCAAACAAAGGAGATCAGAACAGATTTCAGACAAACAGGAACTAGCACAAGGCTCAGGAAACCACTAGGAATCGAATCCTATCACAGGCAATGTCTAGCAGCCCAACTGGGCCTTTTATAGCGGTAGTATCGCACCAATATTTCACGCCATTGCGCCTGCGTCAGTCACTTGCGCATCCGCGACAATAAGTACAACGAGACGCGGGCGCGCGTGCCCTAAGAAACCAACATGGCAGCAGAGACAGACTGGCGTGGCGGGCGTCCCCGCCGATGGCGCGGTGGGTATCCCCGCCGAACCACTGGACCACCAGGGTGAGTTTTAATTTTCGTTAGTTTGCTTCAGAAACACTATTATTGTTTATAAAGTTTTCATTTTTTCTAATTTATAGTTTTTGCGTTATTTGGCTTTTTATTCAGCAGCTCTTCAGTTTGCAATTTCAGCAATCTGGTGGCTATGGTCCAAATTACCCTAGCAACCATGCATTGATTTGAATAAGAGACTGGAATATGAATAGGAGAGAGCCTGAAAGATGAGAAATAAAAAGTAGCAATAACAATACCTTTGCCGCCAGTGACCCCCATTTGGGCTGGAAAGAGTCAGAAGAAGAAGACAAATAGTTTAAAAATATATAAAAAAAAATGAATACCAATTGATTAGAATTTATCATTCTATAATACACTAAAAAGGAACCTAAAGGTGAATCACTCCTGTAAGACATTCCACTTACATGCGCTTCCGTGACATACAATTTATATAAGTCACTGGAGATGAGGTGATAACACTGATTTGCGACAGGGAAGTTAGCTAGCCACACCTGAAGATTATTGTCTAAATATCCCGTTTTGCAAATTACTCATGTGCCATATTAGCTGATCATATTTACAAAGCAAAACAACTGCATTCAGTTTCAACTGTCCACTCTCAGTACTATTATTCTTCCTCTCCTCACTCAACCGCTATTCTCCTAATCTCTTTTCTTTACATACTATAATTAATTATTCAATCTATTTAGCCTCTTTTTTATAGAAATAGGGAATGGCCATGAAATAGGCCAAATGTTTAGCAGCAAGATGCCCACTGACAGCTGGGCCCACCGGAACTTTTCCTGGTATCCCGGTGGGCCAGTCGGACACTGACTGCATTATAGGCAAGTGACATAGGAAAAGCTAATTAGTTTTCTCTGCATTCCAGTGAGTGAACCAGGAGTCTAATGAATAAGAAAAAAACATGTCATTATATTCCTTTTCAATCACTTCTGACACAATCACTGCCATTCTACCTCATCTCCCGGGAATGCTGGCAACTTCAGAATAGAAGGTCTTATTCTTTTCTTACTGTTATTCAGTTCAAAGCATAAAAGTCCACATAAGGAGTAAAAATAACCCTAACCAAAGGCCCGTTAATATAATCACATATGTAAAATATAGAATAGAGTGAAAAACGAATTTCAAAATAGACAAAATAAATGAACCATCCTACATGATCTTGTGCATGATCTCTCACAAAGCATGCTGGGATGCAGGGAAGACCTATACTTTGGGGGGGTCATTTACTAATAAAAGGATTTTTTACCACAAATCTCTAAAAAATTTTGTAAAAAACACAAAAATCTTTAAGACAAAACTTCACCAGTTGTTGAGGTTCTATAGAAGTCAATGGGAGCTGCGCTGATCTTTTTATACTGCTCTTAATCAATTCGGACTTGAATTTTTAGAGGTTTTTAAGGTATTCAGATTTTTTTTTTAGTGCAGAGTTGTTTTTCGTTCTTACTTTTTTATTTGTATTTTTTAATAAATTTCCTAACATTTGTAGTTATTTGTCACAATCGGTAACCCAAAGCCCAGAACCACTGCCAAGATCCCGGTCACAGCTCATATAACAGCCACCTTTGGCTTGGGGTGGAGCCCTCAGCTACTTGGGTGCCACCAGGTCGTAAAGTGAAAGGATCAGGGCAAAGGTTCTAAACAAGCAAGGGAACGAGATTGTATAATGAGGTACCTTACAAGAATCATGGTAGGCAGGCCAGGTCAAAACCAATTGGTAACACAGTACAAAATCGGAATCCAGAAAAGAAATCAAGCAGGCTAAGAGTCCAGGCAGAGTTCAGTCAAAGTCAGGATACAGGCAGGGGTCATAATCAGATTAGCAGAACAGAATCACTCCCAGTGAGAAGTAGGGATTTATAGGCTGGATAATTAGATATATAGAACAGGTGTGGGTTAATAGAAACCACCTATAGCCTTCATTCCTCCCTGAAAAACATAGAATATTAATTAGAATGTTATTGAAGTGAACCGGGAACCCAGCACTCTGCTCAAATAGGTGAGCGACAAGGAGACTGCACAGCAAGCTGGATGTTACATTTATTAGAGTTTGTGAGTTTGGTTGTGGTTTCAAAAACCACAAAAATGAGATATGTTGATAAATAGGCCTCCACATGTTTGCCATTAAGTACAGGGCTCCTGCTGCGCCTTTTTCCATAAGGTTCTCCAGCTTACACTTATGGAATAGTTGACATGAGGATTCATGTCATGGTCACATCACCTCTAATTTGCTCCTATTGATAGTGATAGGAGCAACAACAGGCATGGCAAGAAAAATGGTACATCTCAGGCTCTAGTAAATGCTGGTTAATCTCATGTGGATAATTAAGACTGTATATATATATATATATATATATATATATACATGTGTTTCTGTATAAGATGTTAATGATGTCCTTTGAGATTTTTGAATGGCACATGATTTAAGTCACCAAGTCACTTAAGTTCAGCAGTTTTAATGGGTTAGAGAATTTAAATTGTGACTAATAAACCTTGGCATTTGCTTTTGATTATAATATGGTATTCAACAGACACTAATCTATTAGTCTGCTCGTTGAGTTGTATAGTCATACTTAACTTTTTATAGTATGTTGTAAATTCGGTATATAAAATCTGACATTTCTAGCCATATTCTTTTTTTTGGCTTTACATCTTCTTTAAGCAGCATCATATGGTGAGATGTGACTGGCAGAACTAATTTTATAACACGGCATTAAACAAAAGTGGACAATTAAAGTCATCATATTTGCATATTCATTACAATTAAACTATCCATAGTGAATAATGTACCCACTATTGTAAAATAGAAGCATATAAAAAAAGCATAAGGCTGAAAGTCAAGTGCTTTTATACAGGTCAAGCAACTCCAAGGTAACTTCTAATATCCTCATATTTTACAACACGTGGTACATTATGCATTATAATACACAAGTTTCAATAAGTCATGTGACATAAATTGCATCACTGAAAACTGATTATTACTGATGACATCACTAAGCACATGATTATTAAGAGTATACTTTGCAGGATATTCAGGGCGCTTGTGTATTATATGCATATAATTATAAAGTACGGGTATAGGACCTGTTATCCAGAATGCTCAGGACCTGGGGTTTTTAGGATAATGGATCTTTGGATCTTCATACTTTAAGTCTACTGGAAAATCATGTAAACATTAAATAAACCCTATTGGCTGATTTTGCCTCTAATAAGGATGGATTACATAATATATCTTAGTTTGGATCAAGTACAAGGTACTGTTTTATTATTACAGAGAAAAAGGAAATCATTTTAAAAAATTTGGATTAATTGGATAAAACGGATAGTGATGGGCGAATTTGGGGCATTTCGCTTTGCCCAAAAATTAGCGAATTTTTTTCGCCCATCAGTAAAAATTGAGCCTTTCCGTAATTTGAAGATTTCTGGATAACAGGTTTCCAGATAATGGATCCCATACCAATATATATTTTTCCTGTAAGATGAATAACTTGCAAAGCATTGTTGAAAAAATGTTTCAGCTCGATGGTATTTGGTTGGGTCACTTTCAGTCCCCCATATCTATTTTGCCTTTGAAGCCTTGCAATGAATTTGTTTTTGGTTACTTTATTGTCGGTTGCAGAATGTAAAGAGGCAGGGAAGGGAGACAAATAATTCATAAGCTATATAAAAAATACCATTTTAAAAGTTGCTTAGAATAAGCCTAAACAGGTATGGGACCTGAAATCCAGAATGCTCGGGACTTGGGGTTTTCCAGATAAGGGGTCTTTCCATAATTTGGATCTTCATGTCTTATGTCTACTAAGCAATCATTTAAACAATTATTACATCCAATAGAATTGTGTTTTTAAGGATTTTTTATATCTTACCTGGGATCAAGTATAAGGTATTTACAAAGAAAAAGGAAATCATTATTACAAATATGAATTATTTCTTTAAAATGGTAATGGCCTTCCCATAATTTGGAGCTTTCTTGATAACAGGTTTCCAGATAATGGATCCCATATGTATATATAGCATGCAAAAAGTTCAAAACCTCTTTAAAGTCTCTCAAACTTGCTGTACTAGGAACTGGTTATTTATTCTGGAGTTCTCCTGATATGGGAAGAGGCAAACTGACATAGCCTCACTAATTATTAAAGGTCAATAAGCACTTATTATTGCGAATTGGATGCAGAATGTCAAAACTCGACAAGCTTTACAAATACAAGTTTTATTAGTATGTTAATTACATCTCCTACAACGATCTGAGTGCATCAGAACATTCCTGATTTTGTGACCTGAAAAAGAGCTAATATGCATAAGTACAATGCAGGACTCTGAATATTAATACTATCTTTATCTAATTGCCATCGTCACTGGGGATATGTATACTTTGTATGCATTAACTGTCCTTTGGCACAATTTGAAAATATGCCAATATATATATATATATATATATATATACAGTCAGAGTCACCAGGGCAGAGAATAGACAGACAAACACTGCTTTCAATAGCAATACATAAACAAATAACTTAAAAACCATAGAAAATTTGTAATGAATGTATATTAGAAAGTTGCTTAGAATTTTGTTTTCTTTTATTAGGCAAGACATTAATTTTGGGGTTGACTTATCCTTTAATAATAAAATACATAATAATATTTGGGACCTTGGGTTTCCTGGATAAAGGTTATTTCCATTCCTTAAACATGCTAAAAATAATTTAAACATTAAATAAACCCAATAGAATTGTTTTGCCACCCTCCCAGATTCATGCAGTTTAGTTACCATCAAGTGCAAGCTACTGTTTTATTATTACAGACAAAAAGGAAATAATTTTTAAAGATTATGATTTTTATGGGAGATGGCTTTGCAGTAAATAAAGCTTTTGGATAACAGGCTTCTGGATAAGAGATCCCATACTTGTGTATAAAGTATAAAGTTCAAATGCAAGAGTCCACTCATATGTATTTCCAAATATAACTTTATTATTTATTACAGCATAGTCAACTGGAGTTAATCTTTAAAATATTTCACAAAACAAATGCACAATACTCATATTTAGAATATGGTTGCTAGGGTCCATTACCCTAGCAACCGTGCTTTGCTTTGAATAAGAGACTGGAATATGCATAGGAGAGGATAGAATAGAAAGATGATTAATTAAAATTAGCAATAACAATACATTTATAGCATTACAGAGCATTTGTTTTTAGATGGGGTCAGTGACCCCAATTTGAAAGCTGGAAAGAGTCAGAAGTTGATAATTAAAAAAGTTATAAAAAAATAAAAAGTGAATATAAATTGAAAAGTTGCTTAGAATTGACCATTCTATAACACACTTGGGGGTTATTTACTAAACTCTGATTGCAAAAATCACAATTTATTTTTTATTTTTTTATTTGATAAAATCTGACTTTTAAAAAAAAATCATTAATTTTTCGGATTTTATTAAACCCAGAGGTGGGGAAAGTCAGAATCTGAAAATCCGGCATCTCAGACCTGATGGGGTTGCATATAAGTCAATGGGAGAAGTCCCAATGATTTTTTGATGTGCACTGGGTTTTTGGCAATACCACAAAGTTTTTGGTGAAAAATCCGAAAAAATCGGATTTTTTTCTGCAAACAAAATTTTCGGGAAAGTGTATTACGGTAATAAATACGCCCAAAAAAACCATGCAGGTTTGGTCTGAGTTTTTTTCAGAAAATATTGAGATAAATTCGGACTTTGATAAATAACCCCCTAAAAGTTAACTTAAAGGTGAACCACCACACCAGGGGAAGTACAGACAATAACACTTAAGCTCCAGACAATAACAATTGTGTACTAAAAAAATAAATAAATCTTCAGAATATTTTATAAAATGAAAACAGGCGAAGGTTCCACCCTTACTTCCATATATGGCAACAAGCAAACTTGCATGACTGTGCAAATTAAAAGGTAGAAAGGCTATACTAAATCATTGAGGAGAAAGAGAACCAGCTTTTCCAGATCTTGCATCATACATCAACTATAAAAGCTTATTCCAAAAGCAAAACAATCAGAACAGTGATATAGAATAGAATAAATAAAGATATTTATATTGTCTTTATTTACTTGTATATTCAAATTAGATCAAGAAACCTCACATAGTTTATGACATCTAGAGGCCCATTTATTAAAGGTCAAATTTTAGTGGTATTAGAGCTTTTTGAAACTTTTCTCTAAAACAATTAATGCCATGTTAATATCCAAAGATAAAAAGTAAAAAATGGCCATATTAATTTTTAGGGTTTAGCTCTCCTTTAATAACAACAACTTGTTCCATTTGGATTTGTTTTCTTATGTATCTCCTCCTCGAATGTCTTTATAAACAGTGGAATATATAGGGGTTAACACCTAACAATAAGTCCTGAATTGTGTGGAGTAGAATACTGGACCATTAACTGTGCATGGTTGGATATTGCATTCTGCAAAAAAACCAATGAAGGATGAAGGTGATGGAAATCTACTTTACTCTCAGTATTGCAGAGGTTCCCATAAAGATTTAGTGATGTTTATATATTGGTGATTGGGCAGGCCATGATGTTAATGAAAAACTTGCCATAAACTGCCGCTTTGTGAAGCTCACAGAGAAAGGTTTCTGTTGAGAGCGGGTCATGAAAATGCAGATTCCTATTTTTGAGGTCATGATTTTTTGGTGTGCAGCATCTGTCCTGTCAGTGAGAAATGATGTCTGCAATTTTCGTGACTGATGCACTTTCAGTTTAAGTATGGACTATTCAGAACCATCTATCCCCTGAGCACTGCCTTGACCTCTTTTTGAAATGGAACATCCTGACAATTGGCAATTAAACTAATATAACTCACTTGGAAAATCTCATTTGTAATGGGGATTTTCTTTACTTCCAAGAGGTCCATTATTTACAAGGAATTTGGATACATGTGATACAGAATACATAACTAAGTAAGTATACATCCGTTTATTGGGGTTTAGATACCCTTTAATTGTTTCTTTAGTTCTTATATTTTTAAGTCATCCAAAAACTTGTTTCTCTTTCCTTGCCAGGCAAAATTGAATTGCATTTCTGTGAGTAATCTTGAGTCATTGATTGTTAAAGGGGAACTGTTACGAAAATTACATTTTATTATAAGCTTCATCATGCTGAAATAAGAACTTTTCTAAATATGATCAATTAAAAATTCCAAACTGTTTCTGAAATATTCAAATTATTCTTTACTGTCCCTCTCTCAGCATCCATTTCTCTTCAGTCTCTCTTCATGCAGGAGTTGGGAGTCTGAATTTGAATGATAGTCGAATCCAGTAGAATCTTTTAGGGGGGCTACTTTTGCCTAAAAGATTTCTAAGGGTCAGATTTTTCAAGGGTCGAAGTGAATTCAAGGGAATTTTCGAAGAAAAAAAAAATCGAAATTCGAAGTAATTTTTTTGGATGCTTCGACCATCGAATAGGATACTTCGAAGTAAAATAGTTCGAATATTCGATAATCGAAGTACTGTCTCTTTAAAAAAAAAGTATTGACTTCAATACTTCGCCAAATTAACCTGCCGAAGTGCTATGTTAGCCTATGGGGACCTTCTACAGCATTTTTATTTTTACGTTTTTGGAAGTCGTAGTAAAATTGTTCAATCGTATGATAAAATCGTTCTAATCGTTCGATTCGAACGATTTTACTTTGACCGTTCGATGGCCAAATTCCGTGAAAAAAGTTTGAATTTGAAGTATTTTAATTTGATGGTCGAATTTCAAAGTATTTTTTACTTCAAAATTCGACTCTTGATAAACCTGTCCCAAGAGTTGATTTTATTAAAATCGCCAGAAATCCTGTCTCTCTACATGCAGGATTTGTGCAAAAGGCAGTTACTTTGTTGATTTTGTTTGTACTGGAATCAGCTACACGAGTGAGCTCTAATTCATCTGCTAGGAAAGGAAGCCCCCCTATTCACTGACGCAGGGCTGGGGGCGGAGCGATCCTTCCATATAAGGATCGCTCCGCCCCCAGTCCTGCGTCAGTGAAGCAACCCGGAAGATCAGTCAGTGCAGGAACCGATTCGGCTGAGAAAGGTGCGCAGGGCTGGGGGTGGATTTGCGGGGGGGGGGCCTTTGCAGGAAATATTTTACTGGTATGTGCTCAGCCTATGGAAGGATCGCTCCGCCCCCAGCCCTGCGTCAGTGAAGCAACCCGGAAGATCAGTCAGTGCAGGAACCGATTCGGCTGAGAAAGGTGCGCAGGGCTGGGGGCGGATTTGCGGGATGTGCAGCATAATATTGCAGAAATATTTTATGTGCAGCATTTTCTTCATACTGACACGTTCCTATGATTTTTATAGGAACGTGTCAGAATCGCTTTAAGCATACTTCCGGGGTTCTGCAGGGGTTCTGCAGGTCAGAAGCTGCCGGTCGGAAGCGCATCAGTAACTGACCCGCGTATAAGCCGAGGCAGCATTTTTCAGCTTGTTTTGGGTGCTGAAAAACTCGGCTTATACGCGAGTATATACGGTAAATTAAAAGAGCTGTATAACGTTTATTATATTGTGCTGATTACATTTTCGATTGTGATCGATTGTGACAGAAAACAAGTTTCTAGATCTAGCACATATCACAACACTATCTATTAGTAATTCTCTGTATGGAAGGGGAAAAACTCAAGTCACCTACAACCCGGATTCCACAGAGCACAGAGAGCAATTAAGTTTTCAGTTGCGTCTTCAGTTGATTCCCATATATGGAAGGAGATAAACTCCAGTCACCTGCAAACCAAAAAAAGTTCTCCAGATCGCAATTAGAATAGACTGTACAGAAAGCTGAACTGAAGTCACCACTTTAGAGCTTATGTAACCATAAGTAAAGCAATGTGTTTGGACAAAACTCTACTAATTAATATGGAAATGTAATGTTTTTGTTGTTTGCAAAGAGTTCACAGTTCATGCTAAAGACTCCTGTAAGAAAGAGAAGAAGGCTCATTACAAAGAAGTTGGTAAGGTTAAATTTAGAAGGTAAATTCTGATAATATATATACAAAACAAAAACTAGTTCTTCTAGACACAAGTTTCAGTGACTTGACACTTGCAGTAGGGCAAAAGGGGCAGTGGCTTTGGGAGAGGGGGTCAATGATTCTCCCATGTTGCCCAGATGTCAGAATAAAACCATATATACAGGTATGGGACCTGTTATCCAGAATGCTTGGGACCTGGTGCTTTCCAGATAATGGATCTTTCCATAATTTGGATCTATATACCTTAAGTCTACTAGAAAAGCATGTAAACATTAAATACACCCAATAGACTGGTTTTGCTTCCAAAAAGGATTAATTATATCTTCATTTGGATCAAGTACAAGATACTCTTTTATTATTACAGAGAAAAAGGAAATAATTTTTAAAAAATTTCCATTATTTGGATGAAATGGAGTCTATGGGAGACAGCCTTTCCATAATTGGGAGCTTTCTGGATAAAGGGTTTTCGGATAACGGATCCCATACCTGTATACCCATTCATTCACAACTGAAAATAGAACTTGGACTTGACTACCTTGACAGTTTTACTATATGGTTACTTGAAGTGCCACCTTAAAAATCAAAGAGGGCAATAAACAAGAAATAGTCAACTTTATGTAGTAAAACGTTTTCAAGAAAACTCAGTTTCTTTAGGCTTAACTCTACTAGATACTGTATATCATGGTCGGGATGAATGAAAAAAAGATGTAAAGATGTGTTTTTTATTTATTTTATTTATCTGCTGACTTTTAATGCTTAATCTTTTTTTAAAACTTTTATATTACATGAGTCATCATTTCTTTATTAATGTGCTTCCTCAACTTAACTATTCCCCTATTCAAAAAACGCAACCATCCCCAGTGTCAGTATTGTGTTGCACATTTCTCACTCATGCTGGAATCTGGCAGTTAGAGCAGGTCATATAATTCACTCTATTTGTGAACGAGACTTATTCAAGGGATCCTGTCATCGGACAACATGTTTATCATCAGTAAATAGTGCTACTCCAGCAGAATTCTGCACTAAAATCCATTTCTCAAAATAGCAAACAGATTTTTTTTATATTCAACTTTGAAATCTGACACGGGGCTAGACATTTTGTCAATTTCCCAGCTGCCCCTGGTCATGTGACTTGTGCCTGCACTTTAGGAGAGAAATGCTTTCTGGCAGGCTGCTGTTTTTCCTTCTCAATGTAACTGAATGTGTGTCAGTGAGACATGGGTTTCTATTATTGAGTGTTGTTCTTAGATCTACCAAGCAGCTGTTATCTTGTGTAAGGGAGCTGCTATCTGGTTACCTTCCCATTGTTCTGTTGTTAGGCTGCTGGGGAAAAAGGGAGGGGAGTGATATCACTCTAACTTGCAGTACAGCAGTAAAGAGTGATTGACTTGGGGCAGCTGGGAAATTGACAATATGTCTAGCCCCATGTCAGATTTCAAAATTGAATATAAAAAAATCTGTTTGCTCTTTTGAGAAATGGATTTCAGTGCAGAATTCTGCTGGAGCAGCACTATTAATTGATTCATTTTGAAAAAAAATTTTTTTCCCCATGACAGTATCCCTTTAAATATCCACTGCTGGTCTGTAGATTTTTTATAATAACCACAGTTGCCCTTTTAGTTGCTTAGAAGACAGCTCAAGTGCAAACTTTATTTACTCTTTCTTGAGAGCATAGCACTTGGGAAGAGTTAAGGTGGCCATAGACGCACAGATAATATGGTACATGGTATGGTGAAAAAAGAGCCGATATCGGCAGAAGACCTGACTATCGGTCGGCTCTTCGATCGGGCTGGACGGAAAATTTTGATCAGGTGCCTTTGAAGTAGGGATGCACCGAATCCAGGATTCTGCCTGGCCGAACTGAATCTGAATCCTAATTTGCATATGCAAATTAGGGGCAGGTAGGGAAATCACATGACTTTTAATCACAAAAGAAGATTTTTTCCACTTTTTCCTTTCCTGTCCCTAATTTGCATATGCAAATTGGGATTCGGTTCGGTATTCAGCCAAAACTTTCACCAAGGATTCGGGGATTTGGCCGAATCCCAAATAGTGGATTCGGTGCATCCCTACTTTGAAGGGACCCAAACATCGGCTATTGTTAGTGCTGAATTGTCAGATACAGGTAGAATTCTATTGTTTCTACCTGTATATCTACCTGTATATCTGACGATTCAGCTCTATACGTGTGTATTGAAACAAACGATCTTTCTTGGAAAGATCTTTTCCAAGAAAGATCATAATTGTTACGTCTATGGCCACTTTTAGAGTCAAAATATGGCATTTTTCTACATACCTTGCCAATGGGTAAACAACCCACAAAGAGATTTTGTTTGGGGAATGGAGGGCTAGTCCAACTCTTGTTCTGTTCCTTGTCTGGAGTTCATGCCCTCCTCCTCCCCACAAGACCAGATCATTGATTGCCCTTGAAATGGGGGCGATTCCAAAATCTCCTTTCCTGCCTGATGAGATGGAAATCGCTCCGGGGAGCTAAATGCTCTCATTTGCCCTATGTGCCATTATTCTTAGAGTACCTGAGTTTTTTCATTAACTTTAATTTGATTAAGAATAAATTCTGGTACAACACATGTGATTGCCCTTAGACCTGTGGCAGATACAGCAGCTTGCCAAATTCTTGCTGGGAAAAACCAGAAACGAACTTACAGTGTGCCCTTAATGTAGGCAAATTCATGCCACCTACTATAAAATTAAAAATGTCTTAATCTGTGATCCATGGATCATGGATTAACACTAAAAATGTACAGAAATTGTTCTCTTACTGTCAGAAGGACATAGCAATCCAAAGCAATATTGTATGGGGATGGTATACTTTCTTCTCTCTTTCTCCAGTACATTGATAATCTACAGTTAAAAAAAGAATAATCTCAGTATGTGCTGACCGTGCAGCCAACAACTTATAGATGGTAGTTTGTTGTGGTTAGTCTTTATTAGAGGGCCTATTTACTAATTTTCGAGGTTGAGAAAAAAAACTTGAGCAGCGGTAAAAAAAACACAACAAAACTCAAACCTTTTTACACAAACAATAGCTTGTTTAAGAAAAAAATGAGACAAATCTGCTCACACGCATGAGAAAAAATGTTGTGCTCCAGCATGAATCACACAAGAATCACTTTGTTCCATTGCTTTTAGAAGCAGATTTATCAAAGGTTGCGTTTTTCAAGTTCAAGTTTTTCAAGGGTATTTTCAATAAAAACTCGAATTTTTCAGGTTAAATAAAAACTCAACTTTTTCGAGATTTATCATGTACCGAAGCTGCAAATAGCTTGAATCTGAAAATACTTCAGCTAAAAACTGTCAAGGTCATATAGAAGTCAATGGCAGAGGTCCCATGAACCATTTGAAGGTATTTTTAGCCTCCATAATTTTTGGGTTTTTTTTCTGTGGTTTGCACTCAAAAACCTGATAAATTTAAGCTATTCGAGTTTTTTTTTTGTCGATAACTCCAACAATTTGAGTATTAGAGTTTTTCCCACAATTGCATTGATTCGAGTTTTTTACATTCAAGTTTTTTCACAAATAAGCAAACATTCGAGGTAGAAAAAACCTCACAAACTCGACCTTTGATAAATAACCCCCTTACTGCAGCTAAAAATCTCGAATGTTTCAATGAACATGAACGTTTCAATGAACTGGGAAAAAAAATTAAATTGTTAGAGACTATTCCCATTGATGTCTATTGAACCTCAATAGCTTTTACTTGAAGAGCTTTTTGTGGTGACTTTTTTAATGTTTTTAATTAATAAATCCAGAGTATTCATGTTTTAAAAAAAATACTTGCAAGTATTGTTTGTATCCATGTTTTTGTTTGGTTTCAGTTATTCTTATTTTTATGTTTTGATTTTTCTTGTTTGTACAATTTACATTTTGATTAGCCCTTTCTCAAGACCCACCAGGGAAATCATTAGTCAAAAAATATTTGAAAAAACATATGTTCTATGATTCAAACCCATTTGAGGGAATGTATTGCACCATCTTTAGAGGGGTGGATGACCGAGTCAAAAAGTACCCTACAAAATCTCAGACTTAATTTATTCTTATTTACATGATTTATTAGCGTCTCTGTTTTTTTTTTTAAAATGTTTTTACCTAAAGTATTTTTCAATTTGGGTTTAAAACCCATCAGGTCCAAAAACAACTGCCTGAAAAAGACAGCAACAGTAAGCAAAAGGAAAAATCTTGTTTTAATATACATTGACATTTCTATGTGGGACTTTCTTACATCTGCTTCCTATCTAAAGGTTTGGCAATATATGAAACGTCTATGGGGCAAATTTACTAAAGGGCGAAGTGACTAACATGGGCGAGAATTCGTCAGCGTGATATCATTTTCGGTACTTCGCCGATTTGCTAACGGTCACCTGCGTTACTTCGCTAGCGAGTCTATAGCGGTACTTCACTCCCTAACGACTGGCGAATTTGCGCTCTGGCGAATGGACGTAACTACGCAAATTCACCAAGATGCGGATTTTACTAAACGTTACCTCTTGCGTCAGACTTGCCTTCGCCCCAAAAAACGCTGGCGTCTTTTCCTCGGGGGGTAACCGGCTTCCCCCCTACATTTCCTAACATATGGCACAGAAACTATACACTGGGCTCATGTGTAGGGAAATATAACAACTTTATTTTATTTTATTAAGGTTTCCCGGGCTTGTGTAATGTAATGTATTTGCTGCAACATATACGTCCATTCAACTTTAACTTCCCACGGTATGCAAATTAGGCATCGCTAGCGCAACTTCACTTAGCATTAACAAGGGAAAGTTAATACTAATACTAATTTTTAAAACCATTAGGCGGGGGTGCAATGAGGCTGTGACAACAAAATACATATAGACAACTACAAGAGTCCTCTGCACTCAACCCATTATCAATATATTTAAGACAGAGACATTTTGTGCATACTGCTACTGAAAAATGCCTTACCCTTTAAACAACACAGGGATTGTTTGTCCATATATTGCAATATATTTAAGATTGCCAACTACGTCAAAGTCATCCCATATCTGGCCAGTCCTACACTTAATTTTCATCTGATTCATTAAGAATTCTATTGCTTCATTATACATTTTACAAAATGGACTAGTTTTACCTGCAACTATATATAGTAAATAAAGTACCCCCTCTTCTAAAATATAAGGATATTATAAGTTACCGAGGAGTTTCGTGACCTAATAAAAACACGAGGCCTGAGGACAGGTTAAGGAACTCCGAGGTAACTTCTAATATCCTCATATTTTGCAACTGGGGCTACTTTATTTATTATAATACACAAGTCATGTGACAGAAATTACATCAGAACTCACCGTTTATAACTGATGACATCAGAACTCACCGTTTATAAGGATATAATTTACAAGATATTCATGGCTTTTGTGTAATATATATATATTTATATATATACAGTCCATAGTGGTGCACTTTCAATCCTAGTAGGTAACTGCCTGGGTGCTGTGTTATAACATAGCATAACAGAAGAAAAAACGCACTCCAAGGTCTTGTTTAAGGTGAAAAAAAGTGAAAATTTATTTCAACGTTTCGGCGTTTCCTGAAGACAGCCCAAGTCAGTCGAAACGTTAAAAAATAAAATAAAATATATATATATATATATATATATATATATGTTCATCATACAAGCTACATATATAAGGATGTATAGGCATACATAAGGATGTATAGGATCAACGTTAAAGATTTTGTTTTAAAATTACTTTTTTGCCAAATGTCTACAGTAGGGATGCACGCAATCTACTATTTTAGGATTTGGCTGAATCCCGAATCCCTTGTGAGAGATTTGGCTGAATACCAAACCGAATCTGACCTCTAATTTGCAAATGTAAATTAGGAGAAAAAGCGGAAAAGAGAACCGTGCGCTAATTTTTGACTTTCTTGTTTGTGTGACGAAAAGTCACTTGATTTTAATACAAAAACTGTAGTTACCTTGGCTCTACCGTAGACTAGGGATGCACCGAATCCAGCAGTATTTAAAAAATAAAAAGCTTGCCACCTAAGACCAAAACTAGTGATGGGCGAATCTGTCCTGTTTCGCCAGAAAAAATCACAAACCTGTGAAAAAATTCACAAAACAGCAAAAAATCCCCGAAACTGCAAAAAATTTGCGAAACACATTGAACTCAATAGACATCAAAATAATTTTGACGCGCAACAATTTTTACACAAGCGACAATTTTTATACCCACAACTATTTTGTCCAAATGCATTAAAGTCAATGGGCGGATGAATAATTTTGACGCGCAACAATTTTTATACGCGCGTCAAGTTTGACGTGCAAATTTGTTGCTCCAAATTTTTCGTCTGCGAGATTTTCACGTGCCGCGAAAAGAGAAAATTCTCCGCGCATCCTTGCTACTAACCAAAACTCATTTTTTCACCAATTGTTTCCCTGAACTTGGACAGGTGAAGACTGAAGAATTTACCACTTACGGGTTAATTTTCAGAAGTTTATCCAAAGTTTATTGAAAGAAAACAAACTGCCAAAAGTTGCCAGAAGATACTTGCCAAGTTAAAGCTGGTGAGTTTCGAAAGAAGTCAATAGCAATCGTCTTAAGCAAATTTATTTATTAACCCCCCCATTTTATTAAGCCACACAAGGTTTTCTTCCTCATTGAAAATCAGTGGAACAATGTGATTCTCGCTTGTGTGGGCCTCTTTTTGTTGTTGCTTATTTTGTAAATAAGCAACACACATTGTGCCACAGGTTTTTTTTCCATGATCACAGGTTATTTTCCTGAATTTGAAAGTAAATTGATAAATCAATAGTAATGGGTGAAACTGTCCTGTTTCGCTTTGCCGAAAAATTTGTGAAACGGCGAAACGCGTAATGGATTGAAGTTAACGGACGTCAAAATTATTTTGGCATGCAACAATTTTGATGCAAGTGTCAGTATCTACAGTATACGCTTGACTATTTTGTCCAAATGCATTAAAGTCAATGGGTTTCTGAATAATTTTGACATGCAACAATTTTTATGCGCACAGCTATTTTTTTTGTTGCGGCACCAAAACGCCACCAATCCATGCCTGGCGAATAAATTCGCCTATTACTATGAGCGGCACCAAAACGCCACCAATCCATGCCTGGCGAATAAATTCGCCTATTACTATGAATCAGCCTCCAAGTGTGCTTTTTCGTGTGTTCCAAATGTTTGTTCACCTTCTTTCATCATAATGATATTACCTTCCTCAAGTCCACACTCCACAAGAAGTACACTTTACAAGATTAGTAATTGAGCCCTATCAGGTTGGTTTTACAGTGCTGAACATACATAAATATCTTCTTTAGGATTTGTAACAAAACTTCTGAATATGTTTTGCTGATTATATTTTAAATTGTGGGGTTTGTTTCAGCTGAGAGGAATCAGGTTTACAGATCTTGCAAATGTCACAACAGCGTCTGTAGGTGATTCCCATATAAGGAAGGAGAAAAACTCGAGTCACCTACAGACCTTAAAGACCTCAGGTGCCAAAATTATACTGAGAAAAGCCTGTACAGTATGTTAAACTAAAGGAAAGGCTTGGGAGGTTGTATCGCCAGAGGGAAAACGCAGGGTGTTTGGACCCAACGCTACTGATTAAAATACAAATGTATTCTCTCCTTTCTTTGTGGACATAGATGCCAAACAGATTTACATGTACATGGTATGAACTAAAGACTCCAATATGAAGAAGAAACCAGCATTGTTTGCACAGACACAAAAGACAGAGGGAGACAGCATGAGTTGAAGGAATTTGGAGCAAAACAAATAAACAAAAATAGCATACATTTCCACCTATGTTTCAAGGGAGGCTAGTTATAAGGCCTATTAAGCTAAGCCTATTAAGTTATAACGCTGATTTGCACTTGCCAATAGCAATCAAATGGAAATTTGTTTTAAACAGCAAGTTAAAAAAGGAAAGCAAAGTTCGTATTGGTTGTAACTGTCAATCACATGTGTGCACTTTAGCACCTATTTGTAAATCAGCCCTAGAAAGCACCCTTTTAGCCTGGTTACTTTGTTTCCCAAGATAGAATGCATTCTTTTTCTGAGCATAACAATATTAAATGATGCATATGAAAATAAAAAATGTTAGAGTTTTTCAAGTTCCTTTTTTCAATCTGCCCTTGATTTTATATCACTTTGAGGATGGATTTACAATATAAAAAATTTACCCAACGGTAGGTTCAGATTTACAAATTATTTTCTGTATTATTACTAATTCATATTAATGAGAACATTTTTTTTACTGATTTGGCAAATCCCAATACACCTGCATGACATTACAATTTTTCCTGGGTTTTGCCAAATCAGTCAGGTATTATAGTTGCAATAATCAGTCGTCATACATTTAGAACCACTTTAATAAATGTGCCAATTTGTTAAAACATTCTCCTGGCTGTTAGGAAAATTAAAAAAAAAAAAATAGGGTGGTTACAATCCACACTGCTGGAAATCTCCACTTCACATTTTCATAATCTGCTTCTTAGTTCTTAAGTAATACCAAGCAGTGTTTTTACTGACGTCTCAGTTTCTTTAAACTTTTATTTTTAAAATAATGATGGAAAGGAAGGAGGTAAGTTAGTTATACACATGCTGATAACAGCTGCTGATTCAGCCCCTCCAGATTGAGTTTATTAAAGTTGGGTGCTTGGGACTGCCTAGCCCACCAATATCTTGTAAAAAATTGGGTAAAAATCAGACAGGTTTCAAAATCCCATCAGCATTGGCTGAAAATGTTATCAGTTTGATTTTGCCCAACATGAGAGGCCAATAAAGCAGAGAACCACTCATTTGGTGAGCTCAAACAAACAGATCTACTGTACATTTATACGGCAAAACCAACTACATTTGGGACTTTAATATTCACATTAGTACTTCAAAGGAGTAATTGAAAAATTTATTTTACAGGTTATTAGTAGGGATGAACCGAATCCAGGATTTGGTTTGGGATTTGGCCGGGATTCGGCCTTTTTCAGGCTTTTTCAGCAGGATTCAGATTTGGCCGAATCCTTATGCCAGGCCGAACCAAATCGGAATTTGCATATGCAAATTAGGGGCTGGGAGGGAAATCACATGACTTTTTGTCACAAAACAAGGTAAAAAATATTTTACCCTTCCCATCCCTAATTTGCATACGCAAATTAGGATTCGGATTCGGTTTGGTATTTGGCCGAATCTTTCGAGAAGGATTCGGGTTTCGGACAAATCCAAAATAGTGGATTCGGTGTATCCCTAGTTATTAGTAGCTTTTGTGTATTATTTAGATTTTAAGATTTTTGTGTATTATTTAGATTTTAACCCAATATAACATATTTAATAAATGGTATATGTGCTGTAATTTGTAACTGTTGCAGTAATATAAATGAGAGTTCATTTAGGGGCCGATTCACTAAGAGTCGAATATCGAGGGTTAATTAACCCTCGATATTCGACTGGGAATTAAAATCCTTCAACTTCGAATATCGAAGTCAAAGGATTTAGCGCACATAGTACGATCGAAGGATTATTCCTTCGATCGAACGATTAAATCCAACGATCGAAGGAATATCCTTCGATCAAAAAAAACTTAGGAAAGCCTATGGGGACCTTCCCCATAGGCTAACATTGAGTTCGGTAGGTTTTAGAAGATGGCGAACTAGGGTGTCGAAGTTTTTTTTAAAGAGACAGTACTTCGATTATCGAATGGTCGAATAGTCAAACGATTTTTAGTTCGAATCATTCGAGTCGTAGTCGAAGGTCGGAGTAGCCCATTCGATGGTCGAAGTAGCCCAAAAAACACTTAGAAATTCGAAGTTTTTATACTTCGAATCCTTCACTCGAAGTTAGTGAATCGGCCCCTAAATGTATAAGACACATGTATTGTGTCCCTCACTGTTAGAGACAGAGAGAACAATCCTGTGAACTCACATTTACAGGTAACATACTTTACATTCTGTGAGTGCTACCAAACCAGTTTTACTAGGGATAAAGGTGAAGTAAAGGATGATGCTCATAAAGAAAGTTAATGACTTTTCACCTGCAACAAACTTGTATCCTCTGCAAACAAGCCCAGAAACAACCATGTCGACATATATAAGGACGGATCACGGCATGTGTAGATCAGTCTTGTTCCTGGCAGGGATCAGTAGCAGTTCACAGGAGTTTAACTATATTCTTATCTTGATCTGCAGCACAGGTAAGTTAACGAACAATATTCACTGGCTATACTGTACATGTAAATATCCAAACTAGAATAGTTTACAAAAGATAATACTGATATTTTTGTGTGTGTGTTTTATTTAAACCTCTATGTTTCTCAGAATTTTAATGAATTTACAGTTTACTTTAGGACCTTAATCTGCTTTAGTTTATACTTAGGGGCAGATTTATCAAAGTGTGAAATCAGAGTTCACCACAGTAAAACGCTTCCACTCTATTAATTCCTATGGGATTTTTAGAGGAGTATTTATCAAATGGTGAACTCTGTCTTTCACCCATGAATGACTAGTGAGTGGAGGAGTTTTTATGTGGTGAGTTCTGATTTCACACTTTGATAAATCTGCCCCTTATTGTAAGCTTAGATCTGGCTCTAGCAATTCTAATGAACATGTTACGCTGCATAATATAAAACAACATGGTAAAAGAGAGTCTATATACGTCCATGATAACACAAAGAGGATGTTTATAGCACAAATAATTAAACCATCTTAACATGGATAATTTTGTTATTAAGACTAGTCTCTTAAAAAGCCATACTGGATTTTTTTATATAAAATTTTAAAATTGTAAGAAAAAGTGGGATATAGACTATTTTACAGAAAACAGGTATTTTCGACAGAAAAATCAAAAACAGCGATAACAGTAGTTCTCATGTCGCTAGATACAGATAAATTACCCATAAATCACGAGATATGGGTTGTTTCCTTTTGCTGTCATTAATCTTCTTAGCTATTGGATCGTTTTATGTGAAGGTGAGTTTGGTAACTAACATTAAAAGGTTGTGTAACAGGCAGTGACGCATTTCTTGCTGCTTTTCGGATGCATGATTCGCCCCTAACTGGTTTTAACTTGAATCAGGTTCATAAATGAATTGTGTAAGAATTACTGGGCAGTCAAAAGTCAATTTGTGTAAAAGGAATTGGTCAATATTATCAATTTTAATGGGAAAATTATTATTTTTTTGATCATGCTTAATGTACACGTACTTCTTCCATAAAGCAATGCACATATACACGAGTTTACATTGAAACATTGATAACTCGAATTGAATTTGTATCAAATTAGTTTCAAATTTAAAAAACTATTAGGAAGGCTGCAAACAACTCCAAATTGATCCCCAGATGTCTCCCATTTACTCACACAGCGATTCAGAAGGTTTTAGGTGACAAATAGTTGAATTTGAGTTCTTAAAGGGCCAGAGTATGATAATTCTTGAAAATCGAATTAGAATTTTTCAAAAAACTTGAATCAAATTTGAATAACTCCCCAGTCGAATTTGAAAGTTTTGACTATAAGAAAATTTGACAAGTTGAGTTTCGAATTTTCTATTTTCAAATGGACCCTTGATAAATCTGTTCCTTACAGAATTGCTTGTCTACTGTGACAGTAGGTAAATGAGTTTTATGAGCCTTATCTTTAAACATCTTAAGTGAAAAGCAGGGTTGTTAACATAGGCAGTAAAGTGCAAGATAGTCAGTAAAGTTCCAGATAAGTGCCAGATAGGGACACATTGCAACAGGTATAGTATCTATTATCTGGAGTGCTTGGGACCTGGGGTTTTCCAAATAAGGGATCTCTCCATAATTTGTATCTCCATACCTTAAGTCTGATAAAAATCATTTAAACATTAAACCCAATATGATTGTTTCGCTTCTGATATGAATTTGTGCAGCTTAGTTTCCATCAAGTACAATGTATTGTTTTATTATTGCAGAGAAAAAGTACAACATTTCTAAAAATTTGAATTATTTGCTTAGAATGGTTATTATTGTAGATGACCTTCTTGTAATTTGGAGCTTTTCTGGCTAATGGGTTTCAGCACGAGTGATCACATATCCCTTATTACTGAAAGAAAGAAGAAACAACAAAGAAAGAAATTCGATTTTTTTAATCCAAAAACTACATGAGGCCACACTATAGAATCAGAAACAGAGAAAATGTGTTAATTTCAGAAAGTCAAGTGCATTTTTTTTCTGTGGGAAAAGACTAAATCTGCCATGTCACAGGCTTGAAAACCAGGAAACATAAATACAGCTGTAGCGTGCAAACAAAAGAACATTTATTTTAAGAAGCACTTGCTTACCAGTTATTTTCTCTGTTTAATGTCCCATTCATATCTTTCAAGTATGGATTAACATACAACTCATTGAAGAAACACAAGCTCATACTAATGAAAGGGAAATATTTCTCTTGTGTTTTCCACCTGTGCCACTGATGGTCCATACAGGACATTATTGCACTTAGACCACCAAACTATGGGGAGATACTAGATACTAGACTTTTCCAAGAACAAAGGCAGGGAGTTCCTGCTGCAGGGAATTATTCAGCTCATTATGCATTCAAACTCATGCACATACTGGGGCTCATTTATTAACGCAGCGCAGTGCTAAAAAGAGCGCAGTGGCCTGACATTTGCCCAGCGCATGCGAGTATTTAATAATGTAGCGCACGATACCTTAACAGTGCAATTTTGTGCGCTAATGTAGACACAGACAGGTGCGATGTGTGAAACTGCGTATCAGCTGTCGCAGTGCTTATAATAAATTGTGCGCACAGGAAGATACCGCAAAGGTAAGGATTAGTTGTGCTCATGTATGAATGCGCTGCTTTAATTAGTTGCGTCACATATTGCGCATATTGCGTTCACTTAGACGCATCTGGTTGCAAAGGTGTTTAGCCTACCTGATACCCTTAAAGGAACCTTGGTCAATATAAACATGTTGGGTGGAAGGCGTGGTTAATATGCACTTTACAGGGGTTGTTCATCTTTGAGTAAACTTTGAGTTAACAAACATCCCCACCAACAGCAGCACCATTGTATTTGCCAGAACCCAGTTTAGCAGTGTGGCTCTGCTAGCGCAGCTGGGCAGGAATGCGCATTTTGAAGAGCGTTACTATTACGCCACAAACAGGCAGTCGTAAAAATTGTGGTGCTGTTGACCGGGTGCAGTTTTGCACATATACAGACGCAAATCTGCGACGGCCGCAGTGCAAGCGCATTGTAGCCACGCCCACAGCCACGCCCCTAACAACCACGGCATCGTTTGCGACATAAATGCCCAATCTTTTGCGCAATGCGCATAAACAAAACCATCGCAAAAGCTCTGTGTTATGCGCAATATCACGCAAATATATTAGCGATCACACTCGTGATGTCGCAGACAATCTTTTGCGTCCACTTATGCGCTGCTCTGCGTTAATAAATGAGCCCCACTGAGTGTGCTGGGACTCTACTGGTATCTACTATATGCAATGCAAGGATGGAGTGTTGCTACCAGTGTTACCTGTTTGGTATCAGGTGCCTCCAGGTATATGGCCCCAACAATGCCCAAAATAGTATCCACGAACAAAAACACCAATGGCACATCTGATGCTGTTAAACCAGTTGTGACTTGTTTATTGGTTTATAATAATGGCAACGTTTCGGGTCTATACAAGACCCTTTGTCAAGCCTAATGGTGTAATATATGTGATACATTTAAAGGAACAGTAACACCAAAAAATGTAAGTGTTTTAAAGTAATGAAAATATCATGTACATATGCCCTGCACTAGTAAAACTGATCTGTTTGCTTCAGAAAACACTACTATAGTTCATATAAACAAGCTGCTGTGTAGCAATGGCGGAAATTGAAAAACGGCTATATGGCACAGGTTAACTAATGGATAACAAATAACACCATTAGACAGACAGAGCTTATTTGCTATCTGCTGTGTAACCCGAGCCTTTTCTCCTTTAAATGGCTGCCACCATTGCTACACAGCAGCTTGTTTATATAAACAATAGTAGTGTTTCTTAAGCAAACACAATCGTTTTACCAGTGCAGGGCAACACTGCATTATATTTTCATTACTTTAAAACAATTTTATTTTTTGACATTACTGTTCCTTTAAATAGTGAAAAAGAGGCTTTGTCCCTCCCAGTGCCCAACCCTCAAACAAGTCCATTGTGTTCATTGTTTTAAAATCAAAGAACCAACAAGTCCATGGCAGCAAATCTGAATATGTGACAATGTATCCAAGTGGCAAAATTCTCTAGTTCGATTCTCAAAATTGTAATTGTAACATAAAAACTTTTAAGTGTGAAAAGATACCATACATCATTTTGATACAGCATGTGTTATCCAATGCTTAAGTTGTGGCCAAGAGAAAATTGATCTATCAATCCTGAGACATTTCTTGGGGCCATAGAAACATTCAGCACTCAGCACTTTACTACTGGTATCTACTAGCATAGTGCCCCAAGGATAATTTTTTGGCAAAACATTACTGCTTTACCAACCAGAGTGTGAACCCTATTAGGCCCACACCTCCTGGTGGGGAAAAAATGTTCCTATAATAGGTGCAATTTAACATGTAGTTGTGTTGAATTTCTTATTTATTTCTTTTTTTTTCCATTTCAAAGTTGCCCATTAGTATTGTGATTTCCTTTTGCAAAACAATACACACGTTGAAATAATTAGTGTGAGTTTACTAAAGTGTGTTAATGGCATAATCACATGCTTATTTGTTACAACGTGGCCTGGCCTAGAGTTTAGTTAAGTATCATGTAAAAAATATTGTGACCATTATGTAGAACAGAGGTTATATATGAAAAACTGTTCAATGGTGTTTTGCCAACATGACTACAGTATTTTCAGCGTTGCACAATCCTTAGAGTATCTACCAAGCCCTACCTCCTTTATTACCTTGCGAGTTATTTCAAAATATAGGTAAATATATATATATATATATATATATATATATAAGCTCCCTTTGTACACATTAAGGAAGTTTAAACAAATGGAAATTGTAAACAGTCATGTTTGCAGTATGGTAAAGGCAGAACAATATAACACCTACACAAAGCCAATTGATATGGTTTTTATTGCAGCAATCTAAACAGCATTGTCAAACATATAGGAAATCTGTCAGCTCCCTCTTGCATCCCTTGCTTTGTTTTAAATCTCAATATAGTTCATAAAGTCTAATTTATGATTTATGCTTAAAATCAGCTTCCAGCTAAGTAGGGTCTGAAATATTGTGAATCAATATATAATACACAAAAGCCATGAATATCTTGTAAATTATATCCTTATAAACGGTGAGTACTGATGTCATCAGTTATAAAGAGTGAGTAGTGATGTCATTTCTTTTACATGAATCACTGAAACGTGTATTATAATAAATAAAGTATCCCCTTCAGCCTCGTGTTTTTATATGTTTATAAAACTCCTTGGTAAGATAATATCCTTATAATTTAGAAGAGGGGGTATTTTATTCACTATATATATCATGTTTTTAAGCAAATTAAAAAGAATGTAATTGTTGACACAAGGATTGCTAAGGAGCTGCTACATTGCCAAGTCTTGTTTGCGACACTATATTGTGAAGCGATTTTAGAAAATTTAACATTGTAGATTTTCACTGCAACTGTGTGACAGAGGATACCTGACGTAATATTAGTTAAATACAGGCTAACACAGCAGATGGCTAAATTACCAGGCTACATGTGCTTTCTCTTTCTTCTTTTTACTTTTTACTTATTTCCTCTCCTTTCATTATGCAGAATCCCTCCCCTCCAGTGAATTGGTTATATTTAGGGATGTAGCGAACGTCGGAAAAAAAGTTTGCGAACATATTCGCGAACTTGCGCAAAAATGCGAGCGGTTCGCGAACGGTTCGCGAACCCCATAGACTTCAATGGGAAGGCGAACTTTAACATCTAAAAAAGACATTTCTGGCCAGAAAAATGATTTTAAAGTTGTTTAAAGGGTGCAACGACCTGGACAGTGGCATGCCAGAGGGGGATCAAGGGCAAAAATGTATCTGAAAAATCTGCCTGTGTGTGCTTGGAAGAGATAGTGTAGGGGGAGAGCTGTTAGTGATTTCAGGGACAGATGATAGTAAGTTTGCTGGTTAGTAATCTGCTTGATACTGCTCTGTATTGGAGGGACAGAAGTCTGCAGGGATTTGAGGGACATTTTAGCTTAGGTAGCTTTGCTGGCTAGTAATCTACTGTTCTCTTTAAACAACTGCCATACGTTGACCTTGTAGGCATTGTTTGCCCAGTTTTTTTGGACGCAGCCACTGAAGCACAGTTGCCAGAAAAAATATGCCATATAAATGCTGAAAATAGTCATTTTTCGCCATACGTTGACCTTGTAGACATTGTTTGCCCAGTTTTTTTGGTTGCAGCCACTGAAGCACAGTTGCCAGAAAAAATATGCCATATAAATGCTGAAAATATAAATTTTTTTGGTTGCAGCCATTGAAGCACAGAGGCCAGAAAAATTATGCCATATAAATGCAGAAAATATGCATTTTTTTGGACGCAGCCACTGAAGCACAGAGGCCAGAAAAATTATGCCATATAAATGCAGAAAATATGCATTTTTTTGGACGCAGCCACTGAAGCACAGTTGCCAGAAAAAATATGCCATATAAATGCTGAAAATAGTCATTTTTTGCCATACGTTGACCTTGTAGACATTGTTTGCCCAGTTTTTTTGGTTGCAGCCACTGAAGCACAGAGGCCAGAAAAAATTAAACCAGTAGGGTTTGCACCCTAGTTTATAACGGTGGCGGAGGGAGGAGGACGCTAAAGGACAGCTGTGTGTGGAGTCATGAGGCTTGAAGAGAAGGACAGCTGCATAGAAGTCAGAACAAGTCTTCCGGCGTGCAGTAACCCTCCGAGATCCACCCCTCATTCATTTTAATAAAGGTCAGGTAATCGACACTTTTGTGACCTAGGCGAGTTCTCTTCTCAGTTACAATCCCTCCTGCTGCACTGAAGGTCCTTTCTGAGAGCACACTTGAGGCTGGGCAAGACAAGAGGTTCATGGCAAATTGTGACAGCTCTGGCCACAGATCAAGCCTGCGCACCCAGTAGTCCAGGGGTTCATCGCTCCTCAGAGTGTCGATATCTGCAGTTAATGCCAGGTAGTCCGCTACCTGCCGGTCGAGGCGTTCTTTGAGGGTGGATCCAGAAGGGTTGTGGCGCTGCCTTGGACAGAAAAACATTTGCATGTCTGACGTTACAGACTGGCCAAAGGGCTTTGTCCTTGCAGGTGTGCTCGTGGCAGGATTACTGGCACCTCTGCCCCTGGAATGTTGATGAGTTCCTGAAGTGACATCACCCTTAAAAGCATTGTACAACATGTTTTGCAGGCTGGTTTGTAAATGCTGCATCTTTTCGGACTTGTGGTATGTTGGTAACATTTCTGACACTTTATGCTTGTACCGAGGGTCTAGTAGCGTTGCGACCCAGTACAGGTCCTTCTCCTTAAGCCTCTTGATACGGGGGTCCTTCAACAGGCATGACAGCATGAAAGACCCCATTCTCACAAGGTTGGATGCAGAGCTATCCATCTCCGCTTCCTCATTATCAAGGACTGCATCATCCACGGTCTCCTCCCCCCAGCCACGTACAAGACCAGGGGTCCCCAAAAGGTCACCACTAGCCCCCTGGGAAGCCTGCTCCTGTTGGTCCTCCTCCTCCTCCTCCACAAAGCCACCTTCCTCCTCTGACTCCACTTCTGGCACCTCTCCCTGCGTTGCAGCAGGTGCCTGGGTTCGTTCTGGTGATTCCGACCAGAAATCGTGCGCTTCCAGCTCCTCGTCACGCTGGTCTACAGCCTCATCTGTCACTCGTCGCACGGCACGCTCCAGGAAGAAAGCGAAGGGTATTAGGTCGCTGATGGTGCCTTCGGTGCGACTGACCATATTTGTCACCTCTTCAAAAGGTCGCATGAGCCTGCAGGCATCGCGCATAAGCACCCAGTAACGGGGGAAAAAAATCCCCAGCTCTGCAGATCCAGTCCTACCACCCAGTTCAAAAAGGTACTCGTTGACGGCCCTTTGTTGTTGCAGCAGACGTTCCAACATAAGGAGCGTTGAATTCCAGCGAGTCTGGCTGTCAGAAATCAAACGCCTGACTGGCATGTTGTAGCGCTGCTGAATGTCAGCAAGGCGTGCCATGGCTGTGTAGGAACGTCTGAAATGGGCCGACACCTTTCTGGACTGGGTGAGAACGTCCTGGAATCCTGGGTACTTGGAGACAAAACGTTGGACTATTAAATTTAACACATGTGCCATGCAGGGCACATGTGTTAAATTGCCCAGTCTCAACGCTGCCAACAGATTGCTTCCATTGTCACACACCACTTTTCCGATCTGCAGTTGGTGTGGGGTCAGCCACCGATCGGCCTGTGACTGCAGAGATGACAGGAGTACAGATCCGGTATGGTTTTTGCTTTCCAGGCACGTCATCCCCAAGACAGCGTGACAACGGCGTACCTGGCACGTCGAATAGCCTAGGGGGAGCAGGGGGTGCACAGGTGTGGAGGAGGAGAAGGAGGACCCAGCAGCAGAGTAAGAAGAAGAAGAGGAAGAAGACGAGGTAGAGAGCGATGGAGGAGTAGAGGTGGTGGCAGAACCGCGTGCAATCCGTGGCGGTGACACCAACTCCACTGTTGTTGTTGAGCTACCCATTCCCTGCTTCCCAGCCATTACCAAGTTCACCCAGTGGGCAGTGTAGGTGACATACCTGCCCTGACCATGCTTGGAGGACCATGCGTCAGTAGTCATATGGACCTTTGGCCCAACACTAAGTGACAGAGATGCGGTAACTTGGCTCTGCACATGTTGGTACAGGTGTGGTATTCCCTTTTTAGAAAAAAAATTGCGGCTGGGTACCATCCACTGCGGTGTCCCAATTGCTACAAATTTGCGGAAGGCCTCAGAGTCCACCAGCTGGTATGGTAAAAGCTGGCGGGCTAAGAGTGCAGACAAGCCAGCTGTCAGACGCCGGGCAAGGGGGTGACAGTCAGACATTGGCTTCTTACGCTCAAACATGGCCTTCACAGAAACTTGGCTGGTGGCAGATGACTGGGAATGGGAACAGGTGGTCAAGGTGGAAGGCGGAGTGGAGGGTGGTTCAGACGGGTCAAGGAGAGCAGAGGTAGAGCAGTAAGATGCTGGACCAGAAGGAGTGTGGCTTTTAGTTTGCCTGTTGCCTTTGAGGTGTTGCTCCCAAAGTGCTTTGTGCTTGCCGCTCATGTGCCTTCGCATAGAAGTTGTACCTATGTGGCTGTTGGGCTTACCAAGGCTCAGTTTCTGACTGCACTCATTGCAAATTACAATGCTTTTGTCAGAGGCACACACATTAAAAAAATCCCACACTGCTGACTTTTTGGAAGTGTGCGATCTGGCGGTAACAGTAGAAGTTGGCGGCATTGGCGGCAATGGCGGGTGCGTTGGCCGGCTGAACACAGGTGCCGATACATGTTGTTGCCCTACTGATCCCTGCGGGCTGTCCTCCCTGCTTCTTCTAAGTCTTATTCTCCTACTGCCTCTCTGACTCTCCGTCTCTCCATCTGAACTACCCTCCTCTTGCTCTCTTCTACTAGGCACCCACAAAACATCAATCTCCTCATCATCATTCTCCTCAGATGCATCAATTTCTTCTGACACATCACAGAAGGAAGCAGCAGCGGGGACCTCCTCCTCATCACTCATTATGTCCATCTCTGTCGTGTTCTCTGCCAGAATTAAATCTGGTGTAACGTCCTCATCTCCTTCATCTTCTTCTGGCAATAATGGTTGCGCATTACTCAGTTCAAGAAACTCATGGGAAAATAACTCCTCTGACTCCAGTGAAGAAGGGGCACCGGTGGTGGAGGAAGTGTTACGTGGGGTGGCCATAGCAGTGGAGGATGAGGAGGATGTTGTGGTAAAGTTAGAAACGGTAGAGGATGGGGTGTGCTGTGTAAGCCAGTCAACTACCTCTTCAGCATTTTGGGAGTTCAGGGTCACTGGCTTTTTAAAACTGGGCAATTTGCTAGGGCCACAGGATTGCATAGCAGCACGGCCCCTAGCACGGCCTCTGCGTGGCGGCCTGCCTTTGCCTGGCATTATTTTTAAAAAAACAACAACAACAAAAACTCAGTTGGTTTTTCTGGAAACGATAATACACACAGCTAGATGGCAGTTTGAAGAAAACAGTGTGCAAATACTGCCCACAAGATCAACGTATACACTACTACAGCGGTGGATACGGATTACGTAAAATATATGAATGCTGCTTGAAAAAAAGTAACTCAAGTGGTTTTTCTAGAGACGATAATATTATCAATATTTAGACAAAATGTGAACAAGCTCACACAGCTAGATGGCGGTTTGAAGAAAACACTGTGCAAATACTGCCCACAAGATCAACGTATACACTACTACAGCGGTGGATACGGATTACGTAAAATATATGAATGCTGCTTGAAAAAAAGTAACTCAAGTGGTTTTTCTAGAGACGATAATATTATCAATATTTAGACAAAATGTGAACAAGCTCACACAGCTAGATGGCGGTTTGAAGAAAACACTGTGCAAATACTGCCCACAAGATCAACGTATACACTACTACAGCGATGGATACGGATTACGTAAAATATATGAATGCTGCTTGAAAAAAAGTAACTCAAGTGGTTTTTCTAGAGACGATAATATTATCAATATTTAGACAAAATGTGAACAAGCTCACACAGCTAGATGGCGGTTTGAAGAAAACACTGTGCAAATACTGCCCACAAGATCAACGTATACACTACTACAGCGGTGGATACGGATCTCGTAAAATTTATTATGGCTGCTTGAAAAAAGTCACTCCGGTGTTTTTTCTGGAGACGGTAATATTATGGATATTTAGACAGAATGTGAACAAGGTCACACAGCTAGATGGCAGTTGGTTGAATAACACACTGGGCAAAAAATGCCTACAGGGCAAATAATGCCTAAAAGGTCAACTTATACACTACTACAGCGATGGATACGGATTACGTAAAATATATGAATGCTGCTTGAAAAAAAGTAACTCAAGTGGTTTTTCTAGAGACGATAATATTATCAATATTTAGACAAAATGTGAACAAGCTCACACAGCTAGATGGCGGTTTGAAGAAAACACTGTGCAAATACTGCCCACAAGATCAACGTATACACTACTACAGCGGTGGATACGGATCTCGTAAAATTTATTATGGCTGCTTGAAAAAAGTCACTCCGGTGTTTTTTCTGGAGACGGTAATATTATGGATATTTAGACAGAATGTGAACAAGGTCACACAGCTAGATGGCAGTTGGTTGAATAACACACTGGGCAAAAAATGCCTACAGGGCAAATAATGCCCAAAAGGTCAACTTATACACTACTACAGCGATGGATACGGATTACGTAAAATATATTATGGCTGCTTGAAAAAAGTCACTCCGGTGTTTTTTCTGGAGACGGTAATATTATGGATATTTAGACAGAATGTGAACAAGGTCACACAGCTAGATGGCAGTTGGTTGAATAACACACTGGGCAAAAAATGCCTACAGGGCAAAT
Organism: Xenopus petersii; assembly: GCA_038501925.1. Taxonomy (NCBI): domain Eukaryota; kingdom Metazoa; phylum Chordata; class Amphibia; order Anura; family Pipidae; genus Xenopus; species Xenopus petersii. The sequence goes on from CM076684.1 coordinate 105,296,482, forward strand.
AATGCCTAAAAGGTCAACTTATACACTACTACAGCGGTAGTAAAATAAAAAAAAGTAAAATAAAAAAAAAATGAATATTAAAAAAAAAAAAATTAAAGTTGGTGCTGCTGAACTACTAGGAGCAGCAGATTAGCACACCAGTCCCACTCCCCAACACTGCTAGACTAATAGCACTGGGCTCTTATAGTAGTAGTAGTAGTAGTAGTAGTAAAACAACAAAAAAATAAATAAAAGCAGTCCTTACAAGGACTACTGTTATTGCAGCAGTCAGCAGATGAGATCAGAAGCAGGACAGCTGCCCACTGCAGCTACATACAGAGCACTGCAGTAGAAGGTAGATTACTAGCCAGCAAAGCTACCTAAGCTTAAATGTCCCTCAAACCCCTGCAGACTTCTGTCCCTCCAATAACAGAGCAGTATCAAAACGATTACTAGCCAGCAAACTTTCAACTGTCCCTGAAATCACTAACAGGCAGCAGCTCTCTCCCTACACTATCTCTTCAGCACACACAGGCAGAGTGAAAAAACGCTGCAGGGCTTCGGTTTTTATAGGGAAGGGGAGTGGTCCAGGGGAGAGCTTCCTGATTGGCTGCCTGCTGGTCTGGGGTGAGAGGGCAAAAAAAAGCGCCAACAATGGCGAACCCAAAATGGCGAACGTCGCGCGACGTTCGCCAACTTCCGGCGAGCGCGAACACCCGATGTTCGCGCGAACAAGTTCGCCGGCGAACAGTTCGCGCCATCTCTAGTTATATTTATCAAGGGAACAAAGAAACTCATCTCCAGGTTTGTTCCAAAAATTACTCCTTAAAATATACTCCATATAGAGGGCAGTGTGGATGTGCGATGCCCTGCAGGGTGATGTTGTGATGGCTGGTTCTGTTAATACCTTTATAAGCAGCTTGAATAACTACTTGGACAAGCATAATGTCAAAGGCTTCAGGAATCATAAGATCTACAGGTAGATTAGTAAAGGCATGTGTATATATTGGGCTAGATTCAAGTATATGAAAAAAAACCTAGTTTATGGTTCATCACGTGAAAACTCAGTAGAAGTATAAGGGGAATTTTGGAATTGAATTAGTAGATAGATTTTTCTCATCTACTTGAATCTGGCCCATTATGTGGGGAATTGCTCAAGCAAGTTCTAGTAGGTAGAGTGAAGGCAGTTTGCAGTTTTAAAGCAGATTTCTCAATGTACAGTACTTTTTTTTAGAGGGGAAACTATCAAATAAACAGTATAACCAATACAATAATCAAACTGGAGGTGGACCTTGCTCCAGCGGGTCTTAGACAGCCCATAGATTCTGCAGCACACCCTTTTACAGACAATAACTGCTCTAACCGCAGTTGCCACTTGTTTACCTGGCTGAGAGGGAACATTAACCCTTTTAACTTTAGGCCCATCTCTGCAGCCCATATAATGCCCATAGATATGTTTTTTAAGGGCAGATAGGTATAGAGAATTTCACATTTAGGGCGTTATTCTCTAAAATCTGAATTTATCTCATAATATTAAAAAAGATTGACCAAACTCCCATGTTAGCTTTTTTATTAATAAAAAATAGATTTAACATGATTAACATGATTTTTTTTTACTTTTTTCTCGAATCACTCGATCTTTTTGAGTTTTTCCCAAAAAAACTGAAAAAATAGATTTTTTTTAAGCTTAACCAACCGAAGACCACGATAAATTCAAATTAAGATACATGCCTCTCCCACTGACTTATGCAGGACCTCAACAGGTCTGAGATATTGGATTTTTGGATTCAGGCTTTTTGTAGCATCTTTATAATATAGATAAACTGTCTGATGTTTTAGCTTTAGTGTTTTTTACTTTATATGATGTGCCTCGATACCTTGGGTGGGTGAGATAAAATGAATCAGTAGAACAATGAATGCAATCAGTATAAGTCCCTAGAAATCTTAACTTTCCCCAAATCATTGGCACAATTAACAAACAAATGCAAGATTATTATCGATGATGATACAGGCATTTACATAAAATATGCAAAGGAATCATAATTTGTCATTTAGCTCACTGGATCCCCTCTAGTAATTAAGCAAATGATGTGTTGTTTTGTCTTCACCACAGAGTTGTAATGATGGATGACTAGATCTCCATGCATAATTCTTGCTTCCATTCCTTACATTGTGTGACTTTTTTTTATGTACAGGACTTCAAAAAATAAATCCATATTTAAGGAATTCCTTTTATTTCAAACCTGAGCAGAAAATCGGCAAGTAGAAACAACTGTACCAGCATGAGGGATATTGCAAGTGATTCAAAAGACAAAAACAGCATGAGTAAGTTACATTTTTAATGTATCTTTTGTTTATATAGAATAGACATTTTACTGGGCACTTTACAGAGGGTAATGGAATGCATGAATTGGCCTAAGCATAACCAAAGGGCAGATTTACATAGGGTCGAATATCGAGGGTTAATAAACCCTCGATATTCAACTGGCGAATGTAAATCCTTTGACTTTGAATATCGAAATCGAAGGATTTAGCGCAAATAATTCGATCGAACGAAAAATCATCGGACGATTTTTCTTCGACCTAAAAATTGATAGAAAGCCTATGAGGACTTTCCCCATAGGCTAACATGGCACCTCGGTAGGTTTTAGGTGGCGAAGTAGCGGCAACGTTTTTTTTAAAGAGACAGTACTTCAACTATCGAATGGTCGAATAGTCGAACGATTTTTAGTTCGAAACGTTCATTTCGAAGTCGAAGTAGCCAATTCGATGGTCGAAGTAGCCAAAAAAACATTCGAAGTTTTTTTTATTCTATTCCTTCACTCGAACTAAGTAAATGAGCCCCTTACAGTCTAGCAGGTCAACAGATAAAAATATTCCATCTAGTAACCCCACAGCAGCCACTCAGATGACCAATAAATGCTTCTGGTTGCTATGGTTCAATAGACAAGTAGCCAACCTAGGACCATTTATAATATTGTTCCCTAATTTCCTTATCATAGTTAAACACGTACACAAAGCAGATTCAACTATAGGTCCATTTTTTTGGATTTGGAGGAAAATCCATGAAAATATCACCCTTGTGGGAATCCAACCATGGACTGATATCAATCTCATGGAAAGGAGTTCTGGCATCATAATAGAACTATATCCCATATAAAGGCTGATGGCATTTAGCCTAGCACATGTTAGTTTATGACTTACCCTATTACAAGTCAGTTAAATGGTATGGCTCATACAGTATATCTCTGGCGACCATTTAGGAAGTAGGATAATGGACATACTTGAAGTTTCATGGCCATTCCTGCAAAATTTATTGTCATTTTTTTTCTTTATAATAATTGCCCATTGTATTTTACGAGAAATTATCATTTAAAAAGTTGGAGCTGGTTATTTTAATAGGGAGCTCTTACTATTACTATTTCCAAGTTATTTTATAATATGTCCTAATGACCTCCAAAAGAAGGGATGGCTAAACTACACCTGCAGCCTACTCTCCTTATCATATATAGAAACTACTGCTTATGAATATGCTTTGTTTTAAAATAAGTAGCTTGTTTTTTCCAGTACGGCCCTTTAAACTCTCAATAAATGGTATAATTACAGCTCTCGTTTGCTTTGTTTGTATACGCTAAGACAACCAAAAGACAAAGAAGCATGACGATGGTGATTGTGAAATTTTCATTTGTTCTCTAGATGATCTCAACATTAATGCATACGACAACCCTGCCTTTCAGGAAGATGAAGAACCAGAGAAATATGGATTTTTTAAGAAGAAGAAGTAAGGTTCTTTATAAAGATACATCAAGGGGTTTATTTATCAAAATTGAAATGTTTCTAATGTTTTAAATAAAAAAAAATCAGACCAAAGTAGAATCCACAATGTACCTTTATTTATCATTTAAAAAAACTAGAAAAAATGCAAATTTTTCAGATTGTCACACAAAAACCGAAACTTTTTCGGATTGTCGCATGAAAAATCAGAATTTTTCAGAGTTGGTGCCTGAAAAGTCAGAATTTTTTCATGAAATCATCGGAAAAGCCTGAAATTTTCAGATTATCATACGAAACCCAGGTCAGACCATAATATCGGCAAATAGGACCTCTGCCATTAACAGGACCTCGACAGGTTGAAGATTGAGTATTTTCCTATTCTGACATCCTCTGGGTTTAATAAATCTCAAAAAATTCAAGTTTTTTTTCCACTACAAATTCTGATTTTATAGTAAAAAAACTAGAATTCTTCAAGTTTGTAGCATTCAGACTTTAATAAATAACCCTCAAATGTCTCAGTTGTGTGTAAATTATCTTAACATTTAGCTGCTTTATAATCTTTAATTATATCATTATATCTACTCCTAAGAACACAAGACGTTTGTTAGAGAGCAGCCAATCAGCATGTAGCACATTCTGATTGCTTGCTATGTCATACAAGACTTATAAATACTTTACTTTGCTACAACATTCCCCCCCCCAAAAAAAGCAAAAGACGCTCATAAAACCTTTTTTATATGAATGTTGCATTAGGTTTAATACATTTTTATCACTGTGGGCCCAGTTAGACAATGCAAGGAATCCTGTAAACTTCTACTTCTGTAAAATAGTTTAAAGGTTAAAAAAGGTAGAAACAACTATGTACAACATATTTGATACATGAAATTGCCATTTTAATAGTCATATTAATCTCAATGCAGATGTTTAAGATAATTAAAAAGAAACACGTTTTTGCTTCAATCAGTTCAGTATGTTCCACTAGGGTTATTTAATAGTAGCTATATTTGATTTTTTTCAGGGAAAATGTGGTATAATGACACTTTTTTTTATTCCACAGAAAAGAAAAGAAAGATAGCTCCCCAACACAAATGGTGGGATTTTTTGAGCTGGTTAGTATGTATTCTCAAAGGCTTTTATTCTTTACATGTGTGATATGATACATCTGATATGATACAAATACGTGAACATAAAATTTAATTGCATACCAATGTCCGAAATTCTGTGTCCAAAACGGGATACTTTATTTTTGTCTAACCCATAAAATAGTCTGATATATATTTTATTGCATGCCAGTGTCTTTGACAAGGCTTCTTTATTTAGCTATAATATATTTATTGGGACTTTGCATGATGCAAACAATTGCTTGTTTGGGTATTTGTAAGCTTCCTAGGATTTCCCATTAATTACATACTGCAGGATAAGACTCATGAGCAAATAAGCCTATGTCACATGTGGCATTTTCTCCATTGGAGAACAAATGCCAACCAGCTCTGATCTATCAATAAAAACAAATGCCTATAATAACTGAAAATAATTGGACACTGGTAGAGAAAACAACCTACTGTATGTGACATACGGTACTTCTAAAAAGGCACAGATTTTTTGGTGATAAATACAAATTAACAATCATTTTCTCTTTTATAGTTTAGCTTTGCCGATTCTTGGGACATCATTTTGATGATTATTGGCATAGTCTGTGGGCTTGCGTCTGGTACTGGACTTCCAATTATGATTATTGTGTTCGGGTCAATGACAGATTCTTTTGTTCAAAGTGGAATCCCTGCAAACTGTGAGTAGACTCCATATTGATTGCTTATGGGACACAAAAAGATAAGAAGCTGTTACTTGTAGCATGCTAGAATGATTGGTTTCAATAGGGAAAGTAGCAGTAAGTAATCACGTGACATAAGGCCCATGGGGAAATTTAGGGTTTTTGGTTGCTTGTCCAAAACATGACAGCAAAACACCCCAAATCACTCGTTATTTCCCAAATTGTGGATCATTTTAAACCATGTTTACTGGTGCTTTTCAAGCAATTCTTGGTGACTAGGGAGCAGATTTATCAAGGCTCGAATTGAAAATTTGAATTTGAAATTTGAACTCAAGTTTTTTTTTATGGCCAAAACTGTCAAATTCAACTAGGGAATTATCCAAATTCAATTTGAGTTTTTTTCCTGACATTCGAGTTTCTTTTGGAGAAAAAACTCGAATGGAGTTTTTAAAACTCAAATCAAATTTAATTACATTTTGATTTGCATTTTCGGGTCAATCCTATTCACACGAGTTGAACAAATTCGATTTTTTAAATACATTTTGATCAAACCTTTGGTCGAATTTTGAGTTCATGGGAGTTTTTAAAAACTCACATTAAGGGGCACATTTACTATTGGTTGAATATCGAGGGTTAATTAACCCTCGATATTCGGCCGTCGAAGTAAAATCCTTTGACTTCGACTATCAAAGTCGAAGGATTTACCGCAATTCGTTCGTTCCAACGATCGTAGGTAAAATCGTTTGATCAAACGATTAAATTCTTTCGAAACGAACGATTCGAAGGCTTTTAATCCATCGAACTAACTATTTTTCCTAAAATCGACTACAATTCGAAGGATTTTAATCCATCGATCGAACAATTTTCCTTCAATCCCAAATTGCCTAGAAAGCCTATGGGGACCTTCCCCATAGGCTAACATTGGTGCTTGGTAGGTTTTAGGTGGTGAAGTAGGTGGGCGAAGTTTTTTTTAAAGAGACAATACTTTGAATATCGAATGGTCGAATAGTCGAACGATTTTTAGTTCGAATCGTTTGATTCGAAGTCGAAGGTTGAAGTAGCCAATTCGATGGTCGAAGTAGCCAAAAAAACCTTCGAAATTCAAAGTTTTTTTTATTCTAATCATTCACTCTAGCTTAGTAATGGCATAATGCCTAAATTCTCTCTCTCTCTCTCTCTCTCTCTCTCTCTCTCTCTCTCTCTCTCTGTATATTTTTCATGTGAATCATGCATTTACGTTCAGGTAAAACAACCGTTTAGCATGAACTAAGATTACACAAGTCATACATAATAAATGGGCGGTGGTTGGAATGTAGGTACATCCTGTTCTTTCCTTGTAATATGTTTCCATTGTTGTTCCTTACTGACATCAGTATATTACAGGTAATGAGGGCACATACAATACAACCAATCACACTGATAAATTTGAATTTGACTCAGGTCTGGATTGGGGGAGGCCACAGAAACCCTGGCCTAGGCAGGCAAATCTTCGGCAGGGGTGGAGCTTTCTTTTTAAATGAATTAATTTGGCTTTACACTTGATTTATATTGTTGTTACTAGAGGTTGACAAGTGGTGAGCTAATCAATAATTACTTTACTTATATTTTAATTATATATATACATTGTTTTAAGACCATGTTTTCGCACCATGAACATGAGAGGGGGTGTCAGAAAAGATTGGTCTAGGTCTTCATAAAAAGTAACTTTCCCACTGGAGGCCAACTGCCTTATGTGTCCCCCCAAAGCAATTTATTATTTTCTCTTTATTTGGGAGCAGATATGCATGCCACCATTTAAAAAAACTTTGGGACTAGATCCCTTATTGGACAAAACTTGTACTTTTTTGACTTTCTTTGGTGTTGGGAATCACATTTAGCAGTCTTTGCCCAATTGTTAAAGGGCATTAAAGTACTTGCAAAAGCATTAGAAATAGTAAAATTATTTACTCTGTAACATTTTTGCCTGTTCACCAGAAAATATATAACTGGCATATATAAAGAGGGTCAGACTGAGCCAGCGGGATACTGGGAAAACAACCCAGTAAGCCTCGGCCCTTGTGGGCCCGCTGACCCAGGCCCACTCCCTGTTCTGAACTTTGGGTGCTCCAACCTTACATGTGAAACGAACTTCAATTGTTAGGAAATTGGCCCCTTAGAGTTTACCACTTGATAAAGACACCTCGAAAATCTCATAGGAATGAACAGAGAGTGGTGGAGTTCTCTTGTAATGAATTTTAATTGCACACTTTGATAAATCTGCCCGATAATGTATAAACACAGACAAGAAAATGAAGTTTTCACTCACCAGAACTTACACTCAAGGGATAATAACTAAAGTCTAGTGATGGGCGAATTTGCAATGTTTCGCTTTGCCGAAAAATTCGAGAAATTTGCGAAACTGCAAAAAATTAGCAAAACGGCGCAGGCATCTAGTTTTTGACGCCGGTGTCCGTTTTTTTGCCGAAAATGCATTGGTGTCCAAAAAACAGACACCAGCGTCCATTTTATTTTGAGCCCGAATTTTTGCGGCCATTTCTCAAATTTATTTGCCGGCAGGGAATCGCGCAAATTCGCCGTGAATTTGTGCCTGCCGAATATATTCGCCCATCACTACTACACTAAGGGGCCAATTCATTAACTTCGAGTGAAGGAATAGAAGAAAAAAAACTTCGAATTTCTAAGTGTTTTTTTTGGCTACTTCGACCATCGAATGGGCTACTTCGACCTTCGACTACAACTTCAACTTCGAATCGAAGGATTCAAACTAAAAATCGTTCGACTATTCGACCATTCGATAGTCGAAGTACTGTCTCTTTAAGAAAAAACTTCAACCCCCTAGTTCGTCACCTTTGCATGTATTTGGTAGTATTTTGTATCTTAAACTGTTAGTAAGACAAAAATCTTACATATGATTTGTTGTTTAGATACACCAAATATCTCTACAACTGCTACATCTTGTGGACAGTTGGGATCAATAGACATAGAAGCGGAAATGACCAGGTAAGGCACATAAACTATATAAAGACATAGTTATTAGCACAATAAATGCTATTGCTAAATCAGTTTTACTCCTGTTACACTTGTGTGTTGCTCATTAAGTCCAGAAAAATTCAATTAAGTATGAAAACCCAGCCAGGACCTGCTAAAATAAAGCACTGAGTTTATAAAGGATCAAAGGTGGCACGGCATATTTGTCATGAGATCCATAGAGTGTCTTCTGCTATTTAAAAATAATTTTAGACTCATTCCCATTTGTAACTCTACAATCCATTTGTATCATTACAGAGAATTTCCTTTTTAGATAGGGTCAGTGACACCCATTTGAAAGCTGGAAAGAGTCAGAAGAAGAAGGCAAATTATTAAAAAACTATAAAAAAAAAATATTGAATACTACTAGACAGTAGGCTCCATCACCAATGCTGCTAGTGCTGGCGTACTAAAGGGCTCAAAATCTCTTTGCATCTGTTTTTGTGTTGAGCACATTGCATTTTAATTAGCGATGAGCAAATAATTCGCCAGCCATGGATTTGTGGTGAAATTCTACATTTCGCCATGTGCAATTTTTTTGGGAAACTGTGAAAAAATTTGCAGTGAAAAAAACCCCATAAGAGAAAACACCCATTGACTTAAATGCATTAGGACCAAAAAGTTGCCTGAAGAAAAAACACCCATTGACTTTAATGCATTAGGACCGAAAATTTGCCAGAAGAAAAAACACCCGTTGACTTGTCAAATGCGTAAAAATTGATGCGCGTAAAAACCCCCATTGATTTCAATGCATTTTGTGAATATTTCGCTGAATTTTTCCGCGGTCTCCCGAATATTTCGGCAGATTCGCTCATCACCAATTATAATAAATGAGGTATATTGCACAATAGTAAATGAGCATATTTCATGAATGACTTTTGTCTTTATTTTTCAAAATTCATACCTTTCAATAAAGCATTGTAACACTGTGTTTTCTTTATTTGACAGATATTCCTACTACTATATTGCCATTGGCGGTGCTGTTTTTGTCTTATCACTTTTTCAAGTGTGGACGTTCTTGCTGGTGGCTTCCAGACAGACGACTAGGATTCGGCAGAAGTTCTTCAAAGCTGTTCTTCATCAGGAAATGTCTTGGTTTGATGCCACTCAGATCGGAACACTGAACACCAGGCTGACAGAGTACGAATTGTTTATGCTAGCAAACACAGTGACAGTATTTTATACATGTAAAAAAGAGAAACCTTCTTGTCTCTTTCTTGATTCCTGATTCGTTTTATTGATATTTTTATTTATTTTTATTCTCTTCTAGGGATATAAACACCATACATGAAGGCCTTGGAGATAAAATTTGCATATTTCTTCAGTATTTTGCCACCTTCATAACTGGTATTATTATAGGATTTATATATGGCTGGAAACTGACATTAGTTATCATGTCAGTGAGTCCTCTTCTTGGATTATCTGCAGCAGTATGGACCAAAGTAAGTCCAGCAAATAGTCATTACTCTAGTACTGGAAAGCAGTACAGTGCATTGTTCTGAACAACAGATACAGTATGTTCAATAGACAGGCTAAAAAAGGGATAACATATACATATCCAAGAGTTGTTAATGGTAAATATTATTTTGTTATACTCAAAAGAAACACAGAAAAAATAATAAGAAACTTACTTACTCAGAACAGGGATTTAGAGTACACTAGTTGCACTGATTTAGGTGATTTGGACAAATTGGTGGTCTTTTCATCAGGATTTGGATTTGGTGAAAATGCTAGTGCTTGCCAAACCAAATCCTATCCTTACATCCACATGACTTTTTATACTTTGCACTGGATTTATTTCCCCCAGGAATTTGCTAAATTGCAAATTAGGATTAATTTCAGAATCTAGCTAAATCCTTCACCGAAGACTCAGAGGTCTCATTTTAGTGGTTTTGAAACCACAACTAAAACTCGCTTTCTAAAACCACAAATGTCATGACATTTATTAAAAGATCTGAACCGAAAAAGGATGAGTGGGAAAAGTCTAAAAAAAGTCACAAAAAACACAATGTTTTCAACTTTTTTGTATTGTCACACAAAATTCAGCATCAGAAACATCCTAACTTTCCCATATTGATAAATGCGTTTCTAAAAATCCCATAGGAATAGGTAGAATGCGGGTGAGTTTTTATTTTTTGAGCTCTAAATTTAAATTTCCCAAAAATTTACGGGAGGATTTATGAAAATGTGAGATTATAGTACATAAAAACTCACCTACTTTCTATTCATTGCTATAGGATTTTTAGAAGAGTATTTATCAATGGGTGAATACACAAGGCTATTTTTGGGGTTTTTAATGGAACAGCTCAAAAATATTGTTTGAATAAATATGAATATCTTTCATTTCTTTTAAGCTTCTTGCTAATTTTACATCAAAGGAGCTTAATGCTTATGGGAAAGCTGGAGCTGTGGCTGAAGAAGTTCTCACAGCAATAAGAACCGTTGTTGCTTTTAATGGACAAAATAAGGCACTGAAAAAGTGAGTTTACTATTTTATTCATAATATCAATATAATACTGCTTTTAAAATCTATTCAAATAAGTCTTGAGGGTCTATTTATCAAAATTCGAATTTGGAAGTATTAGGGGGCAAATTTACTTATGGTTGAATATCGAGGGCTAATTAACCCTTGATATCCGACTGCCGAAATGAAATCCTTCGACTTCGAATATGGAAGTCGAAGGATTTAGTGCTATTCCTATGATCGAACGAATTAAATCCTTCAAATCGAACGATTCGAAGGATTTTAATCCATCGATCGAAGGATTATCCTTCAATCAGAAAATTGTTAGGAAGCCTATAGGGACCTTCCCCATAGGCTAACATTGGCCTCGGTGGCGAACTAGGGGGTCAAAGTATTTTTTAAAGAGACAGTACTTTGACTATCGAATGGTCGAATAGTCAAATGATTTTTAGTACGAATCGTTCAAATCGAAGTTGATGGTCGAAGTAGCCTAAAAAAACCATTCGAAATTCAAGGTTTTTTTCCTCTAAGTGAATGGGCCCCATAGAGGTTTTTTTAAATTAGAATAAACCATAAATGAATTTTCAAATCGTTTAATTTGTTTTCATTGGGTCTACAAGCTCTCAAAAAAATTGAAAAACTGAAAAACTTGCTACATTTTGCCTAGGACTGCTTCCATTGACTTCTACATGGACTCAAAAGCTTTAAGATGGATAAAAGTCACATTTGAATTTTTTTTCCACTTCAAGTTTTTGAAACCATAATTCGAATTCATGGGTTTAAAGGGGTCATTTACTAACAATCGAATTAAAAATTTTTCCAAGAATCTCAAAAAATTTGTGGTTTTCAATTTTTTTTAAAAAAGTTCTAAAAATTTGAGATTGATGAAGTGTAAAAACCACAAAAAACAATAATACAGAACTTTGTCAGATAAAAAAAAACCTTGTCAAAGTTCTACAGGAGTCAATGGGAGCTGCGCTGACCTTTTTGGACTGCTCTAAATCAATTCGGACTTTGAGGGGCCGATTCACTAGCTTCGAGTGAAGGATTCGAAATTAAAAAACTTCGAATTTTGAAGTTTTTTTTGGGCTACTTCGACCTTCGACTCTGACAATTCGATAGTCGAAGTACTGTCTCTTTAAAAAATACTTTGACCCCCTAGTTCGCCATCTAAAAGCTACCGAAGTCAATGTTAGCCTATGGGGAAGGTCCCCATAGGCTTGGCTAACTTTTTTTGATCGAAGGATATTCCTTCGATCGTTGGATTTAAATCCTTTGAATCGTTCGATTTGAAGGATTTAATCGTTCGATCGAAGGAATAATCCTTCGATCGTTCGATCGAGCTATCTGCGCTAAATCCTTCGACTTCGATATTCAAAGTCGAAGGATTTAAATTCCTAGTCGAATATCGAGGGTTAATTAACCCTCGATATTCGACCCTTAGTGAATCGGCCCCTTAGAGGTTTTCAAAAAAATTTTCACTAGGAATTGTCTGAAAAACTGGAATTTTAAGAGGTTTTTGAGGTATTCATATTTATTAGTGCAAGAGTTCAACATAATTTTCCATTATTACTTTTTTTTTGGGATTTTGTATTGAATCTCATGACATTAGTAGTTTTAAAGTTTGTGAGTTTAGTTGTGGTTTCAATAACACAAAAGCCATGAAAACCACGAAAAGTAGACTGTTGTTAAATAGGCCCTCAAGTGTTTATAAAAAAAAAACTCCCTTAGGGTCAGATTTATTCAAATGTGAATTCAAGTTTTTACTGCAATTCATGTTTTTTGCAGCAAAAATGCAAATTTGAATTTGGGTTTCAGAACGTCAGAATTTAGAGCAAAAACCTGTAAAACTGTATGAATAAAAAATGTTGGCCTCTAATAGCTAGAAAATTCATGCAGAAGTCAATGAGAGCTGTATATTCAAAATTCAAGTAATTCTGAGTTGTCGAGAAGAGTTTAAAATCTGGCATTGTAAATTATTTTTTGTTGCCATCCAGGTATGAAAAGAACCTAGAGAATGCAAAACAAGTTGGCATTAGAAAATCAATCACAACAAATGTATCTATGGGAATTGCACAATTTCTCATCTTTGGAGCATATGCGTTGGGATTTTGGTATGGGACAAAATTAACAGTGGACGAGCCAAAGACATACAGCATTGGAAAAGTTTTAATTGTAAGTTAAAAAAAACTCATCATTAAATGATTTTTGCATAAAACGCGTTGTATTATTAAAGTACTGTACATAATTAATTAACCCTCATTCTATTGCTTGTTGTGTTTGTTGGTTTTTGGAGGCATGCTTGGTTTTATTTTGATGGCGTTATGATACTTAGGGGCAGATGTATCAAGGGTCGAATATCGAGGGTTAATTAACCCTCGATATTCGACTCGGAATTGAAATCCTTCGACTTCGAATATCGAAGTCGAAGGATTTAGCGCAAATGCTACGATCGTACGATCAAAGGATTATTCCTTCGAATGAACGATTAAATCCTTTGAATCGAACGATTCAAAGGATTTAAATCCAACGATCGAAGGAATATCCTTCGATCAAAAAAAGTTAGGCAAGCCTATGGGGACCTTCCCCATAGGCTAACATTGACTTCGGTAGCTTTTAGCTGCCGAAGTAGGGGGTCGAAGTTTTTTTTAAAGAGACAGTACTTCGACTATCGAATGGACGAATAGTCGAACGATTTTTCGTTCGAATCCTTCGATTCGTAGTCGTAGTCGAAGGTCGAAGTAGCCCATTCGATGGTCGAAGTAGCCCAAAAAATACTTCGAAATTCGAAGTTTTTTTACTTCGAATCCTTCACTCGAATTTAGTGAATCAGCCCCTTAAAAGTTGGCTGTTATTATTCAGCATTTGTTTCCTTTTATCTCCTTATAAATAAATACAATGATTAGATATCTGGCTAATTTTCATGTTTTTGACAAAACCGTTTCAGATTTGCAATCATTTTCAACACTTTATTTCACATAAAAAAAGTGTAAAAATATATTCTCTAACGAGTGTGACTTTCCCTCAGACAGCATTATAAAGAAATTTCATCTGGTGCGAACAAAAATTTTGGTGAATTTTTAAATCAATATTTTTGCTGTAGATTATAGTAGGCAAACATTTTTGGCTGAAAATAAGTAAATTAAAAAAGTTTCAATGTTGATAAAAAATATATTCTAATAATATATCAGTATAATCATCCACTGCACTAACTTTCCTTCAACCACCTAACTGAAACAATTTATTTGAAGAAAAAAAAATATCTACACTACAGTATCTATTTATATATCTGTATATATATCTATATCTATCTATCTATCTATATATATATATATATATATATATATATATATATATATATATATATATATATATATATATATATATATATAGAGATAGATAAAGATCTAAAATAATATTAACTATGAACTATAAGTTAAATCATATACATTTAAATCACTGAATGCTTTGAAAAATGTCATGCATTTTTTGTTAATTACACAATAGGAAAAATATCTGTGATAATAAAAAAAAATGTAATTTATACTTTTACTTTTCATTTATACTTTTCATATATAGCTTAAAGCTACTTGGTAAATTAAACTTTTTGCATTTATGAAGACCTGCTGTACTTGCTTTACTTTGGACTTTGATTGATGCTTTAAACCTCTACTTAGTCCAATCATTTATTTTGGATTTTGGAAGTTTATTTATCAATTGGTGAGAAAGAGTATTCACATTTTGATAAATATGCCTTTAAAAATTATATAGAAGTGAGTAGAGAGTGGGGCAGAATTTCACTTTTGTGGACTCTGGCAAAAACTAGTTTCACTCTCTAATAAATATTCCCATAGTCTATATACTATTTATAGATCTAAGAATGTATACCAAAAAACACATTAATTTTCAGCTTCAAATTTTGATAAATATGCCCAAAGAATATGCATATCAACAGGCTTTAATGTGTTTTCACCTTTGTTTCAGGTATTTTTCTCAGTTTTGATTGGTACATTTTCACTTGGCCAGGCTGCTCCAAATTTAGAAAGCATTGCTAGTGCTCGTGGAGCAGCCTATGAAGTGTACAAGATTATAAAGCAGGTAAGATCTTATAATGTATCCTTAAATTTGAGATTTGCTATTTAAATGTGAAAATACCCTCAATTTTTTTATTTATTTTTGTCTATATTTCTATTACACTACAAGAGGGGTTAACAAAGCCTTTTTTATTATTGTGAACTATTTAAAAATGTTTATTACATAATATTAGCTGAACAAGGATGGGAGTCTTTTAAGCAGTTTAAAATTATATTTTTAATTGTAACAGATATTTTCGTTTCATTTTCATTATTCCAACACAATGTTATTTTTTATTTTTTAACCTTTATATGTCAATAGATCAAAACAGACATGTTTGTAACCGCTTTCCATTTTTGAATAATAATTAACCTTTTAGCATATTATCAATATATTTTGTATTGGAGCCGCACTGATTGAATAATAAGCAATATATTTAGGTACTATGCACATGGACTGATGGAATGTAAGCTTTGCAATCATTACAATTATAATTGCATTTTATTTTAGCCACGTCTGATTGACAGTAGTAGCAAAGAAGGACACAAGCCAGACTGTCTGATAGGAAATATTGAATTTAAAAATATTCATTTCTCCTACCCTTCAAGACCAGATATACCAGTAAGTGTGAAAAGTGACTTTAATGAACGTAATAGTTATAGAATGTTTTGGTCTTCCATGTGGAATTATAAAGGAGAGCAAAGCAAGTTTTCGGGAAAATGTAATAATAAATAAGCGTAAAAAACCCAAGTAGATTTGATCGGAGTTTGTAGCAGAAAAAATTTAGATAAATTCGGACTTTGATAAATAACCCCCTAAACAATATGGTTCTGACATCAACAGTGGTCATGGTTTATGCTCGGCTTCTTTAAGGGGCAGATGTATTAAGGGTCGAATATCGAGGGTTAATTAACCCTCGATATTCGACAAGGAATTGAAATCCTTCGACTTCGAATATCGAAGACGAAGGATTTAGTGCAAATTCTGCGATCGTACGATCGAAGGATTATTCCTTCGATCGAATGATAAAATCCTTTGAATCGAACGATTCGAAGGATTTTAATCCAACGATCGAAGGAATATCCTTCGATCAAAAAAACTTTGGAAAGCCTACGGGGAAGGTCCCCATAGGCTAACGTTGACTTTGGTAGCTTTTAGCTGCCGAACTAGGGGGTCGAAGTTTTTTTTAAAGAGACAGTACTTCGACTATCGAATGGTCGAATAGTCGAACGATTTTTAGTTCGAATCCTTCGATTCAAAGTCGTAGTCGAAGGTCGAAGTAGCCCATTCAATGGTCGAAGTAGCCCAAAAAATACTTCGAAATTCGAAGTTTTTTTACTTCGAATCCTTCACTCGAAATTAGTGAATCGGCCCCTAGGTGTTGTGTACACAAGGACACTGTTTAGCAAACTGGTTGCAAAACAATGTGTTTAACGTTAAACATTCTGAATGAAAATCTTCATAGTCATGTTAAACATTCTGGTTCTTGTGTATTAGTAAAATATCAAATATTATATATACAGTATATATTACATATGGAAATAACATATACAGTATAATATATTAATACTGCAATGCAACTAATGTTAACATTTTTATGTAAGTTTCCTTGAGATGTATGACTTAGTAGTAATGGGGGTCTTTTTATCTCCTCTGTGTTCTTTTGAAGATCTTGAAAGGTCTGAACCTTAAGGTTGAAGCTGGAAAGACAGTAGCCCTTGTTGGGGCCAGTGGCTGTGGCAAAAGCACAACTATTCAGTTACTGCAGAGATTCTATGACCCACCTAAGGGTGAGGTATGTATAAAGGGCATTAGAGGTATAAAGTGATATTAAACTCATAGAACCTTTTACGCATATGTCAGCAAATGAAAGGATAAACATTATTAAAATCAATCAATATACTATAGTATAGTATAGTATGGCGGGATGGCACTTGGAGTGCTTCAAAGTCGTCCGAAGTTTCCTCATAAGGTGGGAAGGCTTTTCGGGGAGATTAGTTGCCCGAAGAAGAGACAATTTTTTGCCGGGCTACTAAATCTCCCCGAATTTTCGCGTGTCTCTGCCCTTAAAAGAGAAACAAACCATTTACCAAAAACAACTGACCCCTTCTCCCTCCTACCCCCCAGCCTAGCTTTCCCCCCGGGGAAATGCCCCTAACTCTTTACAACCCCTTGGTGCAGAGTCACAGCATCGGAGTTCACCACAGCCATCTTCTGGGTCATCGCGTCTTCTTCCGGCAATTTCCGTCCATTTCGGCGCATGCGCAGTTGAGACGGATGGTTTCCATCTCATCTTACCAAAGACCCGACGTGGGGTGGTGGGTAGATTTTTTTTGGTAAAGGGTTTGTTTCTTCTTTAAGGTGTGAAGATTCAATTAAGAAAAATCCGTTATCTGGAAAACCTCAGGTCCTGCGCATTCTAGATAACAGGTCCAATACTTGTTTATGTTTTTTTCTTAAAGGTTTGATATTTCTTCTAAGCAGAATCAGAGGCAATTATGGGACTGCATGGTGAAGCAGTGAATAGTAATGCTGCCTTGCTATGCTGGGGTAGTGACCAATGTATGTGTGTTAATGTGATAGGGACCGATTCAGATGATTGAATATGTTTGCAATATATAAATACATGATGATAATATTGAATTACTTAATTACAAAGCCCCAAAATCATATTGTTCTATTTTTAGGTAACGGTTGATGGACATGATATACGCTCACTCAACGTAAAATGGTTACGAGAAAATATAGGAGTTGTTAGCCAAGAACCTATTTTGTTTGGGGCATCAATAAAAGAAAATATTCAATATGGAAGAGAAGATGTAACCGATGCAGAGATTGAGCAAGCCGCTAAAGAAGCAAATGCCTATGACTTTATATCAAAACTCCCAGATGTAAGAAAATTAATTTTTACTCCCCAAGTCAGTGAATAGTTTGTATGGATGCCTACTGTAACCCCTTACTCCTGCTCATTCTGTAATATCACAGCTTGTCGTTATGCCTACATTTTATCTAATATTTTAAAGCATATATTTGTAGTACTTCCATAACATATCAATTCAAACCAATATCAAGGTTTAAGAAGGCATAGTATGTGGCCCCTTCTGGAAATCATTTCATCTGCATTCTTTAGCCTGAGAATGAGCAATCAGGAACTTCCAATAAGGAACAAGCTTTCCAATAGGGTGGACATTATTCCAATATGTTACATTGGATGCTAGATGATGGTGTAAAAGAAATAAGAGAACATTTATACAATACTCTTAGTGCAGATCTTTGAAAAACACTTGTGCATTGTGGTATCAATATATGCCTTAAATACATTCAAGCCACACAATTGGCTAGAATTAGTTGCACCCTTTTGGTTTGTTTTTATTTTGAGAACATATTAAAATCTCCCAACTGTCAACTGCAGATTCTCATTTTGGGTCCATTAGCTTAATGTATATACTTCTACATATCACTCATGTTAAATAATTCTTTTAGACATTTCAAACAATGGTTGGGGAAAGAGGAGCTCAGCTGAGTGGTGGCCAGAAACAGAGAATCGCAATAGCACGTGCATTAGTACGCAATCCCAAAATTCTGTTGCTTGATGAAGCTACTTCTGCTTTGGATACACAAAGTGAAGCTGTTGTTCAGTCTGCATTGGACAAGGTATGTACAATTGTTTATTCTCAGTCGGCACTCTATTATTTTTAATTAACAATGCACTCTAATAGGGAACCTTTAAACAATGTGTGTATTGTATAACATGATGTTTGCTGTCTACTTCCTAAAGGCAAGAGCTGGCCGTACCACCATTGTGATTGCTCATCGGTTGTCTACCATCAGGAGTGCAGATGTCATTGCTGGATTTCACAATGGAATTGTGGTGGAGCAAGGGAGTCACATGGAGCTTATGGATCAAAAGGGAGTTTACTATTCACTTGTTATGTTACAGGTAATTGTAATGGACTGCCAATTATTTTGCCAAGTTTGGTATGTGTGTTTTGGTAGAATAGTCTGCAGTTAATTTAAAACTGACACATTTTTGCATTTGATATAAGTTTAATAATTCTCTTATATACATTGTAAAGCTATAGGGGCAAATTCACTAAGCGCCGAAGCGCCGAACGCTAGCGTTATTTCGCTAGCGTTTGGCATTTTCGTTACTGCGCAAATCCACTAACGAACGCTGGCGTCGATTCGCTAGTGTTACTTCGCACCCTTACGCCTGGCGAATTATCGCTACGGACGTAACTACGCAAATTCACTAACGCGCGCAGTGTACTGAACGCTACCTTTTACGCTAGACTTCCTTCGCCACCTCAGACTTGGTGAAGCACAATAGAGTAGATAGGGATTGCTTCAAAAAAAGTAAAACATTTTTATAAGTCCCAAAAAACGCTGGCGTGTTTTCTACATTATGGGTGATAGGCTGAAAAAGATCGCAAATTTTTTTGGGGCTCCCCTCCTTCCCCCCTACATTTCCTGACTCATGGCAACTTACCTATACAGTGGGCACATGTGTAGGGCAAAATAACATTTTTATTTGATGTTTTGAAGGTTTTCTAGGCATTTGTAGTGCGGATACGTATTCCTCCATTGAAATTTGAATTTGGCGCCGTATGCAAATTAACCATAGCTAGCGTAACTTCGCTTCGCGAATCAACGCTAGTGCAACTTCGCAACTTTACGCTACCCCTGAGCGCAACTTCGGATTTTGGTGAATTTGCGAAGCACTGGCGAAACTATGCCTGGCGAAGTGTGGCGAAGTGTGGCGAAGTGTGGCGAAGTTACGCCTGGCGCAACTACAAATCTTAGTGAATTTGCCTCATAGTGCATGATAACTCTCGGTTTTCCACTTCCTCGTTATAATCAGAGCTATATCGTATAATGCTAGTGTTTGCCAATATATGGCTAGATAATTCATACTATGCCTTCATCCATCTTTAATAAAATGACTTAAATAATTATTATTTAATAATATTTGATACCTATTTCAATTCCAGATTTTCCCGTAAAGCCAGATACGAATCAAGGAGAAATATGTATCTCAGTGTTTATAACATGAATACTGTATTGAAGTCTATGGGAAAAAAACTGGAACTGAATTAGGAGAAACATTTTTTCTTCTCAAATTAAATCATGTGATAAACAATAAAATAAGGCTTCTCATGAATTTGAACATGCTAATTTTTGGAATAATTTTACAGTTAATCATTTTTCTAGGCATATTTTTTTTAAAACATATGTGTTGCCTTACCCTAGAGTCAAGGTAGACACAAAGAAGAAGATTCAAATGAAAGTGAAGGCAATGAAGAAACCTCAGACTCTGATGCAGATATTGAAGATGTTTATGAGAATGATATTACTGAAAATAATAATGAATTAGAGAACAGCAGAAATGATTTTCAGAGAAAATCCAGTAGGAGGAAAAGCAAAAGGAAGTCAAAAAAGAAATCAAAACCAAACGCAGATGCAAATCAGGTAACAGCAAATATATAAACAATAGTGATGGGCAAATTTGGGGCATTTCGCTTTGCCGAAAAATTAGTGAAACGGCTCTGGCATCTCAGTTTTTATGCCGGCATCCATTTTTTTTGGACGCCGGCGTACGTTTTTGGCGAAATTGCACCAGCGTCCAAATAAACGGACACGGCGTCCATTTTTATTTATTTTCTATTTTCGCAAATTTATTCACCGGCGGCGAATTGCAGGAATTCGCTGCGAATTGGCACCTGGCGAATAAATTCTGCGTTTCTCCATCTTTTTATTAATTTGCAGCCATAACTAGCCAATTCATTCACTATACTGGTGAGTATTTAGAAAAAAACATTAGTGTCTAAGGGGACGATTTATCTGAGAAAAGGAGATTCTTGTCATTTTTTCTAGCAGTTTTAATTTTATCACATTTAAATTCTTGACGTTCTGGAATGTACTACTTAATTCATTTGCTCATATAGTTACTTTTGAGCAATCAAATTATCAAATTCGATATATATATATCTGTGTGTGTGTGTGTGTGTGTGTATATATATTCCACAAAATATAGCCAGCACTCTCGAAAATAAATTTAGCTTGCCTGGGTGCAGTATCAATAATTACTATTTGTATCCACCAAGTAAGATCCGCACTCTCTGGCCTTATTAAAATGTAAAAAGTTTTATTGTTTCATGCGAGACTGCAGTTTTGGCCTCCTCCGAAGCCTTTCTCAAAGTGTCTAATTGTTTGGAAAAATGCCATAAATACAAGAGTTGGCAGAGGAAAAAAGACACATAGAAGCTGACATATTAACACCCCCCGAAAGGCGACTGCCATTTATATATACATATATATATATATATATATATATATATATATATATATATATATATATATATATATATAGTGGTTTGAAGGATCTGCACTCTCCCATTAGTTTAGTGAATGAAGTGTTGACCGAAACGTTGGATCTAATGTTGTGTATTCAATAATACTATACTTCATTCACTAAACTAATGGGAGAGTGCTGATCCTTCACACCACTATCTACAATATTGATCGTGCACCCCTGCTCTAACAAGAAAAGAGTGCGGACACCAGCAACCATTTTATATACATATATATATATATATATATATATATATATATATATATATATATATATATATATATATATATATATATATATATATAATACACAAAAGCCATGAATATCCTGTAAATTATATCCTTATAAACGGTGAGTTCTGATGTCATCAGTTATAAACGGTGAGTTCTGATGTCATTTCTGTCACATGACTCACCGAAACTTGTGTATTATAATAAATAAAGTACCCCCAGTTGCAAAATATGAGGATATTAGAAGTTACCTCGGAGTTTCATGACCTGTATATGGTCATGAAACTCCTCGGTAACTTATAATATCCTTATATTTTACAAAAGGGGGTACTTTATTCACTATATATACCGAAAACAGTAATAATAATTGTCGTTTTTATCTTTTATAGGTGGAAAATGATCTTCCTAATTTCTCCCTGAGTAGAGTCCTTGCATTGAACAAACCGGAATGGTACTTTATTGTGTTGGGAGTCATTGCTGCTGCAATTTCTGGAGGCATTTACCCAACATTTGCTGTGGTTTTTGGAAAGATTATTGGGGTAAGTCATTATGATATGTGTACTACTCTATACTTGTGTTCATTAATGTTAAACATTTGCTTGCATAAGGACTGGCAAACCTATACGATTTATACTTTATAGTAAAAGTAACATTACCCAGTGCCAATACAGCTATGGGGCCTGTTATCCAGAATGATCAGGACCTGGAGTTTTGCATAATTTGGGTCTCCATACCTTAGGTCTAATAATAAAATAATTTAAACATTAATTACACCCAGTAAGAGTGTTTGCCTCCTATAAGGATTAATGTTATCATAGTTGTGATCAAGTACAAGGTACTGTTTTATTATTACAGAGAAAAAGGAAATATGTTTTATAAATTTTTATTATCTGATTAAAATGTAGTCTATTGGAGATGGCCTTCCCATAATTCAGAGCTGTCTGGATAACAAGTTTTCAGATAATGAATCCCATACCTGTATTTTGCAAAGGATTTTAGACTGCTCAAGAGCTAGTATATTAGAGCTGCATTTGTTTCTGAATGCCAGGCCTTATTAGATTTTCAAAGGCCACATTTTTAGAAAGTTTGTTACAGACCAAAACAGAATAATAATCAATTTAGCAGTAGGTCACCAGTGTGGAAAATAGGAACTTCATAGATGGAAAGTTAATAAAGTATCTTTCTTTGCTTGAGAAACTCACTGATTTGAATAACATACAAAGGATCTTCCCCTACGCTGATCTTTGTATTTTAGAAAGATATTTGAATACTCCAGGTTGTTACAGTGCACTAGATTATATAGGTGCAGATATGGTATCCGGAAATCCTGTTATTTGTAAAGCCATTTCCCATAGACGTCCCTTTTCTCTGTAATAATAAAACAGTACCTCCTACTTGATTCCAACCAAGATATAGTTAATCCATAATGATTACAAATCAATTCTGTTGGGTTTATTTAATGATTAAATGATTTTTAATAGACTTCGGGTATGGCGATCCAAATTACAGAAAGATCCCTTATCCAGAAAACCCCTGATGCCGAGCATTCGGTTTAATAGACCCTATACCTGCAATTAAATCCTAATACTGTTTTGAGGGTATTAGATGTCTCTGTGTTATCTACCAAGCTGTATGATTTTGCAAGCTAAATGCATGTACCGTATATACTCGAGTATAAGCCCAGTTTTTCAGCCCCCAAAATATGCTGAAAAACTCTACCTCGGCTTATACTCGGGTCAAGCGCAAAAACGGTTGCCGGCGCCTTAGAGTAGTAGACGGCGCCGAAGAATATGCGCCTTAGAATAGTAGCCGGCGCCTAAGAATATTCCCCGGCGCCTTAGAATAGTAGCCGGCGCCTTAGAATAGTAGCCGGCGCCTAAGAATATTTGCCGGCGCCTTAGAATAGTAGCCAGCGCCTTAGAATAGTAGCCGGTGCCTAAGAATAATCGCCGGCGCCTAAGAATAGTCATCCAAAAACGAGATTGAAACTTACCAGAAGCTGCTGCATTTCTCACCCTCGGCTTATACTCGAGTCAATAAGCTTTCCCAGTTTTTGGAGGTAAAATTAGGTACCTCGGCTTATACTCGGGACGGCTTATACTCGAGTATATACGGTAACTAGTGGATGCATGTGGCCTGGGGAAATGGAATTAAATAGTTATTACTGAAATCCTGTGCTTTTATCTACTAAAACTTTAGAAATGATTTTGTATAAAACCCAGAGGACAAACATAGAATCATTAATATTTCCTAATGTTTACAAATTGAAGATTGCTCTCAATATACGTTTTTAAGGATTTGCTTTGCTTCAAGCAGAGCCTGTTTGCCTAATCAAAAGCCAAAATAGCCATTGACTTGCACTGACTATGTCAAGCTCAATTATGCAGACATATGCAGTTACTTAGAGCAATTTCACACTGAGTAGAGAGAATTTGGAGAGTTTAAAAACATAACTTTTCCCATTAGCTGTACTAATATTTTTATCTCTCTAAAAAGTATGGTGAGCACTATTCTGCAGTGTGTTTGCTTGATTCCTGTGATCCTAATCAGACGTGTTAATACGAATTGTAGAGGATGCATTATTTGGCATCCTCATTATTTGGAGTGAAAACAGATTTCTAGTTACTATTCTAGTGTGTGACACCTACTAGGAATTCTTACTGAGCATGTGGTAGTATTTATCTGAGCCAGTGGTAGTATTTATAAGATTATGTAAAACCACTAGTCACCCAGTGACCCTTCTAGTTGCAGAGCTGTTTCTGCTTTGAAAATGTTTTTTAACCGATTCCAGTTATATCATAAAAACCAAATTGCACCTGTAACTTAGATATTCTAAACTCCAGTGAGAAGTGCTTGTGAGAAATTTAGGGGTATATCATGAGACTGTGTGAGCGCTATTTCCTAGAAAGAAAACCCTGGCATATTTCATCTGCAAATCATTTAACACATATTTTATTTGTTTTATAATATTCCTGCTAATATTAAAAATATGAATTTATACTCACTGTAACCATTGCTTGTATTAGGCTTTTCAAGAACAGGATCCAGACAAAAGGAATGCAAAAACAATCCTACTTTCTCTGATGTTTCTTGCCTTGGGAGCGATCAGTCTCATTGTGCATATCCTAATGGTATGTACAAAACATCTGGATATCTATTTCCTCCTAGGCATTTTATGATTGCTCTTTGATAGAAAAACTGGTTGCAGGAATACAATGTATTATACCAGCCTTACACAGATCAGGTGGGATTCTGATTTTATATAATAATGGTGTCTGTGACCTTGGAGGCATGCAGAACATTTTATCAATGACATTGCTTTAAGAATACAGCCATGATGTTGCAGGAGCACATGAATACGCCTGCTGTAACAATCAATATTGCTGCAAGCAACTGTGTATAGATCCCCTTTAAATCCGGAAATTTAGAATAATTTAGAAAATCTGCTTTGCTAATAAACTTTACTACCCCACAAGCATTTAAACCCTGCTGTACTTTTCTCTAAGAAATGTTTTCTTCAATTATTAAATGTTATTAATTCTCCATAGAATAAATTAGCTGCTAACAAAACATTTGGGAGATAAGCGATAGGCTTGCGGTTTATTCCTCTAACACTTAATATACCTCCATTTACTTCTTGGCCTACATAGTCCCTTTTCATCCCATTCTCCCATGCACATAGCAATTTTGTTTATCGAGAACGGAAGACTAATTTCATTTAGTAAAGAGCAGGCATCTACATATACAAAACTTCTGATTATATCATTGCCTTAGGGTGACATTTATGAGAACTAAACTCATTAAAATAAATTATAATAAATCTAAATGAGCTTTGCTTAGAAACAAATCCATTTACATGAGCTTGCCTCCCAGACTTGGTTCTTCACGTGTGAGAAGTGTTTCTAGACCTCCCATGCAGGCATGCGACCTTTCCCTGTTTTCTTATTTAATTGGAAGAACCTTTGGGTTCAGTAATCACAAAAATCATATTACTTTTAATAATGTGTTCTAATTTGACCATCAATTAAGCCACTGAATATGTTTTGGAGCCAAAATGTTGAGCCAGTTAATATTTAAGTGTTTTTGATTAAATGTATTAGCCTGTATCCAGTAAACACATGCGAATAGTCAAAGGGTTAGACCAACCTTTAGCCAATAAGAACACTGGGATGATTACAGAAAATGCAATCAACTTCAGTATATATGTAAAGCTGTGGACACATGAAGTTATTTTTATTGATGCATCAAATGGGTAAACTATTGATGCTTTTGAAAGAAGTGCTTGTCATCTGAAACTGAAAAAAATAAAGTTTTTTTAATGAAAGTTTTGCCCTATTGATTTTTTTTTTTTAAATTTAAATTTTGTTGAGGGACCTGATTGTATATTTAATACTGATTGTAAAAAACATTTTTTGTGCTGGCTATAGCTTTGTAATTGTTTTATGAAATATATATTAAATAATCCAGCACATGAAGTTTGTAAATTGATGGAAAACTCGATATTTTATCTGAAAACTTATTATTCAGGCACTGGCTCCATCAAAGCACTCATTTCACAGAAGTATGAGGACATGGTTAAAAGCTAAACCCTGAAACTAATAACCATATGAGGATATTTATTATCAACACAAACCAATAGAGCAAATTCATTTAAATATCACTCTCTTTTGGTGTTTTTGTATATTAAGAAGGTAACTTATTTTGCAAGCAGGGGTTTATTTATAATTTCTGTACGGCACTTGCTCTTTTACATTAGGGTAAAAGCTTATGTGAAATGTAACTTTTTGCCATGTTCTACTCAAGCACACAGTCCAGCCTCCTCTTAAGTTAGCCATCCTAAAATATGGCAGACTTTTGAAAAACTATGTAAACCCAGAATCTTCAAATGCTACACTATTTACTAAAATGTTTTAAAATCTCTTTAGGGATTTGCTTTTGGAATATCTGGAGAAAATCTTACCATGAGACTTAGATCTCTGTGTTTTAAGGCACTAATGCGACAGGTACGTATGTGTGTACTTACATATATATTAACACACGCAGCATGCTTTAGGCTTCTGAGTGTCTCATCCTTCTCCTTTTATAAATATCCTGAATGACACATAAAAAAATTCAGCACTCACAGTTGGGGAGATATTTTTTAGGGGCAGATTTATCAAGGGTCAAAGTGAATACAAAGGGGAATTTTCGAAGTAAAACACTTCTAAATTGGAAGTAATTTTTTGGATACTTCGACCATCGAATAGGATGCTACGACTTTGACTTTGATTCGAAGTAAAATAGTTTGAATATTCGACCATTTGATAACCGAAGTACTGTCTCTTTAAAAAACCTTAGACTTCAATACTTCGCCAAATTAAACCTGCCGAAGTGCTATGCTAGTCTATGGGGACCTTCTAGAGCATTTTTCTAAGTTTTTTGAAGTCGAAGAAAAATCGTTCGATCGACCACTGAAATCCTTTCAATTTGTTCGATTCGAACGATTTAATCGTTCGATCTAATGATTTTACTTCGACCACAAAAGGCCAAATTCGATTTCAATATTTGATATTCAAAGTCGAAGTAATTCAATTCGATGGTTGAATTTCGAAGTATTTTCAACTTCGAAATTCGATCCTTGATAAATCTGCCCCTTTAAGTCCGAATGCCAAAAACTCAAAAATAAAAAAAAAAAATCCGAAGTTTTAATGAAAAATCAGAAAATTCTGCATCTCAGACCTGCCGAGGCTGTATATACAGTGAGTTAATGGGAGAAGTCTCAAAGTTATCCTGAACTGTGCTGGGTTTCGTGCACTAATCCGAAAATGTGGTCATTTCAATAATTTTGATAAAAAACCTTCTTGGTGTAGGCAGCCAATCATTCCCATTTCTTATATAGAGTGTTTTTTTCTCCAGTAATATAAAAATGAGCAAAGGCATTTTTTCAACACGAAAGTAGTTTTAGTTCTTAGAGAAGGTTTTTTTGTGTGTGCCAAATGTTTTATTAGGTTTAATACTTGACTGTAATCAGTGCATGTACAAAGAGCTAATATTCTTATATTTTATAGGAAATAGGATACTTTGATGATCATTCAAATGCTGTTGGAGTATTGTTAACCAGACTCGCAACTGATGCTTCTCAAGTCAAAGGGGTATGTACTACAATGAATATTTGTTTCTGAATAATAAATATTAGATTAATTAAGGGCAATGTAAAAAAAGAAAATGATAAATACTTATGCATCGTGTTGCATTACTTTATAATTAACAGTTGTAATATCTATATACAACCGTGGGATCTATTATCGGCAATGCTTGGGAGCGAGGTTTCTAAAGGCAATTTCAGCAATGCCAAGAACCATGCATTAGACACTAAAACCATATGAATGTTGCAAAACCCAAAGATAATTTTACTATCAGCTTGGCTTTACAACAGCTTACTTAACATCAAGTACAAGATACTGACTAATAGTTAGCGGGTGATTGCAGACTGGTTGAATATTGAGCTTTATTATGAAGGACACTATGGAAAATGGCATTTCAGGTCCTTATGTTAACCAGTTTCTTATAATAGATCCCATACCTGTACTATTAAAAATATTTTAGTCTCTTTATCTTATATACACATAAATATATAGTATATATATATATAATAAACATTAACAACATTTTTTTTTCCTTTTATTACATTTATATTAGAAATATCAACAATATTTGTGTTTGTAATTTTCTGCCAGTCCTACACATTTTTTTGATCAGCAATATGGCAAGCTACACGCTTGTTTTGCATTAGCATTATTTAATGGCAAGTTTATTTTATTTCTAGGCTTCTGGCAGTCGAATGGGTTTGATCACGCTGTCAGTCTGCACCCTTTTGGCAGCTATCATAATTGCATTTGTGCACGGCTGGCAGTTGACACTGCTTATCTTGGCCTGTATACCATTTCTGATTGGAGCAAATTTTATTCGAATGAAATCCATGGCTGGACATGCATCAAAAGATCAAAAAGCTTTAGAGCAAGCAGGAAAAGTAAGTTGCCAAACGCATCTTATGTTACTATAGTCTGAAGTGGGGGATAATCCATACACAAAAGTAAGAACAACAGGATATGATTATTACAGTTTGAGAAGTTGTATAATTATCTCTAAAGTAAACTAAAAACAGAGGGCATGTTTTATTGTATTTACATAACATTACTTGGGATATTTCCATTGTATTACATCAATTTACTTGCTTCGGGAAACTTGCATTCTCCATAGACCAATATACTGCATAAGGGCAAAAAAAAATATTTACAAAGCTCCTTTCTTTCTCATCTGATGTAGATCTCAACTGAAGCTGTAGGAAATATCAGAACTGTGGTGTCACTAACAAGGGAAGATCGATTTTATGACAGATATAATGAAAGCTTAAGTGTACCATATAAGTAAGTATAGTCTTTGGATACCTTAAGAGTCCTTAAAGGCAAAAACCTAGGAAAATGCTCTTGCTTTGGAGAGCTGGTCACACCTCAGTGACATCAATTCAAAACCTTAGCTGTGCACTCAGTTTTCCTTTGAAATCTGCCACTGTCTATTAAGGCCTTTAGCACACAGACAGATTCGGGGAGATTTAATCACCTGGCGACTAATCGCCTCTTCTGCGGGGCGACCATCTCCCCGAACTGCCTTCCGCCTGTTATAATGAGAAAACGCCAGCGCCACGCAGATGCGGCGCTTCGATTTCCGAAGTCACCCGAAGTTTCCTTATGGGGCAACTTCGGTTGACTTTGGAAATCAAAGCGCCGCGAGTGCATTGGCGCTGGCATTTTCTCATTATAGAAGGCAGGGCCACTAAGGAGCAAAGTTACAATCACCATTAACTGCACCTTAAGCCATTTTCCCATTATTATGTTACACCTTCTTTACTCACTCCCGTAGGATAGATTTATTTATTTTACCCACTTTTTATTCGTGTCTATGGGATTTTTAGAAGCATATATATCTAACTATCACTTTCACTCGCTGATAAATATGCCTCATAAGGTAGCTTTCCTTCAAGCTGTGTAGGAGATCAACATGGGTTAGTAAGAGCGATGGGCGAATTTATTTGGCAGGCGCGAATTCAAGGCGAATTCCCGTGATTCGCCGCTGGCGTCAAAAACGGTCTCCGGTGTCAAAAACAAGACGCCAGCACAGTTTCGCAAATTTTTCGCCATTTTGCAGATTTCGCAGGAAATTCACTAATTTTTAGGCGAAATGCCCCAAATCCGTCCATCACTATTAGTAAGTGTGCTGGGGGAGGCAGAGGGACACCTACAATAGAAAGGTGATCTCAGGGAAATGGTGGTCTGCCAGTTCTACATTTTTTAAATTAAGCTTCATGCTTAGAGCCTGACACAGTTCATAATAATCAAAAGGCTGGATCACAGCCCACTCATTAACTTTCTCTAGTCTCTAGTTTTGCCTTAGGAACAATAGATTTTTAATTAATGTGCATGGATAACAAATATACATAATATAATATAACCTTATGTACATGGCCCAACCTTGCTTGCTGTAAGACTTGCAAACTGTTGTAATTGAGCTGATGACCCTTTTTAAGGTTTTACTTGTGATCAACCCCAATGTAATATTTTAAGAAAAAGCATTGCTGCATCAGTTGTGCTAGTAAAGAAGGTGTAACATAATAATGGGAAAATGGCTTAAGGTGCAGTTAATGGCGATTGCTCCTTAGTGGCCCTGAAGTTGGTTTTTAAATATTAAAATATCGAAGAAAAGCAATTGCCTGATTATAACTCAGAGACTTGGAAATTACTGATGAAAATTCAACCCCTTTTCTTCCTGAAATGAATCGCCAGCTGTTTCTGAAATTAGTTATTTCCAGTTTGTGATAACTAGAATAAAAAATACAAGAAAAGACATATGACTCAGGCTTATTTTACACACTGATAGTTAACAGATTTGCATTATAAATTAGATGTTTACACCTGCTCCCATTCATTTGTATGCTTTTTTCTGCCTTTATCTGCAACAGGGAGGCAATTGCTAAAGCTCCTCTCTATGGCTTCACCTATGCGATTTCTCAGAGTATAAACTTCTTTATCAACGCTGCCGTGTTTCGCTTTGGAGCTTGGCTGATCGCACATTGCTACATGCAGTTTGAGAATGTTTTCATGTAAGTATTTCAGTGCAAGCAAATGCAAAACCACTCCTTACAGAGCACAAACATAGAGATTTCACTGTTGCTATGGAGAAATTCTTTTATTATTGCCTATAAATAATGCCTTTAATCATTTGCGATGTGATGTCTCATGCAGAGCTGCAAGTGTTCCATTGACTCTAGTATGAGAACTTGGCTAGTGACACTGCCACCTAGGAATACATAACAAAGGCAAAAAGCAGTGGGGGATTGTGTGTTGTTCTACTATCCTTTTCTTATAGCGTTATCCAAATATCACCATACATTTTTATTTCAGAATATGAACCTTCACATTGCCTTTGTGTTCCTCTATTACCTTACCAGAACCTATATGTTAGGCAGGAGCCCCAAACTTTTTTTACCTGTGAGCCACATTCAAAAGTAAAAAGATTTGGGGAGCAACATAAGCATGAAAAAAGTCATCAGGGATGCCAAATAAGGGTTGTGATTTGCTATATGGCCCCTATATGGACTGGCAGCCTACAGGAGGCTCTTCTTGGCAGAAGTACAATTGTTTTTTTCTGTAACCAAAAGTTGCCTTCCAGCCTGGAATTTAAAAAGATAAAAAATCTGATTTGACACCAAAATCAAAGTGGTCGGTGAGCAAGATGTTGCTCGCTAGGCACTGGTTGGGGGTACACTGTTTTAGCCACCCTAAAGGGTCCCTTAGATAGAATACATCCCTAGTAACAGTAGAAATTACTTCTGATAGATCAAGAGTCTCACAATCCAGGTACTGGAAGTTTTAAAGGGTTCACTACTGGAGATTTTAAAAGGAGAGGAAATAGGTTAAATGATTAGGTTATTCGATTTGCTTCTGATAATGAAAACCTACTGTTGAATAAACAATACAGTCAAACACACAAAAATTATAACTGCAGACCTTCCTTGCTCACCATGTATTACCTATCTTCATTATTCCAGAGTCTTCTCTGCCATTATATTTGCTGCTATGAATGTTGGACAGTCCACTTCTCTGGCACCAGACTTTGGAAAAGCAAGAATTTCAGCCCAGCGCATTATGAAACTACTGGAAAGGCAGCCACAGATTGATAGCTACAGCGAGGATGGCGATAAACTGGTAAATTTATAAGGGGTGGTTTATTAAATATGTAAAATGATATCTCTCTTGGCAGTGCCTGTATTCACAGTTACACCAAAGAACCTTGAAAATCCTTTAAAAGGCAAATAAAGAGCCACAAGAGATTTTTTAACAGGGATGTAGACTTGGCAGTGTTTCAGCAACAGAGCAGCTTAGCTATTCAGACTTTTATATGCTGCCTTCAGAGTACCCTGCCTTATATCACAGAGGTTTGGAACATGTCTTTCCTTAGAGCAGTCAATTCCTTGTACATAGTATAAAATAGTATAAAATACCCCCACCAGGTCTATGTTCAAATCATGAGCCTTTTACATTACTGACATAGAGTATAACACTTACTCTGTGACTAGTTCACAATAATAAACCTAAAATGCACATTTATTATTAAACTGGTACAATATTGACCAACTCCTTACATACTAAATAAACAAACGTAATATTGGTAATGAAGGTCTGGGGATCTTCTATAGTGTACAGTCTACAGTCTGCAGTGTCCATATAACCACAGCCCAACCTCAATGTTATCCATAATTCACCTATCAGTTTCATTTAACATGATAATTCTAGCACACACAAATGCAATTCAACGTTTGCCTTACTAATACACATATGTGGTATTCAAATCAGTCATAGTAGACTGTAGGACTGTAAAATTAACTAATATTACAAATCAGGAATAGGATATTCCAATAGACTGCTAAACCAATGCATAATTTCATATAATAATTATATTATGCCATCTCTCGCTACAGAGTTCATTTGATGGAAATCTGGAATTTCGAGATGTCAAGTTTGTTTATCCAACAAGACCAAAGGTTCAAGTTCTTCAGGGACTGAATGTTAAAGTCTCCAAAGGTCAGACCCTGGCACTAGTGGGCAGTAGCGGATGTGGTAAAAGCACCTCCATCCAGTTACTGGAGAGATTTTATGATCCATTGGATGGAAAAGTGGTAAGTGTTTAGCTGTTTATGTGATACCACTGGCAAACCATGACTGTGTTCTTGTTGTGACACAAAAATGAGCAATAGATGTGCAAAGTGTTAATGCTGCCCACTGTAACTTAGTCATGCATCAATGAAGTAGAACCCCTCCCTCTATAGATTGCATGCTGGGAAATTACATATAGTACCCAAAGTACTGAATGCCTGCAGGTGTACTAAAAGAGACATAAACCTTCTTTATAGTGATGTACAGGTCAGGAAAAACTCAAGCCAAACCCTACCCTAACTTGCAAAACCTTAATTTACACCAGACCCTGACCTGCACAATTGTAGGACCTGCACCCGACCCCTACCCACTACATCTCTCTCTTTACTCTACTTCTACTTCCTCTAGGGAATCCTCTGTAGGAGTGTACTTCCTCAGTCTGACCCGCACCCAACCTGAACCTGCAATAACCAGCCAAATTAAACTTGAACCAGCCCAACTGGTGGTCAACTGGCGAGTCACTACAGGTTTCAGGGTCAACCTGCACACAACAATTTCTCTTTTCTACCCCCTAGCTACCCAAAGTAGGCATCCCAAACATAATTACAAATGCGAGAGAATTCTCCAAGGAAAAACCTCCCAACTAGTGCTTTATCAATCATGTCCTTAAACTCTGAGATTACTTTGCAAGTTTTGAAGTTTTGTTTGGCAAAATGACTGTAATCAAACTTAAAAGGAGTGGATATACAACAATCCTATGAAACCAACAAGAGAAGCACATGTAAACAAAGCAGGCAGGATCCTCCTTGAAAGATGTTCTTTCATCAATTGTCCACTGGCCCTAGGATACTCTGGTAAAAGTCGTATTGTGCAGTGTTGCTTAATAAATTACAGAAGAATACTTCTATTTAAAGTGGGTCTAAGCCTTCTGTTAAACTGTCCAACTGTACCCTTGGATATCTAAAGTAGATGACACAAACTTAATTGCTGATCAAGAATATTCACCAATGGGAATGCTGCTTGCCAGGTCACTTTGTTGTTATCTAACATACCTTGACAATTGTGAATCTATTGTTTTACAATTTAATAAACACAAGGGTGGACATGCTGTTAATTGTTTAGTGCAAAACATGTATCTAGTTTAATTTGCAGGAACAAGGATCATGAAATCAGATTTACTAAGACTACAGATGAAGCCACTTGGATTTGTGAGTTAAATGCGTCATGACTCAGGGGTAATTGAAGAAACTGTGTTATCTTAAGTCATCTTAACTCATTTAATGCATTTAACCTTTTCATTAGCATACCAAAGCTCCATTGTTCACAATGGTGAATGCTTTAATTAGATGGGATGTTGTGACGCAGTTTTCTGTGTTAAATGAGATAAATGGGATATCTGTGTTTAGTTATTCTGTGTCAAACAGACAAACCAAAGTGGCTGCATCTGTACGTGCAATATTGCTTTAACAGCTTTGATGTTGCTCAACTAACTCTCACTGATGCTTTAACCATAATGAACCTTGTAGTCTAGAAAACTTTGGGTATAATATGACTGACCAGCAGTATTATGATGACCCTTGAGGGGGATGTATACTTTCCCTGAAATGTACTCATTTACTACCCCTACTCTCCAAAGTAGACTTCCCAAGATTAACTGTAGATGCATAAGAATTCTCAGTTGAGAACCATTCCTATTGTTTGCCAATATTTAATTGTATACTGGATCCTGGAGATCAGCCAGACATTACATGTATATAATGTCAGCATACTTTTAATATGGACTACAAGTTTGGGTCCAGAACAGTTTTACATAAACTTGTGTCCTCTTTTTTTAGTTTGCAGATGGAATTGACACAAAATTACTGAATATCCAGTGGCTGAGATCACAAATGGGAATTGTGTCACAGGAACCAATACTTTTCGACTGCAGTATTTCTGAAAATATCCAATATGGGTACCTGGAACGGCAGGTCACACAGGAAGAAATTGAAGACGCTGCAAAGGCAGCCAACATCCACAGTTTCATTGAGGGTTTGCCTGATGTAAGCATGAAATCAAAATTCTTATACTTATGTAATATATTGTCAATAAACTACCCACTGTTGTAAATTATAAGTATAGTAGAAGTCCACGTTCCGCCTTGTGCTTTTATACAGGTCATTGAGGTGACTTCTGAAATAGCAGTCATTTGACCAAAGACACATCACTAAGTACCAATTATAACTGATGACTTTCCTAAGATATAATTTACAGCATATTCACGTTCTTGTGTTATAAAACATATTTCCTGGCTACGTAACAGTTCATTTATTTTGCAAACGTTTAGAAATATAACACACGCGTTGGAGATAAAGGGGCTCAGCTTTCAGGAGGACAGAAACAAAGAATTGCCATCGCCCGGGCACTCATCCGAAAGCCAAAAGTGCTGCTATTGGACGAAGCTACCTCAGCTCTTGACACAGAAAGTGAAAAGGTGGGTTATAAGCTGTTTTGGGGTCCGTGAAACATTAATCTCAGTCTGATTTGACTCAGAGGCTGATCCACATTCAAGGCTGGATTTGCGTCCCCTGGGGGGAATGTAATTGCCTGACACCAGGGTGTTCCTGGCATTAAAGCCGCCTGAGGTGGCATACTAAATGCCGCCCCCCTGCCACCTGAGCTTACCTTCACATCACCGGCAGGGGTACAGGGGACTGCATCACTAGTGCAAACAGCAAAATTATGCTCTCGACACTAGAAAAGCTGAATTTCATGTTTAATAACTGGAAATTCGGCTTTTTGCTGTCCCTGGTAACTTCTGAGGAACCACAACCTGAGGCAAAATTCTCACCTTGCCTCATGGCAGAAACTCCCCTGACCGTACAAAAAAACCTAAACATTATATTTTCTCTCTTTTATGGCAGATTGTACAAAAGGCCCTGGATAATGCCAGACAGGGCAGAACATGTGTAGTAATTGCACACCGGCTCACAACAATCCAGAATGCAGATATCATTGCAGTGATACAGAATGGAATTGTCATTGAACAAGGAACTCATACCCAACTGCTGGCTAAACAGGGGGCATACCATGCTCTTGTAAATTCACAGGTGACACACTGAAGCCATACCAGCACGGACTGCTAGTTAATGTCAATATTTTTCTAAGTCTTTAGAAAACAATATTTGGAAATGATACGGGCAAAGAAAATGCCCTTATTGGCTAAATGAAGCCGTTTCTACTAGAAGTTTTAAAACTCACTTGGTACCTCATTCTGCATATAGCAACAGTGAAGGAATAATGTGGGGGAGAGATGGTTGTCCCCATCATTTGTTCAGTGTTCTTTCCAGTGACAGTCAACTGTGAGTGTGTAGATACTGTATGTATATATGTATATAGAGATATATTAAACCTTAATGTACATATAATAAAGTCAAACTTCCCTCTTTCTTCCTCAATTCTCTGTATGTCACTACTTATACTTTATCCCAAGTTTGTTTTTTTTCTGTAAGTCATTCCCATCTCGGATAGTCTGGCATGCTTAGATCCATATTCATGTGAATCCTCCACATTTTAACCTCTTAAGGCTCATGGGAATAAAAAATTCTTAAACTGAATTTTTTTTAATATGGATATATAAAGATAAACATGTCATTTCATAATAAACTTCATTACACCATTATCTCCCTATCTTAGTTAGATGGTGAGAATAGTGCTGGTAGGCTGGCTTCTCACTGGAGCATCCTCTTACATATTTCATTGCGAAGGGATCTCCTATCTTAGATAGGATATAGATTTACAGAAGTCTCCTACCCCCTGTCTCCCATCTTAAAATCTTAGATTCCTAATGACCTAATATTCTAACTTCTGGAAACGTCAAGTTGGAAAACAAAATACTGTACACTTGGGTCTGATGTAAAGGCATTATACAGCCCAGAAAGCTGGCTGAAATTTTTTTTTATTTAAGTGATAGGGAATTGTAAAACTATTAACTTTCAGTTCAGGCCCTGGATTTATGGTTTCACCATTTTATTATGGTAAAATAAAAATGTATATACCTGTACTATTGATATATTATTTTGAAATGATTCAGAAGAAACTATTTGCAAATGTGAAAGCTGTACAGTGCCAAATGTGATTAGTACTAAGGTAATTGAGCTGATACCAAAGACTATTTAAATGCTGCATGTGAAGGAAAGGTGCTGTGATGGCACCACTTAACATATTGCACTTATCTGCACTTTCATTAGAAAGACGAGTGCTGTACTGTCATGTTGCATAGTGTATGGCATAGGATTTGGCCTACATATATATATTTTTACTGGTTGTAATAAATATTTTGGATAGAAATAAATTGTTTTGTTATTGCATCTTTTTTAGTAACCTTCTCCTATGGACATATTTCTCTGATGAACAAGGAAGGCCCTGGAGCTATAAGCGCAGGGGCTGCATGATAAGGGATCCGAATGACCAGCAGACAAATTATACTGGTCTAGGTATACTGGTCTTGCTGTTCATTTGCTGTTTTACAGCAGTTAATCTCACTGTAGCATAGAAGTCAGCCTGGGCCCAACAGGCACCCTCTGTACTATATAGAAATCCAGCCTGTGACACTGAGCTGCTGCTACTGCAATTCATTAGATTATACCGAGAGCTGTAGTTGGATTATACAGAGAGGGCGGTGGCCAGTATTTCTATAGATATTGTTACTTGATTCAGCAGCCTGTCTCATCTGTAATTTGGCTTTATTGACTTACATATGTCATATATATATATATATATATATATATATATATATAAACTTTTCTGGAGTGCCCGCACCTCTGACAGTGGTTAGTTCGAGGTGCTTGATCAATGTTTAAGGTATAGGTAATAGAGGATCCGCACTCTCATTTTCATTTCAAAGTAACAGCTTTTATTTCTCACATCACAATCCGACGTTTCGGTCCCTCCTGGGGACCTTTCTCACATGATTGAGCTTGTAGGTTAGTTATATATTTATTTGTACAACATTCCAGCTGCCCTGTCATACCCTATAGAGGCTGAACACTCATGCTTGTTGCATAGGGCAAAGTAGTTCTAAGGTGTTAAGACAGTTCCCCCTGTGAGTTTATCATGGAACATGTGGCAGAGATCTTGCTTTTACATGAAGTTATTAGCTGCAGTATATACACATTCGATCCTCACTATACTGCTAGCTTTGTGCTGGGCGGGGTGTGTTAGTCTCTTACTGTTTATTTGCTGTTTTACAGCAGTCAATCACACTGTAGTGACTCAGGCAGCATGGAAGTCACCCTGGGGCCCAAAAGGGGTACTCTCTGTATTTTATAGAAATTCTGGCGGTGACACTGACCTGCTGCTACGGCAACTATTTAAAGGATACAGAGAGCTGTAGTTGTAGTATACAGAGATGGTGGTGGGGCTTAGTCAGGAATAGGAAAAACCGGAATACAATAATTTTTCTGGTTGTTGCTTTCAGAAATCTGTATATTGTATGGCATTTCTATAGATAACGTTACTTGAGTCAGCAGCCTATTATCAGATTCTGACTTTTATGTTACTGGCCTTTATTGAGTTACTGATTTCAGCTCTTGCCCAGAGGACAATCCGCTGCTACTGCAGATGGAACCTACATAAAGTAGTCCTCTGATACCGGGGCCCAGATGTAGATTACTGTATTTAAGGGGGTACACATATACAGTATATGTAGTTATAGCAGACAACTCCAACAGTCTTGCAGTACCTGTGGCTTGCAACTAGAACAATGTCGGGATGCTTGCCTTGGGGGGCTATGGCCAGAGTTGTTGGGCTGAGTAGCCAAATTGTAGCGAGACAGGGTCTTGATGGGTGGGGGTCCTGCAGTAGTAGGGACAAGTGGCTGGCAGGTTACACTTGCCCAACTGACCCCTAACAGTTGGGTGGCCAGCATGTCAGGTAGTCCAGGATGGCAGATGGTGTTTGCAAGCAATTCTCTCTGGGAAAATTGGTAATTTCACTTCATGCATTTGCATGAAATCCATAGTGCCTGCAAAAAACAATAATAATACTACTGTTAACTTAGCACAAAGTCGCTTGCAATTTCACTCCACTCAGCTAACATAACAAATGGGGGTTAGAGGCAATTTCACTCTGTATGGGGCAAGTATATAGAATTAACAGCCCCCAATATAATATCATACGAGCCTGCTATTGCAGCTTCCTTTTGTGAGCTGGGGAGAGAGGTAGGTATACTGTACTTAAGCTGATCACTTAACTCCCCAGCTCGCATTTACTTTTAAAGAGCCTTGTTTTGATTGTCTGGGCAGAAAGCAGTTGGAGAATGGGTCATCACAATGTGGAAGCATGGGTTCCACAGTGTGGAACAGCTGCTGGACCACGGGGCTCCATAGTTCAGAAGGGCTGCCGGAGCGCGGGCTCCACAGCGTGGAAGGGCTGTTGGAAAGCGGGGGCTCCACAGCTTGGAAAGGCTGCTGGAGCGCAGGCTCCACAATGTGCAAGGGCTGCTATAGCATGGGGCTCCACAGTGTGGAAGGGTTGCCAGAGCACTGGGCTCCACAGAGCGGAAGGGCTGCTGGAGCGCGGGCTCCACAACATGAAAGGGCTGCTGGAGCACATGCTCCACAGTGTAGAAGGGCTGCCGGAGCACGGGCTCCACAGCGTGGAAGGGCTGTTGGAAAGCGGGGGCTCCACAGCTTGGAAAGGCTGCTGGAGCACGGGCTCCAGTGTGCAAGGGCTGCTGGAGCATGGCTCCACAGTGTAGAAGGGCTGCCGGAGCGCGAGCTCCACAGCGAGGAAGGGCTGCCGGTGCACGGGGCTCCACAGCACGGAAGGGCTGCTGGAGCACGGGTTCCACAACATGAAAGGGCTGCTGGAGCACATATAGAAGGGCTGCCGGAGTGCAGGCTCCACAGCTTGGAAGGGTTGTTGGAAAGCGGGGGCTCCACAGCTTGGAAAGGCTGCTGGAGCTTGAGCTCCACAATGTGCAAGGGCTGCTGGAGCATGGGGCTCCACAGCGTCGAAGGGCTGCCGGAGCACGGGGCTCCACAGCACGGAAGGGCTGCTAGAGCGCAGGCTCCACAACCTGAAAGGGCTGCCGGAGCACATGCTCCACAGTGTAGAAGGGCTGCCGGAGCGGGGGCTCCACAGCGTGGAAGGGCTGCCGGAGCACGGGGCTCCACAGCGAGGAAGGGCTGCAGGAGCACGGCTCCACAACATGAAAGGGCTGCTGGAGCACATGCTCCACAGCGTGGAAGGGCTGTTGGAAAGCTGGGGCTCCACAGCTTGGAAAGGCTGCTGGAGTGCGGGCTCCACAATGTGCAAGGGCTGCTGGAGCATGGGGCTCCACAGTGTCGAAGGGCTGCTGGAGCACGGGCTCCACAGCGTCGAAGGGCTGCCGGAGCACGGGGCTCCACAGCGCGGAAGGGCTGCTGGAGCGCAGTCTCCACAACATGAAAGGGCTGCCGGAGCACATGCTCCACAGTGTAGAAGGGCTGCCGGAGCTTGGGCTTCACAGCATGGAAGGGCTGTTGGAAAGCAGGGGCTCCACAGCTTGGAAAGGCTGCTGGAGCACAGGCTCCACAATGTGAAAGGGTTGCTGGAGCACGGGCTCCACAGCGTGGAAGGGCTGCCGGAGCACGGGGCTCCACAGCGTGGAAGGGCTGCTGGAGCATGGGGCTCCACGGTGTTGAAGGGCTGCCAGAGTATGGGGTTCCACAGTGTCGAAGGGCTGCTGAAGCACAGGGCACCACAGCATGGAAGAGCTGTTGGAAAGCGGGGGCTCCACAGCTTGGAAAGGCTGCTGGAGTGCGGGCTCCACAGTGTGCAAGGGCTGCTGGAGCATGGGGCTCCACAGTGTGGAAGGGCTGCCGGAGCGCGGGCTCCACATCATGGAAGGACTGCTGAAGCGCAGGGCACCACAGCATGGAAGGGCTGCTGGAGCACGGGCTCCACAGTGTGTAAGGGCTGCTGGAGCATGGGGCTCCACAGTGTGGAAGGGCTGCCAGAGTATGGGGTTCCACAGTGTCGAAGGGCTGCCGGAGCGCAGGGCTCCACAGCATGGAAGGGCTGTCGGAGCGCTGGTCTCCACAATGTGCTTGAGCTGTGTTGGAGAACACAAGCGGCTGGTGGCTCGTACGGGGATTCTGCAAGTGTTGCATGGATCATGCATGTTTGGCCCATGGTTGGATGTTTCCTTTCTGGGAGGTGTTACGTTACATCAAGATAGCATGCAATCTGGCGTACCCACCATGCTGGAGAAAAATGGGGGCTGGTGGCTGGCTTGGTGGATCCTGCAAATGTGCATGGATCATGATTGTGTTACAGTGGCCCATGGTTGGATGTTTTCTCTCTAAGAGCGTTGGTCTCTGGGAGGTGTTATGTTACATAGAGATACCTGGGTCGAAGCATACAATCAGCTGTACCCACCATGCTGGAGGACACAAGAGGCTGGTTGTTGGTACGATGGATCATGCAAGTGTTACCTGGTTCCTGCATACAGTAGGCTACAGTGGCCCATGGTGGGACATTGAATGATATACCTGGGTCGAAGCATACAATCGGCCTTATCCACCATGCTGGACGGCACATGCAGCTGGTGTCCTGCTACTGTGGGTCCTGCATATGTTATGCTACCCTTGGTGGAATAAGGTAACGTAGTACATCAGCTAACACATTTAGAGGTCACATCTACAGTAAAATTAATGCATAGCTGGAAATTTGTTACAATGAGCATCCAACAACCAGAAATACTTTTAGGGTTACACTTAGGGTTACTATCACTCTGATAGGAACCCCTAGGTTTTAGTTCAATGGGTACTGGGAAAACTCGGGTTAGATGGGGGGCGCGAATGAGAGTACAAGCAAGAGAGAAAATATTGGCCCCCATCCCAGTCATGACAGAGTTATCAGTATTCTTCATGATTTATTGTCTCTACAGTGGCCATGATATCAAGACTTTAGGCAAAGTGGTTGGGAGACCTTACCCTCTAAGCTGGGCCCTCTAAACTGAGCACTTGCGGCTGGAGGGAGGTCTATGTAGTTGGGAGGGGTTGCTAAGGTAGTAGCATGGGAAAGGGGTTGTTGGCCTT
The DNA here is from genome assembly GCA_038501925.1 of Xenopus petersii. Taxonomy (NCBI): domain Eukaryota; kingdom Metazoa; phylum Chordata; class Amphibia; order Anura; family Pipidae; genus Xenopus; species Xenopus petersii. The sequence continues at coordinate 105,338,407 of CM076684.1, forward strand.
ACCCTCTAATGCTGGGCCCTCTGAGCTGGACACTTGTGGCTGGGGGGATGACACGACTTAGTGGAGGGGCTTTTAGGGAAGCAACATGGCAAGGTGGTTTTGTGACATTACCCTGTGAGCTGGCACATGAAGCTTAGGGCCTCTGGAGCAGATGGGGCAGGTCGACCATCACTCCATTATTAATAAGAAAGTACATTTGGTATCCAGGATGAAATAAAATTGCCTTTGTAAACATCCTAGACTAACGCATGGGACAGAGTAAATGGTAATTTGTGGCAAGATAATACTATAACTTCCTAGGTTTTCCTATGCTTTGGCTTTTCATATGTCAGGCAACCTACTAGTAAGTTTGCATGGCTTTAACTTGCCCAAGCAAAATACATCCAGAGGAGGGTGGCTGGCTTTGCCGGCAGTTGCACACAGTCATTATTATTTAAAGTATTTAAAAAAGGAATTTATTAATGTTTTGTACACATAGAAAAAAAATATGTATATCATAAGGCCATTAACCAATTTTATTCCATCCTGTGGTACGGTTTGTTTGATAAATCAACATTGTTTGTATGTTTTATGACTATTTGTGTTTTTAATTTATTTTCTATGATATTATTTATTCAAAAATTAATATTAAGATATGGTGGGGCGAGCCCAATTGAAGGTTTTCAGTTGGGTTCATTCTGGCGGTAGGACCTTGCCAGTGAACTGCACAGGTAAGTTTAGAAGAGGGAGAAAGGAGGTTCTCTCCTGTGACTGCACGGTGGATTGATTGATACAGACGCTACTACTGCTTGTGCTAGGGGGCAACCTGCTTGGATTTCCTATTATCGGGCTTCATGAAAAGCCACATCACAACATATTCAGGCTGAAGTGTGCTCACATACCTGTGCTGCCGAACAATTACTATTCAAATGAATTGGATACTTGGCAGGGGATTGATTACTTCTATGTGGAAAGGGCCTTCTGTGCCATTGGCCTTAGATGTAAGGCATGTAGTATCCCAGTACAGAGCAAGTGTTGGGGTTAGATGAGGGTTTCTAACTGAAAAAAACAAAATGTAATTAAAGTTTTCTTATGGTCCCTGCTTCAAAAATATTATTACCACATCCAGAAAAGTGACAGATCAAATTTATATTTTATAAATAAATGGTGGAAAGATGCAAATCGCTCTTTATAGGATGCCTGTTCCTACTTCTAACAGTGTTGATCTTTGCTGGTTTAAAGACCGGCTGTATAAAAACCTAAGTAAATGGCAAGAAATGTTCCTAATTATGCTCCTTATTAATGCCATGTCAGTGTTACCCCAAATTCTGCTGTTTGTATCAACTAGCAATGCTTTCACATTGCCTCATTACAAGGCCATTGGGTATAAGAAATGAAAACCTAAACATACAGAGATCACTCAACAGGCATGAATTATAACATATCTATCACTGAGCTACTGTTTGATACCCCTTACCCAGTAAAGCTGGATTGGAAATAAAATATGTGCTTATTGAAGTGGTGTAACATTCCCATATCTATTTAAATCAAGTAAAAAGCATCTCACTCCTCTAATGAGATGCTGCCATAGAAACAAAGATCATCAGGTGAGTTTTCTGTGCCCAATTACTTATCTATGCTAAGGACACAGTTACTGCTTTTTCTAATGAAAATAATAAAGTGTAAAATGACTTTAGGCTGAATAGCAGAAGTTTCAAATTAAATCTCTTGTGCTGGGACAGTTTTCCTAGTATCTGCCACACTTGCTGTCAAATATTTGGCCAGGGCCGCCAATAACTCAAAACAAGACTAAATATGTCTTTATTAGCATAATATAATCAACCTAGCAGTTTTAAGAATATTTAGGACAGCACATAAGTGTTTAGCATCAGAAACAGGAACTGTGAATGAGCCACTGACGCAGTACTAGCTGCAAAGTGTGTTTATTCAAACAACATGTTTCGGGCACAAAGCCCTTTATCAAGTACACATAAGTGTTTACTGTCAGTGTAATTTATAAAGGTATATTTAGAGTTCTGGTAGACGCTCTCGCGAGTGCAATGAATGTTGAACATACTTTTTGACTTTTTGTTGTTTTAATCACAAGAAAATCGATGGCCTTTGATATTTTTTGAGCTAAACAAGGCAAATGGGAGAATTGAAGATACTCCATATTTGGTCCTCGTGAGGAAGATAATTTGATTTGCAGTGCATGGGTAACCCCCTACATAATAGACTTCTGTAAGACAACACATTCACAACAATGGGTGTAGGGAGTGGGGTGGTTCATACAGAGCTCAGCATCTCTTGTTAATTTAATGCAGCTAATTAATGGTACATTGTTAGTGTAAATGCTAAATAATGTTTTATTACTTACTAACTAATCAAGAGAATAATGAAATATACAGTACATGTTCTTTAAATTAAAAGACTAGAATGGATTTTCAGCATTTATTCTTTTGATTTTGCTCAAATAAAGGTGCATGAAGGTGTACACTGCCCCTTTAAGGAGTACTGGTTGCCAGTGTGGCTACTGTGAATAACGTTTGAGGTCAGACAATGTGTGTGTTTCTGTGGAACATGAAAAGCTTCTTGCTTAATAGAAACCTGTTGGATAGCTGTCATGATTTAGACAATTACAACTACAAGCAATTTCATGCACAAAATCCTTATTTACAGTATTTGTTTAAAATATACTCATTGGTATCCCATGGCTTTGAGTTCTTCTAGACAGTTTCATTCTAAATACCCATACTATTAATTGCTAGTATGTGACACTTGCATATAATTCTCTTTCAGCTAGAGGATAATTATATATCATGTTCCTGACACTGAGCCTCCCACAACAGTAAGTGTGATGTGTATTATTCATAAATACCAAGCTATAAGCATGATATACTAACAGCTTATATAATGCATCAGCAAAAGCTAGAATAGAACTCCCACGTGCACAATTGTGTAAAGGTTGATGTGCATTCTAATAGATTTAACCCATTGACCACTAGCAATTAGCCCCCCTCCAGTTCCACATGCTTTTTTTTCCATTTATCTTCTACTAATGCGAAAACATGTTGAGCCAACAATTTACTCCAAGATTCACCTTAACAGACATTGAAGCTAGGCTTTCAGGCGTATCTAGTTGTTCAGCCATTGGGATTTCCTAAGGGAATTACTCAAAGGATTTCTTGTCTGTATGATTAACCCTTTGCCCATGGATAAACCACTGCAAAACCAGTATATTGTATGTTGCCATTGTCTCCAAGCCACAAGATCTTCTAAATGTATTTCTGTGTCAATGCCACTCTAATATGCCAGGTTTGTATCTTCTTGCTGTGATTCTTATAACAATAATTGATTGCCTGCTGCAGGGTAGCTTTTACCTAAAACACTGTGGGGTTCATTTATAAACACTAGGCACAGTTGAACCTGGGCAGTAACCCATGGCAACCAATCACATTTTTGCTTTTATTGTTCAGCCTGAAGCTGGCTGACAAAAGACAATTACTGATTGGTCGTTACGAGTTACTGCCCATGTGCAAATTTGCCCAGTGTTTATAAATGATCTCCTGTGAGTTATCACAGAATAGGCCGGATTCAATTAGATGAGAAAGACTTCTCTACTAATTCAATTCCAAATTGTCCCATAGAACCAGATTAAATGAGGAAAAACATAGCTCACTGTTCATCACATGAAAACTCTATTGCAGTCCATGGGAATAACCCATAAGGTTTCATGCGATAAGCCATAACTGTTTTCTCACTGATGCAAATCTGACCCATTAACTGTGTCATTTTAGAAGCAAAGTAAATTGTTGCGGGCAGTAAAGTACAAAATACCTGCATAAAGTAAAAAATATCCACATTTAATTATATTGTACAGACATGTGCAAATCTTGCTTTGCACATAAGAGGGTACTAAAAGCAGCTATTACACATCGACTGCCAATAGTGATGGGCAAATTTCCTTTCTCTCATCAATCGTGAGATTACCTGACCTATAGGGTATCAGTGTTCTTCCCATAGTTTAATTAAATGCTTTTCCACCATGTCCTGAAATATATCAACCAGTTCCCATTGACTATTAACCGGATAGAAATCAGATTTCCTCCTCATTCTCCCCATTGAACCGTTTACTCACATCTACTGTGTCACCTTCCTGCTCACCACTATCCCATAGCAAAGACCCCAATACATGAGCCGCTCACTGCCCTATAAAAAGTGGTGACCTTTCAAAATTATACTCTGCTTCCCCTGACCTGTGCACAAGAGACTCACCAACTTCAGTATCCTTATCTGTGCCTGTATTTACCTCAAAATTATGAGTTTGGCTGAAGGATAAGCCCTTTCCTTAAAGTGACATTTGTGCTTTAGTTAATGCAACGTCCGATAAGTTCAATACATTACACCCCGTTTCTTGTTCATTCGATCCCTCAGAGATCTCTGATCCTCCGGTCCTCTTTCTTCCTTTTCCAATCCTTGTCGCTCTCTGTCTTGCCACTTGTAATTCATACATGGCGGTCTCTGTTCCTTGCCTATCTCTCCCCGTTTTTTGGTGTACTTTGTCTCCCTCCAGAAAAAACCTCCAAAGCTTTCCGATTCCGCTGTTCATGCAAGCTGCGGGAAGAAGAAGACAACAAAGAAACAGCAGACTGTTCAAGGCTACTATCAGTATATTCAGTCTCATCATTGGAAAAGCTCACACGTTTTTATCACTCCATTCCCTTTGTTTTAATATTGATTTAATTTTTCTTTTGCATTGTATTTTATAATGCCTTGTATATACTCAATCCTCTTCATAGTCTCCATTATCTCGGTTAAATTTGGAGGTTTTAATTGATATTATTTCTGACTCTAATTCCCGTTTATTAAATTTGTCAAATTTGTCATTTATTAAAATTTGTCCCTGTTGATGCCTGCCATTGGTATTTTAAACTGTTCGTGAGCATCCCATATATCAGTATTTAACTTATTTTTTTAAAAAAAAAAAAAACATTTTTTATTCGAGCAATAGTCCGATGTGATGTTACCATCTCAAAGAATTTACACCTGTTCTGTACATTTCAAGAAGGTTTACAATGCAGAAGTACATAATAACAGTGTGATAAGGCATTGACAGATCATATAGTACATATATAGTTGTTACTGGCAATTTCTATTTTGTACATTCCGAGTGGCCATCAAGATAGATATAGAACGAGATGTAGACGTAAATGCAGGTTATACAGTCATATGAACGGTCTTTTCAATTTGTGTAAAACTCATTAACATATATAACACATTAACCTTTTGTTTTTAAAACCAATATAGTAGTGATAATCAGTTCACTTTCTCTTTGTCTATTTTCAGGTCTCATTTTGTCTTCAATGCTGTGGTGCCGGAGGTCTAATCTACATGTCGTACACTTTGTTACAAGTTAATAGGAGGGTCTCCCCTCACAGTTCTTGTGGTATACCATTCTGTATATTGGAAGCATTCATGTAACCTCACCTTTACGGTTTGTGGGATAACCTCAATAAACGTCTCCCAAGTATCAAAAAATCTTTGAACTATTGTGTTTTTATTGAGAGATGTTTCTACCCAGTCCATGTAAAAGACTCTGACTAGTTTTTCCAGAAAGAGTTTGATAGTAGGAGGGGTAGTAGATATCCAGACTTGCAATATTGTTTTCTTTGCCACTGCCGTAATAATCAGTAGAAGCCTTTTTCGCACGCCGCGTGATTTTGGTATGGATATTTGGAGTTATGCCCCAAAGTGCCCAGGCTGCTGACAGTGGGATATAATTAACCAAATGTCTTGTTGCATAGTCTCGGAACTGGTTCCAGAACCTTCGTATAAATGGACAAGCCCACAGACAATGTATGAGGTTGGCCTTGGTCTGTCCACATTTCGGGCAGTCACTGCTCTCCCTCCTACTCATTTTGAAAAGTATTTCTGGAGTCAGATAAGTCCTGTGCAACAGGTTGAGAAACATTTCCCTGTAGATACTTGAGGGTAAGGTATACCATAATTGTTTGTACATTTTAAATATGTCCTCCATTGTCAATTCTGGTATATCTATTGTCCATTGTTTGGGTCCTGTAGGTAGGCTGTCATAGTCAATGTTGTCCTGTAAGAATTTATAGTTTTGTGAGATAGCTCCTCTAGTAGAGATAGCTCCTCTTAAGAGGAGTTTGTCCAAAGAATTATCCCAATCTATGTCTGTTAAGAGTCTAATGGTCCTACTGGTATACATATGAGCTTGTAGGAAGGCAAATATGTTGTGTCGAGCAAAGGGAAATTTGGTTTGAAATTGTATAAGCGTCGAAGGTTTACGAGTGTTAACTTCAGTCAGTTGGCGGATCGTCATCACCCCCTCTAGTCTCCAACTTTGATATACTGCTAGTGCCCGCCCACTTTGGAAGTCAGGGTTTAGTATAAAGGGCAAGTGCAGTGAGTGATTACTATTTAGGTTATTTTGTTTTCTCAATTCCTTCCATGTTTGCCATGTAGAGAATAATAAGGGGTTGTCTGTGACGTCATTTGGAAGTTCCGCTTTGTGCATGTGTAGGATATATAATAGATTTGTGTGGGGGGATAAACTGTTGTTCCTTGTCTGTATTAGTATAGATGTTCGAGTTATGTATCCAGTCTTTTAAGTGCCTAATTGTAGCTGCCAAGTTGTATTGTTTTATATTGGGAAAATTGAGACCTCCGTTTAAGGTGTGTTGTTGAAGTTTTTTTATGCTATTTCGTGCTTTCTTCCCATTCCATATAAAATTTCTAAATAATTTATAGAGTGCTTGGAGGTCCCTTTCCTTGACTAAGAGGGGGAGGCTTTGCAGTTTGTATAATAATTTAGGGAACGCCACCATTTTGATCAAATTCGCTCTTCCCATAGCAGAAAGATGATACGACTGCCAATGTTTTAGGTCCCTCACTATTTCCTCTATACTGCTTGTGATATTAAGGGTATACAGTTCATGTGGTCTTTTCGGTATTTTGATGCCTAAATATGTGACCTCATCCCTGGCCCATGTTAGATGGTATTTGTTACCCCATCTGGGTTTCCCTTTGGTCCCCAAAGGCATTATTACTGATTTGGCGACATTAATACAGTATCCCGAGGCTTGACCAAATTGTTGTATAGTGGAAAGGATATGTGGTAGAGCTTGTTTAGGATTTGCTATATATAAGAGGAGATCATCCGCAAAGGCCGTGAGTTTTGTTTCATGTTCTCCTATTTTGATGCCTATTTTGAATAGTAGGGGTGATAGCGGGCAACCCTGTCTTGTGCCTCTATGTATGTTTATGTGGTCATTTATGGTTCCATTTATCAGTAGTCTAGTTTGTGCATTAGTATATAAATTATGTATGTATGTTCCGAAAGTGGTACCCAAGTTCCTATGTTGCAGTACCTGAAACAGGAAAGGCCACAATATTTTGTCAAATGCCGCATCAAGGCTGAGCAGGACATTTCTGGTGTTATGTTGACGTGTAGAAATTAGTGTTGCGGCTATTGCTGCTCGTATACCCGTTGTTGAATGGCGATGGCGCACAAAGCCCAGTTGATGTTGTGTTAAAAGATCCGGTAGTAACAGCTGTAGTCTTTGGGCTACGATTTTAGATAATATTTTAAGGTCGACATTCAACAAGGAGATTGGACAGTACGAGTGTAATTGAGTTGGATCTTTGTTAGGCTTTGGAAGTAGTGTTGAGTAAGCCTCTATTTGTTCCTTAGTGATAACTCCTTTTTGATATATGGTATTATACATTTGTCATTAGTTGTATGGCATGGGGGCTTAGAATTTTGTAGTATTCAGCAGTATATCCATCTGGGCCTGGTGATTTATTGTTGGCTAAGGTTTTGTGGTCACTATTTCTGCAGCTGTAATGGGGGCATTAAGCATATCTCTTTGTGCTTGGGTAATCTCTGACAGAGAAGCTTTGTGTAAAGTATGGTTAATTAGTTCTGCTTGTGGGTCCTCAGCTACATATACACTTGTAAAATATTCTTCGAGTATTGTTCTGATAGCTTGAGGAGTACAAATTGGTGATCTATTCCCTGGTGAATGTAGTTTAAGGATATGTCTAGCTGTGGAGCGTGGCTTAGTGAGGGCAGCCAAGAGTTTCCCTGTCTTATTTCCCCATCTGTAGAATTTGTATTTGGTATATTCCAAATTTTTTTTGGCCCGGGCTGACATGTGGGTTTCAAACAGTTGTTTAGCTTCCATATATTTTTCTTTAGAGGTTTCAGTTGGCGTGTTAATGTATTCCCTGTGAGTTTGTCTTACTGTGCTCATCATTTGTTGAAATTTGGTACGCTCCTCCCTATATAGTTTAGTGGTATGTGCAATGAGGTGTCCTCTCATAACTGCTTTTGTGGTGTTCCACAACAATAATGGATCCTCCCAGTGTTTAATATTATCATCAATCATGTTATGCCATTGATTTGTGAGGAACGTACGAAAGGAGTCTGTTTGGGCTAAGTGAGTGGGAAAAGTCCAGTGTCTACTTTGTGTATGTGGTCTCGCCAATTGAACATTAACATAGATTGGGGCATGGTCTGAGTATTCAACTTATTTAATGTTTCTTGGTTATGTTCTACCAATCAACTGCATCAACTTTAACGAACACTCTGTAAGAGTATCATTCCATTTCTTTAAGAAAACATCATCTTTCATTGCATATGCAGGGTATTTTCGAATCCATAACCCCCTCGGGATAATCCCCTTTGATAAATACTTCTCCAGGGAGATTGTGTCCCACCATATTTTACGTTCCTTAATCATTAATTTCTCTAGTTTCCAAAATGAATTTATGTCAGTCACATGTGAAGCAGTAACAAGATCCTGCTTAAACACAGCTTCGGCTCACTTTCGCCGTTCAGCTACTTGCTATATGCTTCCGACATGCTGCTTATTTACAAGAAATATAGTATACACCGCAACCTGTGTATACTATATTATACACCACAACCTGAAGGACTAAACTCATTTTTTTATGTTAGTTGTTACTTTTAAAAATAATGTTACACCTGCTGAAGTTGCTACATTTGCTGAAATCGCTACCTTAACTATTTTAAGTAGAGTTGATGTTGATATGATTTTCAATATGTTTCCAGAATGGTGAATAGGGAGATATACATGATTTATAAAGTACAATATATGAGAAACACCCCTAATCTAACTTATGAATTGGCATGAAAATTTAATGGATATTTAAACTGAATATTAATTATGATTATGATCTATAAGATTTTTTAACTGATTAATTCTGAAAAGCTTTTAAAATGAATTTGAATAGTTCAAATTAATATATTAATTGGTAGGTGGGCTTTAAATACTCTGTATGATGATGGGAAGTGAGGTCTCTGAGGAAGTGTGCAAACACAAAACGAAAAAAGATCAGACCTCAGAGGCAGTTTGTAATTAATCGGATGTTTAAATAAAGAATGGTTTTACTTGCGGTCTGGAAACTGCTTAGGAGTGCGCTGCTTTCAACAATAGATGTCTTGGTAACCTCATCCTGGAAAGTATGAGACCATTATACCTTCTGCTGCAGTCTTTTACCCAGATAGTGGTCTTTGCAAAAATATATTACAAAAGCAGTGCACCCTTAACATTAAAATGGGTATTTCTAGCCAAGCATTGTTTTTTGTATTGTGAAAGTAATCTTAATCTCTCTCTAAGGTTGTGCATCTATTTGTGAATGTAATTGCTACTCAAAGCATTATCTTTGTGTTTATATTCTCTGTAGTGATGGGCGAATTTATTTGGCAGGCGCGAATTTGCGACAAATTCCCGTAACCACTGCAAAAATTTGCCAGCTTCAAAAAAAATGGACTCTGGCATCAAAAATGAGACATAGCAGTAGCAATGTAGCAGAAGGCATTAGTGATGGGCGAATTTGGCCCGTTTCGCCAAACAATTTGCAAATTTCCAGCAAAATTGTGGTGAATTTTTATGGCGGTTTCGCGAATTTATTTGCCGGTGGCGAATCGCGTGAATTCGTGGCAAATTCGTGCATACATGATACATTTCGATGTTTGAATTTGGACTAGTCGAAGTACACAAAAAATAGCTTGAATTTCTAATTTTTTTTCATTCAAAAATTCACCTCGACCTTTGATAAATCTGCCCCTAAATGTCATTCAGAATTATTTATAAGTAGTGATGGTCGAATCGCGGGAATTCGCCGCAAATTCCTGCCTGCCGAATAAATTCGTCCATCACTAGAAGGCATCTGATTATCAGATCTGGGGGAAACTTACTGTATTGCTTATCTGCTACACTGTGTCAGGAGCGTTCCGTTGCGGAGCACTCCGCTTCGCACCAAAGATGGCGGTGCCTAGTCCAACGCAATAAAGTCATCACTCCATGCCGTGCGTGTAATGTCATCGTGGAGCGAACGGAGTGAAAATTTGAAATAAACAGATGCTGAGGTCATGGGTTCAATGCCCGATGATAGGTTTTCCTCTTGTGACTTATAATTATTGCCTATCTGGATTCTGACCCCTGCTGTGTTATGTGACTCTGTGTACTGCTGCCTGCCTAAACTTTGACTATGATTATTTCTGCACCCCTTTTTGTACTGCATGTTGAACTTGAACCCCGGTGCTTCCTCCTTGGTCCTAACTTCTCAATACTAGCCGTAAGGCCCTGACATTATCATCGGGCCATGGACCCATCAGAAACAGAGAACAGAAAGGGATAAACAAATACTGCCTTCAATTTCAATTAAAGTCACCCAGAGGTGCTCTCTTTCAAAAACTGTGGGTGCTCCCCCCACCACCCCCCAATTTGGACCAGTTGGCAAGTCCAGCAAATATTATTAAATAGAGCCATGTCTTTGCATTGATACCATTAATAATCATTCTGGGTACAAAACTAAACTATTAATCAGATATACAGTACCACAGGCAAGCATGATGCAACACTCGGGTGGCATAACTGCCAAGAGATGCCAACTGAAGCAACTATATATTTGTATTGATGCCAAGTTCCCAGGGAGTGGTACTATTATTAGTAATACATAAGGACATTTATCTTATGTAATCATGGTTGCAAATGCTATTTTCTAAACTGTCCTGACCTTGATATATTTAAACAGTCAGTGAATAGGGTAATGATTGGATGGCATTTTGAATAAGCATAGGGTTCACAGTTGGCACCAGAAGTCACATGAGGGCTCTGGAAAGCACATATAGTATAGGGAGATTGTTTGCAAAAGAAGAAAAAATACTTATTGCAGTATTATAAGATATAACTGTAATTACCCTGCAGGGCTCCCCTAGCTTTAATAATGGGGCTACTGTCCCTTCTGCATAGTGATAATACTTATTGCAGTATTATAAGATATAACTGTAATTACCCTGCAGGGCTCCCCTAGCTTTAATAATGGGGCTACTGTCCCTTCTGCATAACCCTAAAGGCCTTCTGTTGGTCTAAAGATTTTTTATTTTTTTTAGCAACAAATGAGAGTTCTGAGCATAACCATTTTGCATTTATTAAGGGCTGCATAAACCTTCCGTGATCATGTTAGCCCACCTAAATGTTTTTGGAATGCAACAGCCAGTATTCCCCTGCATATAATTAAGATTTAAACCATGATAAAAGCTGTTGTCCAGGTGCCCTACAGGGCTAGCAGCCTAATGTAATCCTGCCTGTATGGATTACATATCAATTCTTGGTTCATTTTATGGTTGATGAAAAGCTTAAACATAGTTTTTATAGTTAAACACGAAACACCACTATAGCTACATTGTTATTTAATTACAGTGAAATATTGACAAGCAAAGAACTTCACAGAAATTTCATTATGTTGGATAACAGCATGACAAATGATGTAGTGCAGGCAAGCAGAATTCTGAAGTATTCTTTATCATCTAAAAGCTTGGGATGCCCACTCAGTATATAGGGTGAAACTGGGTCAGCGTCATAATGTCTATTACAAATCCACCCCCCCGATGATGTTGTTCTACAGTTCCTGAAATGATTTAGTAATATGTGGGAGCATGCTGTGAATTGTAGCCCAGCCTCATAAGGTAGGGCAATAGTGTTATGAAAGGGTTGCATCCCATTTATATATAAACTTCTGTCCATTACGATACTCTTAGGGGCAGATTTAGTAAGGGTCAAATTGAAAATTCGAATTCAAATTTTAAAACGTTTTCTTTGGTCAAAACTCTCAAATTTGAATTGTGAATTATCCAAACTCAATTTGAATTTTAATGCAAATTCGAGATTTATCATACTCTGGCCCTATAGGAAAAAAGTTGAAAAAAATCAACTTCATTAATACATTTTGAATGGTCGAATTTTCTAGGAGTTTTAAAAAGCTCACATGAATTTGAAACTCAACCCTTGATAAATGTGCCTCTTAAGGTGGCCATAGACGTAGAGATACGCTCGTCACCAAAAGAGCAGATCTCTGCCTGATATGCCCACATATGATCCCAGCGTAGGCCCTAGGGCCCAATGATCAGATTTTAGTTTTCCTTTAAACTTATTTTGCAGTAAATCTATTAAGGGGCATATTTATCAAGGGTTGAATTTCGAAATGAAAAAAAACTTAGAAATTCGAATTTCAAAAGACCAACCAAAATTAAGTTTAAGTTGTCAAATAGGTCAGTTTTCAATAGAATAGGTCCGTATTCGGCCAAATTCGAGTTTTCCCCACCAATTAAAGTGACAGTATATGATACATTTCGATGTTCGAATTTGAACTAGTCAAAGTACACAAAAAAGAGCTTGAAATTCTATTTTTTTCTCATTCAAAAATTCACCTCGACCTTTGTTAAATCTGCCCCTTAATGTCGTTCAGAGTTATTTGTAAGTAGTGATGGGTGAATTTGGGGTGTTTGGCTGGGCTAAAAATTCGCAAAAGGTCGCTGGCGTCTCATTTTTGCTGTAAAAAAAAAACAGATGCTGGCATCCAATTTTTTTTAAGCTGGCGAATCGCAGGAATTTGCCGCAAATTTGCGCCTGCCGTATAAATCCGCCCATCACTATTTGTAAGTGATTTGAAAAAGGTTACAACATTTTTGCCCATGGCTGTAAACATTATGTGTGTTCTACAGATCCACTATTATATACTTTATTATATACTACATTGTAGTTTAGCTCATGCAGAAAGGGAAATGCCACAATACAATAAAACATAAGATTTTTCTGTAATTTTGATGACTTTTAGTATTGGCAATACTTGCTTTATGTTAATAATAGTAATTTGAAAACTACTCTTGTGATTTCAAATAAAATATGTTATTCACAGACACATCTTTTTAACATGAGTGTGCATGTGGCTGAATTCATGGTTCTGATGACAGATTAAAATGTTCCATATAATTAGTGCCTGTGTTGGAACACAATGTCCTGTATGAGTGCCTAATACTGCTGTAAGATACTGCAAGACAAGACTCGCTATTTAATTACAGTCTGACATCAATAAACACATAACCTGCTTCAGCTGGCATCTGTTGGTAGATATTCCACCCTAATATCGCATCAAGCATTTGTCTTCCTGTCTATTGTACATCACATTGTCTTTTAGATTTGTACTTTAATGATTCATTTACAAATTCCAAGTTTGCTTTTCTGCAATTAGCCTCTGCATCTATTTGCAATAAATATAGTAACAATGTAATTACATGTTTAAACTTTTACTGGATACACCCAAGTCCATCATGTAAATAGTAGTGATGAAAAATTGCCTTAACCCTCGTTCTGACTTGTCAGTCCAAATCAAAACAACAAATATATTTTTTTCTGGTTCCACTGATTTGTTTCCTAAATAAAGTAATTTGTGGGAAAGGGACAGCTAAGAAGGATAAGAATATGGGTCACTTGTTTAAAAGTTCACTTCTGATTGGTCTGTATTCCTAATGATTCCATTTAGGAATGATCCATGCAATGCACCAAACTGTGTTTATCTACTTACTGTTATTATCCCTATATGCGGCTGGATAACAACCGCCAGTATTCTTCAACATATGGGGGCCGATAAACAAAGGGTCGAATATCAAGGGTTAATTAACCCTCGATATTCGACTGGGAATTAAAATCCTTCGACTTCAAATATCGAAGTCGAAGGATTTTAGCGCAAATAGTGCGATCGAACGATCAAAGGATTAACTAACATTGACTTCGGTAGCTTTTAGATGGCGAACTAGGGGGTCGAAGTTTTTTCTTAAAGAGACAGTACTTCGACTATCGAATGGTCGAATGGTCGAACGATTTTTAGTTCGAATAGTTCGATTCGAAGTCGTAGTCGAAGGTCATAGTAGCCCATTCGATGGTCGAAGTAGCCCAAAAAACACTTTGACATTAGAAGTTTTTTTACTTTGAATCCTTCACTCGAAGTTAGTGAATCGGCCCCATAATCAATGCTAATCAAGACAAGCGTTGAAAGTAATTTAATTAAAAGGCTAAACAAATGCCTTATATGAATTCTGGAGTCTTAAACCATTTTTATAACCTTGATTACTTTAACCTTGCAGGTTTTGAATATTAATATAGACTACACCAGCGACATAGATGAAGAAAAGTAATGGTAAGATAATTAACGTTGGTGTTAATTATTTATGCTTATTTCTATACAGTAATGTTAGTGTTTCAGTCCATAGTAGGTACAGTTCTTAATGTGCAGTAGTGATGTGCGGGTCTGGTTTTTCCCTAACCCGCCCTGCCTAAGCCTGCGCTCGCCAAACTTCTGGGTTTCTTTTATAGACCTGCGCCGCCCCAGCCAATGATGTCACAAAATGGGCGGGACGATCAGGTTCAGCACCTATAAAAGCAGAACATGGAAGTCGGAAGCAAGCAATGCAACGGGCGAAGAGGAGTGCAAGGTCGGCCCGAACCTGCCAGACCCGTGGGTAAACCCACAGGTCTCGCGGGTAAACCCACAGGTCCCGCGGGTATCAGGCCGGCCCGCAAATAACTAATGTGCAGTACTAGTTCTACTTTGTATCATGTGATAACTACTTCCTTTTTAGCAGATTGGATACAAAAAGTGTCACTTTTTTTGAACACTGGTATAAATGTTACAAATGTATCACTATATACCAATTGTGTAGACAATATGTTGTATGGACACTGCTACAAGGATTTTAAAATACTGGAACTTGCACACACCGATTGGACATTTTATTGATGAACTGGGAAAATAATTGGACTATGGACATACCCCCTTTTTATTAATTGCTCACTCAAGCACTGGTGGGGGGGTGAAAGGATGTAGCCTGCATGTTCTAATTTTTGGTACACTTGATAAAGGGCACATAAGGCCCGAAAAATGTTGTTTATTGGTAGTCGGCAATAAAAGAATTTCCCGAGCATTTAAAGGAAAACTAAAGCCTAACTAAAGAAGTAGCTAGAAATGTTGTACATTATGTTTTGTGCTTCTTTACCAGCCCAAGGCAACCACAGCCCTTTAGCAGTAAAAATCTGTGTCTCCAAAGATGCCACAGTAGCTCCCTATCTTCTTTTCTGCTGATTCACTGCACATGCTCTGTGCTGCTGTCACTTACTGAGATTAGGGACCCACTCACAATATACAGTACATATAGAATATAAATGTCACCATTTAATAATCACCACTCTAGCATCAGCTTATGTCACAGTTCAACCTCATTTCCTCCTTGATATTTTGCGACGACCCCTAAGCTTAGTTGCTCAGACAATATACAGTGCATATAGAATATAAATGTCACAATATAAGGCTGATTAATTAATACAGATAATTACTATATGGTAGCACAGAAACCAGTGCAACTAGCATCAAAATGTAATAATCAGCCCTGTAGCATCATCTTATATTACAGGCCAACCTCATTTTCTGCTTTATAATTAGGGATGTAGCGAACGTCGGAAAAAAAGTTCGCGAACATATTCGCGAACTTGAGCAAAAATGCGAGCGGTTCGCGAACGGTTCGCGAACCCCATAGACTTCAATGGGAAGGCGAACTTTAACATCTAAAAAAGACATTTCTGGCCAGAAAAATTATTTTAAAGTTGTTTAAAGGGTGCAACGACCTGGACAGTGGCATGCCAGAGGGGGATCAAGGGCAAAAATGTATCTGAAAAATCTGCCTGTGTGTGCTTGGAAGAGATAGTGTAGGGGGAGAGCTGTTAGTGATTTCAGGGACAGATGATAGTAAGTTTGCTGGCTAGTAATCTGCTTGATACTGCTCTGTATTGGAGGGACAGAAGTCTGCAGGGATTTGAGGGACATTTTAGCTTAGGTAGCTTTGCTGGCTAGTAATCTACTGTTCTCTTTAAACAACTGCCATACGTTGACCTTGTAGGCATTGTTTGCCCAGTTTTTTTGGACGCAGCCACTGAAGCACAGTTGCCAGAAAAAATATGCCATATAAATGCTGAAAATAGTAATTTTTCGCCATACGTTGACCTTGTAGACATTGTTTGCCCAGTTTTTTTTGGACGCAGCCACTGAAGCACAGTTGCCAGAAAAAATATGCCATATAAATGCTGAAAATAGTAATTTTTCGCCATACGTTGACCTTGTAGACATTGTTTGCCCAGTTTTTTTGGACGCAGCCACTGAAGCACAGTTGCCAGAAAAAATATGCCATATAAATGCTGAAAATAGTCATTTTTTGCCATACGTTGACCTTGTAGGCATTGTTTGCCCAGTATTTTTGGTCGCAGCCACTGAAGCACAGTTGCCAGAAAAAATATGCCATATAAATGCTGAAAATAGTCATTTTTTGCCATATACGTTGAGTCAACGTATGGCAAAAAATGACTATTTTCAGCATTTATATGGCATATTTTTTCTGGCCTCTGTGCTTCAGTGGCTGCGGCCAAAAAAACTGGGCAAACAATGCCTACAAGGTCAACGACGTTGACCTTGTAGGCATTGTTTTCCCAGTTTTTTTGGCCGCAGCCACTGAAGCACAGAGGCCAGAAAAAATATGCCATATAAATGCTGAAAATAGTCATTTTTTTGGTCGCAGCCACTGAAGCACAGTTGCCAGAAAAATTATGCCATATAAATGCTGAAAATATAAATTTTTTTGGTTGCAGCCACTGAAGCACAGAGGCCAGAAAAATGATGCCATATAAATGCAGAAAATATGCATTTTTTTGGACGCAGCCACTGAAGCACAGTTGCCAGAAAAAATATGCCATATAAATGCTGAAAATAGTCATTTTTCGCCATACGTTGACCTTGTAGACATTGTTTGCCCAGTTTTTTTGGTTGCAGCCACTGAAGCACAGAGGCCAGAAAAAATTAAACCAGTAGGGTTTGCACCCTAGTTTGTAACGGTGGCGGAGGGAGGAGGACGCTAAAGGACAGCTGTGTGTGGAGTCATGAGGCTTGAAGAGAAGGACAGCTGCATAGAAGTCAGAACAAGTCTTCCGGCGTGCAGTAACCCTCCGAGATCCACCCCTCATTCATTTTAATAAAGGTCAGGTAATCGACACTTTTGTGACCTAGGCGAGTTCTCTTCTCAGTTACAATCCCTCCTGCTACACTGAAGGTCCTTTCTGAGAGCACACTTGAGGCTGGGCAAGACAAGAGGTTCATGGCAAATTGTGACAGCTCTGGCCACAGATCAAGCCTGCGCACCCAGTAGTCCAGGGGTTCATCGCTCCTCAGAGTGTCGATATCTGCAGTTAATGCCAGGTAGTCCGCTACCTGCCGGTCGAGGCGTTCTTTGAGGGTGGATCCAGAAGGGTTGTGGCGCTGCCTTGGACAGAAAAACATTTGCATGTCTGACGTTACAGACCGGCCAAAGGGCTTTGTCCTTGCAGGTGTGCTCGTGGCAGGATTACTGGCACCTCTGCCCCTGGAATGTTGATGAGTTCCTGAAGTGACATCACCCTTAAAAGCATTGTACAACATGTTTTGCAGGCTGGTTTGTAAATGCCGCATCTTTTCGGACTTGTGGTATGTTGGTAACATTTCTGACACTTTATGCTTGTACCGAGGGTCTAGTAGCGTTGCGACCCAGTACAGGTCCTGCTCCTTAAGCCTCTTGATACGGGGGTCCTTCAACAGGCATGACAGCATGAAAGACCCCATTCTCACAAGGTTGGATGCAGAGCTATCCATCTCCGCTTCCTCATTATCAAGGACTGCATCATCCACGGTCTCCTCCCCCCAGCCACGTACAAGACCAGGGGTCCCCAAAAGGTCACCACTAGCCCCCTGGGAAGCCTGCTCCTGTTGGTCCTCCTCCTCCTCCTCCACAAAGCCACCTTCCTCCTCTGACTCCACTTCTGGCACCTCTCCCTGCGTTGCAGCAGGTGCCTGGGTTCGTTCTGGTGATTCCGACCATAAATCGTGCGCTTCCAGCTCCTCGTCACGCTGGTCTACAGCCTCATCTGTCACTCGTCGCACGGCACGCTCCAGGAAGAAAGCGAAGGGTATTAGGTCGCTGATGGTGCCTTCAGTGCGACTGACCATATTTGTCACCTCTTCAAAAGGTCGCATGAGCCTGCAGGCATCGCGCATAAGCACCCAGTAACGGGGGAAAAAAATCCCCAGCTCTGCAGATCCAGTCCTACCACCCAGTTCAAAAAGGTACTCGTTGACGGCCCTTTGTTGTTGCAGCAGACGTTCCAACATAAGGAGCGTTGAATTCCAGCGAGTCTGGCTGTCAGAAATCAAACGCCTGACTGGCATGTTGTAGCGCTGCTGAATGTCAGCAAGGCGTGCCATGGCTGTGTAGGAACGTCTGAAATGGGCCGACACCTTTCTGGACTGGGTGAGAACGTCCTGGAATCCTGGGTACTTGGAGACAAAACGTTGGACTATTAAATTTAACACATGTGCCATGCAGGGCACATGTGTTAAATTTCCCAGTCTCAACGCTGCCAACAGATTGCTTCCATTGTCACACACCACTTTTCCGATCTGCAGTTGGTGTGGGGTCAGCCACCGATCGGCCTGTGACTGCAGAGATGACAGGAGTACAGATCCGGTATGGTTTTTGCTTTCCAGGCACGTCATCCCCAAGACAGCGTGACAACGGCGTACCTCTTCAGCATTTTGGGAGTTCAGGGTCATTGGCTTTTTAAAACTGGGCAATTTGCTAGGGCCACAGGATTGCATAGCAGCACGGCCCCTAGCACGGCCTCTGCGTGGCGGCCTGCCTTTGCCTGGCATTATTTTTAAAAAAACAACAACAACAAAAACTCAGTTGGTTTTTCTGGAAACGATAATACACACAGCTAGATGGCGGTTTGAAGAAAACACTGTGCAAATAATGCCTACAAGGTCAACGTATACACAGCGGTGGATACGGATTACGTAAAATATAAGAATGCTGCTTGAAAAAAAGTAACTCAAGTGGTTTTTCTAGAGACGATAATATTATCAATATTTAGACAAAATGTGAACAAGCTCACACAGCTAGATGGCGGTTTGAAGAAAACACTGTGCAAATAATGCCTACAAGGTCAACGTATACACAGCGGTGGATACGGATTACGTAAAATATAAGAATGCTGCTTGAAAAAAAGTAACTCAAGTGGTTTTTCTAGAGACGATAATATTATCAATATTTAGACAAAATGTGAACAAGCTCACACAGCTAGATGGCGGTTTGAAGAAAACACTGTGCAAATAATGCCTACAAGGTCAACGTATACACAGCGGTGGATACGGATTACGTAAAATATAAGAATGCTGCTTGAAAAAAAGTAACTGAAGTGGTTTTTCTAGAGACGATAATATTATCAATATTTAGACAAAATGTGAACAAGCTCACACAGCTAGATGGCGGTTTGAAGAAAACACTGTGCAAATAATGCCTACAAGTTCAACGTATACACAGCGGTGGATACGGATTACGTAAAATATAAGAATGCTGCTTGAAAAAAAGTAACTCAAGTGGTTTTTCTAGAGACGATAATATTATCAATATTTAGACAAAATGTGAACAAGCTCACACAGCTAGATGGCGGTTTGAAGAAAACACTGTGCAAATAATGCCCACAAGATCAACGTATACACTACTACAGCGGTGGATACGGATTACGTAAAATATATTATGGCTGCTTGAAAAAAGTCACTCCGGTGTTTTTTCTGGAGACGGTAATATTATGGATATTTAGACAGAATGTGAACAAGGTCACACAGCTAGATGGCAGTTGGTTGAATAACACACTGGGCAAAAAATGCCTACAGGGCAAATAATGCCTAAAAGGTCAACTTATACACTACTACAGCGATGGATACGGATTACGTAAAATTTATTATGGCTGCTTGAAAAAAGTCACTCCGGTGTTTTTTCTGGAGACGGTAATATTATGGATATTTAGACAGAATGTGAACAAGGTCACACAGCTAGATGGCAGTTGGTTGAATAACACACTGGGCAAAAAATGCCTACAGGGCAAATAATGCCTAAAAGGTCAACTTATACACTACTACAGCGATGGATACGGATTACGTAAAATATATTATGGCTGCTTGAAAAAAGTCACTCCGGTGTTTTTTCTGGAGACGGTAATATTATGGATATTTAGACAGAATGTGAACAAGGTCACACAGCTAGATGGCAGTTGGTTGAATAACACACTGGGCAAAAAATGCCTACAGGGCAAATAATGCCTAAAAGGTCAACTTATACACTACTACAGCGGTAGTAAAATAAAAAAAAGTAAAATAAAAAAAAAATGAATATTAAAAAAAAAAAATTACAGTTGGTGCTGCTGAACTACTAGGAGCAGCAGATTAGCACACCAGTCCCACTCCCCAACACTGCTAGACTAATAGCACTGGGCTCTTATAGTAGTAGTAGTAGTAGTAGTAGTAGTAGTAGTAAAACAACAAAAAAATAAATAAAAGCAGTCCTTACAAGGACTACTGTTATTGCAGCAGTCAGCAGATGAGATCAGAAGCAGGACAGCTGCCCACTGCAGCTACATACAGAGCACTGCAGTAGAAGGTAGATTACTAGCCAGCAAAGCTACCTAAGCTTAAATGTCCCTCAAACCCCTGCAGACTTCTGTCCCTCCAATAACAGAGCAGTATCAACACGATTACTAGCCAGCAAACTTTCAACTGTCCCTGAAATCACTAACAGGCAGCAGCTCTCTCCCTACACTATCTCTTCAGCACACACAGGCAGAGTGAAAAAACGCTGCAGGGCTTCGGTTTTTATAGGGAAGGGGAGTGGTCCAGGGGAGAGCTTCCTGATTGGCTGCCATGTACCTGCTGGTCTGGGGTGAGAGGGCAAAAAAAAGCGCCAACAATGGCGAACCCAAAATGGCGAACGTCGCGCGACGTTCGCGAACTTCCGGCGAGCGCGAACACCCGATGTTCGCGCGAACAAGTTCGCCGGCGAACAGTTCGCGCCATCTCTATTTATAATTTGAGACAACCCCTAAGCTTAGCTTCTCAACAGCTGCTCAGAGCCCACTGAGCATGTGAGTGTTGCAGACACTTTCCAAGATGGTGACCCCCTGTGACAAGTTTGAAGTCCTGGATCATTGTGCTATTGAGATGCTGAAATTTAGGCTGGTGTGATAAGTTCAGTATATAAAATATGGCACTTGTAGCCATATTCATTTTTATGGTTTAGTTGTCCTTTAATATGCTCTTGGAGCACTTTCCAAGATTCTAACTCAGCTCCTTCATCAGCGCAACTAGGCTCCTACTTCGGCGCAACTCGCTTCCTACTTCAGCAGGGCACGGCTAATCCAGTAAATGCAGCACGGCAGACCTAACTACGTGTTTGGATTTGGTTGACGGAGACGTGGGGGTGACCGTAACAAGGAATTGTTACGGAAAGAGGCGCATTGGATAATGAGATAAGGAACTACAGTATGTCCCTCATTGGTCTGAATCATGAATATGATCTGAGCCCGTTTTTATCTAAATAGTTTTCAAAACATTTGTTTTATGTTTTACAGGTATCACTTAAACATGTATTTTCCAGGTTATTATCTTGATGGGACATTTCACAATCCAGATAAGTTAATTTTCTTTATGGATACAATTTGTGGACAATTAACTCAAGAAATTAAAAGGAAATTGTTCAGAGATTATATTGATATATTTGTATCTGAAATGCATGTCTATATTGATACATTGTTATACTATGTAATAATATGTGGTAACACAAGGGGACATTGTACCTTAGGCTATTTAAGGTCATGTGCTCGTGTGGTTTTTAGGCTTGACACCAGTTAGACAGCACTGCACTAGACTTTCCCAGAACCTCCACACTCTGGGTTTTCTGGATAATGGTTCTCTCTCTGTAATTTTGGATTACCATACCTTATGTCTCGCCTAAATAATTTAAACATGAAATAAATCCAGTAGGACTGTTTTAGCACCAATAGGGATTCATGCAGCTTATTTACCCTCAAGTACAAACATTGTTTTATCATTACCAAGTAAAAGGGAACAGATTTTAAAAATAATTGCATATGCATTTTGTATAATGTATAATTAGATATATAGATTTAGCACCATCTGGAAAAATATTAGAACGCTAGTTTCATGTATTTCAGTTTATAATATTGTACTGTGATTATGCTGAAAATAAGACCCAAATTAAACTCTTGGTCTCTGCCATAGACTTTGCAGATCAAAGTAAGCTTGTGTTTGTTGCTTGTTGACATTTTGTATTCTTCAAACAGCTCAGCGGCAGGCAAGTCTGCAAGAGCATAAAATAGTGACAGCCACTGGCTATAACCCTCTTGATCAACTGCTTTTCCGTTTTGTATTCCAGCAGTATATTCCTCTGAGCTGGCCAGAAAGTAGCCCTTCTGCAATTAGAGATAATCGCTGAAGGAACATTTATGTGATACCATTCATTTAAAAAATGCAATAATCTTTTGGAAAGCTAAATATTCCATTATACGCCTATGATATAAAGCGGATAATATATTCTACATGGTAAATGCTCAGCAATTCTCAACATTTAAAAGTTATATGTGTATGTCATTTATCTTTATTGAACTTTTTCTTTTACATTTTTAAAGTTAATTATAGAAGTCATTAAAAAGGCCCCAGGCAGAATGCATTGGAATTCTGTAGTATGGTTTCCAAAATACATGTTTAATATGGGAAACATATGAAATATGCTAAAGACATGAATGCATAGATTTTATAGGAGCTGTACACAATCTATTGGTAACCCTACCCTAAGGGCTCTTACAGACGAGCGTTTTTACCTGCGCTCCCTGCGTTTCGTTTTTCTGCGTTCAGCCGCAGGGGAGCGCAGGAATAGACGCATTACATTTTTCCAATGGGGCTGTACTCACACAGGTGCGTGTAGGCGCAGAACGCAGGAAAAATGCAGCATGTTGCGTCTCAACCTGCATTCGGCGCCTACATGGGCCTGTGTGAGTACAGCCCCATTCGAAAAAATGTAATGCATCTATTCCTGCGCTCCCCTGCTGCTGAATGCAGAAAAACGGAACGCAGGGGAGCGCAGGTAAAAACGCTTGTCTGTAAGAGCCCTTAGGGTAGGGTTACCAATAGATTGTGTACAGCTCATATAAAATCTATGCATTCATGTCTTTAGCATATTTCTGGGCTGTAAGAGCCCTTATACATTACTCCTATATGTTTGTAAAAGAGAGAGATGGCTACAGATAATGTACAAGCTGAACAATACATTATCCATATACAAAGGTGGATAAATACATTATGACTATAGATTGCAAAGATATCAAATACAGTAAATGCATAGCAGATATACAGTATATAGACTATGGAATACATATAATTGCACTTTCACACATAAATGTTATTTACAAATATACTTGCACCCATACTCTTTGCTAATGCACCAAAACAGTCTTCCCTGATGAAATGCAGTTTGCCATCATTATGAGAATCAGCGTGCTGGAAATGACATCCTTTACATAGGCATAGTATGATTTATCAAAGCGCTATTTGTGCCCAAGTTGCATGGGCTGAAATTATGTGGATAAAAATTGCACTGTGAGTAAAACATATATGATTTGCTGTACTTTTTTTTTGCTTTACAGATTGCATTTGTGTTCATAAATTTGCGTATTTGAATGTGCATGAAAAAAAAGTAAAAAAAAAATGCAGGGTGTATATACAATTATATCCAGCAAAGAGGTTTATATCTAGTTTTCTTTTTGTAACAAACATACCATTTAGCATGTAAACTCCAGAAACAAATTGATTTAGCTACATTTCGTGTTCATCCACAAGATGACAACTCCCGGTGATACTTATACGTGTTACACATCAGGTAAAAACTAATTTGTAGTCCGCCGTTGAGGGCCCAATTAGCAGAAACATATAAACAGTGATTAATTAAGTGGAAACCATTTTCTGATTCTGGGCAGTGAACTGTGCAGACAAGAAGTGCTAGAACATTTGGCTTAATCCTTTGGGCAGAGATTGGCCCTGCTGCATAAAGAATTTGTTTGGGAAAGCTTTGGAGCCATGTAATGCATTTAACGGTTCATTAACTATCCCATTTTTTTCCAAACTTTTGGTAGAACTCATACTTAATAAATATTTGTTGTAAGCTCTTCAAACCAGTCTACTTTTTGCAATGTATTTTCTGAACTTTCCAGTGGAACAGTCTTTAGGTTTTAAGCTCATCACCATAGAATGGTGAATGTTCTCAGTAACAAATCACCATAAAAGACTTATAAACACCCTGTAACATGTATGAAACAATTAAAAGACGAATTGCTAGAGACAAATTCACTAAAGTGCGAAGCGCCTAACGCTAGCGCAAATTCGCCAGGGTGATGTCATTTTGTTACTTTGCCGATTCACTAACAGGTGCTGGCGTAAATTGACTAGCGAAGTGGACCTACTCTAGCGCTACTTTGCATCCCTACGCCAGACTAAGTTGCGCTATGGCGAAGGGACATAACTACGCTAATTCACTAACTTGCACATTTTACTGAACGTTACCTCATGCGCCAGACTTGCCTTCGCCACCTCAGACCAGGCAAAGTGCAATAGAGTAGATAGGGCTTGCTTCAAAAAAACACTGGCGTCTTTTCCTTTTTTAGGGTGATAGGCTGAAAAAGATCGTAAATTTTTTTGGGGGTACCCTCCTTCCCCCCTACATTCCCTAACATATGGCACCTAAACTATACAGTGGGCACATATATAGGGCAATATAACAACTCTATTTTATTTAATGAAGCTTTCCCAGGCTTGTGTAGTGTAATGTATTTGCTGCTACATATATGTCCGTTGCACTTTAACTTGGCGCCATATGCAAATTAGGCATTGCTAGCGTAACTTCGCTTTGCTTGACGAAGTAACGATAGCGCAATTTCGCTACCTTTCGCCTCCCTTGAGCTCAACTTCGGATTTTAGTGAATTAACGGCGCCCTGGCGAAGTGCGGTAAAGCCAAAGCTGGCGCAACTTCGAAGGTAAGTAAACTTGCTTCCATGGGTCTAATATACCTGGTTTTATTCAACTTTGCAGTGACCATTCTAATAATCAGGATAGTTACAAGTTAGTTATAGTGCCTTCCATTTTTAAGTTGAGTACACAAAAAAAACAGACAAAAATAAACCATCAGACAAAAGTCAATACTATAGGGATAAACACCAAAATGGTGCTGAAATCTTGTTGGGTTATTTATGGGATCTGTGAGTGCCTGCCGTTTTCTCTTTTGGTTGAATACCTCCACCTTGAGCTCTAGGTCTGGGGCATGAGCACCCAGACCCCACGTATTACTGGTGAGACAATAACCTTCTTAGGTTTTTACATTGGGACTTTTTTCATATATATATTGGGCTAGTTTGTATTTCTTTATAAACTGTAGCAGCTTTGGTCAGATACATCCAGTGTCAGATTTTACTCATCTTTTTTATTATTATATTGCATTCTTTTAACAATTCTTCTCTCGATTTCTTCTTATATATAAAAGGGGATTCCATTGGTATAAAAGGTCATAAAAAGCCAAATGTTTGGTTGAGCAAAAGGTACCCTGGCAGGCCAGCCTGACTATAGATGCAACATAATTATGCAACTGCGCTGATGCTACATAAAAAGTATTGTTATTTTTCTTGTCATTTTATAGATTCTGATAATTGTGTTACTAGGCTGCAGGTTATATCTGATTTGTCATTTTCTATAGCCTTTACATAAAAAATATGCCATTTCATTTTCTGTCGTGTTAGTAAATCTACCCAGTGCATGTATATTATTAGGAAAATAGGATGTTGTAATATATATATATCTATATATATATATATATATATATATATATAAAGACAAAGGGAAAATATTTTACAATGGCAGTTACATAAAATGTCATCTAGTTCTACTGTTCCGAAAAATTTTGGGGAGAGGGACAGTGTAAAAGCAAATAAATTGAAAAGCAGAATGTTCAATTGGAAGTACAAGATGTTCATGAAATGCACAGTAAAAAACAAGTTGAAACTATTTACAATCCTCTATAGTTACAATTTCTGGAAAATCGTGTAAACAGCATGGAAACTGTATTACATCTGTACAGGCAAATTTGCAGTTCCTGATGCCAACACGCCTCATTCATTTCGAGATATTATTATGACTAACGCCAATTCCTCACTGGGACAAATCTACTAAATTGGTACATAGAAATTCACAGCATACATCAGGTGCTGAAAATGTGAATTTAAATGGATCCTGTCCAATAGATCTATTCCAAAAACACAAAATAAAAATAAGCCATTTGGAAGAAGCTGAAAAATACAGCAGACAATATGAATCTGTGAATGCTAGACCAGTTGCACTGCAAATATTCACTCACAGCAATTCAACTTTACCTTCAAAAATAATTAAGTTGGGAGGGATTAATGCTGGAGGGCTTATCTACCGTGGACAAGAACTGAAGTGCAAGGGGTGCAAATTGTTCCCCACAGAGGCATACACGAAGCAGTTGCACAGAGTTTAGCTCTCACAGGCACAAGGAAGGCCTGTACAATGCTATGGTATACATTGCACCCCATCGTGCTTCTTCCTTGTTTGTCATTCAGTGGGATGTCCCACCCCTATATACAGACCAGTCAGGGCCGGATTTACATAGTGGGCGCCCCTAGGCCCACTACCGTTCGTCGCCCCTGTCCCCTCCAGGGGGACTGGAGCAATGGGGATTGGCACATGGATAATGGGTGTGGTTGGGCAGCATGCCGCCCCCCTAAAATCCTGCCGCCCTAGGCCCGGGCCTAGGTGGCCTTTCCACAAATCCAGGCCTGAGACCAGTGCACCTCTTTTGGCTCCATTCCAAGTGTGGAAGCTCAGAGGTGACAAGGTGAATTCGGGATAAAAAAAAAAAAAAAACATGGTGATTTGCAGCTGTTGTTTTGTCACATATAAAACAACTTGGTAGAATTTTAAATACACAGTAATGTTCCTTTATTCAGTATTGTCATCATCACAGACATTTCAACAGTTTTTAGGAAGTCGCTCACTCTGATTCACCTCCTCTCACCCTGTCACCTGCACTAACAGACCAATCGCCCACCCTAATTTTACTTACCCACCACTGCTGAAAAGCATTAAAACGCATCCAAAATCCCCCAATATAGGCAGAGCTTGGAGAATAGTTGGGAGTGTGGCCTATGTGGGATTATGTGTGTCTGTCAATGAAAGCTTGGCGAATGTGGCTAAGACACACTTGGATTGCAGGTATGGGATTAGAAAACCCGAAACCCAGAAAGCTCTGAATTATGCAATTGCCATCTTCCATAGACTCCATTTTATCCAAATAATCCAAATTCTAAAAAATTATTTCTTTTTTTGTGTAATTATAAAAAAAGTACATTGTACAGGTATGGAACTTGTTATCTAGAATGCTCGGGACCTGAGGTTTTCCCTGATAATGGATCTTTCTGTTATTTGGATCTTTATACCTTAAGTCTCCTAGAAAATCATGTAAACATTAAATAACCCCAATAGGCTGGTTTTGCTTCCAATAAGGATTCATTATATTTTAGTTTGGATCAAGTACAAGCTACTGTTTTATTATTCCAGAGAAATAGGAGAACATTTTTGGAGTAATTGGATAAAATGGGGTCTATGAGAGAAGGCCTTTCCATAATTCAGAACTTTCTGGATAATGGGTTTTCAGACCGATCCCATACCTGTACTTGATCCCAACTAAGATATAATGAACAGTGACTGCAATATCACACAGCGCCCTCTGTTGGTTATATGAAGGATTAACAGTGATGGCAATATCACACAGCACCCTCTGCACATGGTAGTGGGACATTGGGACAGTGGGACAATGCACACTGTAATCCGTTTGGCAATTCTCTGTCACCATCAACTTTGCAAAGAAGTCCGGTTGATCGCTGGGGGGGTCGCTTTGGTGGAATATGTGCTGCTGGGAGACAGGGCTGTACTTGTGTCTAGGCTTATACTCAAGTCAATAAGTTTTCCCAGTTTTCGTAGGTAAAATTAGGTACCTCGGCTTATACTCGGGTTGGCTTATACTCGAGTATATACGCTTATTTCTATAATATACTGAGACTAGTCATCAGGAGGTATGTATTTTGGAGTTTTTTTTGGGAACAAGCATTTGGATAATGTTGCCCATGCATATAACTGGGCTACTTGCACTGGAGAGCTTGAGAAAAATATTTTGCTGTGCAGTGTTTCTTTAACAAAATCGGCTCTCTTGATGTTGGGCAACAGGTCTCATCATGTGTTACTCTATGATAATATGCTTGTAAATTCTGGAAGTTTTAATCCAGCAACATTTGGGTGGAAAGGCACTTTTACTGTCTCATTTCTGCATCAGTCAAGATCATTTCTGGCTGATCTTGCTGGCATATCTGGGGTTAATGTAGTGCTTGTTGGCCAATCCTGCAATGTTTTTGGGGGTTATTTGGGGTTGTTACTAGGGATGTAGCGAACGTCGGAAAAAAAGTTCGCGAACATATTCGCGAACTTGCGCAAAAATGCGAGCGGTTCGCGAACGGTTCGCGAACCCCATAGACTTCAATGGGAAGGCGAACTTTAACATCTAAAAAAGACATTTCTGGCCAGAAAAATGATTTTAAAGTTGTTTAAAGGGTGCAACGACCTGGACAGTGGCATGCCAGAGGGGGATCAAGGGCAAAAATGTATCTGAAAAATCTGCCTGTGTGTGCTTGGAAGAGATAGTGTAGGGGGAGAGCTGTTAGTGATTTCAGGGACAGATGATAGTAAGTTTGCTGGCTAGTAATCTGCTTGATACTGCTCTGTATTGGAGGGACAGAAGTCTGCAGGGATTTGAGGGACATTTTAGCTTAGGTAGCTTTGCTGGCTAGTAATCTACTGTTCTCTTTTAACAACTGCCATACGTTGACCTTGTAGGCATTGTTTGCCCAGTTTTTTTGGACGCAGCCACTGAAGCACAGTTGCCAGAAAAAATATGCCATATAAATGCTGAAAATAGTCATTTTTCGCCATACGTTGACCTTGTAGACATTGTTTGCCCAGTTTTTTTTGGACGCAGCCACTGAAGCACAGTTGCCAGAAAAAATATGCCATATAAATGCTGAAAATAGTAATTTTTCGCCATACGTTGACCTTGTAGACATTGTTTGCCCAGTTTTTTTGGACGCAGCCACTGAAGCACAGTTGCCAGAAAAAATATGCCATATAAATGCTGAAAATAGTCATTTTTTGCCATACGTTGACCTTGTAGGCATTGTTTGCCCAGTTTTTTTGGTCGCAGCCACTGAAGCACAGTTGCCAGAAAAAATATGCCATATAAATGCTGAAAATAGTCATTTTTTGCCATATACGTTGAGTCAACGTATGGCAAAAAATGACTATTTTCAGCATTTATATGGCATATTTTTTCTGGCCTCTGTGCTTCAGTGGCTGCGGCCAAAAAAACTGGGCAAACAATGCCTACAAGGTCAACGACGTTGACCTTGTAGGCATTGTTTGCCCAGTTTTTTTGGCCGCAGCCACTGAAGCACAGAGGCCAGAAAAAATATGCCATATAAATGCTGAAAATAGTCATTTTTTTGGTCGCAGCCACTGAAGCACAGTTGCCAGAAAAATTATGCCATATAAATGCTGAAAATATAAATTTTTTTGGTTGCAGCCACTGAAGCACAGAGGCCAGAAAAATTATGCCATATAAATGCAGAAAATATGCATTTTTTTGGTCGCAGCCACTGAAGCACAGTTGACAGAAAAATTATGCCATATAAATGCTGAAAATATAAATTTTTTTGGTTGCAGCCACTGAAGCACAGAGGCCAGAAAAATTATGCCATATAAATGCAGAAAATATGCATTTTTTTGGTCGCAGCCACTGAAGCACAGCTGACAGAAAAATTATGCCATATAAATGCAGAAAATATAAATTTTTTTGGTTGCAGCCACTGAAGCACAGAGGCCAGAAAAATTATGCCATATAAATGCAGAAAATATGCATTTTTTTGGACGCAGCCACTGAAGCACAGTTGCCAGAAAAAATATGCCATATAAATGCTGAAAATAGTCATTTTTCGCCATACGTTGACCTTGTAGACATTGTTTGCCCAGTTTTTTTGGTTGCAGCCACTGAAGCACAGAGGCCAGAAAAAATTAAACCAGTAGGGTTTGCACCCTAGTTTGTAACGGTGGCGGAGGGAGGAGGACGCTAAAGGACAGCTGTGTGTGGAGTCATGAGGCTTGAAGAGAAGGACAGCTGCATAGAAGTCAGAACAAGTCTTCCGGCGTGCAGTAACCCTCCGAGATCCACCCCTCATTCATTTTAATAAAGGTCAGGTAATCGACACTTTTGTGACCTAGGCGAGTTCTCTTCTCAGTTACAATCCCTCCTGCTGCACTGAAGGTCCTTTCTGAGAGCACACTTGAGGCTGGGCAAGACAAGAGGTTCATGGCAAATTGTGACAGCTCTGGCCACAGATCAAGCCTGCGCACCCAGTAGTCCAGGGGTTCATCGCTCCTCAGAGTGTCGATATCTGCAGTTAATGCCAGGTAGTCCGCTACCTGCCGGTCGAGGCGTTCTTTGAGGGTGGATCCAGAAGGGTTGTGGCGCTGCCTTGGACAGAAAAACATTTGCATGTCTGACGTTACAGACCGGCCAAAGGGCTTTGTCCTTGCAGGTGTGCTTGTGGCAGGATTACTGGCACCTCTGCCCCTGGAATGTTGATGAGTTCCTGAAGTGACATCACCCTTAAAAGCATTGTACAACATGTTTTGCAGGCTGGTTTGTAAATGCCGCATCTTTTCGGACTTGTGGTATGTTGGTAACATTTCTGACACTTTATGCTTGTACCGAGGGTCTAGTAGCGTTGCGACCCAGTACAGGTCCTTCTCCTTAAGCCTCTTGATACGGGGGTCCTTCAACAGGCATGACAGCATGAAAGACCCCATTCTCACAAGGTTGGATGCAGAGCTATCCATCTCCGCTTCCTCATTATCAAGGACTGCATCATCCACGGTCTCCTCCCCCCAGCCACGTACAAGACCAGGGGTCCCCAAAAGGTCACCACTAGCCCCCTGGGAAGCCTGCTCCTGTTGGTCCTCCTCCTCCTCCTCCACAAAGCCACCTTCCTCCTCTGACTCCACTTCTGGCACCTCTCCCTGCGTTGCAGCAGGTGCCTGGGTTCGTTCTGGTGATTCCGACCATAAATCATGCGCTTCCAGCTCCTCGTCACGCTGGTCTACAGCCTCATCTGTCACTCGTCGCACGGCACGCTCCAGGAAGAAAGCGAAGGGTATTAGGTCGCTGATGGTGCCTTCGGTGCGACTGACCATATTTGTCACCTCTTCAAAAGGTCGCATGAGCCTGCAGGCATCGCGCATAAGCACCCAGTAACGGGGGAAAAAAATCCCCAGCTCTGCAGATCCAGTCCTACCACCCAGTTCAAAAAGGTACTCGTTGACGGGCCTTTGTTGTTGCAGCAGACGTTCCAACATAAGGAGCGTTGAATTCCAGCGAGTCTGGCTGTCAGAAATCAAACGCCTGACTGGCATGTTGTAGCGCTGCTGAATGTCAGCAAGGCGTGCCATGGCTGTGTAGGAACGTCTGAAATGGGCCGACACCTTTCTGGACTGGGTGAGAACGTCCTGGAATCCTGGGTACTTGGAGACAAAACGTTGGACTATTAAATTTAACACATGTGCCATGCAGGGCACATGTGTTAAATTTCCCAGTCTCAACGCTGCCAACAGATTGCTTCCATTGTCACACACCACTTTTCCGATCTGCAGTTGGTGTGGGGTCAGCCACCGATCGGCCTGTGACTGCAGAGATGACAGGAGTACAGATCCGGTATGGTTTTTGCTTTCCAGGCACGTCATCCCCAAGACAGCGTGACAACGGCATACCTGGCACGTCGAATAGCCTAGGGGGAGCTGGGGGTGCACAGGTGTGGAGGAGGAGAAGGAGGACCCAGCAGCAGAGTAAGAAGAAGAATAGGAAGAAGACGAGGTAGAGAGCGATGGAGGAGTAGAGGTGGTGGCAGAACCGCGTGCAATCCGTGGCGGTGACACCAACTCCACTGTTGTTGTTGTTGTTGAGCTACCCATTCCCTGCTTCCCATTCCCAGCCATTACCAAGTTCACCCAGTGGGCAGTGTAGGTGACATACCTGCCCTGACCATGCTTGGAGGACCATGCGTCAGTAGTCATATGGACCTTTGGCCCAACACTAAGTGACAGAGATGCGGTAACTTGGCTCTGCACATGTTGGTACAGGTGTGGTATTCCCTTTTTAGAAAAAAAATTGCGGCTGGGTACCTTCCACTGCGGTGTCCCAATTGCTACAAATTTGCGGAAGGCCTCAGAGTCCACCAGCTGGTATGGTAAAAGCTGGCGGGCTAAGAGTGCAGACAAGCCAGCTGTCAGACGCCGGGCAAGGGGGTGACAGTCAGACATTGGCTTCTTACGCTCAAACATGGCCTTCACAGAAACTTGGCTGGTGGCAGATGACTGGGAATGGGAACAGGTGGTCAAGGTGGAAGGCGGAGTGGAGGGTGGTTCAGATGGGTCAAGGAGAGCAGAGGTAGAGCAGTAAGATGCTGGACCAGAAGGAGTGTGGCTTTTAGTTTGCCTGTTGCCTTTGAGGTGTTGCTCCCAAAGTGCTTTGTGCTTGCCGCTCATGTGCCTTTGCATAGAAGTTGTACCTATGTGGCTGTTGGGCTTACCAAGGCTCAGTTTCTGACTGCACTCATTGCAAATTACAATGCTTTTGTCAGAGGCACACTTTAAAAAAATCCCACACTGCTGACTTTTTGGAAGTCTGCGATCTGGCGGTAACAGTAGAAGTTGGCGGCATTGGCGGCAATGGCGGGTGCGTTGGCCGGCTGAACACAGGTGCCGATACATGTTGTTGCCCTACTGATCCCTGCGGGCTGTCCTCCCTGCTTCTTCTAAGTCTTATTCTCCTACTGCCTCTCTGACTCTCCGTCTCTCCATCTGAACTACCCTCCTCTTGCTCTCTTCTACTAGGCACCCACAAAACATCAATCTCCTCATCATCATTCTCCTCAGATGCATCAATTTCTTCTGACACATCACAGAAGGAAGCAGCAGCGGGGACCTCCTCCTCATCACTCATCATTATGTCCATCTCTGTCGTGTTCTCTGCCAGAATTAAATCTGGTGTAACGTCCTCATCTCCTTCATCTTCTTCTGCCAATAATGGTTGCGCATTACTCAGTTCAAGAAACTCATGGGAAAATAACTCCTCTGACTCCAGTGAAGAAGGGGCACCGGTGGTGGAGGAAGTGTTACGTGGGGTGGCCATAGCAGTGGAGGATGAGGAGGATGTTGTGGTAAAGTTAGAAACGGTAGAGGATGGGGTGTGCTGTGTAAGCCAGTCAACTACCTCTTCAGCATTTTGGGAGTTCAGGGTCATTGGCTTTTTAAAACTGGGCAATTTGCTAGGGCCACAGGATTGCATAGCAGCACGGCCCCTAGCACGGCCTCTGCGTGGCGGCCTGCCTTTGCCTGGCATTATTTTTAAAAAAACAACAACAACAAAAACTCAGTTGGTTTTTCTGGAAACGATAATACACACAGCTAGATGGCAGTTTGAAGAAAACAGTGTGCAAATAATGCCTACAAGGTCAACGTATACACAGCGGTGGATACGGATTACGTAAAATATAAGAATGCTGCTTGAAAAAAAGTAACTCAAGTGGTTTTTCTAGAGACGATAATATTATCAATATTTAGACAAAATGTGAACAAGCTCACACAGCTAGATGGCGGTTTGAAGAAAACACTGTGCAAATAATGCCTACAAGGTCAACGTATACACAGCGGTGGATACGGATTACGTAAAATATAAGAATGCTGCTTGAAAAAAAGTAACTCAAGTGGTTTTTCTAGAGACGATAATATTATCAATATTTAGACAAAATGTGAACAAGCTCACACAGCTAGATGGCGGTTTGAAGAAAACACTGTGCAAATAATGCCCACAAGATCAACGTATACACTACTATAGCGGTGGATACGGATTACGTAAAATATATTATGGCTGCTTGAAAAAAGTCACTCCGGTGTTTTTTCTGGAGACGGTAATATTATGGATATTTAGACAGAATGTGAACAAGGTCACACAGCTAGATGGCAGTTGGTTGAATAACACACTGGGCAAAAAATGCCTACAGGGCAAATAATGCCTAAAAGGTCAACTTATACACTACTACAGCGATGGATACGGATTACGTAAAATTTATTATGGCTGCTTGAAAAAAGTCACTCCGGTGTTTTTTCTGGAGACGGTAATATTATGGATATTTAGACAGAATGTGAACAAGGTCACACAGCTAGATGGCAGTTGGTTGAATAACACACTGGGCAAAAAATGCCTACAGGGCAAATAATGCCTAAAAGGTCAACTTATACACTACTACAGCGATGGATACGGATTACGTAAAATATATTATGGCTGCTTGAAAAAAGTCACTCCGGTGTTTTTTCTGGAGACGGTAATATTATGGATATTTAGACAGAATGTGAACAAGGTCACACAGCTAGATGGCAGTTGGTTGAATAACACACTGGGCAAAAAATGCCTACAGGGCAAATAATGCCTAAAAGGTCAACTTATACACTACTACAGCGATGGATACGGATTACGTAAAATTTATTATGGCTGCTTGAAAAAAGTCACTCCGGTGTTTTTTCTGGAGACAGTAATATTATGGATATTTAGACAGAATGTGAACAAGGTCACACAGCTAGATGGCAGTTGGTTGAATAACACACTGGGCAAAAAATGCCTACAGGGCAAATAATGCCTAAAAGGTCAACTTATACACTACTACAGCGGTAGTAAAATAAAAAAAAGTAAAATAAAAAAAAAATGAATATTAAAAAAAAAAAATTACAGTTGGTGCTGCTGAACTACTAGGAGCAGCAGATTAGCACACCAGTCCCACTCCCCAACACTGCTAGACTAATAGCACTGGGCTCTTATAGTAGTAGTAGTAGTAGTAGTAGTAGTAGTAAAACAACAAAAAAATAAATAAAAGCAGTCCTTACAAGGACTACTGTTATTGCAGCAGTCAGCAGATGAGATCAGAAGCAGGACAGCTGCCCACTGCAGCTACATACAGAGCACTGCAGTAGAAGGTAGATTACTAGCCAGCAAAGCTACCTAAGCTTAAATGTCCCTCAAACCCCTGCAGACTTCTGTCCCTCCAATAACAGAGCAGTATCAACACGATTACTAGCCAGCAAACTTTCAACTGTCCCTGAAATCACTAACAGGCAGCAGCTCTCTCCCTACACTATCTCTTCAGCACACACAGGCAGAGTGAAAAAACGCTGCAGGGCTTCGGTTTTTATAGGGAAGGGGAGTGGTCCAGGGGAGAGCTTCCTGATTGGCTGCCATGTACCTGCTGGTCTGGGGTGAGAGGGCAAAAAAAAGCGCCAACAATGGCGAACCCAAAATGGCGAACGTCGCGCGACGTTCGCGAACTTCCGGCGAGCGCGAACACCCGATGTTCGCGCGAACAAGTTCGCCGGTGAACAGTTCGCGCCATCTCTAGTTGTTACCTTGTTATGCATGGCAGATTTTTTTCCAAGTGTTAGAGGGTAGGCATCAGCCAGCGTTTGCTTCATTAGTCCCCTCAGGAGGACCCCCCGTGTTTGTCAGGAGGGCCTTAAACTCTAGTTATATCACTGCCAGATACAAATGCTAAAGCAAAAGTGCAACCCTTAGTGATTATTCAAAAAGCACTTTGGTTACACTCTGAACATAACATTATTGATATTATTAATAATAATAACATATACTTTTAGAATGTCAGCATATTTAGCAGCGCTGTAAAATACATTTATTTATACAAAGAACATAAAGAATTACATACACAGAAAATACAGAATTACATGCATAGCAACAGTAACCGATACAATGGTGAGGCAGTCCCTGTGCAAAAGAGCTTACGATCTAAAAGGGGAGGGGATTGAGACACAAGGTGTGGGAATGGGCAAGATCAGAAATACTCACAGTGAGAGATGTAGCATATGGTTTTGCATATGGTAGCTAAGCAGAATGAGGGTAGGATTCTCTAAATAAGTGTCCCCCAATGTCAATAGGTGCACAATTCATTCGATCAGATTGGATGAATGCAATCAGGGTCAGACACGGGAAAAAAAACAGTGGTCCCTGGCACCCGTTCCCTGTCACCACTGTCCTGAGCCCACTACTTCGAGTGAGCACATGTGCGCGTGCGGGGGGTATGGGTGGGGGCATGCACACTCGCTAGTGCCCATGTGCGCTCCCTGTCACGGCTGCCCTGAGCCTACTCCTCCTGGTCCTGGTCATGAAAAGGTACAAGCGAGCGCCCGTGCGAGGGGCGTGTGCGCATGCGGGAGGTATCCCAGAATGGGCTTTGTAGTAGGGGCGGGTGTTGGAGGGGGGCCCTGAGAAAGCAGCCCCGATGGCACCCCAGTCCAACCCTGGATGCAATGGCACTTTAAGTGCAATAGTGTGTTTGGATGCATGTACCTTTAATGAAAAGACCATATGTGTTATATTTGAATCCAAAGTAACTTGGTAGCACTTGTGGTTGCAAAGTTAAGGGCAACTGCCAGGTAGCCAACTGCTCTGGCCTTCTTTTATTTAGCCAACTGTGACTTCTAAGACTTAACTGCTAGCAAACAGTCAGGAATATGTTTTATTTAAATCATACAAGTCAACACTATTTGCTGATCAGTTGCTGTTGGTTACTGAACTAGCGCAAACCTTAAATCTCTTCTCAAATACATGTAATAAAAATATGGTGAGCAGGATGAAATTGCCAAAATGCTATATATTGCGTTTTCAGGATTCATTAGTAACACTGGGCAATATCCCAAGCCGCATTGTACAGTATGTTAAGGAACCACCTCATGCAGTTACTGGTTTCCTTTACTCTTGTTGTTTAACTAGATGTAAATATTATTTATTAATAGTTATTTTGACTATGCCCATTTTGTGGACATGACCTCTAAACACCACACCCTTTTTTTATGGAATTTGTAAGATTATGGAAAGTCTAAACACGTTTCTGAATGTTTTAGGTACATGTTGCTAATAAAGGTGAAATGCCCTTTAAGCTGCATCTCTTATTAGTTACAATTGTATCTAAATACAGGTGATTTGTATTCAGGGCTCTCTGGCAAAAGCTGCTTATCTAATTAATTTGTAGAAACCTTGTATCTTATTCTGGTGTTCAGTGCAGGGTATCAAAGAGAAATGCAGGACATTTCAGTAAGAAATCAGGACTGTGGGCTGACCTATCAAAATCAGGACTGTCCCTCGAAAACTGGTTGGGAGGTATGACTCAGGAAACATAATTTTTCCTCTTTATAGGTCCCTAGTAAGGCCTTACCTTGAGTATGCAGTGCAGTTTTCAGGCCCCAGTCCTTAATGGAGCATAAAAAAATGCCTCCAATCTTGTAGGCAATAATGAATAATATATAGTGCTTGTTTTATTTTGGGCTGAAAAAACTTGTATCTTTTAAAATGGACCCTTTATTGGAGCTCCATATAGATCTGTTATGGCCCCTGCTCTTGTTTCAAATTAGGGGTGGGCATGTCCTAATGGTCTGTGCCAGAAGCACAGGAGAGAAATATTGAATCACAGCACTGCAGTCACACAAGCAAAGATAGGTGTCAGTTCCCTATCAGGTCGGTCTAGCTGCTGATTGGTTACTATTCTGCAGTAAAGGAGGAAGCAGTATAATACACTGGCAGTTTATTGGTTTTCATTACAGGAGACATAATATGTCTCCTTAAATAAGGATATTAATGAGAGTGTGGAGACATGAAAGTCAACTGGTAAAGGGATGGAAGAAGAGGTGCCTTCAAGGGAACATGATTACTCCTTACAAGTACATTAGAGGAAATTATTGACAGACAACATGAGAGTTTTTTTCCATAGAAAAGAACAAAAAAAAAAAGAACAAAAAAACAGAGGCTGTCCCTACAGACCTGAGGAACAAAGCTTTCATTTTAAAGGGGCTGTTTGCCTTTAAATTAAGTCCATCAAGTTCAACCGCTCCAAATGAAAACCCAGCATCCATACACACACCCCTCCCTATTTTCACATAAATTCTATATACCCATACCTATACTAACTATAGAGCTTAGTATCACAATAGCCTTTGATATTATGTCTGTCCAAGAAATCATCCAAGCCATTCTTAAAGGCATTAACTGAATCAGCCATCACAACATCACCCGGCAGTGCATTCCACAACCTCACTGTCCTGACTGTGAAGAACCACCTACGTTGCTTCAAATGAAAGTTCTTTTCTTCTAGTCTGAAGGGGTGGCCTCTGGTACGATGATTCTCTTTATGGGTAAAAAGGTCCCCTGCTATTTGTCTATAATGTCCTCTAATGTACTTGTAAAGTGTAATCATGTCCCCTCTCGAGCTCCTTTTTTCCAGAGAAAACAACCCCAACCTTGACAGTCTACCCTCATAATTTGTCTTCCATCCCTCTAACCAATTTAGTTGCACGTCTCTGCACTCTCTCCAGCTCATTTATATCCCTCTTAAGGACTGGAGTCCAAAACTGCACTGCATACTCCAGATGAGGCCTCACCAGGGACCTATAAAGAGGCATAATTATGTTTTTATCCCTTGAGTTAATGCCCTTTTTTATGCAAGAAACTTTATTTGCTTTAGTAGCCACGGAATGACACTGCCCAGAATTAGACAACTTGTTATCTACAAAAAGCCCTAGATCCTTCTCATTTAAGGAAACTCCCAACACACTGCCATTTAGTGTATAACTTGCATTTATATTATTTTTGCCAAAGTGCATAACCTTGCATTTATCAACATTGAACCTCATTTTCCAGTTTGCTGCCCAGTTTTCCAGTTTAGACAAATCACTCTGCAAAGTGGCAGCATCCTGCATGGAACCTATAGTTCTGCACAATTTAGT
Organism: Xenopus petersii; assembly: GCA_038501925.1. NCBI lineage: Eukaryota > Metazoa > Chordata > Amphibia > Anura > Pipidae > Xenopus > Xenopus petersii. The sequence continues at coordinate 105,377,699 of CM076684.1, forward strand.
ATCATCTGCAAGAATAGAAACAGTACTTTCAATGCCCACCTCCAGGTCATTAATAAACAAGTTGAAAAGCAAGGGACCTAGTACAGAGCCCTGCGGTACTCCACTAACAACACTGGTCCAATTAGAAAATGTTCCATTTACCACCACTCTTTGTACTCTATCTCTTAGCCAGTTCTCTATCCAGGTACAAATAATATGTTCCAGGCCAACATTCCTTAATTTAACCAGTAACCTTTTGTGTGGCACTGTATCAAATGCTTTAGCAAAGTCTAAGTAAATCACATTCACTGCCGTCCCAGAATCGAGGTCCCTGCTCACCTTCTCATAAAAAGAAATTAAGTTAGTCTAGCAAGATCTATTTCGCAAAAAACCATGCTGACACACGCTGATAGTATTATGATTAACTAAAAAGTCCAGTATCTTATCCTTTATTAACCCTTTGAAAAGCTTTCCTGCCACTGACGTCAGACTAACTGGCCTATAGTTTTGAGGCTGAGAACGGGATCCTTTTTTGAATCGAGGCACCACATTAGCAATTCGCCAGTCTCTGGGCACTATGCCAGACCACAATGAATATACCATCTGGCCCCGGACCTTTGTTAATCTGAACATGTTCTAGTCTCTTTTGAATTTCCTCATGTGTGAAAGATGCATCATTATTTGTATTACTAGAATTGGAGCTATTAAGAAGGAAACCTTCATTGACTGGTTCCTCATTTGTGTAGACAGATGAAAAATATGAGTTCAGAATCTGCGCTGTTATTTTGTTTTCATCAACCACCCCTTCCTGCTTCATGTTTTTTACTATTAATATATTTAAAAAATAATTTTGGATTTTTTTTTACTGCTTGCTTCAATATCCTTTTTCAATGTAAATTTTAGCTTGACTTAAAGCTTCTTTGCATGATTTATAGGCCTCCTTGTACCTTATAAATGATTCGGCTGTACCAGCTAACTTGAAAGCCTTAAAAGCATGTCTTTCCTTACCCACCTCAACAACAACACTTCTATTGAACCAAAAAGGTTTTGCTTTGCAATGACGTTATATATACAGTATAAAGTATATTTATTAAGCAGCTTTTTAAAGACTTCCCATTTTTGTTCTGTGTTTAACCCTGTGAAAAGCATTTGCCACTTAATATGTTGCAGAGATGCCCTTATACTGTCAAAGTTTAGACGTCTGAAATTTAGTGTTTTAGTTACTCCCTTATAGAATTGCTTCGGCAACAGAATCTCAAAGGAGACCATGTTATGATCACTATTCCCTAAATGCTCACCCACACAAATGAGTTCAGTATTATTAGTTATTACAAGGTCCAAAAGTGAGTTATTCCTAGTAGGTTCTTGAACGAGCTGGGAGATGTTGCTGGGAGATAGCTTGTAAAACATATGGAAGAGTTTTATGCATTTCCCTCATGCTCCCCCTAGATGCCCAAACTAAGCTGCTAAACAAAATTACACATATTAGTGTCCACCAAGGATAATACTGTCTGTCACAAAACATGTGACATATTGGAGACTGGCACAAAACAGGGACACACCACACTCTGTGAACAGGTTTAACGCAGGGGCTTTATTACAGATTTTAAAAAACGGAAACAGGGAGTAGCATGTGAGATTCCCACACTCCCCAGCCAGACATACAGAGCTTCCCCTCATGTCAGTCCACAGGTTTCCAACCCCAAAGTCCTCCTTACAGAGTATCCAATATACAGACTAGAGATGTCGCGAACTGTTCGCCGGCGAACTTGTTCGCGCGAACATCGGGTGTTCGCGCTCGCCGGAAGTTCGCGAACGTCGCGCGACGTTCGCCATTTTGGGTTCGCCATTGTTGGCGCTTTTTTTTGCCCTCTCACCCCAGACCAGCAGGTACATGGCAGCCAATCAGGAAGCTCTCCCCTGGACCACTCCCCTTCCCTATAAAAACCGAAGCCCTGCAGCGTTTTTTCACTCTGCCTGTGTGTGCTGAAGAGATAGTGTAGGGAGAGAGCTGCTGCCTGTTAGTGATTTCAGGGACAGTTGAAAGTTTGCTGGCTAGTAATCGTTTTGATACTGCTCTGTTATTGGAGGGACAGAAGTCTGCAGGGGTTTGAGGGACATTTAAGCTTAGGTAGCTTTGCTGGCTAGTAATCTACCTTCTACTGCAGTGCTCTGTATGTAGCTGCAGTGGGCAGCTGTCCTGCTTCTGATCTCATCTGCTGACTGCTGCAATAACAGTAGTCCTTGTAAGGACTGCTTTTATTTATTTTTTTGTTCCAATACAGAGCAGTATCAAGCAGATTACTAGCCAGCAAACTTACTATCATCTGTCCCTGAAATCACTAACAGCTCTCCCCCTACACTATCTCTTCCAAGCACACACAGGCAGATTTTTCAGATACATTTTTGCCCTTGATCCCCCTCTGGCATGCCACTGTCCAGGTCGTTGCACCCTTTAAACAACTTTAAAATCATTTTTCTGGCCAGAAATGTCTTTTGTAGATGTTAAAGTTCGCCTTCCCATTGAAGTCTATGGGGTTCGCGAACCGTTCGCGAACCGCTCGCAATTTTGCGCAAGTTCGCGAATATGTTCGCGAACTTTTTTTCCGACGTTCGCTACATCCCTAATACAGACCACAAGAAACACAAAGGCAGGGAGTTCCTTCAGGCAAGTCCAAGGGTAGGGGGCAAAGTTCCTTTGGGTAAATCCTGGGGATGCACCGAATCCAGGATTCGGTTCTGGATTAGGCCTTTTTCAGCAGGATTCGGCCGAATCCATCTGCCTGGCTAACTGAATCCGAATCCTCATTTGCATATGCAAATTGGGGGCAGGGAGGGAAATCATGTGACTTTTTGTCACAAAACAAAGATGTAAAAAATGTTTTCCCCTTCCCACCCCTAATTTGCAAATGCAAATGCAAATTAGGATTCGGATTCGGTTCGGTATTCAGCCAAATCTTTCACGAAGGATTCGGGGGTTGGCGGAATCCAAAATAGTGGATTCGGTGGATCCCTAGTAAATCCACCGAATAACAAGACCTCAAGTATGCAGGATCCAGGGATAAACAGCCCTCCGGGACGTAGGGAGATCAGCCTTCTCTGCCTTTTTCTATACTGAAAATGGGGGAATTATTGGAAAAAGGTGCAAGCACATTCTAATAGCCAAACCACATGTCCTTTTCTATCTTGGCATTTGTCACACTGTCTACAGGCACTACATAAGCCATTTGCTATTATCTAACATATGGAGAATGCCATGTCATTTTGGCTTGCTGTAATTGTAGTTAATGCAAACAACAGGAGGGGGAATATACTGCCATTTATGTTAACATTACTATAAAAAAACAGTTGCATGAAATATATGGAAATTTAAATGGGTGGTGAAACACTTTCTTCATGTTCTGCCCTACATAAAAATGATCAGTGGTGTAACTTGCCTGTCCCCCCCAGCAAACAAATGTCCGTGGGGGGCCGGAACACAGCAATGCCTACCTGCCACCTCAAACTAGAGGCAGAACTACAGAGATAGCCGTCATAGGGCCCACAGAAAGAGGGGGTCAGTGGACATGTGTGTAACCCACTCCCCCACCTGGTACATGCAATCCCCTATTCCCACGCCCCTTGCTTAAAACATACCCATCTGTCAAGCCCTTGACGTGATCCAAGAGGATATAAATCTCAGACAACTATAGCACTACCTAACTGCACTACTTAAAATGCCCAGAAGGTGGCAGTGGTATATTTTATAATTAATAGTGTTTACCAAACAGGGAAAAGGCAACCAATTTAGCTATCTTATTCATACAACGTAAATCATTATGCCTATAAATTATATTTCTTCCTCAATCTTATCACAGCTTTTGAAAAGAAAAAAAAGGGGGGGCAAGAAACTACTTAGAATGACAGTGTGTATTATTTAATTTTTATCTTGCGACTGCATTTTCTGAAATATGTTTTTGACAAGAATTAGCAGTTATGGAAAAAAAAGTTACTAAAGCACAATAGTAGTCTGTGATTTATAGTGACAGATATCAAAATATGAAAACAAAAATATATATATATATATGTATAAAATATTAGATAATGTATATATTTTTGAATGTTGTGAGTGCATTTGCAAATTATATATATATATATATATATATATATACACACACACACACATACACATACATACACACATATATATACACACACACACTAAAATTATGAGGCGCAGGCTGAGTGCTTTCATAGATCAAAGAACTGTGTAACCTGCCCTGACATTGCAGCATATGGGAGCTTTGAATAAATAGTGAATAAAAAGTCAATTTTTCAAATTCCCAAATTCTTTTTGTGTCTTTTTCCTACAGATAAGAAATGTCAAGGGATAGATAACATCAAACTTAGTGAATAACAATGTCTCATATAATTGTCTGAAATGTATTTGATATAGCTTTTTTGGATATGGACTTTGGACTTCTTGGCACATATTGGGAATTTGAAAAATGGACTTTTTATTCACTATTTATACTATTTATATGAGTTTTTATGGAAAACAATGTATATCAAGAAGGGGTTAATTGAAATATAGGTCACGTGATTAAGTGAGTAAGAAGGAAAAGGTGGGGTTATGCCCATAAAGGTGTTTTGTCAAATTTAGAATTATATCCTGATGAAGGGAGGTTGTACCCCCCGAAACATTGATATTGGTGGAGATGTAAATAAAAAAAAAGGGGCACTTTCCCCACTGCAGAAAATTTGGTGTGTGCAGAACCCGAGAATAAAAAGTTGCTGTTGCTATGGGGCCGTGCCGGGTCAGCGGAGAACCCTTGTGGTTAATACACTGCAGATTTCCTATGCACAATATTCCTCTATCTCAAACACATATGAGAAAAACTGTGGTCCGTTGTCTAAATATTAACTCCTTTGGATTACCTTCTCTGCTGAAGACAGAAATGTTATTAGTGTAGCTGATGTTATATGAGAAACGAATGCAATTTCAGGCCATTTACTGTAATAATCTATCAAGGTTATAGCAAATCTACCATCTATAGGAGCATCTGTAAAAGGACTGGCAATATAAATAGCAAGTTTTTCCCATGCTGAATCAGGGAATGGCACTGGCTTTAGTGGTGGTGTATGTGTGATAGCTGTTTTGTCATGTTTCTGACAAGTAACACAAGAATGAATGGCAGTTACCACATCAGCATCCATTTCTGGCCACCCGTATAGTTCTCGTAGTCTTTGTTTTGTACGTACAATTCCTTGATGACTCTCATGTGCAAGTTGTATGAGCTTTTCTTGCAAGGTCTCTGGTACCAGTAAATGATGAGCTACAGTACAGTGCGGACAACATAGGCATCTACTAAGGATAGTTTCTGTCTAATCCTGTAGTAAGGTTGAAGATCAGGACTGAGTTTCTTCTCAGCATTTGGCCATTTGCTTTGTAAGATGTCCCGTAGTTTTACTTGAATTGGACATGTGAGACAAGCTTGCTCAGCAGCTGTAACTGTAGATCAGTGCTACAACTTCTATGTTCTCATCCAGTGTATCAGAAGCTGCAGGTAAAGTTAAACGTGACAAAGAATCAGCAGTAACTTTTTTCAAAAGTGGTTTGTATTGCATTTTGTAGTTGAAATTCAGTAGCCTTGCTGACCATCTAGCTATACATATTCCAGCTCTTCCTAGTCCCTTTGTTGTAAGCAGTGTAGTTAAAGGGCTATGATCAGTGCATAAGGTAAATTCTCTACCCCATAGGTAGGTTCTCCATTTTTCTGTTGCCCAAACACATGCTAGAGAACTGCACCAACGCCATAGTCTGAAGCATCTGTAGTAACCATAGTGGGTAGTGCAGGATCAAATAAAGCTAGCGCTGGACTGTTCACAATTAGCTGTTTCACTATTTCAAAGCTATGTTTAGCAGACTCTGACCACATCCACATCTAAGTGGCTTCACAACTGAAGCATAGTTGGGAATAAACTTAGAATACCATGAAGTAAGACCTAAGAAAGCTCGTAGGGCCTGGATATCAGATGGAGGTGGTGCTTGTGTAACAGCGTTGACATGGTCAGGGTCAGGCAGTAATCCATTTTGTGAGATTATATGACTCAGAAATGACAGCTGAGTTTGTCAGAAGTGACATTTGGAAAGGTTTAGTTTCAGTTCTGCAGAATCAATGCATTTCAGAACTTTTTCTAGGTACTTGTCATGAAGATCCATAGTTGGAGCGTAGACAATTATATCATCCAAGTAGCATTCTACAGCAGGTATGCCATGGAGTATAGAAGACATCAGTCTTTGAAAACAACTCGGTGCTGAAGCCAGTCCATAAGGTACACGCTTGAACCAAAACAAACCATCATGGGTGATAAATGCGAGGTCTCTACTTTCATCATGCAGTAAAACTTGATGAAGATCCAGAGTAGAAAAGAATTTTGCTCCTTGGAGTTCTGAAAATATTTCCTCTATGTGTGGCAAGGGATGATTGTCCATAACAACTGCTTTATTAGGTTCACGGAGATCAACACACAATTGAATAACTCCAGTTTTCTTCATTGTTACAACAATTGGCAACAATGTAACTAGAGGGGGGCGGGCCCTGGCGCAGGACGTGCAGCCGGGCCCCCCTCTGTATGCCCGGAGCCGGCCGGAATTCATGGCATGCGAGCTGCTGGGGGGCCCTGAGGGGGTGTGGGCCCTGGCCACTGATGGTGAAACCAATTCATAGCATTCTGATTTTTCATCACATCTTGCTCTACCAGTTTCTTTAGTTCCTGTGAGACAGTCATCCTTATAGAGTAGGGCAATCACCTCAATTTCTGGCATACTGGTTTTACATCTGGTCTCAACTTAACTCTGTGTACAAAGTTCTTTATACAGCCCAGTGAAGTGTTGCTTTGTGGTGACATTTTAGACACTGGCTGTGTGGCAGGCACTGGTGCTGTAGTAATGAGACCATCAACTAATTGTAGGTTTAATGCAGCAAAGAGATCCCTTCCAAGTATAGCAGTACCCTTATTCACAATGTAAAAGTCACATTTTGCAGTATTTGATTCAAATTGTACAGTCACTGGCAAGCAACCAAGCACAGGGATTGGATCCTTTAAGTAACGGACCAGTTTCAGGGCAGGTGCAACAAGCGGATCTTTTGTAATGTATTTCATGAAAATATCCTTTGGTCATATAGAAACAGCTGAACCTGTATCAAGCATCAGGTTAATGGAATGTCCCGTGTCAGCAGTAGTACTGACACAGTGCATATAAAACTTGTCTGGAATTAATGTACCAGCTTTATCCACACTTTGTAGTAGTGATTTATGAACATCTTTAGAAGAACTACGGCAGATCTTAGCAAAATATCCTACTTTTGTGCATTTGCGGCACTGTTTAGCTTTTGCGGGACATGTAACATGATTTGCAGTGTGTTGTGTTGAACCACAGCAAAAGCAGTATTTTCTATTTGTATTTGCTGTATGGTTTTTCAGTGTAGGTGAATCCCTTTCCTTAGCACTGTATTTTGCCTGTGACTGTGCATTATTAGGCCACAGTGCTGAATTCACAATCTGTACATTCCCAGCAGTTCCCTGACTGAGAGTTTTAGCCTCTGCCAATGCTGTTTCAATTTGGCTAGCAACTGTAATAGCCTTTGCAAGGGTTAAATCCTGCTCTAGGAGCAATCTCTCTAATGCGAGGTGAGTTTGTTTTTTTCCACTATTTGGTCTTTAAGCATGTCATCTGTTAGATTCCCAAACTCACAGGTAACAACCAGGTCTCTCAAAGCTGCTACAAATTGTTCTGTGGATTCGCCATTACGTTGTCCACGTTGGCGGAATTTATATCTTTCAGCAACCACATTTACTCTTGGCAGTGTCGGACTGGCCCGGCCCCCCTCTCCCAAACAGTTTTTAAAAAAATAATAAAAAAAATGTTGGCGCATCGCAGCGCCGTTTGCGCATGCGCGTCGAGCGCTGTTTCCGTTTGCGCATGCGCCGCCTGGGCGCCGAATCGACAATCAAGTAGGTAGCGGGGGCCAGAGGGGGGCCCTGGACACCAGTCCCGGTGGGCCCTGGGCCCCCCAGTCCGACCCTGACTCTTGGCACAAAAAAGTTCTTTATAGCAGTAAGAGCAGTTTCATAAGTATCATCAGGTAATGGTAATGTATACACTGTCCCTCTTCTCCCAGGCAGTGAATAAGTAAAGCACGCTTTCTAGCCGCAGAAATCTCCCCTTGGTCAGCAGCAATAATGTATTTTTCAAACATACGGATCCAAGCAGTAAAAGGTATGGTAGGCTCACCAGGGTTTGGAAGAAAAGGTGCAGGCTGCTGCAGAGGTAGAAGAGCCATCCTGTCGCCAATCTGTTATGTTTTGGGTAGCCGAGGATGAGTAGAGTATAACAGTGCTTTATTAACAGGCTCTCATGCAGCATTACACATCAGTAACTTTCACTTTTAAGCTACCAGGAAGTATGCCCTGTATAAGTCTGAGCACAGTGACATCTACAGGCCATTTGTATAAACACCACACTATCTTTATTTGTATAATATGTGTAAGCAATATATCATAACATCCCTCTGAGTCTTAGGAGAGTGGATTGTGCTTAAAGGGCACCTGTCACCTTAAGTAGTTTTCTAATAGAAAGTTCAGGGAAACAACCATTTTTTTTTTAAATATTGCCCCTGCCAATGATAGGCTACCAGGACCGGGAAGGACCTCCCCAGTGCAGGCAGCCTTGTTGGGACACACGCATGCTCATAATTAGCTAGTGCTGCAACTCTGTCTTGTAACTTATGGCAGCCTAACACTGGCAGGGGCATTTTTTTAAATCTTTTAGCCTGCACCTCTGGTGGGGAAACTATTTTAGGGTGACAGATGCCCTTTAAAATGGGTATTACTGTGCTGCTTCTCAAATAATTTGAAGCACTCCCAGCACCAAATTCTGCCTAGAGCCCCTATTGAAGAAACACACAAACGGCAAGATAACAGACAGTTGTCTCCCGCACGCCCCCCCCAGCTAAAGAAGCTTTGCATCACTTTTAAAGGGAGTTAACCCTGTTAGCAGGGGTGTTGCACCAATTAGAAGAGTTGAAATAAAAATTCCAGTTTTTAAGCTGGAAATTCATCTCTTCTAGTGCAAGATAGCATAACTGCTCTCTCTGCACTTGATATGGGGTCCCCATCATACCCCCTCCGGTGCAGAAAAGGTAAGTGCTGTGGAAAGACTTTATAAATGTGTTGCTCTACCTAAATGTCGAAGGAATGTAACACCCAGGTGTTATATGAGGGCCTAATAGAGTAGAATGCCTTGGTGCATGCAGTTGGTACAGAAAATTAGGCTAATCAAATGGGGAAGCTGGGCACCTGTGAGAGGCCATGTATGATTTAATGAAATGGTTAAACCACAAGTGTAAATTATGTTCTCCAGTCCTCCAGACTAACATGAGGCCCTTAGTTCTGTACAGCGAGTTATCGGTATTCAGATGAGCAAACAACTCGTTAAATTGCTTTGCTTATATCTCATTCACCCATGACATCAAAGAAGGCCAAATAATTGATCCGCACAGAATTTAATCAGGCTCACGCATTATAGTGCACTTCAGTTTGCTGGACAAAAAGGAATAACAATAACTCCTTTCAGTTGCACATTGTGTTTTAGGTGCTTCTTTTTTGTTTTAAAATAAAATGTTTTCTGGGCTAAACATTTTGTACCAAGTTGAGTTTCTCTGGTCTGAATCCCAGCAAATAATTCACCTGAAAATAAAGGTGAAACTAGGCCTGGACTTGGATCCAAAATAGGCCCTGGCATTCCAAGTATACAGAGGCCCAAAAAGCCCCTCACAGGCCCAATAAATAGTGACTGTCTTTGGCATCTTACAGCAGCCCAACTGGTATTTTTACAGATTCCACATATTGCCAGTCTGTGTGAAACCATTCTTTATGGTCTTGTTACAGATTCATGTAGTCCAGTGCTGTCCAACTTCTGTGGTATAGAGGGACTGAATTTGTCTGGCCTGTGTGGTGGAGGGACGATAATGGAAGCCAGTGTTGAGCACCCCCTGTTTTTAAACCACGCCAACTTTAAACCACACCTGTGTTACCACAAGAACTTTTATGGCCATGTCCACATTGATGGTGGACCAAAAAAAACAAAAAACAAATGGTTGGTGATCAGTGCAGGGATATCACTCATGTGAAAAATGTAAGTCATATTAAAACATACTCTTAAATCCATATGCCTCCTCCTACCCTGTATATAACACAGCACCTCCCCACACATGATTGTGTGATATTAGGGGGCCCTAACAACAATTTCCAAGTGCTAACAAAGCCCCAGAACAAACCCTACCAGGCTCACCTCCCACAGGTAGCATAGGGCAAGCAGAGTATGGTAAACCCAGAGAGCATAGGGCAGGCAGAGCATGGTACACATAGGGAGCATAGAGCAGGCAGAGTAGGGTTGCCACCTTTTGAAATGGTGGAGACTGGGCAGGGGGGTGGGGCTGTGATGTATGGTGGCGGGGCCATTACGTAGATGTGAGTGTCTGTGATGTCAGGGGTTGGGCTATGACGCGGCAATTGGCCAATCACCGTATCAATCAAGGGAATCCTGCCCAGTTTTCCTTATTTGGAAAACCGGGCAGGAAGTTTTGACCCGGGCAGCCCTTCAAAATACCGGGCTGTCTGGGTCAAAACTGGACAGGTGGCAACCCTAAGGCAGAGTATGGCACAAACAGGGAGCATAGGGGAGGCAGACTATGGCACACACAGGGAGCATAGGGCAAGCAGAGTATGGAACACATAGGGGAGGCAGAATACAGCAGAAGATAGGAAAACCTATCAGGACCATTCTAAGATGAACAGTTCATACTGTGCTACATAGAATGACATAGTGCTGGTGCTCTTTCTGCAGTTTGTATGAGGTTGTGAACAGGGCATTAGGGGTGTGAACAATAGAGGTGTTACAGGTGTGAATAGTGCAGAGTTTAGTGTCTGAATTTGAGGTCTGAACAATGCAGGGGGTCAGTTAATCTCAGTATTGATACCTATTAAAACATAAAGATTGTGTAATGGGGGCCACACAAGGCCGCCAGTTGGACAACAATGATGACATTGTGTTTGTTGCATTATTGACATGGTACGCTGGGTACAGCATAAACATGCAAAGGACTCAATGGCGTGGGGAAGAAAATGGGCATGAATGCCCAAACAACAATCATTTACCCCTAATCTTGCCAAACCATTTTATAGAGGGTGGGGTTCTATTCTCCACACTGCCAAATTGTCACTGAGCCGGTTCACTCAGCGGTCTCCTAGCAACATACAGGTATTCCTTCCCCTCTTTTCTCTCTATGGCCCCTTTCTGAACTATCCTGCTTATGGTGCCTTCCTAGCCCTGTCAAGGCTCCCCTCCTATAAGCCTAAAGATCCAGGTAGCTCCATTCTCTAGTGAGAATTATTGCTACTGATATTGTGTTAATCACCCTGTCACCAATATTAAAGGGATACTGACACCAGCAATTTAACCTTTTCTTTTTAAATGTCTATCATAACATTGTCTATGCATGCTACATATAAGTACTTGCCCAATGTTTTTACATTACCCACCTGATACCCCATGTTCCCCGATGAGGGCTGCCATATTTTTGCAGCAGTCCAATAGGGCATAGACTCACACTCAGACTCGGGGAGATTTAGTCGCCTGGCAATAAATAGCCTCTTCGTTGGGGCGGCTAATCTCCCCAAACTGCCTCCCGCCGGATAGAATCTAAATAGCCTGCGGGATGGAACTTGGAGTGCTTCATTTTCCGTAGTCACCCGAAGTTCGGGGATATTAGTCACCCCGAAGAAGAGGAGATTTGTCGCTGGTTGGCTAATCTCCCCGAATCTGAGTGTGAGTCTCTGCCCTTAGCATTAGAAACTCTGATTGGGTTGAGGGAAAGTGTGGGTCGCTGGACCCAAGTGTGCAAGAAATGTAATATTTCCCTGTGAGGAGGATGATATAGCCATATTAGCACAAGCCTGCAGGGCATAGGGAAGTTTGCAGTAGCCCTGCGAAGTTGCCCTTTAAACTGTAAAAAGACTTTTGTTTCTAGTAAGAAAAACCTCATGTGTACTTAACACCTTTCCTAGTAGTTAGTCTTCCATAGACAAATTCTGTAGCCAGTAAACCGAGCACAATTCTTTTATTATTCATGTACAACAACGCAGTAAATATTTAATTCATTCCATAAGAAGGAAATTGTCCTAAAAATTCTGTTACAATGGGAAGAAAAAGAGAAAGGTGGTGAAAAAAGCACAATTGTTCCTTTTCAGGGAGAGCTGTTCAGCACGATTTATGTTGATCTAGCAGTGATTTATCCTTCAAGCCAGTGATGAAAGAACATTACAAAATAGCAAGTGACCTAGAAGATGAGAGGAGAAACGCAGGCTGGAAGGAGAGTCTCTGCATCCTTTGAAAGTGCTACAAAACGTCATTTGAATGCCGACATATATAAGATTCCCCATTTGGATCTATCAAGTGCAAAGCAAAGTCTCCAGCAAGAACACACTGCTCTCCACTCTCTCTGCTTCTCTTTGATGCCTTGTGATCAAAGTGTGCAAAATACACCCTCTCAGCTTGATTTCTCTTTTCTCCGGAATCACACCAGCAGCACAACACTAATGCTCCCAGGATAATATATGCATGCACACAAGAAATGATCAATACCTATTCCCTGTCCCCATGTAGTATCAATAATAATACAAGCTGTTTCTTCATACATTTTTCTTTTTTGCATGCTCGAGTATTTTTGTATAAAGTAGTGTAGCATTATAGATTTCTTAGCTGTCATTTAAATGTAAAAGAGCTGTAAGCCCAAGGTGACAGATTTAAATATAGTGTCTATATGTATCTTACCGAAATGTTTCTGGACCAATACATTTTGTGTGGGTTCCACAATTTGTTGTACAGTGGCCTCAAAATTTGTGTGCATGTCCACAAGCACATGGCATTGAGGGTACATTGTGTAGACCACTTCACCTTCAACTTTGATTTAACTTTTATTACGTTGTAGAATGGCTAATTCTAAGCAACGTTTCAATTGCCCCTAATTTTTTTTATTTTTTCGTTATTTGCCTTCTTTTTATTATCACTGTTTCCAGCTTTCAAATGGGGATCATTGACCCCATCTAAAAACAAATACTCTGTAAGGCTACACATTTATAGTTATTGCTACTTTGTATTACTCATCTTTCTATTCAGGAATTTCCTAGTCATATTCCAGGCTCTTATTCATATCAATACATGGTTTCTAGGGTTATTTGAACTCTAGAAACCCAATTGCTAAAATTGCAAACAGGAGAGCTGAAGAATAAAAAAAGTTAAATAATGCAAAAATAAAAAATGAAAAAATGAGTTGTCTCGGAATATCACTCTCTACATCATACTGAAAGTTAAGTTGAAGATGAACAACCCAATTAAAGCAATATAGGAGCTGTAGTCTTAAAGCAATACTAAATAAAAAGCAGTTGTCTGGCTCTTAGGGTCAGGCCACACAGGGCGTTTTGGGGAGATTTGGTCACCTGGCGACTAATCGCTCGTTTTTGCAGTGACCAATCTCCCCAAACGCCTTCCCTGAATCTGCGCCGGCTAAAATGAAAAAACGCCGGCACTAATCACACGCAACGATTCGGGCGACTTCGGAAAACGAACCAGGGATCTGGGGAGATTGGTCACCGCAAAAATGAGGCGATTAGTTGCCAGGCAACCAGATCTCCCCAAAACGCCCTGTGTGGACTTACCCTTAAGGGCCAGTGGCCTTATGAATGCTAATGACTAACTCCGTAGTTTTTTAACAGTTAGAGCCAAAGGCATTTACACAGTTTTTTTTTCTTAAAACAAACACCTGAACACACACATGCCAGGCCAAGTATATTTTATATATATTATATAGTAACATTTTTTGAACTTGAACCTCACTTCAGGTCCATACACTGAACCCTGTGTATTTTCTTGTTCAAGGCCAGTAGGGCCAGCATGTGGAGAACCCTAAACTATGTACTTGCTGGTGCTAAAGTAGAGATTAAAGTACAAACAATATATTACTTTAAAGGGATACTGTCATGGGAAAAAATTTTTTTTCAAAATGAATCAGTTAATAGTGCTGCTCCAGCAGAATTCTGCACTGAAATCCATTTCTCAAAAGAGCAAACAGATTTTTTTATATTCAATTTTGAAATCTGACATGAGGCTAGACATATTGTCAATTTCCCAGCTGCCCCAAGTCATGTGACTTGCAGTGGCATAACTAGATATTACTGGGCCCCACAGCAAATTATTTTTCAGGCCCCCCAATATGTCTAGAAGTTGACTTGTTTTACCAATATTTATTGAAATTGTATAAGAATTAGGGCTTCATGGGACCCCTATACCTCTTGGGCCCCCCTGCAGTTGCAGGGTCTGCTTCCTCTATAGTTACGCCCATGGTGACTTGTGCGCTGATAAACTTTAATCACTCTTTACTGCTATACTGCAAGTTAGAGTAATATCACTCCCCTCCCTTTTTTCCCCAGCAGCCAAACAAAAGAACAATGGGAAGGTAACCAGATAGCAACTCCCTAACACAAGATAACAGCTCCTTGGTAGATCTAAGAACAGCACTCAATAGTAAAAACCCATGTCCCACTGAGACACATTCAGTTACATTGAGAAGGAAAAACAGCAGCCTGCCAGAAAGCATTTCTCTCCTAAAGTGCAGGCACAAGTCACATGACTGGGGGCAGCAGGGAAATTGACAAAATGTCTAGCCCCATGTCAGATTTCAAAACTGAATATAAAAAAATCTGTTTGCTCTTTTGAAAAATGGATTTCAGTGCAGAATTTTGCTGGAGTAGCACTATTAACTGATGCGTTTTGAAAAAAAACATGTTTTCCGATGACAGAATCCCTTGAAGTAACAACTGGCAGCTACACCACCAAGGTCCTGGCTGTGGCCCTACAGCTATTACAGAAATGCAACTATGTAACAGCATCCCACTGACAGCCCGCGAGATCTAGCTGAGACAGAAAGATAATAAAATTAGTTTGCAAAAAAAGCACTCTGAGCATGTTTACTTTTTATTTTTTGGGTTTATATCTCCTTTAACTAGTACATTGGTGCTGTATATCTTATGGCGTCAGTCAGACCTTTGGTAACCTCAGTTCCTCTTTAAGTACAGTATTTGAACAAAGTTTACTTAGCTCTTACAACTGTCAATTGCAATAAACATATATAAAGTACACGGCAGCTTGCAAAAAAATCATCATTTTATCATGTCTTTACACTAAAACCCTTCCGAACTTCATTTATTGCTGTGTTCCTAATTGCCTGCTGCGATACAAGCATCTTTGCATACTGTGTCTTTCTTCAGGCATATGTACCCACTAAGAGGAATAGTTGTAGTTTTACTAATTCACTGACCTTGAAGCTGGGAAACTGTGCTCAATAAAGTCACAAGTTCTTGTATATTCTGCATGTTTCCATTCTATGACCATTATGTTATAGGTGATGTGATATATTTATCATATTCAGATAGAAGCATATAACAAAAAAAAAAACATATATAGATGTATTGTCATGGTATGAAATGAGCACTCCTTCCCCTCTGTGCCAGTTGCTATTGTACACTGGTGGAGAAGGAGAGAGTAAGGTGTTGCCTGGAAGATCATGGCTACAGAGAATAGGCAAGCACAAGGACAAATGCCTATGAATATGGTGTAAGGGAAAGAGACAGAGGGGAAAATAGCAAAACAGGAGTATTGATGGGTTGTTGTAGAACAATTAGGTTTCTAGGTTTATATCATATTATGGATTCTCTCTTTTTACCATATTCTGGATTAACTTTTGTACAAATTTTAATACTACAGGTATGGAATCTGTTGTCCAGAGGCCTATTATCCAAAAAACCTCTGAATTACTATCTCCCATAGACTCCCGACGCCTGTAACGTCAGAGCCACCGGGAGATGCCACGCTGGTAAGTATTCTTACAGTTTCCTTTTTCTATGTAAAAAGAAAACAGTATTTTGTACTTGATCCAAATTAATATATAATTAATCCTCATTGGAAGCAAAACCAGTCTAATTGGTTTATTTGATGTTTATATAATTTTCTAGTAGATCCAAACTATTGAAAGATCTGTTATTGGGAAAACCACAGGTCTCGAGCATTCTGGATAACAGGTCCCATACCTGCATTTATCACAGGTTTCAAACAAAACATAATCCTGCACTTGTTTCCATTCTGGTGCCTGTCAACCCAATGCTGCAGTGGCCTTTAACTGGCTTGCTGGCCTAACCATTACTCTAAAGCCACAGGTTTGAGGCTGAAACATGATTCCCTGTCTCAGAAGAGCTTACAGTTCAATATACCTATATGTTACATAAATGCACCCTAGGGCCTCAAGCGTCACTTAAATTGTTTTGGCAGTGTGGGAAGATAACTATACAAAGTTAAAACTACAATTGTAGGGATCTATAGGGTTGATATGCCCCTATGGCTTTAATTCCCTACACTTCCTGATCTCCATAGTTGCTGGGCAGATGCCCATGTAGCTAGATGTAATTTGCATATCCAAGTTATTGGCCAGGAGGCGCTGTGACCACACCCTGTCACACTTTGGTACAGTGAGAGAGAAGGGGTGAATCTTCCTATTTGGCTTCTGGTTGCTGACCCAGCTGGATGTTCCTAGGGAGCCTGGGTGCAGCAAAGCCCAGTAAAGCAATAGGCAGGTTAAGTAGCAACTAACTGTTATATCACTCATTACTGAAAGATATAAAGCTTATTAGAATTCCCCTTAGAAATACAGAAAGGCACTGCGGGCTTGTGTTTATTTATGGTACAGGATCTCTAAGGCAACTCTTAATTAAGATCACATTATTTCTAATAGGATTAAATTATCCCATATATTATAAATATATTGTGCACTGGCTTGCCAAGACACCTTCATGCAGTGGTATAAGGCTGGCTCATGCTTGCCTTTTATAAATCTTTGCTCCAACACAATATGCAGTTGTACATTAATCTATATACAGGTATGAGACCTGTTATCCAGAATGCTCAGAACCTGGGGGGTTCCAAATAATGGATCTTTCCGTAACTTGGTCTTCATTAGGGATGTAGCGAACGTCGGAAAAAAAGTTCGCGAACATATTCGCGAACTTGCGCAAAAATGCGAGCGGTTCGCGAACGGTTCGCGAACCCCATAGACTTCAATGGGAAGGCGAACTTTAACATCTAAAAAAGACATTTCTGGCCAGAAAAATGATTTTAAAGTTGTTTAAAGGGTGCAACGACCTGGACAGTGGCATGCCAGAGGGGGATCAAGGGCAAAAATGTATCTGAAAAATCTGCCTGTGTGTGCTTGGAAGAGATAGTGTAGGGGGAGAGCTGTTAGTGATTTCAGGGACAGATGATAGTAAGTTTGCTGGCTAGTAATCTGCTTGATACTGCTCTGTATTGGAACAAAAAAATAAATAAAAGCAGTCCTTACAAGGACTACTGTTATTGCAGCAGTCAGCAGATGAGATCAGAAGCAGGACAGCTGCCCACTGCAGCTACATACAGAGCACTGCAGTAGAAGGTAGATTACTAGCCAGCAAAGCTACCTAAGCTTAAATGTCCCTCAAACCCCTGCAGACTTCTGTCCCTCCAATAACAGAGCAGTATCAACACGATTACTAGCCAGCAAACTTTCAACTGTCCCTGAAATCACTAACAGGCAGCAGCTCTCTCCCTACACTATCTCTTCAGCACACACAGGCAGAGTGAAAAAAACGCTGCAGGGCTTCGGTTTTTATAGGGAAGGGGAGTGGTCCAGGGGAGAGCTTCCTGATTGGCTGCCATGTACCTGCTGGTCTGGGGTGAGAGGGCAAAAAAAAGCGCCAACAATGGCGAACCCAAAATGGCGAACGTCGCGCGACGTTCGCGAACTTCCGGCGAGCGCGAACACCCGATGTTCGCACGAACAAGTTCGCCGGCGAACAGTTCGCGCCATCTCTAGTCTTCATACCTTAAGTGTACTAGAAAATAATTTAAACACTAAATAAACCCAACAGGCTGGTTTTGTTTCCAACAAGAATTAATTATATCTTAGTTGGGATCAAGTACAAGGTAATGTTTTATTATTACAGAGATAATACTGTATATATAATAATATATTGGTAACTGCTGGAGTCAGGCACTTCTGTTTCAAAATGCTATTGCTGCGGCCTCCCTGCATGCTGTCAATGGGGGGAGTGGGGGGCTTAGTGCAGTAGCAGAGGGCATTCAGGCTGAAGGGTAGTTAGGATAAAAGTTATTTGCTCACATAGACACACATGATAGAGCAGCTTGAAGGTCAGTTAGGATGAGATTTGGGGTTAAATGTTCTTTGCTGTCCTATAATCTTCTTTGGAGCTTAACAATGCCTTGAACAAGAGGTTAGACCTCCAAAGGGGTCTTAAACCTAAAAAATGTATTAGATTTTACATTTCTAGCTTCCTATTTTGCTAGTTTGGTGGGAATACAGCTGACACTTAAAGGGTTAAAATGATTACCATACAAAGTATTTTCACTTGTAAATATTGTTTGATAAACCATAAAAATGGCAACCTGTATGAATGCACTGTGAATCAGCACTGCCCCCTTCCACACATTAACAAGGTTTCTATGTCTGTATGTAAAAATGTAATCCAAGGTCCTTGTAATATATTGCGGCAGGCTCAAATGAGCAGGAGATTTATTTTACAGGAAACATCATTTTCCGAGAATGTTGCTATTATTTATATAGACAGGCCCAGATACATCGGTAACAACGGAGAGATGGAGGCTGTGAGAACAGAGGGATCCTTTGGGATTTTGCTGTTGACGTCAAGAAAGGGAATAGTAAGTGAGAATTTCAATTAAAGCCAAATGGAATTTTTCTAACTGTTCATGTGCTTTGTAAAATAAAGTACATTGCTCAATATATTTCCTGGGGTGGTGATTTCAGTCTCTTTAGAAGTTGCTACAACTGACCAAAGTAAAGCAGGTCTAAAGGAGAAGGAAAGCTCTAGCTCAGATTACAGCAGAGCAGGGAGAGGAAGAGGAGCAAACTGAGCATGCTCACGCCCAGGGCACGGAGGTTTAAGCTGAAAACAGGAAGTCTGATACAGAAGTCTATATGTACACAATAGAAGGAAAGAAATGCTGTGTTTCTTTTGTTAGAGGACTCAGAGCAGCATTCATTTGAGGGATTACTAGAGTATTCACAGTATAGAGCTTTCTGATAAAGCTTACTTAGCTTAAACCTTCCTTCTCCTTTAATAAATGCTGATTACACTGCCCCAGGATGTCACATAAAAGCTGATGTACTAAAAGCGAAATGTGATGGTTTGATACCTTGTATGACCCAAGGATGTGCCAAGACAGGGCCATAACGCAATGCCAGTCTGAAGGTAACAGTGGGTATCCCAAGTATCACAGCAGACAGCATGCAAGTTAGGACAGCAAAGTGAAGATAAAAGGATAAAAAAACAAAAAAATATTTTTGCAAAAAAACAAAAACAAAGAAAAATATAACATTCAATTTGCATTAATTGCACATATTCAAATACAGGTATTTGTAAATGTAATTGCTATTAAAGGAACAGTAACACCAAAAAATTATAAAAAGTAATTTAAAGTAATGAAAATATCATGTACTGTTGGCCTGCACTGGTAATTGAAAAGAGGCTACTGTATATGGCACAGGTTAAATAGTGGCTAACAGATAACACTATTATGTTCTCCACAGCTGATCTGCTGTCTGCTGTGTAAACTGAACCTTTTCCCCTTTGAATGGCTGACCCCATTGCTACACAGCAGCTGAAGAAAACACAGCAGCTTTACCAATAACACTGCATTATATTATTATTACTTCAAACCAATTAAATTTTTTGATGTTACTGTTCCTTTAAAAACAGTTATTTTGCTGTCTACATATTCTGCACTCCTGGCTCTGACTCCTGAAACAGTGTTGAAAGCCAACTGATTAAAGGTGGTCACAGACGCAGAGATCCACTCGTTTGGCGATGTCGCCAAAAGAGTTGATCTCTCCCCGATATACCCACATTGAAGTGGGCAATATTAGGCTGATCTGAATGTGGGCCCTAGGGCCCAATGATCGGATCAAAATGCATCCGAATTGGATGGTCAAGACGGGATTTTTTTAACCTGCCTGATTGATCGGGGAAGCCCGTTAGATGGCCCCACACACGGGCCAATAAGCTGCCGACTAGGTCTGTCGGCAGCTTTTATCGGCCTGTGTAAGGGGGCCTTAAAGGAGAAATTAACCTGTGGGGAAAAAAACCCTACTGCCCACCCCAGGTAGCCCATCCCCCCTCCTCCCCCCAGGCGAACTACCCCCCCCCCGGTGAAATGCCCCATACTCTATAATTACCCCTCGGTGCAGATTCTTCCAGCGAAGTTCCACGCATCCATCTTCTGTGTCCTCTGTAAGCTGACTGGGAGATCGGTATTTCTGCGCATGCACAGTTGGAGCAGTTTGCCTGTTTGCGACATCTGCCCATTGCTAATCTCTCAGCCAGCTTACAGAGGAGCCGGAATATGGATACGTGGAACTTCGCTGGAAGAATCTGCGCCGAGGGGTAAGTATGGAGTATGGGGCATCTCCCCAGTGGGGTAGTTAGCCTGGGGGGAGGAGGGAGGATGGGCTACCTGGGGTGGGTGGTAGGGGTTTTTTTCCCCACAGGTTGATTTCTCCTCTAAGGCTGATGCCATGTAGGGATAATCTTGACTGATCACCGTAGGTCAAGTATCAGCCCTACACTGCCATCAGCCTTTTTTCCTTGCTTGCAACTGGAACCATTGGGTCAGCACAGGCGCAGGCTTACGAGGCAGCAGTGGCGTAACTATGGAGGAAGCAGACCCTGCAGTCACGGGGGGGTAAAGGTGGGCCCGGACCGCAGGGTCTGTTTCATCTATAGCATTCAAATCCCCCTCCCCTCTACCACGCAGCGGGGGAGTTGGGTTGCAGACAGGAGCGAGTAGGAACGTCTATGTGTGCCGGGACTTCTGAAAAATTTAACAGTGGGGCGGGGGGGGGTTCAGCGCTCTCTTGTTACACCCCTGCATAGCACATTTTGGCTGCAAAATCTTGTATTTCAGCACATAGATATGCCCCAAGTGCCTGTACCTGAGATGATGCAACGGTTTTCGGGGGGCGAGCAAGGAAGAAGGCTGATGCCCGCATAGGGGCTGATTCTCACCCTGTGTTTTTCAGCTGGTGAGTTTCAGCCTTGTGTGGCATTCGCCTAAAAGAAATGGAGAACTGTCAAGAGTCCCATCAGAGAACAGAAATAGATAAAGAAATATTCTTCTCAATTGCATATACAAATGATTTTAAAGACACGTTGAAGATTTCTAATGTGTGATGCTGCAAGTTGTAGTATTGCAAGTACATCACATATGCAAGATGATTCTCCAATACAAATAATTCTCAGTGCTGTAAAATTCAATTAGCTGTAAACTTAGGGAGTTCACCATTCAGCATAATATTTAGGGTTGCTATGAGTATTCCTACCCCCTGGCCATACCCCCTGATCTTGCCATCCTCTCTCCTAACCTTCCTATAACTCAACTCTTTTGTGGGTAACCCATGCCTTACCTGGCAGTCTAGGACCCCTGCATCAAAGGGGCCCCTGACTAGGCCCAAGTGTTCCCCCCTGATAGTGGTCCTGACTATATTACAGTGTTATCAAACACCACAATGGGGATATAGAGCTTTTAGAAAAATATTTTTTCTTTAACCCACCAAGAAGTGTCTGTCCTAAAACTAGCAACATTTATGAATATTCTGAAGGGTTAAAGCATAATGGGGACTGTAATCCCACATCTCAGAAATGAATTCTTACAGAATAAAGGTTTTTCCAAGTCAACTCTCTTTACACTTGAATCTCTCTTCTTGATTTTTTTTTTTAGCATTATTCAACTCCACTTGGCATGATGTTTAACCCTATGGCTAGTGGCACACAGAGTTTATGATCGGGCTCTTAAATTCACCAGGAGCATTTTTTGATGCCCATGGTAACTTGTGTTTCTCAACTCACCTTGTTGGCACAGTGGCCCTGTGTGGCAACTGTCTGTGCGCAGACACGTGGAGTGAATTTTGGCATGAAAATGTATATTTTGTATTAATTCTAAGATGGTGAATCATAGGAGATGTAGTCCAGCAACATTTGAGTGAAACAACATTTTTACAAATGGTATATGTCCCAATTATTCCCATAAATACAAATATGAAATATATGGATATGTATGGCCATGTATATGGAAAATAAATGTGCATCTTGCACATGCCAGATAAACTGGAACTTGCTAGTATTTAAAGGACAAGGAAACCCTGATAATGAACTTTCTCAGAGCAACACATACAGTACATCAGGCTGACAACACTTCAAAAGACGTTTATAAATCTGTGGCTCTAAATTACACCTAGAGGCTGAATGAATATCTTCGATAATATGCGCACACATATACCTAGCTTACTTATGGCTTAATCAATAATTAATTATCACTCATAGACCATTTGTATTTTGGATTTTGTAGTCCTCTATAGAATTTATAGTATAGAAGCTAGAAATGAATTATTAATATTTTGTACTATAGTACACAATATTTTTTAACTCATTGGTGATAGTTATGATCAGATGCTGATGGGTTAATTTCATTTGCTGAGGGTTTAGTTTGATTAATGTACTGTAAAGTGGGTGGTTCTGTTTGGTCTTAGGAAGTGGTAGAGTTGCCACTAAACTGGGCAAGTACCTCTCCTAACCAGTTGGTGCATCATGTCCAATTTTCTTTATCTAGATTTGAAGGAGAACAAAACTCATGCACTCTCCCTTGCTGAATCACTCCACAACAGCCCTTTTGCCCTCCCTGCTCCCAAAAAACTGAGTAGCCCAGTGAGGTTGACAGGCAACATTTTGCCCCACTTACTCCTCTCTTGGAAGTGATTGTCAAAGTTGAGTGTGACCAACAAATGTTTAAGTGGCAAATATGGCATCTGCCAACCCCACAGCACTACTCTACTCTTTAAGAACAGGAAAGGCAAACTGGCTGTTTTATGGGCACACATTGGTATGATTTGAGAGTAACTAATGCACATGGGTTTACTTTTTGTTTAAAATACACATTAGGGTTCAGCTTGCAATAATCAGTAGCCCATCTTGTCTCCTCTCTTTATCAGTTTGGCCTGACAAGTTCTGATATTTGTCCTTGTAAATTCAAAGATATTTTTAGGTCTTTCCTCCTAGTTCTACAGAGGAGCTTGTATAGTGTTGTTAGCCATAGTAACAACATATGTGATTAATGAATTGCAATCCCCATCCTCAAGGATGAAGTGTAATAAAACAGAATTAACACTAAGGGGCAAATTCACTAAGCGCCGAAGCGACGAACGCTAGAGTCAATTCGCTAGCGTTTGGCATTTTCGGTACTTCGCAAATTCACTAACGGACGCTGGCGTAATTTCACTAGTGTAACTTCGCACCCTTACGCCTGGCGAATTTGCGCTACAAACGAAACTACGCAAATTCACTAACATGCGCATTGTTCGTTACGCCACCTTTTACGCTAGACTTCCTTCGCCACCTCAGACCAGGCGAAGCGCAATAGAGTAGATAGGGATTGCTTCAAAAAAAGTCAAAATTTTTTCTAAGTCCCAAAAACGCTGGTGTGTTTTCTACATTATGGGTGATAGACAAAAGATCGAAAAAAATTTTGGGGCTCCCCTCCTTCCCCCCTACATTTCCTGACTCATGGCAACTTTACTATACAGTGGGCACATGTGTAGGGCAAAATAAAATTTTTATTTGATATTTTGCAGGTTTTTTAGGCATTTGTAGTGCTGATACGTATTCTTCCATTGAAATTTGAATTTGGAGCCGTATGCAAATTAACCATCGCTAGCGAAACTTCGCTTCGCTTGGCGAATTAACGATAGCGCAACTTCGCAAACTTACGCTACCCCTGTGCGCAACTTCGGATTTTAGTGAATTTGCGCAGCGCTGGCGAAAATACGCATGGTGAAGTGCGGCGAAGTTGCGCCTGGCGGAACTTCGAATCTTAGTGAATTTGCCCCTAAAGGTCTTGTGAGATTGGAATGTATCTCAGGATAATAGTATTGATGAATCTGTACAAGTTTTACAGATGTGTATTTACTGGAGGCTGGTGACTGTATTTGCCCTTTAAAGGAGAACTAAACCCTAAAAAATGAATGTGGGGAAAGTCTGTTTGCACTTGGGGGTGCCAAATGTTAGGCACCCCCAAGTGATTGTATTGACTTGGCAGAAAACTGCACCGGCCCGGGGTTACCAGTGAGCACCACGGAGCAATCTTCTTACTGCTTCCTCTTTCTTTGCGTTTTCCCGGGGATATTTGAAGAAAGAAGAAGCCGGAAGAAGATCTCTCCAGGTTGCTCGCTAGAAAAACCCAAGGCCAGTGCAGTTTTCTGCCGATAGGAGCAATGACCTGTAAAAGGTGGCAACCCTAGTTTCAGGTAAGCCAATACATTCACTTGGGTGTGCCTAACATTTGGCACCTAGGGTTGCCACCTTTTAAAAAAATCTTGTAAGAGACATACCTGGTGGTCTAGTGGGTGGACGGCAGGGACGCCTGCCACCCCCTCGTGCGATTTTGGTTGGGCCGCAGGCGCTGGATCGCGTGGGCGCACGTTAGGCCGCAGGCGCCGAAACTCTAGGGCGCGCGTGGCTCACCTCTGTGATATTCGAAGGCGCGAAATTCAAACAGTATAAAAGGCCCATTCAGACTGCTGACTGATGCCCGTAATAGAACTTGTTTCTTGTGGTTCCTGAGCCTTGTGCGTTTGATCTGTTCTGAATCTAGTCTGTTTGATTACCCGTGTTTGACTCAGCCTGTTCCTGACTATTCTGCATTCTGTATCCTGACCCTCGCCTGCCTATGACAACTCTTCCTGCTTAACCCCTTGATTGACAACCCGGTTTGACCTTTGCCTGCCTGAAGATTCTTGATATCTTCCTGCCTCGACCCAGCCTGTCTGACGATTCTCTTGCCTGCTCCATTTGTACCGTGACCTTCGGCCCAAAAGACTCTGCTAACAGCCGTGCCCCTTCGCCAGCCAGAACATCTTGCCTTGCACCCCTCGTTAAGTCCAGGTGGCACCCAAGTAAGCTGAGGGCTCCTCCCGAAGCCCAACGGTGGTCACACTACTGGTGAAGCCGAGTCGAGACCAGGGTGCTTGGCATTTGTTCTGGTATTGGGTGCCAGCCGTGACAAATCTCTACCGGCTGGTGGAGGAGGCGGGAATAAAAGGGCGGGCCCTGACGCCAAAGGGGGTGGGTCGCATCGGTTAAGGGGGTGGAGCCGCGGTGTGCAATTGGCTGGGCTGGTTGTGACGTCAAAGGGAGCGGGGCCACGGTGCGTGTTTGGCCTCAAGCCGGCAGCAAAAAGGTTAGTTTTTACCAGGCTGGGGGCAGGCCACGGGCTTTTGTTTGGTGTATTACAAATTAACAGGCAGCTACATTGCTGGTAAATTTGTAATACTGGCCCCGGCCTTGGCAGGTGTTTTACCGGCTAGGCCCGTAAAATAGCAGCCGGGTGGCAACACTATTGGCACCTCCAAGTGCAAACAGACTTTCCTTCTACTTTAAAGGAGAACACCACCTTTAAAGCAGGAGAGTGTGATGTTTTCCCTAAAGGCGCGCCCTCTCTGTTATGTATGCTGAGGAGAAGGACAGGAAAGCTTAGGTGACAAAATGGCCAGAGGTGCCTCAGGTATACAACGTTTCACCAAAATGTAAAACCCAAAATGTCAGAGGACAGATTTTTTACAACTGTCCAAGTGCATAAAGGTATATGCCTAAAACACAATTGTGTTACGTGTGTCCTGGCACATTGTGTGTGTGTGTGTGTGTGTGGGCACTTCCCTCTCTTGCAAAAACGAAAATAATTCCACTTGTTGATTGTAATAACATTTTTTATGCATTCGTCCCTTTCCCTACGAATATTACCAAGCTGTATCCTGATAGCTTTAGCTATTGCTTTTTTAACCTAAATAAAAGCTGCAATTCTTTGTGAGAACGTGAGCCGAGTCACTCAGCACACACACACATACACATACACACACACATACGGACACACACACACATACACATACACACACACATACGGACACACACACGCGCGCCCAGTCAATGGAACGCGCTGATCATGTTAACGTCCAGCAGGGGGCAGTGCGTCCCAGTGACCGAGCGATCTGATTGCCAGAATATTATACAGAGAGTAGAAGGCGCTTTGCACCGGCTGCTGCTGCTGCTGCTGCTGTACAGTTGCTTTGCCTTCTCTACGCTGGGACCGATGCAGTGATAACAATGGGAGCTGGAGTTGCCCGTGGGAGCCGAAGCAGTTAGTGAAGTGTCTGTGCCAGTCGCCGGGCGGCTCGTCCAGGCTCTTATTCTTAATGGCGTATTGATGCAAGAAAGAGGGAGAGAGAGAAATCGTGGCAAATCCGGAGATGCTCGTGTTTGGGGGCAAGTGGCTGTGGCACATCTTGGCTGCTACTTTTGGAGTATTGGCTAGCCGTGCCATTATGCTGCTGGAAGGTGCCCATTTGTACCACCAGGGAAGCTCAGTGGCTGCATGGAAGGGCTACTGACTCACCACAATGCAGCTGGCTCGGGCTAAGTGCTTGTGGCCCCATAGTCACTAACTACAGCGGAGGAGCAGCTCTCTAATGAATGAAGAATGGGTATGTGACTACTTGTAATGCCTCTGGGCTCTGCCAGTCACACACACTGATATACTCACATGGGCACCCATATTGCTTGCAAACATACATACATCATACATGTGTGCAGAGACTCTCCCAAATGACATGCTAACAAGTGAGCACACCTACACTAATACTAATGATACATTAAACACTCAAACACTGTTTGCTCACTTGAGACAGACACAGAGATTTATGTGCATCTACAGATATTCAGCTCAGACTGAACTGATCATGCAAGCAATATATGTATATATGTCTTTATATGTATAGGGCACCGCTATATACATATTTCTGTAACAGTGGATGGCAGTTACAGACTGGCACACACAAGCATCTCATACATTATTCATCTCCCCCTAGTCTAACTTGTGTAGTGTATTGCAGCAAGTGTTTGATAAGGATATGTTGCATATGTCAAAATGACTCCAAACACAGCTGTGGGGTGGGAGGGTGTCCTTACAGGGGGATTAGCCCCCTATTAGAATCTACTTTTTAATTTTTTTTTATTCTAGGTGTCAACCCTTATCGAATGCTCAGTGGATCAGCTGTTTCTGTGCTGTTTGCCCTGTTGGTGATCATGGCAGCGTCCTCCTCTGCTGAACGTGGGTGCCCTAAAGGATGTAGGTGTGATGGCAAAATGTTTTACTGTGAGTCTCAGAAACTGCAGGAAATCCCTTCGTCTGTATCTGCAGGCTGCATAGGGCTGTCCCTCCGATATAACAGCCTTCACCTGCTCAAATTCAACCAATTCAAAGGTCTGAATCAGCTCACCTGGCTCTACCTGGATCATAACCACATTAGCAGCATTGATGAGAATGCTTTCAATGGAATCCGCAGGCTGAAAGAACTGATCCTCAGCTCCAACAGGATCTCCCATTTATTGAACAATACATTTCGACCTGTCACCAACCTGAGGAATTTGGATTTATCTTATAACATACTGCAGACATTAGGCCCTGGCCACTTTAAAGGCTTGAGGAAGCTGCAGAGTCTGCATATAAGATCCAATCTGCTAAGGACAATCCCAATAAGGATATTTCAGGATTGCAGGAACCTAGAAATTTTGGACTTGGGATATAACCGAATCCGGAGCCTGGCCAGGAATGTTTTTACAGGCATGATTCGGTTAAAAGAGCTTCACCTGGAGCATAACCATTTTTCCAGACTCAATCTTGCTCTCTTCCCCAGGCTGGTGAGTCTGCAGAGTCTGTACTTGCAGTGGAACCGGATCAGCCTTATAGGGCAGACCATGTCATGGACGTGGCACTCGCTACAGAGGCTGGATTTGTCTGGCAATGAGATTGAAGCTTTCAGTGGCCCAAGTGTTTTCCAGTGTGTCCCTAATCTCCAGCGCCTCAACTTGGATTCTAATAAACTCACCTTCATAGGGCAAGACATTCTCGACACTTGGGGATCAGTCACGGATATAGGCCTGGCCGGAAATATATGGGAATGTACCAGAAATATCTGTTCTTTAGTAAACTGGCTGAAAAGTTTTAAAGGACTGAGAGACAATACGATTCTCTGTGCCAGCCCCAAAGAGCTGCAAGGGGTTAACGTGGTGCAAGCAGTAGGAAATTATAATGTGTGCAGTAAAAGCACTATAGAAAACAGGGAGCTGAAAAACATCGCCCGAACCCCCACCGTACAGCTGAGCACTATCAGCACTAAGCAGGAGAACAATTACTCAGTACCTCCAACTGTTGGCATGACGGAGTCAGTCTATGAGAGTAATGAAGGGGCCACAGAATTAATCTCATTACACAAAATCATTGCAGGGACTGTGGCTCTTTTCTTGTCACTCATTGTGATCTCCTTAGTTATCTATGTCTCTTGGAGGAGATCTCCAGCCGGCAAGAGACACCTTCAGCAGGGATCTCTCATGAAAAATCACAAGCACCAGAAAAGCCCAACATTAACTCAAATTACTCCATCCGCCCAGGAATTTTATGTAGACTACAGTCCTGGAAGCAAAGAAACTTGTGAGATGGTGCCTAACGGCTCTGATCCCTGCACATATAACCGGTCGGGCTCCCGGGAATGTGAGGTCTAAATGCTGGAATAAAAACCTTTCACACAACTGGTCCTTTTTAACATATTTAATTTAACGTGTGCATTTTAATTTCTGCAAAAAAATAAACCTGGAATTGAGTTGATTGTCTGCCCACATCTCTAGGCGTTCTATACCCCAAATGATGAAGCAGCGTGCTATAAAAATAAATCTGAAATTGAGTTGATTGTCTTCCCATAGCTCTGTACATTTATAGGAATTAGCAGGAGGTAAATGGTGATTTTAAACAATTTATTTATTGAATTAAAGCATAGTTGTTAATGGTTTAATAGAGCCTATGATTACATTCTGGGTAAGCTAGAAATAGGTTAGGCCATACACATGGGGTTAATATACATTTCAATTTGTTTGAAAAATAAAGACTATTTTTAGACTTTCTAATAAGACTCAGATGCTGACTGACACCTTTCTGTTTCCAAATCTATGTAGATTTGAGAAACAACTGTAAGTAATTACAATTTGTCATGATGGTAGGCTCCATATGGGCACAAATGATGTATCTAATGGGGGATTTGTTATAATCAGTATATGCGCATTATCCCATCTCAAGATAACCTCTACCTAAAGACTAGTATAAAATACAGACCCCTGTGCTATCAATCATCAAGGTCACAAAGGGAACAAGCTTAAAATTGACCACTAATATGAGCAGGAGATGCTTCATCTATGCCCATGTTATACTATCTTAGTAAATGATCCCTATGTATTTAAAAGTGTTAAAAATAAATTACCCCTAGATTGTGCAGTTAGTTTCATTAGTTTCAGGATAGAGCTGACATTTATAAACACATGTTTTGGGTATTCCAGAACGTCAGGGTCTGGGCTTGTCTCTTGTGCATGGCCTGTAGCCAGTGTTCAGCTTTGGCAGGAGGCTTTGCAGTGTGTAAGATCTGGACACAACAAGCTGAGCCCAAGAGTAATTTCTGACTAGAGATGCACCGAATCTACCGAACTATTTTGGATTTGGCCAATCACCGAATCCTTTGCGAAAGATTCGGGCGAATACCGAACCAAATCCTAATTTGCATATGTAAATTAGGGGTGGCAAGGGGAAAACATTTTTTACTTCCTTGTTTTGTGACAAAAAGTCACGCAATTTCCATATGCAAATTAGGATTTAGATTTGGTTCGGCCGGGCAGAAGGATTCGGCCGAATCTGAATCCTGCTGAAAAAGGCCAAATCCTGGCCGAATCCCGAACCGAATCCTGGATTCGGTGCATCCCTATTTCTGTCGCCCTCTCCGTGGAGAAGATGGAAGAGAGCGCTGCAGGCAAAAGTGTCTGGTCTGTGGTCAGCTAAATACACTTTTTTTTTTTTACTCTGGTTTACACAAACTGCACAGCTTTGGTTTATGAATCCACTTTGCCATCAGGTTAGAGATGTATAAGAAGGATTTTAGGCTCATGGCATAAGGGGTGTTATTCAGGACAGGGTTCAGGCACTTCTTTGGCAGTTGCAAAAATGCCACCCATTGTGCCCTGAGCTTTTCTTTAAAGGGGTTGCTCACCTTTAAATTAACTTTAGAGAGTGATATTCTAAGACAATCTGCAATTGTTTTTCATTGCTTATTATATTATGGTTTTCAAGTTATTTAGTTCTGCTCTCCAGTTTGCAATTTCAGCAATCTGCTGCATGCACTCATTTGAATAGCCTGGAATATGAATAGGAGAGGGTCCGAATAGAAAGGTAGCAATAACAATAAATGTGTAGCCTTATGGAGCATTTGTTTTTTTAGATGGGGCCGGTGACCTCCATTTCAAACTAAAAAAATTTATAATGAAGAACAGTTGAAAAGTTGATTAGAATTGGCCATTCTATAACTTATTAAAAATTAGTTTCAAAATGAACCACACACACACTGGGCACCAACACACAGCAAATAGTAAGTGATTAAGCATTTTTCAGCCAGCTGCACACAGAACTATCAAAGAAAAAATGTTACTGGTTGCCATTGGTTACTACCCAAGTGCAAATGTACCCAGTGTTGATAAATGAGCACCAGTACATCATGAGGGCATTAAACACTGAACATTCTTTCTACTATATGCTTGTGACAGGTTCAGACAGAGATTCAAAATACAGTAGACCCTGGCATTTCAAATACCAAACACCACCTTACCAGACCAATAAATAGTGACTGTCTTCTATGGCAATTTACAGTGGCCCCTCTGGCATTTGCCAGTATCTACAGATTACCTGTACGGGCCTCCTTGTGCAGAAATAAGAGTGAGGGCTACCACAGAGATTCCTTTGGCAGAACTAGAGTCCTTGATAAAGCAGCAGTTTATAAATAAATAGGGTTGCTATACAGAAAAGGCAACTAACTTTGTACATAGCACTTACAAGGTTCTGTTCCATATTATTTAATCTATATACTGACAACTTGGAGATACAGTATTAAAAACAGTGATTAGAGAAAACTATGCAGAACATGTAGGAGGGCTGGAAAAAGGGTGATCTTTAAGGGATCGAATATACAGTATAGTAGGATTATACATTTGAATTTTGAAGAATAGAACCTGAAAAAATCTATTATTTTATAAACAGTGTCCAAATCATCTCATTAAAGAAAGTTCCTGTCATCTAATTATACTGTGCAATTTTAATTCGTAACTGTTCAAAATTAATGATAGTGCAGAAAGAGTATTATAGTGATAAGCTGTGGAATTGTGTACTTCCTCAAATGGATGTAAAGTTGGATGTATTAGGCAGTTTTAAGAAAAATGTAAGAGGATTAGTATGTATAATCTTAGTACAATGTTGTTTAAGGGACTATATGAGTCATTAATGTTTTCTTTTTATTGTAAAAAGCAAATTACAAGCAGGCCCAGCTGGGCCATAGGACTACATTGGTTGGGGTCCCCATAAAATTGTGTATCTAGTTTCCCATTCTCTGCAGTAATTATTATGGAGGGTTCCCAGTAGGTAATAGCCCTGAGTGGTGGTGTGGTGTGGTCTTAACACTGCATCTTGAAAGGGTTACTCTAATCTAAGATATAAGTATTGTTTGGTTTTTTTCCATATCTATCATATTCGTACCACAATCAAATGTTATGAACAACATTTAACCAAAATGTGATTCATAATATATAAAAAGTCATTAGTTTATTAATTAAATGTAAACAAGTTACTGAAAAAAGCACATACTGACCCCATATGGCCCACTTTACGTGTTTTGTACCCTCCGGTAATTAATCATAGGTGTCTTGGGAACTGGGGTAAGTCCCTGTGACTCTGCTGGCCAATACGGACTGGCAACATAGACCCCCTTTTCTAACAATTTTTAATGCCAACATGAAAAATCTGAAGAATAGACCTTACCTCCACAGAAAAGTTTAAAATCCAAATGTATTTACAGCTATTAAAAGAACATAAGGACAAACAGATGTATCACCGCTAGATGCGTTTCGGACACATCTGGTCCTCAATCATAGACCTATGTGCCACTTCTATATCTACCATGTTTCTCGTCTCTTGTTGGCAGGGTCAGCGTAGCTGGTTTTCCTTCACTGCATGTAAACTGTATATATACTGTATATATATATATATATATATATGGGGCTGGTGTTAGAGATCAAGGAGCCCTGAGTACTGTAGCAAGGCAAAGGCTCAAATGAGCAAGAAAAGTAATAGAGCTCAAAGATGCCCTACAACACTTCAGATTGATCTACAACTCTCAGGCCTGAATGTTCGACATCCCTGAGCTCTTTTCAGCTGGCCATAGACACCAGTATATACAGTCGTACGAATCCTAGAATCCTTTAGAAATAAAATGCCTTATTGCTTGCTTTTGCAGAGACATCTACCCTATGGGGCAAATTCACTAACCTCCGGAAATTCGCCAGCGATGGCTTTGCTCACATCGCAATGCTTCGCCAGGTGAAAATTCGCCAGGACAATGCTAATACAGTATCTGTGAAGTTGCGTCCAGGGCGCCGAACGATGGCGAAGTTTCACTATCGTTAATTCAGCAAGCAAAGCGAAGTTTAGGCCCGGATTTGTGGAAAGGCCACCAAGGCCCGGGCCTAGATTGGCAGGATTTTAGGGGGCGGCATGCGGCCCAACCACACCCACATTGGTTCAAAAATACTGTGGATGCGCTGGAGATTCAATAATTTTTTACATTTCCCATGCGCCAGTTCCCTTTGCTTCAGTTCTGATGATGAAAATTTTCACGAATAAAGGGGAGGGGACATGGGTGACGAACGGCAGTGGGCCTAGGGGTGCCCAGTTTGTAAATACGGCCCTGGCGAAGTTGCACTAGTGTTGGCTAATTTGCATATGGCGGGAAGTTAAATTTCAATGGACGTATATGTTGCAGCAAATACATTACACTAAACAAGCCCAGGGAACTTTAATAAAAGAAAATAGAGTTGTAATATTTCCCTACACATGAGCCCAGTGTATAGTTTATGTGCCATATGGTAGAAAATGTAGGGGGGAAGCTGGGTACCCTAAAAAAAATGTACAATCTTTTGCAGCCTATCACCCTGAAAAGCTGAAGTCGCCAAAGTTTTTTGGGACTTAGAAAACTGTTAATTTTTTTTGAGGAACTGGTCTGAGGTGGCGCAAGGGGTAACGTTCATTAAAAACCGCATCTTTGTGAATTTGCGTAGTTACGTCCATTCACCAGGGTTATAATCATTTCTTATTTGTATTCACAAATCATATACTTATTGCACTCGGCTGGAAAGGGTGCTCTGCTCCTTTTTTTTCCAGCACCACCCAATCAACGGATTCATAGAATGAGTGGCACCTGATCTCTCCTCACACACCAAGCCATCATTGTGGCTTCTTTTTAATAAGCGAAGGGATCAAATGACACATTCTACACCAATTTATACATTACAATATTCCAACAAATAAAACTATGTGCTAGGATCATAGGTTTATATCTAATGTACCTAGGGGATTGTATGCGATATAAGTGTAGCCCACCAATACGTATGAATATGTGACTCCAGAACACTCAGTGACATCCCATACCTTTCCCAGACTAACCACTAGGGATGTAGCGAACGTCCGAAAAAATGTTCGCGAACATATTCGCGAACTTGCGTCAAAAATGCGAACGGTTCGCGAACGTTGCGAACCCCATAGACTTCAATGGGAAGGCGAATTTTAAAAGCTAGAAAAGACATTTCTGGCCAGAAAAATGATTTTAAAGTTGTTTAAAGGGTGCAACGACCTGGACAGTGGCATGCCAGAGGGGGATCAAGGGCAAAAATGTATCTGAAAAATACATTGTTGACACAGCGCTGCGTTTTGTGCTGTAAAGGGCAGAAATCACACTACGTCACTCAGGTGATGTTTCTGGACACGGAATGTGAAAAAGCTCACACAGCTAGGTGGCACTTGGTTAAAGACTGGGCAAACAATGCCTGCAAGGGCAACGTATACAGTAGTGGATACGGAATATATTATTGCTGCTGTAAAAGCATCACTAATATATTATATATATGTACATCACTATATACATCAGGTGATGTTTACGGACACGGAATTATTATTGTTATTTAGACAGAATGTGAAAAAGCTCACACAGCTAGGTGGCACTTGCATACCTCCCAACTGTCCCTCTTTTGACCACTCAACCCCCTGTCCCTCTTTTGTACTGGAAAGTCCCTCTTTTCTCTGCACTGAACAGCCAGAAAAAAACCAGTTTCTAACTTAATTGGCTTTTGGCAGAGAGCTCAGAACAGCTAACAGGTGCAAATAAGATACTTTGTAACAATTTTGACTCTGGTTGGTGCTGGTAGTGGTGAACTACTAGGAGGAGCAGCACACCAGTCCCTCTTTTCTCTGAACTGAACAGCCAGAAAAAAAACAGTTTCTAACTTAATTAGCGTTTGGCAGAGAGCACAGAACAGCTAACAGGTGCAAATAAGATACTTTGTAACAATTTTGACTCTGGTTGGTGCTGGTAGTGGTGAACTACTAGGAGGAGCAGCACACCAGTCCCTCTTTTCTCTGCACTGAACAGCCAGAAAAAAAACAGTTTCTAACTTAATTAGCTTTTGGCAGAGAGCTCAGAACAGCTAACAGGTGCAAATAAGATACTTTGTAACAATTTTGACTCTGGTTGGTGCTGGTAGTGGTGAACTACTAGGAGGAGCAGCACACCAGTCCCTCTTTTCTCTGCACTGAACAGCCAGAAAAAAAACAGTTTCTAACTTAATTAGCTTTTGGCAGAGAGCTCAGAACAGCTAACAGGTGCAAATAAGATACTTTGTAACAATTTTGACTCTGGTTGGTGCTGGTGGTGGTGAACTACTAGGAGGAGCAGCACACCAGTCCCACTCCCCAACACAGCTAGACTAATTGCACTGGGCTCTTATAGTAGCAAAGTAAAAAAACAAAAAAGAAAATAAAAGCAGTCCTTACAAGGACTATTGGGTTATTACAGCAGTCAGCAGATGAGATCAGAAGCAGTGCCCACAGCAGCTACATACAGAGCACTGCAGTAGAAGGTAGATTACTAGTCAGCAAAGCTAACTAACCTAAACTCACTGTCCCTCAAATCCCTGCAGAGTTCTGTCCCTACAATACAGAGCAGTATCAAGTAGATTACTAGCCAGCAAAGTTACTATCAACTGTCCCTCAAATCACTAAACAGCTCTCTCCCTACACTAGCTCTTCCAAGCACACACAGGCAGAATGAAAAAACGCTGCAGGGCTTCAGTTTATATATGGAAGGGGAGTGGTCCAGGGGGTGTGGGGGTGGTCTAGGAGGGAGAGCTTCCTGATTGGCTGCCATGTATTTGCTGGTCTGGGGGAGAAATGGCAAAAATAAGCGCCAGCTAAGGCGAACCCAAATTGGCGAACGTCGCGCGACGTTCGCGAACATTCGGCGGACGCGAACAGTCGATGTTCGCGCGAACTAGTTAGCGGGCGAACAGTCCGCGACATCCCTACTAACCACAGCAAGGTTAATGTTGTTTAAACAATAAGATCCCAACTGTGCTCTAGCAACGTGTCACTAGCAACGTGCAACGCCCCCAACCCCCTCCGTGGCTGAAAAGGTGAGAGCCGTGAGGAGGGGTGGGGGCGATGAAGGAAGGCCGCCTCAGCGAAAAGGCAAGGATCGTCTGTATTAATTCTCTCCAAGTCAGTGGCTAAAAGAGCTGTTCCTTTAGCTAGCGGTATAACTCTGGCCATTTAATGAGAAACACTATCACCTTCCTGGTGAGGAATCACTTGGCAGCGTATAGTTCAGCAACAGCTGGGTTAACTACTATGGGTTAATAAGTTCACAGTTCCCCAATAGGATATGGTATTGGTAGTTTAATCACAGTCTGTGCTACTAAACCACTTGAGTAGCAGATATGGGCTGAGATGATGCAGGCAGCTCTGTCCTCCAGCAGTGCAATCAACTGGGCCTCTGTGTCTTCCAGCATGAGACTTTCTCACGTGATGGGTGAATTTGGGGCGTTTCACTTTGCCAAAAAATGCACGAATTTCCCACGAAATTCGCAAAACAGCGAAAAATTTCCCAAAACGACACCGGCGTCAAAAACAGAGGTTTCGTGAATTTATTCGCCGGAGGCAAATCGTCGATCACTATTTCTCGCTAAACAGCCAGACAGCTTCCCACGGCTCCTTTTCTGGTTAGCACTGATAACAGTTCTTTTACAGATGCTTTACAGACCAAAGCTGAGATAGCAGGGTCAGCTTCTCTCCAAGCTCTCCCTCTGTAGCAGCCTTCCCTTGGGTCAGGGTCTCTGCAGGTGACTTTCTATCCCTCTGGCAGATCACATATACAGTCCAACATTTGAAAAACAGAAAGAGGGACAAAAAGATCTGCGCGCTAAGTGTGGCAAACATTTTTTAACCACTCCCATTTTATGACCACACCCCTAAATACCACATTAATTTTACAAAATATGACAGGTTATGGAACACATTTTTGGGGGATTTATGGTCATGGTTTATGTGTTATTACAATTTTCCTAATGAAAGTAGGGATGCACTGAATCCAGGATTCGGTTCGGGATTCAGCCTTTTTCAGTAGGATTCGGATTCGGATTCAGCCGAATACTTCTGCTCAGCAGAACCGAATATGAATCCTAATTTGCATATGCAAATTAGGGACAAGGAGGGAAATCGAATGACTTTTTGTCAGAAAACAAGGAAGTAAAAAATGTTTTCCCCTTCCCACCCCTAATTTGCATATGCAAATCAGGATTCGGATTCAGTTCAGTATTCGGCCAAATCTTTCACAAAGGATTCAGGGGTTCGGAAGAATCCAAAAAAATTCTGTGCATTCCTAAATGATAGTGAATTTGCCCATTAAGCTGCAAGTCACAGTTTCCCCAAGAGACCTACTTATCTTAAATAGTTACAATTGTATCTTTGGCTATCTTAAATTGTTACAAATGTATCTTAAGTGCAGCTGCTAAGTAGTGATGTGTGGGTCTGGATTTCCCCCTACTAGGGGTCAGTGACAGAGGAGGTACGTGCCTGTTGCCCCCCCCCACGAGCTTTGCTCCCTAGGCATGTGCCTCTTCTGCTTACTAGTGATAGGCAAATTTGTCCCGAAAATTTTGCGAAACGTTAATTTTGACGCCGTCGGCAAATTTCGACGCCGGTGACTTTTGCCGCACATTAAAGTCAATGGGTGTCCGTTTAATTGTCGCGGCAATTTTGCGGATTTATTCGCTGGCAGCAAAACTCGCAAATTTGCTGCGAATTCTCAGCTATCAAATGAATTCGCCCATCACTACTGCTTACCCCTAGTTCCATCCCTGAATATCAAGCAAAGATTACACACTTATCTCAAAATGATGGTAAGCAGAACTCTCACAGAAGCAATTCTTTATATCTAAGTATAATTCATTCATTTTAATTAAAGTTAAAGGGAATCTTCACCAAAACGGTTTTGCATTATAAAATAAAATGTAATTCTAAGCATAATTAAGATTTTCAGTGGTTTAAAAGTTATTTGTAAATGTAATTGTTATTGAAAGCGCTCTCTGTCCAGCTTTTTACATTCTCTATTTTACATACAATGAACTGTGTTTCTTTTGAACAGACAATTTGCAGTGGCAACAGGCAAATGATAATTTTTTTTTTTTTTACACTGATCTTCCCGCTTTTGTTTTAAGTTAGACTCATGGCCTAGGACACTAGAGGATCTCTATCTATATTTTGCTTCCTTGGACATTTTTAATAACAAGTGATAAAGAAAATTTGTTATTAAATTTTGTCGCCAACGAATCATCGCTGATGAAAGTACGACAGCGTACATTTGCCGAGACGTAATTACGCATTTCGATGAATATTCGTCACAAAATAACGTCTGACATAGTTGTGAAAAATATGGCAGGGACTTCAGATAAGAAAATTCGAAAGTAAGTAAATTTGGCCCAAAGAGCTGGAGGAGAACTGACCTCTGCTACATTGTTTCAAGCGTCAGACAGAAAACACAAAGGGGAAAAACTGCTTTATAACCATTGTACTTATTTAATCAGGGTCGGACTGTGCCAGTGGGAAACCCCCAGCCCCAACCCAGCCCCACTCCCCTGATCGGCTGTCCCCCAAAAAAGAAAAGCAGGTGTGATGCAGCGCGATGGTGTGTGTGGGGGGCATATTTTCGAGGTCGGAAGGGGGCCCCCCCAGTGACTGCCAGGAGTGCCCTTGGTGTCACAGCCCCTATGGACCCCCAGTCAGGGGCAGATTAATGCCTAGGCTAACCTAGGCAATAGCCTAGGGGCCCAAAGTGCTGAGGGGACCAAGAGGAGGCACAAACGTGCTCTGACTCTCATGAGTTCCCTGTCATGTTCCAAGCCCTCTGCCTTCTATAGAACACGTTGCTGGCTCCGGGTAGGGATGTAGCGAACTGTTCGCGTCCGCCGAATGTTCGCGAACGTCGCGCGACGTTAGCCAATTTGGGTTCGCGTTCGATTCGTTCGACCATTCGACCGAATTCCTTCAACCGCTAAAAATCGAACGATTTCCATTCGTTCGAACGATTGTAAGCATTCAATTGAATGAAAAGCATTTGTTCGAATGGTTTCGATCGTTCGATTCGAATGAAAATCCTTCGATCGAACGAAAATCCTTCGATCGAATGTAAATCCTTCGATCGAACGATTTTAGCGGGTGTTCGAAGTTCGCGAACTGCTCGCGAACGTTCGCATTTTTTGCCGGTGTTCGCGTACGGCGTTCGCGAACATCAAATCGGCAGTTCGCTACATCCCTGGCTCCGGGCAAAGAAAATCCACAGTGTTCCTGCTAGAAGCAGGGGTGGAGCCGGAGGTGGCGTTTGGATGACACAATCCCTGTCAGGAGGAAGGGGGCTGGAAGAGGCAGGTCCAGGGGTGAGGCAGAGACATGCAGTTACATGTGATTCCACAGACGCTTCCCTTTATAGCAGCGGCTGCTTTTCCTACAAGTGGCGTGAAGATGAATATGTGGAGCGGTGGCAGCAGTCGGTGCCCCCGAGCACAAAAGCGGGTGCTGGACTGGGTTCTTGGATCCAGGTGCCAAGAGCTGAAAATGTTCAGCCCTCTTGCTGCTGATAGGGACAGCAGTCAATGTGCACGTTATGTCTTATGCTTGCTGTACGGAACGCATTTAAAGAGAGGGCGGAGGGAAGAGGGCGGAAGGAAGAGGACTAAAAGGAAGAGGACTGAGAGCGGAGGATTGAGGGCAGAAAGCTGAGGGCGGAGTTCGTATGACTGACGGCTGAGAAGGAAGGGTAGAGGACGGAGGTGTGATTGCAGATTTGCATGATGGGTGATGGCTAAAGCAACCGATGCGCCATTCCGAAGGCACAGGACATCTCATGCAGGACAGGTATTTTGCTGCAGGATGTCCTAAAATGTGTTCCGTATTGCTGCAGCATCTCTGTGATATAGTCACAGCGAACCTTCTGCGCACGTCTGCGCAATCCCGCAATCTGTCTATATGCACAGCACAAGCAGCTGTCAGAGATACAGTACAACAGGGAGCACCATCTGCAGTTGCACGGGGCGCCAGAAATACAAATGAGGCCCTGTCATGCACTCTGTCTGCGCTCTGCACGGAGGCGGGGACAGGGGCGGTGTCCAGGAGAAAGGGGTAGCCTAGGGGCCTAACATACTGTTAACCCGCCACTGGCTCCAGTCCAAACCTTTATTTGATGACTGCGTAATTAACAAAAAGCATTTCCTTACATTTGCTTTGATTATGCAAAATATATATGCTTTTGGGGAATCCTTTCCTTTAAAGAAAAGGAAAGCCCTGGAGCTATAAGCACAGGAGCTACATGACAATTGATCCGAATGACCAGCAGCCAAATTATACTGGTCTATGTCATAGATGTGCAGAACCAAATGTAGCTGTGTTTAGGTGAGAAGGAATGAGTTAATGCAGGAGATGGCCAGGCCCAGGGGCGGAGTAAGAGAGGGATGTGATGTCAGGGGAAGAAGCAGTTCACTTCCTTATCTTCTGAGCAGGTAAAACAAATTTTGTGAATGTCAGGAGTTTTCTACTTTTTGTTCTCATATTATCTATTAATAACTAAATATGACAAACAAGGGAAAGTTGCGCTCACCACTATTTTTTAAAACCATTAGGCGGGGGTGCAATGAGGGTGTGACCACAAAATACATATAGTCAACTACAAGAGTCCTCAGCACTCAACCCATTATCAATATATTTAAGACTGCGACATTTTGTGCATACTGCTACTAAAAAATGCCTTACCCTTTAAACCAGGGGTGTCCAAACTTTTGGCTCGCCGGGCCACATTGGAAAAAGATAAAATTGTCTGGG
This sequence comes from Xenopus petersii, assembly GCA_038501925.1. NCBI lineage: Eukaryota > Metazoa > Chordata > Amphibia > Anura > Pipidae > Xenopus > Xenopus petersii. Next base: position 105,418,275 of record CM076684.1, read on the forward strand.
GCCACACATGACATACGCCAAAACATGTTTGATTTGTAAGAGTAAAGGAAATACACAGAAAAGAACTACAATACCAGTTGGATGACCAGATGGAGCTATACACTGGAATATGGGACACCTGGATATTAAATAGACGTATTATTATATTATTATTACTAACTGGGCAATGGGCAGAGTCCCCCCTCCTCCTATTTCCTCGGGAACCAAGCGTTTCAAGCTGGGCCGCATTCATATGCATCCTGGGCCGCATGTGGCCCTCGGGCCACAGTTTGGACACCCCTGCTTTAAACAACACAGGGATTGTTTTGTCCATATATTGCAATATATTTAAGCTGGCCAACTACGTCAAAGTCATCCCATATCTGGCCAGTCCTACGCTTAATTTTCATCTGATTCATTAAGAATTCAATTGCTTAATTATACATTTTACAAAGGGACTAAGTTTTACCTGCAGCTTACAAGCTGCTTTCAAAGTAAAACTCCCAAACTTGGCTGCCCTTTTATTAGACACCAGTGGGATCACCTGACTATAGCTGGGAAGGGTGGGAGCTACAACATGGAGCTGGTCACTGCTCCTGTATAATTATAACAAACAAGGGAAAGTTGTGCTCACCACTATTTTTTAAAACCATTAGGCGGGGGTGCAATGAGGGTGTGACCACAAAATACATATAGTCAACTACAAGAGGTCCTCTGCACTCAACCCATTATCAATATATTTAAGACAGAGACATTTTGTGCATACTGCTACTAAAAAATGCCTTACCCTTTAAACAACACAGGGATTGTTTGTCCATATATTGCAATATATTTAAGCTGGCCAACTACGTCAAAGTCATCCCATAGCTGGCCAGTCCTACGCTTAATTTTCATCTGATTCATTAAGAATTCAATTGCTTAAAGGAAAACTATAGACCCAAAATGAATACTTAAGCAACAGATAGTTTATATCAAATTGAATGACATATTAAAGAATCTTACCAAACTGGAATATATATTTACATAAATATTGCCCTTTCACATCTCTTGCCTTGAACCACCATTTCGTGACTCTATCTGTGCTGCCTCAGAGATCACCTGACCAGAAATACTACAACACTAACTGTAACAGGAAGAAGTGAGGAAGCAAAAGGCAGAACTCTGTCTGTTGATTGGCTCATGTGACCTTACATGTGGTTTGTATGTGTGCACAGTGAATCTTACGATCTCAGGGGGCGGCCCTTATTTTTTAAAATGGCAATTTTCTATTTATGATTACCCAATGGCACATACTACTAAAAAAGTATATTATTATGATAATGGTTCATTTACATGAAGCAGGGTTTTACACATGAGCTGTTTTACTCAGTATCTTTTAATAGAGACCTACATTGTTTGGGGGGTATAGTTTTCCTTTAAGTATACATTTTACAAAGGGACTAAGTTTTACCTGCAACTTACTAGCTGCTTTCAAAGTAAACCTCCATACTTGGCTGCCCTTTTATTAGACACCAGTGGGATCACCTGACTATAGCTGATAACTAAATATGGATATTTTCATGAAAGCGCTGTTATATTGTGGTTTCTGTATCTTTACACATTATGATTGTGGGAGTCTGTATTGTATTTATTTATGTTAAATTAATGTGAATCGTTTGATCCAGGGATTGTTTCTGATCGCCACTGGGGTCAGGAAGGAATTTTTTCCCTCTTGAAGCATAATTGGCACTGGCTTCCGGCTGGATGTATTGCCTTCCTCTGGATTAAAGCAATGTACATATGATATTTTATTTTAATTTCTATTTGTCACAGCAGAGGTAGGACCTTGCCAGAGTACTGCACAGGTAAGTTTAGAAGAAGGAGAAAGGAGGTTCTCTCCTGTGACTGCACGGTGGATTGATTTATACAGACTAGTGATGTGCGGGTAAGGCTTTTCCTGACCCGCACCCGACCCTAACCCGCCCTGCTGCAAACGGCACCCGCGATTCCTAGGTCCTTTTATAGACCCGCACCAAACTGGTCCGCCGATGACGTCACAATGACATCACAAAAGGGGCGGGGCGAGCAGACGCGACTATAAAACAGATGCCCGCATTTGAAGATGGCGAGGAGCAGTGTTTGGTCAACCCGAATCCAACCGACCCACGAGTATTGGGTCGGCCTGCACATCACTAATACAAACGCTACTACTGCTTGTGCTAGGGGACATCCTGCTTGGATTTCCTATCATTGACACACTGCAGATGAAGGTCCGGCAGCAGGGCTGCTGAACTTCTCTCATGTTGGCGGCACAGCATAATAGCGATTTCTTGTTAAATTCTGGCTTTAGAATATTGCCTTGGGTTAAGTGAACCCTGTACACTTGTACCAACCAATAGCACATACAAGCTGTATTCTGCAGCTTGAGCAAACAGAATGTACAGGGCTCCTAATGCTCCTGGCACCACCCATTTTAAATGTTATGGGCTTGCACACTTACAATAAATTGTATCGCAATTATATTGTAAAAATAACTCGTTATCATAAGAATATTGGTAGTGCATACAGACAAAAATGCTCCATACAATACAACAGTATACACCAGAAATGTAATACATCCTTAAAGGGGTGGTTCACCATTAAGGCAACTTTTAGTATGTCATAGAATGGCCAATGCTAAGCAACTTTTCAATTGGTTTTTATTATTTATTTTTTATAATTTTATAGTTATTTGCCTTTTGGCCTAACTCTTTGCAGCTTTCAAATGGGCGTTGCTGACTCCCTTCTAAAAAGCAAATGCTCTGTAAGGCTACAAATGTATTGCTATAGCTACTTGATATTCCTGATCTTTCTTTTCAGCTCCTCTCCTATTCATATTCCAGTCTCTTATTCAAATCAATGCATGGTTGCTAGGGTAATTGGACCCTTGCTACCCGATTGCTTAAAATTCAAATTGAAGAGCCGCTGAATAAAAAGTTAAATAACTCAAAAAACGCAAATAATAAAAAATGAAAACAAATTGCAAATTGTCTCAGAATATTACTCTCTACATCATACTAAAAGTGAACCTTTAATAATTTCGAATGACATACCAACAAATTGTAACCCGAATGGCAAGCAATAAAAGGAAGTAAAAATTCTTTATAGAGAAAGAGAATTACCCTGACGTTTCAGCGTAAAACCTATATCATGGTCCACCCACCACCTCATTCGCTACATGGCAGGTGCTAGTTGTGCATCACAGCATGGACATATATACTGCTGTGTTTTATACTGGAGGTGCAGAATTGTGCCTTATAGCACCAGGGACAACTCTGAAGTTAAACAGATCAGTTGTGTATGATAAGAATAAAAAGTATATTTGCTTCCTTAGGAACATGTCTGAAACTAATGGCATACTTTAACAGTGGAGGGACAAGGCTCAAACAGCTTCATAGGTCCCATAAAAAATGAAGTTCAAAATGCTGCTGGCACTGCATACTGTAAATGGCATGATGTGGACATCCCAAGGCATGTATCTACTTTGGGCATCATTCAGGGCACACAATAAGAAGTGCAATCAGATGTTGGAATGGAGAAAACTGTCGGTTTTGGCCCAACTCTCATGGAATTCATCTTCAGAGCAATTAGTATTTGTCTCATCACAGTAATGCCTCAGCTTATTGTGTCTTTACTCCCCCCAAGACGTACCTCAATTACTGACATATGGACAGGAGCTATGGCATGGTCCTGTAATAGAGGTTTGTGGAGAGGTGGGGGCAGATTTTCAAAGTAAGGTTATTGCCATATAGTTTATTAAAATGACAGGTTCCTGATCAATGTATAAAGTATAACTCTAAGCATAGGTCCCTAAACTCTTGTTCTGGCCCCCTAGGGGGAGATTTAGGGTGAATAGTTAGGTGTTTTCATTACCTAGTGACATTTCCCCTTTCAGATGTTCCAAGTAGACATTTATAAAGACATAATTCAGATGTATGCAATATGCTTGAATTAGGAGGATGCGGTATTTAAAGGCCAGCGGCAGTAAATCCTCTGCAAGAGGACGGTAGCACCACTTCAGATAATGATTTGAGATGAGGCTTGTGCTTATCTGATTTGGTACAGAGGCTGGGCACAGGCTTAGTCATTCTTTCTTTTAAAACCCTCTAATGAGATTATGGCTGAGACTTTTGGAGCTTTTAGATAAAAAGAGGAAAAGTTCAAAATGTATTCATGTGACGATGATTGATCACAATGTTTGGCTCCTGTGCCGCTAGAGGAAATTGTGTTTCCGACAGTGCAATTTTGCCTTTATTCAGATAAACCTGCTTTTTTACTGAGTATTACTTTCCGGTCTTTTTCTTTCATTGTAGCCGGCTTTGTTTTCATCTTTGCAGCTTTGTGAACCTTATTTAATCTGAAGTTCCATCCTTATTATTTATGATTTGATTACAGTCAATGGACTAGCTACAAAGTCCATAGGTTTTATTAATCAACCTGGCAAGGCTTTGTTCAGGATGTTCTAACAATATGATACAACATTTTAAGCTATTTTCCTGATGTATGAAGTCTTTGTAAGGGGAAATTGCAAAGCCAAATAAAGTCATGCTGAAGAAGATATTGCTGTTTGCTATGAGCTATAATAGAGTAGCTCTTCTTCTATAATATTCCCCATGTCACTGCTATGCTGTAAGACAACTAACTCACTTGCATTGCTTTTGGAAATGCCTTGTTAAATTTTAGTAAATAGGCAAATATGTTCTTTAAACATCCCCTGTGTTGATTCTTACATACCTATCAATCAAAATTGATGTGTCCTTGTACAATGGGATTCAATAGGGCAGGGGGTCCCAACCTTATTTACCCATGAGCCACATTCAAATGTTGAAAAAGTTGTGGAGCAACACAAGCATGCAAAATGTCCCAGGGTATGTATAATAAGGCCTGTAATTCGCTATTGGTAGACCTTATGTGGATTGGCAGCCAACAGGAGGCTCTGCTTGGCAGTACACATTAAAACTTGCCTTCAAACCAGGAATTAATAAATAAGCACCTGCTTTAAAGGCCACTGGGAGCAATATCCAGTAGTTTGGTGAACAACATGTTGCTCACGAGGCACTGGTTGGGGATCACTGCTAAAGAGCCACTATTTTACATTTTTGCTCTGAACATAAAGATGGACCCTCGGCTGCTATAGATCCATTCTGAAGACACTAAACATCAATATCCAGCACTGACATTTTATATATACATATACTGAGGGCACACCCATTGCTGCCCTTAACTATTAACCTAGAGGGTCTGGTCAAAAATATATTGTTTTCTACACAATGAATGCAATTAGGACTCTGTTTTATTCTTTAAGCAATATTGCTCAACAAAACATTTTTTTTCCAGCTGTCTAGGGTCAGTGACCCAATAAATGGAAGTGAATGCCCCAATGAGTATTGCTTACTGATCTGTGTCAATCTGAATCCTTGTTCTTTGTTGCTGCCAATGGAGCTGGAAACATCATACACAGTTGTTATCAGCACTGAATAATCAACAGCTGATTGCAATGTAATATGTGTCCACTTTTATTACAATTTCTGATAGTCCTGACATTGATGATGTATGATTCATTGGATGGTACTGGTACCCAGACAGAATGCTAATGGGATAATGAAAGTCTGATACAGGTTTAGACACCTATAGCAACCAATTATTAGCATCTACTGTCCAACAGGAAAAACTATTTTGTTTATTACTCTGGTTGACCAGACCTGAGCCACCTTTGTGCATTTTATTATATGAGCCGATTCTACTTAGTGTGTGTGCATGTTCCTATTTGTCTTTAACATGTTCCTATTTGTTTTGAACCAATGTAGTCTGCCAGGTATACTGGGAATAGTAAGGGGTAAGAGGGGTTAAAGCTGCTATTTTGGGGCCCCAGATGCTCACTCGTAATACTCACCTATGCCTGCAGCAAAGCTAATTGCTGATTGGCTGCAATGGCTACTACACTGAAGCAATTTAATAATTGTATAAACTTATTATATGAACCCCACTGTCAGAGGAGGGGTTTAATCAGGGGGAGAAGGAAGGGCTGATTTGTCAAAAAAATGCCCTTGTCTGATGAACCCAAACGTCTTCAATTTAGGGATAGTAGTAGTTCTGCAACATCAGGAGAGTCACTAGATACTGTTGCCTTGCCTAATGCATTTGGAAAGACTGCTGATGTTAGGTCAACCTCATTTTTCTAACTACCTGTTTGCCTATATCCTGCCACCTATTATTTTGTGTAATAGACATGTGATGTATTATTTTTCCCTTCTCCTCTATTCTTATTCTGAATCTCTTTTTTTTGGCAGCCAGCGCTGGAATACTATTTCACTATTTTACTGACGGTTCAGGGAAGTGGGAGAAAGCATATTTATATTAATAATGAATGGGCAGACGAGGGCATGCAAATACGCTAAAATAAAGCCGTTCTACACAAAGATAGCTGTACACATTAATTTATTTGCATTACGGGAAAAATGCATGCTGTTGCTGAAACAAGGGTTTTTTCTCCCCAAAATGGAGGCATTGGCTGTCTGAGAGATTGGCTTGTCTGTGAGTCAGAGGAGCACACAATAAATGTTCTGCTAACAAGCTTCTAGAAATAATTTAGCAGAAATAGCTACGGTGGCATTGCTAAAGCTCTCCGCATGTAAAGTAACACATACTCGCAAGCATCCTTCTAGTTATTTATAGGCAATTAAAAGAAAAAAATCGTGAGGAAACAGCTGGGCAGATCTGTACAAAGCAGAATGAAAAGGTTTCCAGGTTGAGAACAGCAGTACATTAACATTACAGCATAATGTTCTCTTTCATTTTTATGCCTGGAAGGGACATTTCGGGCTATCTCCACTTAGGAACAAAACCAAACTTTAATAAAACACAGCTAAAGCGCCTAATGCTCTTGGTGGTCTTCGAGATCTGCTTTCTACATTCAGAATAGCTATAGAAAATGTTTAAAAGGTTTGTTCACCTAAAAATTTACTTTTGCTTTGATGTAGATAGTGGTATTCCAAGATGATTTGCAATAGCCAGGCTTAGAATTATAACTGTCTGCTTCCTTGGACTTACCATAGCAACCAGGAAACAGTTGGGAGGTCACAATGGAAGATGAAAAGTGGAGAGCCTGAATAGTAAGTAGTGATGGGCGAATTTGCGCCGTTTAGCTTCGCGAAAAATTTGCGAAACGGCGCCGGCGTCTTGTTTTTGACGCCGGCGGCCCATTTTTTCCGCGAATTTTCGCGGGCATTTTGCGAATTTATTCGCTGGTGGCGAATCGCATGAATTCGCCGCGAATTCGTGCTTGACGAATAAATTCACCCATCACTAATAGTAAGATAAACATTATAGAATTAGGTTATTGATAAAACCAAAGCCTAACAGGCACACCCGACAATCAAACCACATTTTATTTTCAGGACAGCGTGAGACAGAATAGGAAGACTAACCAGTTTAAAATCATAAAATAAAAACAAAAAGGCATATAGATACGTTGCTTTGAATAGGTCCATCTTTAACGTACTAAAGATTAGTAGGGAATCTTCCCCTTTAATCTGTAAATAAAAATTCTAATGTCATTAATGAATGGCTATAATTAAAATTTGCCCCTGGCAAGTCAATTTGGATTTGTTCTGTTGGCTGAACAAGCAGATCAAGAGTGACGCAAGAGGTAATAGCAGCCCCCCCCCCTTGATTTAAGGTTAGCCAATGGCCTCCAACACAAGCTGACTGTAGTTTCTGCCTTGTCACTTGAAACTGCCTCCAGACTAGAGCAGCCATCACAGAAACCAGTGGCCCATATTACACACTGTATGGCCTGCCCAAGGCGACTTAGCTTAGATTTACATTCTACCAGCCATATAGCTTGACAAGCAATGGGAATGAGTTCTTTGTATATCTTGGTCATTTTAAACTGATAAAGCAGAAGCTGAATTTAAGAAATGGACCCGGTAAGCCTGGTAAACTAGGAAGACCTAATTCCAAGGTTATCCTAAAACTTGTGCAGAGAGATATCATAAATATATGTTTTTTGTGTCAAACTCTATTCTGCAGGAAAGATATAGGGTGTACTGATGCTTTATTAGATCCTTTATATATTTACAAAAAGCTTCAAGCAGCACAGAGGAGACCAATAGGTAGATTCAACTAGATTGGTTATCTCTGCATTTAGTTACTGTGTTGCAGTTCATTACAGGTAGGGGATCTGTTATCCGGAAACCCATTATCCAGAAAGCTCCAAATGACAGGAAGACCATCTCCCATTGACTTGATTTTAATAAAATAATTCAAATTATAAAAATTGATTTCCTTTTCTCAGTAAGAATAAAACATTACCACATACTTGATCCTTTTTTCCATAATTTTGATCTTCATGCCTTAAAGGTGGCCATACATGAAAAGATAAGGTTGCCAAACAAGCGGATCTTTCCCCGATATGCCCACCAAAAGCAGGGCGATATAGGATTCATCCAAACATTCGGCCCTAGGGTCAAATGATCGGATTTTCGAATTAAATAGGTGCTGACGGGTCGTAGGACCGCATGAACCAGCCAATGTGGTTCTTGATCGCAGGAAAAATAAAACCTGGCAGATCGATATCTGGCTGTGTGGCCTATCAATCGGGGAGACCCGTCGGAAGCCCCCACTCTAAAGGACCAATATCGGCATCTTTAATCTGCCCATGTATGGCCACCCTAAGTCTCCTAGAAAATGATTTAAACATTAAATAAACCCAATAGGCTGGTTTTACTTCCAATAATTATATTTATTCCATTTATATCTTAGTTTGGATCAAGTACAAGGTAATGTTTTATTACAGAACAAAAGGAAATCATTTTTAAAAATCTGGATTATATGGATAAAATGGAGTCTATGGATGACAAACTTCCCGTAATTCAAAGCTTCCTGGATAACAGGTTTCCGGATAACGGGTACAATTAATCAAAGCAATCCTAATGGGTGCATTTAATGATCAACCTGTTTTTTTTCTTCGCAAAGTATGGTGAACCAAATTAAGGAAAGATCCCGTATCTGGAAAACCCCAAGTCCATTCTGGATAACAGGTCCCATACCTCTATTTATAACTGGGTGTATGAGTCAAGCCTTGAGGTGTACAATACTGTAAATAAGTGCCAGCCTAACCAAAAGCATTAAGCTTTTGACTGGATCTGTCATAGGCCTGTAAACAATGCGTTAGAATAATTCTTTGTATAAATTACACATTGCAAGAGAAGACACATGATGCATGGGATGAAACCCCATATAAACTCGCTGTCATTTTGAAGTAAGACACACTGCCTATAAAAATGATTCATCCCTCTTGGAAGTTTTCATGTTTTCATGTTTTCATCGAAAATTGAATAACAGTGAATGTCGTTTTGTTGACACTAATCACTAATACTCTTTTGTGTCAATCGGAAAATACATATTTACATTAATTACCAGGAATAAATGCATAATAATTGAATGCATGAGTATACACGCCCCCTTTAAGCCAGCATTTAGTTGATGTATCTTTATTTTCTTTTTCTAGGTATTGTATAGTACAAATTGGAAGAGTGTAAAATAGATGTACCCAGTATAATAAGTAGCCAGGTTAATTTCAACAATGATATGATTGCTAATTATTATAATAAGAAACACAAAAGTGAGTGAGTTTACTGTGCTGTGACGGTACAGTACACACGTAAATCCCACATTCTTGATTGGATGCAACAGACTGCCCAGCCATTTTGATAAACTAAATTAACAAGTTTAATTCCTAAAGGGGTGGTTCACCTTTAAGTTATTTAAAATGGTGAAGCAACAAAGAAAGAAAAAAGCTTTTTTTTCTTTTTTATAGTTTTTTTGAATTATTTGCCTTCTTCTTCTGACTCTTTCAAGATTTCAAATGGGGTCACTGACACCAACTAAAAAAACTAAAGACTTAAAGGGCATGTAAAGTCTAAAATAGAATAAGGCTAGAAATGCTGTATTTTGTATATTAAATATAAACATGAACTTACTGCACCACAAGCCTAATCAAACAAATAATTGCTTTCAAAGTTGGATACAGGGGGCCACCATCTTGTAACTTTGTTCAACATCTCTGCAAGACTAAGACTTTGCATATGCTCAGTGTGGTCTGGGCTGCTTAGGGATCGCCATAAACAAAGCTGCTTGAGTTCTGCATGACTGGGAAGTAAGGCAGGGGCTCCCCCTGCTGTTCATAAGTATGATTGTTTCCCTGCTCAACAGTTAGGGACGATCTGACAATTCCTATTCGCACCAGTAAATGAAGGGAGAATTTCACTGCATACAGTCAGATTTCTTATAAAAACGGTACACATTTTTTAATTAACGTATATTGGAGTTTCTTTTTCATTAAAGAAAGTTATTTTTTTGCCTTTACATGCCCTTTAAGGCTACAAATTTATTGTAATTGATGCTTTTTATTACTCATCTTTCTATTAAGCTCTTCTCCTATTCATATTCCAGTCTCTCGTTCAAATAAATGCATAGTTGCTAGAGTAATGTAGATCCTAGCAACCAGTTTGCTGAAATTGCAAACTGGAGAGCTGCTGAATAAAAAGCTAAAATACTCAAAATCCACAAATACTAAATAATGAAAACCAGTTGCAAACTGTCACTCTCTACATCATACTAAGGGGGTTATTTATCAAAGGTCATTTTGTTTTTTCCACGAAAAATTTGAGTTTTCGAGGGTATTCTTCATTAAAAGCTCAATTTTTCTGGTTAAACATTTTTTCTTTTGCGATTTATTATACCCCGATCCTGGAAACAGCGCAAATCCACAAATACACCATCAAAAGCCTGTTGCGGTCTTGTAGTCAATGGCAGAGGTCCCTTGAAGCATTTGAATCTGTTTGTAGCCGTCATAATGCTTGAGTTATTTTGGTGGGTTTCATTGGAAAACTAGATAAATTCTAGTGATTTGGGTTTTTTCCACCGAAAACTTGATCAATTCGAGTATTCGAGTTTTTCACCCTGACTACGATTCACGTTTTTTACAGCTGAGTTTCTTCTTAAATTAGAAACCATCGAGTTGTGAGCTAATTCAAGTTCTCAAAAAACTCACAAAGCTCTAAAATTTGACCTTTGATAAATAACCCCCTAAACATTAATTTAAAGGTGAACAACCGATTTAAAGTGGACCCGTCATCCTAAGAAATAATTCAAAATACACTTACTTACACTATATTTATTGTTTAAATTGTGTTTCCTTCACTCCTGGAATTACAAATTCATAGCATGCAGGCAGGAGCCATTTTGTGGATACTGTTATTAAGACAAGTTATGTATGGTGTGTGAGGAGGGAGGGGGAATGTGGGCAGAGCAGTGACATCTAGGAAGTGCTGAATGGAAAGTGAAACAAATTGACTGCCCCACCTCTATGCCTCATGCATAGAGACGGGGCAGGTAATATTTGATTGACAGATCAGATATTTAAATGCCTTTTTAAACAGATATGGATGCTTTAATGAAAAAAATAAAATTGGTTCCATGTTTAATTTGCAAACGACTTTTGTTATACAGATTTTTATGTGTAGTTGACAGGTCCACTTTAAATGGGGGAAAGGAAGAATGAGCACAACAGGCATTGGGCTCCCTCTAGTGTTTGACCTCAGAGCAATTCAGGGGGTCTCAAAGTCATCACTTTGGAATATTTACAGATACAATGGGACAAGGAGGTTGTGATGAATCCCCATAGAGGCACATAACAGAGAACAGAATTCCAGCAAAATGCACCAGGCCCATGGAGTCTTCATGAAACATGGAAAGAACACAAAGGCAGATTTGGGAGGAAGAGTGTGGTCACAGGAGCCTGGAATCCCAGCTGCAGGCCAGAGTCAACCCAGCATAGTGATAAGAAAACATCTGCTGTAATAGCACCATCAAACAGCAGACAACGCTATTCCGGAGCAGATGAAAATGTAATGGAGTGTGTTTAATAAGAGAGAGGAATCTGCGTGTGCTTCTCAACACACATCACACAGAGTTTTTGATTACTACTCTTCTTCACACATGCAAATAAAGGCAACACTCTCAAAGAGCACTCCTAATGTCTGCGCTGTAATGTACCTTTATTTCAATGCTAAATGTATGCAGAACATAAAGAGAAAAAAGATGAGAAAAGGTAGAATTGCTATCTAAAATGTACGAATGCTAATCCATAGCTAAAGTGACACATACTGTATACCAATTCCATTAACATAAGCATATGTATATATAAATATAAAGCTAGAGCTATAAAATAGACCAGAATAAAGTCCAAAATTTTAACCATCTCCTTAGTCATCCATGTTTGGGCCACTACAATGCTGAGACTACTGTGGCTACTTGTAAAGCTTCTCTTTTTTTTTAACTTAAAGGAGAAGGAAATGCTAAAAGTAAGTAAGCTTTACCAGAAAGGTTTATATAAATACACCAGTAAACCAAGTAATGCTGCTCTGAGTCCTCTGTCAAAAGAAAAACACTGCATTTCTTTCCTTCTATTGTGTACACATGGGTTTCTGTATCAGACTTCCTGTTTTCAGGTTAAACCTCCAGGGCTAGGGCTTGAGCATGCTCAGTTTGCTCCTCTCTCCCTCCCCCTCCCTTTCCACCCCTCCCTCCTGTAATCTAAGATCAGAGCTGTGATTGAGCAGAGAGAGACTAATTCAGGAAGTGATGTCACATTTAGCTAATATGGCAACTGCTATCCTAAACAAACAGAGTTTCTAGAGCTGTTAACTCAGGTATGGTAAAGCATTCTACAGAATAGATATGGCATTCTAGCTTGCACTATCGTGGCTAATACATTGTCAATAAACTGCCTCAGTAGCTTTCAGTCTCCTTTAAATGAGATGTGTCATATGCTTACTGTATGTAGATATTTTGGGACAATGGTTATATCGAATTTAAAAAAAAAAATGAAAATACATTGGTTTAGCATCTGTATGGATTTATTTTTAAACATGTTGTTACATATAGGTGTCTCTATGACGGGTAGTTTACAATATGAGCAAGCTTCCTGCACTAATGTTCACAGCATTGTGTAAGCACCTGGCGGCACGTGAGCAGTTTCAAAGCCAGGTAGGCAGCGCGAGTCAGCTCAAACGCATTGGCCTTGCCAAGGAACAATTAATTAATCCTGTAAATGCTGTTGAGCCTGCAGGGAAGAAAGATGAGGAGATTATTATAATTATTATAGAATTTGCACTTACATGGTTAAAACGGGGTCCTTCACCCAGAAAACTATTTTTTTATAGTGAAAAAAAGTTTGGTTCCACTTTCCAATCTACATTAATTAAAAATGTTAAATAACATCAAGTTATTTGAAAACTTCACTGTATTGACAGCAGTTTTTGTTTATCCTTTTCTGTCCTCTGAAACTGACGCATAAAACAATAAAAAACATCTAAATGAAAGTTACTAAAATTCAGTTCGTTTTCAACAATGTTTCAGGTTGCTGTTGTTGTAACTAGTTGTAGAATGTTAAACTAGCCATACGGGGGGAGATATAAGCTGCTGATTCAGCCCCTTCAGCTTATCTGCCTGCATATGGGGCCTACAGCTCTACCCAACCAATGTCTAGTAAAAAATTGGCCAGATTTTGATGGGGCAGGTTTGATTTTCCCATTAGATCGAGGAACACATCTGCACTTTGATGAGGTCCTCAATCCAACGGGCAGCATAGTGGCAAGTACGATCTGATCATTTGCCCAAGGGCCAAACGTTCAGATCAGCCTGGTATTGGTGAAAGATCAGCTTTTTTGGTGATTTTAGGGGTTTTGCTTGGCAATTTGGCCCTCCCGGTGCTTTTACCTTTCCTTCTTCTTTAATGTATATTGTAAAGCTGCTTAGTATTACATTTTCTTTTACTGTGCAGGGGTGGCAAAGCTAGTTAATTTGCTAAACAGAGATTGCTGTCAGAGACTAACTGTATTTAGAACTCTTAGGGCAGAGACACACAAGATTCAGGGAGACAAAAAAAACGCAAATTGCCTCTTCTTCGGGCGACTAATTTCCCTGAAAAGCCTTCCCGAAGGTGCCTCATGAGGAAACTTTGGGCGACTTCAGAAAACAAATCGCTCTGAGTGCCATCCCGCCAGCGATTTAGATTCTAACGGGCCGTAGGATTTTAGGGGAGATTAGTCGCTCGAAGATGAGGCGATTTATTGCCGGGCGACTAAATCTCCCTGAATCTTCGATTGTGTCTCTGCCCTAAATCTCCCCGAATATTCTCATCTGCCTCTGCCCTTAGGATGTTATAAACATACTCATACAGTATGTAATAAAGTAGACCCCCCAACCCCATTTTATGTTTTTCAGGAGACCAGGTAAAATATAATGTTTATAAGTTGACTTTGTTGTGAACCAGAGTTTACTGCTTCTAATATAAATAGTGAGAAATTGTAATAAAATCTTAACAGATATGTGGGTTATCATTGTAGTGCAATTTCGTGGGAGTAGATTTTGGTTCCATCATCCACAGAGGCATCACAGCTCAGATAAATGGTAAGAGACTGGCAGTTTTAACTGTCACATCCTCTTAATCATATAAACCATGTAATACAGGAAGTTTATTCTCCATTGCCTTTGTTGCTTGGGAAACCATGTAGGGTCATTCTATAAGAAGCAGAAATGTTCCTGTGTGGGCATCATGACTAATATGCATGATAACTGCATAAAGAGCGAGGGTAGATATGAGGTGAGCTGGTATCTAAAGCTGAAATATGGGAAACAAATTGTCGAAAGAGATTTTTACAGTGAAAGCTGGGAAGTAGTGATGGGCGAATTTATTCGCCAGGCGCAAATTCACGGCAAATTTGCACGATTCGCCGCCAGCGAGTAAATTTGCGAAACGCCCGCGAAAATTCACGGCAAAAATTTGCCGGCGGCAAAAAATTTTTTTACAAAAAAACGTATGCCGGCGTCAAAAACGGGCACCTGCATCAAAAACGGGTGCCAGCGTCAAAAAACGGAAGCGCAAATTCGCCCATCACTACTGGGAAGATGTGGAATTCTCTTTCTGGTTGTATTGGCAATTTAAGACATTTTGTGCATACAGCTACTAAAAAATGCCTTACCCTTTAAACAAAACAGGGGTTGTTTGTCCATATATTGCAATATATTTAAGCTGGCCAACTACGTCAAAGTCATCCCATATCTGGCCAGTCCTATGCTTAATTTTCATCTGATTCATTAAGAATTCAATTGCTTCATTATACATTTTATTTTTTTTTTGGTCACAACCTCATTGCACCCCCCCTAATGGTTTTAAAAATGATTGGTAAGCACAAATTTCCGGTGTTTGTTATTGATTGTATTTATTTGAAACCCCGGGCCGGTGTTCCTATCGTCAGAAAACTGCACCGGCCCAGGGTTATACCAGTGAGCACCACGGAGCGATCTTCTTCCTGCTTCCTCTTTCTTCACACGGTTGCGCATGCACAGTAGAATGAAAAGCCGAACTTTAACTAAAAAGTCAGCTATTTCATTCTACTATGCCTGTGTTTGCACGGGGAAATAAGAAGACGGAAGACCATCTCTTCATGGTGCTCGCTAGAAAAACCCCGGGCTGTAAAGTTTTCTGCCGATAGAAGCACTGGTCCGGGGTTTCAGGCAAGTCAATAAAATAAATGAAAATGACTTGGGGTGTCTAACATTTGGCACCCCCAAGGGTACGATGCCTTTCCTTTTTCTTTAAGAATTCTACTGTTCCATTATACATTCTCCATGTTGTAGCTCCCACCCATTTCAGCTATAGTCAGGAGATCCCAGCGGTGGCCAATAAAAAGGGCAGCCAATTTTGGGAGTTTTAACCTTGAAAGAAGCAAGTAAGTTGAAGGTAAAATTTAAGGCAGGCTTCCCTGATCGATATCTGGCCAAAAGTCAGGTTAAAAATCCCTTAGGAATAAGAATTGTATCAACAAACAAATGCGGGCCTCGTTCCGATGGGATTTTTGGGCAATATCGGTCAAGGAAGCCCGTTGAAGGCCCCCATACACTGCCCAATAAGCTGCCGACTGGCTGTATGCTCAATGTAGTGATCCCTAGGGCCCACGATCAGCCTGACATCATCAGTAGTGATGGTTGAATTTATTCGGCAGGTGCGAATTTGTGGTGAATTCCCGTGATTCGCCACTGGCGAATAAATTTGCGAAACCGCAGCGAAAATTCGCCAGCGTAAAAAACTGAGACGCCGGCGCCATTTCGCAAATTTCGCAGGAAATTCGCAACATTTCCAGCGAAGCAAAATTTGCCCATCACAACATATCAGCGAGAGAATCGCTTGTTTGGTGACCTGTACCCATTTTTAGCAATTCGCACCTTGGCCGTTAGTGATAAATGAGGCCTCTGGTGTTTGAATGCTTCTGAAAAGAAATTAACTAAGCCTAATAACTACTTTCTATGGCTCACATCATTTTTCTCCACTTTTAGTAACTGTAACAAAATAATGGAAATTCTGTAGGAATGAGTTTTACATTTTGCGAGCAGGGGTGATCCTGGCCCCTCCACCGCCTGAAGCAGCGGCAGTTGCTGCTGCCCCCCCCTCCCCCTGAAATTCGCTCTTAAAGTACCAGAAGCAGCATTTTTGCTGCCCCTGGTACCTAGTGGGGTGCTGCCGCCTGAGGCGACAGCCTCGACTCGCCTCATTGGCGAAGCACCCCTGTTTGCGAGATGCCTTAGCATACCTTGATGTCTAATATTGATTGTGCAGAGAGAAACAGAAATATAACATTTCTTGCACACCATCCTTTGATTAAAATGCTATCCCACAGAAACATACTGTACTACTGTATATCAGCACTGCTTATATGTTAAATATTGACAGGGACACATATTTCCAAGGTAACTGACATCATTACATATTAATAGTTATTACCAATATACTACTTTTCAACAAAATACATCTGAAAATCAACACTTAATATGTGAGTTTCCTAAGCAACCTGAGAGATCCAACAGAATTTGGATAGTTGGAGTCCAAATTGCAGATGAGTCATGAGACTACTAAATCATTTAATATGTCAAGGGGAACAGTGACAAAAATAGTTGCATGACTGCATAGGAAAGTCACTGAGAGGGATAAGCAGACACACGACAGGTTACCTAGTAAAAAAAAACCTGCCTCAAGGCAGAATCTACACAGGTGATCCAAATAATTTTGCTCAAATGGCTACCCAAATCTGTCCATAACACACCATTTTAATAGCTCATTATCACAAACAGAAATGCTGTAAAATAATGGGAAAGTGCGGTATCAAACTTAATATAATTGCTCCATTTGTAACTCTGCAATCAGCCTGACCATTAAAGGTGGTTTACCTTTAAGTTAACGTAATTATAGAATGGCCAATTCTAAGCAACTTTTTAATTGTCCATCATTTTTTCATTTTCATAGTTTTTGATCTGCCTTCTTCTTCTGACTCTTTAAATATTTCAAATGGGGGTCACTGACCCCTTCTAAAAAACAAAGGCTAGGCTACAAATTTCTTGTTATTGTTACTTTTTATTATTCATCTTTCTGTTCAGGTCCTCTCCTATGCATATTCTAGCCTCTCCAACTCTGCTCTAATAAACTGAAAGCAGTGGGAGAAAATTGTATTTTAAACTGAACCAGCTTGCCAAGCATAAATATATTAAAGCTATTACTTTTGAATCATTAAAATATAAAGGGTAAAAACACTTACAAGCATATATGAAGTAAATTAACACTGATTATAAATAACAACGTAAGATACTCAACTGAATAATTCCATAATTGCAAGGTTAACTTCCTATTAGCATGAAATGCACCACTATGGCTCAATGGTCATATTAACTCCCCATTCAGACACAATACAACAAGGAAACCATCTGCTATCTATGGTTGGTTTTGCTTTGTACATTTACCTTATGTTGCTAATATCACTACACCATTTGAAATATTCCCAGTGCTGGCATCATGGTTTAAAGGGTTATAATTTCCATGAGGTAGTGAAAGGACATTAATTCCTTAACACAGTGCCATGGTTTCTGCATTCAGCTTTGAATGTTGTTGCCATAAACGTGCATTGCTAAAACAAGGCTAGATTATACATCTCTAAAAAAAACGTATACAGAACCTTCACTGAACATTGTTAACAGAAGTTGTCCACTTGTCTTCATATTACAAGACAAAAGTGTCTTCATCAGGGGGAATCACAGGATATTCATGGGGATGTCACAATTTCACTGCTGCAATTCACCAAAAGGTACCCTGTCCATGACTAGCTATAGATTTGCCATTCCCAGGGCCGCCATCAGGAGGGGACAGGGGGGGACAAGTGTCCCGGGCCCGGGCATAAAGGCAGTGCAGTTTTGAAAGAGTCAGGCCCCCCTTGAGAGCGCCGAAGTTGTGTGGCCATTTTTGAAGTCCCGAACAACCAAAATGCGGAAGTGCCGAAAAGCCGAACAGCGTAGGACCCGAAGCCACGAAAACAGCCTAAGCCGAACTCCCGAAGCGGCAAAAAGACCCGAAGTAACGAAAATAGCTGAACTCTCCAAGTGGCGAAAAGACCAGAGTCACGAAAACAGGCGAAATTGAAGTCCTGAAGTGGTGAAAAGCCCTGAACACCAATTTTTTAATCCCCGGGCCTCAATTTTTTTAACTTGTAAGGGGACCCTGACCATCAATAGCTTTTTATAACTTGCGTGGGGGGGTTTACTTTTTTAGCGCTGATGTCAGTTTGGGCAGGATGGGGTGGGGCTTGGGTGGAGTGAGCGGGATCTGGGATGGGACTTGGTGCCAGTGTGTTGTACGGGGCTCCATGATTTCTAATGGTGACCCTGGACAATTTTCATATTCTGGTTAAAGGGGGTTATGCAATTACAATAAGGATTCGCAGAATACACTATTTTATAATTTTGGCCGAATCCCAAATACTTTGCAAAAAATTAGTCTGAATACCGAACTGAATCAGAACCCTAATTTGCTTATGAAAATTAAGGAATAGAGGGGGATAGAAAACTGCGCAAACAGCATTCTTAATACACAATAGTACAGTAAAAATGCTTGACTTCCTTGTTTGTGTGATGAAAAGTCACGTGATTTTTTTGAATTCATATTTGGTTTGGCCAGGCATTTGGATTCGGCCAAATCCAAATCCTGCTGAAAAAGGCCAAATCTGGAACCGAATTCTGGATTTAGTGCATCCCCAAATTAAAGTTACAATGTTTGCACAAATTCTAGTAACCCACAGCACTAGTTAGTATTTATTTAGTAGTATTATTTAGTCACCAGTGCTTGAAATGGGTCTAAAAAAGTGAAGGGATAGCATATGTGCTGCACGCAGCACAAAAAAAAACCAAGCCACGCACCCAATTATAAGACACATCCATTGGTATAATAAGTCACGCCCGTTGATGCTTTCTGGGTTCCCCCACTTTAAAGAGATACTGACACCAGGAAGAACATTTTTTTTTACATCTACCATAACATTCATTGACATTAAATGGATCATCATCAAGCACATTGCTATGAACAGTAGTGACCCGGGGCAAAGAAACATATGCATGTAAAAGCAACATTTACTTACCTAATATTTTTGTTCCCTGTTCTGCATCTCTTTTATTTTATTTTACATCTTTTTCTTGCTCCTGCTCCTCTATTTGTCTTGTTGGTATTTCTTTCTTCCACCATTTCTTTTTATATATTACTCAACCTCTTCCTGTTCCTCAGCTGGCACCCCTCTTTTCTTTGGATTCTCCATTTTCTCCTGACAGAGGGTTTTTTACTATTAGTATAACTTGTTTTGCTTTTTCTTGCCACCTTCTGATTCCCTGTTGCAGGCTGTCATTTATACGCTTTTCTCAGTGAACCAAAACCAGACATGAAATACATATATGTCTCCCTTTTAAGCCTTGCCCCTGGAAACGTAAATCTTCTCCTATAGCCACCATAAATACGATCTTGTATTGCCTCGGCCCCTGCATAAGATAAAGGACCAGTAACATAATTTTTTTAAAATAATTTTAAAATTACTTTCTTTATAGGAGATAGCCAGGGAGGAGAAATCAAGCACCGAATGATGGCTCGTCGCCATGTCGCCTTTAGATTTTCTTTAAAAAAAATTGATGTTACTGATCCTTAACTTCTTTAAACTCCAGCTGGAAAGAGCATGTACTTCTCCAAATACTGCGCATGTGCGAACACAGGCGTTCAAGATGTACAATCTTCCCACACACCGGCTGCTATGTAAACAGGAGAGCTGCAAGGGAGCATAAAAAAGTTTCAAGTTTCTCGGCACAAGGTTGGGGCTTTCTTTATCAGTTTCCCCTGTGGCCACTTTGCCTGCACTGGAGCCCCAAAAAAAAAAACCTCCCATGTGCTAAACACTAGCATCCCGCCATATCCCGCCCCTATTCCAGCACTGCTGGTCATCTGTTTTCATGGCTTGTCTAATCTAGAACCAAAAACTATGTGCTTAGTGTTCCTTCTTTAATATCTAGCCACATAAGGTTGTGCAGGCTCAGCTTTAAAATTTTTAATGCAACTGCTTTCTTTGGCTCACACTTGTAATTCATCAGGTAAAGATGTAAGTAATTCCCAAATTAAGTATGAGCTATTTAATCCTACCTCTTTATCCACCCTTCTTTGCAAATCCTGAAAATCTCCTGAAAGTTGGAAATGTCCTGAGAGTTCAAAGATTCTACAGAGTTGGGAGAGCGTGGAGAGTCCAAAAACTCCAGAAAGTTGGGAAAGTCCAGGGAAATACTATATGTATATCTTGTGCCTCTGAGTGGAAGTTCCTTTCCCCATATTTTCTCATCCTGTACTAGGACTAGATTTTACCCTAGTAATATTTAATTCTTAATCTAATATTTCAATCTATTTGTCTCACTGTGTGTAAATGTATAGCTCAATGTTTGCAAACAGGCTGCTTATCTTATGAAAAACGAATTAGTGATATCACCCAAATGCATCACCAAGAACATTTAGCTGATCTTTTCATTTATGCCTATAAATTTGATGAAATATGAAACCCCTGGACTGTAAGCAATTTTATGAGTCAATTATGTACAAATGTTATTATGAGAATATATTTAATCAGCGATAGAGAAATTTGTGTTGCTGATGTGTACTGAGTTGTAAATAGCGTATACAGGAATTAATTATTCAATTGATTTGATTTATGTTCAACCCACATCCGCCCTCCCTAACAACTGTCACCTATATATGTGATGCTATTGCTAAATTAATATAAACACAAAAAAGAATAAACAATGTTAATGTGGATGAGGGACAGTTAGACAGGGGTGTCAGATAGGGACAGTGTGGACCCACTATCTTAAAGGAGAAGGAAAGTCAGTGATGCATTTTATGACCAATAGATTAGCCTCAATAGTGCAAGCTAGAACACTATATTAATTCTGCAGAATGCTTTACCATACCTGAGTAAACAGCCATAGAAGTTCTTCCTCTTGCAGTGGCCATATTAGCTTTGTGTGACATAACTTCCCTGCCATGTCTCTGGCTGCAGGCTCCACTCTAGACTCAGGTTACAGCAAGGGAAGGGAGAGGGAACGAGTGAAAATGGAGGTGGAGCAAGGGAGGGTGAGTGAGGAAGTACACAGGCATGGTTGCCAGCAGCAGAGTGTTTGAGCAGTGAGAAGGAAATCAGAAAAGAAGCCCATGTGTAAATAGGAGGAAAGGAACATGGTGGCTTTTTAAACAGAGGGCTCAGAACAGCAATAATGTGTGTGTTTGTGGTTGTATTTACCAGGACCCTTCTTATAAAGTTAACTTATTTTTAACCTTTCCTTGTCTCTTAAGTTATTAGTCAGCTGGATTACATGGTAAACTAAATAACCTTTCTGCTGCCCCGTGCTATTCACTGTCTTTATTAACTTCCCATATAGTTTTCCCCTCTTCTCCTTTCTTTAATATCCTCTCCAAACATATTTTGTCACCCATCTCTCCCTAAGCCAGGGGTCTCCAACCTTTTTTACCCCTAAGCCACATTCAATTGTAAAAAGAGTTGGGGAACAACACAAGCATGAAAAAAGCCCCTGGGTGTGCCAAATAAGGGATGTGATTGGCTATTTGGTAGCCCCTATGTGAACTGGCAGCCTACAGGAGGCTCTGTTTGGCAGTACACTTGGTTTATATTTTAACTAAAACTTGCCTCCAAGCCAGTAATTCATTAATAAACACCTGCTTTGAGGCCATTGGGAGCAACATCCAAGGGGTTGGTGAGCAACATGTTGCCACTAGTTGGGGACCACTGCCCTAAGCCTATTAACAGTGGTCCTCCTTCCACACTTTTTCTTTCCTTTTTCACATTCTTTGATTCTTTTGAAAAGAAAGAACCAGTGACTGGTGCTTGCATACTGAAAAGGAAGGTATTTGAAGGGACATTAAGGAACATAACTGTGGGTGGACAGGGATCAGAGCCAACCGGTCTGACACTGAAGCCTTCTTTTTCTACCAGTGTGTGGATCAGTCTGCTGGATAAAAAAATATTTTTTAGTGCTTGATTTTAAAATCTTTCTTCAACCAATTTTTTGCTTTTCCTCCTGAACCAAAAATTAAATGCCAGTTTTTTATCCAGACTCCACACAGCTCAAGAAGTGTTTGGGTATGATCACTAGCTGATTAGAAGAGAGCATAAGGGGTGATGACAACTGTACAAACTTGTACTCACACTTCTACCTAAATGATGGACCATGCCTTCAACTGCTTATAACTTTTGAAAAAAAAAATCCTGAGTATATTTATATTTTTCCTCCTTGTTCCCCACAAACTGGGGTGACATTTCCCTATTAACTATGCTCTACTTTGCAAAACCAATGACACTTAATTGAATTAATCCTTTCGTGTGATCATGAAATTTGCCCTTTGAAGGAAGGTGAGCCAACTATGATTAATGGAAGCCATCAGAACCTTGGAGATTCATCTGTGATAAATGAGTTTACTTTCAATTAAACTATCTACAGGCTACTGTAAATTACTTCTCTCATTAAAAGATATGAGCGCTGGAAATACACATAAGGTAGCATGTTTAGGAGAACAGCAGAGGGGATCACTAAACATAATAATTACATTGACATTTCTGAACTGCAACGGTTTCCAGCTCCCTGAATGATTGATTTAATCAGAGTTGTGAGCTGCGACAGATTTTCCATCTTTCCAAGTTACAGAGAGCCTATTGTTATGCACAGTGGATCTGCAGTCATTATGCCCTCTGATGTTTGCACTTGATTCTCATATTTTAAGGGGGGTTAATAGTCTGCTAGTTTTATAGATATTTATGCTCTTTTATTATTTCTGATGCTGCTAAATGTACAGTACATAAGGCACATTTGTTTACTTTATTGTCATTCTGTGCAGAGGCATTATTGTGCTGGAACAGTAAAAAACCTTCCCTGAACTGTCAACACAATGCAGTAAGCAGGGAACTGTCAAGTATGTCATTTTAAACTGTAGCATTAGAGTTGGCTTTAATGGAACCAGGGGCCCTGGCCCAAAACATAGAAAACCCTGACCATTATTCCTCCTCCACCAAAATTTACAGTCAGCATTATGCATTCAGGTAGAAAGCAGTTCTAAAGCAGGTTGAAAAGGTTGTGTTCATGTATAATGACCCCTGGTATGTTTGTAAGGCTTAAAAAGCCCAGAAGCCAAAAAGTCCAACTTAACTTCCTGTAGCTAATCAATCAGATGTTTGCTTTTCATATAGCACAACAGCAAGCACTACTGATGGCTGGTTGGTAAAACTCTGACAAAAATGTCACTGTTTATTACATTCCCCTTTATCCTCTCTCTGACACTAATGCTTATCCTGCTTTTACTGTACCTCTTTCCATGGGTGAACTAGAATGGAAGGCTCCTTTCATATATCAGCGGATCATTCCTGGAAAGCAAAGACAGATTTCATTGGAGGTCAGACAGTTTATTATGTGCCGTGAATAATCAGCATATTAACCTCAGATGTTCCAGTATAATTACTACATAATATGTATAATCAGCATATTAACGGCAGATGTGCCAATAGAATTTCTACAGAATATGGATAATCAGCATATTAACCCCAGATGTGCCGGTATCATTACTACAGAATATGGATAATCAGCATATTGACCCCAGACATGCCAGTATAAATACTACATTAAATGGATACTATATCAATAAATGGACGAATGGATCTGTATTAGTCATTCAAGTTAACTCCTCTCTTCTTACCTGTTAATGATGCAACTTGCAGAATGTGTTTCTCCTCATATGTGCCATAGAAATTTTTAGCCTCCTGGTTTAGCCCCCCCAAGCCTTCATTAAAATCTGCCTATGTTACTAAGCATAGAACTCCTGCTAAATGGCTAGAGATGGGATGACAGAGGACTTTCAGGTGATGAAGACTGGGGGGGCGCAACGCAGGAGAGGTTTCCAGGGGCGGCAAAAAGCCGCTCCTGGTACCTTTAAGAGCCGAATTTCCGGGTTTTAAACCGGAAATTCGGCTTTACTATTGCGAGAGAGCGCAATTGCGCTCTTAGCATTAGTGTTCCTGCCTGCGAGGGAGGGGCGGCATTGGAGGAGCCGCCTCAGGCGGCGCCGTAAGTAGAATCGGCGCTGCCCACAGCTATTGTACATGGCAGTACTGGGATATTCCTTTTACCAAGGCCTTTTAATAATAGCTGTGAAACAGTGGTAAAAAAAGAAATGTGTGTGTTTCTACAGCAAGCAATATGTAATCATATTAAAAAAACCATGTCAACAAACAACGTCCCCAATACCCCTAGTTCACTCACAGGAACTGTAGTTCACAAGGGATTGTGTGACATTGCAACATGCAGGGGAATAATATAAGGTAATATATTATTAAGGACAGCAGAAGCCACAAGACATTTCATGACCATATAAAAGCACAATTTTCAAAGACTGAGGCTTTTATACAAGCCACGGAACTCCAAGGTGACTTCTAATGTTCATGGAAAATAACATAGCACTTTGCATATAAAAATTGCACTTTCCTTAATAATTTGTATGTAAGGTGGATAAAAATGATGTCATGTGAAAAGTGCAGTGTCTGATAGTGGCATAGAAACCCCGAATGTGGCAGCTCATAGGTGGGCGTGATCCAGAGAAGATCACCTGCTGGAGGAAAGAAGAGCCCAGCCCTGAAGTAAGTAGTAGGCTTAGCCAGAGTTAGGAAAGTTCTTTTATAGTGTGTACTAGGTGTACAAGACAGTTAGGAAAAGATAGTAAGGGCAGTTAAGAGCCACAACCAGAAAGTGGAACTAGCTTTCCGGTAGATCCTCTACCAGTTAGGGATGAAGTGTTAGGAAACAGGAAAGTAAAAGAGAGGGATATGAGACTGTGGCCATCGTCAAAGTCCTGTCTGGAATAGCAAGGGGGCGCCAACAAGGAGCGTTGGGTTGCTGAGGACAGGTGGGGATAGTGAGATCCCACCGTGGGTGGTGGTATTAGAATACCATTGGTATTAGAAGGTAATACCTGAAAATCCTGTAAGTAACAAGGAGGCTAGGTATCGTAGAAAAGAGGTGCCAAATGCTAAATGTTTGAAGATTGTGTGAAAGAACAATAAAAGAATTTCCTTTATTTTTAACAACTAGCAGTCTACTTGTTATTCATGGGATACCTGCCTACATGTACATAAGAATTTTCAGTTCTATCTTGTTCCCAGTGGCCTCAATGCAGGTGCTAATTTTACTGGAGGAAACCTACACAAGCATAGGGAGAACTCCCAGCTGCAAGACACAGTGTTACCCACTGCACCACCATTCTGCCCTACTCATATCCAGTGCTCTAGCAATCTCATCCTCTCCACAATCTTATGGCATCATTATGTTTATGTCAACATTACCTTCCATGTTGCTTTACTGTTTCCTCGTCAGCTCTGGGGCTGAGAGACTCCCAAAATGCAGTCTTAAAGGAGACATGGGGAGGCCTATTTATTAAAATTTGAAGTTGTGAATTTTAGAGTTTCTTTTATTGAATTTTTTATGAATAAACTTGAAATTGTTCTAACCAGATTATGTACTGTATGATATGAAAAATGTAAATCTAAAAAGCATAATCAAATAAAATACATGGGAAAAAAACTCTAGCTGGGAGCAGAGAGACACAGGGCTGGATTCAGTCAGGTTGGGAACACAGAGACATAGGGCGGGACTAAGGATGGGAGCAGAGAGACATAGAGGTGGGACTAAATTAGGCTGGGAGCAGAAAGACAAATTCGCAGATAAAAATAACATCGCAATATGTATAATAACTTGTTTACTGACATTCAGAAACCCATAGCAACCAATCAGTAATAAGTTTTGATTAGTCTTCTTCAGGCTATTATAACCAACTAAGTTCTGAGATTGCTTGCACTTGCATGCAGTTTTTTTTATATGAAAATATTCTTATTAAAATATGCCACCTTTAGCAGAAATTATCATTCTTTTAAGTCTTTTTTGGGAAAAAAATGTTTGACTTTGCAAACAGTTTAAAAGTGTTTTTTGTCCCATTTTTCCTGGCACAGTTATTTAGGTTTATTGCATGACTTTTGCATGTAAATTCAGATAATTCCACAGACTCTCAGTTGCATTGAGATCAGAGCTATGATTTTGGCCTTGTGTTTGGGATCCCTGACCTTAATGAAACTTGCCAGCCTGCAGTTTACAGCAAACTGAAGCCGGCTGCCATGCACAATTTCCTTGTATTTGTCCCTGTCCATTAACCAGATGGCTAGTTACAATATATGATGCTACCACCACCATTAACAATGAAAATTATTATTGCTATTATCATTGTTCTCAAAATATTACTTTATACTATGCATTTTCTTATGAGTTTTTTTTAGCTCTGTGTGAAAATTCAACCAAATCATAACAAAAATCATTATTTTCTACAATAAAAACACCATATTTAAATTTGTAAACATGTTTAAAGATTATTTTCTATCATACAATAATGCTGCATTCTAAGGGGCAGATTTATTAAGGGTCTGATTGAAAATTTGAATTTTCTAATTGTTCCATGTTCAAAACTATCAAATTCGACATAGGAATTATCCAAACTCGATTCAAGTTTTTTTTTAAAAAAAAATTCTAATTTGATTTTGGAGATTTATCATACTCTGGTCCTTTAAGAATTTAAATTTGACTATTTGCCACCTAAAACCTGCCAAATTAATGTATACGTCAATGGGAGACTTATAGCAAAGAGTCATATGGGAAGGTGCCACAGGAGTTGTAGTTTTGCTTGTTAAATAACCTGTATATTGTCTGGGTGTTATTGTGAGGCTCTGTAACTCAATTAAGTCATGTGTGTTTTCTGGGTGGCTGCAAGTTATGGTCTGAGTCACGTTCATAGGTTCTAACTCACATTTTAGGTTTTAGTCTCATTCAAAATTAAAGCCTGCAGCTGTCCCCATCCCACAGCTATTGTACATGGCAGTACTGGGATATTCCTTTTACCAAGGCCTTTTGATAATAGCTGTGAAACAGTGGTAAAAAAAGGAACGTGTGTGTTTCCACAGCAAGCAATATGTAACTATGTCAAACAAACAACGTCCCCAATACCCCTAGTTCACTCACAGGAACTGTAGTTCACATGGGATTGTGTGACATTGCAACATGCAGGGGAATAATATAAGGCAATATATTATTAAGGACAGCAGAATCCACAAGACATTGCATGACCATATAAAAGCACAATTTTAAAGACTGAGGCTTTTATACAAGCCACGGAACTCCAAGGTGACTTCTAATATTCATGGAAAATAACATAGCACTTTGCTATAAAAATTGCACTTTCCTTATTAATTTGTACATGAGAATTTTCAGTTCTATCTTGTTCCCAGTGGCATTAATGCAGGTGCTAATTTTACTGGAGGAAACCTACACAAGCATAGGGAGAACTCCCAGCTGCAAGACATAATAGTGCTACTCAGTGCACCACCATTTTGCCCTAACTCATATACCATGCTCTGGTAAACTCATCCTCTCCACAATCTTATGACATCATCATGTTCATGTCAACATTGCCTTCAATGCTGCTTTACTGTTTCCTCATCAGCTCTGGGACTGAGAGACTCCCAAAATGCAGTCTTAAAGGAGACATGGCCTATTTATCAAAATTTGAAGTTGTGTATTTTAGAGTTTCTTTTTATTTGAATAAGCTTGAACTTGTACCAACCTGATTATGTACTGTATGAAATGAAAAATGTAAATCTAAAAAGCAGAAGAGAAGAGAGACACAGGGCTGGATTCAGTCAGGTTTGGAACACAGAGACACAGGGTGGGACTAAGGATGGGAGCAGAGAGACATGGGGTGGGACTAAATTAGGCTGGGAGCAGAAAGACAAATTGTCAGATTAAAATAACATTGCAATATGTATAATAGGTCTCTTCGACTTGTTTACTGACATACAGAAACCCATAGCAACCAATCAGTAATACGTTTTGCTTAATATTCTTCCGGCTATTTTAACCAACTAAGTTCTGAGATTGCTTGCACTCCTATTGGATGTATTTAATGTTTCAATTATTTCCTAGTAGACTTAAGGTGGGAAGATCCACCTTACGGAAATATCTGTTATCTGAAAAACCCCACGTCATTCTAGATAACAGGTCCCATACCTGTAACGTCTTTGCGACTGATGGTTTCTTAAAGCACCATGTGTTTTGCAATTTGCACTTTGCCCCACAGGTTTCAGACTTTGGTGCAGGTTTTTGCTCCAGAGAATTGAGTTCAAAGACCTGCACCCTTCCCATGAATATGTTTCTTTCTACGTTTGGTGGAACATGTGTTTATCATTACATGTTATTCAAGACAAATATACTAGGGTGTGTTATACAGCACAAGGTTCTAGGGAGGCCTGTATAGTTACTATAGCACAAGGTGCAGATCACATAAATATTTCATGGGAGCAAGTACTTAGTGGATGTATCTTAATTAGGGTTTTTGCACTTGCATCAGAGGAATAAGTATTGTATGCTGCTCACTTTCCTTCTACTGTCTGGTACTGGCCTTAGGTTGCAAGCTTCTCTCTCCTTTAATAAAAAGGTCTGCGAGCACTAGATTTAGATGTATTATTCATTTTCCATACACTCTATCTATAAAGCCTGATTTTTTCTCACTCTTTCCAAACCCAAATAACTGAGTTGTACAATGGGATTGAAAGCACAATTTCCATTCCATTTTAACGTGACAGCTAACTGAGTGCTGCCATACCCTGCAATCGTTCTTTGTGCCGTTCTGCTCCGTGGTTCATTTTTTTTTAAACTGACATAGCCATTTCTGTGTCTAAAGCCTCCGATGTCAGCTGGGACCTCAGGAAAAAATCTGTTTCACAAATGCTGCTTTCAAAGTAAATTGTTTTAGTTTTCTCTTGTGGCCCATGCCAGCCATAGATTTAAAGTGCTTTTTTCTCTCTCTGTCCTACTGTCGGAAATATTCGAAGACACACAGTGATATATTGTGAGTCCACCACGAGGCACCTGCTACCACTGGATCAATTCCCTTTAATTGAATTTAAGTGGTTGTCACTAATGTCTCTTCTGGGATTCCATTAATAATTTTTGCATAACATGAAATATTGACAATTTTATGTCTGCATAAACTGTTTTGGTACTGTCATTTGCATATTGCATGTATAAGTCTGCTGATTTCCCTTATTAATGGGATTGGCACCATCAAACACTTTTCTTAAGCCAAGAAACTGATGTTATTCTAGATGACAAGAACACAGCCGTACACATACAGTAGTGGCAAGTAATAGGATGTTAATTATAACATTTTATGTCCGATAAAATACAGTGCATGACTGCAGTGCGGAGGCAATATTTCTATTCTTTAGCTAATGTTGGAGAATCTGAGCCTAAAACGGATGCAAGGGATAAAGCTGCCCCATGCTGTGTGTAATAAGGATAACAGAGATCACCGAGGAGTTCTGCAACCTCTTGCTTTCCATGGGTCATAGGATCCTGAGATGAATTTCAACATCCTTATTACATTCAGCAGGTGGCTAGTTGGTTATTTTTTTTTTTATCATGCCTGAGCTATATATTTTCGGAAATCAAATGAAATATTCAACCTTCCCTTGCCACAGAGGGTTGCAATAAAATATGTTATACTGTGATAAATGTAGATTCACCAAATGTAAGGATGACATTTACAGGAGATTAGAAGACTCCTTTTGCCATCTACCTTACAGCAATAAAGTCATATAAACTAAGCCTGAGTATACAGCTATCAAAGAAAATGGAGAAAAACAGCCTGTTATTGGGTGCTTTATATACAGTATGTTGCATTGCTGCCTCACTCTGGAAATGCCCATGCATCTGTCTCCAAACTGGAAACAGAAGAAAAGAATATAAGAACAGAAATAAACAGAAAGTAAGAACAGAAATATTCAATGCAATCTCAAAGTGTTTCATTGATAGGTAAAAAGAGGACCAATGAATGCTACCTGCTGATTGAATGAGACAGGTTGCTGCACCTGGACAAACTTTTAATACATAACCCCCTAAAGCTATTGCTCTTCATACATTACAGAAGATCAAGAAGAAAGTCATCTCATGTTGCTCTGTTTAGAAAAGAGTAGACCTTCAGATGACTTTTCTTATACTCTTGAAAGCAGATGATCACTAGTGATGGGTCGAATTCTGTGGGAAAATTCGCAAATTTTTCGGCGAAGCGCCCCAAAT
Source organism: Xenopus petersii (assembly GCA_038501925.1). NCBI lineage: Eukaryota > Metazoa > Chordata > Amphibia > Anura > Pipidae > Xenopus > Xenopus petersii. The sequence continues at coordinate 105,448,914 of CM076684.1, forward strand.
TCGTCCATCACTGATGATCACGAATCTACAATAACATTTTGCCACTGTTTTGTTTCACCATGAATAAAATTGATTTTTTTTTTCAGCATGAAAAATGCTCATTAACTCCAATGGATTTGGCATGAGAAAAAAAACACATAAATGTTACCATTTAACAATTCTTTTTAAGTTATTCAGCTTTTTATTCGCCAGCTCTCCAGTTCGCAATTTCAGCAATTTGGTTTGAATAAGGCTGATTTGAATAAGAGGCTGGAATATGAATAGGAAAGGACCTATAGTAGCAATAACAATACATCTGTAGCCTTACAGAGCATTTGTTTTTTTAGATGGGTCAGTGACCCCATGTGAAAGTTGGAAAGAGTCAGAAGAAAAAGGGAAATCATTCAAAAACGACAAAAAAAGAAACCATGAAGGTTGCTTAGAATTAGCCATTCTATAACATACTAAAAGTTAACTGAAAGGTGAACCACCCTTTAAGGCTTCACAAAAAAAAGCTACACTGAATTGATCCATGAAAATCCGGTGCATGGATCTTACTTTTATAATATTTCATCCCCTGCCATAACAGAAATGGGATGGGGTCATGCACATAATTAAAGCATCTCCAAGACGGGTAGGGTCATTATTAAAGGTTCCATTTACCATTTATCCATTCCGAATCCAGAAAGGTGCAGCCCCTTTCAAAGTAGGCATCCCAAATTTAATTACAGATGCAAAAGGATCAACATTCATCCATACTAGTGCTATGTCGGTCGTCTCATTGTATTCTCAGTCCATTCTTCACTCTTCTCCAACCCCCCACCTTCTCCCCAACTTTTCTTTTCCACTTACTTTTTATTTTAATGGAAGGAACAAGGCACCATTATTTTTATTTAAAAAGTAAAGTTAATTTGTAACCCCTTTGGCAAGTAGACAGTTGAATATGTCGATCATTTATCACAGACATTTCTTTAGGACCTTTCTAAATATTTCACTATCTCAGGCTTCCCCATATACCCGAAACTACAAACACTTGCATTTAGCACAGATATATTCTTACAATACTTGCTCAGTAAGACTCTATGATTAAATGTTAACAACAAACAGTTCATTGTTGTGCCACTTGATTATGCTGTTAGAAAGGGATAAAATGCATAAAGCAGTAAACTGCAAGTATGGAATTATACCATTAGTGTCAGAGGGACATTTAATGCGCTGGAACTGAAGGGATTATCTTTTCTGTATTAAAGGTTCAGCAGGCGTATGACAGAGATATCCACGGCGGTGTTGCAGATGCTGAAGGCATACAAAGTGGCATCACAGGCAATAAACTATGTGATTCTGGAATCGGCTTGTCGGGATGCTATAAGAAAGTGGTAGATTAAAAGCCTACTCTTGAGAAAGATGAGCATTAATAAGAAAAAGGCAAAACTCCCGATATATTACAATTATCATTAATTGTAGAATAAAACCATTAAAACATTTGAGCAATCGACACATTACTTTTATGTAGATTAACTTTTCCTTTCAGCATTTTAAATTTGATTGCGCACCACAAAATTAACTGCTCCGGCGCTCAAAACAATACAGTTGTAAAATGCGGTGCTGTTGGCCATGTTGAACCCAGCCTGGACAGAGTTGTCCCATATCTGTACCCATGGATGTAATATTAAGTAAGCCATGATTAAATAAACTTGTTTAAAAGATGCCCACAGATTCCACCTATCAGGGTTTCACTGCTAGAAGATGTACCCATTAATGGCTGGTTCACTTTTACGTTAATTTTTAGTACAGTATGTTAGAGAACAGCTATTTCTAAGAAACTTTTCAATTGGTCACCATTATTTATTTAACAGTTTTTTAATTATTTGCCTTTTTCTTCTGTCTCTCTCCAGCTTTCAAATGGGTGTCACTGACCCCATCTAAAAAACAAATTCTCTGTAAGGCTACAAATCTATTGTTATTGCTTCTTATTACTCATCTTTCTATTTAGGCCCTCTCCTATTCAGATTCCAGTCTATTATTCAAATCAATGCATGGTTGCTAGGCTAAATTGGACCCTAGCAACCAGATAGCTGAAACTGCAAACTGGAGAGCTACTGAATATAAAGCTAAATAACTCAAAAATCACAAATGAAAAAATAAAAAAATGAAAGCCTATTACAGATTGTCTCAGAATATTACTCTCTGCATTATACTAAAAATCTAATTTAAAGGTGAACAATCCCTTTGAGCAAAGATGTAAAGCACTGGATGGAAAATCTATGCATGGTTGTGGTCATTTGTTTTATTTATTACCAAATTACCTAAAACTGGCCTAAAAGTGACACTTTTGCACGCCCAGTTTTTTTTAAAGTATGCATCCGAAACTTAATTGCAGATATAGAAGAGTTCTCCGATGGGAATCATCCCTACTATGATACATCGGTCAGCTTGACTTTATCTAACATATAGAAATATAAATATGTTGCATGCAGATGTGCTTGACTTCTTGATTGTTACTAGGAATTAAGGCTATTTGTGTTCATATGTTTTCCCACTGGTGATTTACATTAATGCCAGTGGGAAGGGAACTTTGGATGGTATGTCCTCTGCGCTGGAGGAGATTAGGCATGTGTGACAAAATGTGGCCTAAGGGGTTAATTAACTGGGCTAAAAGTCTGTCCACCTTAGAGTTCACATTGGTTTTCATCTGTATAGCTTAACTTGACTATAACACAAACAAAAGCTATGGCTCTTTTTAGCAGTTTCCATCAGTCTTATTTGTTAATTACATGCCATCTATGGTTAATTTAATGCTTCACCTCTGCAGCATATGTTGCCATGCTTTTTTTTTTAATTAATGACAATATTCTGCATCACTGAGTAAGGCAAACAAATCTTTTGCTGAAGTATAAAGGACAGACACTATGGTGTGCAATTTATTCACATGCCTTCTGCATTCCAGTGAAAATCTATGTATGATCAAAATTATATAAGCAAGATACGTGTCCCATAAAGCCCTGTGCTTGTCATGAAAACTTGCGCTATGCCTGTCATGAAATGTTAGAGGCCTTACACTTCGTCTGTCATAAAATGCTGGGGATTCATGCACTGCCTCTGTCATAAAGTGCTTGGGGGCCACCTGCTGTGTCTGTTATGAAATCGTGGGGGGGGTTTGATCACTCACGGCACTGTGCCTCTCATGAACTGCTGGGGGGCAATGTCTGCCATAAAATGATAGGGTGGCCACATGTCATATCTGTCATGTAATGCTGGGGGCACTCGACCATGTCAGTCAGGGAATGCTGGATGCTGTGTTTGCCTAGAAATGCTTTGGGGTCACACTCTGTGTCATTCTTGAACTGCTGGAGGGCCACACCCTGTGTTAATTATGGATTGTTTTGGACTAGACGCTGTGTTAGTCATGAAATGTTTTGGGGCCACACACTGTGTCAGTCATGACATGCTTTGGGGACAGACGCTGCTTCAGTAAGCTTGCCATCTGTTCGGTTTTCACCAGGACAGCGTGGTTTTGTGAAGGGCTGTCCAGGTGAAGACTGTCTGTCCGGATTTCCAAATTAGGAAACAGGACATTGAAGTTAATGACATGGTGATCAGTCCACCCCTGGAATCACCTGCCCCAACTCCGATGTCACCTGCCCCCAACATCACCCTTCCCGTCCCCTGACCGGAGTTGGGCAAACAAAAAGGTGACAACCCTATGTGTCAGTCAGTGTCAGTGTGCTTTAGGGCAACATGCTGTGTTATTTGTGAAATGATGGAGGGCCACACACTGTGCCAGTCATGAAAGCTTTGGGGCCACACGCTGTGTCAGTCATAAAAATGCTTTGGGGCCAGATGCTGTGTCAGTAGGGTGTCCACCTGTCTGGTTTTCACCCGGACAGCGCGTTTTTTTTTCAGACATGAAATTTTTTGGCCCACACATTGTGTCAGTCATGAAATGCTTTGGGGGTAACACGCTGTGTCAGTCATGAAATGATGGAGGGCCATGTTCTGTGCCATTCATGAAACACTTTGGGGACACACTCTGTATCAATCATGAAATCCTTTAAGGCCACAGGTTGTGTCATTTATGAAATGAAGGAAGACCAAATGCTGTGTCAGTCATGAAACGCTTTGGGGCCACACACTGTGTTAAGTCATGAAGTGTGGAGGCCACACACTGTGTCAGTCTTGAATCTCAATCACATAGCTCTATTCTCATAAGGAAATAATAAAGCTCTCAGCTTCTGCAACACATGTTTATATAGCAGCATCAGATACTTCTCGTATCCCCTTTTTGTGCTTTTCTTTGAGCTCCTATTCCTACTGTTTGGCTCCTATAGCGACTGCTCCTTCTTTTAAATCCCACTCTTGCACCCTTTGTCACCCCCTCACCCTCTTGGCCAATCATAGCAGTTTCTCAATTGCTCTCTCCTGTTACAATGACTGAAAACTCTGCACCAGGTTCAGGGACTTCCTCACCTCCTCTACACTTAGCCCCCAGTATAGCAGATAAGCCCATTTCCCACCAAACTCAAATATATTTAAAGCACATCTATCTATTTTTAGCTATAATTCCCATCATCCCCCGAAAGCCCACACTGTGAAGGAACAGTTGTGCTAGTTGTTGGGATCAGGAATCAAGAGATGTACATGTATGTATATATGTATGTAACGTTATGTTCTGCCACCTTGCCCGATAACTTTAACTAGTCAAATTTTGGCTATCATTGTTCAACCTGTAGGTTGCTATGGGTTACAGCTAGTGATGGGTGAATTTATTCGCCAGGTGTGAATTCGTGGTGAATTTTTGCGTTTCGCCACTGGCGAATAAATTCACGAAAATTGCCACGAAAACTTGCCGGTGAAAAGTCACTGGCATCAAAATATATTTGACGCTGAAGACAATACTGACGCCAGCGACAATTCCGACACCAGCGACAATTCTAGGCACCCATTGACTTTAATTGAATTATCGCCAGCGTTGGAATTGTCACTTTCATTGAAGCGAAACGGGAGAAGTTCGCCCATCAGTAGTTATAGCCCATGTGCACATTAAGTCCAGTTTAAATAAGAAGTGTTTAAAGAGAGCAGAAACCCTGGGTACAGGTATGAGATCTATTATCCAAAATTCCATAATTTGGATCAACATACCTTTACTCCACTAGAAAAGAAAAAAAAACACCAGGATTGGTTGCCACTAATAACTGTATTATTAGATTCTTAGTTAAGTTAATTAAGATGATTATTGCACTTGAGGATATTGCTGCTACTAAGGACAATCAAAAGAACCTCAAGTACCTCAAGAAAATGAATCATCTACAATTAATTAGCAAGAGAGGTGGTATGTATTTATGTCAATACACCTTATTTGATTATACCAGCCACACTGCATACGGTTACACAAAGTTTATAAAAGAATACAATGATGCTGTGCTCACAATAAAAAAGTAACTCTTGTTTTCCCCAATTAATTGTAATGATGCTGAGTTTCTTCTCTTCCTTTTAGGTTCCATGTTCTGCTGTATTAGCTAAAAATCTCCAATTGCAATGTGAGGTGCTAGCCGGAGCCTGTGTGCAACATCAGCACCAAAAATGTTAAAAAGGCCAATTATAGTTCTATAAATTCATTTTCAGCTTGTACTTTCTCTAGCTCTATAATTACCAAGTATTGTCTTAGCAGAATAAAGCCGTAATTGCTGCCATTGTTCCGCAGGAAAACATTCTGAAATGTGAATTTTTATAGTATAGGTAAAATCAGCAAGTTATCACCAAACCAAAGGCTAGCAATTAGGAAAAGTGATTAATCAAAGTCTAAATTAGACTTAGAATCTAAAATGTGCAGTCTGCTAATGAACATGCATATGTAAATCTGTCAGAAAGGGGCCCATCTGAATTATGTGGGAGCTAGTTTCTCATAATGATATGTACATTCACTCAGATACATCACAACTTTGATCATAAATGTGTAAGCAGCCTGAATACACTAGTATATGGCTGTATGCGCTACCCTTTATTCTTTACCTGACTTTTATTTGCGATACATTATTGCATAAACTGGATTTTCAGCAAAAAAAATACCATGCCCTGGATCATTGCTGCTAATGAGAAGCTGAAACTTTAGGCTGGTGCAATAAGTTTATTTTATAAAATATGGCATTTTTAGCCACATTTATTTAAAGGACTTTAAAGGACTTTACTCCGTGCATTGGAAAAGTAGGATAGTGAGACCCTTATTACCGCTTTGATAGGAATGTTTCCTCTATGACTTTCCTCATGAATCCCAGATAAAGTGCTATATCTTTTGTAGAGACCTTGAAAATGTCATTATAGTTTTTATTGTTTAGTGGGGCCACCCGTAGGTCTGTTCCCAGATCCCACTAACTTGTGGAGAGTGTCACACAAGTAGTGTAAAGCTGTCAGAAGTGTCAGAAATAGTGTCAGAAGGGTTACATTTTAAGGCACCATTGAGATTCGGCTGAAACCTGGTCCCAGAGAATTTGATACAAGATGCAATTTTCCATTGAGTCCCCATAGTGGTGGTATGTAAGAGTTTGTGCCTGAACCCAAGGTAGTCAGGAATCGTTATAGGCCTAGACTGGGGTTTAAAATAGACTCTGGAATTTTCAAATACACAGAGTTTTCTTCTTTGATATTCATTAAGGAATCCTCCAACGTATCAGTTATGTTAGAATGACATCAATTAATATATCATTTTTGTATATATATATACTGTATATATATATATATATATTGTATATAAAAAAATACACAGAGGTAGAAACAAAACGGACAATCCCCCATTCAGTGGTTATTATCTACAATGCTAAAGAACAATATAATGTTGCAAAAAGGATGTTGGCACAACGTTATACACAACACAACACCATTTAGCCACTTTTTAATAGAATGATTCCTTAGTTATCTCACAAACAATAAGATAAAAGCATCAATGGGATAATCAGCACCTGCAGAATAGATCATCTCCCTATAAATAAAGGAAAATAATAGCAGAGATAGAGGTAAGAGGCACAGTTGGAATATCAGCACACATATATCTTAAAGCTGACATAGAGCTATCAGGCCCAAAGCACAAAGATGTTATTTGAATGTTTTATCATTGTCAAGGAAAGACTTTCCTCCAGTATCAGACTGTAACAATGAAGTTATCTGATATGAGTTTTTGTGAACACTGACATCCTCTTTCTCTCCCTCTCTTTACCCTCATGAAACTATAATGGTCCCTAGCTATTACACATTCTTTCCTCTTCTAACCCTATTAAATTATTTTGAAAGGGCTCTGTAACAGACTTATATAATGTGCTAAAAAAGTTGAAAAATGTCTGAATTTCTCTTACATGGACAGTTTCTAGCAGAATAAAATAGAAAGAAGCCCCTGATAGGTGGAAATGATAATGGTGAAAGTGATGAACAGATATTCAAGCTAGTCTCTCTCTGTATCTAGAAATCTCTATATTCACCACAGCTGGATGGCCCTTGCCCTTTAGCTCCCAAGCTAGGGAGTATGTATGCCAGGAATTATGTCCAGGATTCCCCTGTGCCTTTCAACACTTTGGTGCAGAGAGGGATAGTAGCACTAGATGGGCTAGGCGCAACTCTTTAGCGTAGTGCTGTCCAAATGGTGGCCCACGACCCCCCGTGTGTGGCCCCCACATGAAAGTCTGCCTGTTGTGACTGCTTACCTTGTGTAAAATTTAACAGGCATCAGTACTGAAATTAACTGGCCCCTACATTGTTTACACCTCAAACTCAGACTAAGATCTGGCATTGTGCACACCTTTAATCTCCCCTATATTGTTCACACCTGTGACTACTCTATTGTTTACCCCTAAAACCCTGTACTGTTCACACCACTTACCAAGACTAAAAGTGCCCACATTGTTCACCTGTTAACGTCTCATACAAACGGCTGGAGGGGCACCAGCACTGTGTCACTGTATGTAACACAGTATGAACTGTTCATCTTAGAGTCCTGATAGGTTTCCCTGTCTCCTGCTGTATTCTGCTTTCCCTATGTCCCTGTGTGTGTCATATTCTACCACCCCTTTGCTCCCTGTGTGTGCCCAAAGATTACGACACCTTCAAGCACTTCTTAAGAGTGCGCAATTAACATTCGCAATGCAGTAACAGTTTGAGGAACAATATTAAATTGTGAGATGTGAATTTTTATTCGTATTGGTGCAAATTGTTTTTCTCTTTGCGACTTTAATTATATTCCCCTGTTGGTGTATCTAAAACAAAGTAAGAAGAGAGTCATCTTCCCCAAATGAATCCATGTATAGACTGCTGACCGTCTGAAGGAAAACTAGTTTAACAGGAATTCAATTTTTCTCGCTCCAAATGCGTTAAAGTCAATGGGCATTTTTTCTTATGGCTACTTTTTTGTCCAAATGCATTAAAGTCAATGGGTGTTTTTTCTTATGGCGACTTTTTTGTCCAAATGCATTAAAGTCAATGGCTGTTTTTTCTTATGGTGACTATTTTGTCCAAATGTAGTAAAGACAATTGGCGTTTTTTATGGGTATTTTTTTGTGTCATTTTTGTTGTGGCAAATTTTTCTGCGGCAAATTTTTGCAAAAAGATTTGTAGATTATTATTATTATTATTATTATTATTATTATTATTATTATTATTATTAAAATACAGAATTTTGCTGCAAATCCATGGCAGGTAAAAAAATTCAGCCATCACTACTGCTCCATAGTCAAGAGAAAGCCTGACAGGTTATAGTCACAAATCCAGTATTTAGCAGGGCTTTTATACAGGGAGGAGCAGGAGGCATATGGTTTATGGGAATGTTTTAATATGAATTACATTTTTACATGTGAGTGATATCCCTGCAGTGAGCGCCAACCATTTGGTTTTTGGTATGCTACCGCCATTAATGTCGACATGGTCTTAAAGTTCTTGTGGTAACATAGGTGTGGATTAAAGTAGGTGTTGTTTTAAAACAGGGAGTGGTTAACATTGGCTTCCATTATCATCCCTCCCCCACAAAGGCCAGAAAAATTCCAGCCTTCGGTACCACAGATGCTGACCCCAACATGGATTTACAATGTTGAAGTTTAGTTACCATCAAGTACAAGGTGTTGGAAAAGAAAAATCCTTAAACAAAATAAGAATTATTTGCTCAAAATGGACCCTAGAGCCTTCTGGATGATGGATTTCCACCTAATAGATCCCATACCTGAAATAGGATGAAGCTTCTGGCAGAGTCTCAGTCGCAATGCCTAATATTAGCTTATCTTAGAACAAACAGCACCATTTTAGCAGAGTCTCTTTCAGTGAAATGCTGTAAATATAATTATTGGCAAACTGACACGGTTGTTGTAAATAATGAGAACATCTTATTGGTTTCATTCTCCCAGAGACCTGGTTAAGTAAAGAACTCTAATAAAAAGAAAAAAAGCCTTTGAGATTAGTGTTTTTCTGGAATAATAGTAAAAACACAGTATGACTTGACATCAAATTGATTCTAATGTGATGAAATATTCATGATCTAGTCTGTGTGTTTTATCTTGTGTATTGGTTTCTGTACGCAGCAATAAAGCCATGTGCTAAACATAACAGTGGTCCTATGTAAATTTCCATGCAAGCCTCATTCCCTGCAGCTGATATATTGCTCACTGTGAGTTACAACCTGTCATATATGTATTAGATATGGGATTGATAGGGATGAACATGTACTCCTGCTATTTTTATTGACACTAAAGGGTTGCAGAGCTGTCAGAAAATAAGTCTAAGAATATTAACTATGTTTGCTGATTTTATTGATCTTACTATATACATATATCAGACAACCTGTAACTTTGCTACAGTCCATGGCTCATTCCAACTATTTGTAAAAAAAAAAAGGCTTATAACAGTATTCCAGATGTTGCCACATTATTACATATTTCACCATAGCAAAGACATAATTCTAGTTCAATAAATACTACTCCCCTTGAGAGGTAAGGGCTGCAGCTGTTGTTGAGTGAGACAAAGATACTGGGTCTGTATTGGGAAGGAGGTCACTTGCAATGAGTGTTTTAAAGGTGGCATGTCACCCTAAGAAATAATTCCAAATGGCTTTCTATTGTGTTTATTAAAGTATAGGGTAAATGTCCACTATGTTCTGGAAATCTTCTACTGGTTGAAAATCCCCTGGTTAAGTCAGCTAAGAGTTGGGTCTCATTTAGAGATGGGATCTAAATTCTCTGCCCCCAGTAGTAATTCTCAAAATGGCTTATAACAGTATTCGATACAGAATGTTGCCTCATTATTACATCTTTCACCATAGCAAAGACATATTTCTAGTTTCATAAATACTACTTTACTATGTTCTGGAGATCTTCTACTGCTTGGAAAACTCTGGTTAGGCCAGCTAAGAGTTAGGCCTAATTTAGAGATGGAAAGGGGAATGTTTTCTTAGGTTGAAATTTGCCCCTGGCAGTTCAAGATTTGACCAGGAATTGTCACTTTGACTCCACGTCTTTGGCTGCCACATGCTGAGCAAGGTGGATGTCTGCTAGAGAGCCTCTCCAGTAAGGAAAGGCCCCAAGGGAGGAGAACCTTGGAGAAGTTGGGAAACGGGGCCCTGTGAATGAGGTATGAGCTAGTGGTAGGTTTAGCTCTTGTCATAGTAGACCCTAGGAGTGTAAGTCAGATATCTGAGCTAGAAAGAGCAGAGATAGATTGGAGGTATCTCCTAGGTAATACTGCCTGTTAGCTGAGGGATCATAGTGGATAGGGAGCCAGGTTAGAAGATTTCCCTGGAGGTTCCACTGGAGGTGATCCACCAAAGGGTATCTCCAGGACCGGCCCAAGATGGCCAGACGCCCCAGGCAACCCGGCCGCGCCCGTAACCCCCTCCGCAGCCCACACGGAAATGAGCATGTGCGCTAACTGGCAAGCACCCCACATGCACCACTTGTACGCGCGCACAAGCTAGCGTAACCAGCTGGACTTTGCAGACTAGACTAGGGTAGGCAGCAGTGAAAAGTACGCGCCTGGTGCCCTTAAGTTTTGCGCCCTAGGCACATGCCTACTCTGCCTTCCCCTAGTTCTGGCCCTGGTATCACAGAGGTGAAGAGGGATTACTGCCAAGTCTGTCTCTAAAGGCATGTAAGTATGTTATACACTGTGCTATTAAATGTGCCATGACCATTTTGCCTCAGAGAAATCATGTACCATGTGAATACCCTGTCATTGTTAATAAATTGTTATTTTGGTTTTCTGGCGTACAAAAATTCTGTTTTTGAGCAGATGAGAGGTACCGTTCTGCCAACACCTCTTCCATCTATATATATATATATATATATATATATATATATATATATATATATATATATATACATACTGAGGGTCTGACATAAGCAATGCTCTACACTATTTGAGTGAAATCTGGTCCTGGGGGCAAAACAAGTTTCCACCAGATAAACTTTACTTACACTATAAAATGATTTAAATCTTGTTTCCTTCATTCCTGTGGAATTCACAATTAGCACATAGGAGAGCGACATTTTGTGAACACTGTTATAATGGCACTCTTTGCATCATCCTAAAATCTTGTTTCTGCACCAGAATGGGGGACCTAATGTATATGCCAATGCACTGGCTACACAGTTATAGGGGGAATGTGAGAAATGTAGTGACATTTAGATTTGCAAAACGGAAAGTGAAAGTAATTGCCTAAGGCACAGAGGAGGGGTAGGCAATATATGATTGATTTTGAAATACATTAATAACAGGTATGGATGTGCTCATTAAGAAAATAATTTGGGTTTCATGTTTAATTTGCAAAGGGCTTTTATTATACAGCTTTTTATATCTGGGTGACAGGTCCCCTTTAAGCCAGTGACAGTGGATGAAATGGAGCAGTGAGAGAATCTCTGGCTTTGCACTTCTTGACATTTGGATAAAATAAAATTCAATTCAAAATTGCAGCACTTTATAAGCAATTATTTGTATAACGTATGTGCTGAATTTGGTTTACTGTTTCCTGTTATTAAACCAATTGTATTTCTTTTGAATATTTTAATGAGATGCCTTTGATGGCTCTGTCGTTGAGCCTTATGAAGATGTACTTTATTTCAATTTGTTGCTTGATCATGTATCTAGGGGAGTGCATTTACTGTATCTAAATGAATTCTGAAGAGATTCCATTTACTTCTGTGCTTCTTTTACCTTGAAGGTTTCAACGTTAGACTGATGATGCTCAAACCAGAATAAAATGGTCTTTTCTGGAAGTGGGTTCTGCTTGACCTGTGCTGCGTTACTTTACATAACGGGCTTTACAGGAAACCAAATTGTGATTGATCGGAATCCATCAGAATCAGGGATGATTTTGTAATACCCCCTGCATTGTTCTTATTGCATTAAGTACTCATATTTAATTGGTTACAAAAAAATACAAATTTTAAGATATTTTATTGTATTGTTTAAACAAATTTATCTTATTGTCAGATTTCCATTCTGAAATGTATAATCCCTATAATGCTGCTTTTGTTTGCCTGTATTATATTATTCTTGTCTAAGTTAAATTCAGTTAAAATATTTGCAAAAGAAAGATTTTTGTGTTTATACACATGAAATACAGTTTTCTATAAATGAATAGTGGCAGCTAGCTAGCTGGTATGCAATTCTTTGTTGAGTATTAATGGGTACCATGCTTGTATTTTTATCTTGAAAAAATAGTACAGATATGGGATCTTTTATCCAGAAACCTTTTATCTAGAAAGCTCCAAATTATGTATAATGTTGTCTCCCAAATCCATAGAACCGGAACTTTTTAAAATGATTTCCATTTGCTGTGTAATAATAAAACATTATCTTGTGCTTGATTCAAACTACGATATAATTAATCCTTATTGAAGCAAAACCTGCCTATTGGGTTTATTTAATGTTTAATTGGTTTTCTAGTAGACCCAAATTACGGAAAGATCCCATATTATAAAACCTCAGGTTCTGAGCATTCTGGATAACAGGTCCCATACTTGCATATAGATGATGTATTATTAAATCTAAGAATACAGATTTAAAAAGGATGTCCATATTGCCCGCTGATCAATAACAGTGCTGTCCATGACTGTCCATGCCCTGGGGTCCAGATTCTAAAATATATTGGCCATGCAAGAAGTTCTATGGAGATTTAAGGCATTTTTAGGCATTAAGGGGTCCGTTTACTAAAGTGCGGTAAATCTGACTTTAAGTTTCCACATGTTATTGCTGAGAATATTTTTACGCCAGAATATTCGCAGAGACTAAGTTTACTAAACAGCGATGCTCTCAGAAGTCATTGCGATCACTACGTTAATAAACCAGCTTAAGTTAGCGGTAATTTTAGTGAGTTGCAAATTTTCTGGTGAAAAATTAAGTTTTTGCGAATATTTATGCTATAAAATAGTCTTGTTTTATGGCGGTTATTATGGCAATTTTTACTGTGACATTTATGGCCAGAAATGCATCTTCAAAACTATAAAACTTTATTTATTAGGATCAAATTGGGGGCAGAATCAGTAAACATTACTGGTATGCATGCCGGAGACCTCTAGTGACCAAACAGAGGTAAAACCATAAACTCAATAATTTCTCCAAGGCATGCTAGTAAGTAAAAAAATATACTTTATTTACATCAATAGTTAAAAAACATGAAAAATATCCCCTCTAACGCCTGACACGTTTCATGCTTACCCAGCACTTAGTCATAGGCGGTTTCTGCAATTATTGAGTTTATAAAACTTTATTGACTGATGATTATACCTCCAGCAACATTACCAGCATGACACCAATCAAACATCTAAGCATCATATAAACCCTTCTGCCAATAGAATCATAGGAACAATAAATCATACCAGTCAATCTCTTTGCTTCATAGAAATGCACAGTTTAATGTAGCCAATCACAATGAAACCAAAAAAGTGTAGAGGCCGACGAATCGTTGGACTGTGATGCCGCTGCCAATAATACACCTCTGAGCTGAAACTGCTGCTGTTGCAACAGATAGAAGCAGAAGCCAAAACATCCTGTCAGCAATGACTACAGATCTCTCTCCTGTCAGCAAAGAATGATGGGTAAAAAAAAAACAGTATTATGGGATATTTCCTGGCCCTTGAGAATTTTCTGGCGAAAAAAATACTTTTACGCCACTACATAGGTGGCGGTAAAGTTTGCGAATATTCTGGCGTTAATTTTGTCTTTAGCACATTTCGCTGTTTAGTAAACCAGGCGTTAATGTGTACATAGCGATATTTTCAGCAAATGTGATAACTGGCATACGGAGCACTTCGTTTTCTGAAGTTGCCCGAAGTTTCCTCGTGAGGCAATTCCGTGCGACTTTGAAAAACTGTGCCTGCCCCAGGCGATTTACATTTTAGCCGGCAGAAGACAGGGGAAATCAGATCGGGGAGAAGAAGAGGAGTTTGTCGCCTGCCGACTAATCTCCCCGAATCTGCCTATGTGGCCAAACCCTAAGCAAGGCTAGGACAGCATGATCAAGTTGCCTCCTGGTAAGCAAATACCATGAACAGCATAAAAATACAAACAATTGTGGTTACACTTTTTTATAATTTAGATATAAACATTGGATCTGTCTAATTTTCTCAGACAGAAACTCACATTTTCTAAGAATAGTGTTAGAATGATTGACATAGAGAGACTGACATAGAGAGTATGTCAATCATATAAGTGGAGAATGGAGTGTGGCCGGATGTGCAAAACATAGTTGTGCATAAATAGCATCCATCAAGACTAATCTAGATAAAACAAGGTACAGCATTTACTAGAAATAAGATGGAACTTTTTTAAATGTGGAAATAAAGACCTAAACCCAAACTGCTTTACTGGGAATGCTGGTCAGACCAGGCTACACATCTCTACAGATTTCAGCATACACACTTTGTGCATACCCCTGGAGCATTATTTTGTAAAAATGCTTCTTCCATAACTGGTGTACATTTAACGTGGGAAGCTTTTGGCATATTGTATGATGTATCACCCAGAATCTTAAAGCTCCTTTGCTACATATACTGGTGCACAGATAAGGCCTTATCGGCACTAAGCCAAAGATGATATGACCTACAGATGTGTATTTCTTTACTTTCCTACTAACAAAATAGAAAGATTGGTATTTGCTGCTCCCTAAAGACCTGCAGAACATTGTCCTGTTTCAGCAATTCTACAACAGGGCTATAATGATATATTTTACAGACTCAGAAGCCAGTAATAGCCTGAATGGATTTATTCTGACATTTTTCTACTGCAGCATCTACTTTTCTTTAGGAAACTCACATCCCATATATTATTTCACCTGAAAGCCTCACCATCCCCGCTTACCTGCACCACTAGCTGTTTTTATGTACGTAGCTTTTTCTTTTTACCTGAATAGCATTATAGTGCTGTACATTTCAAATAATACATTAATATAAGAGACAATGGGAACAATAAATAAAACAAAACACAGATATTCTATATTTTATGTATTACCTTTTTTTTTTGAATAGGTCTACCTGTTGTTTATTTCATAGTAGAGCATATGCCGGTGTAAATGTTATGGGGGTTATTTATCAAAGGTGAAGTGTTAGAGTTTTTTATAACTCGCATGAAGTTCTAATGGTATCTTATTTAAACAAATGTCAAAAACCAGATTCTGCGACTTCAAGTCCCAAACCCGAAAACTCAAATTGATCCAGTGTTCGGCAGGAAAAAAATCACTCGAATCATTCGAGTTTTCTGGTAAAACCCTCCGAAAAAGACTTGAACATCAAACAGGTTGTTAACATCTTCAAATGGTTCACGGGACCTCTGCCATTGACTTCTACAAGACCTCGACAGGTTTTAGATGGCTATTTTCAGATTCAAGCTATTTACAGGGTTGGGGCATAATAAATCTCGAATATTTGAGTTATTTGAGTTTTTTTAACCCACAAATGTGAGTTTTGACAAAAAAATACAACCTGAAAACTCGAATTTTCGTGGAAATAAACAGCTTGAATTTCAATAAATCTGCACCTATAACTACAAATAATGGTACAAAAGAATCACAGTGACCGGGTGCTCTAAACATAGGGGCACATTTATTATTGGTTGAATATCGAGGGTTAATTAACCCTCGATATTCGACCATCTAAGTAAAATCCTTCGACTTTGAATATCGAAGTCAAAGGATTTACCGCATTTCGTTCGGTCGAACGATTGAAGGAAAAAACGTTTGATCGAACGATTAAATCCTTTGAATCGAATGATTCGAACGATTCTAATTCATTGATCAAATGATTTTCCTTTAATCAAAAAATGCTAAGAAAGCTTATGTGGAAGGTCCCCATAGGCTAACATTGGTGCTCGGTAGGTTTTAGTTGGCGAAGTAGGTAGTCAAATTTTTTTTAAAGAGACAGTACTTCGACTATCGAATAACAGAACGATTTTTAGTTTGAATCAAAGTTCTAGTCGAAGGTCAAAGTAGCCAATCCGATGGTCGAAGTAGCCAAAAAAAACGTTGAAATTCAAAGTTTTTTTCATTCGAATCGTTCACCCGAGCTTAGTAAATGTGCCCCATAAATAGAAAGTAAAGGTGACTGATAACACAATGATAGAATCTTAGTTCAGACACCCTGCCTATAACAATGTATATGGAGATATGAAGTGCAGTTTGTATTCATAGTTTAGAAGTACAGGTATGGGACCCATTATCCGGAAACCCATTATCCAGAAATTCCTGAATTACAGAATGGAGCTCCATTAGATTTAATTTTAATCAAATAATTTAATTTCTTAAATTATATCCCTTTCCTTTGTAATAGTAATAGCTCTGTGTGCTAGTGATGAGCGAATCTGTCCTGTTTCACTTTGATAATAATTCTCTTAAAGGAGAAGTAAACTCTTGCTACTAAAATCCCAACCCCCCCTACATTACATAGACACCCCCCCCCCCCACTCCCCAGCCTAGGTAGTACCTTTGCTAAATGCCCCTAACTCTTTACTTACCCCTCGGTGCAGATTCTGTCCAGTGGAGTTCACGGCAGCCCCCTTCTTCTCTTCGGTAATCTTCGTACAGCAAGTGGCATATAGGCACATGAGCAGTTGGAGCAATTTTCTGTTTTGCGACAACTGCAAAAGTCACGGAAATTGCAGAATCTTTGAAAGAAGACCAGAAGATTACCGAAGCGGCTGAAGATGGCGCCGTGAGTTAGGAGCACTTAGCAAAGGTACCACCTAGGCTGGGGGGGAGCAGGGAGGGGGGTCTATGTAGGGTAGGAGGGGTAGGGGATTTTAATAGCAAGGATTTGTTTATTCTTTAACTCTTAAATTCTCTTAACTGATGTCTTGTTGACTGTGGTGAGTCAATGGGAAGGCAAAATCATATGGATTTCTCACTCAGTATACTGTTACACACATGTCCTACATTGATAGAGAAGCTCCTTTCCACTTTTACCTCTGGTCGACCGGTAACAGTATCTACTACTACACTTAGTAACTATGTTACTGCTTAAGCAAAACGTACCATATATAGTTTATATATTACTACTAGCTTACAAACACAGTCACAAGTCATAATAAATCTAACAACCTGCAGGTAAAATCTGGGTGCTTTGAATCACAAATTAAAATTAATAAACCATATATTTATGTGTATGTCCTTATATAGACAGTGGGATGGCTCCGATCCCTTTCCTTTGGTTGATGTGGAAGGAGAAGGAAAAAATAAAATTATGGAGGCGTTTGTCATTCGCCCCTTTTTTTTGTTGCACACAAAGTGAAACAAGCTGCGTGGCGAAATGTTCACAGTGAATCTGTACATGGCAACATTATTTACTCACCACTATTCACTTTTACATTATCACTGATATGGGTCATGTACACCAGAAGCCAAACCAGATCTGACTTCAACATGTCTCTGTGAATACTTGGATAGGAAAAGTTTTTTGAGATGGCGCCTACCAACTCAAGTGAGTTACTCCTCTTTTTCAGAATAGGTAAGGCAAATGTAGCATTTGCCTTACCTATTTGGAGGGGCTACTAAACTTATATACAGTACATTCATTTTGTTCTCTTTTAAGGGTTATTATAAAGTCCCAAGGTACATCTCCTACAAGTAAGGCGCTTGGTTGGTTTTAAATTAAAATGTAATACATTGGAAAGGTTTGGAGGATTCTGTGATATGGATAGTTTAAAGCTTGTGTACAGGTGAATCACCTCTGCTGGAATTATATCCTTTTACTGATGCGTAGCCAGTTTGTGATTCATGCCAGACAAGAACTGACTGTGCAGACAACTACTCTGGATGCAGCCAGCATAGACAGAGAATAACACCGAACATGAAAAAGGAGTATTTTACATAAAATAACTTATGAAATACAACATGAAAGCAGTACTACCAATATCAGTATGAAGCCAGGCTCCCTAAGAGTCATTATTAAACTTTGGCTGCTGCTCGAGGAAGTTTTCGTTTTTTTAACCATAATATTTTTCATTAACAGTTATAGAAACTATAACTTTCCAATGATAAGTTCACATTAGTAGAAAATACACCTACAGAGATAAGTGCAGTGTTAAAGTGCTGCTTATTAAGTTGAGCTGTTAAGTACTAAGCACTGTGAGCAGTGGCCATGCTCGGCAAGCTGGGAATTATATTGGGACTTAAATAACCACACATATAGCTGTCAGCTTGTAGCAATAAAGAAGGCAGAGCTGCAAGACAACATTCACTTCCCTGGACTAAAATGATCATATGCAGTTTATAGAGTTTCCAAAATGTCTTAATGGTAAAAGTATTAGCAGAAATAAATTAGACTTTGATTCCATTTTATTAAGCAGCAATAACTGCCCTCACCACCACAGATCAACTGTCTACATTTTTATAGATAGGCCTTCCCAAAATGCCTGAAGTTTCCACTTAAATTCTTTAAATATTTTCTGTAATCTGCACTTTGGGGGTTATTTACTAAACTCTGAATGCAAAAATCACGAAACATTCGAGATTTTTTTTATGAAATTGGACTTTTAAAAAATCACACATTTTTCGGAATTTATAGAGTATGGAAAAGTCAGAATCAGAAAATCCGGCTTCTGTCGAGGTTGCATATAAGTCCCAATGATTTTTTGATGTGCACTGGGTTTTGTGCAATTCCATGAAGTCCGGGAAAAAATCGTGAAAATTTAATGAAACATCCGAAAATTTGTTTATTTTTTCCCACAAAGAAAATTTTCGGGGAAATGTAATAATAAATAAGCGGGAAAAAAACAAGCGGATTTGATTGGAGTTTGTAGCAGAAAATATTGAGATAAATTCGGACTTTAATAAATAAACCCCTTAAACTTTATTAAAGGGTAATCATTATTATTCTAAAAATGAACTACAGTGTATACTATAACGGATGTGTAAAGGAAACCTAAACCCTCAAAACAAATTAATGCAAAATTGCTTAGAGCAATCCTCCAAACACTTTGGCAATTTTCATTCATTTATTTTTCTAGTTTTCACAATGTTAGCAGTTAGCTAGTATGTTGAATTTCAAACAACAGTGCCACCTGCTGGTAACTTTGGTCAGAAAAAAAGTCAGAAAAGAAATGTCTTGTTATGTTGCTCTGCTAAAAAAATCAATGTTTCTGTTTTCTGATGTTTCTCAGATTCAAATGTTTTTATTAAGTTTTTCAATAAAATATCTATCTTCCAAACTGAACAACACCACAAGACTTTTCTTTTTTGACCAACATAATGTTTTCTCTGACTGTAGCCAATCGGCCGAAAGAACCACCAGCAGGTGGAGCTGCTGGTCTTGAAAAACTTAGAAATACAATTATAAATATAAATGGCAAAATGTAGACTGCTTAGAAGAGCAATTTGACGTTAACTTGTTTTGAATGTTTACATTTCCTTTAATAAAGCTGTGTTTACAACAGTGTAAATTGAGTTCCTCAACCTAACATTTTAGCTGCAACCAACATACTCGTGGTGTGAGTCAATGACTGAATTCACCTGCTCTGATTGGCTAATCCCAGCATGAGATAGAAAGATTCAATGAACTACTAACGCTGCATTGTTGAGATGTTTGCAGTCGAAAAGAATATTAGGTTGTGAAAGCCCACTAATAAATCATTTTTTATCTAAAAGGAAAGAATAAAACACATTTGTGAAAAGTACTTATTCTATGTCCATTATAGTTTGGAGGTGTGTTTAAATTAGCACCCCTTTACCCCAATTTCATTAAAGGACAAGGAAAGTCTATTAAACATTATAATTTATTGGACTGGCATATCTCCAGTCAGCATATCTCTGCAGCCTCCCAATTTGCAACCATTTAGCTGTGCAAGCACCACACTTTTTAAAATAGTACTTTAAAAACCCACAATCTGGGCTCCCTCAAACTTGCACATACTTTGCCCTCATGCCAATAAGTCCCTATGTCCATGCATGGCACCAGTTACTAATGGGAGGCTTGTGTTTTCTGCCCCAGAAGATGATGTTTACTTGTGTTTTTTGCATGCTAATAATGATCTAGATGTGCAGTGCCTGATGTAACTGTTCCTGCTGGATAGCTGGGGATATTCTGGGATTAAGGTCTGTGAATGTTTTTCCTGGACTAAGTAATGGCATAAATTTTCACATCAGACCAGAGCCATGGCTTTCAACATCCCTCATTTTATGGGCCTCTGGATTCATGCTAAAAATCTTCAAATTGTGCTGAGATGCAATAAACAGTTACATTATCTGTTTCTTCTAGAATAAAAAAAATATTTCTTTAGCAAACAAATGCAGTAAGGGTATGGAACCTGTTATGCAGAATGCTCGGGACCTGGGTTTTTATGGATAACGGATCTTCTGTAATTTTGATCTTCATGTGGACATAGAATAAACCCAATAGGTTGGTTTTGCTTCCAATAAGGATTAATTATATCTTAGTTTGGATCAAGTACAAGCTACTGTTTTATTATTACAGTGAAAACAGAAATCGTTTTTAAAAATGTGAATTATTTCAATAAAATAAAGTCTATGAAAGACAGCCTTTCCTTAATTCGGAGCATTCTGGATAATGGGTTAAATAATGGATACCATACTTGTACAAAGAATTAAAATAAAGATTACAACAAATAGTTCAACAGATGAAAACAAAGATATTATATGAGAGAGCCCTGATCATGCAGCCTTGCAGTTTAGGGGGGGCACATATTTAGGGCAAGACAAGGTTGGGGTTGTGTTCTTGCACTTGCGAGGGGATATGCTTACTCTTTAAGTACATCCTCTGTGTTCTGGGTTCATGGACTATCAGAGCAATTATATACCATGTATATATTAACAGGGCTGGAACTAGGGGTAGGCAGATTAGGCACATGCCTAGGACGCAAATCTGGGGGGGAGCCAGGCACATATATATTATATATAGATATATATATAGATGTATAAAAATAAGACATTTACATACAAATGAACTATAATTACCTAGCATTTTGATGTAGATTGCGGTACTTTGACAATCTGCAGACAACTAATTTTTTTCCTCTGATCTGGTTTAAATTGTAGATGATGATGATAATTACAAGAACGTGAACCGAAAGATGAATAATGAGAAAAAAACAACAAAAACAGCCTCACAATAATTCCTCACTCATTTAGCTACAATCTGCACTTCCAATATTCCCTCACGCTAGTCGTCAGCGCGGGGTTGACCTGGATGAACGCTTGGCATTTACAGCAGGGGTCCCCAATCACCGGGCCGCGGACACTCCCGCACTGGGCGTGAAAAAAAGCAGACCCCTGACTACCCCGCTGACCCCTGATGACCCCCACCGACCCCTCCCCTGACCCCCGTCGACCCCTCCCCCATACCCACCCCCCGGTCCTCGAAAAAAAAAAATTTGGGCACTGGTCCCCGGTCCTAAAAAGGTTGGGGACCCCTGATTTACAGGGTCATGGAATTTTTCTGCGTTTACACTATAAATACAGTTTTTATCCTCATTTCTAACTGTGCATATAACATATTCATCATTTAGTTGCCCTTAATTATTTCTAACACTACTAGGGAAAGTAGTAGTGTTAGAAATAAGTAGAAGAAGAAGAGTAGAAAGTCACAATTGCCTGAAAGTACTAGCATGAATGGTGACTATGAAGATTTTCATTCATCCAGGTCATAGTATATCTAGTATAGGTCAATCTAAAAACAACTGGACTTGCTGAGTAATCAATGAAGACGTTTCACTACTCATCCGAGCAGCTTCTTCAGTTCAACTGACTGGTGTGGGAAGTTCTCGGCATATAAACGCTTCCACTAATCCATTTACAATGGCACATTGTAATTCTTCAAAGAGGTGACATCTGAAGAAACTCACAGAGGTGTTGATTCTGTGTAGTTGTGATAGGATTATCCAATGTGTCATGCAACTCCTAAATACAGGTGTTACTTGTGAGAGTTGCATGAATGGATGTGTGAAGTGTTCTGAATCCGCCGGGGTACAGATGTTAAAACAGCATTGTATGTAGCAGACAGGTGGTGTCGAAGGCCCCCACCTCTGTTCAGAGATGGTCTCTCCACCTTGACATGAATCGCCTCTTTCACGCCTCGTTCAAACCAGCGGTCTTCTTTATCCAAGATTTGGACCTTGCTGTCTTCAAAGGAGTGTCCCTTGTCTTTTAAGTGTAGAAAGACAGCTGAGTTTTGCCCTGTAGAGTTCTCCCTCCTGTGCTGAGCCATTCGTTTGGAGAGCAGTTGTTTTGTCTCCCTGATGTATAGATCTGTGCACTCCTCGCTACACTGGACTCCGTATACCACATTGCTTTGTTTTTCTTTTGGTGTTTGATCCTTTGGGTGTACCAGTTTTTGTCTCAGTGTGCTGCTAGGTTGCATGGCACATTGGATAATCCTATCACAACTACACAGAATCAACACCTCTGTGAGTTTCTTCAGATGTCACCTCTTTGAAGAGTTACAATGTGTCATTGTAAATGGATTAGTGGAAGAGTTTATATGCCGAGAACTTCCCACACCAGTCAGTTGAACTGAAGAAGCTGTTCGGATGAGTAGTGAAACGTCTTCATTGATTACTCAGCAAGTCCAGTTGTTTTTAGATTGACCTATACTAGAGATAGCATGAATGGTGTTTTGGCCCCACTTCCTGCTTATGACAAATTATGTCGCTGATAACATATAAAAACATCAAAAATAGTCTTTACATTCTTTATTTCTGCCACAAGCTAAAATCCCCTAAAACACAAATCACATCCCTTGGCATATAAATGATGGTATCTCATTAATAATGATTATAGCAAGATAACAAGACAAAAATACATAATTATAACAACTGTTTGGATTGAAGGAAAGCTAAATATGACAAAAGATTCTGTCAAAACTACAGATGTCAACATAACACTTCCCGTTATAAGCATTTGAAATGGTAGTTGTAATTACAGATGCAGCCACTTTGGTTTGTCTGTTTGACACAGAATAACTAAACACAGATATCCCATTTATCTCATTTAACACAGAAAACTGCGTCACAACATCCCATCTAATTAAAGCATTCACCATTGTGAACAATGGAGCTTTGGTATGCTAATGAAAAGGTTAAATGCATTAAATGAGTTAAGATGACTTAAGATAACACAGTTTCTTCAATTACCCCTGAGTCATGACGCATTTAACTCACAAATCCAAGTGGCTTCATCTGTAAATCAGTAATTCAAAAGTCATTTAGTATTAATGCTTAACCCTATACATAAGTTTAAGGGGCACAACAAACTCCCTTACACGATTTTAACTCATTTATCAATCATTTTTTCTCAAAAAAAACAGAGCGACAATACATCACGCCAACATTGAGTGTCAATTCAGATCATATTTTTTTTCCATTAAAAAATTCAAGTTTTCCCTCTAAAAACCTCAACCAGAAAAAATTGAGGTTTAATAAACGGGCCCCTAATAGTAATAGGAGTATACTTATAAATGTTTGCTTTATGATCAAATTATATTGATTAAATAGATGTATGATATCATTTACTTGCCCAGGAACAGTAACCAATAGCAACCAATAAGATGTTTGGGGTGTCTTGCTAAAAGGATCCACAGGCATTCATAATGTGTTTGATGGTTCAGCTTTTTTGGCTATATCTGTAATAGGATAAAATGTTAATGGTTTAATATAAATGTTAAGGTAATGGCTAATACATGTATTTAGCTTGATGATAGTTGTAATGGAAAGTCCCCAGTGGGTGGAGAATAGGAAGTTATTTAAAGGGAAGGTTTCAGGAAGTGATATTAGAAATACCTCATGGGAAGCTAGATGAGCAGATGGCACTGCAGCAGTAGAGTCATCTCCTGGAAGAGGTACTGAGCTTAGGTAGTGTGAGGCCTAGTGATATAACAGTATGCTCTAGGAAGTGTAAGCGAATAAGGTATTTATCAAGGACAGCTTTGGCCCCAAATAGGAGTTAGTGGGCATAGTGTTCCCAGCGGGAATCCTGCCAGCCATGGCATAAGAGGAAGGGTTAGGCCCAGAGAGAGAGCTGGCCTGGACCCAAGAGGGGTGCCTGTGAGCATGTGTTCCCCCATGGCAGTGTGCAGTTATTGGACGTGTCATGTGTGGGAAGCTGAGAGATTGAGTCCTGTGAAAGTACTGCTGCTTAACTAAAGGCCGTGACAATAAAGAGAACGTATTTTAACTGCAACGTGTGTTTCACTGAAGGTTTCCCCCAACAAAAGGTTGGTGATAAATCAAGGGTTATTTGCCCCCGTTACATACCATTTTGGAAAATTGTATTTCCGGATAAGGGGTCTTTCTGTAATTAAATCAACTAAAAAAAAATCATTCTAACATTATTAAATTTGAATTAAATGGTTAAAATTAAGTCTATGGATGGCTGTACCCTAATTCTGAGCTTTCTGGATAATGGGTGTCCAGGTAACAGATCCCATACTTGTATTATCTAAAATATTTGGTTTTCAGTAGCATAAGTACAGTATCCGAACAAGTTTATTTGAAGCCATGGAAATACAAAGCATTCGCTCTGCTGTTTTTATTTTTTCAGAAGGAAATGATGGCTCTTTTTCCCACTTGACAGAGAAAAAGCACAAATCAGAATAAACAAATTGTTTCTCTGGCTATATTTTAGCTGCAGTAAAAGCAGCAAGACTATTAAATCCTGTTATATTCAAACATTACTCAAGAGTTTGTCTTTCTCTGAAGCTAGCTAGCAAATCCTGCCGTTAACACTGCTAAAATGAGACTTAAGTTCTATTCGCTTGAGGAATCACTGGCAATCATAAGTTTAAGTTGTTCAGCAAATCTAGACTTGAGCTGTGCTGTTTGTGAGCCACAACTTTGCAGTAAACTACAATATATGTACACAGCAGATCTGATATGTGTGTATTTAGAGGCATATTTATTATGCTGGGTAAAATTAAATTCACCAAAAAAAAACGGTGTACAAAAGCTGTGTAAAATATCACATTGTGTGTGGAATATTACGCCGTGCAAATGCCAGAATTGCCGTCAATATTTTACATTGATTCTGGAGGAAGAAAAACTAGTAAAAATTTTACGCCGTTTTTCACATGGCGAAGCCTGGCGATGTGTGGTGTATTATCCCGCTGTTTTTTACACCGCATAATAAATACGAGAGAGCATTGAAAGTTCTTGAGTTCATTGAAAGTTTCTGGAAACACATGACTCAGGAATGAATTTCCAGAATCCTAGTTTAAGGTTTGGGTGATGGGACTATAGTTACCTGGGGTGGTTGTCCCCATCCCTTCACTATTTCTATTTTCGTTTTTAAAATGGAATAGCAAGGGAATGATTGGATATTCATCTGTAATAAGTCACTGCAGTGTCGGACTGGGACACCAGGGGCCCACCAAAAACTCTTAGACCAGGGGCCCACCCAAAAACCTTTAGACCAGGGGCCTACTCTTAGTATTATTTTCTTCCTTTCCTCACTCAACCTCTATTCTCCTATTCTCTTTTCTTTACATACTATAACCTATTATTCCATCTATTTAGCCTCTTCATTCTCATAGAACCTGGGCCCACCGGGAGTTTTCCTTGTATCCCAGTGGGCCAGTCCGACACTGAGTCACTGTCTAGGGCCCCTCATGTCCCATGATGTACCAGCCCAATGTGGGGAGATACAAACGTTAAATATTTTTTAGTTCATTAGTCATAGCTAGGATAGTGCTGATATTATTTGCCACATCTACTTAGTACTAGTAAATTCTATAAATAACTTATATGTATATGTTATAAAGAATTGCCATTGCGTTTATCATTCAAAATCTGGTATTTTTCTTGGTTGTTTTATTCCATAAAGGGCCACTTTGAACAAACAGGTCTCAGTTTATATGTATATTGGATTACTCCGATTGCCAATGGAGAAATCTCTCTTGAATAGTAACTACTGAGGCCTATTTATCAGAGGTTTTTTTTCAACCATGACTAAACAAATGTCTACTTATTTACTAAAAGATCAGAATGTAAAAAGCATCAATGAATGGAAATGTATGTAAAAAGTGAATGTAAAAAGCTTCAACGAATAAAAAATGTGGGATGAATCTGAGTAAGAATACAATAAACTCAAAATTCTTGTTAACTCTTTTTTGTTTATAAGCACAAAAACTTTGAAAAACTCTAAAACCTCAAAGTACCTAAATATTTAACAATTTGCTAAGGACAGCTCCCATTGACTTCTGCATGAACTCGACAGGTCATAAAGCTTTTAGATGTTGTACTTTTACATTAGCTTTTTTTGGGGGGTTTTATGCTTAATAAATAGCGAAATGCAAGATTTTTAGCACTAAAAAGTCTGAATCATGAAAAAAAAATTAACATTTAGAAATTGGCCACTTAAGGGCAGATTTATCAAGGGTCGAATTTAGCAGAAAAAGCTTCGAAATTCAAATAAAAAAAAGATCAACCAAAATTTATTAAAGAAATTGAAGGTTTTTTTTGGGTGAATAGGCTGTTTTCGTTTGAATTTGAATCATATGAATCCCCAAAAAAACTTAGATTTTTGAATCAATTGACTCCAGATAGGTTCTAGGAGGTCCCCCATAGGCTAAAACATCAATTTGGCAGGTTTAAGATGGCAAATGGTCAAAGTCGAATTTTTAAAGAGACAGTACATGATCAATTTCGATATTTAAATTTTCTAATTTTTTTCAAATCCAAATCAAATTTGGACCATTCCATAGTCAAAGTACTCAAAAAATGGCTCAAAATTGTAATTATTTACTTCGACCCTTGATAAATCTGCCCCTTAGTATAAACAGCTTCTATGCTCATGACACACATATGGATATATTTAAAATGATGTGTAACATTTTATAATCCCAAGAAAATGGTACAACTATGGGTAAAAAACATATATTTTTTTATAAAGCATCATTGTCACCCTTACTCTTGATTAAAAACCATACAAAGCAATCACAAAAGTAATTCATTACAAGCAGCTTGTTGACATATTTATAAAAGTATGTAATTTATTTTACGCCAGACTAACTTGAAAATTGCATCTTTATAATGCACCACTTTAGGCCTGATGTAACCGATTAAAGTTAAAGCATAAAATGATACTTTTTCCAAACTCATGCCTCTTTTTATGCCAGAATTTTACATTTAGTTACATTTATGAATTTGTTTCACAGCACTATGTGTGAGTCTACACGACATTAAATTGACAATGGGTGGTTGTTTTTTTTATGCACTGATTTAAAAAAATGCCCCAAAATCATGGGATTAAATGCCAACATTTACATTGTAAAGAAAACTCTTATTTACATCACATCATATAGTGATGGGCGAATTTCCACGTTTTGTCGCCAGCAAACAAATTGCCACAGAATTTCGTTGGCGTCAAAATATATTTGACTCTGGCGACAATTCTGCCGCTGGCAAAATTCTAGCTGCCCATTGACTGTAATGGGCTTCAGAATAGTCGTCTGCGTCAGAACTGATGCAAGCTTTAAAATTCGCATTTCACGAATTTTTCGCTTTTTCGCGAATTTCGCTGGAAAATCACGAATTTGTCGGCGAAGAGAAATGGGAGAAATTCGCCCATCACTAATCACTTGCCACCAAACCATATTCAGCTTTACTGCCTACACAATGCTCTAGATTATCAGTCTGTTGATTTGAATTGAACTTAGTCCTGGTTACAATTTATTGCTGCCTGTTCATAACTTTTTTGTTGTCTATAATTTTGCTGCCTGCCCTGACCATTAGTCTGCTTTCATTCTGCTGACATTATTTCACTCTGTATTCTTAGGACTTCTTTCCCCTGCTATCATCTGGACCTTCACTTACATTGGTCATTAGACAGAAAACTAGACCCTCAAAAAGGTCTTTCACAACTGAAATGTCTGATAAATTAAAATATCAAAGCATTTTCTCTTCCACCCTGGCAGACTTTATTCTATCCTCGCTCCTTATCAATTTTGAG
Organism: Xenopus petersii; assembly: GCA_038501925.1. NCBI lineage: Eukaryota > Metazoa > Chordata > Amphibia > Anura > Pipidae > Xenopus > Xenopus petersii. Next base: position 105,477,295 of record CM076684.1, read on the forward strand.
AAATAAAACTTAAAGTATATTCAAACTAAATTCATAAAAAAAAAACCAATAGTAATGGGCGAATTTGGGGCGCTTGGCTTCGCAAAAAAATTGCGCATTTCCCACAAAAATCGCAAAATGGCAAAAAAATTCACAAAACGGTGTTGGCATCTCGTTTTTGACGCCAGCATCCATTTTTGGTGAAATTGCACCGGCGGCCATTTTTGCGGCCATTTCGCGAATTTATTCGCTGGTGGAGAATCGCGGGAATAAATTTGTCCATCACTAATTGCAAATGTTCTTATCTTAATTAGCAGAGCTGTTTCACCTAAGAATGAACTTATGGAGCAGGGACTTCCTGTTCCAGAGCAATTCTGCATATAGGGCTGTGAAAACCCATTAGTGCTAATGAAGAATGATAACTATGATGACAGATATCTAATAAAAAATGGTATGAGTATAAATATGGCAGTGTTTTTTATGTATATCAATAAACAGTGTGTCACAGTTGTCATAATAAAAAAGTATCTATTTTCTGTCTGACACTAATATTTTACAGAATGTAGTTCAGTAAAAAAGTTGCTGGTCTTTTATATTTGTCCATGGAGGAATCTATTTCCTGATGTTTGTGACTAGTTCTGCAAGGCCAGCATAGCAGCTGTGGAATAAACACTAAAGTAATAGTATGAAACTGCTAATATCTATAAAAGAAATTTGAAAAGAATAGAAATTAAATGTAAAGGGCAAAAGTGCTCTAGTCATTTTATTTGCCATATTAAGATCCCTGTTAATTCTGCAGAATATATGCTGGTACTTTGGTAAATCTGAAAATTTACTGAATTCTATAAAACAGAGAATTTGTATTAGATTTATCAAGGGTCAAATTGAAAATTCTAATTCGAAATTCGTATTTTTTATGGTCAAAACTGTCAAATTCGACTAGGGAGTTATTTAAATTTCATTCGAGTTTTTTTTTTACAAAATTCTAATTCGATTTTTGAGATTTATCATACTCTGGCCCTTTAAGAATTCAAATTCAACTATTCGCCAACCAAAACCTGCCAAAAGTTTGCGTCAATGGGAGACATCCAGTGTTCAATTTTAGTTGTTTGCAGCCTTCCTGACATTCGAGTTTTTTTAAATTGCAATCAAATTCGATTCAAGTTTTCAGGTCGATTTAATTCATCCAGGTTTTAAAAATTAAATTTTTTTAATAAATTTCGATGGGTCGAATTTCGAATTTATGGGAGTTTTTAAAAACTCGCATGAATTCGTAATTCGACCTTTGATAAATGTACCTCCCGGGTACTCTTCCCATAAAGCTTTCTACCAAGATGGTGTCAAAATAAATAGACAATCCAACCATCCAAATTAAAGAACTGGAGAAGAAAATGATGGTGTTTAATCTTGGTTCAGATTTACCGCTTTCAATACAGGGCAATGTGCTATGGAGGCGGTATCTGGTATGAGTATAAATGGAGCAAGCGGAATAGACACACACAGAGCATACATCATAAACTACCTATCTCCAAAGAGCCATTCTGGATGATATTCTTGAAAGATAGGGCTCAGGAAAAATACCAAGACAACATAAATGAAAACAAAATTAATAAACCATGAACTTTCAGGAAAATCTTGACAATCTTAAAAGAGAATTTGAAATAATGGGGAAATACGTTCTATAAATCTGGTCTTGCTATCGCATTGACCCGGCTTTTGTTCATATATGTTAGAAAAACAAAAATCTATACTGGCACCGTATCTGTCTGTATCGTGGCATCTCCATTATTCCTGTCCATGAGCTGCTGGATGTTTTATAGTGACTGTCAGACTCAATGACAGGATAAAGCTTGCAGGAAGCATCCTCAGTCTTTTTGATTCATCCCCCCAAGTGAGCTTGCTAGAGGGAATTTTGTACTCAGAAGCATCGGAATTTATGGGGCTTTATTTTAACATAAGCTTATGTTATAGCCCTACAGACATCACAAGTTCTACTGGGCAATTGTGACGTAAGAGCATGTCTGCATTGCTATCAATTATTGGCCGGCCATATTCATCTTCCTTTGGCATGAGTGTCTCTTGGACAGATGACGTTCACCAGCTAAACATAAAATGCACATCGTTTCCCAGCCACTTACAAGTCAGCTCCATCACAACATTGACATACATATCAGCCTTCTAGAAAATAAATACTGACATACATATTGGTCTTCTATGAAATAGGATATTGTAATATTTTCACTTTTGCCAGAAAACATATACTCAATAAAATAAAAGGGGAAATAAGACAGAGCCTCCTGCTGCTAGTATGATTTCTCTTCTATTACTATTTGCTGAAATAGGCAATAACAAACTACACAAGGGCAATAAACACTTGCATCTCACTGTCAAGGCATTTTTATGATGCAATTTAAGTGTCATTTTCTGTCCCCTTAGACATTCACATTTCATGTATTTTCACAGTTCACTGGTTTTGTTTGCTCTGATTTAGCAACACTTTGTTTTCTTTCATTGTCAAATCAGAAATAATACATGTATGAGCAGCAGATAAAGGTTCAGATATGGGAAATGTTATCCAGAATGCTCAGGACCTGAGCTTTCCCAGATAAGGGATCTTTCTGTAATTTGGATTACCAGACTTTATGGGGGTTATCTATTGAAATCCGAATTTATCTCATAATATTAATAAAGAGAGCTTGACCAAACTCTCATGCCTGATTTTAGCTTATTTATTAATAAAATAACTTGAATTAATTGGATTGTGAAAAAACTCTATAAAATCAAGTGAAAACTCAAATCATACAAATGTTTGGGGCATTTTTCCTGAATCACATGTTTTTTTCACATTTTTGCCTGAAAATGGAATTTCAGGCTAAACCCAATGCAAACCACGATAACTTCAAATTGAGATAGGTGACTCTCCCATTGTCTTATATGTGACCTCGCCAGGTCTGAGATGGCAGATTTTCGGAGTCTGGCTTTTTGCAACATCGGGATATAATAAATCTCGAAAAAGTCAAGGTTTAGTAAATAACCCCCTATTTACTAAAATCCAAATGTATCTCATATTTTATAATAAAACAAAAACCAGGACCAAACTCCCGTGCTTGATTTGACCTTATTTATTAATAAAATAACCCGGTTATCGGATTAAAAACTTGATAAAATCGAGCAAAAACCCAAATTGCTCAATTTTTTCAGCTTTTTTTTCCAAATCTCACCATTTTTTCAAGTGCGATTTTCGGGCAAAACACTCAGAAGACTTCAGTTTGGGATAGGTGCCTCTACCAAACTCCCATGCCCAATTTTAGCTTATTTATTAAAACTTGAATTAATCGGATCATGATAAAACTTCATAAAATCAAGTGAAAATTCGAATCATACAAATTTTTGGGGCTTTTTTCCCGAATCACTTGTGTTTTTTCACATTTTTGCATGGAAATGGAATTTCAGGCTAAAACCAGCACCATGATAACTTCAAATTGAGATAGGTGCCTCTCTCATTGACTTATATAGGACCTTGACAGATTTGAGAGTGTGGATTTTCAGATTCTGGCTTTTTACAGCATTGGGGTATGATAAATTTGAGTTTTGCTCCAACAAGATTCATCAAAGTTCCCATCAAGTAAAATGTAGTGCTTTATTATTACAGAGAAAAAGAAAAGTCATTTTTACAAATACAAATTATTTGGTATAATTTGGAGCTTTCTGGATAATGGGTTTCCTTATGATGGTTCCTATACCTGCACATTGATCCTGCTAGGTGTCTTGTGATGTTGCTTGTATATAGTACTGTATATAGAACTGCTAAACTAGAACTTTTGCATTGATTACTTTTTTAAGGTTCAAACAAACAATAATACACTGCATGAAAACAGAATGGCATAGACATTTACAGTAAGTACTGCATACAAATGTATCCACTTTAATGGCTAATGGCTAAAATCAGAGATTTGGGGACCACTATGGCTAATTGTGTGTTCCCGAGATGTAATAATGATTTGTTGATCAATGTTGTGTTATTTATTTATTTTGCCATGAATGTTGTCAACTAATGCTACCCATGTCGTAGAATGCATTTGATTTATGAATTACATTATGTTTTATCCCTCCAGCTCCCTCCAGCTCAGCTATAGAAATCAATGAAAATAGATATTTGCTTTTTCTTTCATTTTTTTTCAAAATCAGACATTTTCCTTCATCGCTAGAAGATGTTGTTTCCTTCCCGACTTCAAATGAGAGGAGCATTCATTATCAATCTGGACTGGTTTGTGTACAAATCCTGCAAAATTTCTCCGAACAGACCAGATATCAATTAAGCTAGTCAAGAAGTTTTGTAAATAAGGTAAGCTAAATTACCATATACATTTTACCTTGAATTTTTAGTATTTTATTCATCTGCCCAAAGTGTTGTATGCAGCAGAGATGGGCAACAAGGGGAACTTTTAGTGGCACTTTAGCTGCCAATACCCTTTAAATTCAAAAAAGCCACTCCCACTTTAAACCACACCCACGTTACCCAATACCATGTCCATATTAATGGTGGTAGCACACCAAAAAACCAAATAGTTGGTGCTCACTGCAGGGATATCACTTATCACTCATATGTGAAAAAAGTTGTCATATTAAGACATACCCTTAAATCCATATACCTCCTCATCCTCTGTGGAAAACACAGAATCCCCAGCACATGATTAAACACCTTAGTGGCCCCTAACAATAATTTATTTTCAAATGCTAACAAACTCCCAGAACAAATGACAGGCTTATGTTCCACAGGCAGAGCAGGGCACATACAGGCAGAGCAGGGCACACACAGGCAGAGTATGTCACACACAGGCAGAGTAGGGCACACACAGGCAGAGTGTGTCACATGGGCAGAGTATGTCACACACAGGCAGAGCTTGTCACACACGGACAGAGCAGGGCACACAAAGGCAGGGAATGGCACACACAGGCAGAGTATGTAACACACAGGCAGAGCAGGGCACACACAGGCAGAGTAGGGCACACACAGTCAGAGTGGGACACTCACAGGCAGAGTGGGGCAAACACAGGCAGAGTCTGTCACACACAGGAAGAGTATGTCACACATAGGCAGAGCAGGTCACACAGGCAGAGAATGGCACACACAGGCAGAGTATGTCACACACAGGCAGAGCAGGGCACACACAGGCAGATTATGTCACACAGTGGCAGAGTATGGCACACACAGGGAGCATAGGGAAGGCAGAACAGAGCAGGAGACAGGGAAACCCATCAGGACCACTCTAACAGGTGCTATATACAGTGACACAGTGCTGGTGCCCTATTAGCATTTTGTATAAAGTGTGAACAGGTGAACAATGTAGGCAGTTACAGTCTGGGTCTCAGGTGTGAACAGTATAGGGCTCTATATAGAACAATCTCAAACAATAGAGGTGTCACAAGCGTGAACAATGCAGGTGGATCACAGTTAGGAACTATACAGGAGATCAGTCTGAATTTGAGGTTTAAACAATGCAGGGGCCAGTTAATCTCTGTAGCGATACCATTTAAAGTTTATACATGGTAAGAAAACACAGCAGGTAGGTGAGGGCCAAACGAGGGGGGGCGCCAGTTGGACATATATATATATATATATATATATATATATATATATATATATATATATATATATATATATATATATAATATATATATATATTGGATGAAAGATCTAAATATAAATATATATATATATATATATCTATAGAGAATAAAAGCAAGAAAAAAAAAACATGTTATTGCATTGATGCATTGTAAGGCTACCTGGATAATGCTTGGCTTGATATTGATTTATTTGGGAAGTAATGATGGTGTCAGTGTTGATTTTTTCCATTCAGATTCCAACACAATCACAACCAACGGAACTAATTAATAGTATTATGCTGCTGATGTACAGAAAGAGAAAACTGTGTATTGTGTCAGGCCCCAAAGCAAAAGCATATCATTTATATTGCCGTCCAGAATTCCCTAGATTTAAACTGAAATGCTGTATTCTATTTGGAATAAATGATTTCATGAATAGGGCAGTAGCAGTTTACTAAAAAGAGAAGAGCAACTTTCAACTAAAATGAAGTTGCAGTTGCTACTTGAGGTAAATCTAAAAAAAATCCATATAGATTGGGGGATATTATGAGTAGAGAAAATAGGTTTCTTCTTCCATTCTATGGATTCATAAAATGTTCAGAATGGAGCTGTGGCAGCTTAGCTTACTTGAATCACTGTGAATATTTGCATTTAGCTGCCAAGGAGACATATTTATGAGCCTGATAAAATACCTCTTATGTATAAAATTTCTGTATCAATACTAGGAAACAGCCAGCATTTTATCCCCTTGGTTCACTAACATTTCAGCCAAACTGCACTACTTATAAAGAAATATTGCCTTCATGTGTTATTTTTGGAGTGCTTGTAGGTGTCTATCTGTCTGTCGATCAGCCTTGGTAGGACTATTCAGTGAACTTCGGTCATTTTTAAAAATTTAAGGTACACAATGAGCCACAGAGACTCAATATATTCCAAGTGATTTATAGTTATTATGGTCCCTTATATTCAGAGGAAACCATTACTACTGATCTATTCCAACCTTGACATCATTGATCATCAGCAGTGATCACAAGTCATCTGTTTTATTACAAACAGCTTATCATTGGGAACATCTAATGTTAATTCCCCATCATTCCATTCTCCCAGTAATGCGTGATGGAGGTGAGCACAGAGAGAAGACAACGAGAAATCTTGCAGATCTAGTGTGTCCCTTTGTCACTGTTCTTCCTCGTTTTTCTCCCATTTTAGAGTGACAGGTCTGTGAGAAATGATTATGAAGGAGGCTTCACAAAGCCTTAGATTTTCATTTTGTTTGATGCATTCTTATTAATGAAAAATAAGGAAATATAAAATCTATAGCCTGCTTGGAGCGCAAAAGGGAGATTGAATTTTTAATGAAGAGCATTTGCAAATTACTTTCTCTATTCACAAACTAATTTTCTCCCCCAAACCCCTCACCAACGGTTTTGATCGAGAGTCTGTTAAAAAAAATATAGTAAAAATAAAAATAAAATAATGGTTTCAATTGCCATGTTTGTAATTTTCACGAAGAATGAAGTTCAGTGAGTTGTACACATGGCACCCAGTCGCCTAATTCATACTGTGACATGTATGAATGAAAAATTGCTTTATATATATCTATTACTCACACGCGACTGGTCCGCATCTATCCTCGTGGTGGCCCTCAGTCAGCCGGACTCCGCTCCTGGCAAATTGGCAACATCCAAGAAAGCAATAGATAGACTGGAGCCAATAACCACGGGATATTAAGATAAAAAAAGTCTTTATTTCCAAGCATCTTTAAAAACACAGACAGGCATTCTCCTGAGACTGTTCAACTAAACCATGACGTGTCTAGTCACCTAGGTGTAACCAGGAATAACCAAGTCCTCTTATCATATTATTCATAATGTAAAACTTGGAGATGCTTATCATCCTTTACTTCAGCTTTCACAAAAAGTTTGTTGTGGTTTTGGTTTGCACAAAAGGGGCTGCTGGTTTTCTTTTTACCATCAAAGTGTCCCTGTTAGAAAATGTGAGGCAACTGGCATCAAATAAATAGATGGGTGGTGAATCAGATGAAACTAAACAAAACAAAACTAAACAAAACTACAGAAATCTGATCCAACAAAACTCATAAAACTTAACCCCAGCACTGATCAGACTTTTAAAAAAAAGTCACAAATTTTTCAGAATTTATTAAACCCTGAGGATGGAAAAGTCAGAATCTGAAAATCCACCATCTCAGACCTGTTGAGGTTGCATATAAGTCAATGGGAGAAGTCCCAATGATTTTTTGATGTGCGCTGGGTTTCGTGCAATATCCCGAAGTTTCATGAAAATCTGATTTTTTTTCCCGCAAAGCAAATTTTTTGGGAAAATGTAATAAGAAATAAGCGTAACAAGTCTGAGCGGATTTGATCGGAGTTTGTAGCAGAAAATATTGAGATAAATTAGAGACTTTGATAAATAACCCCCATACTGTATACTCTCCTGGCAGGCCTAATAACTCCCGGGTCTACCAGAATAAACTACATTGTGACAACACCAACACTCTAAATCTGAATCAATGCTATATGGTACTAGACCAGATTAAAATGTATGTACCCAGGGATTAAGTTTTGTCATGATCAATTCCTAATTGTTCTTCTTCTCAATACTTTTAAATAGACAAGTGTTGGCTAGGTTTCATAGATTTAATATATGTTCTTTCTGTTTAATCTTACAGAATTTTTCCTTTTTTTGGAAGGCGGCTAACGTCAGCAAGTCTGGTCAAGACAGGAAATCATATGAAAATGGTCAAGATCAAGGCATGAACTGAAGGGGATAGAGCTCAGTGATTCAGCTGAGGCAGGAGGAGCAGGCTGACTTAAATAGGGTCTTGATAATGAGATTACAGGCAACTCAAGAGGACTGGAGGTGGAAATTGAGAGGACAGCAGAGGAAGCATATGATCATGTGAATAATAGAGATGGCGCGAACTGTTCGCCGGCGAACTTGTTCGCGCGAACATCGGGTGTTCGCGCTCGCCGGAAGTTCGCGAACGTCGCGCGACGTTCGCCATTTTGGGTTCGCCATTGTTGGCGCTTTTTTTTGCCCTCTCACCCCAGACCAGCAGGTACATGGCAGCCAATCAGGAAGCTCTCCCCTGGACCACTCCCCTTCCCTATAAAAACCGAAGCCCTGCAGCGTTTTTTTCACTCTGCCTGTGTGTGCTGAAGAGATAGTGTAGGGAGAGAGCTGCTGCCTGTTAGTGATTTCAGGGACAGTTGAAAGTTTGCTGGCTAGTAATCGTTTTGATACTGCTCTGTTATTGGAGGGACAGAAGTCTGCAGGGGTTTGAGGGACATTTAAGCTTAGGTAGCTTTGCTGGCTAGTAATCTACCTTCTACTGCAGTGCTCTGTATGTAGCTGCAGTGGGCAGCTGTCCTGCTTCTGATCTCATCTGCTGACTGCTGCAATAACAGTAGTCCTTGTAAGGACTGCTTTTATTTATTTTTTTGTTGTTTTACTACTACTACTACTACTACTACTACTACTACTATAAGAGCCCAGTGCTATTAGTCTAGCAGTGTTGGGGAGTGGGACTGGTGTGCTAATCTGCTGCTCCTAGTAGTTCAGCAGCACCAACTGTAATTTTTTTTTTTTAATATTAATTTTTTTTTTATTTTACTTTTTTTTATTTTACTACCGCTGTAGTAGTGTATAAGTTGACCTTTTAGGCATTATTTGCCCTGTAGGCATTTTTTGCCCAGTGTGTTATTCAACCAACAGCCATCTAGCTGTGTGACCTTGTTCACATTCTGTCTAAATATCCATAATATTACCGTCTCCAGAAAAAACACCGGAGTGACTTTTTTCAAGCAGCCATAATAAATTTTACGTAATCCGTATCCATCGCTGTAGTAGTGTATAAGTTGACCTTTTAGGCATTATTTGCCCTGTAGGCATTTTTTGCCCAGTGTGTTATTCAACCAACAGCCATCTAGCTGTGTGACCTTGTTCACATTCTGTCTAAATATCCATAATATTACCGTCTCCAGAAAAAACACCGGAGTGACTTTTTTCAAGCAGCCATAATATATTTTACGTAATCCGTATCCACCGCTGTAGTAGTGTATACGTTGATCTTGTGGGCATTATTTGCACAGTGTTTTCTTCAAACCGCCATCTAGCTGTGTGAGCTTGTTCACATTTTGTCTAAATATTGATAATATTATCGTCTCTAGAAAAACCACTTGAGTTACTTTTTTTCAAGCAGCATTCTTATATTTTACGTAATCCGTATCCACCGCTGTGTATACGTTGACCTTGTAGGCATTATTTGCACAGTGTTTTCTTCAAACCGCCATCTAGCTGTGTGAGCTTGTTCACATTTTGTCTAAATATTGATAATATTATCGTCTCTAGAAAAACCACTTGAGTTACTTTTTTTCAAGCAGCATTCTGATATTTTACGTAATCCGTATCCACCGCTGTGTATACGTTGACCTTGTAGGCATTATTTGCACAGTGTTTTCTTCAAACCGCCATCTAGCTGTGTGAGCTTGTTCACATTTTGTCTAAATATTGATAATATTATCGTCTCTAGAAAAACCACTTGAGTTACTTTTTTTCAAGCAGCATTCTTATATTTTACGTAATCCGTATCCACCGCTGTGTATACGTTGACCTTGTAGGCATTATTTGCACAGTGTTTTCTTCAAACCGCCATCTAGCTGTGTGAGCTTGTTCACATTTTGTCTAAATATTGATAATATTATCGTCTCTAGAAAAACCACTTGAGTTACTTTTTTTCAAGCAGCATTCTTATATTTTACGTAATCCGTATCCACCGCTGTGTATACGTTGACCTTGTAGGCATTATTTGCACAGTGTTTTCTTCAAACCGCCATCTAGCTGTGTGTATTATCGTTTCCAGAAAAACCAACTGAGTTTTTGTTGTTGTTGTTTTTTTAAAAATAATGCCAGGCAAAGGCAGGCCGCCACGCAGAGGCCGTGCTAGGGGCCGTGCTGCTATGCAATCCTGTGGCCCTAGCAAATTGCCCAGTTTTAAAAAGCCAATGACCCTGAACTCCCAAAATGCTGAAGAGGTAGTTGACTGGCTTACACAGCACACCCCATCCTCTACCGTTTCTAACTTTACCACAACATCCTCCTCATCCTCCACTGCTATGGCCACCCCACGTAACACTTCCTCCACCACCGGTGCCCCTTCTTCACTGGAGTCAGAGGAGTTATTTTCCCATGAGTTTCTTGAACTGAGTAATGCGCAACCATTATTGGCAGAAGAAGATGAAGGAGATGAGGACGTTACACCAGATTTAATTCTGGCAGAGAACACGACAGAGATGGACATAATGATGAGTGATGAGGAGGAGGTCCCCGCTGCTGCTTCCTTCTGTGATGTGTCAGAAGAAATTGATGCATCTGAGGAGAATGATGATGAGGAGATTGATGTTTTGTGGGTGCCTAGTAGAAGAGAGCAAGAGGAGGGTAGTTCAGATGGAGAGACGGAGAGTCAGAGAGGCAGTAGGAGAATAAGACTTAGAAGAAGCAGGGAGGCCCGCAGGGATCAGTAGGGCAACAACATGTATCGGCACCTGTGTTCAGCCAGCCAACGCACCCGCCATTGCCGCCAATGCCGCCAACTTCTACTGTTACCGCCAGATCGCACACTTCCAAAAAGTCAGCAGTGTGGGATTTTTTTAATGTGTGTGCCTCTGACAAAAGCATTGTAATTTGCAATGAGTGCAGTCAGAAACTGAGCCTTGGTAAGCCCAACAGCCACATAGGTACAACTTCTATGCGAAGGCACATGAGCGGCAAGCACAAAGCACTTTGGGAGCAACACCTCAAAGGCAACAGGCAAACTAAAAGCCACACTCCTTCTGGTCCAGCATCTTACTGCTCTACCTCTGCTCTCCTTGACCCATCTGAACCACCCTCCACTCCGCCTTCCACCTTGACCACCTGTTCCCATTCCCAGTCATCTGCCACCAGCCAAGTTTCTGTGAAGGCCATGTTTGAGCGTAAGAAGCCAATGTCTGACGTCACCCCCTTGCCCGGCGTCTGACAGCTGGCTTGTCTGCACTCTTAGCCCGCCAGCTTTTACCATACCAGCTGGTGGACTCTGAGGCCTTCCGCAAATTTGTAGCAATTGGGACACCGCAGTGGAAGGTACCCAGCCGCAATTTTTTTTCTAAAAAGGGAATACCACACCTGTACCAACATGTGCAGAGCCAAGTTACCGCATCTCTGTCACTTAGTGTTGGGCCAAAGGTCCATATGACTACTGACGCATGGTCCTCCAAGCATGGTCAGGGCAGGTATGTCACCTACACTGCCCACTGGGTGAACTTGGTAATGGCTGGGAATGGGAAGCAGGGAATGGGTAGCTCAACAACAACAACAACAACAGTGGAGTTGGTGTCACCGCCACGGATTGCACGCGGTTCTGCCACCACCTCTACTCCTCCATCGCTCTCTACCTCGTCTTCTTCCTCTTCTTCTTCTTACTCTGCTGCTGGGTCCTCCTTCTCCTCCTCCACACCTGTGCACCCCCTGCTCCCCCTAGGCTATTCGACGTGCCAGGTACGCCGTTGTCACGCTGTCTTGGGGATGACGTGCCTGGAAAGCAAAAACCATACCGGATCTGTACTCCTGTCATCTCTGCAGTCACAGGCCGATCGGTGGCTGACCCCACACCAACTGCAGATCGGAAAAGTGGTGTGTGACAATGGAAGCAATCTGTTGGCAGCGTTGAGACTGGGAAATTTAACACATGTGCCCTGCATGGCACATGTGTTAAATTTAATAGTCCAACGTTTTGTCTCCAAGTACCCAGGATTCCAGGACGTTCTCACCCAGTCCAGAAAGGTGTCGGCCCATTTCAGACGTTCCTACACAGCCATGGCACGCCTTGCTGACATTCAGCAGCAGTACAACATGCCAGTCAGGCGTTTGATTTCTGACAGCCAGACTCGCTGGAATTCAACGCTCCTTATGTTGGAACGTCTGCTGCAACAACAAAGGGCCGTCAACGAGTACCTTTTTGAACTGGGTGGTAGGACTGGATCTGCAGAGCTGGGGATTTTTTTCCCCCGTTACTGGGTGCTTATGCGCGATGCCTGCAGGCTCATGCGACCTTTTGAAGAGGTGACAAATATGGTCAGTCGCACCGAAGGCACGATCAGCGACCTAATACCCTTCGCTTTCTTCCTGGAGCGTGCCGTGCGACGAGTGACAGATGAGGCTGTAGACCAGCGTGACGAGGAGCTGGAAGCGCACGATTTATGGTCGGAATCACCAGAACGAACCCAGGCACCTGCTGCAACGCAGGGAGAGGTGCCAGAAGTGGAGTCAGAGGAGGAAGGTGGCTTTGTGGAGGAGGAGGACCAACAGGAGCAGGCTTCCCAGGGGGCTAGTGGTGACCTTTTGGGGACCCCTGGTCTTGTACGTGGCTGGGGGGAGGAGACCGTGGATGATGCAGTCCTTGATAATGAGGAAGCGGAGATGGATAGCTCTGCATCCAACCTTGTGAGAATGGGGTCTTTCATGCTGTCATGCCTGTTGAAGGACCCCCGTATCAAGAGGCTTAAGGAGAAGGACCTGTACTGGGTCGCAACGCTACTAGACCCTCGGTACAAGCATAAAGTGGCAGAAATGTTACCAACATACCACAAGTCTGAAAAGATGCGGCATTTACAAACCAGCCTGCAAAACATGTTGTACAATGCTTTTAAGGGTGATGTCACTTCAGGAACTCATCAACATTCCAGGGGCAGAGGTGCCAGTAATCCTGCCACGAGCACACCTGCAAGGACAAAGCCCTTTGGCCGGTCTGTAACATCAGACATGCAAATGTTTTTCTGTCCAAGGCAGCGCCACAACCCTTCTGGATCCACCCTCAAAGAACGCCTCGACCGGCAGGTAGCGGACTACCTGGCATTAACTGCAGATATCGACACTCTGAGGAGCGATGAACCCCTGGACTACTGGGTGCGCAGGCTTGATCTGTGGCCAGAGCTGTCACAATTTGCCATGAACCTCTTGTCTTGCCCAGCCTCAAGTGTGCTCTCAGAAAGGACCTTCAGTGCAGCAGGAGGGATTGTAACTGAGAAGAGAACTCGCCTAGGTCACAAAAGTGTCGATTACCTGACCTTTATTAAAATGAATGAGGGGTGGATCTCGGAGGGTTACTGCACGCCGGAAGACTTGTTCTGACTTCTATGCAGCTGTCCTTCTCTTCAAGCCTCATGACTCCACACACAGCTGTCCTTTAGCGTCCTCCTCCCTCCGCCACCGTTACAAACTAGGGTGCAAACCCTACTGGTTTAATTTTTTCTGGCCTCTGTGCTTCAGTGGCTGCAACCAAAAAAACTGGGCAAACAATGTCTACAAGGTCAACGTATGGCGAACAATGACTATTTTCAGCATTTATATGGCATATTTTTTCTGGCAACTGTGCTTCAGTGGCTGCGTCCAAAAAAATGCATATTTTCTGCATTTATATGGCATAATTTTTCTGGCCTCTGTGCTTCAGTGGCTGCAACCAAAAAAATGCATATTTTCTGCATTTATATGGCATAATTTTTCTGGCCTCTGTGCTTCAGTGGCTGCAACCAAAAAAATGCATATTTTCTGCATTTATATGGCATAATTTTTCTGGCCTCTGTGCTTCAGTGGCTGCAACCAAAAAAATGCATATTTTGTCCATTTATATGGCATAATTTTTCTAGCCTCTGTGCTTCAGTGGCTGCAACCAAAAAAATGCATATTTTCTCCATTTATATGGCATAATTTTTCTGGCCTCTGTGCTTCAGTGGCTGCAACCAAAAAAATTTATATTTTCAGCATTTATATGGCATAATTTTTCTGTCAACTGTGCTTCAGTGGCTGCGACCAAAAAAATGCATATTTTCTGCATTTATATGGCATAATTTTTCTGGCCTCTGTGCTTCAGTGGCTGCAACCAAAAAAATTTATATTTTCAGCATTTATATGGCATAATTTTTCTGGCAACTGTGCTTCAGTGGCTGCGACCAAAAAAATGACTATTTTCAGCATTTATATGGCATATTTTTTCTGGCCTCTGTGCTTCAGTGGCTGCGGCCAAAAAAACTGGGCAAACAATGCCTACAAGGTCAACGACGTTGACCTTGTAGGCATTGTTTGCCCAGTTTTTTTGGCCGCAGCCACTGAAGCACAGAGACCAGAAAAAATATGCCACATAAATGCTGAAAATAGTCATTTTTTGCCATACGTTGACTCAACGTATATGGCAAAAAATGACTATTTTCAGCATTTATATGGCATATTTTTTCTGGCAACTGTGCTTCAGTGGCTGCAACCAAAAAAACTGGGCAAACAATGTCTACAAGGTCAACGTATGGCGAAAAATTACTATTTTCAGCATTTATATGGCATATTTTTTCTGGCAACTGTGCTTCAGTGGCTGCGTCCAAAAAAACTGGGCAAACAATGTCTACAAGGTCAACGTATGGCGAAAAATGACTATTTTCAGCATTTATATGGCATATTTTTTCTGGCAACTGTGCTTCAGTGGCTGCGTCCAAAAAAACTGGGCAAACAATGCCTACAAGGTCAATGTATGGCAGTTGTTTAAAGAGAACAGTAGATTACTAGCCAGCAAAGCTACCTAAGCTAAAATGTCCCTCAAATCCCTGCAGACTTCTGTCCCTCCAATACAGAGCAGTATCAAGCAGATTACTAGCCAGCAAACTTACTATCATCTGTCCCTGAAATCACTAACAGCTCTCCCCCTACACTATCTCTTCCAAGCACACACAGGCAGATTTTTCAGATAAATTTTTGCCCTTGATCCCCCTCTGGCATGCCACTGTCCAGGTCGTTGCACCCTTTAAACAACTTTAAAATCATTTTTCTGGCCAGAAATGTCTTTTTTAGATGTTAAAGTTCGCCTTCCCATTGAAGTCTATGGGGTTCGCGAACCGTTCGCGAACCGCTCGCATTTTTGCGCAAGTTCGCGAATATGTTCGCGAACTTTTTTTCCGACGTTCGCTACATCCCTAGTGAATAACCAGCAGCAGTGACTTAAAGTAGAGCCTAAAGTAGCTCAGCAGGAAAATGCACATTAAAAACTGCACACAGACCAGGGGTCAAGTTCTGAAACATTTCTTCCTTTTTTCCCTTTCTCTCTTTCCTTTCTTACTTTCCAGTTCATTTAAGAATGATAAAGTCAAGGAAATAGGATAGTGACCAGAGTCAGACTGGGCTAGTGGAATGCATGGAAAAAGCCCAGTAGGCCCCAGCCCTCGTGGGCCCCACGAGCCCAGACCCGCTCCACAGTGCCTGACCTCCTCGCTCCTCCCCCTCCACCTGATTGCATCAAGCCCCGCTCCAGCAGGGCAGTAAAGGAACAGAGGAGGGTTTGCGACTGGGGAGGGGGTCCCTTGGGGGTGCGGGGGCCCTGATGTGGCAGCCCGGTGGGCCCTGACCCCCCCCAGTCCAACCCTGATAGTGACTGGCCAAATATACACAGAAGTTAACAGGTGAAAAGAGAACAGGGAAAAAACAAGAGATAAAAATAATAAGGTGGCAGTCGGTGTAAGATAAAATGGGACTGATGGAAGGAGAGAGAGGAGATTAAAAGCTGGTGAAGGAGGACAAGAGACAAGATGACAAGAATGGGAAAGAAATTGCTAATATGGAATGAAATATATTAAAAGAGTACAGAAGAGAACTTAGTTTAATTTAATAAAAGTCATAAAGGAAAAAAGTGCAGAATTAAGCAGAAGAATAAGAATTGTGCAATGTTCTATTGAGAATTTTAATTACATATAACACAATGCTTGAAGATGTATTTGTTGACACAAAAACAACAACTTTTTCTGTAAGACGTGTTATTAAAGACCCTGCGCACTGGTCCAGACTATAAAACATACTATCTTTCTTCTGCTGGCACAACATTTCTATTAAATATGTGCAAAGGGAAAGTTGTTTACATTGCACATACTTTTATTACATTCCCCCAGTTAACTGTAAAAAAATAGCAATGCAAAATTTTTCCTTTGTGTGAACATTTTTCCTCTAAACATTTCATGTTAAATAACAATATTCAGAGACTCATCTGTCGGTAGAGAAACAATAGTTCTACACAGTTTTTATTTTACAAAAAAGAAAACACTACCATTTAGATTCCTAAGAGAAACACTGTGTGCAGTTAAACTATTACATTTCTAAAAGTGATGGCAGACAAGAGAATGCAAGAGAATTTAAAATAATAATAATGGATAGAAATTGTCAGACGGTCCCTAACTGCTGGGCAGGGAAACAATCATACTTATGAACAGCAGGGGGAGCCCCGCCTTACTTTCAGAACCTTTCAGAAATCCAGCAGCTTTGTTTTCCTGTAGAGCAGTCGGCGACTGTAGAGATTTGTATTAGATTTTATTTTTGCATTTAAATCCCCTTTAATGTTTCCAACTTCAGCTGCAGGGACAAAGATCATGGAGCCAGATTTAAACAGATAAACTGGGATTCTATTTGGAGAATTATATTGCTGCAGCCACTGGTTCTGCAGAGTTGGGGAAAGTTTGTATTAAACAATACAAAAACTATAAAATCCACATTAGATTACATGACAACACAGGACCCAGTGCAGTCTGCATATTCTGATTATTAATCAGTCTTGCTGTATTGGCTTCTGGCAGATATTATTTGACTTGTGCTGTTTTGATAATTGACGATCCCTTAGCAGCAGCCCAGACCACACTGAGCATGTGCACAGTCTTGGTCTTGCAACGATGTTTAACAAAGTTACAAGATGGTGACCTCCAGTGGCCAACTTTGAAAGCATAAATCATTTGTTTAATTAGGCTTTGTTGTGCAGTAAGTTCATGTTTATATTTAGTATACAAAATACAATTTTCTAGCCTTATTCTATGGGGCTAGAAAAACCCCAGTCTTCATACAAACAAGAAAAACTGTGCTACTATGAGCATGCTATAAGAATTTCAGATAAAAAGCTAAGTTTCAGTGTCTTGGAAGCCTGATCAGAAAAACAGAGTCTGTAGCACTGGCACTATGGTACTTGTATATACTTCTATTAGCATCATGGGTTCTATGCACAGAATAAAGGGTTAATTAATGTCTATAATGATGTTTTGCCTTTGTTGCGAGACTGAGAATGTATATGTCTGTGGTGATGCTTTAGCATGAAGAAAACCTGTGAATTTCTGTAAATGTTAGGAAGTGTATTCTATCATCATTCAATAACATAATTTAAAAAATATGTAGGAATCATGTAAATTATAAATTCCCTGTCAGACAAATACGGGTTAAACTTTTACTGATTCTCTATGGAGCGCCTGGCATGTAAAGCCATATGGTCCATATTTTATTATGGGATTGTAAATGTAATATACATGCATCTATAAATAGTCAGCAAAATAACTGTATGATAAGGCCAGCCCCCCCCCATGTAGGTGTGACCAAGTGCATGCGATCACTTTGATGGTAAGACCGGGGGAGCTAAAAGAGGAGTGGGCAGTGGAAGGACAAGAGTCAGGACTAGGGGTAAGTAATAGAAGAGGTACAGGCATAGTAGTGATGTGCGGGTTGCACTGAAACCCACTGTGACCAGCAGGTTGACCAAGTTGAGCGGGTTTGGGTAGAAATTTGTCCAAACATTGCGGTTTAGGGTTAGGTGCCGGTCAGATTGGGGAAATACACTCCTCCACTGCTACAGAGCAAGAGCAAGAAAATGCAGGTACGGGTTGGGTGCAGGTCCTACAATGGCAATATTTTGCGGGTTTGGCTAAGGTGCAGGTTACGGTTTTGCAGGTTAGGGTTGGTTGTGGATTCAGTTTTTCACTAGCACCCGGAGAACCGTTGGTCCTAGGCACATGCGTCTTCTGCTTACACAAAGTTCTGTATGAATAAGAGTCATTCATGACATTTTGTGGAAGAATTAGAAAAGCAGTAGATTTAGTTGCCCTGTCCTACCCCTCTAATTGTCCCAATGACGCTGTTTGTGTGGCTTTAAATGTATTCAGTATTGCATATTCTGGATGAGTGCTCTGTTAAGGAAATGATCATACTCTCTGCCAGGTGCCCCAGAAAACTGAACTTTTGTCAGCTTTAGGGAAAAGCACCATGAAAAGAGTCAACCATGCAATTACACCTCAACTGAATATGCCAATGAGGTTCAAGGGTTACTGTCATCATTATTCCCAGCTATCCAAAGTCAATAGTTTCTTTAACAAAATGTAGCACCAACTCCACCGTGTGGGACCCATTGATTTAGACTGAAACCTTAGTGATCCTTGATGAGTCAGGTTCACAGCACGGTATGGATGAAGGCATGCTGGTCTAGCGCTGTTATTCATTGCGATTTTTTTTGGTTGTTTTCTTTCTTTTAATCTACAGTATTTTACATGTTATATAAATGTATTTCTTTTAAATGTAGGTGATAAAAGGTTGTGGTTAAAAAGTAGTAGTAGTGGTTAGAGGCATCTATTAGGTAGATATCCAGAAAGGTTCAAAACACAGGAATGCCATTTTCCATATAGTGCTATTTAAGCAAAATTTCCAGGGATGCACCAAATCCACTTTTTTGGATTCAGTTGAACCCCCGAATCCTTTGTGAAGGATTCGGCCGAATACCGAACCGAATCTGAACCCTAATTGGCATATGCAAATCAGCAAGGGGGAGGGGAAAATAGTGCAGCGCATGAAAAAAAACCTTTTACTTCCATGTTTCGTGATGAAAAGTCACATGATTTTAAGGATTCAGATTCGGTTCGGCCAGGATCAAGGATTCAGCCGAATCCTGCTGAAAATGGGCCAATCCTGGCCGAATACCGAACCGAATCCTGGATTCGGTGCATCCCTAAAAAATTCTCTCTTTTTTTTCAATTTTCCTTTTTCTCTGTTATAACAAAACAGTATTTTCATCTTGATGGCAACTAAGCTGCATGAATACATGTTGTATCAGGGACGATGCTCTAAGTGGGCTGTAATGGTGCTCCAGAATACCCCATATCCCTTAACTCTTACCCAGAAAAACCCAGATCCCAAAAATTCCATTCATTATCTGTAATGGCCCAGAAAGATTCAAAAATATCAAAATGCCATTTCTCATAGATTCCTTTTGCAATTCTTCATTTCTGACCGACTTGCTTTAAAGGATCAGTTCAGTGTAAAAATAAAAACTGGGTAAATAGATAGGCTAATAAAAAAAAAAAAATTTCAATACAGTTAGATGTAATGTAAATGTAATGTATAAAGACTGGAGTGACTGTAACATAACAGCCAGAACATTACTTCCTGCTTTTCAGCTCTCTTGGTTTCCACTGATTGGTTACCAGTCAGTGGGGGCCATTTATAAAGTTTGTGCAGCGCATATTTTTTCGCAAATGGTTGTATTGCCCATGTTTTTTCATGAACGCTAAAAAATTGCACTGCAGTTTTTGCAAATTCGCATTGTGAATACATTTTTCGCAAATGGCACGCTGAGTTTGCACAAGCGCACCCAATGTGCGAGGTTGTTGTGCATGAAAATATAGTTGACAGTAACTTAAATTTGCACTTTGCGAAACTGTTATGCGAATATTTTCTCTGACACCAAAGTTGTGGCGTAATTCAGTAGCAGAGTGTGTGCATAAATATTCGCAATCTGCAACTTTTTGATATATTTAAAAAGCTCTTATAGACATTCGCATTGTGAATGAAAATTTGCAATTCTTTTTGCACCACACTTATTTAGCTTTATAAATATAACCATGCACAGGGCAAATATATTCACTTTGCGAACCAATCTGCTTTGCGCGAAGTCTATAAATGACCCCCAGTGACTTGATGGAAGGCCACATGGGTCATAACTGTTGCATGAGCTGAATGCTGAGGATCAATTGCAAACTCACTGAGTTCCATGTGGCCCCCTTCAAGTTGCTGACTAACTCAGAGTTGGAGAACTGAAAGTAGTGTTCTGGCTATTATGTTACACATCCAGTCACTCCAGCCTTTATACATTACACTTTTGGCTAACTAACTATGTAAGAAACATTTTTTATTTTGCACAGCCTATCTATTTACCCAGTTTTTACTTATACTGAACTGTTGCTTTAGAAATTATACAGGGCCTAGCATAGATCCATGATGATGGCAAAACAATCCTACTGGATTTGTAAAATGACAAAAGTTTGCAGAAATATTTTTTCATGGAAAACAAAGTGAAAGCAAATAAAATTCAGGGTATGCAGATTCTCCCTGGGCAGTGTCGGACTGGCCCACAGGGATACCAGGAAAAGTCCTGGTGGGCCAAGGTATCAGCGGGCCCTCAAGCTGCTAGACATTTGGCCTATTTCATGGCCATTACCTATTTCTATGAGAACAAAGAGACTAAATAGATGGAATACAAGATTATAGTATGTAAAGAAAAGGAGAATAGATGAGTGAGGAGAGGAAGAATAATAGTAGTAATAATACTAGTAATAAGAGTGGGCCAATGGTCTAAGATTACTTGGTGGGCCCCTAGTCAAAGGTTTTTGGGTGGGCCCCTGGTGTCCTAGTCCGACACTGCCCCTGGGAGCCCCCTGACTTGGATGGATTGTGTTCTCAAGCTAGCCTTGGTCACTAGTACCCTGGTCTTGAGGGCAGAGCCACCTATTTGACTGGAAGAGCGGTTCTTTTATTTTTCTGTGCTGTGGAACAAAATCTACACATTCTCTCCCATGCTCTCCCTCAACAAAAACTTATGGCGACATTCTATTTCTTTGGGGAAATTTTTTCCACAAACAAAAACGAGAATTTGCTCTACTCACAATATCTGTGCATATTTAATCACGTGGGCTTGACTGAGTTCTGCA
The DNA here is from genome assembly GCA_038501925.1 of Xenopus petersii. NCBI lineage: Eukaryota > Metazoa > Chordata > Amphibia > Anura > Pipidae > Xenopus > Xenopus petersii. Next base: position 105,498,699 of record CM076684.1, read on the forward strand.
TAGATTGAGTATTTTGCTTTCTTGATTATTTATCTTTTTTCCTTATTACATTTCCTTTAAGAGCTTGGTGAGGATGACAGTGCAGATGATTGTTAGTTATGTTTTGATATGAAATATGAAATTTCCCAATCACTTGGACTGGCAGTAATTACTATAATAAGTCAAGGTCATGTTGGCTAAACGGCTCACATTGAGGCTTTAGTTGCATATCATTGACTTTGAATTTAAGGGTGTACAGTGAATTAACTATTTGAGCAATTGTAATGTATGATTGGCCATAGGAGCTTGTCAAAATAGTTACAATATAATAAACCCATGCACAGTTCTATCCGCACACACAGTATATATATATTGTTTTATTTTCAAAGGTTGCAGCAGAGTGAGTTAAGTAAAAGTCACTTAAGTATAGAGGGAAAAGTACATTAAACAGCGTGTACCCATCACTAGTATTGGGACTTCATTGGGACGTCATTGGTGGGGTGGCGCGGGTCTATAAAAGGACCCCCGGAAGCGGGTGCGGGCGGGCGCGGGTTATTAGCAGGTCGGGTTAGGGTCGGGTGCGGGTCAGGGAAACCCTGACCCACACATCACTAGTCCAGACACATCCAGGACCCAATGCAGCCCTACACCAATGGATAAAGTGTATATATTGTTCTATTTTCAAAGGTTGCAGCAGAGTGAGTTAAGTAAAAGTCACGTAAGCATAGAGGGAAAAGTACATTATACAGCTTGTACCCATCACTAGTTTTATTACATTACATGACTCATTCTGTCAACCATGGATCCCATAGCTCAACATTAAAGCTTTTTCATTAAATAGTATGATCCTTGCCACAAAATGTTATATCTATCTATAGACAAGACATGAACAAGAGCTGATATTTATTTGGGTTCTAGTCTAAACTGATTCTAACACTTTCTGAGTTATTTCCTCTTTATTTCAGTTTTTCCCCTTTTGTTTACAAGATAAGTGAATTATGTTTTATGAATACCTGGAACCCATGTACTGTAAACAAAGGTAGGTGAGTGTTCCTGCAATCTGAGCACCAGAGCATGAATTCGCTAGCGGTGACACCAGTCACAACCAACTGTAGAGCCCAGAGAAGATGTTGTATGCACTTAGCATGTAATTATGTATGTTGCCAATTCAGATTAGAAACCGTTACAATATGCAGTGTTTCTAAGCAAGAAGGATGCATAATTCAGCACCTGGTAGGAATCAACCGCCATTCTGCACAGACGATACAACCAACTTTCTGGAAAATATTGCATTTGGCATTCAATTTTTCCAGTGGTTTGGCAAAGTGAAATGGGTTAGTTTCCTTCATCTCTAATGGCCATTAAAATCACCTTTATCCTTTTTGAATCTAAAACAAACTCTGCTTATCAGAACATTTGTCCCTGTGCTTATCAGAACATTTATCCCTTAGGCCAAAAACTGGATCAGAAAGTCCAGACTAGTGATGTGCTGGCCGACCCGATACCCGCGAGACCCGCGGGTTGACCTCGCAGTGTTCCTCGCGGGTGGAGGCTCTTCTCCTGCTCTTCCCACCTGCCACCTTCAAATGCCGGCATCCGACTTCCGGGTTCAGGTTTTATAGTGTTGCATCTGCTCGGCGGCACTGGTCTATAAAAGGACCCCCGGAAGCGGGTGTGGGCGCGGGTATTACGAGGGTGGGTTAGGGTTGGGTGTGGGTCAGGGAAACCCTGACCCACACATCACTAGTCCAGACACATCCAGGACCCAATGCAGCCCTACACCAATGGATAATTGACAGAGAAAAAGAAGTATATTTCCGCCCATGGTAGTGCAGTATCCTCATGCAGGAGCAGTTTCTCCCATTGAGCACATTGTGACTGCTGAATAAAAGTGCACATTATAGATCCCTGACATCTCCATGCACTGCAGGCACCTGCTCTCTCACTCTCTGCTTATATATATATATATATATATATATATATATGGTTGCTCATCAGCCTGAGATTTTTTATGCACTGCAGAGAAAAGACAGAATGGCTTTTCATCTCAAGTACACCCATTTAGAACAGTGAATAGAAATTTGATTGAGAAGAAAAACTTTATTGTACAGCAATGGAAAAAAACTCTCCTGAGTGTTTATCCACCTGTCCCAAGCAATATATATTTGCCTCCAGAATCTATATTTCTGCTGTCTCTGAATGAAAATGATGTTTGCTCATTTTAAGGCTGACATTCTTGCATGCCAATTTCCCTATAAGAGTTGTTTCTGCGCTGTTGTTTAATGGTCAGTATATACACAATCAGGACCTGCCCAAGGATTGAAACTTGACCCGAGGAGCTGTTTTCAGGACTCTTTGGTAAGTTAAAGGTCAAATACATTTTCATGCCAAATACAATAATTCAGAAGTGTCCGGATTTTATCCTGTTTTAACACAAACAATAATCTATTCTGAAGCTAATGTAGTGTTCCCAGTCCGTGTCACTTGCGCTTAGAGCTGCGGGCCCTGCCATTGAGTATCAGCTGCTTTTCATTTGAAATTATATTTGGACAATTTAATTTATTCCCTGAAAAATGTCGTCTGTCGTCTGACTGCGTAAAAATGTAGCACTAACGGGGCATTCTAATAAAAATCACATTCGGTTTGACTAGATTTAGGCAGTACTTGCTGGTTACCCGTTGGAAAACAAATATCTAATTGGTTGGTATCTGCTATTAGGCCTGATGCAAATTGTATGACATAATCAAGAGGCTTATGTTATAGTATTTCTAATATGAACCTTGTTTTGCCTATACTGTATTTTAAAATGACCGGATACCCCCTTGATCAACAATTCATATGGCTTATGGTGAATATACTTTGTCAGCACTGGATTTCTCTCTTCGAATCACTGAGGTCCTATTGCCCGATATCGGCGTGCACCATTCCACCCCCCCCTGAGGGAGTGCGCGTCATAGCACTGGGGAACGTTGCATTTCCCATACATTTTAGGATGCGGCTGGGCGGCATACCGCCCCTAAAATTTCACCGCCCTAGGCCCGGGTCTGACTTTGTTGCCTGCTGTTTTAATCACCAAAAATCTATGGTTTTCATGATTTTTTGAGCTAATCAGGGCAAACAGGGAAACCAATGCTACTCCATGTTTGGCCCACGTGAGGTAGTCAATAATACTACCATTAAGCAAACTACTCCCTTCACTCCTTTGTTGTGACAAAAATGATGGATATTAGGTGATTAAACAACATGTAAGGTCTATTTCACTGGCAAAATTTAGCCCTCTCCCCATGAAATAGATTACTGGGTTTTTCTTTGGGCCGGTGCACCTTTTAGTAGAAAATTGCACCAATCTTTGGAAAAACTCTGTGCTGGCATCTCCCTGTCTTATTGTCTTCATTCCTTTGGCAATTGCCAATTGTACATATGCAGTAGATTAAATGTCACTTGGTTTACTCTACTGCTCTTGCGCATACAGAAATTTGCATAAAGGAATGCCTGAGACACTGGTAGAAAGGTTAGTAAATGCCTAAGCACTGGCCTGGGGAAATAAATTATGGGAACTGTTATCCAGAATGCTTGGTACCCGGGGTTTTCCAGGTAAGTAACTTTCCATAATTTGGATCTTCATACCTTAAATCTGCTAGAAAATCATTGGAAAATTAAATAAGCCCATAAGTTGGTTTTGCTTTTAATAAAGATTAATTATATCTTAGTTTGGATCAAGTACAAGATGTTGTTTTATTATTAAAGAGAAAAAGGAAATAATTCTTAAAAATGGGGATTATTTGGATAAAATTTTTGGCAGCTTATTGAAAGTTTGAACACATTTCCGGGAGTTTTAGGGTCACGTTTTATGTGTTATTACAGTTTTGTTTATAAAGGTGAAATTGCCCTTTAAGATGCAAATTGCATTTTCCCCAAGAGACCTGCTTATCTTACATAGTTACAATTATATCTTTGCTTATCTTAAATAATTAAAAATGTATCTAAGTGCAGGTGCTGAGTATTCTGGCATCTTTGCCAAAAGCCTCTTATTTATTTTCATTTCAGAAACTTTGTATCTTTTTCTGGCAGCAGTGCAGGAGATCAATGGCAAATGCAGGACATTTCAATAAGAAACCAGGATTGTGGGCTGAGCTGTCAAACTCTGGACTGTCCCACAGAAAACAGTTGGGAGGTATGCAGATCCCATACCAGTATAAATTCACTGGGGAATACAGGGCCGGATTTACATAGTGGGCGCCCCTAAGCCCACTGCTGTTTGTGGCCCCTGTCCCCTCCCCTTTATTCGTGCAAATTTTCATCATCTGGACTAGAGCAATGGGGATTGGCGCATGGGAAATTTAAAAAATGATTGTATCTCTAGCACATCACCTATGTTTTTGAACCAATGTGGGTGTGGTTGGGCAGCATGCCATCCCCCTAAAATCCTGCAGCCCTTGCCCCGGGCCTAGGTGGCCTTTCCACAAATCTGGGCCTGGGGGCATAGCCGGAAATAGGGGTAGGCAGAAGAGGCACCTGCCTAGGGAGTAACGATAAGGGGAGACTGAGCAGGTACCTGTTAAAGTGTATTCTGACTACCTCTAGTCGTGTTTGCTCCCTTCTGCAGCTCTTCCACCCCTGTCCTCCTTCCCATCTGCCACTCTCCCCTCCCTTACCTGTTCTCCCCTCTGCCTGTCCTTCAGTGAAATAGACTTTACATGTCCTTTAAAAATATAGACAAAACGTACGTTTAACAACAGCCATATTCATTGTACTCATGTTGAACAAGAGGATGTACTGTCCCTTTAATTATGAAAAAAATCTGTAGGTTTTGCTGTTTCCCAAATTAAATAAGGAAAAATCCAAGGCTAAAAATAACCTTCAGTTTTTATGAACACAAATCCCTAGTCCACTAAGAAGCCCTCTGTAGAAACAAACCCCTCCCTTCCCTAAGTAAAATCCTTTATTAGGCTTTCAGATAAGTAGTGGCTCATTATACAGAAGATTTTCACTGGACTGCTGATTTGTGGTTGATTGGGCTCATATGAACACGAAGTAGAATGCAACTTTACTTTCAGTTTTAACTGAAATAACAAAAAACTTAGATATTTCCTAATTAAAACATTAATCAAAAAGCAACCCCTATTTAATGAACAAAGGTTGAAAAGGGGGTATACTTTCTTTTTAAGTACAACAAATTCTGCAGTTTTGTATAATGTGCTTGATACAAATCTGTGGCTACAATATTTAATTCAAATAAATAAAGAATTCAATTGTATTCTTAATCTCCATTTGCAGAAATTAATTTTCCAAATGTATAATCCATTCTCTTATTTTGAAAGTTTAAACTTCAAGAAATACAATGAATAAAAGCAAACATGATGCAAATGGTAATTCGCCAGTTTGACTTTTCACTAAATTAGAATCCTCTTTATCTACTTGGCAATGCTGCCATCAACATACACAGGTTAAAGGGGCAGTAAACCCACGTATAATATTCTGCATAATGAAAGCAAATGCAGTTCCAAGCAGCTTTCCAACATACATTAATTGAAAATACTCAGTCCTTTTCTCAGTCCTTTTCTCAGTGTAATGCTAATGAAAGAAACACTTGCCTGTTCTTTGCAATTCCCTATGGTGCTAGTGTTGCATGTACAGTAGCCTTGGTCTGTTCCCCAACAGCCAATGCTCCAGCTCCCACAATGCCTCTCGTGTTCTGAGAATCACACAGAAGTGGGCAATACATTTTGGGAACTATAATAAAGAGAATGGAATATGTACATTGCTAAAAGAAACTGTCTATGAGTAATACAGTTAGCTCCACAGAGAGCACCTACAGGTGCAATGCACATAAGGAGTCCTATACTTACTTTCTTGTGAATGCAGTGCCACTGCATGCTGCACAGCTGGAAAATTATCTAACCACTAGTATAAATGAGTGCAAGTAGGTGTCAGTCTATTGTGTAGGGCATATTGATGAGAGCAATTCTGCAGTCATTATAGTGAATAGTGCAGGGTCTAATTATTGTAAATAAACTCTATTATCTCTTGTACAAAGAGATAGATCTGAATTAAATGATTCACCTTCCTCCCTTCCCTAGTAGCTTCTGGTCTCATAGAGTCAAAGTGATGACGCTTAAGAGCAGCACCCATTTTGCATTTAGGGGTTAGGAAACTACTGTAAAACATAAATTATGCCTTACATTACTTAATAAGAATAAAGGCATTGTGTATTCATTGTAACTAAGCAGATTTTAAGCAATTTTAAAGGAAGGTCTGTGTGTTGGATAGCCCCTTCTACACTTTATATATGGGAATGGGCGACTATTGAATCTGTAAATAGCAGAGACCCCATTCAGCTAAATTTCTGCAGGTTTTGCCATCCTCAACTGCTGTCATTGTAAAGAAGCTAATTGCAAGGAATTTTCACCCCAGTACTTTTATTATTTTTTTTTTTAAATATTCTCAGTATCATATTTATGGCTTGCAAGTTTTGGTTTTGGAAGGAGGAACATGTCAGTACCTTTCTTCTATCTGTGCCTATGAATGACTGTGTGATGTATGTATTGTATATACATTTTCTTATCTGTACCTGTATTCTGTATAGGAATGTTCTTAACCTTTGTAATTGTCAAGGATTAGGTAGGGGGCGCTGTGGAGACTGATGGGGGAAGGGTGAGTCTTTGAGGCAGGAGCTGAATGTGTCTAGGGAACATGTAAAGGGTAGGCAGGAACAGGTTGAAGAGGGCGACAATTCAGACTGGAACGGGTGAAGGGGGAACAGGACAAAGAGGGCAAAGGTCTAGACTGGAATAGACTGGATAGGACAGGACCATGAGGGCGTAGATCGGGGGCAGACTAAAAGGATGAGACAGGATGGTGCAGGCGTAGATCTGAGGGACAGGATAGCAGGGGGACAAGATAGCGTAAGGACAGGATACAGAAGAAGACTGGAGCAAAAGGAGAGAGGACTGGATAGCAGGAGAGGGAGGAAAAGACAGGGCAAGATGCAAAGCGAGATGAGGGGTTACAAGGTACAAGGCAGGGACAGGAAGCAAGAATCAGGAACAGGCAAGACAAGGTCAGTATAAGGTTAAGGCAGGGAAAGGTTTGGAGTGAGAAGCAGATCAAGATACAGAATAGCAAGGAAAGCAGGGCAAGGTTAAAAGTCAGAACAGGAAGTAGGAACAGACCCTACAGCAGAGATCCCCAACCTTTTGAACCCGTGAGCAACATTCAGAAGTAAAAGGAGTTGGGGAGCAACACAAGCATGAAAAATGTTCCTGGGGTGCTAAATAAGAGCTGTGATTGGCCATTCGGTAGCCCCTATGTAGATTGTCAACCTACATTGAGACTCTGTTTGGCAGTGCACCTGGTTTTTATACAACCAAAACTTGCCTTTAAGACAGGAATTCAAAAATAATCACCTGCTTTGAGGCCACTGGGAGCAACATCCAAGGGGTTGGAGAGCAACATGTTACTCACGAGCTACTGGTTGGGGATCACTGCCCTACAGGCTGCTCACCTGGCCCATGGATAAGGCATCGAGCCAGAAACCCAAAGGTCTCTGGCTCTAATTCCAGCAGAGCCTGACAGTAATGTACAGTACTGAACTATGCATGATATCTAGCACCCCAGGGGAAAACAAAAAGCCAGGGGCTGCCAAGGCTAATTTCTCATTGACAACAAAGAAGAGCATAGTGAGCAGCCCTTGAAAGGTTTTACATCCTAAAAACATGTTCTGTGGCAATGTGGTTTATCCAATTGCTATGAAACGGAAGTGACCGCCCGCAAATATGAATCCTATTATCCTCTCCCAACCCAGAACTACTCTCATAGGACAAAGAGGCAGATAAATATAAATAAATGTTTTTCTTAATTCTAATTAAAGGTTAATTTTGAATAAATACACAGAAACAGAAATCATCACAACACATGATGGGCACATCGTAAATTGCCCCTTTTACCAACTACTTCCAGAATAGTTTATAAGTTACAAGTTTTACAGAACCAAGCAATTATATGTCATGTGAGCCCTACAGTCATACAGAACCAAAGGATCATCCATAGTTGCCTTCTCAGCTATAAGGGACCTTGTTTCTATAAAACATTCAAATATAGATTTCAAGTGCAGATTAATACCATGGCTAGACATATAAAAGAAAATACGGGAAGACAGTGTCGGACTGGGACACCAGGGGCCCACCCAAAAATCTTAGACCAGGGGCCCACTCTTAGTACTATTATAATTCCTCTCCTCACACAACCTCTATTCTGCTTGTCTCTTGTCTTTACATACTATTATCTATTATTCAATCTATTTAGTCTCTTTGTTCCTATAGAAATAGGTAATGGCCATGAAATATACAGTACCAAATGTTTTGAAGCAGGAGGGCCCACTCCCACCAGGTATCCCTGTGGGCCAGTCCGACACTGCTGGAAGAGGATCGTCAAGTCTCTAGTTTCTAAATACTAAACTGAAACAGTCTCTTCCTGAGTGACCATCACTAACTGGGAACACAACATTGGTTATGCCCATTAGTGACCTAAACATACAATGTGAGTTTTCTTATGTTGTCCCTAATGATGTCACAGGAGCTTTCATACTGGCATGTCCCCACTTCTGAATATGGGACCTTGCAGATAGCTTATTCCTCGACTAAACCACATCAATAGGTCGCCCAGGTGGCACTGACCTTATATACAAGTAATAGGATAAACCCTTTGCACCTATTGGTGTTACTAGCAGTGTCGGACTGGGACACCAGGGGCCCACCCAAAATCCTTAGACCAGGGGCCCACCAAAGAACCATAGACCAGGGGCCCACTCTATACTATTATTGTTCCTCCCCTCACTCAACCTCTATTCTCCTAGTCTCTATTCTTTACATACTATAATCTATTATTCCATCTATTTAGCCTCTTTGTTCTCAAAGAAATAGGAAATGGCCCTGAAATAGACCAAATGTTTAGCACCACAAGGGCCCCCTGACATCTGGGCCCACCGGGATTTTTCCTGGTATACCAGTGGGCCAGTCCGACACTGGTTACTAGTGCTTTAAATGAAAAGAAGTACACTGTAGAATGGTCCTAGTCATAAGCTTTATTGCCATGTTAACATTTTAAAAAAAAGAATGCAAATATTACAGTTTAAGAAAAATACAAGCTGGTAGGAGCAAAGGTCAATCTGAAATGACCCAATGATTGTCTCAATCAATGATCATAGAGAACAGTATATAAGACTGCCTCTACTGCAGAGACATAATCCATTTCATGGAATTTATGGAGGTTAGCAGTAATGAAGCCATGTACATTTAAGGTTGAAGATTTATGCCGAAAGCTCTGTATGACGTTATTGTGATGTTAAATGGAGGAAATCTGAAGCGACTATACACTGATTTTGTTTGAAATCTATTTTATATCTGTATTCAATTAGTGCAACATGGTATGTAAGGCTGGGATTTGTCTTGTTTACACCCCACAGATCAGCGTGAAAAACTTGAGATACTCACCCATGAATACTAAAGGTGGAACATGAATTTAATTGCATTTAGTATTTGTATATCTCATATGCTATATTTGGTTTGCTACTGCAGTTTAACTTTCCTTGATAGAAATAGTCTAGATGAGTTCATTGACAGGATTGGAATCACCTTGAATACTGTCACCCGACTGCCCATCTTTTGATTGCCTTGTGTATCTCACCTGGAATTCCCTTGTTATACCGCAATCTTAACTTTGTGACTTATCATGACATGAAAATAAGAGGAGGCTTAAGATGGAGAGAAGAAGAAAAGGTAAGAAGAAAAAAGTGTGCTGGAAAAAAAAGGAAAGTTAAAAAAAGAAAAAGAATCAGTGCTAGGCCTATGGGGAGGGCACCAAAGTCAAGAACTCGATTGGCCCAAATTCCTCCATTCTCACAGCTTCCACATGCACATTGTAGCCCGTCCTTCTCCCCTTGCAACTCCATCATGAATCAGGAGACTGATTGCATTGACTGCAGGCAGAAGAGTTATGTATCCAGAGCCCCCACCAGCGTTGTGCTCTAGGTATTCTGTCTACCTTTAATTCTGGCCCTGATACGAATACAGGGAAACATGGGCATGTAGTGTATGGCTTGATCACCTGCTTTACAAAATTGCTTCAAGAAAATGCAAACCTTCAAAACAACTTAATGTAAAATGACTGCTCTTCTAAGCACTTTTGCAATTTACATATTTTTTTTCTAAAGTTCAAGATATTAGCAGTTTTCAGCTTTTGTCATGAACAGTGGCATCTGCTGGTTATTTCAGCTAATTTCATGAAAGAATGCTGCGATGTTGACCTTAGAAACTGCAGGTGGCGCTGTTGCTTTGAATTGATTACAGTACCAGCTTAATAGATGCTGATATATTGAAATATCACAAATGGAAATTGGAAACGTGCTGAAAATGTTACATTAATTTGTTTGTGTTTACTCTGTGACTTCCTTCTGTATTAAATGATATAGGTAACATTACATTTTAATAAGCTCTAGGGGAATGCAAAGTTTAAAATTGAAGATAATGTATGTCACAACAAAAGTGTACATGGGGAAATGTAAGATTCTAAATTCTATACAGAATACACAATGCCAGCCTTCCCTCTGGGTCTTCATCTCTAAACATCCCATGGCTCTCTGGGAATGCTGGGCGTTTTAGTTTAACAACAGCTGAACCCTGACACGAGATGGTGCTTATAATCTGAGAAATTAGAAGAGTAAATGAATTTCATAAATGTTCAGCCTGTGTCCCTCCAGCTGCTTTTGTAGCTGTGGCTGAACTACACTCTAATAATTCATTTTATGTCTTTTTCCCTTTTTTCATTTCATGATTGAAGTTGTTGCTAAACATGACATTTACAAAGCTGCAGGGCTGGGAAAGTATACCTTTTGACCCCCAAATAAACAACAGGGGGTCTTTGTCATAGGTACTAGGGAAGGGCAAATTTGCAGCTGGCGAAATGTCGCCGGCGCCCATTAAAGTCTATGGGCGTCAAAAAACTGTTGTCGCACGGAGAAATTTTTTCGATGTGAGACTCCATACAAGTCTATGGCGAAAATTTGCCTATTCCTAATAGGTACAGAAAAAATGCAAACTGCAGGTGACCCTCACAGTGAGCCCCACTGATTATTATTCTTTAGATTACAGTTGTAACACCAATTTTTGCTTTACTGTAGTTAAACATTATATCCATTTGCTTTAGAGAAATAGAAGAGTGGCATGACCCCATACAATCAGCATTCTAGCAATACAATAAACAACACTTCCAGCTTCATATTTCTAACTGTTATACTGCAGTATTCAAGTAACAACAGTCTTAATTAATAATTCATTAAGTCAGAACATACAGTACATGCAACTAAATAATTCATATTCATATAACAAATAAAGCAAGGCTAAGAAACAATACTTATTATAAAAAACTATTTGGCACTGAGCTATGGTATCTGGGTTAACTATTAGATAATCTATCTATTAAATATTTTCACCCCAACACTTACCTCTTTTTGACCTACTTATACAATGAACCTATAGAACTGATGATTTTCAAGGTACTATTGCATGTGGTCTGTTAGGTTGGATAAATAGTAAATACATGTACATGCCAGTAGTAGATTTAACGCCCAGCCTTGGGGTCAGCATTAGTAAAACATAACAGAGTATCCCCTCACCTACAGTATTGGCTGCAACATTGGAGCCTTATGCTTGGTTTCTCCATAACATGAAGAAGCAACCTCTCCAGGGTGTGATCCTGTGTTGTTATTTGTGAAAAACATGAACTGCTTGGTAACAATATATCAATATCCAGGGTATTACCACTTAAAGGTGATGTCCTATAGGCAGTTATGTTATTGAACTGGGATTAATTTACTGTATATCTATTGGTCACAGTAATCTACAGCTACAACCAAAAAGGCCACTTTTGATCTTTTTGTTTTTGCTTTTCAAAATTTAACTCCCATTGTAATAATTCTATGTTCAGTAGCCCCACAATGGAACCCGATGTGAGTAAAAAAAACAATGATTATTGATGACTACAGCTTGAGTTGATTTAGGAGAAGGAAAGAAAAAATAACTGGCTGGTGCTCCTGTTTGATAACAGTGCAGTGGGTACTACAGCAGGAGATCCATGCCACCATCTTCTTCTTCACAACAACAATGGTAGAGTGCTTCCACCCCTGATCATGTACCCTTTGTGGTACCAGGTGCTACACTGGGGGACCCACTACTGCCATATGGGTCATACAGGTACATAGAAAGTGGCACACTGAATGCTGAAAAAGTGTAAAATTTATTCACCCCAAACACATACAGAAAAAAGGCAACGTTTTGGACCACTCAGGCTTGATAAAGGGCCCGAGTGGTCTGAAATGTTGCCTTTTTTCTGTATGTGTTTGGGGTGAATACATTTTACACTTTTTCAGCATTCAGTGTGCCACTGGAATGTTTCTATGTAACCATCTTGTGTGTTGGGAGTTTCCTTAAATGAAAAGGATCTAGGGGTCTTTGTAGATAACACGTTGTCTAATTCTGGGCAGTGTCATTCTGTGGCTACTAAAGCAAATAAAGTTCTGTCTTGCATAAAAAAGGGCATTAACTCAAGGGATGAAAACATAATTATGCCTCTTTATAGGTCCTTGGTGAGGCCTCATCTGGAGTATGCAGTTCAGTTTTGGACTACAGTCCTTAAGAGGGATATAAATGAGCTGGAGAGAGTGCAGAGACGTGCAACTAAATTGGTTAGAGGGACGGAAGACTTAAATTATGAGGGTAGACTGTCAAGGTTGGGGTTGTTTTCTCTGGAAAAAAGGCGCTTGCGAGGGGACATGATTACACTTTACAAGTACATTAGAGGACATTATAGACAAATAGCAGGGGACCTTTTTACCCATAAAGAGGATCACCGTACCAGAGGCCACCCCTTTAGACTAGAAGAAAAGAACTTTCATTTGAAGCAACGTAGAGGGTTCTTCACAGTCAGGACAGTGAGGTTGTGGAATGCACTGCCGGGTGATGTTGTGATGGCTGATTCAGTTAATGCCTTTAAGAATGGCTTGGATGATTTTTTGGACAGACATAATATCCAAGGCTATTGTGATACTAAACTCTATAGTTAGTATAGGTATGGGTATAAAGAATTTTAATTAAAAGTAGGGAGGGGTGTGTGTATGGATGATGGGTTTTCATTTGGAGGGGTTGAACTTGATGGACTTTGTCTGTTTTCAACCCAATTTAACTATGTAACTATGTAACTATGTAACTATCTTCTTCTTCTGGATCTTCTTCTACTGTTCTGGTCCAGGTGTGCATATACAATAGTGTGAGAAGCCAGCTATTCTCTCTACTGCACATGTACTTGCACACAAGAAAAGATCTAAGAAGAGGAAGAAGATTATGATGTGGTGCTTCAACTCTGGACTGGTGCAGTTGTCAGCTAACTAGGCAAGGGCCCAGGCTATCCAGTAAGCAATTATAATCACTGAGGGTGTCTAACATTTGCCCCACTCATAATAACTTTTCTTTCTTCTTTAAAAATACATGTCTAGTGATTTCTTTGATATTATCAAGAGTTAAAGCATGATGGTAGAGCCTAACTAGCACTACCATCAATGTCGCCAATTGACAAGTTATTGGCAATTAAAAATGCAGATTCATCTCAATATATTACATTATAACAAGATGGCTTGTGTAGGACTATGATTTTCAGTGGAAAGTGAAGGGATGAGTAGGGATGCCACCAGTACTTTTGAGAGATAGGGGGCAAAAAAGTCAGATTTACTTCAGCTTTAATGGTCACTAAGGATGTAACAATGCACAATAAATCAAGTCCTACAGGGACAGTGGCCCAGTTGATACAAGTGGATCCTTCACGGAGAATCTGTTCAACAAGTATCACTCTATCTGCCATTCTGGAGTCACATTACAGCATTATACAGGAAATTATGCAATATAAGAAGGTGTGTGGTGTTGCATTAGTAGAGAAGATTATAATAGGAGAAAAATTTGGGGTTTCATAAAAGTTGAGATTTATACAATAATTTCTAAACAAATTATAAGGCATTTTTGTTTTGTTGGGCTCTGTCTTGATGGGTCAATCTATTCGTGTTTAGTACTCTGAGTTAACCAGTTACAGCCTGTGTCTAAATAATCATCACAACATCAACATTTTTAAAATGTATTTTAGTTATTTTGGTAAATTTGAATGTTAATACATTATGTATGTGCTACTATTTATATTAAATGTTCATAAAATTGCCTATTTCACAGGCCGAGTCAAACACACCAATATCACAGTACAAGGCAGGATCCGAGACAGTCAGCCAGTACAAGGGCAAAGGGTCAGGACAAGCAGCAAACTGTCGCACCCCCACTGGACCACCAGGTAAACTCCTCACATAGCCATTCTATAACATAGTAAAAGTTAACTTTAAAGGAGAACTAAAGCCTAACTAAAGAAGTAGGCTAGAAATGTTGTACATTATGTTTTGGACTTCTACCAGCTCAAGGCAACCCCAGTGTTTTAGCAGTAAATATCTGTGTCTCCAAATATGCCCCAGTAGCTCTCCATCTCCTTTTCTGCTGATTCACTGCACATGCTCTGTGCTGCTGTCACTTACTGAGCTTAGGGACCCATTCACAATATACAGTATACATAGAATAGAAATGTCAGAGTATAAGGCTGATTAGTAATTAGTACAGATAATTACTACACGGCAGCACAGAAACCAGTGCAACTAGCATCAGAGTTTAATACTCAGCCTAGTAGCATCAGCTTATATTACAGTACAACTTAATTTTCTGCTTGATAATTTGCGATGACCCCTAAGCTTAGCTTCTCAACAGCTGCTCAGAGCCCACTGAGCATGTGAGTGTCACAGACACTTTCCAAGATGGTGACCCCCTGTGACAAGTTTGAAGTTCTGGATCATTGCTGCTATTGACAAGCTGAAACTTTAGCTGGTGCAATAAGTTCAATATATAAAAGATGGCATTTGTAGCCATATTCATTCTGGTTCTCCTTTAAGGCATAAAAATCTTCCCAAGAGAGGGCTTCAATGCAGCATTTTGGCTTGCTGTGTCAAGACAGCTACGATCTTAACCATAAGTAGTGATGGGTGAATTTATTTGTGGCGAATACCCATGTTTCATTGAAAATTCGACAGTGTTCAAAAAAAGGACGCCGGCGTCAAAAACTAGATGCTGGCGGCGTTTAGCAAATTTTTGGCCATTTCTGCGAAGTGAAACACGACAAATTCGCCCATCACTAAGGGCTGCACTGTGAGAGAATGCACAGGGCTCTAACCCCAACCAAAATGCTGTATCCCACCCCCCATGGCACCTAGTTTTCTATGCATTCCCTTTAACGAAATGTTTAAAACTATGGATTAACATTTTTCATCTTTTCTGCTGTTTTTAGCTTCTGTTTTCACCAGCTAGCATTCGTCTGACATTTAATTGTAATATTGTCTATATTTCCACCCACTCGTAAAAAATAAAATTACATTTTTAATTAAATAAGTAGGATTTTGTGGAAGACATTCTATTGATTTTCCCTTAGATGTGAGAGCTGTATGATTTATACAGTATATAAAGCTGGATGATGTGAAGGATATGTACCTCTATATATTGACTGTTGCCATGATATTTATATTGTTTCCCTCCAGATTTTTTTGGACATTGTTAGAGAGTGAATAGTTCTTGGAAGCAATGCAAATGAATCACCATAATGTTCTTATATATTCAGTGCCTAAAAAGCATTATGTCATGTAAATTCACCATAAAATGCTTTTATTGCACCCCCTACCTCTCCAATGTAGACAACTCAATCAAATGTGTGCATAATGGTGCTACGTCAGTCAATTTGTTGTTATATATGTAGGTATATTGGTGTGAATACTGTAGTCACTGCAGCAAGTACCCTGTAAATATAAGAACTAAGGCCTAATGCTGATCTGTGCTCATCCAGAAGTTTCCAGAATGAGCCTGTAAAACTAACACTAGTCAACAAACCTACATCACAAGTAGAATTATTCATCTAAAGTCCTGTCTGAATAGGATAATAAACAATTGTCCTCAGAGTGATAATGCAGAACATAGAGTCATTGCAACACATCCCTGATAAGTAAAAGCTACTGGGTGAAGAGGAAACTTTTCATCTCATTACTAGGAAAGCGGGTAGTCCCTAACATTACACAATAACACCTCTATGCACCATTCCCTTTTAAAACCATTGATCCAGTCTTTGACATGGGGCCAAACATCAGAATGAAACTGGTGTGTTTGTGGTGAAGTTCAGCAAAGATCTAAGGGGCAGATTTATCAAGGGTCGAAGTGAATTCGAGGGAATTTTCAAAGTCGAATAGGATACTACGACTTCAAATTTACTTCGACTACGATTCGAAGTAAAAATTGTTCGAATGTTCAATCATTTCGATAATCAAAGTACTGTCTCTTTCAAAAAACTTCGACTTCAAAACTTCGCCAAACTAAACCTGCCGAAGTGCTATGTTAGCCTATGGGACCTTCTAGATCACACATCAAAGTAAAATTATTCAATCGTACGCTAAAATCGTTCGAATCATTTGATTCAAATGATTTGACTTTGATCATTCGATGGCCAAATTCAGTGAAAAATACTTCGATATTCAAAGTATTTTAATTCCATGGTCGAATTTCGACCCTTGATAAATCTGCCCCTAATTGTTTGACCATCTCAGAACAGATCTTGTAGTGTATGGCCAGCTGTAACTATTTTTTGTGTTTTGATAAGAGAAGAAGTTGTCTTCTATGAAAACCACATTTAACCATTATTATAATTCTTCTGGATACCAATTTGAAAAAAAAATATATATATATAGTGAATAAAGTACCCCGTTTTGTAAAATATAAGGATATTATAAGTTACCGAGGAGTTTCATGACCATATAAAAACACAAGGCCAAAGGCCGAGTGTTTTTATACAGGTCATGGAACTCCGAGGTAACTTCTAATATCCTCATATTTTGCAACTGGGGGTACTTTTTTTATTATAATACACAAGTTTTAGGGAGTCATGTGACAGAAATGACATCAGAACTCACCGTTTATAACTGATGACATCAGAACTCACCGTTTATAAGGATATAATTTACAAGATATTCATGGCTTTTGTGTATTATATATATATTTAAATATTTATATGAATTAAGGGGCAGATTTCTCAAGGGTTGAAGTGAAGATTCAAATTTTCAGTGTACTTCGACTAGGGAATAGTCCAAATTTTAATTGAATTTGAAAAAAATGAAAAAAAATTTGAATATCGAAATGTATCATATACTGTCTCTTTAAAAATTCGACTATGACTATTCGCCATCTAAAATTTGCAGAATTGCTGTTTAGCCTATGGAAGACCTCCCTGTCCATTTTGTGGACTTTGAAAAATCCAAGGTTTTTTTTTGGAAAATACTTTGATTCGAATTCGAACGATCGAATACAGCCTATTCACCCGAAGTTAAAAATTATTTATTTTAAATACATTTCAGTTGGTCTTTTTTGATTCAAATTTCGAGGTGATGGGAGTTTAAAAAAACTCCCATCACCTCGTAATTCGACGCTTAATGAATTTGCCCCCAAGTATTTAAGTATGTATAAGTAAACTAAAACATTCTTGCTAGGAATCTGATGTGGAGTTTATCTTGTGGAATACCAGATTATAGATCATATATACATGTATAATTATTTTTCCATGGCAGATGTGTCCAAATAATGGGTCTGCCCCTTAGGGGTCCTAAAGCAACCCAAACCATGATAATTGAAAGAATTTGTTTCATTCACAAATCTCTTCCTCATCTCTCCCTCAAATCTTCCATCCCTCAAATCTCAATATTTAAAATGTTCTGTCTTTGTGGAGTCATATTTGGGTTACAATAGTGCAATAGTTGGGACCAGCTGGAAGGTCAATTAGGGATAGTAATGGGATGGTCCCTTATTTATAACAGAAAGACTTTTTTTTTTTTTTTCCAAATGTTTTTTTATTAGTTTTCAAAAAGCATGTAAAGTAGTTTGTAACAGAATAGCAACAAACAACAAAAAAAAAAAAATGAAAAGAAAAATAATATAAGCAGACAATGCCATATACAGATTCCAATAATAAAGGCAGAGATAACTATAATGATCTAAGGTTATGCCAAGTGATTGCAAAAGAGAGAAGTGGGTAAGCAGTCCCCAAATTGTAGATATCGAAAGCTACTCACGGTTAGATAATCCGAAGACGGCAAGACAGAGCAATAGAAACTTATAACTATGGCAGAGCGGTAGTAAATAATTGGTTAAGATGATGACTCCTGGGGGGTCCCCTTGTGGTCGAAAGTTGTAAGTCACCCGCAGACCTGAACAAGTGGTCCGCCTCACAGACAAGATCGGTCCCCAGCAACAGCTCCCTTTCATACCACGTGGTGTTTCGAAAGGTTTGGATGGTGAGTGATTTCGTGAGTGGCGGAAGGGTGTTTATGTAAGACATCCAAGTGTCAAAAAACAGTTCTGTGTGCTTTTCTTTATGTGTTAGGGACTCTATCCAATCTAGGTGAAAAATGTATTGCAGTTTTTGTCGCACCAGAGATAAAGGCGGAGGAATTCGAGATAGCCAAGTGTGTAGGATGGATTTCCTGGCTGCCGCCGCCAGTCTTTCAGCCAGTGCCCGTTCCGGCTTGGAGATGGGTACGGTAGAGTGCAATTTGCTAAATATAGCCCACGCGGCAGTAACGGGTAGCTTTTTACCAGACAGGTCTTCCCAATAGCTGGCGACTTCCAGAACTGCTGTATAAGTGGGCAGGACCATAAACAGTGTATCAAATCAGCCGTGGGCGTTTCGCATTTGAGGCAGTGATCCGAGTGCGCCGTACCTATGTGAAACCTCTTTAAAGGCGTCAGGTAAGTATGGTGTAACAATTGTATGGACATTTCCTGGTAGATGCTAGCAGGCAAAATTTTCATCATGCGAGTGTGATAATGAAGGATATCCACATTTTCAGCTCGTGGAATGACAGACTTCCATTTCGTAAAAGCCGTAGTGGCATTATCGGCATCCAGAGTGGTCCTAATCTGTTTGTAAATGTGTGCAGTAGAAGTAATAGTATCACGTTTCGGCCATAGTGAATCAAGTGGGCTATTCTTGTCCCTATCCGTGAGTGTGGCCACTTTGCGTGCAACAAAATGTAAGAGCTGAATCAGTGAGAATTGATGGAGTCGCAGAAACGGGTAGTTTTGAAGCAAGGTTGAGATGGGTTGTACCGTGAAGGTAGGAGTGACTACGTCTTTAATATTTTGTAAGCCATTCGACTGCCAAGTATTAAAGATCAGACTAGTCAGGCCCGGGGGGAAGTCCCTGTTGCCAAGCCAGGTGAGGTGTATTGAATTGAAAGGGGATAAGTTCGCCTTCTTACGAATGGAATGCCAGGCTTTATATGTATGGATAAATAGGGGATGCTGCTGCATTTGCTTAGGGATTCCCTGCAGTGGCGTATGTAGTAATGAGTTAAGTGACAACCCCTCTGATAGGGCAGCGTCTAGAGATATTGTGGTGTATATGTTCCTGTGGTGGAGCCAATCACCCACATATCTGAGAAGAGCCGCATCATTATATTCCAATATATTTGGGAGATTGAGTCCACCTTCATGTTTCTGTTGTTGGAGCGTAGCAAATTTTATTCGTGGTCGTTTCCTATTCCATATAAAGGCCCGTAAAATGTGTTGGAGTCTTTTGTTATCTGTCATAGAAATGCGGTAAGGTAACATTTGCAATTTATAAAGTAATTTAGGGAATATAGTCATTTTTATTAAATGGATCCTACCCGAAAACGTTAAGTTCGTGTTTATCCATTTCTGAGTGTCCCGTTCAATCTGGTCTATGGTGCATCTGATATTAGATTTATACATGTCCTTGTGGTGTTGTGTTAAGTGGATTCCCAGGAATTTGATATGGTGTCTAGCTTTTTGGAATGGAAATGGATTCGTCCAGTCAGCTGGAGTAGTGTGTCGGAGGCGTAAGACCTCGGATTTCCCTAGGTTAATTTTAAATCCAGCTATAGCACCAAATGTATCAATCTTTTGTAGAATTACAGGTAGTTCAACAGGTGGTTTGTCTAAAAAGAGGAGAATATCATCTGCATAAGCTATCAACTTTATCCGCTGTGCGCCCACCTGAATACCCTGGAAAGTGTCACTATTAAGTAAATGTCTCAGCAAAGGATCTAGAGCTAAGTTGAAAAGTAGTGGCGAAAGAGGACAGCCTTGTCTGGTGCCTCGTCGAATCGGAAATCTGGGCGAGTTCACACCATTCGCCGTGACATGAGTGTAAGACTGTGAATATAAGGTTCTAAACAAGTTAAGCATTTGTATGCCGAAATGTTGAAATTTGAGCAATCTTTTAAGGTGTGCATGTGTTATCCTATCAAAGGCTTTATCCGCGTCTAGATTAATTAGCATACCATGTTTTCTCTCTTCCAGATTACAATGATACATGGCGGCTATCGCTGTTCTAAGAGCTTGGACTGGATAACGCCCTTTGAGGAACCCCACTTGATGGATGGTAAGTATATGTGGGAGGACGAGTTGTAACCTGTCTGCCATGATTTTAGTCAAAAGTTTCAGGTCTTGATTAAGTAGGGAGATGGGTCTGTACGAGGACGGAAGAGTAAGATCTTTTCCCTCTTTCGGGATCAGTATGATCCTCGCCTCATTTGCCTCGTTCCAAAGAGGGGAACCCTGTAGGATAGCATTAAAAAGCGTGGTAAGCAAGGGGGTAAGTTCCGGGAGGAGGATTTTGTAATATTCGGCACTTAAGCCATCAGGACCCGGGGACTTCCCATTTTTTAGATGTCGTATAGCTGATATAATTTCTTGCTCTGTTACAGGTGCGTCCAGGATCTCCCTATCTTGTACTGAGAGCTTAGAAAGTTGGGCATCTCGCAGGAAGGAAAGACCTTCCTCCGGAAGGTCCTGGTGCTCCTCATAAAAAAGCTTGAAATAAGATTCTAGTTCGGTTATAATGGCCTCAGTATCCCGAGCCCAACCCTCCCTCGTTTTTTAATGAAATGTGACTTGGCGTTAAGCTTGGTCAATCTGGCTAAGAGCCTACCCGGTTTGTTTCCCCACCTATAAAACCTGTTTCTCGTATGAGAGATCTTGTAATGTGCACTATCGTGTAATAAAGTGTTAAACAAAGCCTTTGTGTCTGTGTATTTCAGTTTATCAGCCTCGGAATTTGTACGTTTAAAAGCCGTATAATGTTGCGTGAGTTCCTTTTGCAGAAGCATGTACTTGTCCCTAAAGCATTTTTTTTGTTTTATTATATACGCCGTGACATGGCCTCTTAGCACAGGCTTTGAAGCTGCCCATAATAAATTCTGGTCATCCCAGTGCTGTATGTTATCATCTAGATAATTCGCCCAATGTTGCTTGAGGTAGGTTTGGAAATCAGAGTTCTCAGACAGGTAGGAAGGAAATCGCCAGTTATATGATGTCGACCTAGAAACAATTTGTTTCAAAGTTAAAGTGACTGGGGCATGGTCAGTCAAATGGATGTCGCCTATCGTAGAGGCGAGGATGTTGGAGGTTTGGGATTCAGCCAGGAAAAAGTAATCAAGTCTGGAGTGTGTCCCATGTGCACCCGAATAAAAGGTGTAGTCCTTGGTATCTGGGTAGGTAAATCTATATGTGTCATGTAGTTGTAAAAACTCACATAGTGCGTGTAATGGGGTGATTCGTCTGGTCGGGTATCTGGAGGAAACATCCGATCTGTCCATGAAACGGTCCCACACCGTATTCATATCCCCGCCCAATATCAGGTTGGTGGGTCCCCAGGAGTCAATCCTTTGCATTAGTTCTGAAAAGAAAAAGTTATTGTCGTCATTTGGGGCATATACGTTAACTACCGTGTATTTCGAGTCAGGAGTTTCAACATCTACAATCAGGTAGCGACCATTTTTATCCCTATACGTTTTAGTCACGGAGCCATGCAGTGATTTACTCAGTAAAATAACTACACCTCTAGATTTAGAGGTATAAGATGCAGCTATTTGCTCTTGTATCCATGAGTCTCTCAACACTATTTTATCAGTGGCCTTCCAATGTGTCTCTTGTAAGAGAACAATGTGTGCTTTCTCCCGTTTCAGGAAGTCTAAGACCTTTCGTCGTTTTATTGGGGAGTTTAGGCCATCTACATTCCATGAGAGTAGTTTGAGGTGTTTGGGCTGATCAATCAGGGGAAAATGTTGAGTAGGTTCACCCATCATGGTAATGTTAACCAATACCCTCTTTAGGGAGTAGTGGAGTGAACCTGTGCAGCGGGGGGAAAAGCCTTCTGTCCCAGCGAGCAGAAGCCTTCCAGGGGAAACCCACATGGTATGTATGGGGGGGGCATGTGCAGAAATCTGTATCAATCACTTGGCAAAACAAAAACAAAATAACTATATACAATGGGGGAAAGAGGTTTCCCAGTTTAGTCATCATAAACGGTAAATTTCAGATACAACCACACTAGTATATAAAAGCATAGTGAAATGTCAGAATGAGCTTAAGAGTTCAATCGAACAATCTAACAATGTTGCGTAGGCAAGCCAAGCAGTAGGAGAGTAGAGAGGAAAGCGTGGAGACATTCAAGAAAACAATGAAAATCAGCACCATAAGCAGGTATCATAATAATAGAGAAGAAAAAGAAAATAAAACAGGTAAATGTAAGAGTAGATAATGATAACCAAACGAAGGGGGGTTCAGCAAGGATACAGCAGCTAGTCAAACCGTGAAGAAGTGGAGCGGCATAACTGCTCGAGATATATCTAATCACGGTGGCAACTCCGGACTCAAAGCCATAGTCAATAGCTGTAGATCGACCGGCCGGCCTCAAAACCAAAGGCTCAGGAGAGGTAATGCGGATGAGTCGAAGAACCACAACCAAATGATGGGAAGGGGGTGTGGCAGAGTCGCAGCAACAGGCCCAGTCGTGGAGAAGCGGAATAATATAGTAGTCAGTATCCATAGGGCACATCCTAGCATGGTAGAAGCTCCGGAATGAGAGACAAAAACAGTTACCAACCAGTGGCAAACAACAAGTCAGAAGTCTGGCAGCAGAACGCCGAACCAACCCCTTACATCAAAGTTCCATAAGAATCGGTGCAAAAAAGATAGCGTCTATCAAACAGGAACACCAGCTCCACAAAGAAGAGAGAGGAATGTTCACCAAATCAAGTCTGAGATTTAGACTCAACGTATCTGGATGCTTGTTTGGAGTCCTCAAAAATTTGGATCCTGCCAGTATCCCTCTCAACTATTTTGAGTTTAGCCGGAAACATCAGGGAGAATTTGTATCCGGAGTCATAGAGTTTTTTACAAACAGGTGCAAATTCCCTGCGTTTTGCCGTAACAGAAGCAGAGTAGTCTTGGAAAAGGAGAATGGAGTGTCCATCATAGGTGAGGTTACGTTTTATTCTGTAAGCTTCCAATATTCTGGTCTTGTCAGTAAAATTTAAAAGTTTAAAGATGACTTGACGCGGACGTTGAGCGTCTTTAGTAGGTGGCGGACCGATTCTGTGGAATCTCTCCACTGGGTAGGGAAGGTATTGATCCTCGATACCAAGAGCGGTCGGAAGCCAGTCATGTATAAGTTTATCCAGGTCTTTGGTTTTGACTGATTCAGGAATACCCACCAGTCTCAGGTTGTTTCTCCTACTGCGATTTTCCAGATCCTCTACTTTATCAGACAAAATAGAGATCTCCTTTTGTTGCAGGTCAATGGTAGATTGTGCCGTAGTGAGATTGTCTTCCAGGGTGGATATTCTGTCTTCAGCTTGTGTCAATCTTTGGGATTGATTGGTCATCTGTTGTAGAATTTCGGAGACAGAGTCCTTGATGCTAGCCAGCTTTTGGTCAAGCAGGGGGCCCAAGATCTGGACCATATCTTCAATACGGGAAGTGGCGGGGTCATTTTGGGTCCCCGTTTCCGTGTCACTTTCTGCCTGAGCAGCTTCCTGAGCTTGTTTTTTGTCTTTCGGTTTGGTGATTGTCCTACGGGAAGTCATAGTAGCAGGTTGACCTAAATATTTTTCCATTACGTGGTGGAAGCCTCAGAATAATTGTACGTAGAGCCTGTTAGAGGAAACTGGTAGTAATTGAACACGTATACAGTGGGTGTATCATCCGCGGGTTCTATAACATGGTAGAACGTAAGGCGTTGCAACAGAAACACTTTCCCTTTCCCCGTGTTGTCATTGTAGCAACGGAAGATTAGGGAATAGACAGCAGTTGGTGTCCAGCAAATATAGTGATAACAGGAAAGTCAATGTGGGTGTACACCCCGTTGTATAGCTCGCCGGAGCGTGTTCAGTACACTCTGGTGGTAGCAATGAGAATTTGGTCACGTAACTCTGTTGGTATAGGGCCAAGTAGGTTTTAGGACGTGTAATGAGGTGAAGCCCAAAAGTAGTCTTGTGGCGCCCTCTAGTGGACACAGCAGGAATTGGTGTACGACATGCCTCTCATTAAAATATGTTTTAAAACTGCGTCACTGGCCAGTTATGTGTTATATGGTGGTCTCGTAGTAAAAGGGACCAGTTTAAGACTGTGGGACAGTGATGACGTAAATCCCGCCAGGCAAAATTCTAGGCCAACCGTGTCCAACAAATGGCCCAGCCTCAAAAATCAGTAGCCGTGTCACACAGTTGTGGTGCAGGGGGTGACCACGGTGAAGTAATGGCCAGTGTTAGGCAAGTGGTGATGGTAATAGGCCGCAGAGGTGTACTGGGCCCGGAGGTATGGGGCAACCAGAGCCACCACCTACTTGGTTCTGCCGCCACACAGGCCTATGCGGCTATAGTCAGCGCTGGGTGACGGCGAGGCTTCCCCCCGAGATCGGTAATCGTGGCAGTGAGGAGCGCATACGTCACCGGGTTCAGGTCCGTGTCCGGTCTTTGTGGGGTGCGCGTGTGGCAGGGGACTGGATCCAGGCCGCGGCTATATACTGCGTGCGGGAAACGCCGGCCGCCGGGGTCGCAGAAGGGGGGAGAGTCGGGAGAGGTCGAGTCCCAGTTTGCCCCCAGGTATTCCGCAGTGTAATCACCACCTTCCTTTGCAGGTTGAGCGGGTCTGAGCCGTCTGAAACCGCAGGTACAGGCAGCCGATAGCGGAGCTCTATTAAGATGCGGCCATTAGGTTTGGCACGCCCCCCGGAAGCCAACAGAAAGACTTTTAACACATATAGGGGAGAGAGAGCAAGTACAGGTATGGGACATGTTGTCCAGAATGCTCGGGACCTGAAGTTTTTCGGATAAGGGATCTTTCTGTAATTAATGTATACTTTAATTATAC
Organism: Xenopus petersii; assembly: GCA_038501925.1. NCBI lineage: Eukaryota > Metazoa > Chordata > Amphibia > Anura > Pipidae > Xenopus > Xenopus petersii. The sequence continues at coordinate 105,524,015 of CM076684.1, forward strand.
CCAATAGATTGTTCTGCCTCCAATAGGGATTAATTATATCTTACTTGGTATCAAGTACAAGTTACTGTTTTATTATTACAGAGAAAAAGGAAATAATTTTTAAAAATGTGAATTACTGCATTTGTCCGTGGGGAATGACTATCCCGTAATTTAGAGCTTTCTGGATAACAGGTTTCTGGATAACGGAACCCATACCTGTGTTATTTCTTTCTTTTGATATGAATGCTTTTGAGCAGTTTTATCCATGTCCTTGATCATATTGAATATGTGACAGCCTGCCTTCCTATTTTTTAAATGGGGGCAGAGGTGGACACCTTGTAAACGGCCTAAACATTTCAGAAGCTGAACCTGATACATGCCCATTATAAGGGACCATATTAAATGAGTTTGATTTTCTCTGTGCAGTTAATTTGTACTACTTAGCCATTGGATTTTTTGGGTATCATTAAATAGATACATATCCAAGGAAGGAATTAATTTGCCAAGGATTTGTAAAGATTGTATAAATATTTTTTTTTTTAGGAAATCTATCTTGGTCAGTTGCAGCCATCGTTGTGTCACAGATTTATATATGTTTTGTTAATAACTTAAGGTAAGTATATATTAGTCCATGGTTTGTTAATCTGTAAAGTAAAGGTAATTATAGAGATAATGACAGATTCCCTTTAATGTGATACACAGAGGCCTATTGAACATCAACAGCTTTTATGTGCCAAGTTTTTTCTGGTGAGTGTCAACTTTTTGTGGTTTTATTATTTAATAAATATTGACTATTGGAGGTTCCAGAGCATATTTTTGAGTATATACGTGATTTTTCGCCAAGTTTTTTCTTGAACATGATAGTACTTCACAGTGGCCAGCATTAGTGATGGGCTAATAAATTCGCTTGGCACAAATTCACGGCAAATTTCCATGTTTCGCCGCTGTTGAATACATTTGCAAATCACACATGAAAATTCAAACATTTTCACGAAAAAATAATGAAAATTAGCAATTTTCATCGGCATTAATTTCCAATTTTCACAATATTTCTGTGAAAGTGTTCCAATTTCACGATTTTTTTGTAAAAACGTTAGTATTTAACGATTTTTTTGTAAAACCGTTACAATTTCACGATTTTTTCATGAAAACTTTCAAATTGTACGGTTTTTTTCGGGAAAACGTTCAAATTTCACAATTGTTTTGTGAACTTTCCAATTTCTGGCTTTTTCAAGAATTTTTCGGCATTTTGCGGGAAATTCGCAAAGTTTTTGGCAAAGCAAAACGAGAGAAATTTGCCAATCACTAGCCAGCATCAACTGATGCAACACACCTGGGCCTAAAGAATTGTGTGCAGATATCATTTTGATATTGTGTAATTCTAATATTCCCAATACAGTTTTTTAAAAGCGCTTTTTTTTAACCACTTCTCTGCTTGTTTCACCCTCACTGCAACCTGGTATATGTGTAAGGTCACAAGCTGGTTTATTTGCCATGAGATTATTCATTCTTTCTATTTCCTGTTTTTTTTTTTTATTTTTTTAATGAATCCTGTTTCTGCTTTTCCAGTTGTTTTTAACTTTTCAGATTGCTTATCTTCAGGTTTAAAAATATAGGGATGCACCGAATCCACTAATCCAAACCCCCGAATCCTTTGCTAAAGATTCTGCGAATACGAACCGAATCCTAATTTGCATATGCAAGGGGAAATGGGAAGGGGAAAACCGTTTTACTTGTTTTGTGACAAAAAGTCACCCAATTTCCCTCCCCTAATTTGCATATGCAAATTTGGTTTTGGTTCGGCCGGGCAGAAGGATTCGGCTGAATCCTGCTGAAAAAGACTGAATCCCAAGCCGAATCCTGGATTTGGTGCATCCCTAAACAAATAGAAAGATTAGAAAGGGTATGGGATCTATTATCCAGAAACCTGATATCTAAAAAGCTTCAAAATGCAGGTTTGCCATTTCCCAGCATGTTCTTTTAATTTTATTTTTCTCTCTCTACAGGTATGGGATCCATTATCCAGAAAGCTCTGAATTACAGAAAGGCTGTCTCCCATAGACTCAATTTTATCAAAAATAAAATAAAAATTTTGAAAAATGGGTTTATTTTTATCTGTAATAATAACAGTACCTTGTACTTGATCCCAACTAAGATATAATTAATCCTTATTGGAGGCAAAACCAACCTATTGGGTCTGTTTAATGTTTACATGATTTTCACGTAGACTTAAGGTGGCCATAGACATTACAATTACGTTCCAAGAAAGATTGTTTCAATACACTCTTTTAGAGCTGAATCGTCAGATATACAGGTAGAAACAATAGAATTCTACCTGTATCTGACGATTCAGCACTAACAATGGCCGATGTTTGGGTTCCTTCAAAGGCACCCAATCAAAAATTTCCATCCAACCCGATTGACGAGCCGACCGATGTCCAATTCTTCTGCCGATATTGGTCGGCTTTTTTCCCACCATACATGCACCGAACCTCGTATGAAAATTAATTTTGTACAATATTATTTGTGCGTCTATGGCCACCTTTACGGTATGAAGATCCAAATTATGGAAAGATCAGTTGTCTGGAAAACACTAGGTCCCGAGCATTCTGGATTAACGGTCCCATACCTGTAGTAATCTATACAGGTATGGGACCTGTTATCCAGAATGGTGTGGAACTGGGATTTTCTGTACACGGGGTCTTTCCATAATTTGGATTTCCATACCAAAAAAAAATTATTTAAACATTAATAAAATGTTTAGGATTGTTTTGCCTCAAGTACAAGGTCCTGTTGTAATTTTTTAAAATGTTAATGATTTTATTAAAATGAAATCTGAGAGAGATGGCCTTTCCGTAATTCAGAGCTATCTGGATAACTCTACGTTGAAGTTAATGGCAATAAGTAGGGATGCACCGAATCCACCCGTTTAGTATTTGGGCTTACCCCCATATCCTCTCAACAGATTTTGCCAAAAACCAATTCCAAACCCATGGTGCCGCTGGAAATTGTGGGTGTGCCGGCAGAAATTGCACACTGTGCACACTGAAAATTGGCCAAACATCGGCCATTGTTAGGCACAATTATGTCCGATTGGTATTAGATGCGTCTGCTCCTTGCAGACTCAATTAAGGTGGAATTATGTGGAAAAGGCAAAATTCTGGCATTCAGGAAAACAAATATGCCAACTTGCATCCAGGGTTAATTCTGATTTATTAATTATTATTATGGAAGTTGTGTACATAGAAGGAAGTCGAATTCAAACTATGCAAGACGTTTAATTAATAAATTCCAACCTTACCAAACTAAATGTACAGTACAGTATTTTTAAAATAAACAAACCAATAAAGTACATTAAAAGAGCTTGTTTATGTGGGTCTGTTTGCAAAGAACTGCTTGTCTTGTTCTATGTACAAATAACAAAAGGAAGCCATCAGACGAGGCCTTTAACAGCCTTGTAAAATATTCAGCCAGCCATGAAGCTGCAAATATTCAGCAATGAGCAGGGACATTGCTTGTAATTTCATCTTATTAACACATCAGAGGTTGATACGTTTGTTAACAATGATTACAATTTGCAAGGTCAGGTTACAATTATTAAAGCTCAGTTGGAATTCCTAGTTATCCAATTAGTAGCTGCGGCTGCATGGGATGGTTATTGCTTTTACTGATTTATCTGATCTTTGGTGAAAGGCTTTTTGTTCATAGGGAAGAGAATTTATAAAGAGGAAGCTAGGAATGAAGAAAATGCAGTGAGGTCAATGGGCATATGAGATACTGTAACTAACCCGGACATTTTTTCTAAGAACCAAGGTAATCCCTAAGCATTGTGCTCATTATTTGTTCGGTTGGGAAGTTACTGTAGGGAGGAGAGGAAAGGAGGGTGGACTCCTAGTGACCAGACAAAGAAGAAAGTCTAAGCGAATAGAAAAATAACCATATAGAGACAATTCAGAGACAATTTGGGGATATGTTATTCTCTTAGGCTGTAAGCTCTTAAAGGGGATGTTCACCTTTAAACTAACTTTTAGTATGATGTAGACCAGGGGTCCCCAACCTTTTTTACCCTTCAGCCACATTCAAATGTAAAAAGAGTTGGGGAGCAGCACAAGCATGAAAAAGTCCATTGGGTGCCAAATAAGGGCTGTGATTGGCTATTTGGTAGTCCCTATGTGGACTGGCAGCCTACAGGAGGCTCTGCTTGGCACTATACTTCATTTTTATGCAAATAAAACTTGTTTCCAAGCCTGGAATTCAAAAATAATCACCTGCTTTGAGGACACTGAGAGCAACATCCAAGGGGTTGGAGAGCAACATGTTGCTCAGGAGCTACTGGTTGGGGATCACTGATGTAGACAGTGATATTCTGAGACAATTTGCAATTGGGTTTCCTTTTTTATTATTTGTGGTTTTTGAGATATTTCATTTTTTATTCAGCAGCTCTCCAGTTTGCAATTTCAGCAATCTGGTTGCTAGGGTGCAAATGACCTTAGCAACATGCACTGGTTTGAATAAAAGGCTGGAATATGAACAGGAGAGGCCTAAATAGAAAGATGAGTGGTAAAAAGTAGCAATAACAGAGCATTTGTTTTTATTGGGGTCATTTGGAATGCCTATAGCAAAAGACCTGTAAAGAAAAGGAAAGGTAAAATCACTAGGGGGTGCTAAACATTAGACACCCCCAGTAATTGTAATCACTTACATGATACCCCAGGCCAGTGCTCCTATCAGCAGAAAGCAGCCCTAGCCCAAGGTACTTCTCAGCAAGCACCATGAAGTGATCCTCTTCCTGCATCTTCTTTCTTCAGGTAAGTGGGATTGGGCAGTAGGGTGAATATCCAAACTTTACATTTTTCACTTTACTACCCATGCGTTTGCCCCATGATAGCAAAGAAAGAAGAAGAGGAAGAAGAGCAGGCTGGGCCAATTTTCTGCTAACAGGAGATCTGGCCCAGGGTATCAGAAAGTATCCATCAAATTATATAAAAGCACTGGGGGTGCCTAATGTTTGGCATCCCCCAGTGATTTCACCTTTCCTTCTCCTTTATTGACTTTTTGGGAAGGACTGAGTTTTAGGGAATTTTTGGACGGAGCAACAATGATAAAGACTGACCAGTCTGCTCATGAGGAACAATAACTCTAGTGATGCTTACGGTAACTGTGAGTGAAGGGCAATCTCACAAGAGGTGGATATTATAGGCAGTGCAACTACACATGCAAACACAGATTTTGTAGTGTTAACATTTGTGCCACTTTTTGGCCTGCATCTGGTTAATACATGATCCCACAATTTTTGTGGCTGAAATATTCAATTGTATTATTTGAGTAAGCTCTTCTTTTAGTCCATCACAACCATATTGTACATGACTGCATAAGAGCTACAGTAGTGTAATCCATAGTTCAGGCTCAGAGAGAGGTTTAATCACTTTATTTAAAAGAAGTGTTGGGAACTATGAAATAATGTCCTTGCTCAGACTCAAGCAATCGCCACATTGTTCTCCAGGTCACACTGTGAGCGGCAGCTTCCAGTGTTGAATGTTGTTGATGACAATCTGGGTTCTGTGAACCTTACATAAGAATGTTCTATTTCTCCAGTCTGGGAGACTGGATTTGACTGTGTTGCTGACTTTGACATTTACACTGACATTTGCTTTGGCAGCTCATTTGACTTGATCTCATTTTTAGACGCACATCATCCTTTGATACAAATGGTTCACCAGATCTGCCTTTGTCTGTATAGAATAAGAACATCTTTAAGCATACTGCAGACTTTTGTTTTTGTGTGTGTGTGAATTTTTGGAAGGAAGAGATAAGCTAAAACATTCTTCATTGAGGCTAAACAGTGAATGGATCCCCTGTATTGGGTTTGGGTTTGATAGTGATTGTGGAAAAGATACCGCCTTCTCTTGGTTAATTACATGCATACTCTTGGACACAATAATGAGGGCCAATCAGTCACCACCTCACTCATTCTGGCTTATAAAAGGTTTTGGTTTCCTTTTCATATAGCAAACTTGCCTGATACAATGATGAACAACACAACCTATGTTTTGACTTTACCTGGTCAGTAACATTTCTTATTACTATGTCTCAATTATATTCTGCTGTCCATCACCATTGTAATTACTTTAAAACTCGGGATCTATATAAGGGCTCTTACAGACGAGCGTTTTACCTGTGCTCCCCTGCGTTCTGTTTTTCTGCGTTCAGCCGCAGGGGAGCGCAGATAAAAACACTCGTCTGTAAGAGCCCTAAGTGCGCTATCCTTAATGCATTGTTGTTCCTTGTCTCAAAAAGCTGCACTATCATGAGATTATAAGGGTCTCTATAAATATATCTTTATATAATCTGTACTCTTGTTAGACATCATAATGAACTAAATATGATTTTTTAGGAACTGTAAACACAAGCACTTTACAGGGCATCCTGTATCTACATAAATGAGTATGGCTAGCCATCAGAGAATCCCTTGTAAAAAAAAAACTGGACTTACAAACAATGGGAGATAATGAAAGAATTGACTGGTAAGACATTCAAAACATTGGCTTGTTATTCTCTGTATTTAATGTTCCCAATATTTGGCCCTTCTTTTCAAGCTCATTAGTTATCTCAGTATTTGAGTTAAATATTTAACTATTCTTTATGAATACAACATTAGCACTGATGTTGGATCATAAAGTCCCCATAGATATATACTGATAATATAGAACGGGAATGGGATCCCTTTATCTGGAAACCCATTATCAAGAAAATTCTAAATAACAGAGAGGATATCTCCCATAGACTCCATTGCAATCAAATAATTAAATCTTTTTAAATGATGTCCTTTTTCTATATAATAATAATACAGAGCCTTGTACTTGAACCCTACTAAGATATAATTAATCCTTATTGGAAGCAAAAACAGCCTATTTGGTTTAATTAATCCTTAAAACTTTTAGTAGACTTGAGGCATGGAGATCAAAGTTACCGTTCAGAGAACTCTTGGTCCTGAGCATTCTGGAAAACAGGTCCCATACCTGTAGAATACATTGGAATACAAGAACCTGCCAGACTGTTCCACTTGGGAGCGGCTGTAGGATGTTGTAACCTCCACCACCACTATCCTAAGTAGACCAGTGCAAAGTTTGGTGCCACCTGCAGCATTGTACATTTGTTTTCTGCCAAATATCGAGTTTACAAGAATTCCTGTGTGCTATCCTACTCTACTAAAACTGCACAAAGGTACTTTATTACTTCCATCAATTCCTTGAGCCGGTAGATTTTACAACCTACCATTGGAATATTCTATAACCTCCTATTTAATAAATAAATATATATTGCAGTGTTAGACGCTGTGCACAGAGGTAATAGGAAAACACAGTAAATCACACAATGACAGTGCCGCATCCATTTAACTATAAACAAAGCAACTGAAGGCAACTGTCATATTTTCTTCCCCAGTTATATCTGATCTCCTCCTTCAACTCCCAGTTGCATACAAGCACTTTAGGAATAAAGATGTTCCACCAATTAGGGACACTGTTCTCTAAAGCTTTCTGATCCTCCATGAAAGGAATACAATGGTTATTCACCAAATAATAGTGACGACTAATCAGTCACCGTACATTGGCTAATAATTCCCAGAACACGTTTACCTGTAATGAGAATGACTTGCTGAATTAGCAGCCCCGGAAAAGAATTGATTGTCAGCGAGTGCATAACTGACTCCACTAACAAGTGGGCTCGTGATATAATTAAATACCCACAATGCTTTTGGCACTGACATTATAACTGCAGAGAATATAGGATTCAGATGCAGATTCCAATATACGCGGCTGAATTAATTAGGTTGTACTTCAAAACACATTTAATTGAAACATTTTCTACCCACATTATAGAGATTCTGCAATTGTCTTTGAAGTCTCTATAAAGGCACTTTGTGTTAATGATAACTTTTTTTCAGATTCTGTATATTTGCCTCCATAGACTTATTCTGCACGTTCCTTACCAGCCCTTTCACTGGGGAACACTTTGCTCTGGGCAGAGTCACAAGCAGGTAATAGATTGTTCTCTGTAATGTAAAGTATCCCTTATCCACTGTATGTGCTTTATCAGGTTGTCAGACTGGCTCCTCACTTTGAAAAAAATAATGTCATTTTTATGAAATGATATCACACCTACCAACATAACCCCTTAGGTCCCAGGTCTCTGCAGTCACAATGCCCGTGCCACCTGACTCTTCAAAGCAGCACTAGCATGTTACTTACAAGGACCAGGCAGCTCAATAGGATCACTTACTGTGCAATGTGCTAAGTACATGGGATGTCGATGTATAAGCACAATTGAGGCCAATGCATAAAAGATGCTCAGTGGTGCTTTGAAATTAAACAGATGCAATTGAGCTAAAAATGTCATAATTTCCAGCCCTTGGCATCAAAGCAGTGTCTGATACTTTAGGCACAATTCCATTGTGTATTGATGCTGACCACTGGGAGACTCTAGGGTTACCGCCATCTTTAAGGTGGCGCTAGATTTCCAAGCTTTCCCTACTTGCATGTATTTCAGAACAGGAAACAGGACAGTTGCATTGGCTTAGAGCTCAGTTATATGGAAGTGCAAGGAATAGCTTTGGACAATGAATGGTGTCAGCTCGTGCAATCGTGCTGGGCAATTGCAACTGTGGTTGTAAATGAGCCCTTATAAGCTCACTGGGCCACAAATAAACTCACCTTCAAGTTAACTTTGAGTATGTTATAGAACCACTAATTCTAAGCAACTTTTCAATTGGCCTTCATTATTTATTTTTTTACAGTTTTTGAAATATTTGCGGCCCTCCAGCTATGAAATGGGGGGATCTGAAAAACAAATGTTCTATAAGGCTACAATTGTATAGCTATTGTACATTTTATTACTAATCTTTCTATTCAGGCCCTTTCCTATGCCAGTCTCTTATTCAATTCAGTGCATGGATGCTAGGATAATTTGGACCCTAGCAACCAGATTGCTGAAATTGCAAACTGGAGAGCTGCTTAATAACTCAAAAGGCCGCATCTTGATAAAAGCCAAGCAATGTCTGCAGGGACTTGGTACTTTATACCAGCTGATGTAAGGTGCAAGTCAGCCCCAACAGTAATTCCACAGAAACATGAAAGTGCCACATGACAGCTGACCCAGCATACAGCATAGTATAAAAAAAATGTAATTTCAACTAAAACAATGACCCCCAATGACAATATTCCAGTGTGTAGCTTGCACCTGTAACCTCAAGGCTGGAGGTGAAGGCTGTAAAAATATGATTTATTACATTTTTCAGCTTGACACAAGTCTACAAGGAAATGTATCCAAGGCTAATAATGTTAATAAAGGATAACTTGATCCAAGTCATGGTCACATAAATCTGCCAATGTATAATAACAATCTATAAAGGAATTACCAAAGGTTCACAAGAGTTTAAATCAATTAAACTATCCTGTACATGTCTTGCAATATGTTTAATATAACAGAAATGTAGAAAATATAATAATTTGAGTTTAATTTTAGTATAATGTAGAGAGTGATATTCTGAGAAAATTCACAATTGGCATTTTGTATTATTTGTGATTTTGGGTTATTTAGCTTTTTATTCAGCAGCTCTCCGGTTTGCAAATTTGGCAGTCTGGTTAATAGGACCCAAAGTATTCTAGCAGCCATGCAATGATTTGAAAAAGAGATTAGTATATGATTAGGAGAGGGCCTGAATAGAAAAATGGGTAATACAAAGTAGCAATAACAATACATTTGTGGAATAGTAGCACATTTGAATTTAGGTGGAGTCAGTGATCCCCATTTGAAATCTGGAAAAAATTAAGACCAAATGAAAAGTTGCATAGCATTATTCATTCTATAACATAATAAAAGTTAACTTAAAGGAGAATCACCCCTTTAATAAGAATTAACAGATACATTTAAATATGTAAAAAGTTTAAGTGAAAACTATTAAGACACATGAGGTTTAAGGTACCTGACCAGCAGTTTGAGTCATAATCTAAATAATTTATGATGGCCTGCTAGAATGAGTTGGCAGCTTATTGGTGGGTCTCTGGAGGTCCTCAATATGATCTGATCTGCAGAGTTTATTATTTATCATTTATTTAATGGTTATTTTTATTTTGAAGTTGTTTGAGTTTACCATTGTGATACATTTCCATCAACTTAACACAGTTTTTGCCTTGGTCAACTGGAGAGTTTGAAGCAGATGGAAGTGGGAAGAAGATAGAGATAGAGTTGAAACAGTTAAAAGCAGGCCCGGATTTGTGGAAAGGCCACCAAGGCCCGGGCTTAGGGCGGCAAGATTTTAGGGGGGCGACATGCTGCTTAACCACATCCATATTTGTTTGGAAGCTCTAGTGGTGCTCATGAGTTTTTAAAATTGTATGTGTGCCAATCCCAAGTGCTCCCGACCTGATGAAAATTTGTGCAAGTGCACGAATGAAGGGTAGAGGACAGGGTTGACGAACGGCAGCAGGCCTAGGGGCCCTGGTTAAAAGCTAAGGTGACATAGATAATGTAGAATTCTAGGTCAGATCGCACAGTAGGAAGTAAGCTGCCCATGGAAAACTGCACTACCCTGACTGACCATTCTTCTGAAATTGCTTTGCTACCAGCAATAATATATATTGCTAGTGATGGGCGAATTTATTCACCAGGCGCGCACTTGAGGCGAATTCCCGCAATTCGCCACCGGCTTTATAAATTTGCGAAACCACTGTGAAAATTTGCTGGCATCAAAAACAAGATGCCGGCGCTGTTTCACAAATTTTTTGCCATTTCACAAATTTCGCGGGAAATTCGCAAATTTTTCGGTGAAGCTAAATGCCCCAAATTCCCCCATCACTATAAATTGCTACTTGGAAAAGATACAGATGCTTTGGGTTTCTCATGTAGCCCAAAGTTTTCCCGTGAGGCAAGTTCAGGCTCCTTTGGAGAGCCAAAGCCACACATATGTCATGATTTACATTATTGGTGATGGAAGCTCAAGTTGATCATGTTAGAAAACTATGGTCAACAGCATTATTACTAGTTAATATGTTTATAAGAGAAATGAACTGTGGCTGAGTGCAGTGCTGGATTAAAAGTTTATTGTTCTGGATCAGAGAATTTTCAGGCCATTCAGTTGGACAGATTTTATGGCTCAGTACAGAAGAGCATTTCTGATTAGGCCACCAAGTTCATATTGAACCCACGTCTGACATTTCCAGTATATTATGCCAAATGTGGATTTGGGGTCCATGGGCCCTTTCTGCAGAAGTTGCTGGAGCTTCAGATTTAATCAACCATAACCAGGCAAACAGGGTTGTTGTTTGAGGCGCTTTGAATGGTACATTTTTAAGTGGCTTGCCACCAATGTGTCCAAAACAGCACCCCTATACTTACATTGTATTGTCTTGAGCTTGTAATAAGGTTAATAACACATCATCTGGATAAGGTTTGAAGAAATGCAACTATCCAACATTTGGATCTATTAAAATGGCACTGAATGGTACTGCAATGGCCTTTTTTCCAACAATTCTGGTCACTCTGTTGTCATTATTAATATAGGGATAAAATGCTCTGGAATATAGATCTATTTAGGATATGCTGAGAAACAATTACACACATCTAAGCTGACAAAGTGATTTCAATGCTATTTTTTGGGGAAATAGTTGTGGCTTTTCCCCTAAAAGAAGAATGGTAGATTTCTACTAGAAAGGTAAATTTTTTCTTGTGCTCAGAGTAAGCTTTGCCAGCGGATATACTTGAAGAACCTACTGTAATTTATTGTGCACCTCACTTACCATACACCAGTGCCTTACATACAGATGAAGCCACTTGGATTTGTGAGTTAAATGCATCATGACTCAGAGTTAATTGAATAAACTGTGTTATCTAAAGTCATCTTAACCCATTTAATGCATTTAACCTTTTCATTAGCATACCAAAGCTCCATTGTTCACAATGGGGAATGCTTTAATTAGATGGGATGTTGTGATGCAGTTTTCTGTGTTAAATGAGATAAATGGGATATCTGTGTTTAGTTATTCTGTGTCAAACAGACAAACCAAAGTGGCTGCATCTGTAGATATCTGTCACTATTCGATTTGTTATACACCTGGCAGTTGAGTCGACAGTGGAAAACTCACTTTGCAGTTCTGCAAATGTTACTCAACTTCACTTAAACCTGATGAATTTACTCACATTAACTGGAGGACAGCACATTTGAGTGTTACCCAGACAGTATAAAGGCCCTGTTTATGCCAAGGTCACCAAATAACTAGAAACATCTAGGCACATGGGGAGCAGAACTAATTTCATGTAAACAAAAGATACAGCCCTTCTAGCTGAATTCTCCATATGATCTTGGAAAGTGAATTTATTCCATATAGCAGCAGAAATGTATGACTTTGGATCAAGCAGTGACATAACTGTATCAATTATATCTAACAGAAACATTATTGGTGCATTGCGATTGCTTTCCACAGCAAAGCTCCCAGTGCCAATGTTTCAGGACAATGTTGCCTTTCTGCCAATATATCTGTAAAAACTCCTTATAAAATATTGCTCTATTTCCATTTCATCCTTACGTATATTAGAAATAACAGAAACAGACACTAATGCCAAAATAAAAGATGTGCTTATATGAAAGGGGCACACTGTATCATTCTCAATTTTTTTTATATAGGCGTTAACCTCTTAGGCACTGTTATACATAAATGTGCAATAGAGGCATAAGAATACCTCGGTAACAACAATATACTGTATGCGTAAAATAGATGCTCAGTATACTTTACTTTAAATGGAAAATATTGGAAGAGAGGCTTAGCTTTTATTGATGATCTTATACTTCCTTTTAACTGCTGTACAACCAGGCAGGGGGCGCTCCTGCCACTTGAGGAACTTGTCTCAGGCAGTACCGTCAATATAAAGTTCCATTTTTTAAAAGTGGAATTTTGGCTCTTCTAGTGTACAGAGTGCAATTGCTCTCTCGGCCCTAGTGATGTTGACCCCTCTCGAGCTGCCCAGATGTTAAAAATGTAAGCTTGGGAGCTCTGAGTTCAGGGCAGCAGGCAGAACAGAATCTCCTCTGCAACCAGGGCCGAAGTCATATTATTATGTAACTCTTTCGACACCCTGTTGTCTGTGTTACACTCCACGTGTGGCGCTTACCTGATGACACGGGACAAACCTGAGCCACTCCGCAGTGGTATTGGGAGAGACTGGGTACCTGGTACTTACTAGCGCAGTGCCTCCGCCTAGTGGGATCCGGGAATGACCTATGGTTGGCCCCACTAGGAATACAGTAATAACACACACACACTATTGGTTAAACGAAATAACAGTTTATATAAAATAAATGGGCACCTAATACATGCATCACTCCTAACTGGTGGCAATAGGGCCTCATTAACTAACTTGCTAGCGCAATCTGTCTAGCTAACTAAGAAAAAAGGTAAAGTCCTTTAATGTCCTTTATTACACAGCCTGTTTATCTTCAGCGCTCTTTAGGGTACTGTCCCTTTAAACAGGGTACTCCAAAATGGATACTTCAGAGCTCTCTTTAGGTGAATACAGTGCGATTACCTGCCCCTTTGGATGCTCAGATACAGTGTAGGAATCTCCTGCTGGTTGTTCCTCCAGTCTGTATTCCTCTCACACTCTCTGTCTCTCCAGGCACAGTATGTGGCTTCCCTGTGTCAGCCTGATCCAAATGAATTCCTTTGGTGCAGCCTCTCAGCTCTCTGGTCCCACCAGCAGCTCTCTTGGTTCCTTCTCTGTCCACCATGCGGCTCTCTATGCCAGGCTTTCTTCTTTTGCCAGTCTCTGTGACTTCCTTTTCCTGCCTGCCACTCCTTAGCTGCTGTGTCACTTCCTACTGCACCGAATAGCTGGTTGCTAGGTAACAGCTTACAGCACACAGACAGGCTCTCTGCCCTTACAGTGATAAGTGCAATGATTTTGCATTGATTCCCTACAATTACTTCTACATTATATGGTCAAAAGTATTCAACATCTGTCTGTCCAACATTTAATTCCCAGACCAAGTGTATTAATAGGAAGTTGATCCTCACTTTGCTTCTGTTTGCATCAGTGATATTGGGCAGTGAGAGTGGGTGATCAGGCCTGGCCAATTAAACAGAAACATCCTATTCTGTATGGACTTCACTTCCATGTATATGGGAACATATTGGGCTAATACAGGAAAGGGACTTCCCCACAAAGTAGGAGACATGGAATTGTTAAGAATGTTAAGAGGAGAACGAAAGGCAAAAGTTATACACTACCTCCCTTAAAAGATCACATGCCAAAGACTGTAATCACTATCGTTTTAGCTCACCACTCTACATATTAAGTTAGAGAACCGTCTTTGATGTTTCCAGCTTATTTGGAAGAATGTGGTTGCCACCTTGAGAAAGGAATATAGGCTTCCTTTCACTATTGCGCATGCACGAAAAATCAATCCCCCTGACCTCAGGCACACATCATATATAGTTGTGGCCAGAAAACATCAAAAACACTTTCCCCCCTCACTGCCTAGTAGCTCCTGCCTGCATGAATAATAACCAACGATCGATAGATGCGCAGCTTGCAAAATGATTTACAGGTGCGTGTTTACGGGGTGTCAATGATGACGTGCGACTAGATTAATTTGCATGCGCATCATCGTAGAAGGGAAAAAAGCATGCGCAATGGTATCTAATTTTCCTAATGCGCCTCAAGGCTGCCTCGGGCAGCCTGCAGGAAGCTTGCTGCGTAAACAGTGACGTCACTGGACTCCTTCACTCACATTATCGACAGAGCGCATTTCCTGCTGCTAGACACCAGGGACAGCAGATTAACTCAGCCCTGTAAGTGCTTCTTCCAACAGCCTTATCAAGCAACTATAGTTTTTTTTAGCTTTTATTCTCCTTTAAGGTTTGTTTTCAGTGGAACCAGGGACCCCAGCCCAGACCCTTATTCCTCCACCACCGAATGTTACCATTGGTATTTTGCATTTAGGTACATACTGTTCTCCTGGCCAAACCCAGACTTTATTGTCAGACTGACAGGTGGGGAATCACCATCTCAACGCATTTCCACTGCTCCACGGTACATTGATGGTGACCTTTATACTTCTACCAATACTTGGCATTGGACATGAGTATGTCAGGTTTTCTTATCTCTGGTTAGTGATAGAATCCCAATGATCCTTATGAATAGTTCTTGTGTTAACATTATGTCCAGAGACAGGTTGGAGCTCAGCAGCAAGCAAGGACACAGGGCCACCATCAGGGGCATAAAGGAAGGAGTCCTGTTAGTGGCCCAGACTGATGTGGGGGTTTGGGTGGATTGAGGAAGGTATTGGTGGGTTAGGGCCATGGCAATAAGGGCATATGGGGCCCTATCATCCCTCCTGGCAACCATGTGAGGACATGTCATTTTAGACAGTGTCCAGATATTTTTGGCCATACACTGTATCACGTAGAGATCACTAGCCTTATAAACAGGTGGCATGAACTACTGTTGCCCTTATGACTGAAGTAACTTGACCACTGACCCTTAGGCTAATATCGAATGAAGCAGTTGTGCCGATGTGGAGGGCCAGAATCTAAAGGGAAAGTGACTAATTCAGTCTGAATCCATTTCTCTAAAATTCACACTTATTCTTCCAAATAAAAGCAGCAGAAATTGTTACAGTATACATGGTGGATAAAGTGCAAACCCTTAAAATCAACTTGTTTCATCCCTCTGGGGACTTCATCAGAGTCAGGGGCCAAAATGTGTCCTGTGTGCACAGTGATAACCAGATTGAATTCCTGCCACTGCAATCTCACACATACAGGTAGGGGCCTAATGAGAAGTTTCTCCACCAGCAGAAAAATGCCAGTAGACAAACCACTCCATGTGCCATTGGCCTTAGGCTGGCATCACTGTGGCTGATCTGCGACTAGGGATGCACCGACTCTAGGATTCAGTTCGTAATTCAGCCTTTTTCAGCAGGAGTCGAATCCTTGTGTATGGCCGAAAAAAAATCCTAATTTGCAAATGTAATTAGGGGCAGGGAGAGAAATCACGTGACTTTTTTTTCATCACGAAACAAGGAAGTGAAAAAAATGTTTACACTTTTTCCTTTCCAAACCCTAATTTGCATATGCAAATTAGGAATCGGTTCGGTATTCCACTGAATCTTTCATGAAGGATTCAGGGATTTGGCCGAATCCCAAATAGTGGATTCAGTGCATCCCTATCTGCGACACATGGAAAAATGAGACCCTAAAGAAATTAAAATTTGGTGCTGAAGTTGAAATGCAAGTTAACAATACATTTATACAGGTATTGGATGCATTATCCAGAAACTTGTTATCCAGAAAGCTCCAAATTAAGGGAAGATCGTCTCCATTTTATGCAATTCATTAAATTTATGAAAGATTCTTTCCTTTTTCTCTGTAATAATAAAACAGTACCATGTATTGTATGTTATCCCAACTAAGATATAATTAATCCTTACTTGAGGCAAAACAAACCTGATGGTTTTAATGAATGATTTTTTAGTAGACTTTGGTAAGAAGATTCAAATTACAGAAAGATCTGTTATTTGGGAAAACACCAGGTCCCCAGTATTCTGGATAATATGCCCCATACCTGAATAATATATCATTTGGAGATGTTTGCACATGTTAATTCCAACTGATCCCATATATAAACCTCCCAGTTATGTTAATTCTCTGCTAAAGAAAACATGGATATTTATTGTATATTTCCGACATGTTTTTGTCTGGGTGCATTTTTACTACACATGGTTCTACTTTATAATCGAAATGTACATTCCTTTAATGTATAAAGAAATCCTAATGTCTTGCCAGCAACCTGTAAATTTCACTAAATTCTACTGTTCATATATCTCATTATATGCATATTCACATTGGCACATAAGGGTTGAGAATTGTTGATGCACTGGAATAAACTGGAAGGCAAGCTCACTATGTAGAAGTACTGTAAAATATTCTAAATGTAGATGGAGGACCCAGAGGACCACACATAATACATACACATAATATACACACTCAAAGATATTTATTTCTACTCAGCACTTTTAATAAAATCTCTCATAGCAGCTGCAGGCGGACCTTCTGTAGCAATGTTTTATAAACCAGAGTGAAGACTGGAGTAACCCATACTATATCTGCCATTATATAATATTCTCCCCCCCCCATTATCTCCCCCAAAGTGTCCAAAACTAAAGCTGAGTAAAACAGCAGTTCCCCACCCACCCTGCCTTTACTGGAGCACAAACCCCATTGCTTCTACTGAAAGAATAGACTTAACCAAGTTGATAAAACTGTTGCCCAAGTGGAACTCAGAAGCTTAGGACATCAGACCATTGGCTTTGCACTGGAGTCTTTGAAATCTTGTCTCAATACACTTAAGTACAGATTATATTACTTACACATCTCAGTGTTCCTTGTGGTTCTTTAATATTAGTAACAAACCTCAGTTTTAGCAAATGCCACTTTCTATTCCATTAATTAAATGAATATACATTGTATAGGCAAAAGTTTCCAAACACCTCTTCTAAAGTGACATGTCCTCAGTAGGTATATTCACTATATGTCAAGAATCATAGTCAGCACAAGGACTATTTTGTGGAAGCAAGCACCTTTTTTTTTTAGAACACCTTTAGCGTAACTTTTACAGAAGTATGTTGTATATAGTAGTATTTTGAGACAATATCAATTGGTCTTAATATTTTTGTGTTATTTTTTTATCTATCTTTTTTGTTTAGCAGCTCTCCAGTGTGGAATTTCTCTAGTTATATGGTTGCTAGGGTTCAATTTACCCTAGCAACTAGGCAGTAGCTTGAATGAGACACTGAAAGGTAAATGGGGTGCTCCCACAACCCCCCTTTTTTGTATATTGTGTTGTAGCTGGAAACTGTGGCTGAGCTTCATGTGGTTTGTAGCACCCATACCCCCCTTAAAACTAATGGAGGTCCTATGCTTTTACAAATGGAGTTGGTTTCGCCAATCTCTCTCTCTCTTAAAAGCCGCATACTGGCGGGGGAGGATTTAGCCCTCAGACTGAAACCAATGGTCAAGAGACACTGCTTACAAGTAATTCTACTATGCAGAGAAGTAAAAGACTTTTTATACTATGACCAGACCAGAGGGACCACCGTATGGGGTTTACCTTGACGTGGTATGGTGGCTTATCAACTTTATGATCATAACTTTGTTACTAAAAACCCCTGTTTTGTAAACACATGCACTTGCATTTATACTGAATTACTTATGAGACAGGGGATCAGGGAATGTGCACTGAAATTTACAAGGCCACAGTCCTGGTTACCCTGTCCTGCCTCCTCTTCGTGGTGTCCCAGTCTTAGAAATTAATAGGCAGTTAGTTTTGGGACAGCTCCACCCTCTATTTTTTCATTATATCCTTCTATCTTTTCTCAAGACCGTAGCTCTCTGATTGACCTTCACCCAATCCTTGGTCATAATCAATTAGATTTAAACTTTCTCATTAACTTATCCTTTAGTAATAGATAATTGTATGCCTGGCACTTTAGTCAAAAAGTTATGAACTGGTACTTATTCCTCCGTAAGTTCGTTTAAGTATCGCCGCACCTTGCTTCCATCCAAAGCCAGTAATAGTGGTTCAAAAGTAATTGGTGTCGATACAAAACAGCGCAGAGGTTCTGCTGCAAAGGTGCCTTTATTAACACGACATGTTTCGAGCAACAAGGCTCTTTATCAAGTGTACACTTGATAAAGAGCCTTGTTGCTCGAAACATGTCGTGTTAATAAAGGCACCTTTGCAGCAGAACCTCTGCGCTGTTTTGTATCGACACCAATTACTTTTGAACCACTATGCCTGGCACTTTACCTTAAAACATCAATTTTTTATTAAGCACGTGGGTACAAACTTTGGGCACTTCCTAATGAATTTTGGTATTTTTTAACTCAATTTATTCGAGTCCAATCATGAATTGTCAATGAACTGGTTGTTACCATTAACTGGGCAGCAGTCATTGGGTATATGCACTAATTTACACTTTATATTTATTTATTTATGAATTGGCATGGAATTGATTGATTCAGGAAGTGATTGGTTTTCATATATTATCGTTGATGAACTAAAAGAATAGGCACGCACTGCACTTTAATTTAAGTCAATCACCTATCATACTGGTAGGGGTTGAATCTATCACCAGACACCAATTAATTGTCATAGACGGGATTTCTTTCTATTCCTTTCATTTTTTTTGTGCACTGATTTTCTGACGGTTGTCAGCCCCTGATTGTGACTTTTGAGAATTTGTTACTTATTGTGATTGAAGAGTCCTTTCCTTTTAATTCAGAGAAGTGTGGCTGTAAGTATAAGTTAAAACATGTCATTTTTCGATGTTTGTCTGCTTACTATATATGTTGTTTAGGGAGACAGCATCATTACGGATAACTCAAGTCTACGTGGCAAAACTCTGAAGGAACGTAACACCTTGGGGGCCGTAAGACAACTTGCACTAATTGCAGCTCTTTATAGGATTTATGATAGCTCATGTTTCTCCTCTCTGTCCAACGTTGCATGTAACCTAGTAATAAAAGCGCCCAATTAAGTATAATTGTTTGCATGTTGATAACCCCAAAAACAATTTAATTACAGTTAATTAAGTTTATTGAAGGCGAGGCATCTCATTTGTTTTGGCATTGTGGCATTAACTGATAACACCTGTTAAAAACATTAATCCCCCTTGGACATTAAGCAGTTTTCTAAAGTGCATTATCAGCAATGCATTTATATACCCTTGTTAATTTTGCTTAAGAGGAGCACATAAACCAAGTCCCTTCACGTGCATCTTAATTATAAATAAAGGGCAAGTTCTCTTTTAGGGCTGCCTGTAATCTCTTATGATTTCCTTTCTTATTCTTATGTTTTATTCTCTGTATTTTCAGAGCCTTTTCAGGTTAATTGTATAAACTCATTTGTTTTCCAAATGATCAGATAGAAATAACCTTTTTAGCCAGATTTCCAAACTCCAGCAGTTTAACATAAAACTCACATCCCGGTGTCTCCATCTGTCTGAATGGATTGTGCACATTTCTTCTTGCAACACATTCCTACACACAGAAGATGGGAACAGAAAGGGAGGCCGGGCTCCTACAGAGATGACTATATGTGCGGATGTAGTCTCTTTTTAATGGTTAGAGAAAAAGCTTTACATAGATTAACAGGAGAAAATAATAATGTTTGCTTTAAGTATAGTAAGATGACATGGCTTCGTTTGGGAATAGATTTACTGAATATTGGAATGTAAGCTGCCATTCTGTCAAACTCTAAAACTACTCCACCCCAGAGCTATGAATCCAGCCCATCCTGGGCTCATATCATATAACGATAGTGTATACAGTTCATACATCACAAATTTCACTTGAGAGCAGGCAAAGGCCAGGGTGGGGTTAGTGTGGAACAGGGCAAGGCTGGGCTACATCACAACACACAGAAGACTTGTCTGTCAAGGGTTTAGGTCATTTCCGGTTATAAGGCAATCAAAGTCCTGATCTCTCTCCTTTAAAAGCTAATGGTGGGGAGGACTGAGCTCTCTAATTGAAACCATTGCCTTTGATAAACTAGACTGCAGGTAAATAACTTGATAAGGTGGCTTACAAATTAAGCACTTGCTAACTGCAGCCTTTTCGTTTGCACTTTGCATCCAACATTTTGCAAATGACTCCTTTGGCCAAATTTCCTAAAGGGCAAATTTTCGCCTCGGAAGGTTCCTCCATACTAGCAAATATGCTTATTCATCAAAATGTGAAGTTTCGTCTTGGCAGATGAACGCTGGCGAATTGTCGGCATTTCTATGGGCATTTCTATTTCTGCTAGCGTTACCTTCTTCCTAGTCAAACTTCGTTAATATACTTACGTTTACATCAATTGAAATATGGCGGGTACATATAGGTCATATATATGTTTTGTGTTGGTGATTGTTGATGAAAGTGCTTGAAGTTGCCCCTTTTTGCCTTTTAGTAAATTAGCGATGTTGATGCAAATTGTTGTCTTGGCGAATTTTCGCTCATAAAAAAGCCACTTTGAACTTTAGTAAATCTGCCCCTTTGTGTCTTGAAAAAGTATTGAGACCCATAACCAATACTCAAAATTTACTGATGTATAATTCTTCAATACCAACACTAAAGAACTTTGGATAATCCTATCACAGTAACTACACAGAATCAACACCTCTGTGAATTTCTTCAGATGTCACCTCTTTCAAGAGTTACAATGTGCCATTGTAAATGGATTAGTGGAAGAGTTTATATGCTGAGAATTTCCCACACCAGACAGTTGAATTGAAGAAGCTCAGCAAATCCAGTTGTTTTAAATGTACCTATACTAGAAACACTAAAGAACTTGTAGCCAACAGCTAATTGATATCCTTATGTTTGACATATGAAACGCCTTAACAAAGTGGCTTATACATATTAGTAAATGTTTTTATTTTACATCTTTTACCTTGAGCCTCCTTTTCACAGTAAGGAGTGTGCTAGTAAAAGACACACTTAAAGGGATCCTGTCATCGGAAAACATGTTTTTTTTTCAAAACACATCAGTTAATAGTGCTACTCCAGCAGAATTCTGCACTGAAATCCATTTCTCAAAAGACCAAACAGATTTTTTTATATTCAATATTGAAATCTGACATGGGGCTAGACATTTTGTCAATTTCCCAGCTGCCACCTGGTCATGTGACTTTTGCCTGCACTTTAGGAGAGAAATGCTTTCTGGCAGGCTACTGTTTTTCCTTCTCAATGTAACTGAATGTGTCTCAGTGGGACATGGGTTTTTACTATTGAGTGTTGTTCTTAGATCTACCAGGCAGCTGTTATCTTGTGTTAGGGAGCTGCTATCTGGTTACCTTACCATTGTTCTTTTGTTTGGCTGCTGGGGGGGGGGAGGGAGGGGTTGATATCACTCCAACTTGCAGTACAGCAGTAAAGAGTGATTGAAGTTTATCAGAGCACAAGTCACATGACTTGGGGCAGCTGGGAAATTGACAATATGTCTAGCCCCATGTCAGATTTCAAAATTGAATATAAAAAAATCTGTTTTCTCTTTTGAGAAATGGATTTCAGTGCAGAATTCTGCTGGAGCAGCACTATTAACTGATTCATTTTGAAAAAAAATGTTTTCCCATGACAGTTTCCCTTTAAGTCCATTGACTGATGTCAATTATTAGCAAATAATTTCTGCCCTTGGTTTATGTGTGAGCACAGTGGTTTATAGAATTCAGAGAGACAGGCTATAATACTCAAATGGCAGCGTGTCATATAGAGATAATCTTGTGGCACATATTAAAAAAATATATTTTTCATGAAAAGCTTTATATGAAATTGTTTTCAATATGCACTGCTGTATGTGATGTTGTTACAGACAGCTGCAATGTTCAGGGGTATAATTTCCCTTTAATTATTGGTTAAACCAACTTTTGTAGCAATACAGTTTTAAATCTGTGGGGATGAGTGTGTGCCAGCTTTGCACCTTGTCTGGCAGTGATTTTAAGGTGTATTTTTCCAGGCAGCTTTGCATATTGTTGCTAAGGCTAGTCAGATTGTACTTTTGCAACTCAGTATTAAAAAGTGTCAGATTTACATTTGGCTTGAGATCAGGGCTTTAAGCATGCAAAAAAGAAAGAGGGGATTGATCAATGCACATTCCCTGGTCCTATTTCATAAGTAATTTAGTATGCAGAATGGATGCAGGCCTCTGTGTTCCAAGGGGCAGAGACCTGCTGCTGGACCCAGTGGTGTATCTGTGAGCTCCTGTGACCCCCGTTCCCCGGATCCCCCTGCTGCTTCAGATTACACAACTGGTTGGCCCTTTGAATAGAGTCTGTCATTAAGATGTGCACGTTTATTTTTTGTAGGAGGTGTAGGTCACTACAGGGCCCTCTATGGCAGGCACAGGCTCATTTAAATATATCGATTACAAACTTCACAAGAAAACACTGTCTCAGTCGTGGTGGAGTTTCCGTCCCTTTTCTAAATTAAATCTCAGAATAACTGTCAAACCCACTGGGAAATAAAAAATACATATTTTCAGCTGTGTTCTAAAAGGTGAGAGAATAATTACTGCAGAACAAAACAAATGGTAAAAACATCTCATACTGAGCCACAGCAGAGTGTTGGTTCCACATTATAAACCTCTTCCCCTTTGATAAGCGGAATGAGAAAACATTTCAATCTGAACGGCAAAAAGTGGGGTTCCGCAACATTACAGATTCATTTCCATTCAGAAGTTCTCGTAACTATGCGTCATCCCAAAATATACACATGATTTATGTACCACTACTAAGAATTTTTGATGGGAAGCACATTAGGTGGTAAATTCAGTATTTTATTTGCACCAATCCAGTTCTGCATTAGTAACACACAGAACATTGTATTGACCACTTCTCATTTGTTGTTAACCACTTTCCAGTTGTGTAACAATCAAGATTTCAGCACAACACAAATACAAATTCTATCATGTTGTTGGATAAAAAAAACTTAACTTTTTCCTTCTGACCAAACAAGATGTTAACATAAAAATGAGTTTTAAGTGATAGAAAAGTTTCCACAGAGAGGCAGCCTGTACAGGTATGGGACCTGTTTTCCGCATTATACATCTTTCTATAATTTAGATCTTTATATCTTACATCTACCAAAACATAATTTAATCATAAATAAGCACAAAAGGATTATTTTGCCTCCAATAAGGATTCATTATGGGGGTTATTTACTAAACTCCGAATGCAAAAGTCATGAAAAATTCGTTATTTTTTTTTTTTTTTTATAAAATCTGACTTTTTAAAAAAAAATCACAAATTTTTTCGGAATTTATTAAACCCAGAAAATGGAAAAGTCAGAATCTGAAAATCCAGCATCTCAGACCTGTCGAGGTTGCATATAAGGGTAGGACTACATGGACGCTTTTGGCACGATCCGACACACTACGAAAAAACAGAAATAAGGTAAGAGATAGAAATGTCAAATGAAGTTGCAGCGTTGTCCGAAGTGATGCAACTGTCGGATGCAGACACTGCATGCTGTGACTTCATCCGACATTTCTATCTCTTACCCTATGTCTGTTGCATGCGACTTGTCACATGCTTTGTGTCGGAGTGTGTCGGATCGTGCCGAAAACGTCCATGTAGTCCTATCCTTAGTCAATGGGAGAAGTCCCAATGATTTTTTGATGTGCGCTGGGTTTTTGGCAATAACCCGAAGTTTTCAGAGTTTTCAGGTAAAAAATCTGAAAAAAATCATGAAAATCGGATGAAAGATCCGGAAAAAAATTTCACGATTTTTTCCCCGCAAACAAAATTTTCGGGAAAGTGTATTAACAGTTGTGTCGCGTCGGATCAATGCTTTGACTTCATCCGACATTTCTATCTCTATCAAAAAAAATTTCGGGAAAGTATATTAATAAATAAGCCAAAAAAACCTGTGCGGATTTGGTCTGAGTTTTTTTCAGAAAATATTGAGATAAACTCAGACTTTGATAAATAACCCCCTAAATCTTATTTGGGATAAAGTACAAGCTACTATTTTATTATTACAGACAAAAACAAACAATTTCTACAAATTTGGATAAATTGAGTCTATGGAAGATGGACCATAATTTGGACAGGTGCCTTATACGTGCGTTCAAATTAAAACATTTCTGTTTTGTCCATTATGGGCACTGCATACATTAAGCTATAAAGGATGAAAAGTTCTTCAATGCTTTATATTTTATGTAAGCTTGAGCTACAAAATGTCTTTTGCACAGATGCTTTCCAACCCATATTATTTAATGAATAAAGTACCCCCTCTTGTAAAATATAAGAATATTACAAGGTCGAAGGCTGAGTGTTTTTATACAGGTCATGGAACTCCGAGGTAACTTTTAATATCCTCATATTTTACAACTGGGGGTACTTTATTTATTATAATACACAGATTTCAATGAGTCATGTGACTGAAATGACATCAGAACTCACCATTTATAAAGATATAATTTACAAGATATTCTTGGCTTTTGTGTATTATAACAGTATAAAATAGCTTAAATAGAGAGTAGAAAATGACATTTTGGATTTATAAAAAGCACGGTCAAAATACCAGGTCAATATTTGGACACACTAGAAAAACGGTTTATAATAAACTATTAGGCCTGATCTTGAAAATCACCAGTTCACTTCCTGCTGATATAGAGTATTTACATGATTTGTCTCTTCAGTCTTCATTAAATATACTATTTTACAAATCCCATAAAAAAGAGGACACAGGACTTTTACAGCAGGTTTGCCAAAAGCGAGTGAGGCATAAAAGGGAAGATTGTTTACATACTAACAGTAATTTTCCTTTCCTAGCCACTATATGTCAACATAAACACTGGGTAGGCTCCCTGCCCCCACTCCAAACCAGAAAGTCCCTCCCCTATCAACCTATAAAAACACCCCCCCTCCTAGGGCCAGAAGTCTAATAATTTAGTCCAAGAAGGGAGGGTATGTTGACATATAAAGTGGCTAGGAAAGGAAAATTACTGTTAGTATGTAAACAATTTTCCCTTTTCCTAACCACTATATGTCAACATAAACACTGGAATGTACCCAGCAATATAAAAAGTACAGGGTGGGAAATAAATAACAACTCAAACCATGCTTAGAAGGTTTAATTCGAGTTAAATGACTGAAATACTCCAGAAGCAAAATCCACCGCTGTCTGCCTCACATTGAGACTATAATGGTTCATGAAGGTTCTAGCCGAACTCCAAGAGGCTGTCTAACAGATTTGATCTACTGGAACTTGCCACCGCTGCCCAGGATGTGGCCACCGCCCTTGTAGAGTGAGCTTTAATCCCTGCGGGAGCTAGCTTGCCTTGTAATTGGTATGTTTTTGAGATCAGGATAACCAGCCATCTGGAAATAGTAGAAGAAGAGGCGGCCAAACCTTTCCTTGTTCCTGCTGGGATGACAAATAGTCTATTTGATTTTCTGAAGGGTTCTGTAGAATTCAAATAATGCTTAAGAGCCCTAACTGGATCCAAATTTAAGAACATAGGATCTTCCGTGGTAGCAGAGCTAGCCAATAGAACTGGAAGGATAATCTCTGATTCCAAATGAAATGTAGAGACAACTTTTAGTAAGAAGGACACATCCGGTCTTAGAATGACTTTGTCTGGTAGAACGGATATATTTTTGTGGGCCATGGAAAGGGCTTGCAAAAAACTGACTCTGGCTGCTGAGGCTATCGCTACTAAGTCTTTAAGGTTATATTCGAGACAGAAATTTTATCCAGAGGCTCAAAAGGGGAAGACACTAAGGATTTTAGAACAAGAGGTACAGGCAATTCCCATGTTGAAGAAAAAGACCTCTTTGGAGGTCGCAATTTTAGTGTTGCTATAAAAAATCTCTTAATGACTGGGTTTTCTGCCCATCGCACTCCCGTCATAGCCGATAATGCTGACACATGAACCTTTAAAGTTCTATATTGCAAACCCTTGTCCAAACCTTTTTGTAAAAAATCCAAAATCTGTGGTAAATCTGGAACAGATTCCTCCAAACCATTCTGATTTTGCTCCACCAAAAACCTCTCTCGTATTCTATAATACGTTTTTGAGGTTGAAGACTTTCTAGCTTGAAGAAGAGTCGTTACCACTGCTTTCGAAAGACCTAAGTCTTCCAATCTTTTCCACTCAACCTCCATGCCATCAGAGAAAGCGCGGCTGGATCTGGATGTACCAGAGGCCCCTGAAGGAGAAGGTCCCTTCTCAATCGCAGATGCCAAGGTGTTTCCTTCTGCATTCTCAGGAGAAGAGGAAACCATGGCCTCCGAGGCCAAAACGGTGCAACCAGTACAGCTTCCACCCCTTCGTTCTGGATCTTAAAAAGAACTGCCATCATTAGTGGAACAGGTAAACAAGGGGAAGTCCCATCTCTGGAGAAGTGCATCCACTGCTGCTGCCTGAGGGTGATACTTCCTTGAGAAGAATTGGGGTAATTGAAAATTGCTTGATGAGGCCATCAGATCGATACTTGGCTCATCCCATCTTTTCACAAGCTGCTGGAATATCACTGTATTGAGACTCCACTTGTGCTTGCTCAGAATACTCCTGCTCAAGAAATCTGCTTGCTGATTCTGAGATCCCTGGAACATATACTGCTGTCAGAGCTTCCAGATTCTCCTCTGCCCAAACAAGGATCTGAGATACTTCCTGAAGGAGTTGAGCACTTCTTGTTCCCCCCTGTCTTCTTATGTAAGCCACAGCAGTGGTGTTGTCTATCCTGACTTTTACAGATTTTCCCTTCAAAAGATGAGCAAAGCCTAGCATGGCACACTTGACTGCCCTGATCTCAATAACATTGGAGGGTAGATTTCCCGAGGGGTTTTCCCAAACTCCTTGTGTCATGTGAGGACCCAGTAGAGCGCCCCACCCTAGGGAGGACGCATCTGTTGTCACCACTTCCCATGAATTCTGGTGAAGAGGAAATCCCCTCAGAAGATTTGACATGCGCAACCACCACTGGAGATCTTCCTTCAGTGACTGTGGTAAGGAGATCTTCTGCGCCAAATCCTCTCGAAATCTGTCCCACTGGTAAAGAAAAACTTGCTGAGCTGACCTCATGTGCCATTGAGCCCATTTGGTCACCGGGATTGTAGAGACCATGAGACCTAGGATGGACATATAATCCTTGACTGACACCCAGTCTTTGTTGAGGAGAACAGAAATCTTCTGAATAATTTTGTGAGCCTTCTCCAGTGGAAGAGAAACTTGGCCTAATGAGGTGTTGAAAAGAGCACCTAAGTAAATCAGGGATTGGGAAGGATGCAGAGAACTCTTTTCCATGTTTATCAGCCAACCGTGGCCTGACAGGAAAGACATAACCCGGTCCCGGTGCCTCAACAGGACCGCTGGGTCCTTGTTTAACAGGAGTAGATCGTCCAGATAATGCCAAATCAAAATGCCTTCTTTGCGGAGCTCCGCAATTAATGGAACTATAAGCTTTGTAAAAGTCCGGGGAGCTGATGTTAGACCGAACGGTAGGCAACGAAACTGAAAATGCCTTTTGCCTACTGCAAATCGAAGAAAAGGCTGATGGCATGCTGCCACTGGAACATGAAGGTACGCATCTCTCAAATCTATGGAGATTAACCAGTCCCCTTCCTGAACCACCTGAATGATGGTATGTATGGATTCCATCTTGAATTTCTTTGGAGCTATGAAGGCGTTTAATCTTTTTAGATCTAAGACTGGCCTCCAACCCCCTGAAGATTTCTTTACCAGAAATAGAATGGAGTAAAAACCCCAACCTCTTTGCTCCTCTGGAACAGGAATGATGGCTTGTTGACCTGTAATAGTTGCAGATATTTTTCCGAAACTTCTCTTTTTTCCTGAGACTTTGGAACTGGAGAGACTATAAAAATCTCTTGACTCTGGAAAATTACAAACTCTATACGATATCCCCACTTGATCACTGAACGAACCCAGAGGTCTGATACTGTCTTCTCCCACTCGTCTGAAAAACTCGCAAGTCTGGCCCCTACCTTGGAGTTTTCCATCCATAAATAGTCAGGATGATTTCTTAGGAGGTTGGGCAGACTTACCCGCCCCTGATTTGCTGAAGTGCTTGCTCCAGCCCAAGAGAAGGATCTTGTTGTCTCCTTCTGGTTTTGCCTGCCGAAACCGGAAAATCCTCTACCCCTTCCAGTTCATCGAAAAGGAAAGGATTTAAAGGCTTGAGTCTTCTGTTTTTTCTTATCTTGTGGAAGAAAAAGACTCTTTCCACCCGATGACTTAGAGATGATGTCATCTAATTTACTCCCAAAGAATCTCTCACCTTCAAATGGTAAGGAACACAGGCTCAATTTGGACGGAGTATCTGCCGACCACTGACGCAGCCAAAAGGCCCTCCTGGCTGAAACTGATAGAGCCATATTACGAGCCGTGAGGCGTGTCATATCTATAGCTGCCTCTGAAACAAAGGCCGCCGCTTGCTTCAGTTCCGATAAGCCAGCAGAAACATCTTGCAATTCAGCTCCCTCTTTTATAGCTGAATCTAGACTATCAATCCAGAGAGAAAATGGCTTTAGCAACCGAAATCAAGGCAACTGCAGGCCTACAAGCAGCCCCAGATACCTGAAAGGCTTTCTTCAACTCAGACTCTGCCTTTCTGTCCATGGCATCCTTTAGGACTGACGAATCGTCTATAGGAAGGGTAGTTTTTTTGGCAAGGTGAATGACTGCCGAATCAACCGCTGGAGGAGAATCCCAAGACTTTGTCTCCTCTCCTAAAAAAGGGTACAATCTAGAAAATCTAGATGACAGAGCTGTAATAGACACTCTCTTGGATCCTTTAGCCCATTCTGACTTAATCAGTTCCGCAACTTCGGAAATAACGGAAAGTGCTCTCTGGACTTGATTGTGGATGGCAACACCTTAGGTTTAAGAATGGCCTCTGTGGGAGATTCAACTCCCAACACAAATTTTACAGCCTTGATCAAAGGGCTAACCAAGCTTAGATCAAAGAAGGAGGAATCCAAATCTTCCTCTTCCTCTTCTGAAAAAACCTCTGATGGAAATGAAGTATCAGGTCTACCCAAATTATAGACTGTTTCTTCATCAGACGAGTAATCCATAGAGGAATTAGTTCTGGATCCCAATGCTGAAGCTTTAGAGATCCCCTGGGCAACTGCTTCAGAAATACATGCTAGTAAATTGGATGAAACGGATCCTGAAGCCGCAGATGAAGACAGGGGGGAAGGGACTTCCAACAACAGAGAAAGCACAGAATTTTTTATTTGGCAGGCTAGGGTTCGAACATCCCCGACACTCTGTAGTCTCCTTCCTCTTTTCTGTCTTCCTCTTAGGCAAGCTAAAAAAATAAATAAATAAATAATTTAAAAAAAAATAATAAAAAATAAAAATTGAGGGACATACCTAGCTCAAGGGACAGTTTTACTTGAGGCAGAGGAATCCATATCCTGGTGTGCTGTCTACAAAAATAATAGTCAAAAATTACTTAACATAAACAGCCTTAATAAAATCAAAAGACTAATAGGTAACCAAATACCTGAATTCCAAAAGGATCGACTTTGTCCTTCTCCTCAAAGGGCCTTCCTGCAGGCAAACAAACAGAAGAGCCTGTACTGAAGCCATTGCTATTTAACAGAAAACACCCCTCGAAAAAGCACTGGCAAAAATACAAAATTGCCAAAAGGCGCCTGCGAAAAAACGCCGCTGCCATGTTGCTCAAGGGCATAACCTGTACTGTGTGCCTTTGAATGACGTCACTTCTGGTTGCGCTGCCCAGAATCAACTCTATGATGAAGGTGGCAAAACGGAGAAGAAAAAAAAATAAACAGGAGAAAAAGGGACCCCACTGCACCATTAACCCCCTTCAAGGAGATTAACATAGTGCGCCTCAGGCTCCAAAGAGAACCCAGAAGGTACCAAACGTTTGAGGACGAATGGGTAACACCTTCTTCACAATCCAACAGTCCTTCAGGAGTGCTTAAGGATAAAACCTGACTGCTCGAAACAGGAGGACCCCTGCCTAATAAGCAGCTGCAGTTATAAAAGAAACCATTTAAGA
Source organism: Xenopus petersii (assembly GCA_038501925.1). Classification (NCBI taxonomy): domain Eukaryota; kingdom Metazoa; phylum Chordata; class Amphibia; order Anura; family Pipidae; genus Xenopus; species Xenopus petersii. The sequence goes on from CM076684.1 coordinate 105,554,583, forward strand.
GCTAGATAGAAAAAATCTGGTCCGAAAAAAGGACAGAAAAAAAAAGACTTCTGGCCCTGGGGGGGTGTTTTTATAGGTTGATAGGGGAGGGACTTTCTGGTTCGGAGTGGGGGCAGGGATCCTACCCAGTGTTTATGTTGACATATAGTGGCTAGGAAAAATCTCTTCCCTACGAGATGTTGCTAAATTGATTGTTCTACCCCTAGGTGCAATAACTCACACAACATCTCATCTCATAGAATACTGCTCAAATGTGCGAGCTGCAAACTCTCCAAGTGGACTTATTTGCTAAATGTTATCCATCAGGGAACTGTAACTCCAATTTCTAATTCCTCTTCAGATGTTTGTCTATTTTTTGTTAATAAAAAGAGTGGTCCCTGTAAATCACATCATAACACACACTGTTATTCATGTGCTTGCAAGAACTTAATTTCCCTGAAAGAGAAAAAGGAAAATAAAAGTTAACAAAATACATTTCTGGTCAGTTATACACGACACGATTATTTGAACTACTATTTGAGAACCCCCGTGTGTTGTGCCTGCCTGGTAAGAAGGCTCTAGTACTGGAAAAAAAAGCCATACAAAGCAAAACAAATATATTTGAGTACTCTTGGGCATTTGCCTTTGACTGTCATTTTTTTTAGTATAGGTTATAATGAGTGGCAATTGACATCAACTGTGGTTCTCCTATAATATTTGCTCACTTGGCGCAAACAGAACAATGCTATTTAACTTTCCCTTGGATGGCCAAATAGCACAAAATCCATCTGTTCAGCCGACAGGCCAAGAAAGGCTGGCCAATGTATGGCCCCCTTGTAAAGCTATAAAGCAAAAACAAATGTCTCTGAATTACATTGGCTAAAATTAGTCCAATAAAAAATAAAACATAGCAATATTAGGAAAAGGAACACATAGCTCATGAGGCGCCTGCTGTATCCCAAGAGAATATAATTCAGCACTACAAATAGCAGTGATTGGAAATACTCAGGCAAAGTTGTAAACATTAAACTTCTTAAAAATATATTGGCTAAAGTGCATCTTGCTAGCATGCTTTCTGAAAGGAAAAAAAATGCTGCTTTTGAGAAAGCTTTTAGGTAACACACGGACACACCATTTCTTATTACTGCTATTAGAAATGCCGAGAGATATTCTCTTTGGCTACACTTAGTGCTTCAGTAGTTATATGTTCCTTATTCCTAATGAAAGGTGTTATTTATATTTGGTTTTAGAGTCATGCAACAGATTTTATTTCTACTTGATTTTGCTTTCTCTCATAGGAGCCAACAGGGCTATAGTTCTAATAGTTTAGCTTTGAATCTTCCTCCTGCTATTCAGTTTAATATTGATCAATGCTAGGCCAAGGTGCAAAAAAATAGGTAAAGTTATTTGCACTTTGCACCTTATCCCATGAGTTGTGCCCAGGGGCATAACACTTTGTGCTCCTAGAATGGAAAGCAAGCAATTGCGTCTCACTCTGTATGAAGTGATGCCTGTCTTCAGCGGTACTACTTACAGAGCAGGCAGCATAAGTTGTTAAAGCTAGGAGACATCAGAGGGCACAAACCACTGTGGAGCACTGGACTTACCATCTGCTTTTGGCAGAGGTTAAGTAAGGGGGTCCCTTGTGTTTGATAATGCTTTGCATCTTTCTCCAGACTGCTGCACACATAAGGCCTCATGTACATCTGCAACTGCAGTGCCTGCATTTTCCCCACAGTTAGTTGTGCATAAAATAATTTTAATAAAAGATATTTGCAGCAAAATGCATTCTTTGAACTAATGTACAGTTGCACTCAGTCCTTCCTTTCTTCTGTTCAAAATCAAGTACTGCTGCACATATTGATACAGGGGAACCATGAAGCTACCACCACCTCCTGCCAGGGAAAGAATAGGGTGCATACATCACTTGCACCCAGGCCCCGACTGGCAATCTGTGGGTTCTGGCAAATGCCAGAGGGGCTGCTATAAGGTGCCATAGAAAGTCAGTATTTAGTGGGCTGGTAGGGGCTGTTTGGGCCTCTTTGTGGGCTGATTGGGCCTCTGTGTACCTGAAATGCCAGGGCCTGTTTTAATTCTCAGTCCGTACCTGCTTGCACCCCTAGGGTTGGGGGCTGGCCCAGACCCACCCCCCGCATGAAGCCTTTGGCATGGCCTCAAAAGGGAGGTAGCAGCTCGGCAAGGGGGCCGGAGGGGGGCATTGCATCTGGGGTGAGGAGTCCAGGGGGGGTGGTGGGCGGGAGGTAGCAGCCCCAGTGGGCTCCCCAGTCTGACAAAGTGCACCCCCAATGACACCAGAAATGACACCAGGCAGTCTTTAAAAATATGCAGCACAACTGATTCACTGCAATGCCCAACTACCAGTACACAAATTGTGTACTGGTGGTCGGCATTGAATAAAGTAACCACAGCATTTTTGCTTATTGAGTGCTCTCCTCATTTCTCTTATACTAAAAGCATACATATCAGGAAAGTGGTGACCTGTAAGAGGAAAGTTGCACTAGTATCCTGAACCAAATGGGCCGAATTTTTGGACATCTTCAGTATTATTGATTCACTGCAATGAGTACATGCAGTTGTGTTACATAGTGATATGCGAATAAATTCGCTGGTCACGAATTTGCAGCGAATTTCCACTGCCGGCGAATAAATTTGTGAATCTCCAGCGAGAATTCGCCTGCGTCAAAAAATGTTGGATGCGCGTCCAAAAAGTCGCTCGATTGGTTAAAAATCACCGCACATCAACACTATTCGGACGCCCATTGACTTTAACGACAGCATCAAAATTGCCACAAGTGACTCTTCGGACACGGGTCCAAAATTGGACGCGGGCGTCAATTTAGATTTTCATGATTTTTTTGCGAATTTTTTTAGATAGAAAAAAAAAACGGGAGAAATTCGCCCATCACTGGTGTTACACTCTAAATTGCACCTTGCTCTCTGCACTTGTGGATGTACATGTGTCCTATAATGTTTTCTCTTTTGGTGTGGAATGGGCAGCAAAGAAAAGGCCAATTTGCCACCATCTGAATTGTGTTGTGTATGCTTTTCCAGTGATGGTATTGGCCCATCAACACACTCACATGGGGTAGATTTCAGTGTGGAAAAAATATGCATTTTCGGGTCAAAGCCTACAGTTCAATATGAGAAAAGCGGTGACACATAGAAAATAGAGAGTAATTGGAAAAAGTTATTTCTGGTGGGCCTCAAACATTGACTAAATACATTTTTCAAAATTTGTTTTACCATTTATACTGTCCCAAGAGAGTTCTGTTTATTTTTAAATACGTATGTTTTCTTAGGGAATTATGTAACACAAGGTGCAATATTTAGTACAATTCTCAACTATAGCAACCAATCAGCAGGGAAGGAAAGTTTACAATTCAATTATTTTTCACTTCAGCTGTTCCAGGTTCGGAAAGTGTCATCCGGGGCTCAATGTGACTTCAATGGCCCTCCTCCCGGCATCCAACCTCACATCATTCCCCCCCACGTCCCGGCGCCACATAATTCCCTCCTCCTTCATTTGCGACTGTCAGCAGGTATTGGTAGTGTAAAGGGAATGGTTTATGCAGGAGAGTGGGCTTGAGTCGGCAAGGCCCATAAAGGCCTGAGGCCACCAGGTTTTTTCCCGATGTTTCGCTGGAGTACGCTCCCTGACTTTGCATCCTGTAACAGAGCAACGGTTATAATGGATACATTAATTGATGATATTCCTCTCATGCTGCTAAGAAATCTAATGTAGCAAATTGTTACAGATTACAGAGCTGACACTGGAGCTTACTAAACTGCACAAGAGGATGGAAATGCAGCAATAGAAAAACTGCAAAAAAGAAAGCAAGTGAAAAAGTCCTTATTTCTGCTAATGACTAGATGCCATAAAGGGTTGGGGGCAACTAATTCAATGCAAAAAGGATTTTTGGGCATAACTACCCTTTAATTTGCATACATTGAAGGTAGGGAGAAGCTATTGCATCAAAATCAGGGAGAGAGATGAATGAAAAGTATGAACTGTTGGCTACATTTGTAGGCAACTTCCTTCTTAGTGACTGTACTGTTTGATGGTAAGTAGTGATGGGTGAATTTCTCCTGTTTCGCCAAAAAATTTGCGAATTTCCCGCAAAATTTGCGAAATCGTGAAATCAGAAAGTTCACGAAAAATTTTTGAAATTCAAAAGTTTTCACGGAAAAATCTCGAAATTCTAAATTTTTCACAAAAAAATCGTGAAATTCTAAAGTTTTCAAAAAAAATTGCGAAAATCGGAAATTGACGTCGGATTTTCACAGAAAATGCGGAAATTCAAAGCAAATTCCTGCCAGGCGAATTTAGTCGCCCATCACTAATGGTAACTCACTATATACATCTATATAACTCTACAAAAAACACACACACAAAAGGCACACACATGAAACTATTTCATTCCAATGACATTGTATCTTTTTAAGTGTAGATTACAGATGTATCGTTCCTGTACCAGATGGCCCAGCAATGCACTAAGGACCAATGTGTCTGTGTCTCCTCTGAGAGACCAGGGCTTTAATCACGTAACAGATTCGGATTTCTGGAATAAATTAATCATACGGAGATCTTTATTAAAAGCCCTGCTGCTATAATTGCCTAGGTTGTGATTACCAAGTCACTTTATGTACAGAATCTGACAAGAGGAGATATAATTGGTTTTACATAACTACCATATCTCACTTTTCTCTCCATACAAAAACAAAAAGCCCTCAGCCTTTGTACAAATGCATTGCACTTGGTTTGAAACAAACATATATCTATTTAATGGTTAGATTTAGAAATATAATTCATGATGTACTAGATCAAAATTCAAATTTTGTTATACTAGAATGTAAGCCAGTCACAAAACACATGGCTAATTCAAAGTCTAAATGGTATATCTACTGCAGGTGAGCATTAATCTAAGAAATACAGTTATGTGGCAAAGGCTGAATGCAACTATGCATGCAGCCTTACTGAATGCATAATTGCACTTGCTGTGTGTGATCTGATTGCTGTTAAGGATGATCAATGCAGTGATGTAAATTCATTCTGCTGACCAATGATGGCATGTATATTTGTGATTTCCTAATCTTAACTCCGGTATCCTGCACTATATTAATGAGGTTGGTCTCTCTTAAATTAACTGTTAGTATGACGTAGAGAGTGATATTGTGAGACAATTTGCAACTGGTTTTCATGTATTATTAATTTGTGGTTTTCAAGTTATTTAGGTTTTTATTCAGCAGCTCCCCAGTTTGCAGTTTCAGCAATCTGGTTGCTAGGGCCCACATTACCCTAACAACCATGCATCAATTTAAATAAGAGACTTGAATATGAACAGGGGAGGGCCCCGAATAGAAAGATGTGTAATAAAAAGTAGCAATAACGATAAATTTGTAGCCTTACAGAGCATTTGTTTTTAGATGGGGTCAGTTACCCCCCCATTTGAAAGTTGGGCACAGCCAGAAGAAGAAGAAGGCAAAGAATGAAAAACGATATCAATGAAAAAATGAAGGCCAATTGAAGTTTACATACTGTATGTAGTTAACAACTGCTGTATGAATCAGTGTGTGTTAAAAAAACAACACATTTGCAAACATTAATGCACAGTTACATTTTATTCCAAAGGAAATAGTAATTGTGACATGTGCAATAGTTTGTATTTAGTAACCTACCCACACATACACAGCTTGCAAATGGCTTTTTTAACCAGCTCTTGTCTTTCATTTCTTGTTGTAGGAATTCTTGCCCACTGTTCCTTGCAGATCACTTCTAATTCCAAGATCTTATTGGCCTGTCTTGTCTGTTTTAGATCTACCTATAGATTTCCAATGAGATTTAAGTCAGGAGACTGTGATGGCCATTCCAAAACCTTCAGCTTGCTTTTCATCAAGTAGTTCATGGTGGCTTTTTTGGCTGTATGTTTAGGATGATTGTCTTGTTCAAGAAGTCATTGACTGTTGCATATTGGCATCCAGAATTTGCTGATTTTTAGTGGAATCAATTCTTCTCTAAATACAACATATAATGTTTCCTGTACCACAAAACCTCAACACAATGGATCCAACCACATATTTAACAGTTGGCAAGGAGTCATCAAGTGCTGCTTCTTTTCTCTCCAAACAAACCTTTGCCAAAGAGTTATTTTTTCCTTCATCAGTTCCCGAGCACCTGTTTCCAATAGGCTTCTGATGATGTCACATGTAATGATTCATCCTGATAACTCCTCCATGTGGATCAATGATCCCCAACCAGTAGCTTGTGAGTAACATGTTGCTCTCCAACCCCTTGGATGTTGCTCCCAGTGGCCTCAAAGCAGGAGCTTATTTTTGAATTCCTGGCTTGAAGGCAAGTTTTGGTTGTATAAAAACCAGGTGTACTGCCATCAGAGCCTCAATGTAGGTTGACAATCCACATAGGGGCTACCAAACGGCCAATCACAGCACTTATTTGGCACCCCAAGAACATTTTTCATGCTTGTGTTGCTCCTCAACTACTTTTACTTCTGAATGTTGCTCAAGGTTCAAAAGGTTGGGGAACCCTGATGTAGATTATGTTTGTGCAAGCAGAGTACCATGGAACAGCATAATACCACTTCCTTGTCAGCCAACCCTTCCTGCAACTCCTATGTTGTAATGAGGTTTGCCTTTGCCTTTCTGTCCGGCATATGAGCAACTCACTCTTAAAGTTTTCCTAAAGAATACAATGGCAGCGCAACCATGGGCAACAGGTGACAACTCTTAACAGCTATTAAGGGCGGTAACACATGCTAAGATTCTCGGGAGATTAGTCGCCCAGCGACAAATCTCCTCTTCCCCGAAGTTGCCTCATGAGGAAACTTTGGACGACTTTGGAAAACAAAGTGCTCCAAATGTCATCGCGGCAACTGTAAATTACAAATTTTATGCAACCAAAGATACGTGAAGAATATGTCTATAGTCCACTAATCCATCTCTAACAAGTAACACCTTATTACAAACCATTCTGAGGCTGAAAATGGATATTTGTACAGCTAAACACTGTGATTGTCAGTGGTAAATGGTACTTATAATACAGGCCTGCCAATAACACAGCTTGTTTTACTCTTACGTTGCTTAACAATTGGTATGCAGGCGACTGCAGGTCTTCGATGCTCTCTGCAATAGGTTTATTACGTGTTTCTGGCAGTAAAAGACTCAGGATTCCTGCTGATATGCCATTTATTCCAAATACCACAAATGGCAGTGATGAATTAATAGATTTCTAGGAGGAAAATTGCCCAAAGAAATGGAATATAAATTAGATCAAGTATTGTGCTAAAGAGATTTAATGTTACGACATCATGCTGGACACTGCAGAAGCCCATAATGCTACAAGCTAATAAAACATATTCTTGTTAAGAACAAACATTTATGTCCCAGCACATGATCCCCAAAACACGCTATTTGAATTTTGCATATAACTGTAAACAAAAAACTCATTGCATTCTAGTATAGCAGTCTGTGTGCCATATTGCTTAATAATTTCTGCTGGTTTCCTCCTCATCTTCTAAAGTACATCCATACATATGTATGGGAACTCATTTATTCTGTTCTCTAAAAATCGATGGTTTATTTCTTTGCTGATCTAAAAATATAGAAACGCTCACTAAAATCCAGAGCAGAATATTTTTATGCACAGGATTAACCATGGTTAAGGGTCTATGGGAAAATAATTGATAGCTGTTGCATTCTCACTGTTATACTGACCCTTTACCTGGAAATTAGGGATCCACCGAATCCGGGCGAATTCGGCCTTTTTCAGCAGGATTTGGATTCGGCCGAATCCTTCTGCCTGGCCGAACCGAATCCTAATTTGCATATGGAAATTAGGATCGGGGAGGGAAATTGTGTGAATTTTTGTCACAAAACAAGGAAGTAAAAAATGTTTTCACCTTCCCACCCCTAATTTGCATATGTAAATTAGGATCCGGATTCGGTTCGGTATTCGGCCGAATCTCTAGTGAAGGATTCGGGGGTTCAGCCGTATCCAAAATAGTGGATTTGGTGCATCCCTACTGGAAATCCCTAGGTTGCAAGTATTATGGATAATGTAATTACTAATACATAAATAGGCATATAATATGAATAGTGGTTAAAATAAAGTCAGCATAACATAAAACAGCACCATTGGCAATAAATTCCAGTAGAACAATTATTTCAATAAACATCTCCACCTAGTTCTTACCCTATCAGATTCACCCAGGTCACACCCAAATTACCCAGTCAATGTACCCGTGCATTTATCCTTGGATTCACAAAAGCAAATGTGGTTGTTCTGTAGTGCTGTAGAATATTAACAGACTAAACTTAAACTACCTAGAATGATGGGAGTCTTATTTGATCCCTAAAATAAGTGTTAAACGTATTTACATATCATAGTCACTTAACTGTGAGATCTATTTGATTACTAGGGATGAGGAGACAATCTCACCCATTGCAGTATTGCAGCAAAATTAAGTTTCATCAGCAGCAAAAATTCCTTAAAACATGGTCTGCTTTCATCTGGAAAAAAATCCAGTCAACAAGTCTAGCTAAGAAGCTGTCTGGGCACCATGTTTGGAAGAAATTGAAAACACTGGAGACTTTTTTCTATAAAGAACAGTTGTAGTGTAGCAGAAAGGTTTTCTAATGAAATAGGACAATGTAAATGTTACTGCAGAGCTAAAACACTTTAATTGAAATAATTGAAATCAAAACAATCATTATATTTCCGTATCTTTGGTTATTGTTATTTACTGGTTTATTTCAGTAGGACAGAGAGTTGTCTAAAGTGTCATTGTTAGCTGAAAGGTTATGGTATGCTTTCAACTAAGCCAAGGGCCTTAGGGCAGAGACACATTTGGGAGATAAGTCGTCTGCCGACAAATCTCCTCTTCTTCGGGGCAACCAATCTCCCGGAACTGCTTTCCCCTGCCTTCCCTACCAGCTAAATTGTAAATTGCTAGTGGGATGGTACGTGGAGCTCTTTGTTTTCTGAAGTCGCCCAAAGTTTCTTCATGAGGCAGAATGTAAATAGCTGACGGGAAGGCAGGGGAAGGCAATTCGGGAAGATTAGTTGCCCCGAAGAAGAGGATATTTGTCGACGGGCGACTAACCCCCGCCGGAATCTGACCGTGTGTCTCTGCCCTTAGCTGAATTATGAAAAGTAGCCCCAAATCATAATTTCTGCTCAACCAACTTGTATGGCCAGAATTTTCTGACAGAAAAATAATTTTCACCTGTACATCACTAGAACAAACACTTGAAATTGTGAATGATGATATTTATCATGTGTGCAGCTGTTCACCCATAATTGCCATCAATAGTTTTAGTGCTGCTCCTGCCTATGGTTCAGAGTTGTTAGTTTAGCTCTTGGAGGCTAAATTATATCTGTGCAGTTACTCAGTCATTCAGCTGATCAATATTTTACAGTCTTCTTTAGCTATTTCAGTAAATTCAATCCTTGATGTTTTCAGTTCCCATTATTATCCAAGAAAAGTATCTGTCTGCCCAGTATCCCTTTTTAATATTCTTTTTTCATAGACTTTACTGTCTAAAGCCATCATCACACAAGTGTCATGTCCATGATATAAGTTCTGCTGGACTATGGAACAACAGAATACTGAATTTGGAAAAAATGTGGATAGCCCAGCTACAGCGACTTCACTGGTCAAATTCACAGGCCAAACAGGCCTGTGACCCACATCTTATTCCTGATTTGCTCATAACATTATACAGATTCAGACAAGGGAAATCAGACATCCAGACTCTATTTTTTTCCACTGAATGATTGCCATGAGCTACTGCCCAGATGCAAATTTGCCAATTTTACTATTTAGATAGCCTCTTTGATTATTTAAAACACTTACTTGAGATGTCCAGTGTCGGACTGGGACACCAGGGGCCCACCAAAAACCCTTAGACCAGGGGCCCACCCAAACACCTTTAGACCAGGGGCCCACTCTAAATATTATTTTCTTCCTTTCCTTAGTCAACCTCTATTCTCCTATTCTCTTTTCTTTCCATACTATAACATATTATTCCATCTATTTAGTCTCTTTATTCTCATAGAAAAAGGGAATGGCCATGAAACAAGCCAAATATTTAGAAGAAGGAGGACCCACTGACACCTTGGCCCACCGGGAGTTTTCCTGGTATCTCGGTGGGCCAGTCCGATACTGGAGATGTCCTCACACATGGATTGACCAATGGTCATTTGTCCACAAAGTGGCTGAACTGAATAGCCTGTGTTCAGCTTCAAAGAAGTGAAAGGAAAACAAACTCATTTTCAAATGCAGTTGAATGCAGTAAAGAAAAAAAAAAGAGGGAATTCAGCCTCAGTGCATTAGACTATTTTGTGCTTTTCTTTAATGTTACAGTGATCACAGTCCTGCTTAATTGTGCTATGTCTCTGATTATGCTTAGCCTATGATAACTGCAATTTAAAAACTTTTCAATGTGAAGTTGGTGCACACTGTTGTTTGCTTATCCCTGGCTCTGTGGCAAATAGTGGTTTATGCTCTACAGACCTATAGCAAATAATAAAGACCTCTTCTTACTAAGTTGTGCATGCATTTACATTTATTATCCACATATTGTATGGGATATAATTTATAACAGTGTTCCAAATGCTTTATTCCATAATAAAAATCATCACAAGGCTCATGTGCTAAAAGGGCAAAGTGCAAAATAAACCCCACTGTGCAATGCACCTTGTTTCCTTGTTTCTGAACCCAGTGCCATTGCTATCATGGACAGCACCCACAAATTGTGAATTGAAACCTGACACTAAATGACATGCAAGCAGTTGCAACTTGTGCCTAAGGGGCAGAAAGTGATTCCACATGCACACCTCTTACAAGCTTTCATTTAAATATGAAACTAGAAGGAATTGACCAGTCGGGGCATCTGTTAAGTAGAGGGTTTCCTTACACAGGTAAGGGAGTCCAGTAGTTACTGCCCCTCCTATGTATAGAGTTGTTCTCAATTGCACATTCTATACTTGGAGTAGGGTTCTCAGTAATGACTTTGGGGAGGACACTGAAAGTAGTGTATCTGTTTTTGCCGATGGCTCAAACTATGCAGCCTAGTGAAGTCCATTCAGAATGTAGTATCCTGGCAGAGGGATCTAGACAAACTGATAATCTGGGCATCTAAACTGCAGATGAGATTTAATGGTGGCAAAGGAAAGATTCTGCATTTGGCATTTAAAAATATGCACCAGTGACTGGCCAGTCTACTGTCAATGAACAAAATATCATGTACATATATTTATAATATAAATGATTCATTCTTGAATTCATCAGTAAATTCATCAAAGAAAAGAAGTAATTTGTCGTTCCCAGCTATACATCTAATTGTGGATGTTTTACTGGCTTAATAAATAGCCAACAATTTGCAAACGATCTACATTGTGGTTAGTGATGGGTGAATTTATTTGCCAGGCGCGAATTCGCTGCAAATTTGCACGATTCGCCGCCATCGAATAAATTCGCTGTTGTAAAAAAAAAATTGTCGCCGGCGTCAGAAAAAAACAAACAAACAAACTTTTTATGAATTTTTTGCCGTTTTGGGAAATTCGCGAATTTTTCGGCGAAGCGAAAAAGCGCAAATCACTAATTGTGGTTATTGGACTATTGCACATTGCACTTTCAAGAACTCAGATTGATCTATAGTACTAACCAGCTTTATATTGAAAAAATCTTTTCTTTGATGAATTTACAAATTCAAAAATGAAAAATAATTTTGAGAGATTCAGAAGTGGTCATAACAGCAGTTGTTATTTTAGTATTGAGTATTTATATTTTTGGTGTATTTTTATTCATATACTGTATGTACTGTACATGATATATTGTTAATTGCTAATAGACTGGCCACTTTACAATTATGTAGAGTGTTTTACATCTATATGAAGTGAATGGTGATCTATTTTCACATATAATTTTGATTTAATTCTATTTTTGTATTACTTCCATAAAGGGAATTTTAGGTGTTGGCATGAGCCACCAACAAGTTGGTATAATCGTATATTATATATATTCCTGTGGATCAACTAGCAGCTAAGCAGACTCACTTAGATGAGAATTTTGTGAATTGCATGCTAATTAGAACAATATTGTCATTAGAAAATGACCCTTGATGGTCACAAATGTGTATAGTTTTGCATGACTGAATATAATGATGCTGTAGAAAAAATATGCACAATTCTCTTTGTCATACCTTTTTAGTAACCTGACAAGCATTCATCATCAATCCTGCTAACTGAAACGGCTGAATCAGCTCACCCAGTGATAAGTAGGGATGTAGCGAACCGCCGACAATGTGTTCGCGAACGCCGTTCGCGAACACCGGCAAAAATTGCGAACAGTTCGCGAACAGTTCGCGAACTTCGAACATCTGAAAATCGTTCGATTCGAACGATCGAAGGATTTCCGTTCGAATCGAACGATCGAAGCCATTGGATCGAATGATTTCATTCAATCCAATGGCTTCGATCGTTCGATTCGAACGAAAATCGTTCGATTTTAGCGATCGAATGGTCGAATGATTTTGACGCGAACGCCTATTGGCGAACGTCGCGCGACGTTCGCGAACTTGCGGCGGACGCGAACAGTCGAAGTTCGCGCGAACTAGTTCGCCGGCGAACAGTTCGCTACATCCCTAGTGATAAGCGGCCAAAGTCTGTGGACAGCTGAAATGTTTTTATAGATTTCACTATTCTAAAATGAATTACATGTCTATTACATGTATAGGGACCCATAGGGTAAATGTGCCCATATTGCTTTAAATCCCTACCCTTCCTCCTTTTTCCTAGTTACTGGGCAAAAGCACATGTATATAGTTTACTTTCACCTATGCCAATTATTAGCCAAGAGGTGTAATGACACTTTAATATAGTGTATGGAATGGGGTGGATCTTCCTCTTTGACTTCTGGTGTCCTAACCATCTGGTTGTTCCCATTGAGCCTGGGTACACCAAGGCCCAGTACAGCCCTTTTGCCCTAGAGCAGTGGTCCCCAACCAGTAGCTCACGAGCAACATGTTGCTCTCCAACCCCTTGGATATTGCTCTTAGTGGCCTCAAAGCAGGAGCTTATTTTTGAATTCCAGGCTTAGAGGCAAGCTTTGGTTGCATAAAAACCAGTCACACTGGAGATTCAGTGTAGGTTGACAATCCACATAGGGGCTACCAAATGGCCAATCACAATCACATTTTTCATGCTAGTGTTTCTCCCCAACTCCTTTTACTTCTGAATGTTGCTCACAAGTTTAAAAGGTTGGGGACCCCTGCCCTAGAGGAACCTGTACCTCAAGTGTCTCAGTTGGGGAGCAGGGAACACATGAAAGAGGATTAGATCTGTTATAGACTCTCTAGGACAGTAAGATAGATAGGAGAGAGAGAAAGAGCAGCTTTGTGCTCCATAAAGGATCTGTAGCAGGGAGTAGCTTCCCAAGGCTCCTAGATTGCCTTAAGTGAAGGGACCACAGCTGATAGGGTGTCAGGCTTAGACTTCTTCTCCCTGACCACTCTGCTGGGTGGGATCCAGACCACTGCAAGGAACATCTGCCTGGAGGTCTGCCTTACTACTTGACTACATCCTCAAGGGAGTCACATTCTCAGCTGTCTCATCTGCCTGTTCTAGTCTGCTGGTATTTTGTACTGCATGTGCCTCCTTATTGTAAGTAACCCTGTGGATCATTTGTCTCTGACAAATAAACTATTACTCCTTTGCTTTCACTGCAAGAACCTCCTGGCATCCATTCTTTCTATTTTTATTGCACAGTAGCCTATGGGAGTTGTAGTTAAACTACACCACACCTTTATTCTTCCACTTAGCAAAGGCCCTGCCTGAAGTGTTAGAGTCATGTGTAGCCATTGCTCTAATCACTAGTTGGATACTAACCCTGTTTGGTCTGCCTAGCCCAAGTTAGCATTACACATATAAAATTTAACATTATTTTGATTTTTAAGGGGACCCAATAAGGGACCCAAGTTAAAATCTTAATTCTGCCTAATCAGAAGCCTGTTTTTTTAATCCGTGTAATGCTGGGGTAAAATTTTAATTAGTGAGATAGAAGATTGCTGTTGGCCACTGCAGACCTAAAATAAAGACAATAACAAAGAAAATACTAAACTACTGAATAATTATTATAACTCTTATTTAGAAAGAATCTGTACAAGAGAAATAAGTAATGGTCATTTCATAATTAATTTAGCATTCAGAATGAGCTGTTCATATCACAATATATTTTATAGATGCAATTAAGAAAAAAATCTATTCACTGCTATTTCCAACAGATGCTACATACTTTTATATTATTTATATTCCGTTTATGTTTCTATTTCTAAAATTAATATTCTATGTGTCGTGCCCTCCTACGTTGTTTCTCCGGTGTGTAATCCACCCACTCCTGTCTCCCCAAGTGTGTAAGCAATCAGCTGCTGTCCCCTGCTTATTCATAACTGCTGTTGTATGTAAATAAAGGAAATACAATACAAAATTATAAATACATGGGTCATGACATCATCAGCATTCGCATCCGACAGTCGTGTCGGATTAAATCAGCTTCTATGTGCGACATTCCTATTTATTACATTAGATTCGGAGCGTGCGGCCTGCAATTCCTCATGTTGCGTCGGAATAGAGGTAAGCGCATTGTGTAGTTCTACCCTAAGTCTGCTAAAATCATTTAGACACTATTTAAACCCAATAGGATTGTTTCGCCTTTAATAGGGATTAATTATATAGTGTATATTAGTAAGGATCGAGTACAAGGTACTGTTTTAGTAGTACAGAGAAAAGGGAAATCTTTTTAAAAATTAGAATTATTTGCTTATAAAGGAGTCTATGGGAGACGGCCTTTTCGTTATTCAGAGCTTTCTGGAAATCCGGTTTCCAGATAACAGATCTCATACCTGTATAGCTTGAGGGGATTGTGGGCAAAGAGCAAGAATTAAATATATGAAACAAAAGAACTGTATCATGAGATGTTGTTAAACGTATAGCACTAAGCAAGGAGAAGAAATCGAAATGCTGCAGGTTTCTGTGTTTAAGATGCTGAATGATTTCTTGCACTGTAATGCTCTCCCACTACCAACCCTCCTAACATGTTATGCACCAGCTGTTGGTGCTCCTGCCACCATGAAGAGAAAGAATAAAAGAAAGGGGAAGGATTGGGTTAGGAGCAGTGTCGGACTGGGACACCAGGGGCCCACCAAAAAACCTTAGACCAGGGGCCCACAAAAAGTTTTTAGACCAGGGGCCTACTCTCAGTACTATTTTCTTCCTCTACTCACCCAACCTCTATTCACCTAGTCTCTTTTCTTTACATACTATAATCTATTATTCCACCTATTTAGCAACTTTTTTCTCATAGAACTAGGGAATGGCCATGAAATAAGCTAAAAGTTTAGCAGTCTGAGGGGCCACTGACACCCGGGCCCACCGGGAGTTTTCCTGGTCTCCTGGTGGGCCAATCCGACACAGAAAGAAGCAAAAAGAAGGCATAAAACTCAACAATAGGATGTGCAAGAGCTTAAATCTGCAAAGCAGTTATCATGGTTATGAAGGATTTCAGTTGGTTATCCAATGAAATAACTCACAATGATTTCACTCTTTACTGAGGATAAGTGAAGGTACAGCAAGTTTCTTATTTCCTAAACATGGAAATCATGATATCAGCTCAGTGAAAGGAGATTGGGATTGTGGATCTCTCTTGAGCTGTATACTGTGCATGGGTGGATTTCAACAGCAAGTAGCCACCAAGAATGAAAGAGAAGAAAAGTCTCAACATTATTGGCACTCTGTATTCCTTAAAATATGCCTTTTATTGATAAGCACTAAAAATTAATTAGTGCATTAAAAGGTCAAAACGACTGAGTTATTGATTCACATATCCAGCTATAGAGGAGGAAAAAGTTATATTTGAAGTGATTATATGAATTGATTTTATATACAAAATGAATTCATCTCAGCCTTGTATTCTGTACCCATTATTCAGTTAATTTACATTTCTTATATTAACCAATCTACATAAAAATCTTCTATAGGGAAACCCCCAACCTGGCTAGTCTATGACTTATAATCATTATTGAAGTCACTCACCACAGTGACTGCATGAAGTCAAATTTTGCCCAGAGTTAGTAAAGAACTCCTCAGTCTAAAACTTCACAAAGCAGCTAGATGATATGAATAAACAGGACAGCTTCTCTGATGGGATTAGTAGGAGAACTCAGAGAACTAAGTTGTAAATAATAGACATTAGTGAAGTCAGAGACACTGGTTGAGAATGAAAGGAAAATAACTAGAGAAATATGGCTTGATTGTCAAAAGCTGCAATTTGTCTGAACTAAAAAACAGTTGTAGAAGCCTTAGCAGGTGCCTTTCAACTTTCAATTACAGCAACAAAACCGACATTACACTTTAGCCCCCTTACTAAGTGTCAACTGTAGCTTTAGATACATTTTTTACAGGAACCCACTAGTCATACAACTTGCCTTCTTGCACCTGAAGCAAAGTACAAACCTGTAAGGGACTCAATCCAGTGTACAGTATGAAGCCAGATCTGGGTTATTTTGCTAGAAGTAGTATGTGCACTAGCAATTGTTGATCATCAGGTTTACACAAGGCTATACTTTCATCCACCTTTACAGTCACCATATACTTTATGCTTATTTATCTTGCGACTGCTTAATGTAGGACTAATGTTAAAGTACAATGCAAGTAATGTGCATGTTCTACTCAACTGAGTTTTCCTTCTAGTCAGGGCCGCCATCAGGGGGGCACAGGGGGTACTCTTGTACCGGGCCCGGACCTGTAGGGGGGCCCGGCTGCGCTGCACTTTTTGAAAAAGCCGGGCCCCCCTTGACCGCCCGAAGCCGCCGCCTCTTCTGTCCCTTACTGATTGACGTAAGTTCTGTCGAATCAGTGCTGAATTCTCTCTCCCAAACTGTGCAACGACTGAATGGCTTTCTTTCTAGGTAACGGGGTGTTACCTTGGATTGGCGTGGTCTTGAACCAATTATGAAACAGTGCGCGGCGCAGAGCAAGGAGGTGCGCGCGATAGCTGCTTCTTGTAGTATTGAGGAACACAGTGGGGATTGAAAGAAACCGGAGAAGGAAACCAGCTAGGCCTGGGAGATAGGGAGAAACCCTGCAATCATCTGGGGAACGGACTATGCAAGTTGCCCGGTGAGGAGGCGCAGGTAATTTGTGAGGCTGTGTAACCGGCTGTAGCTGGACCAGGTGCGTGTCTATGGGGCGAGTCTCTTTGCCAGCACTTGCTGCTAGGTGCCCCTGTTATGATGGTGAGAGTGAGATTTTTGAGATTTCCCTTTCCTCCGTATTAAACTGTCAGAGTGCACCCTCCTAATCAGTAAGACAGAGAAAAAGTCACTTTATCATGTCAAGAGTATAATGCTAAATGCAGCTGTCTTCACTGCTGGTAATCTTAGGGTAGGGTTAAGTGGCCATTGGCTTTGCCTCTTCTCAATCAGTGGGGAACCTTGTGCTGCTCTAAATTATGTCACTGTATACTTCAGGGATGTCTGCATTCTCCTTCTTGCTCAAGTGCAGCCCCCAGAATTTCGCTGATGTAGCTGAGGTCTGCAGGTGGGATATTCCTGCTTTGCATGGGTATAAAATGTTAAGCTTATTTAGGGCAGGCCTATTGAGTACAGCATTTGAAACAGTGTCTTTTAGCAACTGCCAGTTAGGCAGGTTAATAAAGTTAATAGGTTGAACTTGATGGATGTGTGACTTTTTTCAACCTTACTTACTATGTTACAATGAAAAGCCGAACAGCCGAGGTGCCGAACAGCTGAAATCCCGAAAGCGGCAAAAAGACCCTAAGTCCTGAAGCAGCGAAAAAAACAAAGTCATGAAAACCGCCAAAATTGAAGTCCTGAAGTGGCAAAATGACCAAATGTCACGAAAGGAGGCAAAGTTGAAGTCCTGAAGTTCAATTCTACTGAACACCAATTTTTTTTTTTTTTTAAATCCCCTGGCCACCAATGTATTATTTTAATACGCTATAGGCCCCTGCCACCAATGTTTTTAAAACATTTAAAAACCACAGTTCTTTTAACTTATATGGGGGCCCTGACCATCAATATCTTTTTATAACTTGTGTGTGTTACCTTTTTTAGCACTGATGTCTGTGTGGTGTTTTAACTGTGGTGTGGAGTGGGCGGGATCTGGGGTGGGCTTTGGGGTTGGCGGGGCCCAGGGGGGCCCAAAAATTTTGTTGTACGGGGCCCCGTGATTTCTAATGGCGGCTCTGCTTCTAGTGCTTACAGTATGTTGCATGGCCTCCCTGTGGGTGAATGCTGACCCATTTTTGCCTCCTGGTTTTCACGAGCCTCAAAAAAGAAATAGTAATGGAGATTGAACACGTGAATTTATCGTCCGCCATTCACAATAATAACCTTTGCCAACACAATGGCACAGCTTTGTTTTCCTGTTCTGCTTATAAAGCGGATTATTGTGAACAGCAACTGATAAAGTCAGTTTCTGTGATCTCAATTACTGAGATCTGTAATGACATTTGTGTTATCAAGAGACGGGCATAAGTATTCAGTGAAGGCAAAAGGGGGAAATTACGTTGCGGCCTGATTGGGGAGAGCAGGGCTACAAAGGCGGGTCAATAAAACATGGTGTTTTTGAAAAAGGTAATGAAGAGCAACAATTGGGTGGTTATTTGTAAGAATTACTATAACGTATGGTATCCCAAAACCCAGAGCAAACTCCAAGGTCCAGAACATTCTATGTAACCCTTATCCCACTCTAAAATGACAGAGAAAAGTGCTTTGGAGGAAAGCGATTGGGGAGTATAAATAGCAGGGACTAAATAGAACAGATTAGGTTCCACCATGTTCCCAGTCTCTTGGGACGGGTATCTTGAAAATGCCCCTTGTCCCCACAATATAAGCACAATCCATTAGCCAGCCTACGACCCTTTTCTGCAGAGCACAAATGGGTACAGTCCAATTGCATAGGTTCTTCTGAAGGCCTAGGGGCTAAGACTGCAGGTTTAGGTGCTAATTCATGAGGGGTAGAAAAGAGTGTTCTCAATTTGAATAGCAAGGTGCATTAGGGAATCAAGGGAGGACAGGAAAGTTAACAAGGCAATCTTTGATAGCATCTGAAAGGCCCACTCTAAACTGACTGCGTAAGGCAGTATTTTTCTAGCCCGTCTCTACCGCCCCACGGCTGAATTCCATACAATATTCCTCAACCCGCCGTTTGCCTTGCCTGAGGTTAGGTTACAGATTTTTGAGAAGCTGGTTTACCCATACCCATGAGGAATAAAATGCCTGATCTAGCTATAGCCTATCTAGAGTATTCCCCGTCACAGTATGACATTCCCACAAGTTTCCAGTTTCACTGAAAATAGTAAGATAAATGCACGTGCAGTAATCAATCAGTGACTCAGGCGAGCCTAGTGGGCATTCACAGTGAGCATTTAGTGGTGTTGGGTTTCGTGCATGTGCAATGCAACTACTAGACCACACCCACATTTTGCACCGGTGCATGAGATGTGTCGCCAATCCCCAAAGAACATTTACTCAAGCGTACAAATCACAGGTGGGGAAAAGCAGATCAGCAGCCCTGTGTGCCCTTATCCTACAAAGTACACAGGGCATAACATACCAAGAACATTGTAGGCTCCGGCTCCAAAACTGTGAAATCAGCACTAATGACAAATGAAGCAGAAATACAGTAGCAAGGAAATGATAAACGACTACAAGATTTAATTAGCATACAGAGCACTGCGTGAATTATCCAAATTGAATTTAAACATAGGCATTAACCAACTAATAATACTAATCACCTTGAGACCATGAGCATACAGTATAATCTCACAATCCAAGCCACCAAGTCTGTGTCCCTATCTAGTCCACAATTTCCCTGATTTGTCGCTTTAAGGTATAACATGCTTGTTTCACAATAAACATGTATTGCAAGAAAGCATGGAAATAGAACTAAATATTTATGTAAAATATGTATTTGTCCTAATGAAGTTGGACGGAACAGGATGGCATATCAGGAATTATGGTCTCATTCCTTCTTCTTCAGTTCATTGAGCAAATGAATAACAGGACAATATCAATTTCGATCTAATAAAAGAGTAAAGGATACCTTCATTATACTAATGATTATGATTTTGTTAGGATAATAACAGAAAAGGTCATATGATATATCAGTGATAATACAAGAAACATTAGAGACAATGATCTGAGTGGGGAATTTGACTCTTGTGTAGAACCCAGCAGCAACTCTAAACTTTATAATTAAACATTAGGACTGTCAAGATCGTATTTTCCCTTCAATGGATTAAAATAGCAGTAGCCAAGTTAAGAACAAGGAAACTTAATGAGCCACAGAGCAATTAGCAATTAGACACTGTATCAGAATTCTTTTTAAACATTTCATTAGATTACTTTTATGACACTATTGATGCTTAATTAACAGAAGACAACGGCACTGTAGTATCCTACACCATGTGCCCCCTTTATTATAAAAGTCAAACACAGAAACACATTTACAGTAAGGGGCGCGTTTATCAGATTTCAAGACTGGGATTTTCCAGGATTGGAGAAAAAGTGCAGCAAAAAAAGTGACCACAAATGTACTGTGTTTTCGAATCAGATTGGATTTGCTTAAACCCTCTTTAGCCGACACAGTGGAGAAACATCAGAAACAACAAGTGAGAGCACATAATAGTTCCAGACAAAGAAACAAAGGCTTTCACCCAGATGATAAGGTCTTGGTTTGTGATTTTTGCCATTCTGGTCTCCAGGAACCATTTGTCATAGACGGGGTCCCTGACTTATGATGTGAAAACACAGCAGTTTCATTTAACAAACTACTAGCTAAGAAGTTTATCACAGCTTGTTACTGTGATATTCTTTTGAAGTGTGTCTGATGCTCCTCTGTGGACTGTGCTCATGGAATTATCATTAAAACAAATTCTAAGCACAGTGACAACCGCAAAGGAATAATCAGAGGAATTTTAAAGTAGATGGTTCGGAGTACTCCCAATCGACACAATGTGGTCTTTTCTAGAGAGCAAGGGAACACACCAGCCATGTCCAATTTCTAGAAACCGCACAGTATTTATAAGACTTACTCCATAAATAGAGTGTATCTGAAACCAAAAGCCTTTTGTTACCAGCATTCTGCTCACAATGTTAGCTTGCTCTTAACCTTAAGTACAATTCATCTTTTACATACAAAATATGGAATTAAGTAAAAAATTAAGTTATTTTTTAAAATCAAATCTCAAAAATTCAGCTAACTAATAACAAACATACACTCATAATGTGCTATGTTGCTGGCTTGATTCCATTATTTAAAATATTTAACAAAAGGTGTTATAATCTGAAAACTCGTAAGCATGGAACATTTCTTCACATCCCGAAGGGATTCCTGCAAACAGGATTAAAAACAAAACAAAAAGTAATACCCAGTGAAATATGAATACTGACACATCAATCTTCTTGTGTGTCAGTTTATATATTATTTATGAATATGTTTTCATGATCCACTCGCATTCAAGGCCCTTAATAATGAAACCCCTCCCTATATTTTATCTCTAATCTCCAAATATTCTCCTTCACGAAACCTACGCTCTGCTTCTGATCTTCGCCTCACTTCTCCTCTGATCACTTCTGCCCATTCTCGTCTACAAGACTTCTCTCGGGCTTCTGCTTTTCTCTGGAACTCTCTGCCACAAGCTGTCAGACTTTCTCCTTCTTTCCAAACTTTCAAGCGCTCCTTAAAGACCCATCTGTTTAAAGAGGCCTATTCGATGTACCTTAATTAATCATTGCTGTATCAAAAATGACAAAGTGTTTATACAATCCTAATGTCGCAATTGTACCCTAACCTTTTAGTTTGTAAACCGTATTGTACTCTGTAATTCCTTGTCTGTTATCCACCATTTATTCCCTGTTTGCTATAACTGCAGTAAAGCACTGCGTATCTTGACAGCGCTATATAAATAAATGATGATGATAAATGATGATGATGATCCCAAAAACATAATATAAAACTTACAGGTATTCGCAGCAGGAAGAGATAATCTTTCTTTGCATCTGTAGCAAAACTATTTTTGTGTGTCTGTGGATGTTATGCAAAATGTTTCTTTGCATCCTTCAATATAGGAGTAATTTACATAAACTTTGTGCAAAAGCACTGAGTATTTATTTATATTTTTTATTGCTTTAGCACTACTTATGTATGCAGCACTGTTTAATAAAAACCCACTCCCTGGTGCTCATTCAGAGAGAAGAACTTCTGTCCGGGGTCTGGTTTTGCTCTGCACAAAAATAATACATTTCTGACATTGAAATCTACTTGGATGAACATAAATAGATCCTGACAAGGTCACGTGGCATCTGCTAAACTCAACCTTCTACTCAAACCTCTCGATGGGGCAAATTTACTTACCTCCGAAGCGTTGAATTTGCCACACTTTGCCAGGCAAAGTTTCACCAGGGCGCCGCTAATTCACTAAAATCCGAAGTTGCGCTCAGGGAGGTGAAAGGTAGCGAAGTTTAGCTACCGTTAATTTGTCAAGCAAAGCCAAATTATGCTAGCGATGCCTAATTTGCATATGGCGCCAAGTTAAAGTTCAATGGATATATAGCAAATTACACTACACAAGCCTGGGAAATCTTCATAGAATAAAACAGAGTTGTTATTTTGCCCTAAACATGAGCCTACTGGATAGTTTAGGTGCCATATGTTAGGAAATGTAGGGGGGAAGGAGGGTACCCCCCAAAAAAAGGAACAATCTCTTTCAGCCTATCACCCGTAAAAAAGTAAAAGAAGCCAGCGTTTTTGGGACTTAGAAAAATTTTTAACTTTTTTTGAAGCAAGCCCCATCTACTCTATTGCACTTCGACTGGTCTGAGGTGGTGAAGGCAAGTCTGGCGCAAGAGGTAACGTTCAGTAAAATGCGCAAGTTAGTGAATTAGCGTAGTTACGTCCCTTCGCATTAGCTTCTTCTTCACCTGGTGTAAGGGTGCGAAGTAGCACTAGACTAGGTCCACTTCGCTAGCGAATTTACGCCAGCACCCGTTAAAGTAACGAAATGACGTCACACTGGTGATTTTGTGCTAGCGTTAGCTGCTTCGTGCTTTAGTGAATTTGCCCCTATCTATCTACTCAATAACAATTGTTTACCAAAACATATCCTAACGGCACACAGCAGGGTACACTAGTAATTCAACAAATCCTATTAGAATATTTAATAGGGAATTCAGTACAAGTCAAATGACCATGGGTCTATATTACATAAATATATATATATATATATATATATATATATATTCAATAACATCAGTAAAAAAATTTTGAATTATACATATTCAATTACTTGTTAATAAATAGTCCATATTTGCAATCAAAGTTCATAAACTCATTTATGATTTAATCTAATTCACAGAAAGGGGTTGTTCACCTTGGTTATTTATCAAAGGTCAAGTTTGTGAGGTTGTTTTTTTATCTCGAATGAAAACTCACAACTCGAATGTTTGCTTATTTATGAAAAAACCCGAACATAAACAAACTTGATTGAATCGGGGAAAAAAACCTGAATATCTCGAATTTATCTCATTTATAGGCTAAAAAACCTTGAATACCTCAAATACCTCAAATTTATCGAGTTTTCGAGAGCAAACGACCTGAAAATCATGAAGGCAAAAGATATCTTCAAACAGTTAAAGAAGAAGGAAATGTCTTTTAACTTGGAGGTGCCAAAAGTTAGGCACCCCCAAGTGATTCTTCCAGCTAGCAGCACGGAGCTATCGTCTTCTGACCTCTTCTCTTTTCTCGTTCAACTGTGCATGTGTCTGCCCCGGGAAATTTGAAGAAGTAGCCTGAAGACGATCACTCACCGGACCGGGTATCAGGTAAGTACATGCGATCACTTGGGGGTGCCTAACTTTTGGCACCCCCAAGTTAAAAGATCTTTCCTTATCTTTTAAAGGGACCTCTGCCATTGACCTCGACAGGCTTTAGCTGGAGTGTTTTCATATTTGGGCTTTTAGCAGCTTTGAGGCATAATAAATCTTGAAAGGTTTTTTCCCCCGAAGAATTTGAGTTTTTTTTTAGTGAAACTACCCTCGAAAAACTCAATTCTTTTTGAGAAAACACAAGCAGACCTTTAATAAATAACCCCCTTAGTATGAGTTAGTATGAGAGTGATATTCTGAGACAATTTGCGATCGAGTTTAATTTTTATAATTTGTGGTTTTTGAGTTATTTAGCTTCTCCAGTCTGCTATTTCAGCAGTCCAAATTACCCTAGCAACCATGCATTGATTTGCTTAAGAGACTGGAATATAAATAGGAAAGGCCTGAATAGAAAGACGAGTAATAAAAAGTAGCAATAACAATAAGGGGCAGATTTATTATGTGGTGTAAAAAACTGCAGGATTATTCACCACACATCACTAGGCTTTGCTACGAAAAGAACGGCGTCATTTTTTTACGCATTTTTTCTTAGGGGCCGATTCACTAAATTCGAGTGAATTCGAGTGAAGCATTCGAATTTAAAAAACTTCGAATTTCGAAGTGTTTTTTGGGCTACTTCGACCATCGACTACGACTATCGAACGATTCAAACTAAAAATCGTTCGACTATTCGACCATTCGATAGTCGAAGTACTGTCTCTTTAAAAAAAAATTCGACCCCCTAGTTCGGCAGCTAAAAGCTACCGAACTCAATGTTAGCCTATGGGGAAGGTCCCCATAGGCTTGCCTAAGTTTTTTTCATCAAAGGATATTCATTCGATCGTTGAATTAAAATCCTTCGAATCGTTCGATTGAATGAATAATCACTCGATCAATCGATCGAATTTCCTGCGCTGAATCCTTCGAATTCGATATTCGAATTCGAAGGATTTCAATTCCTAGTCGAATATCGAGGGTTAATTAACCCTCGATATTCGACCATTGGTGAATCGGCCCCTTAGAGTGACTTCTGCCGGAATTTACTTACAAAGGTCTGAAGCAATGTAAAATAATGGTGGCAAATCTGGCATTTGCATGGGGTAAAATAAAATACACCTTGATAAACTCGCCATTTATTTGACACAGTTTTTTTGGCAAATTTAATTTTAAACAGCATAATAAACATATCCTTAGTAGCCTTACAGAGCAATTACTTTTAGGAGGGGTAAGTGACTTCAATTTGAAAGCTGGAAAGAGTCATAAGAAGAAGGCAAAGAATTTAATAACTACAAAATATAAATAATGAAGACCAATTGAAAAATTGCTTACAATTAGCCATTCTATAACATGATGAAAGTTAACTTCAAGGTAAACCATCTCTTTAAAACACAATTCAGTAAGACAAAGCACAACACGGATGCTGTTGAAATGTATTAGCTTTGCTGAACTGTAACACATTACACTTGCTGTAGACACTACTTGGCGTTTTAGACTGTTTTTGTCTTTGTGCTGATTTTATGAACCAGAACATGATCTGGAACTGAAAACTACGGATGAAACACCAGAGTTTAGTAAATGAGGCACTACCTAATTTGCCACTTACACCTGATTATTACTATGTCTCCCAAAGTACTTCTGACATCATCAGGGTCGGACTGGGCCGGCAGGGCAGCCGGAAAAACCCGGTGGGCCCCCTGCCTCTTGTGGGCCCTGCCGGCCCAGTACGCACGCATATTTCCTTCTTAATGCCGTGACCCCCTTTGTTGGAGGCTGCGGAAAAAACATTTTGTGCGCACTCGGTGCACATGCATGCCCACAACCACGGCACCGCTCTCATGAGCACAAACATGGCGCCGCACTCATTCACACGGACACACCCACCCCCGGCACGGTGGGGGGGTCCTGGGGCAGTTGCCCCAGGGGGCCCCCCAGTCCAACCCTGGACACCATTATTATATTTTAAAAAGTTAAAAAAATTAGAAGAACACTTACTGTATTTTTGGGCGGAATAAGAAGAACACTGAGAGTGTGTTTTGGGTGGACAGGTAAATGTGCAGAATATTCACAAAATAAATCTGCAGTGGAGCTAGTTATTTTGACATAGGAAATAAAAAAAGAATCCAAGGCACTCCTAGAAAAGAGACAACATATCACTGGTCTTTATTTATCCACCAAATACTTAATTTTTTTAAATAGTATATGAGCATTTTTATAACTCAGGGAGATTACACATTTATGGTATACTGGGTAACTGCTCTTTGTATGCCTGGGCAATTATATGTTAATGCAGGAATCGTGTCATCTTGCTATATACATCTGGGAAATTATACACTAATATGAACAATTTGTCAATCTGCTATGTGTACCTGGGTAATTATCCGTTTACTGTATATAGTCACAATGTCACCATGCTGTAAATATCAAGGATATCTAGTGGTTGTGCCTGAGGAATTATTCTTTTATATGAGTAGCGTGGCACCTTGCAATATGTGTCTCTTTCCTGTCCAGTACTTTTAATTAAAAACAAATGCCTTTTTAGAGGACTTTTCTTGTTCATTTATGTTTTGCCACAAACTTTCCTTGACTTTCTTTTTCAGAGCAAGAAGTAACTTTCTCTCTGCCCACTCTTAACTGAATGAATAATGTTTATGGATTATAATTAGATCTATTCAGTTAAAAGGTGAAGATAAGAGCAGTTAGAGTGAGACCAGAACAGTGTTCTAGTGCTGCTTTCTTGCGGTCAACGAAAAGAACGGCAGACTATTTGGGACCATATTTGCAATTGTCAGCAACTAACTACAGGAATGAATTGCAGAAATCCAGCCCATGCCAGCTATGCCTCAGATTGAAACATGACAGGTTCTGTTTATTATTTTACTGCACTGCGGAAATGTTGTTTATATCGCACATTATACTTGATCAATTAATAACCCCTCATGCTGGGCAGAGCTCCAAATGTCTCTGCACAACATCATCTCTCTAACTAGGTTTCCTCTTTTCAAACAAATCCATGTTGGACTGTTCCTATGAGCAGATCTGCAGTTAGCATGTGCCATGGGCATGATAGGCCTGCATGGAACAATGGCTGGAGAAAACTGTAATTAGATGAGCATATGGCTTTACCTGAAAAGGTAAGAACCATTTTTAAGATACAAAATCAAGATGTCAACAAATGTTTGTTTCTATACAAACAAATATACATGCAGAATACATACAGTATATTATTGAAGCGTGAACATTTAGACAACTTTCTCAGATTCCTCAAGTTTAATGGCCAAATTGGGGATGTTCACGCTGGAGAAGAGGCGCTTAAGGGGTGATATGATGACTATGTATAAATATATAAGGGGATCATATAATAATCTCTCTAATGCTTTATTTACCAGTAGGTCTTTCCAGCTGACACGAGGTCACCCATTCCGATTAGAAGAAAAGAGGTTCCGCCTAAATATTCGGAAGGGGTTTTTTACAGTGAGAGCTGTGAAGATGTGGAATTCTCTCCCTGAATCAGTTGTACAGGCTGATACATTAGATAGCTTTAAGAAGGGGTTGGATGGCTTTTTAGCAAGTAAGGGAATACAGGGTTATGGGCAATAGCTCATAGTCCAAGTTGATCCAGGGACTAGTCCGATTGCCATTTTGGAGTCAGGAAGGAATTTTTCCCCCTCTAAGGCAAATTGGAGAGGCTTCAGATGGGTTTTTTGCCTTCCTCTGGATCAACTGGCAGATAGGTAGTTAATAAAAAAAAAAAAAAGGTTGAACTCGATGGACATGTGTCTTTTTTCAACCTTACTTACTATGTTACTATGTTACTATGTTAATAATAAACAAATGAAGAGACATACCCTTGAATGTTACTTGCACATTAACTGGGTGGAGATAGGTGAGATAAAATGAAATGAAAGAGTTTACACTGTACTGACAATAGACTATTGCATATTACTGTACTTTACACTGTGTGCATTTTTTTATGTTAAACCCATTACAGGCCCTGAAAAAATACCATTTCTCTAGCACTAAAATAGTTTTTTCCAAATTTGCCATCATGCCAGAACTACAAGCAGTGGCATAACTAGAGTGCGCCGGGCCCCCTGCAAAAATATCTACAGAGGGGCCAAGCCCATCCTCTCGCCCACTTCCTGCCCTGACTGTGCCACTTCCTGCCCTGACTCTGCCACTCCCTGCCCAAATCCACCCCTCTCTGCCCTCTGCCAACTTGCACTCTGCTTTCCTGCTGCAGGTGAGACAGTTGCCGGGGAAGGGGTTCTTGATAGCTATAGAGGAAACAGACCCTGATGTCCGGGCCTCCCTTTTCCCCTGGGCTTCTTGTATACTCCATTGGCTACAAGGAAGAGTGTTGCTGTTCTCTCTTAATCCCTTTCAATGCTTAGTTTACAAAGTTTTGTGTGTTCCACTACCATGACTAGAGTAGGCTTCGATTCATATACCATCCCCGACAACAACCCACCCCAAATAATGCATATCCACACAGAATATTTTGGTGAAAAAGGCCGCAGCTTGTTTATTAAACCATTAACCTTATTTATTCATTTTAATTACCAATAAACATACCAGCATAAAACATCATACTGTATAACACTTTTACATTTTGTATCAAAATACTAGCCGCTGAAGGCTGCACATAACCTTTAACCTTGTTTACCATAACATCCCGACCCTTCTTGGTCCAAACCCATTACCTAGCCTAAGGCTGATACTCCTTTCCCTGTTTCCACACTTACGTTGCCTCCTTGCCCCCCTTTGCCTTGCCCCAGGCCTATCCAATCAACCTCCCTTTACCTTGCAGCCCCCTTTTTGGCTACCCCGTAGAGGAGCCCCATTATGCCACAACGCCGCCTGCGTAAACCCCTTATGCAGGCCGCGCTACCCCAGACACCAGAAAAGCAGCCTTTTCCACCCCATCACCTAAACCGAGAATGAACAAGTCGAGCCCAACTTCGGACAAATGCACCCCGTCCTGCCTGTAATGTCCAGGCACTGCTTGCTCCAAGACCTTGTGCCTGACAACCACTCCACCAGACCTCCTGATAAAAACACTCATTAACTGGTTGATCTTCCTCCTGCTCCTTTCCATAGCTGAATGGTCTCTAGCCCACCTCCACACCAACCTGGGTATCATTTCCGACCACACAATCACCACCCCCATAAATAACGACCGCAGTTTATCTACGTCATGTTTCATTAAACGAACCAAATCCCTTTGGGACATTATGCCCATATCATTACCACCCACATGCAAAACCAATACGTGGGGGTGCGTCTCCCTCTGCGATAAACTTACCACTTTATCGAACATACCAGGCCACAATAAACCGGGAAAGCCAAACCATTGCACTTCCACGAAACGGTCCGGAAAGCCCAGCTGCTGACCCTTCAACCGAACTGCTGCTCTCCGTTCCGCCCAGCGCACAAAAGAATGCCCGAGTATCCAGACTTGCAAGCGTCCACCTTAAGTGATACAAATCGTAACCACACACATGAACAAAACATCGACACTTTTTTTTTTTTTTTTTTTTATATAACACCCACAATACCCTTACAGACATCCCCATATCAAAGTAACGTTGGTCTCACGTAACTTCGGAATCGGTGTGATTCCCATCTGCCAATCCTCTTGACTACTGCGTCACTCAGACCGAGCCGTGCCGCCTCAGTGGCCGCCCCGATCCGGAAGGAATGAGAGCAATATTCGAGAGGGGATCTATTCAATCTTCCCAGTCCCACCCGGAAAACCCGTATGAACTGGTACCTTGTCAATGGCGTGCCATCCATGTGAATAAGTAACGAGCCCTGGAACCCCGGACGGGCTGCCAAAAATTGTCGAACATTCAACAAAGGGCAAATAACCATCCCTTGTAATGCATACACCACAATGTTTTTACCTTTGCCTGCTCGATCTGTCTTAGACTTTCTTAGCCATATATCCATCCTGTCTGTCCCCATCTCGACATCCCCAATTTGCAAGCCCCCCGGGACCTTTTTACTATGACTTACCAGCTCCCCCACTCTGAAGGCTCCGAAAAAGGCCAATACGAAAGCCGCCTTGAATAATGTCACCTTGTAATTTGAAATACAAATTTCCCCCAACACCCCGAGCAAATCACCCAGTAACCCGACTGATACCGGTCTACGGGAATCCAACCTCACCTTCCCTTTTTTCAGCCCTTTCAAGGCCTGTCTGACCGTAAAACTTTTTGTTAAATCAACCCCACCGTTAAGTTTAAACATAAAGGCCAAAGCCGACATGCTCCTCTCAATTTGGGATACCGATGTATTTCGTTCAGCCATCCAGTATATCCACCACAACATCACCTCCTGTCCCCCCGTTGGGTCAGGCAGCCTCCCAGCCCAACAGCTTAATTGTTTCCACTCCTCCCAGACCTTACCGTAGGAAGCCCAGGTTGAATCGGCCACTGATGATCTCACCAGCCCTCCAATCCTGATGTCCCGATTTTCCACAGACCCTCTGTGAAGGGGTGGCCCTCTTTGTCCGCTCCCGGCGCCAGATGTCGAAAGCGCTCCCACTGGAATCGAGACAAAGCATCAGCAATTTCATTTCTCACACCTTCCAAATGAACTGCTCGGAATCCCATATTCAACTGTAAACATCGTAAGACCAAAATCCTCAAGAGTCGCACCACCTCTGGCGAGGAAGCCGACTGCCTATTCACAGCTTGCACAACTCCCATATTGTCCGTAGTAAACACCACCCTCCTGTTGGCCAGAACATCCCCCCAAAGGAATAACGCGACCACAATGGGGAACATTTCTAAGAAGCATAGATTCTTGGTCAGTCCTAACTCGTGCCACTCGAGTGGCCACTTTTCCGCGCACCAACGCCCTCCTAAGAAAGCCCCGAAACCGCATCCACCCGCCGCGTCCGTGAAAAGCTGCAAAGCCGTACAGGTGGCTTCTTCATTTGGGAATATCAGTTTCCCATTAAATGTGGCCAGGAACTGTCGCCATATCTCCAAATCCGCCCTCACTTCCGAGGGCAACCGCAAATGATGGTGGGGGCCCTTTGCACCGGACAGCAACATGCCTAATCTGCGGCAGAAAACCCTTCCCATCACGATCACTCGGCAGGCAAAATTAAGCCGGCCCAACAAGGACTGTATTTCACGAACCGTCGCTTTGCGCTTCCGAGCCAATCTGTTCACCCACTCCTCCAGATCAGTCAACTTATCCATGGGCAGCCTGCATTCCCCCGCCACCGTGTCCAATTCCAAGCCTAGGAAACACAGGCAAGTCACCGGTCCCACCGTTTTGTCAGGCGCTAACGGGACCCCGAATTGTTCAGCCACCTCCTGAAGAGATTCCAAGATATGGAAACACTCGTCAGAATTGGCCGGACTGACGCACAAGAAATCGTCGAGATAGTGCACCAGACCCGCGGAATTCGCCTGGCGCCTCACCACCCACTCTAAAAACGAGCTAAACTTCTCGAAATACGCACACGATATGGAGCACCCCATAGGCAGGCACAAATCGACGTAAAAATAACCCTCGAATGCACATCCCAATAAGTGATGGCTGTCCGGGTGAATAGGTAGCAATCGGAACGCCGCTTCTATGTCTGCCTTCGCCAACCATGCCCCTGGCCCTGCGTTCCTGACCGCTGCCACCGCCTGATCAAATGACGTGTACGATACCGAGCAAAGCTCCGGGTCAATGTCATCATTCACTGACAAACCTTTTGGGTAGGACAAATGATGAATTAAGCGGAACTTCCCTGGGTCCTTTTTCGGAACCACCCCCAATGGCGAGACTCTCAATTCTGCCAATGGGGAGGCTGCAAATGGGCCGGCCATACGGCCTAGCTCCACCTCCTTCCGCAGCTTCTGGCGTACTATCTCTAAATTCCCTGCAACCGATTTAAGATTCCCATGTACCTCCCCGCGTGTCCTAGGCTGAAACGGAATCCGAAACCCTTCGCTGAACCCCAACCGTAGCAATTCTGCGTCCCCTTTCCTAACGTACCGATCTAACCACGGGAGCATCGCGGCGAGGTTCACTGGCGTCCTCCCCTTTGTTAGCCTCTCCTGTCTTCGATCCTGCCTTTCCTCGTTTGAAACACTTCGCGAAGGGGTGCGCACCCCCACATCCCGAGCACTCATGCTTAAATCTACAAGCGCCTCCCCACTTACACTGTCCCTCGTTAAATTGCCAACAGTAGCCAAACTTGAGTCCCGCCGGTGAGGTCCCTGACTGCGGCCCCCCGGCGCTTCTCTGAAAGGGGGAAGCCTTCTGGGCGGTCATTAACCGCAACCAAAGAGGCATGTCCATTTGGTCCCACCCCATCCCCGGGTTGGCCGCCACCTTCTGCCGGAACTGCTCGTCGTACCGCCACCAAGCTAACCCGCCGTATACCCGGTACGCTTCCCAGATCCCGTCCAAGTAGCTAAACAGGGAAGAGCATCTAACCGGATGCTTTTCACCGATTATGCTTGCTAAAATACAAAATGCCCGAAGCCAACTGCCGAAGGTCTTCGGAATTTTCCTATATCTTTTGCTCCTCTCCTCTTCCTCTTTCTTCCCATCTTTTTTATCGTCCTCCTTAACCTCCACCGCCTCCTCCAAGGGAAGGAGGGAAAATATTTCCACAAATTCCCCTTTCCAAATTTTCTCTTTTACCTCCTTCTTCACGTGTGCTCCTAAGGGCCCCGTAAATGAAACATATGCGCCCTGCCGTGCTGAATCAGGGACGAGCCCGGGCGAGGGTAACTCCGTTTCCCCTTTTTCTTGTTGTGTAGCCCCTTTCTCTGTCTCCTGGGCCCCCGTCGCCTCACCTGGTGCCGATGTTGGTGTGCCGTGCATAGCAGTGGAGGGGCCAGCCTCCGCTATCTGGGCCCCCCCTTGGGACCCTGGCACCCATGCCCCGGTTACCCCTTTGCTAGGTGTTCCTGCCTCCCACCTGGATAAGAGATCCTTCAGTCCCAATAATAAATCATGAGTGACATTGCTCTGGGCACCACTGGTGCACTCACCGCCTGGCCCAGTGCCTGGTTCATTCCGCACGGCCGTCTGCCTGCTAGAGCCGGCTTCCCTGGACTCCTGCCTCTGAGTCGGTCCGTGTCCACGACTCCTTGACCGAGATTCCCTCACCGGATGTCTTCCTTCATGACCACCTTCACGCTGTACTGAAGACCTAGTCGGAGATAAGCGACAAGGAGACATGGCAAGCCTGGTGACCGAAGATCGCCGCGTGACGGCAGACCGCCGCCTAGGTTCCCACCTACGCCTGCCCCCCGTATCATCCTCCAATTCCCATGACCTGCTGTGTCCCCTGCTCCTGGACCGTGTGCGCTCCCGTGGCCCGTGTCTTGCTTCCCTCCAACTGCAGACCGACCCGGAACCCCGGTGCGATCCACCCCTCCGTGATTCCTGAACCGACAGTGACCTGCTCCGATCCCTGCCCGACCCATGTCGAGGGCTCCTGTCGCGGTCCCTCCTGACTGACCTTTCTCTCCCATCATCCCCCGCTCCCGAATCCCTTGTAGGGCCAGACCCGTCTCCCTCCGCTCCCAGGGGTCCTACCGACGCCGCATTTGAGGCTGCTGTGTTCAGCCTAGCTGCCTCACTCCTACCCGGGGACCTGTTACCCTGGGGGCCTGTCTCCCTTACCTCCCCTGTGGAGGTGCGTGACGGGGTTAATTGCACTGCCCCGCGGGCCCTGCCCGACCTCGTGGTCATGCCCTTATGTTCCCGGTCCATGCGGGGGCCCCTAGCCCCGCCCCGGTGCCTGCCGTTGCCTGTCCTGAGGCACCGGAGGTCAGAGCCGCATTATCCTGCCCCGCACCGCGCTTCCCTGTTTGCCTGCCCCTCCCGGCGCGAGGAGCGCTCGGCCCTGCCCGACCCGACCGAGGCCCAGGCCCCCTGCTGCTCGCTTGCCTGTGTGCGCCTGGAGGCGCAGTCCGCTCCGGTCCCTCCACTCCGGCCTGCCGCCCCGATACCCCAGGCGATGCGCTCCGCCGCCTGCGCCTGCCTGTACCTGCTGGGCTGAGGCGATCCGGTGGCTGGGCCCGTCGTTGCGGTCTCCTCCTCTCCGCTGCCGGATCCCCTGCTTGGGCTGCTGTGCCCTGCGGCTGTCCAAGGAGCGCAAGCAGCTCCCTCCTGATCCGGTCCCCGTCCTGGCCTGCCAACGCCATCCTGAGGCCTTCCAGCACCATGGCTCCGCTCTCCATGCCGTAAGGTAAGGTCAGTCGTTTACTTCTGCTGCCTAAAACAGTACTGTGTTTTCCCGCGCTGAGGAGCCCCCTATATCAAGGATAAGCCCCACCCCCTTTTACTTCCCTTAACACTACAAAACCCATAATACCATACTCCCATACCACTGTATAAACTCTCCCCCCAGTCATGTGCCCCATTGCTCCACCTTTCAGGCTCGCTACTTTGGGCTTCTGGCCTACAAGTTTATTGGACCTAAGCCTTTGCTCACTCTCAAGAATCAAAATTTCAAAGGGTCAATTATGAGCTGAAATATAGTGTGCAAAAAAAGTGCCCAATCTATCAGTTTATACACTTTGCCTTGTCTAGGAAATTGTCACTGCCCCTGTGCTATATTTTGGAGTCTGGAGACCTGTGGGCATCTTATGTTTGCCACCATTTATCTATGAGGGGCAAGCAGGGGGTTGTACATAGGTTCCCCGTCCACTAACTTTCATGTCATTCAGATGCAGACTGCAATGGGGGCCTGTAGTTAGTGTCAGCCCTATGGCTTGCATTAAGGGCAGGAGTGTCCTGCACCCATCAATGTGCTATATGGGCACCCTCTGTTGCAAGGTGCAGAGTGCAGCTGGAAAAATGCTCCCTGAATAAGCACTAAGGTTGGTATGTTCTACAGAGCTAAAACAAAACATGCAACTTTAATTAGCAATGATGAGTAGCACTTAACATAACAAGGATGTGGTGATTTGTGTATAACCTTGTGTGTCCCACTAGTCACACAGCTGGAGTTGACACCCACACTATGAAGTATCAGAAGTTCATGGATATGGACTGCAATACAGCAATGTATCTCTAGAATTGAGAATGCAGGCAGTCACATATGGCACTTGACAAAATGACAATAAATTCAGGTCTTTCATTAAGAGGAAGCCTGTCAAGGATACAGAGGATCAATTCTCTTCAGTTTTTTGTTACTGGTGAGCCATTGCTAAATATAGTGATATAATGGTTCATTCTTGGGTTTGTAGCACTTATAGTCAGCTCTCTTCAGCAACTCTAACCTGCTGGTTAATTGCTACAGTGTTGCTTAACAGTGAAATCTATACCTGCTTATTTACTGCCAACAATCACTCTGCTTTCAGTGTTTTCAGTAAAATGAATGACAACACAACTTTAACTATACAACTATACGCTCCTTGAGGTTAGTATGCAGAATGGAAAATTACACCCATGTACTAATATCTAGAAGAAATAATGTATACTTATACTGATTAAAACAGCTCCTCTGAAAAAAGAAAAAATGGTAATTTTCATTTGCTACAGAATAGCTAAAAGTACTGTTGATTCACCAAAAAGGCCATTTACAGTTTCACATTTCTAATGGAATCAAATATCATCAAAGTTCATACCTTCATCTGAGACAGCCTTCAGCGTTTTAGCTTTCTACTATTTCAATGGAAATTAACATTCAGCTTCAGTAGTTTTAAACATTCATCTGGAAGGCCATTTACCTTCATTAATTCTAAAACCAGTGTAAATCCAACGACATCAATAAATTAGGTGAAGATGTAAGAGGGTGACTAACTGTGGGTAGTAATCTAACACCTTCATTAAATGAGATAATTATGTCAGAGGAAGACTCACCAGGCCTGAGATATTTTAATAAAGTATAACGATAATCTTTCCAACTAAATTTAGTACCATTTGCTTTTATAATCTCTAATGTAAGTGTCTCAAAACCAACATGAACAAAAGAGAGAATTCTACAGTACGGAGAGAAAGGATTTCTATAAAGCAGTAGTTAAATGATAAAAAGTATAATATCGGAAATTAGCAAAGTACAGTCAGTACAGGAGGGTTAGGCTTAAAAACTGACAAGATTATCTTTTCTGTTTTGGTCTTTAGTTGCCCTTGAAGCATTATTTTGTTGGGTTGCATTCGGTTTTGTGCATTTTGCTGTAAATTTCCAAATACACATTCAGTAAGCCCATGGCATTAATCAGTCAATAAGTACCTGGTGTTCACTCAACAGGAACATCCACCTTCAAATAGACCAGTGTAGTAAACAAGATATTGTTTTTACTTCATCCAAAGCAAAATACAACATGTTCTGTTTATATCCCTTTTGTATAAAATGGAAAGTTATGATACAATAACTGCCTATGTCAGACAGAAAACGATGAAATAGTTTGTTCAGACTTTACTCCACTGTTGGCTACATTGAGGAGATCAATTTTAGATTACTGGGATACTGTGGTCTTGGATACAAGAGAATACACCAGTTGTTGGTTACGTCAGACCCAGTTGATTAGAAGTCAACAGTATGTTAGGAATGTATAGGAAAAGCCAACAGTATGTTCAGTATCTGCTGTGGATAACATAGATCTGGATCAGAGTTAATCTGATTTTTTTCTGACATTATGGGTGGTGTAACATCCAGCCTGGAGTTGATCCAGTGACTTGGTGTTTTCATGCTGTCTGTATTACCTCTGCTCTACATGAGCAGACAACTAAAGTCCTGGTTCACTGTTATAGGTACCCTTTTATTCTCCAGTAGGCATGGTGAACTCAGCTGTTGCCGATCTGGCCACCTGTGCTTAGTATTAGCCATTAGTCTGCCTATATAATCCCCTGCTCTGCATTGACTCACTAGTGGAGGTCATTAATCAACACTGGGCAAATTTGCCCATGGGCAATAACCCATGGCAACCAATCAGATTGTTGCATTCATTGTTCTACTTACAGATGGCTTTAAAAAGCTAATCAATAATTGGTTGCTATGGGTAAATGCCCATGGGCAAATTTTGCCCAGTGTTGATAAATGAGCCCCTATAAGTGTACTCGCTCATATGTGCTCTGAATACTGCTTTGCTTGTTTCTTGATTCCTGCTACCTGCTCATGTGTGACTTCTTGGTTCTGACCTCTGCTTGTTCCTGATCTTGAATTTGCCTCACAATCCTGCACCTGTTATCTGGTTCTGACCCATTATGTCTGACTACATCCAGCTCCTTTCTACTGGCTCCTTCCCATATACATTTGGCACCCTTAGTACTGGATTCTCATGTGGCAAGTCTAGGTGGCATCCGAGTAGTTGAGGGCCAGGCCTAAAGCCAAAGGTGGCTGTTATAGGCAGAAGAGAACTCCTAGGCAGGAATCCAGTCACTCCTTTAGGGTTTGGGTTTTCCATACATGACAGTTGATAGGTGGGCACAGTACTAATTTCTCAAGGGGTTTGGACATTTTTATATATTCAATATTTTGAAGTGATACTATGCAAATTAATAGAACGTCCTGGCACTTGGCAGGATTTGATACACATGATATTGCTATTATTCAGTATCCTGAATTTTAAGTAGTTCTTATATCGTCAGAAGTTTTCTTTAAATAAACAAGCCATTTTTAATTTAATAGCGTTGGCTGCCCTGTTGCTCTTCTGCAAAGTTTTCCTTTTTTTCCCTAGGATATTTTTTTTTAAAAGCTTTGTTGGGTTTTACAATTACCTCAGGTCTATTCCTCCAAACATTAATACCTAAGGGAAGATAATCAATACTTAATACTCCTTATTAAATCTGTTGATGCAAGTTAATTTTCCAGACCACAATAAATATGAAGTGAGTTGTACCGTATATTGGTTAAGCACATTGTTGTAGAAGTGAACAATTTGTTTCACAGAAAGCCCAGAAATTTAATGTGAGGGTATCACTGCAAACCAAGACCTTGTTATTCCATGAATAACCAACATAAGCTATGAAGTTGAACCTAAGAAAGTAAATACAAAATAGTTACCTTATTATTGTTGGATAAAGCTCTGAAGTATAAATATATACCGCAATGAAAGCTGCACTGACAGACAATTTTCCTAATAAGGCAAGAACTGTTGGATTTATGAAATCACCGGAAATTAGAAAGAAATGAATGTAATTTATTTCTGCAAAGATCAAGATTTGTACACACAGTATTATTTTGTGAGCAGTTAGCAATTATTTTGTTTTTTACACAGCACACAGCATCCAGCTCCATTTAAGCACATTTTAAGTGAAAAAAAAATACATGCAAAGTATTTCTAAGCATTTATATCTATTATTAGAAAACATAATACACTAGCTAAATAATACATGCAAGTCATATTAAATGATGGTATTGTTAAACAAATTGCATAAACAATCAGAATTCAAAGACGTGAACCATTTTTCATTTATTTGGTATGAATTTTCCTATGACCTAATTTATTTCTGTCAGGTCTGGCCACAGATGAGTGACTGGTAGGTAGGAGCCTATGTGCTGTGTAACCTTGGTAATATAGGTAATTGGCTTTTTGAAAATCAGAAATCATGTTATTATAAAGTAAGATGATTTAATAAAAAAGAAACAAAAAAACAAAACAACACATTAGGGGGCAGATTTATCAAGGGTCGAAGTGATACATTTTCTAAGTAAAAAAATTAGAAATTCAAAGTAATTTTTTGGATACTTCGACCATCGAATAGGATACTACGACTTTGAATTTACTTCGACTGATTCGAAAAATCGTTCGACTATTCGACCATTCGATAAAGTACTGTCTCTTTAAAAACACTTCGCCAACTTAGACCTGGCAAAGTGTTATGTTAGCCTATGGGGACCTGCCAGAGCATATTTCTAAGTTTTTGGGTTTCGAAGGAAAATCGTACGATTGTACGATAAAATCTTTCAAATCGCACGATTCGAAGAACGATCGGAATTCGATCGTACAATGAATAATTCTATTCAATTCAATGGTTGAATTTCGAAGTATTTTCCAATTCGAAATTCGACCCCTGATAAATCTGCCCCTAGGTGCAAGATGCAATAAAAGAGACAAGCAGGCAAACAGAAAAGCCGTGTAGCAGGCAACAAATCTGGGCAGGCAGCAAGCAAGAGAAAGTCTGAATAGCAGGTCAGAGTCAAACCAAAAACTCAGATGAAGATCACAGGCAACTCAGGAGCAGGCTACTGTAGATCACAGAACTATACTAAATGATGCAGGACTGAGGGGTATAAAGAGTCAAGCTTAAATAGGCCCTTGTTGGCAGATTTGCGGGCACCTGGCCTAAACAGCATTAGCAGTGGAGATGCAACACATAGACCACAGTTCAAATCCTAATTAGTCCTGGCAGTATCTTACAGTATGTCCTGTCTAACTAATGCAAACTGCAACAACTTGCAATTGCCTAGAACGTAAGCTCTATTGAGTAGGGGCTTCTATACTCCTGTGACCCTTAACACGAAACCTACTCTGTAAATGTTTATATTTATGTTTTCTTGCAATTTTTGTCCTCACTGTTTGAAATATTGCTGTGTTGTAATAATGTACAGTGCTGTGTGTACAAATAGCCCAATATAAATACATAAATACGAGTGTTATGCAAGAAAGTGTGTTTGGGCTGGCAAAACATCCCCTGTAGCATATTGCAAATATGTGATGGGTCTTGATCTTCCTCACTGGTGATATCACCCCAGTGTACCAGCTCCCTCAGTCATTGTCCTGCCCTGTTCAGACCCTTTTAGTGGGTTGACCTCAATGCCGGACCTTATACATGCTGTCACCGGTGGGCGCAAGTTTAAAACAATTGGCAGATATTGGGGCTGGGTTGAGACTGGGTGGGTTAGGAGCAGAGGGGATCAAATATTTTGTTGACCCTGCATCAGTAATACAAAAATAATAACTGCAAATGAGAGTCTCAAATAAACAGCCCTATGACCTAAGGGGAAACTATTCACTTTCAACTTACTC
Organism: Xenopus petersii; assembly: GCA_038501925.1. Lineage (NCBI taxonomy): Eukaryota > Metazoa > Chordata > Amphibia > Anura > Pipidae > Xenopus > Xenopus petersii. Next base: position 105,594,485 of record CM076684.1, read on the forward strand.
TATTTTCACAGCATGAACTCACTGTGCCCCAAACACATATGCCCATGGGCGTCCACAGAGGGGGGCAAGAGGGGGCAGTGCCCCCCCCCCCGGGACTGTGCACATAGGTTTCCACCTGTTCGTGCATTTGCCCCAGCTTACTATGGTTTCTGTTGCGATCCCTCGAAGATTTTTCTTCTGTGCAGCAGAGTTTTCTTTTAGCTCCTTCCCTAGGTGCTCGCTCCCCCCTCCCTTGTCACAGTGCTGCTGGATCGTATTACTTCAGCTGTGACAGAGAGAGAGAGCAGAAAGGGAGCATCTGATTGGCCAGCGCGGGAGAAAACGAAGGAAGGAAAGCCCTATCTATTGCAGTCTGCAGCCTTGTGAGTTCTGGGGGTATTTATACAATTACTTGCCCCTGTGCCATCTGTTTGTGTGTTCTGCTGGTATTTATGTATGTACTTGCCCCTGTACCATCTGTTTGTGAGTTCTGGGGGTATTTATACATGTACTTGCCCCTGTGCCATCTGTTTGTGAGTTCGGGGGGTATTTATATATGTACTTGCCCCTGTGCCATCTGTTTGTGAGTTCTGGGGGCATTTATGCATGAACTTGCCACTTTGCCATCTTTGTGTGAACTAGGGTTGCCACTTGTCAGACAACCGGTATTTTGAAGGGTTGCCCGGGTCAAAACTTCCTGGATGGTTTTTCAAATTAGGGAAACTGTGCAGGATTCCCTTGATCGCCGTGGAATAGCTCCACCCCCTGATGGCAGTGACACACCCACCTATCTCACAGGCCCGCCCACAGATGCCTCCTTGCCCCACCCTGGAAAATTTTCTGCAGACACCCATGCATATGCCCCAAACTCACTAGGTTAGTCTCCCAAGCTATGTTTTTTTTTTATAGAATCCTCATGCTTGTCTTCAGTCCACAGTAATCAATTATTTTTTGGTTACAAATTCAATAAGCAGATCACATTTATTTGGCATGATCAGGCAAACGTTTAGTAATCTGCAAGCAGAATACCAAAGAGAACCCTGTAAATACTGTCTGCACTGCAGTAAAAGGTAAATACAGGGCTTCTTTTTCTAAATGTAGAACCCCCAAATATGTAATGTACTAGAAAGACATTGTAAGATATACACAATGAAACTTTGTTCTAATACCCCTTTATCTACATCCAAACTGTCAAAGATTTTCTTCACTGTGTTCAGCCCAGCGCTTTCCACCTATTTCATGTATGTGCCAGCTTATAGGCAGTCAATCACAAGCTAAAATAAACACTGAATCCACCACTGTCTATCTTCAAAGCATGAACTCTTCTTCAAAGGGTCGTCTGCCATGAAAGTCATTAATGAAACAAAATGAATCGCAATATATTTCCTGTTGCTCACTCTTACTCCATGGCAACAGTAACTAGAAGCAAGAAATTACTATTAGACTGTAATTCTTTGTGTTTGTGTAATTGTAGAACAGCATGAAGCATTCATTTGCCCACATTTTGAATCGGCAATAGGTTGAATATTGAGGTGGATGAGGTCTGAAATATCTGAGACAGGAGTCTAAAGAAACACTTCAGCAGACGTCTCATCTTTTGTGTTCAAGTGATCGCCATGGTGGGTACTGAATGATCTTTACAAAATATTTATTGTGCTGTATAGCCCTGAATACAAAGAACCTTCAATACATTTCCTTTTTTATTTTTAGAGTACAAAAATCCTCATTTCTTTCCATATTATCCGATAAGAAAAGTGTTTTACTTTATCTAGTGGTTCATGTAAAAATGTTTAAAGGGGATCTGCTATCTTCATGATTTGAAAGCTTTCTTGGGAAAGCAAACCGAGCAACAAACCACAACTGCCAAAACCAAAACGACAGCTCCAAAGTGATACCTGCAACGGCACTGCAATGCTAGTCTTTCATAGAATAGAGATGCACAATTTTAAGGCATTAACGGGGGAATGTAACAAAAGTCAGTAACGGAAAAACTATTCGTAATTGAAAAGTTATGCCTTTGCGTAAACAAATTTTGCTTTGCATGAATCTATTATAGCTTTTGAAAACCAGGAAACTGTCTAGCGACCACGTCGAGCAGTTGAAGACTGGTTGCGAATTTTATATGTTTGCGCCAATGCGCAGTAAATGTAATAAAACTTCTTACTGAAAAGTCATTATGTTTGCTCCAAAAAAATTACGACACCTTCAAGCACTTCTTAAGAGTGCGCAATTAAAATTTGCAATGCAATAACAGTTTGAGGAACAATATTACATTGCGGGCCCAATTCACTTCGAGTGAAGGATTCGAAGTAAAAAAACTTCGAATTTCAAAGTGTTTTTTGGGCTACTACGACCTTCGACTACGACTACGACTTTGAATCAAACTATTCTAACTAAAAATCGTTCTTCCATTCGATAGTCGAAGTACTGTCTCTTTAAGAAAAAACTTCGACCCCCTAGTTCGCCATCTGAAAGCTACCAAACTCAATGTTAGCCTATGGGGAAGGTCCCCATAGGCTTGGCTAACTTTTTTTAATCGAAGGATAGTCCTTCTTTGATCATTGGATTAAAATCATTCCAATCGTTCGATTCGAATGATTTTATCGTTCGATCGAAGGAATAATCCTTCGATCGTTCGATCGCACTATTTGCACTAAAATCCTTCAACTTCGATATTCGAAGTCGAAGGATTTTAATTCCCAGTCAAATATCGAGGGTTAATTAACCCTCGATATTCGACCCTTTGTGAATCAGCCACTGAGAGATGTGGATATTAAATCTTATTGGTGCAAATAGTTTTTTTCTGTGCGACTTTAGTTACATTCTCCCCTAAGAGGAGAAACACATACACCCAGAACAGATACGCTCCATAGACATGGCTGTCAGTGGAGCCTAAGGGGCATATTTACTAAATGGTGAAAGAGAAAATATGGAGTCGTTTTGGAGAATTAAGTTCAATTTTCTTTCCATTAGTGTAAATTCACATCTCTTCTACAGGCAAAATTTCTCCAGTGAATATTCTCCAATTTAAGGTGGCCATAGATGCAAAGATCCGCTCGTTTGGAGACATCACCAAACGAGCGGATCTATCCCTGATATTCCATTAACGAGCATGGCTATATCGGGGGTAATCTGAATGTTTGGCCGTATGGGATCGGTCGGGTCAAAATCAAACCTGTTCGATCGACCAAACGACCGATCTCCGCTCGACGAAAGATGTCGGCACTCTCTACACACGATCCGAAAATCACGCGAATCCTCGATTCGTACGATAGGATCTGTGCGTCTATGGCCAGCTTTGCACAAGATGTTTTGCGAAAAAGAAATGTCTCCAGGTTCAGGCTGGCAAACTGCCATTATAAAGACAGAGCAACCACTTTTATATTATCTACATCACCCCCACAATACTAATTTTCCACATAATTGATGTCATTTATGCAAGCTGAAAATTCTCTAGAGAATTTTTCCCCACAACAACTGTATGGGGAAAATATAGTGGCACATATTCACAGAGAATTACTTTAGGAAAACATTCAGCACATTTCTCTTGAAAAAGTGTAGCTGTACTGACAATTTTTAGTAAATATGAGGCAATGAGGTATGTTGTGAATATATACCTGGCAAATTGAGAACTTTGGGGAAGCCAAATGAGGAGAAAATGTGTAATTTAGTAAAAGTGCCCCAATGACTTCTAGCCTTTTATAGGTCTGCAGGTATCAGTTTCTAAACCCAGTATTCAGCAGTTTGGGCTTAACAAGGCAACCCAGGCAGCTTCAGGCAAATCACTAGATCTGCTCTTATTTAAAAGAAATGGATAAACAACCCTCTTAAAATGGCCAATGACATTAAAGGGTGGTTCCCCTTTAAGTTTAATTTAATTTGTTATTGAATGGCCTATTCTAAGCAACTTTTCAATTTGTCTTGAGCAAATGCTCTAAAAGGCTACAAATGTATTGTTATTGCTACTTTTGTATTATTCGTCTTTAACTCAGGCCATCTCCTATTCATAATCCTGTTTCTGGTTTGCATGCACGGTCGCTAGGGTAAGTTGGACTCTAACAACCAGATTGCTAAAACTGAAAACTGGAGAGCTGCTGAATAAAAAGCTAAATAATTCAAAACCCACAAATAATAAAAAATGAAAACCAATTGCAAATTGTCTTATAATAGCACTCACTCTCTACGACATAATTCTAAAAGGTTAACTCAAGGGTGAACAACCGCTTTAATAAATATGTTTGTATTAGTATTGACCTATGAATGTGTAGCAGCAACTGTCACTATTATAAAACAGATAAAACATGCTTGGATTTTGTTTTAATCAGTCACTTTGCATTTCCATGTTACAGGGTTATGCACAGAATCATTCCTACCTCCCTCCTCTTCACCTTGTGCTTTATATAGAACCAAATATTCTACCTGATCTGAAATCAGATAATTAGTCTGTGAATCTTTCTGCTTTATCTCTTCCAGTCTAAAATAAATCGTATTCTCTATCTATAAATTACTAATCCCATTATTAGACACAGTAATCTTGATACAGATAATCAATTAAGTACATCGCTGAAAGAGTGGAAATCAGAGAGCCTCCATAAATCAAAACACACACAGGAGCATGTACTGTGTATGCAGGCAGCAAATGTTAAAAATACTACCTTTTTAATACTGTATGTTAGATTCATTTTCATCTTCTCCACCCTCAGCCCTTGGGCTATGCCTTAAAATTATTTCACTTGGTACCTCAAAGTAATGTAAATTTTGGAAATAAAAAAAATAACATTTTCCCTTATCTATACTACGGTTTGGTTTTAACTTAAACTTAAAGCCCCATGTAGTTATCACAGCAAATGTTTTCCAGGTCCAGTAGGCCATAGCAACCAGCAGTTGAATAGTTATGGACACTGAAAGGGTTAATGTTTCAGACCATGGTTTGAACTTTCTCCGAGTGGCCAACTGTTACTATATGTGAAGCTGGAAGGAGGGGTCAGCTATCTATCCATCCGTCTATCCCAAGAACAACAGCGCTTTGGACTTTTTGTAGAAGTTTTTTTTTGCAAAGCAAGTGCCAAAGCCTGTGCCTTTAAAAATCGTCTATAATATATGGGACATCAACGCCTTCGCAAAATAAGGAACATGGCTAACATCAGGGATTAGAGAAATTTTAGTATTTTTATATATATATATATATATATATATATATATATATATATATATATATATATATATAAAATACGAAAAAGAGGATCAGCACTCACAGGACTTAAAAAATATTAAGTTTATTGAACAATTATGGACTAACGTTTCGGCCCTCCCTAGAGCCTTTCTCAAAGTATCATACTAACAATACAATTGTCTTAAATACACTTACTGGCGGGAAAAGCAGCTAAAGTGACGTACATACCTCATCACTAAATCAGCGACCTATTCAAACAAACCCACATCAGTAGTATTTTATAATCCATAAGATTTAAAACCATCCCCATATGGCTATATTAAAAAACGTCATGTCATCTTGTAACATATTAACAAATGAAGTTAAAACCAAAGCAACATGTAACACTATCTACTTTGTAGCAACCTTGTAACATTCCCATGTAATAGTTAGGGATGTAGCGAACTGCCGTTTTGGTGTTCGCGAACGCCGTTCGCGAACACCGGCAAAAAATGCGAGCAGTTCGCGAACAGTTCGCGAACTTCGAACACCCGCAAAATCGTTCGATTCGAACGTTCGAAGGATTTTTCGTTCGATTCGAACGTTCGAAGGATTTTCATCGTTCGATCGAAGGATTTTCATTCGAATCGAACGTTCCAGGGATTTTAATCGTTCGAACGAATGGAAATCGTTCGAACGAATGGAAATCGTTCGATTTTAGCGGTCGAATGGTCGCGAACTCAAATTGCGAACGTTCCCAAACGTTCGTGAACATTAGGCGCGCAAACAAGTTCGCAGGCGAACAGTTCGCTACATCCCTAGTAATAGTATACCCTGCATGAACGACTCAATTGCTAGTGTTACAATAAAAGTTGAGAAGGTGTTTAAGATTTGGCCCTCGGGATACATCTACTGATCTTACCTGTCAATATACTTCCTCCATAAATGACCATATATGTAAAAAATCGTTATTTAACAGCTAAAATAATAATTCCCCATTATATCCAATTTCTGATCAAAGTAATTTTAAGTGCCATTGTTCCCCAGCAATCTCATCTCATAAGGAGATCCCCCTTCTATTCCCACTATGTGTTTATATTTTTATGTTGTTACAAAATTTTTATATCAATAGTTAATGGTCTAGCCACCCCCACATATGATGTCCATCATTACTCCTCCCACCATGTGATACTAATGGATAATCAAATAATTAAATGTGTTAGACAAATCACTCCTTTGTATATATCACTAAACATATTGAGGGGCCAATTCACCAAGCTCGAGTGAAGGATTCAAAGTAAAAAAAACTTCGAATTTCGAAGTGTTTTTTTGGCACCTTCGACTTCGAATCGAAGGATTCGAACTAAAAATCGTTCGACTATTCGATAGTCGAAGTACTGTCTCTTTAAGAAAAAACTTTGACCCCCTAGTTCGCCATCTAAAACCTACCGAACCCAATGTTTTTTTGGTCGAAGGATAATCCTTCGATCGTTGGATTAAAATCCTTCGAAACGTTCGATTCGAAGGATTCAATCGTTCGATCTAACGATTATTCCTTCGATCGTTCAATTGCAGTATTTGCGCTAAAATCCCAGTCGAATATCGAGGGTTAATTAACCATCTAATTTCGACCCTTAGTGAATTTGCCCCTAAGTGTAATATAACTGCTCTGCACGCATAATAGCATGTATTAAAACATATTAATAAATAAGTTACCAAAAAACAAGGCTTGGTGTAAAATTATCAAAAAAACCTATAGTGCATAAGAAAAAATAATAAAAATCTTAGATCAAAAAAATGAAAAATAAAGTCCATTTGAAACACCACTAATGTGTATGGAAATATCCATATTTAAGTCAATCACATATGAAACAGTCAATCACTTGCCACCTGCCCTGTGAATGTGGCATCCATAAATAAATCCCAAAAGGTTATTGTTAGTTCATCATATGTGGAGCTATTGTTTAACTCGATCACGCCGTAAGGGATCTCTCAGTACCGTCTATTCCAATCTCCTCCATAAGTAAATAGGCCGGGCCCGCTAAATAGCGCTGTAGACGATCTCTCAATTAGGGATGTCGCGGACTGTTCGCCGGCGAACTTGTTCGCGTGAACATCGACTGTTCGCGCTCACCGAATGTTCGCGAACGTCGCGCGACGTTCGCCATTTTGGGTTCGCCTTACCTGGCGCTTTTTATTGACCTCTCACCCCAGACCAGCAGATACATGGCAGCCAATCAGGAAGCTCTCCCTCCTGGACCACCCCCACACCCCCTGGACCACTCCCCTTCCATATATAAACTAAAGACCTGCAGCGTTTTTTCATTCTGCCTGTGTGTGCTTGCAAGAGCTAGTGTAGGGAGAGAGCTGTTACTGATTTCACTGATTTCTTTGAGGAACAGTTGATAGTAAGTTTGCTGGCTAGTAATCTACTTGATACTGCTCTGTATTGGAGGGACAGAAGTCTGCAGGGATTTGAGGGACATTTTAGGTTAGGTAGCTTTGCTGGCTAGTAATCTACCTTCTACTGCAGTGCTCTGTATGTAGCTGCCTGCTGTGGGCACTGATCTCTTCTGATCTCATCTGCTGACTGCTGTAATAACGAAATAGTCCTTGTAAGGACTGCTTTTATTTTCTTTTTTGTTGTTTTACTTTGCTACTATAACAGCCCAGTGCTATTAGTCTAGCAGTGTTGGGGAGTGGGACTGGTGTGCTACTGTGCTGCTCCTAGTAGTTCAGCAGCAGCAACCCGAGAAATTTTTTTTTTTTAATATACATATTTTTTTTTTCTTTTACTTATCTTACTGTTCTTTAATGTGTACAGTGCTGTTGCTGTTCTTCATAGTAGTGCACCAATAGTAGTGCACTTGCAGGCATTATTTGCCCAGTGTGTTCTTCAAACAACTGCCATCTAGCTGTGTGAGCTTGTTCACATTCTGTCTAAATATCAATAATAATACCGTCTCCAGAAACACCACCTGAGTGACATTTTTCAAGCAGCAATAATATATTCCGTATCCACTGCTGTAGTAGTGTATACGTTGACCTTGTAGGCCTTGTTTGCCCAGTGTGTTCTTCATTTTCAAACAACTCCCATCTAGCTGTGTGAGCTTGTTCACATTCTGTCTAAATATCAATAATAATACCGTCTCCAGAAACACCACCTGAGTGACGTTTTTCAAGCAGCAATAATATATTCCGTATCCACGGCTGTAGTAGTGTATACGTTGACCTTGTAGGCCTTGTTTGTCCAGTGTGTTCTTCATTTTCAAACAACTCCCATCTAGCTGTGTGAGCTTGTTCACATTCTGTCTAAATATCAATAATAATACCGTCTCCAGAACCACCACCTGAGTGACGTTTTTCAAGCAGCAATAATATATTCCGTATCCACTGCTGTAGTAGTGTATACGTTGACCTTGCAGGCATTGTTTCAATTTGTTTGCCCAGTGTGTTCTTCATTTTCAAACAACTGGCATCTAGCTGTGTGAGCTTGTTCACATTCTGTCTAAATATCAATAATAATACCGTCTCCAGAAACACCACCTGAGTGACGTTTTTCAAGCAGCAATAATATATTCCGTATCCACTGTTGTAGTAGTGTATACGTTGACCTTGTAGGCCTTGTTTGCCCAGTGTGTTCGTCATTTTCAAACAACTCCCATCTAGCTGTGTGAGCTTGTTCACATTCTAAATATCAATAATAATACCGTCTCCAGAAACACCACCTGAGTGACGTTTTTCAAGCAGCAATAATATATTCCGTATCCACTGCTGTAGTAGTGTATACGTTGACCTTGCAGGCATTGTTTCAATTTGTTTGCCCAGTGTGTTCTTCATTTTCAAACAACTGGCATCTAGCTGCATGAGCTTGTTCACATTCTGTCTAAATATCAATAATAATACCGTCTCCAGAAACACCACCTGAGTGACGTTTTTCAAGCAGCAATAATATATTCCGTATCCACTGCTGTAGTAGTGTATACGTTGACCTTGCAGGCATTGTTTCAATTTGTTTGCCCAGTGTGTTCTTCATTTTCAAACAACTGGCATCTAGCTGCGTGAGCTTGTTCACATTCTGTCTAAATATCAATAATAATACCGTCTCCAGAAACACCACCTGAGTGACGTTTTTCAAGCAGCAATAATATATTCCGTATCCACTGCTGTAGTAGTGTATACGTTGACCTTGCAGGCATTGTTTCAATTTGTTTGCCCAGTGTGTTCTTCATTTTCAATCAACTGGCATCTAGCTGTATGAGCTTGTTCACATTCTGTCTAAATATCAATAATAATACCGTCTCCAGAAACACCACCTGAGTTGTTGTTGTTGTTTTAAAAATAATGCCAGGCAAAGGCAGGCCGCCACGCAGAGGCACTAGGGGCCGTGCTGCTATGCTATCCTGTGGCCCTAGGAAATTGCCCAGTTTTAAAAAGGCAATGACCCTGAACTCCCAAAATGCTGAAGAGGTAGTTGACTGGCTTACACAGCACACCCCATCCTCTACCGTTTCTAACTTTACCACAACATCCTCATCCTCCACTGCTATTGGCACCCCACGTAACACTTCCTCCACCACCGGCGCCCCTTCTTCACTGGAGTCAGAGGAGTTATTTTCACATGAGTTTCTTGAACTGAGTGATGCGCAACCATTATTGGCAGAAGAAGATGAAGGAGATGAGGACGTTACACCAGATTTAATTCTGGCAGAGAACACAACAGAGATGGACATAATGAGTGATGAGGAGGAGGTCCCCGCTGCTGCTTCCTTCTGTGAGCTGTCAGAAGAAATTGATGCATCTGAGGAGAATGAGGATGAGGAGATTGATGTTTTGTGGGTGCCCAGTAGAAGAGAGCAAGAGGAGGATAGTTCAGATGGAGAGACGGAGAGTCAGAGAGGCAGGAGGAGAATAAGACTTAGAAGAAGCAGGGAGGACAGCTCGCAGGGAACAGTAGGGCAACAACATGTATCGGCACCTGTGGTCAGCCGGCCAACGCACCCGCCATTGCCGCCAACGCCGCCAACTTCTACTGTTATCGCCAGATTGCCAGCTTCAAAAAGGTCAGCAGTGTGGGATTTTTTTAATGCGTGTGCCTCTGACAAAAGTGTTGTAATTTGCAATGAGTGCAGTCAGAAACTGAGTCTTGGGAAGCCCAACAGCCACATAGGTACAACTTCTATGCGAAGGCACATGAACGGCAAGCACAAAGCACTTTGGGAGCAACACCTCAAAGGCAACAGGCAAACTAAAAGCCACCCTCCTTCTGGTCCAGCATCTTACTGCTCTACCTCTGCTATCCTTGACCCGTCTGAACCACCCTCCACTCCGCCTTCCACCTTGACCACCAGTTCCCATTCCCAGTCATCTGCCCCCAGCCAAGTTTCTGTGAGGGCCATGTTTGAGCGTAAGAAGCCAATGTCTGCGAGTCACCCCCTTGCCCGGCGTCTGACAGCTGGCTTGTCCGCACTCTTAGCCCGCCAGCTTTTACCATACCAGCTGGTGGACTCTGAGGCCTTCCGCAAATTTGTAGCAATTGGGACACCGCAGTGGAAGGTACCCAGCCGCAATTTTTTTTCAAAAAAGGGAATACCACACCTGTACCACCATGTGCAGAGCCAAGTCACCGCATCTCTGTCACTTAGTGTTGGGCCAAAGGTCCATATGACTACTGACGCATGGTCCTCCAAGCATGGTCAGGGCAGGTATGTCACCTACACTGCCCACTGGGTGAACTTGGTAATGGCTGGGAAGCAGGGAATGTGTAGCTCAACAACGACAGTGGAGTTGGTGTCACCGCCACGGATTGCACGCGGTTCTGCCACCACCTCTACTCCTCCTTCGCTCTCTACCTCGTCTTCTTCCTCTTCTTCCTCCTCTGCTGCTGGGTCCTCCTCCTCCACACCTGTGCACCCCCAGCTCCCCCTAGGCTATTCGACGTGCCAGGTACGCCGTTGTCATGCTGTCTTGGGGATGACGTGCCTGGAAAGCAAAAACCATACCGGATCTGTACTCCTGTCATCTCTGCAGTCACAGGCCGATCGGTGGCTGACCCCACACCAACTGAAGATCGGAAAAGTGGTGTGTGACAATGGAAGCAATCTGTTGGCAGCACTGAGACTGGGCAATTTAACACATGTGCCCTGCATGGCACATGTTCTGAATTTAATAGTACAACGTTTTGTCTCAAAGTACCCAGGATTCCAGGACGTTCTCAGGCAGTCCAGGAAGGTGTCGGCCCATTTCAGACGGTCCTACACAGCCATGGCACGCCTTGCTGACATTCAGCAGCGGTACAACATGCCAGTCAGGCGTTTGATTTGCGACAGCCAGACTCGCTGGAATTCAACGCTCCTCATGTTGGAACGTCTGCTGCAACAACAAAGAGCCGTCAACGAATACCTGTTTGAACTGGGTGGTAGGACTGGATTTGCAGAGCTGGGGATTTTTTTTCCCCGTTACTGGGTGCTTATGCGCGATGCCTGCAGGCTCATGCGCCCTTTTGAAGAGGTTACAAATATGGTCAGTCGCACCGAAGGCACCATCAGCGACCTAATACCCTTTGCTTTCTTCCTGGAGCGTGCCGTGCGACGAGTGACAGATGAGGCTGTAGACCAGCGTGACGAGGAGCAGGAAGCGCACGATTTCTGGTCGGAATCACCAGAACGAACCCAGGCACCTGCTGCAACGCAGGGAGAGGTGTCAGAAGTGGAGTCAGAGGAGGAAGGTGGCTTTGTGGAGGAGGAGGACCAACAGGAGCAGGCTTCCCAGGGGGCTAGTGGTGACCTTTTGGGGACCCCATGTCTTGTACGTGGCTGGGGGGAGGAGACCGTGGATGATACAGTCCTTGATAACGAGGAAGCGGAGATGGATACCTCTGCATCCAACCTTGTGAGAATGGGGTCTTTCATGCTGTCATGCCTGTTGAAGGACCCCCGTATCAAGAGGCTTAAGGAGAAGGACCTGTACTGGGTCGCAACGCTACTAGACCCTCGGTACAAGCATAAAGTGTCAGAAATGGTACCAACGTACCACAAGTCCGAAAGGATGCTGCATTTAGAAACCAGCCTGCAAAACATGTTGTACAATGCTTTTAAGGGTGATGTCACTTCAGGAACTCATCAACATTCCAGGGGCAGAGGTGCCAGTAATCCTGCCACGAGCGCACCTGCAAGGACAAAGCACTTTGGCCACTCTGTAACGTCAGACATGCAAATGTTTTTCAGTCCAAGGCAGCGCCAGAGCCCTTCTGGATCCAACCTCAAAGAACGCCTCGACCGGCAGGTAGCGGACTACCTGGCATTAACTGCAGATATCGACACTCTGAGGAGCGATGAACCCCTGGACTACTGGGTGTGCAGGCTTGATCTGTGGCCAGAGCTGTCACAATTTGCCATGAACCTCTTGTCTTGCCCCGCCTCAAGTGTCCTCTCAGAAAGGACCTTCAGTGCAGCAGGAGGGATTGTAACTGAGAAGAGAACTCGCCTAGGTCACAAAAGTGTGGATTACCTGACCTTTATTAAAATGAATGAGGGGTGGATCTCGGAGGGTTACTGCACGCCGGAAGACTTGTTCTGAGTTTCTGATTCTGACTCCCCATGCAGCTGTCCTTCTCTGCACGCCTCATGACTCCACACACAGCTGTCCTTTAGCGTCCTCCTCCCTCCACCACCGTTACAAACTAGGGTGCAAACCCTACTGGTTTAATTTGAATCCAGGTAAATCCTGAGTTTTTCTGGCCTCTGTGCTTCAGTGGCTGTGACAAAAAAAAAATGAATATTTTCAGCATTTATATGGCATATTTTTTCTGGCCTCTGTGCTTCAGTGGCTGTGACAAAAAAAAATGAATTTTTTCAGCATTTATATGGCATATTTTTTCTGGCCTCTGTGCTTCAGTGGCTGTGACAAAAAAAATGAATATTTTCAGCATTTATATGGCATATTTTTTCTGGCCTCTGTGCTTCAGTGGCTGTGACAAAATTTTGTTATATTTTCAGCATTTATATGGCATATTTTTTCTGGCCTCTGTGCTGCAGTGGCTGCGACAAAAAAAAAAAGAATATTTTCAGCATTTATATGGCATATTGTTTCTGGCCTCTGTGCTTCAGTGGCTATGACAAAAAAAAATGAATTTTTTCAGCATTTATATGGCATATTCTTTCTGGCCTCTGTGCTTCAGTGGCTGTGACAAAAAAAAAAATGAATATTTTCGGCATTTATATGGCATATTGTTTCTGGCCTCTGTGCTTCAGTGGCTGCGACAAAAAAAAATGAATATTTTCAGCATTTATATGGCATATTTTTTCTGGCCTCTGTGCTTCAGTGGCTGTGACAAAAAAAATGAATATTTTCAGCATTTATATGGCATATTTTTTCTGGCCTCTGTGCTTCAGTGGCTGTGACAAAAAAAAATGAATATTTTCAGTATTTATATGGCATATTTTTTCTGGCCTCTGTGCTTCAGTGGCTGTGACAAAATTTTGTTATATTTTCAGCATTTATATGGCATATTTTTTCTGGCCTCTGTGCTGCAGTGGCTGCGACAAAAAAAAATGAATATTTTCAGCATTTATATGGCATATTGTTTCTGGCCTCTGTGCTGCAGTGGCTGCGACAAAAAAAAATGAATATTTTCAGCATTTATATGACATATTTTTTCTGGCCTCTGTGCTTCAGTGGCTGTGACAATAAAATATGAATATTTTCAGCATTTATATGGCATATTGTTTCTGGCCTCTGTGCTTCAGTGGCTGCGACAAAAAAAAATTATATTGTTAGCATTTATATGGCATATTTTTTCTGGCCTCTGTGCTACAGTGGCTGCGACAAAAAAAATTTTTATATTTTCAGCATTTATATGGCATATTTTTTCTGGCCTCTGTGCTTCAGTGGCTGTGACAAAAAAAAATGAATATTTTCAGCATTTATATGGCATATTGTTTCTGGCCTCTGTGCTTCAGTGGCTGCGACAAAAAAAATTTATATTGTTAGCATTTATATGGCATATTTTTTCTGGTCTCTGTGCTGCAGTGGCTGCGACAAAAAAAAAATTAATATTTTCAGCATTTATATGGCATATTTTTTCTGGCCTCTGTGCTTCAGTGGCTGCGACAAAAAAAAAATTATATTGTTTGCATTTATATGGCATATTTTTTCTGGCCTCTGTGCTTCAGTGGCTGCGACAAAAATTTTTTATATTGTTAGCATTTATATGGCATATTTTTTCTGGCCTCTGTGCTGCAGTGGCTGCGACAAAAAAAAATTAATATTTTCAGCATTTATATGGCATATTTTTTCTGGCCTCTGTGCTTCAGTGGCTGCGACAAAAAAAACATAATTTTTCAGGAAAGTACACATGCCTAATTTTTCAGGGTTCTGCAACAGTGGCAGAATCGCATCTTTTATGGTCACCGCAGGTGATCAATAAAGTAGACCAAAACTGGGCCCACACTGCAGAATCGGTGTTTTTTGGTTCGCTTCACTGTACATTGAATTACCTCTGCCTGACCGTGCACGTGCGCACAAGCACGGTGACTGCTAAACACACCACTACAGAAATATTGCCACCAACAGGACGAACATCCTGGAGGTGACAAGCTCAACTAGTAATTAACAACTATTATTTGCTCACTTGACGGTATCATTCATTAAAGCTCTTTGCGTTTTTTTGCGTTGCAGTAAGCGCCGCGTTTCGTCTTTGCGTGTGAACAGGCTGTAACCTTTACACTACTTGATTGGCATGTAGACGCCGGACGTTTTAAAGCAGTTTATTACACAGGTTTAGAAATGTAGTGTGATTTCTGCCCTTTACAGCACAAAACGCAGCGCTGTGTCAACAATGTATTTTTCAGATACATTTTTGCCCTTGATCCCCCTCTGGCATGCCACTGTCCAGGTCGTTGCACCCTTTAAACAACTTTAAAATCATTTTTCTGGCCAGAAATGTCTTTTTTAGCTTTTAAAATTCGCCTTCCCATTGAAGTCTATGGGGTTCGCGACGTTCGCGAACCGTTCGCATTTTTGACGCAAGTTCGCGAATATGTTCGCGAACTTTTTTTCCGACGTTCGCTACATCCCTACTCTCAATGAGTTTCCAGTCCGCACCGCATGTAGTTTGCCTCAGGGGCCCCCAGTGCACCCACATCCACATGGCACAGAGTCCCAACACGTATGTCAGACATCAGCCCTTCATTGCAAATCAAAGTTGTTAATAGACATAAGTGCCGGGTAGACGTATCTCAGACCCCTTCAAAGGCCCCATACTTTGATCGATAGGTATCCTAACAATTTTTTACGTGAGTGCTGGCATCTCTTCTATAATATATATATATATATATATATATATATATATATATATATATATATATCTATATATATATATATATATATATATATATATATATAAATAAATATATATATATATATATTTGTTTGTATTTTGTGCTATTATATTGTTGCAATAATAAATATATTTTCTAAAACCATTTCAGTGTGTTTAATTTCAATATTCTGCTATAATATTCACCTTAATAGTGTTTATCCAGTTTTTACAGCAGTCCATTAAATTCTAGGTATTAATGGGCAAAGGGAAATCCTATATTATTGTGTTCCTGCATAGCACATGCTACGGGTTATGTTAATTTACATTAAAATCAACTTTTATCATCGTTTTTAGTTTTATGCTCGTATGCTTCAAATTTGAACTGCTTTCTGGTTGTTCAGGCTTAATTACCTTGGATTGTGGTTTGGCATTCAGAATGAAAAAACAATAAGAGAGGGTCTGAATTGAAATATAAACAATAAAAAATATGATCAATCATAAAACTGAACAAGGTCAGTTTGTTTTTTTTTTTGTTATCAGATCAATGACTCTGACAACCACTGATTGAAGGCTGAGAATAGACAGAATAGGCTAAAAACAGAAATGCAAGATTGGTAATTAAATAAGCATACAGATTTAATAATAAAGACCAATGAAAAAGTTGAATAGGTCCATCTATGACAAGGGCGGTCTTATCAAATGTGGGCCCCAATTGAAACCATTTTGGTAGGGCCCCCTAGAGAGTGTTACCGGCTGGTACAAGGATCCAGTGCAGGGTGGGCAAATAATGTCAGAGAATGAAACAGAAGCAATATAAACCTAACTCTTATATTCACTCTACTATTTGGTGCAGCTGCTCTGACACGGGATTACAAGTACCGGAGGTGGGAAGGGCATGATCAATGCAACAGATACATTATGGCATCCAAGCACAAGTGGGCCCTTGGGTTGGGCTGGGCAGGGTAAGTGTGGGTTGGGCTGGGCCAATCAGGGTTAGGTTCGGGCACTGTTAGGGTCTTATCCCCATTGCTGACCTGATGCAGAGTCCTCAATAGGTCCAATTGACCTAAGGCCAGCCCTAATTTATGACAAATTAAAAGTAAACCTACTTTACGAGCTTCTGAACATTTTGAACATAGCGGCTAAACATCTGGATCCCACACATCTGGTTGTCTCTGCAAATGCTTAAAGGAGAAGCAAACCCAAAAGTTAGAAAAACCCTACCGTACTTAGACCCCTCCTCCCTCCAGCCTAAGTGTTCATTAGAAGATTATCGAAGCGGCTTAAGAAGGTGCCAATGAACTCCGATGCCCGAATCTGCACTGAGGGATAAGTAAAAAGTTAGGGATATTTCCCCGGGGTAAGGAGGATCGAGGGGGTCTATGTAGGGTAGGGGGGTAGGGGTTTTTTAACTTTTGGGTTTGCTTCTGCTTTAAAGGTTTAGTTGGTAATTATGGTTTAGTTTGTAATTTGCTATTCAGGCTAGAAGGCTGGAACATGTATACCCAACATTAAAAAAACCTCTATAAACAGAAGGCAAAACTCAACATCAATAAGCTGGTACATTTTACTGGCATAAGACCAAAAATGAAAAAATAATAACACTTAGGGGCAGATTTATCAAGGGTCGAATTTCGAGGGTTAAAAAACCCTCGAATTCGACCCTCGAAGTAAAATCCTTCGAGCTTAGATCGAATAAATATCTTTCAATCGAACGATAAAATTGTTCGAAACAAACGATTCAAACGATTTTAATCGATTGATCGAAGGATTTTTATTCAACCAAAAAAAAACTTAGAAAAGTGCTGGGGAAGGTTCCCATAGGCTAACATTGCACTTCAGTAGGTTTAAAGTGGGTAAGTATGAAGTCGAAGTAGTTTTTTTAAAGAGACAGAACTTCGACTATCGAATGGTCGAATAGTCGAACGATTTTTACTTTACGAATCATTAGATTGGATTGAATTTGATAGAATTTTACCAATTCGATGGTCGAAGTACCCAAAAAATACTTCGAAATTCGAATTCTTTTCCATTCGAATTCTTCACTCAAGCTTAGTAAATCTGCCCCTTAGGCTAGTATGGTTTTAGTGCTATTATTTTACTCTTATTGTAAGGAACTTACCCTGGTGGTCTAGCGGCAGGTCCACGCTGCGTCCTCGGCGTGGACGCCCGTTGTGCTGCTTCCTTCTCCTGTGCCGGCTTCCTCTAGGGAGCGCACCGCGCGCACGCTCGTTATTTAAAGGCGCAGTTGGCGCGAAATTCAAAGGTATATAAAGCCCATTTAGATAACAGGACCTTGCCCGTTGTTAGGTTCAATTAGCTTGTTCCTGGGTGTTTATTGTGATTCCTGACTTGATCTACTGTGTTTGACCCTTGCCTGCCTGCTACTATTCTGACCTCTCCAATCCTGAAACCTTGCCTGTTCTTCGACTATTCTACGATCTCTAATCCTGATTCTGGCCTGTCTGACTATTCTACAGTAACTGCTTGAGCTGGCCCGGCCTGCCTGTTCCTGGTGGCTTCCTATCTTCCAGCATTCTTGTAAAACAGTCGTGCCCCATTGCCTGCTAGAACTTATGCCTTGCACCTCTCGTTAAGTCCAGGTGGGATCTGAGTACGCCGAGGGCTCCTCCCGAGGCCAAAGGTGGTCACTTAACTGGTGAAGTCGAGCCGAGACCAGGGTGCTTGGCATCTGTTCTGGTGTAGGGTGCCGACCGTGACACTTATTATAATATATTCACCACCCAAACACTAAACTTCTAATTTTTACCTTTAATAGACAAACACAATTGAAATAGCTTACCAGGAGGACAAAACATTCCTGCATATAGAGGTATAGGATCTATTATCCAGAATGCTTTTGACTTGGAGGGTAAGGTATCTCTCTCCGTAATTTGGATCACTAATTTGGTTTGCAGCATAGTAAGGATCAAATACAAGATACTGTGTTTTTATTACATAGAAAAAGGAAACTATTTTAAAATTATCTTAAAATGTACTTTTAGGTGGTATATTACAATTTCTAATTTCTTCACAAATGTCTTTTCTTGCCTCTAAAAGTTCAATTTTATTTCTAAAACTCTAAAAATGTGAGATTTATAAAGTGTAAAAACCATGAAAACACTTTAATACAGGGTTTTTAATAGATGTTTTTGAAGTTCAGCATTTTTTTTCTCATTAGTGCTTTTTCTATTCGCACCTTTTAACTTTTTTACACTTCCATGGCATTTGTGGTTTTACAGAATATGAGTTTTTTCATTTTTTCAAAAACCTCTACACTAGCTGCAAAAATTCAAATTTTGATAAATGGGCCTCCTCAAAGTCGATTTACATTTATTTATATTTCCTTTTTTGCCCTGAATTCTCTCAAAAATTTGTGATTTATTAAATGTAAAAACCACGAAAAACATTAATAAAAAAAATGTTGCCATCTCAAAGCTGCCAAGGTCATGTAGAAGTCAAGGGATTTGTCCTTTTTAAATGTCTTTAATTCAAGATTTTAGAGGTTTTTGGATTTTTTTGGTTTGTATTTGCACAGAAAAATTAGAGGTTTTCAACGTTTTAGTATTAGTATACTGATTTTTATTTGTTATGCTTTTAACATTAGCCTGTTTTAATAAGTCACTTGGTATTTGGGGTTTTAGAGAAAATGAGGTTTCAAAAACCACAAAAATGAGAAGGTTAATAAATGAGCCTCACAGTGAAATAGCCTTGCTGTAATACAGAGCTTTCTGGGTATTGGGTTTCCGGAGAAGGGAGTCCCATACTTACATTCATATTTACTTGTTTGAAAAAAGACATGCAGTACTGCTTAACCTGATTCTGATAGACCATTCTTCTTTTTATTTCTCTACTGGTCATAAATATAGGCTCTGTTTTGTTGATGACTAATAACAATTTTGCTTCATGCAATATGGCAACCTCCACTTATTTGTATTAATGTAAATAGATATAATCTATAATAATATGTTGGGCGCTAAGTAAGCTTTGTCTTTTCAAATTTCTCTCCGAATTAAGGAAAGCTTAGGATAGACAATCTTGTTAAATGTTTCACTTCAAGGTTGATATGGGAAACTTGAACAGAAATAGGCATTTGACAAAAAGAAATCCATACATTTACCATAAAATCAAGATCCCCATACACACAAAGCTCTTATTACTGGGGTATTCTCTGAAGTTGGAGCTGCACTACTGGAGATAACTCTGAAGTTGCAATAGCACTGCCAATTTGTGACCAGGGAGAAAGAAGATTGAAAGAGTGTGATCAAGTGGGTTTTGCATTGTGGGGAACTGCAGATAAGACATCATAAGATGATTTCTGTCCAAAATGTAACAGTAAATCAAATATTCCAGAAAATGAAAAAGCCTATATCCTGTTAAGTTCTAGGATGTTAAGCAAGACAGAAAAAGATAAGACATCAGGCTATTTTATATCAAATTCAAGGCATTTTCTTGCCCAACCTCAGCTGAAAGTAAGATTAAACCATCAGTTATTTTTACCATTGGAAGAAGGAAAGAAATTGCTTTAATCTGAAAATGAAAATAGTACATATACAGTCTGCCAAAATAATGAGCATATTGTGACATATGAAACTAAACACTGTTTTCCTTTTTTGGTTCTGATCAAAATGCGTATTTTACTAAAGTGCATAAAATTGCACAGCAATGCAGTTGATTAAAAATAGGCAAACCTCAACAAAGCAAATCTGCGAAAGTACAGTTACATAATTCTGAGATCAGACACAGCCAGCACAAAATTGCTGCAAAAAAATCAGGATTTGCCTAAAGAAAATAGATAATTGTCAAATGGCATGAAAAGGAGACGTACCCTATTCACAATGACAACAAGAAGACAAACAAACCGATGGCATTATAAGATAAATGAGCTGGGCTCTAGCTTTTAGTTTTATGAATGCACGGGTAGGACAAAGAAGTCATGCTAGGGGAGCAAGTGCAAAATGAAAAAAATTAATGAAAATCCCCATATTTGTTTTACCTACAATATGGCACTTTTTTCCAGAATTTCAATGTAGTTGCAGGAGTCCTCTAAGCAGCGTGTGCCACATATTGTGTGAAACTTACCTAGGCGGGTGCTAATTACTGGTTGCACTGAAAAACCCACACAACTTGCATAGACATCAGTGGGGTGCAAATTTGGTTTGGTGATGCTTGTACACTTGACACAGCTCTAGAGTGCAAATTATCTGAAGAAAGTCAGTTGTGTTGGCATGCCAAGTGCACCCTGGAAATAAGACTTTCTCAAGTGTTAATTGTAGGCCTCTCTCACATTCATGCTCCCTGTACTTTTCACCTTGAACCTTATTCAGTGGAGCAAACAGCACTTTTGTGCAAGGTTCAAGTCAACAAAAGAAGTTTGTATAGATACAAGTACAGGTATGGACCCTGTTATTCAGAATGATCAGGAACTGGGGATTTATGGATATTTGGATCCCCATACTTTTAAGTCTACTAAGAAAAGATCTAAATATTACTAAACCCAACAGGATAGTTTTGTTTATGATAAGGTTTCATTATATCTTAGTTGGGGCAAGTACAAGTATGGGATGTGTTACTTGGAATGCACGGGACCTGGGGTTTTACAGATAACACACCTTTCTGTAATTTGGATCTTCATACCTTGTCTACTAGAAAATCATTTAAACAATAAATAAACCAAATCAGCTGGTTTTACTTTCAATAAGGATTAATTATATCTTAGTTTGGCTCAGGTATAAGGTACTGTTTTATTATTACAAAGGAAAAGGAAATATTTTTTTAAAATCTGGATTACTTGGATAAAATGGAAACTATGGAAAACATCTTTCTGGATAATGGGTTTCTGGATAACAGATCCCATACCTTACAAAGGTAATGTTTCATTATTACAAAGAAAAGGGAAATATGATTTCAATTATTTAATTCAAAGGGAGTATATATGAGATGGCCTTCCCATAATTTGGAACTTTCTGAATAATGGGTTTCTGGATAATGGAAGCCATATTTATAGAGCTGATGTGCACACTGCATGTTATCTCTCCGCATTTACTACACAGCTGGAACTAAATAGCTTTTAAAATAGAAATAGTAAAATACAGAGTCTGTGTAATATTAAAAGGTGGGTGAAGTCTAAATCCATCCATGCAATTGAATCTCTCTTACAAATTATTATTTGTAAGTTATTTGAACTCTAAAAAAATAAAATTGAAAGGTTTGGTAATTTACTCTGCGCAAGAAATTACTGGTCTGGTTATCCAAACCTCCAGCAGCTTTCATGTCTTAGATCAAATATGTAGGAATTGTCCTTCATAATAAAATGCCTCCAATGTATAAATGTTCTATATTTATTCCAAGGTGAGGGGCAGTGTCAGGTGAGATATCCCAGTAGCTAAATGTAACCATACAAAGGGAGAAAGGTGTAAAAAGCAGGGGCAAAGCTTCATGTGTCCACAATGCTCAACTTTATAATTCATGCCTGCTGGTGAAAAGCTCTCTATTTGGAGTGCAAATAACTGCACCTCTTTATGCTGGCTGCTTGTGTCAGACAGGCCTGGGAGTTAAAATAGACCCTGGCACTTCAAGAACAAAGAGGCACAAACAGCCCTCACAGTCCACTAAATAGTAATTTTCTATGGTATCATACAGCAGCTCCTCAGACACTTACCAGAATCCCAGGCCTGATACAGGAATAGAATTTCAAGGGTGGGACATGAGCTTCCATTGATACCCCATTACTAGTATGTCCTTCAGGAGGTGCAAGGCATATGTACCAGGGACACAAAGATTTCAGGAGTCCACTATTTAAGTAAAATACATGACTTTCTTGCACTGTACTCTGGGCCCTTGCACAATCCTGATATACAAAGGAATATTCCCAAAGGATATGTATATTGGCTCTAATGTCAGTTCACATCTTGTATGTCCATAGTGCAAAAAATCTTGTTAAGTCTCCTGAGCATAATTGCAAAAATTTCCAGAAGCAATGTTCTGCTAACACTTTCATTATTTTCCATGTAGTGCGTGAGACAAATAGATAGACCCCAACCCTGCGCTAAACCCCTATATAGCAGAAGCAAGCTTGAGCTGAAAAACAAAAGCTGCAGTGATGTGAAGTCATACTGGCACATCCATTGGCAAAATAGGCATGACACATAGGGGGTTATTTATCAAGGTCCGAATTTATCTCAATATCGGCTGCTACAAACTCCAATCTAACCCGCTCTGGTTTTTAATGCTTATTTATTATTACGTTTTCCCGAAAATTTGCTTTGCGGGTAAAGCTCTGATTTGCACGATTTTTCCGTGAATTTTCCCTGAAATCTCAGAATTTTTCAGAGTTTTCACCCGAAAGCTTAGAAAACTGGCCAAAACCCCCGACACAACCAAAAATCTATAGGACTGTTCCCATTGACTTTTATGCAACCTCAACAGGTTTGAGATGCCGTGTTTTTATATGCAGGCTTTTTAGCCCTCGGGGTTTAATAAATTCTGAAAATTCATGATTTTTTTAAAAGCCAGATTTTATTAAAAAAATCACGAATTTTTCGGATTTCGGGGAATTTAGGGTATTCCGAGCTTAGTAAATAATCTCCTTACTGTGTGCCACCCAAATCCAAGCACAGTTTATTCAGTTAAAATTTGATCCATCCTTATTTTTTATCTGTACGACATCCAGAACAGAGAATCACACACACTTATGGGCAAAAGGCTTGGAATTCCACACAGTTAGATACAGATACACAGATAAACTTGCTGCCGCTATACAACATATAAATAGATAAGTGATGATTATTATAAAAGACAATTGTGCTGCCCTGCTGTAAATATCTCCCATTCAATACAAATAAGGACACAAATGCATTTTGCTTTGAAATAGTAAAGAGGCTGTGTGTTACATCAAATATCCGTTGCCCCAATATAACCTCGAAATATGTGCAATTTAACTCAATAACATTCCAGGATCACAGGTCAGGCTTATCATTCATATGAGTAGATAAGGTAAAAAGCATAATTCCATATTGATAGAATCCAATATAAAGAGAACACACTGTGAAATGAAAATAAAACATTATGCGAGTCTCACAGTAAGGTCAAGTTCTGTATTGAACATGTTTTACCCAGCAGGATAAAAGTGAATCATTCAGTGTCAAGCAGGGAGGAGAGTTACAAGGTCCCTTGCCTCCCTGAGATACAAACCCTATTATTAGCATCTTGTTCTTATATGAATATAACATGCTATTGCTCTGTCTTCATCTCAATTTCATATCTGTGACCAATTCCATATGTCCTTTGCTGACTATAAATGATACAGAATGTTTCCATATTCAGTAATGCAAAGTTATTAAATATGTGTATTTGGTACCATGTATATAACGGTGGCTAAAATATTAACAGCATAAGGCTTGTTTGGTATACTAAACAAGCCTTTTGCTGTTAACATTTTATCAACCAGTATGTGCTTTTTACGAAATACACATATTTAATATCCTTGCATTACTGATCAGTACATTATATTTCCATTCATTTAATACTGTCATTTTTTGGTGTTACTGTTCTTTTAAAGGGGTTGTTCACCCTCCAAACGCTTTTTTCAATTTTGTTGTTTTCATACTTACTTTCATACTATACTTTACAATTTTTATAAAATTGAAGTCTAAAGGAATTGTTCATATAACAATAAAAACTGGGTAAATAGATAGGAAGTTGGGTCTTATTATGTTAGGCGAGATGGCAATCAGTGCGATTCATTTTCCGAAGTCGCCAAAGTTGCTTAAAGAGTGCTCCGAGTGCCATCCTGCCGGCAATTTACATTCTAGCCGGCTGGAGGCAGTTTGGGGTGATTAGTTGCCCCGAACAAGAGGCAATTTTCGCTGGGCAACTAAATCTCCCCGAATCTAAAGGTGGCCATACACGGGCCTATAAAAGCTGCCGACAGACGTGCCGTGTCGGCAGCTTATTGGCCCGTGTATGGGGGCCCCCGACGGGCTTCCCCGATCGAGATCTGGCCGAAAGTCGGCCAGATCTCGATCGGATGGGGTTAAAAATCCTGTCGGATCGCGGCCGCATCTGTTCGTTGATGCGGTCCCGCGATCCGACCGCCCGTTTGTGAGAGCTAGGATCCGATCGTTGGGCCCTAGGGCCCACGATCGGATCTGCCCGATATTGCCCACCTTCAAGGTGGGCATATCGGAGGGAGATCCACTCGTTTGGCGACATCGCCAAACGCGCGGATCTATCCGTGTATGGCCACCTTTAGAGTGTGTCTCTACCCTTACAATTTGCTACATTAGTTGATACATTTCTCAGCAGCATCTGTGGAATAATGAACAATGAAACTCAGGGATTCTGCTCAGCAGGGCCAAAGATAAGAAATCAACTAATGGAACAATATAAAACAGTTTATAGAGTCTGTGACCCCCCCCCTTTCTTTTTGCTTCAGAAAGACATAAGAAGAACCAGAAAACATAATGTGATTGAAAAAAATTCTTACAAGGCAAACAACTCTTTTAAAGGGACAAAACCACTTTAATCAATAATCTTTTGTAATTTTATTTTTTCAACAGGCTCAGTCAGGCATATACTGATTTTTATGCGTAAATAGGAGTTTGATCAGGGTTATAAATTATTTGTCTGGTCAATGGATGGGACCTGCAATGACCGGGGGTGTTTTATTTGGGGACATGTTCCTTTGAACTACATTGGCAGTTGCTATTTGTACCTTGCTACAGCCATTGGTTGCTTTCTCTGGGGCAATGAGCTGCCTATTGTGCTCCTACAGGAAACAATCACATCTCTTTGGGTCAGCTTCAAACTGCTACTAATCTACTGGTGTTTTTGGCCTACAACCTTATTTTTATGAGCATTTTCATCCACATTAACCAGAGACAGTGTGAAAGAGAAAAGAGAGAATGTGATTACAGAGGGCTTGCACACAGCAACAAAAATATATTAAATAATCAATATATGTGATACGGATAATCATGATTTAGATTAAACAGTATCATTTAATTTCATTCTCTAAATGATCAAAGATGCAGGCAAAGCCAGCAAAAGTCTAAAATCCAGTTGATGCTCTACTTCTCCCAGCCCTAGACATAGAAATTACATAGCATATAATGTTGTTTCTGAACTACCAATACTTAATGCTTAAAGGAATATTAATTGAAATAAAACAAATTTTACAATACTTGCCTGTACGAGGCATAGAGCACCCATGCAGGAATGATTTACATATGCCCCCATGAAATGCATGTAGCTTCCTGTTTTTTGGCTCTTAGGGCTATGGTACACTGTATGTGCACTGTGTGAATGTGCTTCCATAGAGTAGTATGACAAACCTGCTGCTAAAATCACACATAGCCATGAAAGAAGGACAGCTGCTAAAAAGTAGATAGTGGAGCCATACTAGAGCGTATGAGTTGTGTGGTTCAATAGGGAGCCCTCTGCAAGGGAACAAGTTTGGGTAAAAGTGTTTCATTCTCCTTTAAGGGGCACCTGTTGGGTAAAAATGTTATTCCCAACCAAAGGTGCGGGCTAATATCGTTTTTTTTTTAAAAAAAATGCACCCCGCCAGCCCAAGGCTACCCGCTGTGGGATGAGGCTGCCGGTCCGAGGAGCCATGTCCAGTCACTCACATGCACATAATGAAAATTTGACCCGAATTGCTTGTTATGCACATGACATCACATACGCATTGTGACACAACATGGCTGTGAGCTCTCGGTGCGGGTAGCTTAGCGCTGGCGGGGGGCATTTTTTTTTTTTAAAAAAAAACTACTGTTATCCCCAACCGGAATGCGGGCTCTATTAGCCTGCACCTTTTGGTTGGGGATAACATTTTTACTCAACAGGTGCCCTTTAAAAAAGGCATTTCAGTTCATAAGGACACAGTGAACACAATGGAATCTAAAAGAGAGGTTACTGTACTGAGTCAATATTATGAGGCAGCTCAACTAAGACAAATACTAACATGGTCCTTATGGGCCCCTAACTCTCAGTGGGCTCATATAGAGAAGGTAAAGTTCCTTCCTTACCATCCTAATGCTTGGTTTTGGCCTACCAGATAATACCTTACCTAAAATCCCAATGCTAAAAACTACGAGGTTCAGATGGAGAAAACTGAAGGTCAAATACAACTGTCTTCCCCTTATTCTCCAGTCACCGCAATTTTAGGCAATCCCGCATTTACATTGGCTATAACACACTTGACATGTCAACTTCGAGAACCATTTACATTATTTAAAATTTCTCATACGATCAGTCCTTCTTTTACAACAGTACTCACGCTAAATCAATTAAAAGCTAAGGCTACAGACACCCTTATACCTTGGTTCTTGTACTTTCAGATGAGACATTTTATAGATCCCTTTCTTAAAGGGATACTGTCATGGGGAACATTTTTTTTTCAAAATGAATCAGTTAATAGTGCTGTTCCAGCAGAATTCTGCACTGAAATCCATTTCTCAAAAGAGCAAACAGATTTTTTTATATTCAATTTTGAAATTTGACATGGGGCTAGACATATTCTCAATTTCCCAGCTGCCCCAAGTCATGTGAAATCTGACATATTGGTTAAGGGGTTAATTGCCGGAAATTGCTGGGGTAGGATAAGAGTTGGAAGTTGGGAGATTATCCCAAGGGGCCTTGTTTTTGATGCATTAAACATACTAGAGTCTAACCTTTTTTCTATTTGTTTTTTTGTTAATCTGGTTTTTTTTGTTTTACTAGTATTTTTTCTCTTTATATTAGGCATTGAAGCTTTTACAATTTCAAATTTGCTTTGTCATGTATATTGATGTTATATGCTACTGTACCAGTAATAGGGCATGATAACGGACTATGACAGTAGTAACTGATTGTACTTTAATGGCTCAGTCATGCTACAAGAGACAGTACATATATTATTATTGTTTCCCGTATACTAAGCCTGTAACTTATATGAATACATATTTTAAGTTACATTCAGTGATCACTAAGGTGCCAAGCCAAGGTTTACTTTGCATTGCTACTGTATGTGACTGCAATCAGCAGGCACAATACTGCAGGATCAGTCTTTGACCCTCATTAATCAGCAGTTACAGGGGCTCCCAAGGCACTCTAAATCTAATCAAAAAGGTTAGCTTTCAGAAGTCACAGTTTAAAGGAACAGAGCTGAAATATTCACTGTCTCACAATGCCTTCTCTAGACAATAT
Organism: Xenopus petersii; assembly: GCA_038501925.1. Classification (NCBI taxonomy): domain Eukaryota; kingdom Metazoa; phylum Chordata; class Amphibia; order Anura; family Pipidae; genus Xenopus; species Xenopus petersii. Next base: position 105,622,126 of record CM076684.1, read on the forward strand.
CACATACATAATCCTCGCTACATTTTATAAAGATTATTGTATTGATATCTGTATTCTTTGAAACAGTTGTGCCACTTTGTATATAATTCTCTGAACTACTGTCTGCAATATCCTTTGCCTTTCCTTTTACAATTCATGGTTTTGTTTCTCTGCTATATAAATATCCAAAAGCTTTAATCAACTACATTGATTTGCACATTAAAAATGCCAGACTCTTCTTCAAGGTGATTTGTCAACAAATGGGGATAGTTCTGCCCTAAGTAGACCTTTTGTCATAAAACATGGGGCAAGTCAATACAAGTTCTATAATTATCTGAATTTAGACAAGAAAACAAGTGTTTTTTGTAAGCTGTAAAATATTTAAATGCTACTGCAATATTGTCTAATAGATTATAATAAATGAATTAACAATAATTAAAGTGAGTATTAAACGAATATGCTAGTAAGGGTGTTCAAAGGTTCTTTGTTAGGTATCTGTTTTCCAGAAAGCTCCAAATTACAGGAAGGCCCATAGAGTCTGTTTAATTAAACAATTTCATTTTTAAAAATGATTTCATTTCCTGTAATGAAAAAGTACTTTGTACTTGATGGTAACTACGTTGCATAAATCCATGTGGCAAAACAATCCTGTTGGTTTTTTTTGATGTTGATGTTTTAGCAAAGAAGGTATTGAGATCCAAAATAATGCAAAGATCCATTATCTAGAAAACCCCTGGTCCCAAGCATTCTGGATAACAGGTCTTATACCTGTATTCAGCTCTTGAACAATGCTCTCATTTTATGTATTACCATGATATTTTGTTCTCTAACATGATTATATCTCAAATCTCTGACTAAACTAAAAATCAGTTAAAGAAAAATATTGGTTGCTGTACAAGTATTCAAACCTTACATTTTACCACCTTTTGCAGCAATAACAGCTTTAAGTCGTGTACCAGCTTTGCACAATGTTAGGGAGAAAATATAATTCATATACGGTAATAAATATAAAATAAACCTTCACCAGCTTTAAATCCACAAGGAAATCTTTAAATATTGAGTTGAACTTTCAGTAAAGTTCTAGTTTTTCCTGAGTGACACGTTTTTGAGTACTGTTTGAGTGGGTTGCAGGACAATCACACAAATTTGAATTATAATATAAATGTCACTCCTGCAGTAGCAGTGACCAGCTCCATGTTGTAGCTCCCACCCTTCCCAGCTATAGTCAGGTGATCCAACTGGTGTCTAATAAAAGGGCAGCCAAGTTTAGGAGTTTTAGTTTGAAAGCAGCTAGTAAGTTGCAGGTAAAACTTAGTCCCTTTGTAAAATGTATAATGAAGCAATTCAATTCTTAATGAATCAGATGAAAATTAAGCATAGGACTGGTCAGATATGGGATGACTTTGACGTAGTTGGCCAGCTTAAATATATTGCAATATATGGACAAACAATCCCTGTTTTGTTTAAAGGGTAAGGCATTTTTCAGTAGCAGTATGCACAAAATGTCTCTGTCTTAAATATATTGATAATGGGTTGAGTGCAGAGGACTCTTGTAGTTGACTATATGTATTTTGTGGTCGCAGCCTCATTGCATCCCCGCCTAATGGTTTTAAAAATTAGTGGTGAGCACAACTTTCCCTTGTTTGTTATAATAAATACATGACAGTCATGCTGATTTCTTCACAGTTTGTATAATTATATACAGTATATATATATATATATATATATATATATATATATATATATATATATACATATACACATATATATATATATATATACATATACATATATATATATACATATATACAGTTGTTGGTTAAAAATATATAGGGATACGCTATTAAGCCACCTTTACTTAGAAAGAGAAATATTAGTAATATTTAGAAATATCAAGAAATACATTTTTATTTAGCACCATTATGCTGATTGCTGTAAAATCGACAGACAAGTAGCAGGCATGAGTGCAACTGAAAAGGTTCAGCACTACTTAATGGCAATTAACAACAGAATAAGAAATCAATCCACTGCTGCTTTACCCTCTGATTTGTCCTTCATCCACAAAGGACCAAAAGTATAGCCAAAAAAACTCTGAGGACAAATAATTACAGGAGGTGCAGACAGACTTTGAATCAATTGATAACCTCGGTGTACTGTTTACTTGACAAAGCACACAATACAAAGTGCATATAATGTCTTTACATTAAGGCCCAAAGCACATGGGGAAATATTCACCCTCGGTTAAATCTGCAGTACAGCAGGCGGCAAATCTCCTGAAAAAGACTTTCCATAGAGTAAAATGTGTTACTTGTAGTGATCTTAATGTAATGCTATGGAAAGTCGTTTTCCAGAGGTTTGTTGCCCTTGGTATCACAGATTTAACCCTGGGTGACAAATCTCCCCATGTGCCATCCCTAAAGGGGCGCTCTTCCAAAAACAACTTTCCAATATTAATCAGATAAACATTTTCAGTGTTTTTTGACATTATTTTTAAAAGCACTAGCAACTGAATACTAACGTGTATTTTTCTCCCTTTCCACTCTCCAGGTCTTTTAATCAGCTTTTATCAGTTAGTTTGCAAAATTGATTCAGTCAGGAGTACAGAGAATGTAAACAGACATTTGGGGGCAGATTTACTTATGGTCGAATATCGAGGGTTAATTATGCTTTGATATTCCCAAGCAATCCCTGTGAGACAAAGCAAGAGTCTGATGTACAGTAGTTAGTGGATGGAAAGGGTCTGTAGGCAGGAAAGGCAATTTTTCAGGCTGTGATTCTCAGTGGACAGCAGCAGTCAAACAAGCTGTGTGCTATAAACCTTAATGAGTTCTTCCCAAATTTGGAAACTTGTTCAACAAAAGAAACTAAAAAAATTTAGTTTTCATTTGTTTTTGTCTAATGCTAATATTCCTAGGGGCAAATTCGCTAGCGACTGCTTTGCCAACTTTGCAACACATTGCCAGGCGTAAATTCGCCAGGATAACGCTAATTCCCTAAGATGAGAAGTTGTGTCCAGGGAGAGCCGAAGTTGCGCTAGTGTTACTTCAGCAGCAAATACACTACACAAGCCCAGGGAACCTTAATAAAATAAAATAGAGTTGTTATAATACACATGAGCCCAGTGTATAGTTAATGTTCCATATGTTAGGAAATGTAGGGGTGGGACCCGGTTACCCAGCGTTAGAGTGCAAAGCAACGCTAGCGTCTATCTCCTTCGCTAGCGAAGTGACACCTGCGCCCAAATTGGCGTAGTTATGAAATGACATCACGCTGGCGAATTTTCACTAGCATTAGTCACTTCGCCCTTTAGGGAATCTGCCCCTAGAGTCTAATGTATAAAAATGTTTCTTTTGTATGTCTGTACAGGTATGGGACCTGTTAACCAGAATGCTCGGGACCTAGGGTTTTCCAGATAACGTATCTTTCCGTAATTTGGGTCTTCATGCCTTAAGTCTACTGGAAATTCATTTAAACATTAAATGCACCCAATAGGCTGGTTTTGCTTCCAATAAGGATTAATTATATCTTAGCTGGGATCAAGTACAAGCTACTGTTTTATTATTACAGAGAAAAAGGAAATCATTTTTAAAAATTAGGATTATTTGGATAAAATTGAGTCTATGGGAGACAGCCATTCCATAATTCGGAGCTTTCTGGATATTGGGTTTCCGGATAAGGGATCCTATACCTGTACCTTACTTTACTATAATGTTTCTCTAGCAACATTTTCAGCAACTCTTAGGGCTCTTACACACGAGCGTTTTTACCTGCGCTCCCCTGCGTTCCGTTTTTCGGCGTTCAGCCGCAGGGGAGCGCAGGAATAGACGCTTATTTAGCAGAAGACTGAATGTATTGACTATAAAATTCAGGTGTATTTAATGGTCCAGCAAAATGAATAAATAATGAAAGACCTTTGGGATGTATAATTTCACACATATTTTGCAGTTGGTTGTTTTAACATTTGTGTAACGAATATACTAATAGGCTTCTTGATTGGATTGGAGAGCTTTTAAATGATCTAATTAGCTAGATGTTGGCTCTAGCCCTGCCCTTATCAAAACTACTTGAGCAATCATACAAGAATACATTTAAAGGGGATTTTAAGTAGTGAAGGGCGAATAAAGACATAAAGTTGCACAGAATTTCCACACTTCGCCACAATTGAATTAATTCACGAAACTGCAGCGACATTTCACTGGGGGCTATGGCAGCTTCAACTCAGCACATAATACTGATGTATAATATGCTTAAGTATTACATGGGGAAATATACATTTTAGTGTATATATATTGTACAATATGTAGAATTTAATTTTTGTATAGGAGAAAAGAAAGAAAGTATCCCCGTCTTCTTAATCAGAAAAAATACAAAAAGTTATATATTATCACTGTGTGATTTGATTTCACTTAAACCATGAGGTCTCGTGATCCAGTATCTATAGATTCCCCCCTTAATAATTCATCCCACAAAGTGCTAGTGCTTAACCTCAATAAATTAGCATTAAATAGGGTAAAACTAAGAAACAATTAATTTTCCTTTTAAATATTGTGTATATTTAGTAATTTCTAACTCATAAATAATTCCTTTAACATTAATTGATGAATTCCTAACAACCAGCTAAAACACCAATAAGGATGATTAAGTGCCACCAATTGTGATTAATTCACATATGAATTAATTAAGGTGCAATTATAAATATCTCTGATTCCAAGAAAATGTAGGAAAAGGAAATTGGTAGAGGGATGGAGAAGTCCCGTATATTCTAGCTGATTGTTTTACTAACTGCGGGACCCCACAAAAGAGGAGAAGTCAGTGCTTCTGGAACTGTGGTCTCAATTCTATTTTAACTAGCTAGATTGAGAAGCTATCTTTTCTAAAAAAACACACAAATTCCAGAGCACTTATAGTGAAAACAGTAGAACAAGAATGCAGATGAGGAATCTCCTATAATCTGGGCTGAGAGAAGCGCCCAGATCACTATAAAAAGTTTTTTTTATAAAAAGAACCCCCCAAGGTTTTATCTAAAATGGTATAAACCAGTAAGAATGGGGTCCCGCAGTTAGTAAAACAATCAGCCTGGCACTTGAAGGTGCATATAAGGATCACAAGAAGCTAAATGTGCCAGAGCAACATATATTCACTGCAAAGTATGAGGTTCTACTGTTCTGGACTGGAGGTACAGCTGCCCTTGTTCATATTTTTTTTCCAGTTTACGCATTGGTTTTTGGTTTTATTTTAGCAGGACTTGCTTTCGAAGACTTCAATCACTGACAATCTGCAATCTTCTTATAAAAACATGACTGTCGGATTAGGTCTCACCTTGAATTTGATGAGCAGTTTAAGACACTATAAGGCAAAAAAAGAAAAATGGAAATAGCAACAGGTCTGTCTTTTAAACAAAGCAAGGCTCTGCATATTAGGTTTGTTTTAACTTAAAAAGGGGCATCTTCAGCTCAATATTTTTATTCTACACAAATAATATACAAGCAAGGTCAGTATAAGAAAGTAACAAAGGAATTTTTCATTCCTCAGACCATGAAAGTGGCACAACACAATCCCTTGTGACTGGAGAAAATGAGGTCTGATATTCAGCGAATAATAGGGTTTCTTATAATTAGGACGTGGCTTATAATATTACTCAATTTAGTAAGTTACTCATTCAGTAGATTTATTTATTACGTTGTTAATGTCAAAGGGTATTTAAGCTTAGATTTTATTATGATAATGAAACACTTATTGATCCAGGAAGAAAATATGATTGCCTGGTTGGTATTAAAAATTAATTTATTTTCCTTGCCTTAGGCTAAATTTTGCATTCACTTAAATATATACTATATACATAGATTTGAATTTGACTGCTATCTTTAGTCATGCCCAACTGCTATGTATGAAGTTGTATGTTCATTTTAATATAGCTTTTTTGAAACAGAAAAAGCTTAGCATAAGCTGGTTAGCGTGATGATTTTCCAGGCCCCTATAATCGTGGTAAAACCCCCTAAAGCCCTAGCCCTGCATGGACAACATATTCATTACCATGCCATCACTTCTTGTAATTTATTTCATAGACGTGACAGAAGTGTGAGAAGAATAAAAGTGCCACTGCCTGCTGAAGCCTGCAGGGCTCATTATGTGATCATCACAGAGGCTTATATGTGGAAATAAGAATGCAAAACTGTTCCCATAATTAGCTGATCAGGGATAGATTCTGTACATGCCATTACATACCAGACAAGTTTCAAGTCTTATGCCTGTAATCCTCTTATAAATGCAGAATAAACAGATAGAAAATAATGGTGTATCTTAGGGGCTAATAATTAGCCTACCTTTTATTGTATAAGGTAAGATATATTGGGCCTATACACGGATATCTCAAAAGAAGTCTGGCACAGAGCAAAAATCTTAATATTACAATAAAATTTACAATCATGCAGACAATTCCCTTTGGGAACGTGTCCATTTTTGCCATAAGAAAGGGCCACAATCTAATTTTTTTTTTTTACAAAATGAACCTATACCGCCCTAGCTCATGAGTACTTACACCTCCCTACTCAGATAGTACTCATTAGAGAAAACTGCTTGCTGGGGCAATATTGCCATAGATTGGTGTACAAATCTTAAAAGCACTCCCCATCATCAAATAAGATTGCAGTGCTATAACTAGTAATGTGGCCTCATTCTTGTCAATTATATGGACATGTCAATATCATTCTAAGCTAGTAAGCTTGCTGAGTCCCCTTTTACAACATTATATATATAGAAATCCATTATCCAGAAAGCTCTGAATTCTAATCTTTAAAAATGATTTCCTTACAATAAGAATACCTCTAATGACATGAGAAATCCTGCTGTTATAATAAACACTTAAAAATGATTTCCTTTTCTCTATAATAATAAAACAGTGAAAAACATACATACAGTACACATACTACAGCCTTCCACAAGCTTCTTCATAGCAATACCCTCTGTATTTTGCTAGTCACGGCAATACATGTATCTGATGCTACAGTGCAGCTGTTTCTATATAATATACAATACTTCACCTAACCTTACTGCACCATAAAAAATAGACACTCTCCCTTTGTGTCAGAGCTGGCAGTTAAAATCAAAATTTGCAATGCTCACACTTTCAAAGGGAAATTTTTTTTTAAAAAAAGCATTATAATTGCATAAAAATTCCTACTCAGATACATTTATAAGGATCAAAGAGTGTAGTTAGAGCTGTGAGGTTCACGTGCAGTTATACTGCGACATTAATGAATAGACTCTTCTTCATCTCAAGTGCCAATTATCTCTGGGGACCTGATGTTTTTCAGGGTTTATCTGTAATTTGTACAACATCTATAAAGTCCCACCAGATGCCAACTGCATACGTTTTCACTGAATAACATTCAGGTTGCTACATTGGCCTGGGTGCTTCTATTTTATGTACATTGCTAAGTGCAAGAGTTCTGATAGCTGGGAGTAATGTTCAATTCCCATGGATCAAAACATGACCTAGTCATGTCACCAGGGAAAACCCTTTTCATGTCATAGAAGTGGCCATAATATATGCTGCTTCCAGACACAGGGGTCTGTTTACTAAAGTGGGGTTAAAATATTCACACAAAATATAGACAAATTTGTCGCAGAATATGTTTTCGCCAGTTTACTAACCAACGGTAAATACAAATTTGCGAATTTTCTTGCGCAATAATATGTTTTTTCGCCAGTTATCACATTTGCTGAAAATAATGCTATGTACACATTAATGGCTGGTTTACTAAATAGCGAAATGTGCAAAAGACAAAATTTACGCAAGAATATTCACAAAATTTAAGCCGCGACCTATGTAGTGGCATAAAAGTATTTTTTCGCCAGAAAATTCTCAAGGGGCAGGAAATATCCCATAATACTTTTTTTTTACCCATCATATTTTGCTGACAGGAGAGAGAGATCTGTAGCTATTGCTGACAGGATGATTTGGCTTCTGCTTCTATCTGTTGCAATAGCAACAGTTTCAGCTCAGAGGTGTATTATTGGCAGCGGCATCACAGTCCAACGATTCGTCAGCCTCTACGCTTTTTTGGTTTCATTGTGATTGGCTACATTAAACTGTGCATTTCTATGAAGCAAAGAGATTGACTGGTATGATTTCTTGTTCATATGATTCTATTGGCAGAAGGGTTTATATGATGCAGACATGTTTGATTGGTGTCACTCTGGTGATGTCGTTGGATGGTAAAATCATCAGTCAATAAAGTTTATGAGTTTTGAAGATGCATTTCTGCCTGTAAATGTCACGGTAAAAATTGCCATAATAACCGACATAAAACAAGACTATTTTCTAGAATAAATATTCGCGAAAACGTAATTTGTCGACAGAAAATTCGCAACTCGCTAAAATTACCGCTAAAGTAAGCTGGTTCGTTAACGTAGTTACCGCAAATGATCGCAATCACTTCTGAGCGTATCGCTGTTTAGTAAACTTAGTTGCTGCGAATATTCTGGCGGAAAAATATTCTCAGCGGTAACATGCGGAAACTTAAAGTCAAATTTATCGCACTTTAGTAAGAGGACCGCACAGTTTTAGCAACTCTTTCCACCATTAATATCTAAGTCCCAACAATTGGCTGGTCCTGCCTATAGCCAGCAATAGAGACTAGAAAACCAGAATTGTTTTATGCAATACTCACTCATGTGAATGAAATTCCTCCTTTGATTAGTCTCTACTACTGCTGTCTTTAAGGGAATCCATATATATGAAGATAATTCATATTCTAGTATTCATATTACATCTTTAACCTTGAGCTACTATTTTGTGTCCATCAATCGGTCTTCATTATTTATTTTTTTTTATAGTTTTTGAGTTATTTGTCTTTTTCTTTGGATTCTTCTCAGCTTTCAAATGGGGGTCACTGACCCCATCTAAAAATAAATGCTCTGTAAAGCTACACATTTATTATTATTGCTACTTTTTATTATTCATCTTTCTATTCAGGTCCTTTCCTATTCATATTCCAATCTCTTATTCAAATCAGACCATGGCGGCTAGGCTAATTTTGACCCTAGCATCCTGATTGCTGAAACAGCAAACTGGAGAGCTGCTGAATAAAAAGCTAAAAAACTCAAAAACATATGAGTTTGAAAACCAATTGCAAATTGTCTCAGAATATCACGCTCTACTAAAAGTTAAGGGGAAATTACAGCATTTCATTTTTGATAATTCAATGGCACATAGTACAGATGTATGGAACCCGTTATCTAGAAAGTTCCAAATTACAGAAAGGCCATCACCAATAGACTCCATTTTATCCAAAAATCCAGATTTTTATAAACTATTTCCTTTTTCTCTTTAATAATAAAACAGTACCTTGTACATGAGGCAAACTAAGATATAATCAGTCCCTATTGGAGGCAAACCCAGCCTATTGGGTTTATTTTATGTGTAAACATTTTTTAGTAGACAAGGTACAAAGATCCAAATTACGGAAAGATCAGTTATAGAGCATTCTGGATAACAGATCCTATACCTGTATAAACATTTTTTAATATCCAAAAATCTTTAAAGGTGCGTTTGTTGTATGTGATTCATTTTTAAACAGATGACATTTAACTTTAAGGCCCTTAAACAAAATATAAACAAAATATATATGATTTGCCTTTCTATGTTTTGGGCTCAAAATCTAAAATCATTTGGAAACTAGAAAATATATACAGTTTCCAGAAAAGTAACAACATAAGGATATTTACTTATTGCTACTAAATTTAAAGAATTTTGTCGCCTGGTGGCAAAGATTAAAAAGACTTTTATGAACAGCAGATATTAAAACCTTTCAAAACAGCCTTTACACATCCAGCTGCATTTTTAGTATGTGGGAAATTACAAGTGATTTCTACAGTTTATGAACATAACAGACTTCATATCTGCTCCCTTTAAACATATTCCTTAATAAGAGAAACCAGCAATTACCCAGTGCTGCAAAAGAATATGATAATATACCAGATTTACTAATTGCTTCTGTGCTTCCAATTCATTCTTTAATGTTAAGAGATGTTCCCTGGTCATTATTATTAAAGAACTACTTTTGCCAGGTTCAGTGCAAAGATTTAAATCAAAAGTCAGTTTTAAGAGATCAATCTTGTTATTATAATTATGCAATTTAGTGTTCCATAAGACAGAGCACAGTCAGGCTACTTCTCTTTTAGATGTAATTGTTGCCATAATGAGAGCTTTGATAAAGAACAGTAGGATAAAATCTGTTAGCGGCAGCTTGCATGACTATATCCATTTTATTCTCCCTAATATTTTATCTGCTGCTGCTGCAATAAGTCAACCTGCTGATTGCCACTTTAAAAAACCCTCAGCACACAGTCCTAATTTTAAACAAAGTTTGTTTTATTCCTGTATCCTGCTTTTTATTCCAGAAATCTTAGCTATCTCTGTATTTCACAAAGATTTAAAATCTTTAAAACCCTAAAGAGTAACATTGCAGTATCAGTGCTCATTACTTACTTGTCTTTATGCTGCAGGCTATAAGATTCCTAAATTGGTTTGTTTTACCATATTCAGTGGTGTTAAGGGCTCTTACTCACAAGCGTTTTTACCTGCGCTCCCCTGCATTCCGTTTTTCGGCGTTCAGCCGCAGGGGAGCGCAGGAATAGACGCATTTCATTTTTTCAAATGGGGCTGTACTCACACAGGCGCATGTAGGAGCAGAGCGCAGGTTGAGACGCAACATGCTGCATTTTTCCTGCGTTCGGTGCCTACATGCGCCTGTGTGAGTACAGGCCCATTTGAAAAAATGAAATGCGTCTATTCCTGCGCTCCCCTGCGGCTGAACGCCAAAAAACGGAACACAGGGGAGCGCAGGTAAAAACGCTCGTGAGTAAGAGCCCTAAAGCAGGTGTTTTTCTCATCCACTGACATATGATCTATGCATCAGATCACACTATGGTTAATCCCATTCGCTTTCCCATGCTTTTTTTTCTCTTTAAGACGGCAACAAGCCAAGGTCCTGCTACCTAGGACACGACTTTTACCTACCTAAGGGCTCTTACTCACGAGCGTTTTTATCTGCCAATGATTTCTACAACAAACTAATCTGAACCCAGTATTTTTTAGAAGTATCTAAAAACAGTTAACAGAATTCATCTTCTTTGTTATGCTGTAGGCCACCAGTGTATTTTGAGTGACCTTCTGCCTATATTTTCATATCTTAAATGTTTTCCTTTGTATAGCATGTTGTATTTTTCTGATGGATAGTTTAAGGTGAATGTATAAAGTTCTTATTGATTCACGACCTTAGCATTTTCAGTCTTACTTAATAAGCCAATGATACAGGTTGGACACAACCCTCTTTCCCCCCTCCTTTGTCCCCTATTGATTTGTGACCCCAGAGAAGCAAATAAAAAATGACCTAAACATCACACTCACTGTAATTTAGGCTGGGCCCCTCTTTACACTGATTTAAGACACCTTGGAGGACCAGCTCAGTTTGTGAACCTCTGCCTTACGAGAAAGTACTCAGAAAAAAAATTCGAATTCTGTGTATATGCGCATAAAAAAACATGTGGCGCTCTGTTGCTCAAGGGTTCTTCAGAGTTATCATGGATATGACCAGCCATAAAGGTCAACAAATGGAATACTCTTTAGTTACTAGTATTAAAATGTATATTGTGTTAACATACTCCAAATGGTTTTTGCATAAGTGCAATAACTAGGGAGAGCTCACTAATTATCATAATAAGATTTAGGAAGAAATACAATAAACTAGAAAATGGGAAAATGTAATGTCTCTGAAGAGTTGCCATTATTTTTTTTACTTCATTGTATGTGCACTTACTACCTTTAACCCTTTAAGTGCCCACAGAATTTCCCATTTCATTTGCACTCGGTCGTTTTTTTTTTTTTGAACATTTTGTGCTCTCTTCACTTTAGAGGTATTTCCTTGGGAAGAATTTTAGTTTACCTAGGAAAATGACGCATCATTTTTTTTCAGGAGAATCTGAGCTTTCTAAATCTGCCAGAGTTTTTGTGCATTACCACATCTGGAGCAAGATTTAAATACCAAAGAAAAATGAAAAAAATGCAATTATTCAGAAAATAGAGATGTATACCTTAAAAATATTTTATATTATGCACAAAAATTTGACTGATGTGGAAAGCCTCATGTCTCTCGAACATGCCATTAACAGATAAGTATAGTTTTATGGAGATTTTAGACTATAGATCAAAAACTCCCAGCAGTAAATTATCAAATTTTCAAAGTACTACAGTAGAATATGGTATACTATGGTAAGCCAAAAATCCTGGAAGTAGGTTTACCCCAGGAAACCATATATTTTTGTAAAGTACACATTTTGCCAAATCCAAAATGGGGAACCATGTCTTTCTACTCATAGTTATCTAAGCTTTTCTGAACTTAGTAGTTTTATAAAAGTTTATGAATATTCTAAACAATCACCTCAAAACTTGTAACTTTACAAGTTCATATCTCCCACAAAGCAAAATGTACCTGATACTTAGAGATCCCAAAATAAAGTTAGTGCATACACATTTCATAGGCATATTGTTCTGTCCTCGCTACGTATTACCCTGGGGCAGTGTGTAGTTCGACATGCAGCTAAACCTTCCCACAATCCAATAAAGAGACTAAGCTTGGAGTCTGTAGATTTTACTGAATAGGCAAGTGGAATAGAGGTGAAACTGTAATACAAACAGCAGAAAATATAATAAGTATGCTTGCAATGATCTATATAAAAACATGCAAATGAACATATAACTGCAGCATAAACTATATACTGGCATAAATGTCTCTGTAGCAATGTCTCTGGGGTTTCTGGCAGCTGTGGAGGTGTTTTGGTGTAACTATTTCCTTACCAGGAAATATCATAAGGGAGATGCAGAACTGTGTGCTTCTTCCAGCAGCATGGTCTGTAAAATGGAGTCCTGGCTCCCACAAGGCATTGCTCTAGGTCACATGGTGGGCGTACGGTAGCCTGATTAGTCCAAATTCTGCCATAAGCCTTATGGAGGTAAAAAATGGATATAGGAAGTGACGTTGTACACTTACAACAAGTGTCCAGAGGAGGGAGCTCCGAGCAAATGAATAGGAAAATCCCAAATATGGTAAAAGCGTATGCTGGAGACATGACACTCCCCGTCTGGCATCCATGGATGGCACCATTATTCCTCAGGAGACAATAATAAAGTTAGTTCTGTTACTGGTCTGAAGAACAATTTTGTTTCTCCTTGTTTGCTCCAACAAAGTTAGTACCTCTGTCAGAACGAATGTGCTTCACGGGGACCTCGTATTGCAATGAAGCGTCTCAGAGCGTTTATGAAGCTTGAAGTGTCCATTGACTCAATGACTTCCATATGGACAGCTTGGATGGTCATACAAGTGAATATTACTGCCCAACGTTTGCTGTTGGCATGACTTCCTCTCATGTGACGTGTGGAGACAGACCAAGGGCCGAACACATCTAATCCAACATTGGTAAAAGGTGGGTCTAAGCTGAGTCTGTCAGCTGGAAGATTGGCCATCTTTTGTGTTTGCAGCTTCCCACGGAGTTTACGACAAAGAATGCAATTGAAAATGATACTGTTAACACATCTTTTTGCTCCAATTATCCACAATCCAGCCGTTCGCACGGCTCCCTCTGTAAATAGACGACCCTGATGTTTGACTTGATCGTGGTAGTGGCACACAAGCAAACTTGCAATGTGGTGGTGACCAGGGATGATTAGAGGATGTTTCTCTTCAAACTCTAATTTCATGTTTTTGAGACGACCACCTACCCTCAATAGGCCAGTCTGGTCAAGGAATGGGTCCAGCTTCCTTAGAGTGCTATCTTTGGGAACAAGCTTGTTTCCTCTGATACAGTCGATCTCTTTGGAAAAGGTGTCTTGTTGTACAGTGCGGATGATGACATGTTTTGCTTTCTGAAATTCTGCCGCTGTGTACAGTAGACCTTCTGGCAGTGATGCCATCCTTTGCAGGTACTTACATTTGTAGATGCAGTATGTTTAAAGGAGTGAGCTATGTGGGTTAAGCAAGTGACAGCTCGGATGAGTGATTTCCAGGTTGAGAATCTGTTAAATCTGTTGGACTTAAGTTGGTTGTCAGTGGTCGTTGTATGACATGTAGACACTTGTGGACGAATTTCACCATCTGAGTTGGCATCTACTAGTTCAAATGTCTCGCTTTCAGGATTAGTTTGCCCTGTGTTGTACAAGAATGTTAGTCCTGTGAGCCAAGACGTGTCTTTAAGATGACTTGCGGCAACAGCTCTGGTTGCATGATCTGCAGGGTTGCAGTCCGTGGGTACATAGTTCCACTGTCCTGGATGAGTGGATCGTCTGATTCTGAGCACCCTGTTGCTGACAAAAACATAAAACCTTCTGGTTTCGTTATAGACGTAGCCTAGTACTACTTTGCTGTCTGTGTAGAACACAGTCTCTTTGAGTTCTATGCCTGTCTCTGTTGTGATGAGCTCTGCTAGCTCTACGGCTAGGACTGCAGCACAGAGTTCTAGTCTGGGTATAGTGTGTTCTGGGATTGGCGCCAGTTTTGCCTTGCCCATAACAAACCCAATGTGACATTGTCCATATATATCCACAGTTTTAAGGTATGCTACAGCAGCTATGGCCTTAACCGAAGCATCAGAGAACACACAAAGTCTTTGGCTTTGTACCTCTGTAGAAGGTACCGGGGCATATGGACGTGTATCACAAAGGTTGTCGAGAGCCTTTAGGGAACTTCTCCATTCTCTCCACGAATTACCTTTGTCAGGAGCCAGTGGGGTGTCCCAATCAGATGTTTCCAGGGTTAAGTCTCTTAAAAGTGCTTTACCTTGTATGGTGACGGGAGCAGCAAATCCTAGGGGATCATACAGGCTACTTATTGTGGACAGAACACCTCTGCGAGTGAAGGGTTTTTCTTCTCTGTTTACTTGAAAGGCAAAGGTATCAGATTTTAAGTCCCACAGAAGCCCCAGGCTCCGTTGCAAAGGCAAGGAATCAGCTCCCAAGTCTAAGTCTCTTAGATCATTTGAATGGTCTTGGGAAGGGAAGGCTTCCATCACTGCTTTGCTATTAGAAGCTATTTTGTGGAGCCTGAGGTTGGAGCAGGCAAGTGCTTCTTTTGCTCTTTTGAGAAGGCTGACTGCGGCTTCACTTGAGGGTGAGGACTTTAAGCAGTCATCTACGTAGAAGTCTCTTTCTACCAATTGTGCAACATCTGACCCGTACCTTACCTCACATTCCTGAGCAGAGCACCTGAGCCCGTAAATTGCGACTGCAGGTGAAGGACTGTTGCCGAAGATGTGCACCCTCATGCGGTACTCTGTGATGTCTTTAGAAGGATCGTTATCTCTGAACCAAAGGAATCTCAGGAAATTTCTGTCTTTCTCTCTGACAAGAAAACAATGAAACATTTGTTGAATGTCAGCAATAAAGGCAATAGAGTCTTTGCGGAAACGAAGGAGAACTCCCAAAAGTTTGTTATTGAGGTCAGGGCCTGTGAGGAGAACATCATTTAGGGAAACACCTTTGAATTTGGCACTGGAATCAAAGACCACTCTAATCTGTCCTGGTTTCTTTGGGTGGTACACCCCAAATATTGGTAGGTACCAGCATTCCTCTGAGTCTTTGAGGGTGGGTGCTATCTCTGCATGGTTATTCTCAAATGTTTTTGCCATGAAAGAAAAGAAGTGATCTCTCATCTCTGGTTTTCTTTGAAAGTTGCGTTTGAGAGAAGAGAAACGTCTAAGGGCTTCCTCTCTGTTATTAGGTAAGCGTTGTCTCTGAGGCCTAAAAGGTAGAGGGGCGACCCAACTGTTTGAATTGTTTTTAACTAGTTCTTGTTCCATTATTTTTAGAAAGAGTTTATCTTCAATAGACATCGCTAATTGGTTGTCTTCTCTTGTTCTCTGGAACACTGTGCATCCTAAATGATCCTGATCACTGTCATGGGTGAAACTATCATCAGAAAGGTGGAGGGGTGTGTGTTCCAGGCTGGTGCTGTAAGGTTTTTCCTTTATTAGGAACTGGTTTTGGCATGGTGGGAAAATGGAGGGGCGTCCATTTTCTAATGTATTTGTGAGCATGCTGTTTACGCAGGCTGGTTTGTGTACACTTCCAAGGCACGCGTCTCCAATTATGACCCATCCAAGGTCTAGCTTCTGGGCGTAAGGTGCATTGTGAGGGCCGTTTATCTGGTCCCTTGCTTTGTGGACTTGCAGGATATCCCTTCCAAGGAGAAGCATTATCTGAGCCTTAGGGTCGAGTTCGGGGATTAAGTGCATTATGCGCTTCAGGTGTACATGATGCTTAGCTATGTCTGGTGTAGGGATTTCAGATCTATTATCTGGGATCTGGATGCATTCTATTATAGTTGGTAAGGGTAGGCATACCTTTCCGTCTATGGACTCTACTTGATATCCAGATGCCCTTCTTCCTGCTGTCTCAACAACTCCTGAGCATGTCTTTAGAGAGTAAGGAGTGTTTGGGCCCTTGATTTTAAATGCATCAAAGAAGGCTGGGCAGGCTAAAGATCTGTTGCTCTGGTCATCCAGGATTGCATAGAGCTTAATGCTTTTATCTGTTTGGCCTGTCTGGTATACTCTGACCAGGCAAATTTTGGAGCAGGATCTGCCTCCTACGGCACCATTGCAGATTTCTGTGCATTGGGAAGTGATTTCTTGTGTGTTTGTGACAGTGCTATCTTCCTCCCCGCCATGCTTGCTGGCGCTCTTGGTATAAGATACAGTCCATGGGGCTGACCCAGGGTGTAAAGCTGTGTTGTGATGCGTGCTGTCACATTCTATGCATTTTACACTGACCTTACAGTCCTTGGCAAGATGAGATGTTGATGAACAGCACCTGTAGCAGATGTTGTTTTCCTTGAGGAAAGCTTTGCGTTCCTCTATGGACTTCTCTCTGAAGGCTCTGCATTTCAGAAGGGGGTGAGGCTTCTGGTGTAGAGGACACTGCTTACCAGGGTCTTTATTCCTTGTCTCCTCATGAGAAGGTTCTGCCGATCTGTGAAAGGAATCTAAAGAGGAAGTATTAGTTTTGTGTACTGTTACTGCTGCTTTGCGAGTATTAGGTACTGAAGGGGTGGTATGTGGCAAAGTGAAATCAAAGCTGGGGTCATTTCTCATCTTGGCTTGTTGGTATACAAAGTCCATGAATACGGTGAAAGGAGGAAATGGAACATTGTGCATTTCTTTGAATTTTGACCCGTGTGCCATCCACCGCTCTTGTAAGTTATAGGGCAATTTTTGTACTATGGGGTTAACACCTCTGGCTGTGTCTAGGAATGCAAGCCCCTGTAAGTCTCCTTCAGCTTTGGCTACTTGTAGTTCCATTAACAAGTCGCTTAATTCCCTAAGGTTTTGGTAACTTTTATTGGTTATTTTAGGGAAGTCTTCAATTCTCTTGAAGAGTGCATTTTCTACAACCTCTGCTGAGCCATAGCACTCATTAAGTCTGTGCCAGATCATTCTGAGACCAGTCTCTGGGTGATTTATGTTAATGACTCTGATCCTTTTGGCATGCTCTGCAGACTCAGTTCCTAGGTATTTGATAAGGAGGTCGATTTCCTCACTGTATGAAAGGTCTAAATCTCTGATAGTGTTCCGAAAGGAGGATCGCCAGGCTCTGAAGCCTTCTGGGTGGTCGTTAAACTTTACAAGTCCTTTTATGACTAGCTCACGTCTTGCAAAGAACTTGGCAAAGTCCATTGTTACCTGGTTACTACCATGATAAGAGGGTGGCTGAGTGTAATAGTGAGAAGGTGTTGTATAGTCATACCTGTCTGGAGGTTCTCTTTTAGGCTGGACTGTGACATACTGTTGTGACACAGCTGAAGAGGTACGTGCAGGGTTAACCCTAGGCTTGGGTACCTGGTTGAAGTGGGTGTTGTAGGCAGGATCACTTTGCTCAGCATGGTTTCTGTGATACAATTGCAGCTTGCTGATGGCCTTTGAAGGTGTATGGCATCCTTGGCTTGGTTCAGGAGCAGCATGTTGGCTTGGTTGCTGTGCTGAAAGAGAATCTGTGTCTTGTCTGGAGTGCTGGTAGACATACTCTCTAGTGCGTTGTAGTGGGTCGTGGGGTTCAGTCTCAAGATTAGGTACCTCACTGTGTCCTTCGCTGCTAGGGTACACAATCATCTCTAGAGCTTTTGCTTCTGCCAAAGTTGCTGCAGCTTCTCTCTCTATGGCCAGTTTTTCTAGGGATGCTTCTAAGCGTGCACTCTCTGCTTCCCTTTCTGCTTCTAAGCGTGCACTCTCTTTTTTCCTTTCTGCTTCTAAGCGTGCACTCTCTTTTTTCCTTTCTGCTTCTAAGCGTGCACTCTCTGCTTCCAAGCGTGCACTTTCTGCTTCCCTCTCTGCTCCTAAGCGTGCACTCTCTTTTTTCCTTTCTGCTTCTAAGAGTGCACTCTTTACCTTTATCTCCATTTCCCTCTCTGCGAAGGCGGCACGGGCCTTTGCGGCTTCTGCCTTTGCGCGGGCAATGGCGGCTGCATTGGTAACAGATGAGCGATGAGAGGAGCCTGAAACTTGGGACCTGGTCACTAGTGAAGATGACTTCTTCTGTGACATTATGAGATGTTGGATAAGCCTTTGCCTGTTTTAGCTATAATGGCTCTTTGTGCTGTAATAACTTAACAGCAGTGTCTGAATCCAGATCACTGTAATATACTGTTGTCTGAGCTTGCAGCATAGCTGGTTTAATCACTTGTGTGTCAGCTGCTGTTTTACTGCACATGCAGTGAGTTATAGTTCAATCCCACCTTTATGGTAGCGCTGTTTCACTGTTCTGTCCTCGCTACGTATTACCCTGGGGCAGTGTGTAGTTCGACATGCAGCTAAACCTTCCCACAATCCAATAAAGAGACTAAGCTTGGAGTCTGTAGATTTTACTGAATAGGCAAGTGGAATAGAGGTGAAACTGTAATACAAACAGCAGAAAATATAATAAGTATGCTTGCAATGATCTATATAAAAACATGCAAATGAACATATAACTGCAGCATAAACTATATACTGGCATAAATGTCTCTGTAGCAATGTCTCTGGGGTTTCTGGCAGCTGTGGAGGTGTTTTGGTGTAACTATTTCCTTACCAGCGATTCTATCATAAGGGAGATGCAGAACTGTGTGCTTCTTCCAGCAACATGGTCTGTAAAATGGAGTCCTGGCTCCTACAAGGCATTGCTCTAGGTCACATGGTGGGCGTACGGTAGCCTGATTAGTCCAAATTCTGCCATAAGCCTTATGGAGGTAAAAAATGGATATAGGAAGTGACGTTGTACACTTACAACAAATGTCCAGAGGAGGGAGCTCCGAGCAAATGAATAGGAAAATCCCAAATATGGTAAAAGCGTATGCTGGAGACATGACACATATATTTATTCTGCCAAAATAAATACTGATTGATTCATGTGGGGTAAAAGCCTAATTAGTAAGTCAACTGCAGAAAACCATATATTTTCTAAAAGAACACATTGTGATGAATCCAAACATTGGTAAAAACACCTTTCCACAGCAAACTACCAAACTGCAAGGCCATGCTAAACATAGCAATTTCTATGAGATTTCTGAAAATTGTCACAAAGCTTGCAATTTACCCTATTATACACCCCATATTTCATAAGGTACCAACATAAAACATCCAAAATAAGCATGTCAGGGGTCTACTGAAAACTTTGCTGCTCAATATGCATAGATTTACCAAATTGTGTGGCGTACAGAGTCCCCTAAATGAAAATAACGCACATTAATTTTAACGCCTGACACTGTGGCTACTGCAATATAAGCACCCAGTATGTGTATTATGAGCCATAAGGCCCCTAACAGTAGGGAGACCCTAGAAAATTATGTATGTTCGGAAAGTACGTATTCCGACAAATCCAAAATGGGTAAGTATGGCTTTCTATGGCAAGCTACCAAACTGCAAAACTATGCTAAATGCAACTTTTTTTTATGACATTTCTGGAAATCTTCAAAAAGCTTGTGTTTTACCCTATTATATAAAAAATCCTAATTAAGCACACCAAGGGTCTATTTAACACTTTGATGCCCAATATGCATTGATTTACCAAACTATGACCCCCAAACAGACAAAATTTCCATGGACAAAAACAATTAACAAAGAAGACGGCAAAATGCAATAACACCACAAAAACCAATTCTTTTTTTTTCTTGCCTAGTTTAATTATTTGTCAGAATCAAAGTCTGATTATTTTTGGTTATTTTTTTTTGTACAAACAACAACACCTACACAGAGCTGAAGATGCAATAAAATGGCTAAAAATGTACCAACATTTTAATACAACCACTAAAATAACATACAAAACGGATTTCGCAGTGCGGTCAGCAAATATGCTATTCGTATTGGCAATAAAATAAGTGTGCGTGCACTTGGTAAAACGCGTGTTTGTGCGTGTGCAAGTATGTGGGAGTGCTGTGAATTTGTGGAACCCCCCCCCAATCCCTCAAAAATGTGTGTGTGTAAATGCAAGAATGTATTAGTGGAAAAAGTGTGTGTTTGTGTGCCACTAACCAGGTGTGTGCAAGCTGGAAATCTGACTGGTCCACGGAGAAGGCATGCACAAAAAAGAGGAGGGCGGCATCAGGCAGGATCTGGGTCAGGGGCGGAGCTGGGGAGGGTCCAGGAAGTAGAGGTTTGCAGCAGAAATGTCTGCTGCGAACCTCTACTGCCCCTAGGCCTAGGGTGCAACGCCCCCACATCGTTACGCCCTAGGCCTAGGGGCAGGGAGCCAATTCTCTGCGTGCAGACCCAGAAGTGCAGCAGAATGCAGTATTTAAGTTCTGTGGCACTTCAGTACTTTTATCCACAGAATTTAGATTCTATGTTCTGTGGCACTTAAAGGGTTAATTGACAACAAAACACTACAGGCCTAATTTTTAAATAAGATTTGCAAAAATATAGGTAATGCTTGTGATAACACAGCAGATATATACAGTGTAAAAACTGCTACTGCAAAGACATCGGCCATCTTTTGAGTATGATGCCCCACCAGTGATACCCTGGTAAGCTAAATTTCTTTAAATGTCCTTGATTCCAAATTTTTAACCTGTAAAGAAGTCGGTGTTCCCTTCTAAATGCTGCAGGAGATCAGATGGTGCTCTGTTGATCAGAACAAACATTGCAAGCAAAACTACATGCAGGTTCACTTTTATATTAAATGAAAAAAAGGTTAATGACCCTCCATAGAGCAGAATAAAATATTTTTCTCAATTCAGTGGATAGTCCCCCTTTACATTGCACACATAGTTATTGCTATATGCCTGAACTATACAGGCATGGGACCTGTTATCCAGAATGCTCGAGACCTGGGGGTTTCTGGATAATGTATTTATCTGTAAGTTGGTTCTTCAGACCATGAAGTCTTCTAGAAAATCATGTAAACATTAATTAAACCCAATAGGCTGCTTTTGCTTCCAAAAATGATTAATTATAACTTAGTTTGGATCAAGTACAAGCTCCTGTTGTATTATTACAGTGAAAAAGGAAATAATTTTTCAAAATTTGAATTATATGGATAAAATGGAGTCTAGGGGCGAAAGCTTTCTGAGCTTTCTGGATAACAGGTTTCCAGAAAATAGATCCCATACCTATAGTATAAATGCATCTAAATATAAAAACCCCAATTGGTGTACAGTATAAAATGCATTCACAGGCTGATTATTTTCCTTCTCCTGGTACGCTCTTTATTTGCACAGAGATCTGCGGAAGTTCAAGAAGGCAAAGTATTTACATTTGATCATTTACCTGCATTTAGAAATGTGTTTGATTTACCTGCAATGCAGTTTGACTCAAATAACATAATTAAACGCAATTCAGGATGTTTGGCAATTCCTGTGGGAAGCATTTAAAAATATCCTTTTATATGCATACAGCAGAAGTTGTCTGTGCGCAATAGCTTTTGTTGTTTAAATAGCAATTGGAGCACACCAAAGTGTTTGTTTAGTATTGATGGGGACATTCATGTTAAAAAAAATTTGTGTCAATTTAGCCAATGGCAAAAGATCACCCTACTCTGCTCTCTAGGGATGTCACCTGAATGTGCTATTTCAAGTGTCTGTCAGATGATTTGCAACTGAAAACAATTCTAAACACTTGTGAGCAACCAAAATTGCAGCCCATTATGATGATGATGATTGGGGTGTCACAACAAAGCCTCTATCGTGATATATAACTTTGGGAGACATGAATTTTTAGTGGGCTGCTGTACTTACTAAAAAGACAAAAGCAGGGCCGACCCTACGAGTTTCGCACCCATTCAGGGCGCTTAGTCATGGGCTCATGGGTGCGAAACGCGTAGGGTGAATGGAGATGCAGATTTATACACTTTTAACTTTGTACAAAGAAAATATTCTTATAATCGAATTTCTCTGGTCCTGTGGATCCACAGTCTTTGCTGTACTGCTCCCTGAAGCTGGGGGTCTGGGGCTGGTGCACTCAGACCACTTTCACTACTCGGTGAGTTATTTACAATTCATTCTGGAGCACCTTGTCCTTTTCTAACTACCTGCTTTACTTACTTGCTTTACTCTTAGTTTGGATTTAGCTAAATAACATTGTCTTATTTTCTGACAGTGATGAAATCGCTTGTGTGCACCTTATGTACATATCACATACCTTGAAATTGTCCCGTATTTTCTTGTGGCATTTTTCCCGCATTGTGAACCCGGAAAGAGGTAATGGTTCTGTATGTAGTTGAACCGCACCTCTCACGCTTTTCCTATGGTATTCCTGCTTAGGTGGTGCAGATCTCCCTAGACGGTCGGCACTTGTCAATGCTATGCAAATAATTATTGAAGAGAGTCGCTGTGAATCAGGTGGTCACAATAAAAGGGGTAAGCTCCCCACCTGCAATACATATGGTGTTTGTGTGACTCTCTTCAAGAATTATTTGCCTGAAAAGAGGTTAAACTTTGTGAAAATCTGGGTGGCATTTGGGTACACTGGGGAAGGCCTTGAAAAAGCAATTTTGCGAAACGCGCGTTGGCTTGCCATTTTCACTGGTTTATACCATTTTTAGATAAAACCTTGGGGGGTTCTTTTTACAAAAAAACTTTTTTATAGTGATCTGGGCGCTTCTCTCAGCCTAGATTATAGGCAATTCCTCATCTGCATTCTTGTTTTACTGTTTTCACTATAAGTGCTCTGGAATTTGTGTGTTTTTTAGAAAAGATAGCTTCTCAATCTAGCTAGTTAAAATAGAATTGAGACCACAGTTCCAGAAGCACTGACGTCTCCTCTTTTATGGGGTCCCGCAGTTATTAAAACAATCAGCTAGACAATACGGGACTTCTCCACCCTTCTACCAATTTCCTTTTCCTACCTTTTCTTGGAATCAGAGATATTTATAATTGCACTTTAATTAATTCATATGTGAATTGATCACAATTGGTGGCACTTAATCATCCTTATTGGTGTTTTAGCTGGTTGTTAGGAATTCATCAATTAATGTTAAAGGAATTATTTATGAGTTAGAAATTACCAAATATACACAATATTTAAAAGGAAAATTAATTGTGTCTTAGTTTTACCCTATTTAATGCTAATTTATTGAGGTTAAGCACTAGCACCTTGTGGGATGAATTATTAAGGGGGGAACCTATAGATACCTGAAATCAAATCACACAGTGATAATATATAACTTTTTGTATTTTTTCTGATTAAGAAGACGGGGATACTTTCCTTCTTTTCTCCTATACAAAAATTGTACACTGGGGAAGTGTCAGGGTTAATTGGGTGTGGCCAGGGTAGACTGGGGGCATGATAGAATTTACCCCTCATTTTATATATCAAATGTTATGATGTATGCATTTTTATTATAACAGGTTATATATGAACCAACTGGCACATGAGGCATTTTCTCTTCTGGCTGAAGCACCTAAACATGGTCGTGCAGTTTGTAACCTGAATGGAATCCAGCTATTAGTAGTGGTGATGAGCAGATTTTGCCCAGACAATTGTATGCATGATATGATTCCATTCAAATAAATGACAGGCTGCAAGGACACATTCAGAGCTGTGAGCCTAATACAGCCTACATTCTGGAAACTATTATTTCACCGAAAAATATTGTTTTTATTGGAATGTTGTCACCTTGCCTCATGACAGAAATGGCACTTTTTCATGGCAAGGTTTATTTATACCTTGTGGGAGCATCAATATTAATTCTCCATCTACATCAATAGCAGTAAAACTATCCAAGACACGTGAATCTGTTCAACATAAGTTTAAAAAACCGGAAGCTCCTGTCTACTCATTTAAAGGAAAACTATACCCCCCAAACAATGTAGGTCTGTATTAAAAGATACTGAGTAAAACAGCTCATGTGTAAAACCCTGCTTCATGTAAATGAACCATTATCATAATAATATCCTTTTTTAGTAGTATGTGCCATTGGGTAATCATAAATAGAAAATTGCCATTTTAAAAAATAAGGGCCGCCCCCTGAGATCGTAAGATTCACTGTGCACACATACAAACCACATGTAAGGTCACATGAGCCAATTAACAGACAGAGTTCTGCCTTTTGCTTCCTCCCTTCTTCCTGTTACAGTTAGAGTTGTAGTATTTCTGGTCAGGTGATCTCTGAGGCAGCACAGATAGAGTCACGAAATGGTGGTTCAAGGCAAGAGATGTAAAAGGGCAATATTTATGTAAATATATATTCCAGTTTGGTAAGATTCTTTAATATGTCATTCAATTTGATATAAACTATCTGTTGCTTAAGTATTCATTTTGGGGGTATAGTTTTCCTTTAACAGCACAAATGCAGAGAATGAATTCTAAGTACACAACACCATGTGCGCTCTGCTTTGAATGATTAATAAAGCTCACTTGCACATCAATACAACTATCTGGGAAACTCACATTTATCTTAAATAATTGTAAAACAAAAACATTTGTAATTCAGGGAGAGAACATCATTTGCGAACAAAGCCAGATGAAAAAAAAAAAGAGAAACAGAGCTAAGTGAAGAACAAGGAAATGACTGCGTAAAATACCTAACTATCTTCGTTGACATTGAGGGGCAGATTTACTAAGCTCGAGTGAATAGTTGGAATAAAAAAATATTTGTATTTCGAAGGATTTTTTTGGGTACTTCGACCATCGAATTGGTCAAATTCGATCGAATCAAATGATCTGAACGATTCGAAGTAAAAATCGTTCGACTATTCGACCATTTGATAATCGAAGTACTGTCTCTTTAAAAAATACTTTGACTTCATACTTCTCAACTTTAAACCTACTGAGGTGCAATCTTAGCCTATGGGGACCTTCCCCAGCACTTTTCTAAGTTTTTTTTGATCGAATAAATATCCTTCGATCTATCGATTAAAATCGTTCAAATCGAACGATTTTTATTCGACCGAACGATTTTTATTTGATCAATCGATTGAAGCTTTTGCTCTAAATCCTTCAAATTCGATATTCGAATTTGAGGGTTTTTTAACCCTCGAAGTTCGAGCCTTGATAAATCTGCCCCCTAGAGATTCCCTTTGTTAACTGTACTGCAGATGCAAAAAACAACCTGAATAATATTATAGATCATTTACACACACAGTAAGCGCAAATTATGTCCACGTAAATAACATGACGGTTTCACAATACCATTCAGTGGTACCTACCATGCATACATCAATAAAAAGGTTCTCCGTATTTCACGCCAAAGAAGATAGACATGTTGAATCTGCACTGGTACCTGAGCATGTCTTCAGTTTCACTACTGGCCTTTCTACTCCATTCCCTGCAGCCATGGATTCCAGTATTCCGTCTGCTTCTGTGATAAACCCATGGTAATACAGCCGTCTTGGGGATTCAGGCAGTAAACTGAGGCACAAAACAAGTAGCTCAGTGCATAACATTTTTAACTTGCAATATCAGAATATTTTTTTTTATGATTGTAATAGGTTGACTTTTTAAATAGGCATTCAACAACAATTCACCAGAAGAGATTACAACAAATTATTTTTAAAAAGAGAAACCATAATCTAAATAAATGTGCTGTGCTATCACTGAATGGTTAATTAAAAATTCATATCAGTCCTATGGAATGTATACAGAATGGAACATGTTACAAATCTTTACTCACTGAGTTGTGCCCTAAAGAGGACACTAATGCAAAACAACTCAGTTTATATTAACTCTTTTTGGTATTGATTCTCTTTGATCCTGCTGCACCATATATCAGTAACAGGTCAAAAAGAACCATAGAATCTACAGCTTTGGCATTATCATGTTACACTGTGCCTTCTACTCTACAGCCAGTGGCAATAAAAGGGTTAAACCCAATTATACAATCGCTCTCCATTCCAGTTAGCCCTTGATGAAAAGCATATGTGCTGTCTTTTATTGACTTTCTAAAGAGGTCAACATCCTGTGAACCAAACCTGGCTGATTCTGGCCACACCTAAATATGCCCCTTTGCTCTGCCCCACTGGGGGATATAAATAAAGGTGATGCATGAGGAATCAACGAGGGTTGCCCGAGCACTGAGCCAAATTATATTCCTTCCATTGCTTGACTGTTGCGGGACAGCTGGATCACATGTGGGGGTTAAATAAATAAATAATAATAATGCGCATCTGTTCAACTCCCCCCCCCGCCCCTGCTGGGGGATATCAATACAGGTTACTCATGAAAAATCTGGAAGGGTTGACAGTTCTCTACATTGAGGGATCTGCGTCAATTGATGGCCAGATGATGCCCATCTGATCAATGAATACCTAAAAGACTCCCAGGGGTCATCAAAGACAATACTCTTGAGTCCTTATTTGCAAAAATAAACATACATTTGAGGCACTGCATTTGTAATAGTTTATTATTACTAATTAAGTGCAAAGTTAATGCACTACAGGGGTTATTTATTAAAATCGGATTGCCAAAAACCAGACAAATTTGTGTTTTTTTTCGATAAAATCAGAATTTTTATTGGGAAAAAAAATCACAAATATTTTTGGATTATTATACCCCGAGAATGGAAAAAGTCCCAATCCAAAAATCTGGCAACTCAGAACTGCCGAGGTTGCATATAAGTCAATGGGAGAAGTCCTGAAGGTATCTTGATCTGCGCTGGATTTCGTGCACTAATCTGAAAATCTCGCAGTTTTCAGCAGAAAATCCGAAAAATTTGTACAATTCATTTTTTTCAGGTTTTTTCCCCCGCACATAAGTATTGATAAATAAGGAGAAAAAACCTGTGTGGATATGGTCAGAGTATTTTTTTTTAAAAAAATAATGAGATAAATTCAGACTTTCATAAATGGGCCTCCCAGGGACTTTTGTTTAATCAAAATTACAATTTCTGGACCATGAAAAAAACTAATTTTAAAGAAACCACAATTGTATACTTATTTATAAGATATAAATACAGGTATGGGACCTGAATCCAGGATTCTTAGGACCTGACATTTTATAGATAATGGATCTTTCTGTAATTTGGATGTTCATACCTTAAAGGGCATGTAAAGTCTAAAATAGAATAAGGCTAGAAATGCTGTATTTTGTATACTAAATATAAACATGAACTTACTGCACCAGAAGCCTAATCAAACAAATGATTTATGCTTTCAAAGTTGGCTAAAGGGGGTCACCATCTTGTAACTTTGTTAAACATCTTTGCAAGACTAAGACTTTGCACATGCTCAGTGTGGTCTGGGCTGCTTAGTGATCGTCATAAACAAAGCTGCTTGAGTTCTGCATGGCTGGGAAGTAAGGTGGGGGCTCCCCTTGCTGTTAATAAGTATGATTGTTTCCCTGCTCAGCAGTTAGGGACCATCGGACAATTCCTATCCACAGTAGTAACCGCATACAGTCAGGTTTCTTATAAAAACGGTATACATTTATTAATTAAAGTATATTGGAGATAAGTTTCTTTTTCATTAAAGAAAGTAAAAATGGGATTTTATTTTTTTGCTTTTACATGCCCTTAAGTCTACTAGAAAATCATGTAACCATTAAATAAACCCAAAAGGCTGATTTTGCTTCCAATAATGATTAATTATATCTTAGTTTGGATCAAGTACAAGGTACTGTATTATTATTACTACAGAAAAACAGGAAACATATTTAAAAATTTGGTTTATTTGGATAAAATTAAATCTATGGGAGACGGCTTTCCCTTGATTCCAAGCTTTCTGGATAATGGATCCCATTTCTGTAATATATAAATAATATAAACAGCATG
The DNA here is from genome assembly GCA_038501925.1 of Xenopus petersii. NCBI lineage: Eukaryota > Metazoa > Chordata > Amphibia > Anura > Pipidae > Xenopus > Xenopus petersii. Next base: position 105,650,327 of record CM076684.1, read on the forward strand.
AAAAATTAAAATGTGGAACAAATCAGAATACGAAAACCTCAAAATTCTAAATTGGCCCCTAAATATATAGACATAGGGGTGCATCTCCCACAGTCTGTCTCACATAAACGTAACACTTAAAAGTACAAATAAAAACGTACAACTGGTTGTGTGTCCATAAAACCTCCCACAAGAATAACATCTTACATGCAAACAACTGTAAGGCAGAATGGGAATAAGTATTCATGTTCACCCCAGAAATACACGTTAAATAAAGGTTGTAAAACAAATTTCTCTAGAATATTAAACAATTGCTTAGTAAACTTACTTGCAAAAATTTCTAATCTGCATCATTGCCCAGATTTACCCTTAAAACCCCTACCAGGGGTAATTCTAACCCCCTGGCTGTTTTGAGGCAGCTCCTGTGATGCAGCCCCTCGACCTTGCTCCCCATAAACAGATTTTTAAAATAAATATACTACAAGTGAGGGCATTTCAAATTTCTGGTGTTACAAAGTCAAACAATTCACCAGAAGAAAGTAGAACCAATTATTAAAATGTATTATTATTAAAATTTATTATTTATTAAAAATTTAATTATTGCTAGTGATTGGCGAATTTGGGGCGTTTCGTAAAAAAATGCAAGAATTTCCAGCAAAATTTGCGAAAAGGAGAAAAATGTGCGAAATGGTGCTGGTGTTTAGTTTTTGACACCGAGGTCCATTTTCTTTTTGACGTCAGCGAATTTTCGCTGTGTTTATGCGAATTTAGTCACCGGCGGCGAATCACCGGAATTTACTGCAAATTTGTCCATCACTAATTATTGCCAAAATCATCATAGTCTGCCTTTCCTTCAGTGTTCAGAAGAAAAGTGCTTCATATTTGAATCACATTTTACAGCCAGGATAAGACGTTGTAACGTGAAATTGCAATGATTAACTGAAGTGATAAAACTGACAATAACCCAAACAATAAGGTTCGGAGATTTGCATGAAGTGCGCGGCTGTTGTTAGAAGTGGGCCTCTTTTTCATTATGCGCCATATTGATAAATTGTATTTGTATAACGGAACTATCAACAAGCTGTAAGTGTTTCTCATTGAGATCTATTGGAAACACAATGCCTAAAGCATTGGCAGAGCCAAATCAACACAACCAAGTTCACTGTGGGAGGTGACAGGTGGGGCATTCAAACTGCTGCTGGTTTCTGCCTTATTGGGGCATCATTAAAAGCTAGCCAGGTGCCAATAACTTGATGTAGTATATTACAGATGGAAGTAATTTATGAGACAATGCCGTTGTACGTCATGTTATTACATTTTTTAATTCGTTCTTTTTGTCTTTAATCAGAAATTCTTGTTACTAGGGTAGGGTCAGTGACCCTGGCAACCAGATATCTAGACTTTTACTGTTATTTTAATTGATTATCTTTCTGTTCCTGTTCTCTCGTATTCATTATTTATTCTGAAAATTAAAAGATGCCTAGCAACCAGACAGGCAATTTAAAAATCAAGATTCAAAGCTGCAAAACTCCTCCACCAACCACATTTATAACAATTATTATTGCCCCAACGCCAACAACACTGCCGTTATAACAAAGATATAAGATATAAGCTAAAACTTTCCAGAGGATTATTTTCAAGATTTTTCTCCAGCACAATTAATTTTCCCCAAAGAAATGACACCACAAGATATTCACTTAATAATAAATAACAGTGTAGGGCTGGATAAGGAAACAATACCGTTATCTGATTAGGTCAGACAGTCAGATGTTACTGTTCCTGATAAGAGACTCAATGATTCATTGTTCTATTTACAGCAAGAGCACTGGCCAAATGCCCATTATTTTCAAGAGAAACAAATACCATTATTTTTAGAAAGACGTCAAGCTTCAATCAGAACATCAATAAAGTCGCCAGGTATTGGTATCATAAATGGATTTCTTGATGAACAATGGAAGATAAAATGCCCTGATTTCACGATAGATTAGTACTATGCTCCGAATGTAAAAAAAAAAAGCTTTAAGGAACTTGTCATTTAAAGATGACAAAGTATTAAGCAATTTTTTTTTTTTACTCAAGGGCTGCCAGGTAAACAGTTGACCTATCAATAATGTAGCTGGTTGTGGAACAAACCCAAGGCAGCAAGTTGACTGCAATACTCTTTATTGGGAGGTAGAGTTATACAAGATGTTTCGGGCAGGGCCCTTTGTCAAGTTGACCTATCAGTTCTGCCCAAATGAAAAGCATCTCAAACCACTGCACCACATGACATTTTGGGGGAATTCACAAAAGGGGTGATATTGAGACAAAGTGGAGATGTTGAGACAAAGTGGAGATCTCTGCAACATATTAAAGCGCAAATTCACTAATCGCCGAAGCGCCGGACGCTAGCGTTAATTCGCTAGCGTTTGGCATTTAGCGTTACTGCGCAAATTCACTAACGAACGCTGGCGTAGTTTCGTCCTGGCGAAGTTTCGCTAGCGACGTAACTACGCGAATTCACTAACGCGCGCAGTGTACTGAACGCTACCTTTTACGCTAGACTTCCTTCGCCACCTCAGACCAGGCGAAGCGCAATAGCGTAGATAGGGATTGCTTCAAAAAAGTCAAAAAACTTTCTAAGTCCCAAGAAACGCTGGCGTGTTTTCTACATGATGGGTGATAGGCTGAAAAAGATCGAAGTTTTTTTTGGGGCTCCCCTCCTTCCCCCCTACATTTCCTGACTCATGGCAACTTACCTAGACAGTGGGCACATGTGTAGGGCAAAATAAAATTTGTATTTGATGTTTTGAAGGGTTTCTAGCCATTTGTAGTGCTGATACGTGTTCCTCCATTGAAATTTGAATTTGGCGCCGTATGCAAATTAGCCTTCGCTAGCGTAACTTCGCTTCACTTAGCGAATCAACGCTAGCGCAACTCTGCAATCTTACGCTACCCCTGTGCGCAACTTCGGATTTTAGTGAATTTGCGGAGTGCTGGCGAAACTACTCCTGGCGAAGTGCGGTGAAGTGCGGCGAATCGCGGCGAAGTTGCGCCTGGCGAAACTACGAATGTTAGTGAATTTGCCCCTAAGTAGGAAATGCATTTTTACAGCGTTAAACAAAGAACAAAAATGGGAAGTTGTTAAAATGCTGCTTAATAAATACAAATGTCAGTATATTCCCCTTGTAAGCAAGGAATGTCGTTGCAAAGCAATAATAGAAGTGTTGGTGTTGAGGTGGATAAGAAAATATGTGATTTTAAGGCTTTCAAGTTAGCTGGGACAGCCAAATTATTTATTACCTACAAGGAGGCCAATAAATCATGTAAAAAAGCAAGCTAAAATCAATATGGAATGATATTGCAGCAAGCAGTAAAAAGAATAAAAAGAGTAAAAATATGTTAATAGTAAAAAATGAAGCAGGAAGGGATGGGACCTTTAATATCAGAGGAGGGTTAGCTGGTTGATGAAAACAAAAAAAAAGCTCAGATTCTGATTTCCGTCTATCTACACAACTGAGGAACCAGTAAATGAAGGTTTCCTTATTAATAGTCCCAATTCTAGTAATACAACTAAATATGCATGGTTCACACATGAGGAAATTCAAAAGATAAACAAAGGTCCGGGGCCAGATGCTATTCATCCCAGGGTACTTAGCGAGCTTAGCTCTGTGATTGCCAAAAATCTTTACTTAATTTTTTAGGATTCATTAAGGTCTGGCATGGTGCAGAGAGACTGGCGAATTGCTAATGTTTCATCTTGGCAGTGCATTATTCTCAATAAAAGGTTGTAAAGCAGAAACACATTATGTTACAATACATGTGTTTTAATTTGTCTTTGTTAATGTCTAATACAAAAAATGCACATACTGATACAATATAACAAGTCGGAAACATAAACTATATGCCATATATTCAACACAGGGTACATTTTGGTAAATTTAGTATAGGTAAATCTAAAAACAACTGGACTTGCTGAGTAATCAATGAAGACGTTTCACTACTCATCCGAGCAGCTTCTTCAGTTCAACTGACTGGTGTGGGAAATTCTCAGCATATAAACTCTTCCACTAATCCATTTACAATGGCACATTGTAACTCTTCAAAGAGGTGACATCTGAAGAAACTCACAGAGGTGTTGATTCTGTGTAGTTACTGTGATAGGATTATCCAATGTGCCTTTATCTACAGTTTATACTAAACTTGGATGCGGGAGTTTGTTGAGGGCCTTCATGAGTTTGTTGAGGGCAAAACCTGTTGTTGGATGCAATTTTTAAGTGGTATCCACAGATTTAGATTATTTGAAAATAGAAATTGGTATAAGAGGGATATATAGTGATTATGAGACATAGGAAACCATACCATGAAAATATGTTAAAAAAAAAGATATTAACTTTTCACACTATTGGTGTGTTTTTTACTTGACTGTGAGTTCAAAATATAGAAATCTCTTTAGGTTTTAGGTTGCAAGGTTTTTATTTTAGTAAAAGTAAAAAAAGCTTTTTAAAACATTTGACCAAGGAAAAAAATTGCAGTTGCGGCAAAGCTCAATTTCAAAGGATAATAAATGTAAATACATGAAAGTTGTGAAGTCTACAGAGCTCTCTTGATGTTTTCTGAAAAAGAATAATAGGCACTGGTAATTCCTGAATCTGCATTATATGCTGTAGAGTCACAACAAACAAATAATATTGTTTCAATTCTAATTACAATGACCTGTTCTCTAAAGAGCATTAAAGAAACATCAAATGTCACATACAGTTTGTTCCACCAACTCATAGCTATCAATCATTTAAAGAGACATTAATCTTATACATTTGCTTTGCTTGACTGTGCCAAGTACAAGAGAAATGCACAAGGTAGAATTTAAAAGGAGGGAGGATTTATTTTTTTAACTGATACTTTTTCTTTAAGCCACTGAGAGTTATTTTAGTTTTTACATATTAACCAAATCCATAATAGTAGACCTTATTAACTAACAACAGGAAAAAACTCACTAAAATGCTAAAATCCTTGGAAATGGGCTTTAAAATTTCATCTAGAAAACCTGGAGGGAAAATGTATATAAAAATAAATAAAAGTTTCCTGAACGTGAAGGGCCCCTTTAACCCTTTAAGTGCCACAGAATGTAGAATCTACACTCTCTGAATAAAAGTACCGAAGTACCACAGATTGAAGATTATATGTTCTGCAGCACGTATAATTGAAAGCCATTTAGACCCGAGAAACACATTTCAATGCCTGTAGAACCCCTAGGCAACGAGCTAGAACAGTTATACTCACCAATCTGTGCCCTGATCGCCGCCAATAGAAGGAGAGGACCTGACTCCCTTTATAAATTGAGCCCCCCTATGCCACCCCTTCACTCCTGCTGCACATCTGTGTCTGCTGCAGAATTCCTGCTGCCTTCCTGCGGTTCACCTGCTAGTTTGGTTGCCTGGATTGCCTGCCTTCAATTGAGTGAGCTGAACTACAACATAACTGCATTGTTTCTTTTATTTATGTCTAAACTCTCTAAACTAGTTATTTTCTATTTTATTCTTCTGTCTTTCTCTTTTGCACACACACACACACATACGCACAAACTTTTTTTTTCTATACTTATTTTCTAATTCTTTCTTTGCTTTCTTTAGTAGTTTTTTGCTAAAACTTTTTTTCTGATCTTCTATAATGATTTGATTGCATTTTTGTGTTTCTTTGGCATTGTTGATTTGTTCTTTTTATTGGTTTTATTGCATTTTACTTTTTTATTGTTCTTTGGTGTTGGTGTTACCAGCAAAAAGGTTGTGTTACAGTGACACTGGTGGATTTAGGTTTCTGATCACATGATTTCACTCAAATAACTGTTATTTTTATTGCTTTGGCTGATTTTATTGCGTTATGTTGATTTTACTCTACTTTTCCTTTGCATTGCCCTTTTCTGCTTGTTTACTGCCTCAAAAAAGGTTATGTTTGCAGTTACAATATAGGTTTCTGACCATCAATTTCACTCCAATAACTGTTGTTTTTATTGTATCTTATTGATTTTATTACAGATTTTTCCTTTGCACTGTTGTTTGCTTGTTTGTGCCCCCCAAAAAACTTGAGTTTTTTCAGTTGATCCATCTGATTTAATTCCAGAAAGTTCCAAAGGGTAGGCTAAATTAATTATATATATATATATATATATATCGGTCATCTCTTGCCTGCTTGGATTACAGTGAGTTTTTTTTAATCTAGCTTCTCATGTAGAGAAGTTGTCTGCTAGCTTTTTCATTTGTTTGATTTTGCTTTTGAGTGCTAGCTTTGCAGTTGTCTGTATAATTATGGCACAATGGTCAAACAGTTCTATAGAGCCGAGGAAGCTGCTAGGTTTTGCATGGTCTCCAGTTCAGAGGAATATAGCGATTCTGATTCTAATTATGTTCCATCTGATGCCTCTACTGAAGAATCAGAGATTGGTGATAGTTGCACTATTAGTGCAAAGGCCATTAGGGTTGCCACCTGTCTGGATTTCACCCGGACAAATGGCCTTCCTCCATGCCATGGTCCATTATACAAATTTATATGCTGAGCAGTATCTTGCCAGTAACCCTTTACCAGGGTATTCAAGAGCCCAGGCATGGTATCCCACTAATGTAAATGAAATAATGATTCCTGCACCAACATTGACAATGGGACTCGTAGTATTTAGTAGAATGGTGGGTAAGCATTTCATTGCCCAAATTCTACAAACTCCTAATAAAGAAGCTTGTAAGGTTTGTTGTTGCAAGGGTGTTAGAAGCGTGTGTGTCATATAATTGGCAAATGTTTTTTTCCTGTATAGTAGGGATCTCTGGATTTATGGTGTAGGACTTGGCACAGCGTGAGCACGGTTTTTTGTGCAGGGTTGCAGAAAAAAAAACCAACTATATGCGGGTAGACTGTGGTTGTTGAGGTTTGTTCTTAGTCTAGGCAATCAGCTTTTGCATTTGAGCTATGGTGCTTTAGGTCAGTTGGATTATGGATAGCACTTGTGTTGCGCTGGTGGTATAGTGAACTGAGGTGCTGGGAAAACGACAAGGCGCATGATGGAACTTATTGTGCGTGATGAATCCATCAGATGATTGCATCTCTAATGCTGATGCCACAAAAGTTATTTTTTTACTGGCTCCTCAAAGCTCATCAGAGCAGTGACCTATTATCCATTGTTTTGTATGTGTTTTTTTTTCTGGACAACAAGTGCATTCTTTGTAGTTAGTGAAGGTCTTCAATTTTCTTGCACATTAAAAGTTTTTCAGCGCAGGGTGGAAGAAACATAATGGTCTGCCTTCAGATTTGTTCTTGGCAAAGACATTCAGCTTTTATTTTTTATGGTTGGAACAATCTTTTTTTTTTATCTCTGTTGCTGATGCACCAATCTATATTTTTGCCACCTAAATTCCTAACTTCTAAGGCATAATGCCAAATTTGCAATGGATTTGCTGAAAAGTGTAGGAAGGAGCAAAAAAATGGTTTCATTACACCACAGGACAGATGGAACTCAAATCAAAGACTCTTCACTAAACAGAAACAGGAGCGTAAAATAAATTTTGGGGTTAATTTGGGGTACCTAGAAGCACTTTACAGATCCAGATAGCTCTAACTTTGTGTCTTTTTTCCCTTTGATTTCAGACCAATGTGCTGACTTCTGCGACAAACTGCTGTCATGTTTCTCCATGTAGAAACAATGGCGTCTATGCATAGGTGTACATTTTCAAGAAATCTATAGTTTGTGGTTAGTTTAGACTGAAAAACTTTGGGACATATACATAAATTACAAGTAGTATACATAGCATGCAGCCCCCAGCTTTTCAATTGCCCTGATGCATTGCCCCTGTTTTGGGGTGTTTGATGGCTGCATATATCCAGGTGTACCCATACATATGGGGTATGGCAGATTTTTGATAGTTACCATGGAAACTTAGGGAGAAATCATTTTTATGAGAGCTTTTGTGTCAAATTTACATTTGATCCTGCATATAAGTACATTTTAGAAAAAAAACTAAAAATGCAACACAAATCTATAAATTTCACTGATAAAATGTATTTGACTTTTGAGTGAAAACTACAGCACCCATAGAAACCTGAAGGTCTGTAGTTTCAAACTTGAGGGGATATTTTAGATGTACATATAAGTTATGCGCGCGAAATTCGCAAATTTTTCAGCGAACCGAAATGGCGCAAATTCGCCCATTCGTCCGCTTTTTTGACGCCGACACCCGTTTTTCAACACCAACGCCCGTTTTTGACGCCGATGCCGCAACAATTTTTTTTTGACGCAGGCGAACTTTCGGCAGCGATTTTTTGCGGACGTTTCGCTAATTTATTCGCCAGCGGCGAATCATGCAAATTTGCCGCGAATTTGCGCCTGGCGAATAAATTCGCCCATCACTAGTTATGCTGCATCAATTAAAACATGTGCTTATCCACTTTGTTCTGGTGTAAAATTCTACAAAAGGCTGTGTTAGTTACAAGAAAAGTTTTCGGCATTGTTGGACTTGGCCAGTATCACGGCTTTTACAAACAACATAAAAATGCATGTAAAATTAACTTTTCTATGGAAAAAACCCTCAACATATACATTTACCCAAAATACACATTACATTTCAAATTCCAAAATTCCACTTGTATGTCAAAGCAGAATTTGTAATGAAAAAAAAAACCCAATATATAATTTCCCCAGTTTCATAGAGGTTTTTCTACAAAAAAAAACCTTGTTAAACTGAATAAGTATGAAAAACTTAAAAACTATCTGGCACTAGATGCAAATGAGATGCCAATTTTGACTGGCACTGAAAGGGTTAATAAATCTTTAACACGTCTGCTCAACTGTGTATATAGAAGATATTTTCAAACTTCTGAGTTGGGAAAAAAGAAAGGAAAAACCAGCGTGATTTAAAAGAGGTACCGTTAATGGCTTACTGAGCATATATTTGCAAGCGTCCAGGAGAGTGAGCAAGGTCACTTAGGCAGATTTGTTTTTCATTGTTTATCATATAAAATGTACATAAATTGCTCCATGCAAAAGAATTCCATCAGGGCTCCTAAAATACTGCCGAGGTCAGGAGATGGAAAATGTATAGTATTACCTGTACATAAAACTATAATATATTGTTCAGAAGTATTGCCATTTTGTGAATAACATTCTCTGTTTTGTATCGGTAAATGTGAAAAATGATTTTTTGCTATTAATATGCAAAATAATAAGCAAAAAAAGGCAAGGTAGCATATACACATGGAGGGAAGAGTAAATATTGGAAATAACTATTTTTGCCTATCACTAATTGTAAATACAGATAATCAGCGGGTACATCTTCTTTATCTGGTGTGGCCGATCCTCTAATTTACTTAGTAACAAACTACAGTAGTAGTGATCTGGATAAATAAGTGATAACCTAGTCTGAGAAAAGATTCAATGTACAGTATGTTTTACCAGATTTCAGGTTATGGAGTCAACACTCACTAATGTTTCTGAGGGCATGCCTATATATCTTTCTCATAGGTATATATATATATATATAGAGAGAGAGAGAGAGAGAGAGAGAGAGAGAGAGAGAGAGAGATATTTTGGACCAAACGTATGCACTTTGAACCAGTCACTTAATATTGTGGGTGCAGGGTCAACGCATTATGTATAGTTCTCTGTCCAAAAGGTTATCAAAGAATGTGTGGAACATGCCCTGCATTTGGAGATCATTGACAATAAGCTGACATTTTATTTGATACAAAGCAATCCAATTACACCAGTGTTATACATACTCCCTAAGATACACAAAAGGTTGGACAAACCCCCAGGTAGGCCAATTTGGGCTGGGGTTACTTCGGTTTTTTTTCTTTGGCCACGTTTTTGGATATAATTCTTAGGGAGTATGTATTTAAAACTAATCTTATATCAGAGACATTAATAAAATCAATGAGATCAGTGATTTACCAATTGATGCCATATTAGTTACCCTTGATGTGGAAAGCCTCTACACCTCCATCCCACTTGATGGGGGTGTGGAGGCTATTAAATATCACTTGGATAAATATGACACATTAGATGTAGCTCAGAAAAAAGTTTTTAGTTACATTGCTACAGATAGTCCTGGGGAGAAACTATTTTATGTTCCAAGATGATTTTTTCTTACAGATTATAGGTACAACAATGGGTTCGAATGTCGCCCCGTCCTATGCAAACCTTTTCATGGATGTCTTTGAAAACCACTTTGTTTATACTATTGTAGGTGTTGGTATCGCTACATAGATATCTTTGCGATTTGGACGGGGCGACATTCCGACCTTATTGAATTTGTCAATGAGTTAAATAAATTTACAGCTACAATTAAATTTACTACACACTGTGATACAGTTAGTATCCCTTTTCTTGATGTAATGGTGAAAATGAACACAAATGGTTTTCTGGATACTGATTTATATGTCAAACAAACGGATAAAAGTACACTATTGCGTTACGACTCCTTTCACTCACCCCATGTGAAAAAATCCCAACCCAAATCACAAGTACTGCGAGTAAAACGTATAGTTAAAAATGATCAACAGCGGGCTGATAGAGTGGTAGATATCAAAGAAAAATCCAAAGTATGAGGGTACCCTACTAGAATTCTAGAGAGACTTGACAATGATTCTGAAAGGGGTGGACTATCTAGTCAGATAAGTGGGATAACTAACACAAATATAAATAATAATAGGGAAAAAAGGATTCCATTTATAGATCAATACAATTTACTGAGTAGTGAAATCTCAAGGATTATAAAGAAGGAATGGGGTCTATTAAACAGGAATTTAATAGCATGTTCAAGTCTCCACCAGTGATGTCCTATACTAGGGCAGAGACAATTGGGACAAAGTTGGTGAAGGAAGATTTGGGTTCATCCCAGAAACATGAAACCTTTTTAACACCGCGAAAAAACAGGACCTTTCCGTGCTGTGGATGCAGCCGTTATAATAATGTACTAAAAGGGGAATGGATATATCACCCTTTGAAAGGCACCCGTATTCCCATTAGGGGCTTTTTTTTACTTGTGCACCCACTTATGTGGTGTACAGCATCAAATGAACCTGTGGGAAAACTTATGTGGGTAAAACTATCCGATGTATACGAAACTGAACATAAAACAGCAATCAGAAATAGATTAAACCCGCCAGTAGCAAAACACTTTAATGAGAGTGGTCACACTATAAGTCAACTATGGTTTCAAATCCTAGACACAGTTTCAAGAAGGAGACGTGGGGGAAACTGTGATAATGAACTACTGCGTAGAGAGGCGCAGTGGATATGGAAGTTGGGCACTTTGGCTGCTCATGGTCTAAACCATAACTATGATTTGAATCCATTTGTTGTAAAATAATTTTTAACTGTGAGTTGATTTCATTCTTTATAGGTGGTTACATGGACATTTTAAATTCCTTTTTCGGGATCTGAGCTTGTATCGGACACATTTCTGATAAGTGGTCCTTTTTGATGTTATATGGATACAGTTACATTTGAGAATTACAGGAAGGCATCTGAATACAAATTGATACTTATGTAACAATAACTGGACACTTATGTATGTTGTTTCCATGTACCTTGTTTATTGTGTGATGACACCAGTAGGCACTGTGCCTCATGGTATTTAAGATTAGGTGATTTTGGGATTTTTTATGCTTGACAAAGAGTGGAGTCCCACTTGAAACGTTGCATTATGCTGCTGTCCTAAAACCAACAAAGATGGTTTTAATCAAACAGGAGTGAGGAATAAACACCAATATTTCACTGATTGTGGAGAACTATATATATATATATATATATATATATATATATATATATATATATACCGTATATACTCGAGTATAAGCTGAGTTTTTCAGCCCCCAAAATATGCTGAAAAACTCTACCTTGGCTTATACTCGTGTCTAGTGCAAAAATGGTCGCCGGCGCCTAAGAATAGTCGCCGGCGCCTAAGAATAGTCTCCAAAAATATTCGCGGGCATCCAAGAATGGTCGCCAGCATCCAAAAACGAGACGCCAGCACCTCCAATGGGAGCAGAAACCCTCAATTTTTTGATTGAAACTTACCAGAAGCTGCTGCATTTCTCACCCTAGGCTTATACTCGAGTCAATAAGCTTTCCCAGTTTTTGGAGGTAAAATTAGGTACCTCGGCTTAAACTCGTGACGGCTTATACTCGAGTATATAAGGTATATATATATATATATATATATATATATATATATTGTGATGGGCAAATTTGCGCCATCACTGTTTTTTTCATGCCCGCGGCTGTTTTTGATGCAAATTTTTTCGGGCAATTTTCGTGGGCGTTTCCAGAATTTATTCGCAGGCGGCGAATCGCGCAAATTCGGTGCGAATTCGCGCCTGGCGAATAAATTCGCCCATCACTATATATATATATTTTATTACAAAGAAAAGTTAACTCTTACAATGATAAATGAGTACTCAGACTCTACAGTCACACAAGGTATCAGTTAGTTATAATAAAAAAGAAAAGAAAAAGAAAAGAACCTTGTTTTGTAACTGTATCAAATACTACACCTCTGTAGTTCAACCACTTCTCTCCAAATATAGTTTCAATTTGTTGTATAATTTAAAAAGGGAAACCCTTAATTGTTACAGTAGTCCAAACTGAAACTATGTTGGCAATCTTTAAAATGAACTGATAACACCAGATTAACAAATTACAAAATTGCTTATTGTTAGAGTCTAGTGAATCTGACTCCTCTCTACTGGATATGACAAGTCATATACAACATTCACCTTCAAACACCTTTTAATAAAAATTTCTAATAAAGAAAAAACTTTACAATTGGTATCATTTGTTATTTTATTCCAGTTTAACCCACAAGGTCGATAACCAATTGAACTAGAGATTAGGAGTTAATTACTCCCTATTCAATCACTTGTAATTGAAGGTGCCGTTTATCTTATAAGGATTCTAGTTCATTCAAAAAATTCATTAAATTCACTCTCAATATTCTTAATCAATTTAACCAATAAAAGGTTTACTATTGTAATTCATTAATATAAGGTGACCTGTGCAATTAATTCAAAGTTGAATAGTTCTAATGTGCTCTAATTAATAAAGTGCCATGTGCAATCAATTAGTTCACCATTCCATTCAGTGACTTGTGCATAAATTAATTAAAATCTAGGAGTTAATCACTATGGTCACAATTAAAAAAACTACTGGTTATCGACCTCTTGATTAAAAATTGAGAAAAGTGAAATTGTATAGAGGGTGGAGTTGCTCCCAAGATTGTAACTATAGTTTTTTTCTAAGTCCCTAGGAGCACCACAAAGATGTAGAATGACAGGACCTGTAGGGCTGCGGTCTCAATTGTACCTTTATAACTGTTTGAGAGAGGCTATCTTAACCTATAAAACCGCAAACCCCACAGTCCTTAGAAGAGAAAATAGATAAGTAAAAAGAGTCTGAGAATATTAAAAAGATTTTTAGTTTCAATCCCGCCCCACCATCCGGTGGTTTAAAGCTAAAAACAAGGAGACCGTCAGTTGCCCTTATATATATATATATATATATATATCTATATCAAAACAAGAGGGTTGTGGCACTCTAAAGGCTTTAAAGTATATATATAAGTATAATAAATGCTATTGCATATGTACCCAAAACAGGGGTTATTTTGTTACAAAGTTATGATCATAAAATTGATAAGCCACCATACATATATGGTGATATGATATACATATCATACTTCACAAATAATCCACACTTTCAGGACTTATAAAATAACCATTTATTAACAGAACTTCAATCTTGGATTTTATATATATATATATATATATATACACACAATATATATATATATATATATATATATATATATATATATATATATATATATATATTTACAATTACACACAGTCACATTTTCTTCTAAATAGTTAGAACATCAACATTGGCAGAAATCATATATTTTACCACCCATAAAACCAGTGTTTCTCGGCTATCAAAGCAAGCAGCACATTAATGACCTAAGCATAAATCCATTTGCTATTAGAAATATTACTGATCCTGATAATTATACATAACACAATTGTGGGATTTTATATTCAAATGTCCCTAGGACACCCAATTATAACAAGTAACACTGAATTGTTTCTGTTTTACTAAAAAGACATTCAGCCCTTTGTATAAAGTGTACAGAATATCTGCCAGTAAAACCATTTTAGCGAATTAATTCCCTGTACTTATTTTAAAATTGCTTTTCCACTAATGCATCTGAAATACAATTTCTTATAATTACAGTTCCTCCAGCAAAAAGCTGAGTATAATGAAGTGTAATTGGAGATAATTTTTAGGGGTCAGATACCTATGATATACTTATTGTCCTCAATGAGGTTTATACAATAGTGGCTTAAATATTGCCACCGTTGCACTTTATCCAAATAATGAACAAGTTCTGCCAGAAAAGTGTTGACGATAACACCACTATGGTATTCACGTACAAATTTCTTCTTCTTCACAAGACGGCTGGAAAAATGTACTAAATCTCATCTTATTTTATACAGAAATCATAATACGGGCTGGACAAAATGAATAGTACATTTTAGAAGTTAATAAAAAAGGCAATAAATATTTAGGGCTGCTTTCTTGCCCCTGGAACTAGTTGCCTTAAGTCTATGCCTGGCATCATGAAATCAGGGGATTATTAAGGCATTTTGAAGAGCAATATTGACCGGTGCTAGAAAGTCGTGGGTCTTCTAGCAGAAAAGTTACCCAAACTTCTCTTCAAAAAGTGCCCCAGCAATTGTCTGGACTTTTCTCTCCAGTCTTATTCAGTAGAGAGAAGAAGACATTCTTCAAATCAGAGAACAGACTCAGTAAGAGAGATGTAGAAAGCATGTTCATGGACATAGAAAGCACCTGATTTCAGTTTTTCTGTAGGGTTTGTCAGTAATTTTTTCACATTTGAAAAATATACATTAAGGGGCCAATTTAGTAAAATTCTAATTTCTTTTTTTTGATGAATCTTATTTTTTCTCTAAAAATGTATTTTGTTTATTTCTTTAAAACGATAAGGGGGTTAATTACTAAACGCTGAATGCAAAAATCGTAAAAATTTGTGATTTTTTTTTATAAAATCGGACTTTTAAAAAAAATTCATGAATTTTTCGGAATTTATTAAACCCAGAGGATGGAAAAGTCAGATTCTGAAAATCCGGCATCTCAGACATGTTGAGGTTGCATATAAATCAATGGGAGAAGTCCCAATGATTTGTGCACTGGGTTTTTGGCAACACCCCGAAGCAGCTGCTTCCCTTCTGCGACGGTTCCAGTATGGCATGCGCAACATGCACTTCCGGGTTTTATGACGTTATCGTGCATTGGCGCAAAATTAATCAGATAAAATTAAATAATGGGGCTTTGAATAAAAACTGGTTGCTTGTTGTTAGGTCTTACTTGTTTAGTTCCTGGGTGATTATTCCTTTTGAATCCTGCTTGTTATACTGGTATTGATCCTTGCCTGCTTGCCTGACTATTCTGAACTCTGCAATCTTGACCCTAGCCTGCCTGACTATTTCAAACATTCCAATCCTGATCCTTGCCTGCCTGATTATTCTGAACTCTCCAATCCTGATCCTAGCCAGTCTGACCTTGCTTGAACTCTGCCTGTACTGACCCAGCCTGTCTGACCATGATATTTAGTTTGGTTCCTCCTGTGTTGTGTGGCCTTCCTTCTAAAATCCTTGGTAAACAGTTGTGCCCATTTGCTCATCCAGAACTCTTGCTAAGCTCCTCTCTTATTAAGCTATAAAAATTGTAGAAAAGTATCTCCAAATTTGCACTCGGTATTGAGTCTATAATTGGTCAAATATGAATTTAATTATTCTCAAGGCACCTGGTTCAAGATTAAAACCACATGCAACAATAATTCCTCTCTTATTAAAACCTAGCGGCATCCGATTAGTGAGGGCTCCTCCCAAAGTGAAAGACGGCTGCTACTGGCGGAAGCCAAGACCATTGAGCCTAGCACTTGTTCTGGATTTAGGGTGCCGATCGTGACAAATATGCTTTGAAAAATGAATTAGTGGCTGGTGATTCAATGTTATATCAGATCTAGGTCTTTTGCCATTCAAACTGGAAATGTGTTTATAAAATACGAAGGGGGTTATTTATCAAAGGTTGAGTGTTAGAGTTTTTTTCTTTACCTCAAATGAACTCAAACGACCTTGAACCCCGATTCTGCAAGCTCAAGTCCCGCAACCCAAAAACTCATATTGACCACGTTTTCAAGACCCTTAAAAAAACACTTGAACTTCAAGCAGGCTGTTCAAATGATTCCAGGGACCTCTGCCATTGACTTCTACTGATCCTCCACAAGTTTCAGGTGATGTATTTTCAGATTTGAGCTATTTCCAGGATCGATCAGGGTTTTTTTAACTAAAAAATGTGAGTTTTGACCAAAAAAATACAACTACTGTTTTATTATTACAGAGAAAATCATTTTTAAAAATTTGGATAATTTGGATAAAATGGATTCTATGGGAGACATCCATTCCGTAATTTGTAGCTTTCTGGATACCGGGTTTCCGGATAAGGGATCCTATACCTGTACTGCTATACTTAAATAATTTTGGGACCTGAATTTGCCTTGCTTTGCAATTGCTTTTTCATGTTCCCGTTTACTTAACATAAAGATTGCCATTTCGCATTTGATACAGGTTTTTAAATCACATTTCTATATGTTTGATTTATAAAACATATTTCTTTAATATTCATTTCATACCTTAAAGGTAAACCATAAAAAGTTTTCACTTTCTGTATTTGTTTTCTGAAAATAATTCTTAATAATAAATATTTTTGTTGCAGTGATGTTATAAGCATGGTGAAATAAGCACTCCTAATATTTAGGTTGGAAGTTAAGGAACTTTCTTGATATAAGCTAGAAAAGACAATCGGATAACAGTTACTATTCCCTAGGGGTTCTCTTATATTGAGCATTTATATTATTATCAACAATTCATCTATCTAAAAGGAATAGTAAAGCAAATCGCATAACAGTAATGTGAATTCTGGATTTAATATTACTGTAAAATGAATAGGCATTAGGAGTGAAAGTTAATAAATGCAGCATTTAGTTTGTATTTGAAGAAGTGGAAGTTCCTCTTTAGTCTTGATCATAAGCTAAAGGAAATGTAATAATAATTTTTGCAGAGGTATTCATTTTTAGAAGGAAGGAAGGTTAACTTGCTTGACATATATAAATCTTTCACTGGAAACACATGTACAATAAAATTAGCAGAATGAATATAACGTTTGCAAACTTTAATACTATAAAGGCAAAATATGTGTGGTTATTTTTAAAACAATACATACTAAAGTTGTGTGTTCCCTTTCAAACCTGCTCTGCAAAATAAACAATTGTTTAACTCTGTAAATCTGAGCTTTCTGGATAACGGGTTTCTGGATAACAGATCCCATACCTGTACAAGGTAATGTATTATTATTAAAGAGAAAAAGGAAACAATTTTTAATATGTAATTCAGAGCTTTCTGGATAAAGGTTTTTCCAATATAGGATTGCAGGGCCGGAACTAGGGGTAGCCAGAAAGGCATCCTCCTAGCGTGCAATAATAGGGGGCTCTGGGCAGCTACCTCTAAAATTGTCTTCTGCCTACCCCTAGTCCACACATCTCAGTTACTCTCCTTCCTTCCTGGCAGCCTCCCCTCCATACATCTCCCCCCTGTCGCTCACTTCTCTCTGTTGCGTGCATGCGTACACACGCGCAGGGCGAGGCTTGCTGGCTGGGTTGCCTAGGGCGCCCGGCCGGCCCTGATGGATCGCATAAAGCATTATGTTAGTCTTCATACAAATGTTTCTGCATAATATTTGCTGTGTGTGCAAGTGTTACTGTGCTAGGGTAAGTATCCCTGCATTGAACCATAAACTTGCTACAAGTGAGAAACAGTACAACAACTGTGCCTGCATAGATTTGTCTCTCTCTGGCAAAACCATATCATGCAACTACAAGTTACAATGTCAAATATTATGAAATACTGCAAAATCTGACCCTACACGCTGTAATGTAATATCTGATGAAAGAGAATATTCCATCTTGTTAATAAGCATTCACCACTGACATTTACCATATTTGAAAGAAACAAATGTTTATCATACTAAGCTTATTATGTGCTTCCAGCAGTTGTGTCACATTAGATTAGAAATCCTCCATGTAGTGAATAGGTTAGATTTTCAAATCCGCTCATTTTTTTTTTTTAAATAACTGAGCAACTATATCTGACTTGTAAAATGAGATTAGTCAATCTGAGTGTATTCAAGAAAAACTATTATGTGGTTCAGCTCTTAAAGTTAGAATACTCCTCCTTTATTTTGTCTGTAGGATTAATTTATTTAAAAAAGAAAGTGCACAATAATAGATGCAGTTCTGATGTGGCTTTCCAGTGGTGAATGCAAATAGAAATCTTCTAAAATGTAATAAATTGACCCTACAGAACAGTAAGTCTCACATGCATGTCATCCTTTCTTCCCAGGCACAAGTTGTCCCTGTATGCAATTTACTAATAGTCACAAATATTTGTATCTCCAGTATCTGTAGCAAATATTGGTTTTCCCCTTTTGAGGTGGTGGCAATTAGCATGGCATTGTGGGAATAAATGTTTCATTGTAGGTAAAAACACATTGATACAGTACCTGTTGCAGGATTTAGTACACAAACCAATCTGACATGGTCCATTTCTTAATTGGGACCCCATTTATTGTTAGAGAACATCTCACATAATCCTCCATTGTATTAAAATGGTAAAGGCAAAAAAAAATGGTAAAGCCAAAAACATCTGGGAGCTCAAGGTTATAAACTGGGCACTAGGCATTTATTTCCCAAATAGATCTTTCATAAATCAACCCCATGGTGTTCCTTTAATGATGTGGCAAAAAAAAGTTTCCTACCTTTATTTGGTATTGCTGTTAACAGAGATTAACCAGCAATCTATTTCTGGCAAAGGGTTAAATGTTTAAAAACAAGTTTCTGAAAGGAGTTCACAGTATTACAGAGCAAGATCACTATTTATCTCTTTCATTAGAAGTACTGTGAGGGTCAGTTTTACTGTAAACTCCAATGTGCACTTTGCATATAAATCACCAGCTTTGAGGTTTTCTAACCAAATGCAAATTCTACTACCTCCATTCCCTTATGAATTACTAGCCCTGGGGACAGTGTATACAAAATAAAGACATGTGTAGGTGATCAGACAGCCATCTTCCAGGTCTTCATGTCTTCTTCCGGCACTTTGGCAATTTCCGTCAATATTGGCACATGCGCAGTTGTCGCAAACCGGGAAATTGCTCCAACTACGCATGATCACCTGACGAAGGGGGAATTGCCCCCGAAACGTTGTGTCGACTTAATGAACACGTAAGGGGCTAGTCCCCTACTTGAATTGCACCTGTGTGCCGCTACCTGTTTTCTTTGTTCCTGTTGTATTGCGGAAGTGCCGACTTCCTAGGGTCCGAGCACTGGGTCAAGTACTTCATAGGGCTCGGGTGTGCACGTGAGTGTGTTTGCATATCCAACTATGCATGTGCCACCACGCCGCTCTCGTTGTCAGGTTACCAAAGACCCGGAAGATGGCTGCCGTGAACTCCGATCCATGAATCTGCCCTGAGGGGTAAGTAAAAAGTTAGGGGCATTTGCCCGGGGTAGCATCTAGGCTGCGGGGAGGAGGGATGGGAGTCTTTGTGTGGTAGGGGGTAGGGTTTTTTTTAATAAGGGGTTTGTTTCTCCTTTAAAAGGAGTTTCCAGGAAGAAGAAAAAGAAAGGGCTGTGTTTTGCTCTGCTGGATAAAGTATCTGAGCATTAGGTAGAGCCAGTTTCTATCTCCTGCCTGTGGATCTTTTGGCTACTCTGTGTTTCCCCAGGGTGAGGACAGGTCTGGCTTGTGTACCTGTCACGTGGGAGCAGCTACTACATTCAAAGGGAAAGGTACCATGGGGCAGGTAGCGCTACCTGGGGACATAAGTGCTCTTGGGGAAGGGACATTGAACTGATTTTACATTTATACACCCAGTGTGGGACTGTGGCATTGAGAGACTGTGCCAAGGGGTTGATAGTCCACACAGGTTCCCCAGAGTAAAAAACTGTATATCGTGTGATTTGCATCTACAGTTACTATATACAGTTTACATAAAGTTTATATTTGTTTTATTGCAAACTGTGTGTTTTATTTTTTATTTATTTTATTTATTTTGTAAATACCAGTTCCCAGTACTTTCCATACGCATACGGGTAAATTGCTATCTAAAGAGACAGTAACCAAATTAGGGTTATACATGCTTTATATTAAACAGCTAGCTCTTTACCACCAATAATTTATAATCTGGCCATGCACCTGTACCTCCCAAATGATTTTAAAATGATTTACAGATTGGGACATTTAAGGCCACAACATGCAAGCACTTATGATACATCTAAATATGCTGAGCTACGGTGCCCATTTACATCAAGCCATGCCCACTTGCAACATAAGTAGTGAAATATGTGAATAATTCCATGTGATTTAAAGTACCAATAACATTAAAATAATTTTAAACTATAATCCACTCAAAGCAGACATTAGTCACAATGCTTTTTACTGGGTTTACAAGTGTTCCACTAGCTTTTCTATGTTTTTTTTCCTCCTACAACATTTAAAGTTACCTGGTGGTCTAGGGGGCCAGTGGGCTGATCCAGTCCCTCCAAATGATACTCATCCTATGGCGTGTGTGCCAGCTCACTTCTGGGTTTATGGCGGGGGCACGTGACATCATCACACTACAGCGTGAAAATGTATTTTAAGGGGCTTAGTACTGGAAATCATTTGATTTGTTTCCTGGGTACCGACCATGGCCTGTCTGACCTTGCCTAAACTCCGCCAGTACCAGCCACTGCCTGTCTGACAACATTAGAGCCTTTTATGTAAATCTCCGACGGGAAGGCAATTCAGGGAGATTAGTCCCTCCGAACCAGAGGAGATTTGTCGCTGGGCGACTAATCTCCCCAAATCTGACAATGTGTCTCTGCCCTAATATTATCAAATACGCCTTGTTCACACATGCACCTTGTTGCAAGTTTATCAGTACCTTGACACCTTACCTAAGAAAAAAGTTTTAGAGACCTAGGGCAGGTTTACTTAGGCTTTTAACACCCACTTTGTGGAAAGAAAAAAAAAATCTTGACATTCATTTTCAGCTAGAGAAGTTATATTTCTGGCCTGCTATAAGCATGTTCCTTCAGGCAGCAGTAATTGCTTTCTATTTATTACTATACATGGTTATTTTAACAGGAAACGTTAGTAATAAACTAAACAAACGTGTATGAAGCAGCACACAAATGCAGATCTGAAGCATTCTGAACTTACCGACTGTGCATTTAATAGTCATATTGATGCCTAAGAACTATTTCACAAAACTAATATGTAATTGATTTTTGTAAACTATAAATAAAAATAGTATAAAGAAATTAGGGAACTAAATATAAATGAACTTACCAGTCAGTGCCCAATACGATTTTCTAACATATTCTTGTGTTAATACTGTACAAATGAAACCAAAGTCATGCTGCCATTTATGATCCGCAGAAAAAAATGGGAAACAGCAAACAAATGTAAAAAATAGGCCTGCAGGTAGTAAATACCTTAAAACATTAAAGGGATACTGTTATGGGAAAACATGATTTTTTCAAAACACATCAGTTAATAGTGCTACTCCAGCAGATGTCTGCACTGAAATCCAGTTCTCAAAAGAGCAAACAGATTTTTTTATATTCAATTTTGAAATCTGACATGGGGCTAGACATATTGTCAGTTTCCCAGCTGCCCCAGTCATGTGACATTAAGCAAAATAGCAGAATAGAAACAGAGGGTGCAAAAATCATCTAGAACAGGCTGTGCTCATTTTATTTATATTTAAAGACTACTACAGGTATGGGACCTGTTATCCAGAATGCTGGGGACCTGAGGTTAACAGATCTTTCTGTAATTTGGATCTTCATACCTTAAGTGTACTAGAAAACCATGTAAACATTAAATAAACCAAATAAGCTGGTTTTGCTTCCAATAAGGATTAATTATATCTTAGTTTGGATCAAGTACAAGGTACAGTTTTATTAATTCAAAGAAGAAGGAAATGAAGACTATGGGAGACAGCCTTTCTGTAATTCGGAGCTTTCTGGATAACGGGTTGCCGGATAACAGATCCCACTACCAGTACATATCAGTATAAGGAATGGCTAATAAGACACACACAATAATGAATATAGGCTGATTTACTAACTCAGGTGCTAAAGTACACTTGGCAACAGCATCCGATGAGCCATTTGTTTTCTCAAGTCTAGTAGAAGTTAGAAAAAGCAATTGGTTATTACTGGAAACTCCACTTTGGCCATTTAGCACCATGTTGTGCTCACCTTTGAGTTAACTTTTAATATGATATAGATTGATATTCTAAGACAATTTGCAATTGTTATTCATTTTTATTATGTGTTTCTTTTTAGTTATTTAGCTTTTTATTCAGCAGCTCTCCAGTTTGCAATATTAGCAAATTTTAGGGTCCAAATTACCCTAGCAACCATGCACTTATTTGAATAAGAGACTGGTATATGCATTGAAGAGGGCCTGAAAAGAAAGATGGGTAGTAAAAAGTAGCAATAACAATACGTTTGTAGCTTTACAAAAACATTTGTTTTTTAGATGGGGTCGATGACCCCCATTTGAAAACTGGAAAGAAGAAAAAGGCAAATAATTAAAAAACGATAACAAATAAATTATGAAGACCAATTGTAAAAGTTAACTTAAAGATGAACCACCCCTTCAATAAGTGTGACCAAAACACATTTACAGTGTAACCCAACACAATCCCTGTCCCACCCGCTGTGCTGATTTATACAGTCACACCAGACCTACCCATAACTGTCACTGGAGGGAATGCAAGTATACAGTATAAAGAACAGCAGTAAGACACATTGGCTATCAGATGTTTGTTTAGGACAGGAAGGGGAGGATTGGAAGGGACTGGGCTGGTGAATACAGCCTGCCATATGACCAGTTACCGGTGGGCAACCAGTGGTTTCACACATCCCTCCTGCATACCTTATCCATAACCTGATAAAGGCTTACATCTGTAATAAAAATAGCAGATGTAGAAATGCTGCTTTTCTTAGTCATCGTGTATAGAAAGTTTATTTGCCCTTTTGTTATATATACACAGTACTTCATAGCCAAAATGAATGAATAAAACTGTAACATATGGAGATAATTTACAAGTGTACTTCCTCCTTAACACCAAGGGGCCCGTCTACTAAGGGTTGAAGTGAATTTGAAGTGAATTTTTAAATTCAAAAATGTCAAATTTCAAAGTAATTTTTGGGTACTTCGACCATCGAATAGGCCAAAATTAGATTTGAATTGAAAAAACTTCGACTTCGACACTTCGCCACCTTAAACCTGCCGAATTGCTATGTTAGCCTATGGGGACCTCCTAGAACCTATAGCCAGTATTTGGCTAAGTTTTTAGAAGTCAAAGTATTTTTTTTGAAAATCGTTTGTTTGATCGATCAAATCGTTAGATTCGAGCGATATCAACGATTTGGATTCGATCGATACAGCTCAATTCACTCAAAAAAAAATTCTACAATTCGATGGTCTAATTTCGAAGTTTTACCACTTCGAAATTCGACCCTTAGTAAATGTGCCCCCAATAATATCTAAGTCCTGGCACTGACAATCTCACAATATAACATTCACATAAACCCAAACATATATTGTGATATAACAGTGATGGTCAATAATTGTTGTTAGTTACACAGTTCTCTTTCTCTCTTTCTCTCTCTCTCTCTGTCTATCTGGACCTTCGTGAAAAATCTGGCTAGGTCATCACTTGACTACCCCTTAGGGTGTTTAAATTCATATATTCACTGACAGCTCGCTGGCTAGTTACATCCACTATGTCTACCTTCTACATGAACTTTGTAAATCACCAATAACTATATATATATATATATAAAAAAAAATCAGTATTCCAGGTGTATGCTAAGAGTTGGTTTGATTTATAGTAGAACTCTGTTGATTCGCAAAGGTGATCTTTAGGGAATGTGCTTGTTTGTTTTTGCATTCATTGTTTGAACAGATGTTGTTGTACATCAGATGCAGCTTGAGGATTTTACATTTAGCTTGAGGAGGAAGCTGCTCTATCTCAGGGCAGTTTATTGTTTGTGGTACAGTGATGTGTGATTTGTCCTTGGTTAATAGAATAGTCTCAAAAAAAGCTGAAATATGAGTGGGAGCAGCTGGGTGTAAGGTCGATGGTGGTTATGGTAATGTCTAGTAGAATATATGAGACATTAAATGCAATACAAGTAAACGGGAAGTGTGTATTTTTAATATTCAAGCAAGTTGTCAATCAAAAGTCTTTGTTTTTATCTGTATTTCCTCCACAAGCTAACTATTTTGCACGTGTGTGTTCACATGAAAGCGTTAGGAGGATTGTCCATTGAATAAAGATGTTTTAATCACACCGCTGTCTGCTGTTCCGTTGAGTGCGCACTGCAAGGGAATCGGGTTCACTATTTTGTCATTCAAGATTATTCATAAATATGAACGTCACAAAAACCTTAACCTTAACCAGGGGGAAAAAGACACAATTCAGTTATTCGTGTTTTTAAAACTCCATTTAATAAATATGCCTTATTTATCAATATTCAGATTTATGTTTTTTTTTACTTCAAATAAACTCACTCTTTAAAAAAAACATGAATGTTACTTTATTTATTAAAAAATCCAAATATAAAAAAAAACTCAAATGTATAAAATCATTGAAAAAACTGAAAGACCTAAAAAAATCGAGTATACAAGCACAAAAAACGTGAAAAACTCAAATTAAATACATTTGTTTACATGTTGTCTAGGACAACTCTGATTGTTTTCTACGTGCCTTAGCAAGATATAGATGCTATAGTTTTACATTTGAGTCTTTGGAGTTTTTTTTAACCTTAATAAAGACTTGATTTGAATTCATAATTCGACTTTTGCAAAAAAGAATTGCGGTAAAACCTCAAATCTGAACACTGGTAAATCAGTTCTTAAGTGTTCAGGTAAACTGAATCCAAACAGTTACAGCTTTGGACAACTAAATGCAATAATTGTTTATTCACAATGGATGCTATTTTAGTGATTTTGCTCAGATGTGAATATGAAAATTAGGGGTCATATTCAGTTAGGAAATTGGGCAAGTCTTTTCTGAAAATGTTGGTATTTGCTAGAATCCAGAATTTATGTATTGGTTGCTTCGATGCTACTAATTTCATGCAATAAACAGATTATATGGTTCCTGTGATCTCTGTTTCTGAAAATAACAATGTGCGGTATAATAATGCTAACACGTTATATCGTTTATATACGTTGGTAAGCTATGAAGACGAACTGAATGTAAATCTGTTAAGAAAAAAAATGAATTAAAGGCAAAAAAAAGAAAAAATCTACTAAGGGATAGTTTAAAGTAGAATAGAGCATATAAAATAAACAAACAAACGCAAAAATAATTGGCCAATAAATCAGTTTCTAGGAATCACAGAGCACCAAGCCATCTCCTCTGACATTCAATCAACGTGTGCATGTGGCAGAGAGTGGAAACATCAGCGGTGAGTCAGGTAAACATATTTAAATATGCAGGGTCTCGACTTTGAAATAATATCAGTGGGCTCCACAAGGCCCTGAGCTGCAAATAGCCGGGCTTAAAAGAGAACCTGCTGTTCCACAGAAAATTCTTAACATATTGACAGAAGAAACAGCCAGTCTTAAAATGAGTAGTTCTCAACATGTGGTCCACAAGGCTAATAATACATAGAATATACACAAATGTATTTAACAAAAAAAATATTTTCTAAGGGGCAGGGGTAAAATTAACCTTCAGAGGATTCACTGGGGAGGCACCAATATGTGAAGCAATATGAGAATCATTTTGGTTGGATGGGTGCTCCTTTTAGGATAAAGTACAGGCCCGGGGAAAAAGGCTATTGGATTTACTGAGGTGATCATAACATATTGGAGCACCCAGTGAACCCGCCTATCTTTGTCTTTTGTCTTTTTTTGTTAATATTCTCTTTGGCAGCTCTCCAGTCTAGAATTTAGACAACCATCTAGTACAATGCCAGCTTGCTCCCCTACTGGGCACTGTGGTCACTGGCACTTCCAACCTCCACCCATGATTGAAAAGATAAAGAAAGGTAAAAGGTACTTTGGAGAAGGAGCTGGCCCAACACCCCAGTCCGACACTGATCTGATTGCTACATGGAAGGGGTGGTTCAACTTTCAGTTAACTTTTAGTATATGGGCAATTCTAAGCAAATTTTCAATTGGTCTTCATTATTTTACTTCTTCGGACTCTTTCCCGCTGTCAAATGGGGTTACTGACCCTGTAGAACATAACCAATAATAGATGGTCCGACTCCCAAATTACATTTGGTGGCTATTGCATAACTGTCATTCCCCAGAGACACAGTAGAATATGCATAGCCAATGACAGCTTTGCCTGCACATAGTAAATGCTAAATAAAGATAAATTGCAACTTTTTTTGGGGGGGGAGGGGTTCCAATTGCAACATAAGGAGCATAATTATTTAAGGGTGAAAAGACTATCCTGGGTTCAGGAGGCTGAACAACTATAAAAACTATACCAGCAGTCGGTCCAATTGCCTACTCATCAGGTTATTGATTGGCGAATTTATTCGCCAGGCGCGAATTCGCTGCAACAATTTTAGGCGCCCATTGACTTTATTGGGTGTTGGAATTGTCGCTGGCAATTTGACACCGGGGTCAAAATTCACGCAAATTTTTCACCGTTTCGTAAATTTCGATGGAAATTTTCCGGCGAAGCGAAACTGGAGAAATTCGCCCATCACTACCTGCTATAAATGAAAGTGATACTTTGGAATATTCTCAGATATACATATAAAGGTTAATATTTGACTACAGAGCATACATTTCTTTAAGCTAGCTGGCACCTTCCCCATAGGCTAACATTGACTTCAGTAGGTTTTAGGTGGCGAACTAGGGGGTTGAAGGTTTTTTTTTAAGAGACAGTACTTCGACTATCGAATGGTCGAATATTCGAATGATTTTTAGTCAAAAAAAACATTTGAAATCCGAAGTTTATTTTCCTCTATTCCTGCTTTCCTGATAACAGGTTTCTGGATAACGGATCCTACATCGCTAATAAAAAGTAACAATGACAACAACATTTTAGCAATGGGGAGCAATTGTTTTTAGTCTGCTGGGGTCAGTGACCCCCATATGAAAGCTGGAAAGAGGCAGAAAAGATAAGCAAATAATTAAAAACAATCTATAATAATGATAACAAATTGCTTAATGCTATATTAAGTAAATAGCCTAACTGTACTGACACGCTAGTAAAAGACAAAGGGGCAAATTCACTAAAGGGCGACGTGGCTAACGCTGGCGTAATTTCGCTAGAGAATGAGATAGACTCTGGCGCATCAAAAACGCTGGCATCCTTTCCTTTTTTCAGAGTCATAGGCTGCAAAAGTGCGTAATTTTTTTAGGGTATCTGGCTTCCCCCCTACATTTCCTAACATATGGCACATAAACTATACACTGGGCACATGTGTAGGGCAATATAACAACTCTATTTTATTTTATTAAGGTTCCCTGGGCTTTTGTAGTGTTTGCTGCAACATATACGTCCATTGTACTTTAACTGCACGCCGTATGCAAATTAGCCAACGGTAGCGTAACTTCGAACTGCTGATCATATTATCGCTAGCGCAACTTCGCAAGCATTCAGTACCTTGTGCGCAACCTCGGATCTTTGTGAATTAGCGCTGTCCAGGCGAATTTACGCCTGGCGAAGTGTTTCGGTGTGAGCGAAGTCAGCGCTGGCGGATTTTCGGAGGTAAGTAAATTTACCCCAAAGGATCCAAGTGTATGCCAGGACTGAATCTGAATCTTAAAATCATGTGACTTTTCATCACACAAACAAAGTTGCAATTTATTTTCCTTGCACTCTTTCGGGGAAATGTATTAGAAATCGCACAGAAAAACTATTCGCAATGCGAAAAGCTATGCCTTTGCGCGAACAAATTTAGCTTTCTGCGAATTTAATATAGCTTTTGCGAGCCCGGAAACCACTTCCGACAGTGAAAGACCGTTTGCGAATTTTATAGTTTGCGCCAATGCGCTGTAAATGTAATAAAACTTCTTACTGAAAAAGTTGTTATGTTTGCTCCAAAAGATTACGACACCTTCAAGCACTTCTTATGAGTGCGCAATTAAAATTCGCAATGTAATAACAGTTTAAGGAACAATATTACATTGCGAGATGTGGATTTTTAGTCTTATTGGTGCAAATTGTTTTGCTCTTTGCGACTTTTATTACATTCCTCTGTTTAATTCTTAACCATTGTGCACTGCATATTTGTATATGCAAAATAAGGGTTCTGGTTTGATACAAGATTTGACCAAAACCCCAAATAGTAGATTCTGTGCATCTCTAGTTTGAACCACCAAATATTTATTTATATATATATATATAATTCTTCTTTCTTTTTTTAAACACGACTTTTTCAAATTGAAAAAAAAATTGACTCATACAAACCATTTTCCAACTACTTCTAGTTAACTTTTAGTCTGATGTTGATGCGTGATATTCTGAGACAATATGCAATTGGGTTTAATTTTTTCTCATTTGTGGTTTTTGAGTCATTCAGCAGCTCTTCAAGTTGCAATTGCTGCGATCTGATTGCTAAGGCCCCAATTACCCTAGCAACCATGCATTGAATTGAATGTTCTGAACATACTGAAAATTAACTTAGGGGCAAATTCATCAAGGGTCGAATTTCGAGGGGCTAAATCCCTCGAAATTCAACAGGGGAATAGAATTGAATAGAATCGAATAGGCAATTCGGGCGAATTTACGCGCTGGCGAATAGTCGAATTGGCGAATATTCGCCAGGCGAATAGGCGCTCGATCGAATATTCGCTCAAAGGATTTTTATTTGATCAAAAACTTGGAAAACAAGCCTATGGGACTTTTCCATAGGCTTTTAAAGCAATTCGGTAGGTTTTAGGTGGCGAAGTAGGCAGTCGAAGTATTTTTAAAAGAGACAGTACTTCGACTATTGAATGGGCGAATAGTTGCAGCGTTTTTGTGCTTGATCCAGTACTTCGACTATTGAATGGCGAATAGTCGCAGCGTTTTTGCGCTCGATCTATTCGAATCATTCTACTCAGGCGAATTTACGCCAATTCGATAGTCGAGGACCACAAAAATTCGAAGTTTTTTTACTTCGAATCCTTCACTCGAAGTTAGTGAATCGGCCCCCTAAAAGTGAACCACCCCTTTATTAAAAACCATTTAGAACTGCCATAATTTCTAGATTAAATTGTTTAAAACACATGGCAGATTAAAAATCATCGTCTTAAAGTAGAATTAGTTAAATATACTGTATGAATGGGATGAAATAAATATAGAATACAATTTTTCTGCTTACAACCATATTTTTCCCATAGAACAGTTTCCCAGTCTTGAATGACAATTGGACCATTAGGGCAGGATTGCACAGGTGATTCCGTCGCGATCGGTCGCGATGCTCAAAAACAGTGGCGTTGCGTCGGATGCAACGGAAATAAGGTAAGTAATTCTATTGTTGGATTGTGTCGCAGCGTTTATGTCAAGCAACACGTCTGTTGGATTCAGATGCTGTAAACTGCGTCTGCATCCGACAGTCGTGCCGCGTTGCATCAACAATGCGACACAATCTGAGAATCGTGCCCTTAAAAAGAGAATCGTATGGCAAATTTTGCACATACCTGATAAATATACCAGCCTTCTTCCTAGCTTGTCAGATAAGGGCCCACAGTGTCGGACTGGGCCAGCGGGACACTGGGAAAAAACCCGGAGGGCCACAGACCTGCTCCCACGGCTGGCACATAAAGAAACAAACCGCTGCAATGCATATGCACACGCAGTGCAGCCATGGCATGTGTCCCCTTGTCCGCATACAATCGCTGAGTCCCAGGGAATTGAAGGTAGGAAGGGGCCCCCGGGGACTGCCAGGAGGGTCCTACGTTTGCAGCCCCGGTGGGTCCCCAAGGCTTCAGTCCGACCCTGAGGGCCCAAATTATATATAGTTATATAGCAAAAAAACAATGAATATGCCAAAATAACTTTGTATGCTTCATGCTTGATTAAGAGCCACTGTTAAAAAGAAAACAGAAAATAATATGAAGGATTTGTAAAGCTATAATCCTGCCAGGGGCGTAACTATAGAGGAAGCAGACCCTGCGGCTGCAGGGGGGCCCAGGAGATATAGGGGCCCCACGAGGCCCTAATTCATATACAATTTCAATAAACATTGGAGAAACAAGTCAACCTCAACATTTTGGGGGCCTGAAAAATAATTTGCTGTGGGGCCCAGTAATATCTAGTTACGCCACTGAATCCTGCTATAAAAATTGATATCAATGATATTAAAATGCTTTCAAAAATTAAAGATTCCTGTAATATATGCTTGTTACCATTAATAGCAATAAAACGCACAATCACCTCATGCTGTTCTAATTACTTAGATTACATGATTTACTTTTACAAAGAGAAACTTTACACTGATTTATAAGTACAATTTATTTTACACTTATTTTAAGAGACTTAAATTGGAAATAAACAGGAAATGATTGCTTGCTTGTGCTGTTGGTAATACTGTAAATACTCCACTTAATACCTATGCAGAGACAAAATATTTATAGAATAACTACTGCAACCCAGGTCTGTGCTAACTTAATGGTTGATAGATTGAAATGTGACCTGGCCCCATGTGAAAACAGTCAATGTAGTAGATCCAATTGTGAGTTGATCAAAAAAAACTCCACTGATCTTCCAAGGAATGTGCAGTTACTGGTACAGCTGTTGACAAATGACCTACCTTGGGGGCATATTTATTTAGGGGCAGATGTATTAAGGGTTGAATATCGAGGGTTAATTAACCCTCGATATTCGACTGGCGAATATCGAAGTCGAAGGATTTCGCGTAATTCGAAGATCGAAGGAATGGTCGAATAGTCAAACGATTTTTAGTTCAAATTGTTCGATTCGGAGTCGAAGTCGTAGTCGAAGGTTGAAGTAGCCCATTCGATGGTCAAAGTAGCCAAAAAAACACTTCGAAATTCGAAGTTTTTTTTCCTTTATTCCTTCACTCGAACTGAGTGAATGGGCCCCTTAATGTTTAAGACAAATATCACAGATGATGTTGCCCATAGCAGCCAGTCAGATCTTTGCTTTTGTTTTCTAACTTGTAGATGACTGCTCAAATCTAATGCTGATTGATTGCTATGGGCAACATTTCCAGTGATGTTTGTCTCCAATGTTTATAAATATGCCTCTATAGTCTATAGAATATTCATGGTGGACAGCAAACCAATTGCCAACCAAGAGCCTACACTGACAAAGAGCCAGGCATTTTTTCTCCACATTGTTTTTAGTTTTAAAAGTTCTCTAATATTGGATGCAAGGCTGACAGTGATCAGTAAATTCATATACAAAGGCTGGATTCTTGTTTTCTGATGTATATTTACAATTTTAAGGAACAGGTGGAGACTGATGGAACTGATGGTTCCAATCTTTTTGAGACATGTATAAACTGGACAGAGGAAATTACATCTTTGCTGATGTATGTTTAGTGGAAGTTCAGATATAAAGTAAAACTTAAGTGGTTTCCATTAAAATCAGCGGCAGACGGCATGGGCAGAGCAAATGAATATTTG
Source organism: Xenopus petersii (assembly GCA_038501925.1). Taxonomy (NCBI): domain Eukaryota; kingdom Metazoa; phylum Chordata; class Amphibia; order Anura; family Pipidae; genus Xenopus; species Xenopus petersii. The sequence continues at coordinate 105,682,076 of CM076684.1, forward strand.
CCAAAAGGAAACACTGTATACTTCACTACAAAAGAGCCACTGATTAACCATAAGTCTTTTTAAAATGTGAAGAGCATTTATCGATGGAGAAACTGTGTTTAAAAAGGATCTTTCCAAACAAATTCAAAATGACTTGAAATTAATGCTTTTCCATCCACAAAATGTTAGAGGTTCAAAAGGTCAAAAACCAGGGTCCAGTGACACTCAATTACATCAATGGTAAACAGCTATTCAATTAATATAAAAAAAGGCTTTTGATTGCACAAGTGCTTTCCAAGCGTGAAACTCAACGTCTTGAGGGTTAAAGGCCTTGTAGAATATAGTCTTTACTATGGAGCTGTAAAAGGACACACTACACAAGCTATGACCTGCAATGCACTTGATATCTGAAATACTATTTGTACAATGTTGTAGCCCAGCACATCACTCTATAGCTGAACTTCAAAAAGTGTTGCATTCTGCAGAAAATAACATACAGAAACATGCAAAACTATACACCTACCCCAAGATTTGAGTCTGTCTAAAAGCTTCATGTATTGAATGCACACAATAACATTCATGTAAGAGGTATAAAGTTAAGCACCCCCCTTATAAAATTTGTGCAATAAAACAAGTTCAGCACTTACTTATATTTGTTTCCTGTAAGACTGCATTTTCCAGGAACACTTCCTGCCCTGCTACTGCAGAGGGAACTAATGTGCACAGCCAAGGTAGGAACTTTTACTTGATGCACCAGTTCCCATGTGCAGGACTAAGAGAATGTTCCTATTGTCTTTCAGGTAGTAATCCTTAGTTTAATGTTTTATAAACTTGTTAAAAACTGTTTATATGCCACTGCAAAGTAGTTTAATACTGTCTACAGCACACACAGCCTGCAGTGAACTAAAGCAGACAGACAGTTACACTTGCAGAATCAGTGCACATGTTGCACAGTGGTTTATGCTGATTACAGATCCGTTATGTTGTCTCATATAAAGAATACTGTTTCATAAAAGCCACACTATGATATGTATAGAATTGCTATGCTATTTGTGTTTCCAGAACAGTATTGTTAAAACAGCATAATGTTATATGACCTGTATACTGAATTGCTTGTATAGAAGTATATATGTTATTTAGTTTAGGAACTTTTACTTGATGCACCAGTTCCCATGTGCAGGACTAAGAGAATGTTCCTATTGTCTTTCAGCTCCCTGCAATAAATGGAATTACTTCTCTCTTACCCTACCCTCGCACTCTGAATTCATTTTCATATGTGCAACAAAAATGGCGCCCAAACAGGGACTGGGTGAAAAATAAGATGCATCATAGAGAGAAATTCACTCAGTCTAGAAGTAAAATTCCATAGTCAAGAGAGTGTGTGTATTGCAAGGGAAACTGAGCAACCAAAGAGATATCAGCTGCTTTCAGAAATTAAATCCAAAATGGAGTTAGAAAGAGTGCAGAATGAAATCAGTCAATTGCTATTTGAGATGGCAGTGGAGGACTTAATTAAGACATGCCAGTTTGTTAAAGTAACAGAAGAGAGCATGGCAAAGGGCAAGTCTTGCCGCCATTTCATGGGACTGATTAACAATGTACTAGATGCTGTGGTTGATACAGAGGAAGAGGATAGTGCAATGTCCTTCCTAAAGCAAACCAAGCAATTCATTATGGATTTAGAGAAAGAGTTGCCAGCTGAAGCTCACAGTGACAGAAATAGTGATCTTCAAGCAGAACAACAGCAGCTTGAAAATTTAAAGAGCCAGTACCATACTTTGCAAAATGATTTTCAGAAAGCAACCAGGTTAATTGAAGAGGAGATAAAGGTACTAAGCAAAAAGGTAAAGTGTACAGGGAGCAACCAGGAGCTAAGAGAACCGGATACAGCTCCCAGAATATCCCTTTACAGTAAGTTACCAGAAGTCGCTATACGGAAAGACTTTAAGATTTGTGGCCAGATAGGTGAAAGAGGGCAAAGGGAGAAACTTTCCTATACTAACCTCATACATCAGATTGACATTGGACTTCAAAGAGGCTATACTGAATCTGAAATTGTAGAGGCTGTAGTTAAGGCCATAAGTCCAGGCCTAAGTCTGAGAGGCATGCTTGAAATGAAAAGTGAATTAACCCTTGGACAACTGAAAATCATCTTAAAGAGTCACTACAAGGAGGAGAGTGCTTCTGATTTGTATCATCAGTTGGTGAATATTGCACAGGACTGCAAAGAATCTCCTCAAGACTTTCTGTTCAGAGCTATTGAGTTAAAAGATAGGCTACTGTTTGCATCCCAAGGTGTTGGAGCAGAGGAGCATTTTAGTACTGAGCTCATACAGAAAAAGTTTCTAAGGTCTGTAAGTACTGGACTGATCAGTGACAATATTAAATTTCACTTAAAGCCATACTTGGACAACCTGTCTGCTTCTGATGAGCTACTGATAGAGAAAATGAACGAAGCAGCAAATATTGAGTTGGAGAGGGAACAAAAGCAGAAGAAAGCACCTCCAAGCAAATCAGCAAAAACAAGTGAGTGCCAAGTGACTACCCAATCCAGTTCTATGAAGTTAAGTTCAGCTCCCAGTGTTGCTCCAACAATGCCAAACAGAAAGCAAAATGTTAGTGCTCATATGCAGTTGCATCAGGATACCAAGTCTGACATGCAGAATACAATCATACAGCTACAGAAAGAGATGGCAGAGATAAAGTCACTCTTTCGAAATTCTGTTGGCAACAAGACAAACGCATCTAAATGCCTAGAACCCAGGCAAAGAACTTTCAAACAGAGCTGTGAAGCCTGCAAAGCAGTCAATCAGGAGCAAAATTGTAACCATTGCTTTAAATGTGGCCAGTATGGACATCTAGCCAGAGGATGCAGAGTAACAAAGCAACATTCGGGAAACGGGTGGTGGTTGCTGCAGAGGGACATGCAGTAGCCTGCATGTCCAGAACAAAGTTCAACCAGCAAACAGCAGTACATCAGGGGTGAGCCAGAAAGCCAGGGGTACAGATCTGCAACACTCCAGTGCTCACAATCCCTCAAAAAGAAAAATGTTTGCAAGTATAGTAGGTCAAGTAAATTGTATTGTTCCTAAGTACCGATCCAAGCTTCTGCAACTCACTGGAAAAAAATGCCTTGTGAACTGCCAAATGGATGGAATTCCTGTTCAGGCTTTGTGGGACACTGGCTCCCAAGTTACCATAATCAATGATGCCTGGAGGGAAATTGTCCTTCCACATACCAAAGTGAGAGCAATAGAGGAACTACTAGGACCTGTAACCCTGTGTGCAAGAGCAGCAAACAAAACAGAAATTCCTTTCACAGGATGGATTGAAGTCCAGTTCCAGCTCACTTCAAAGGTCAACTGCACCAAACAATTGTTAGTGCCTGTATTAGTTTCTGAAGACCCAAACGTTGCTGAACAGCCAATCATTGGATACAATGTGATTGAAGAAATCATAAAGGACTCCAGAGAGATAGCTGAATCAGTTCCAAGTATAGTGGAAACTATAGGAACATCTTTTTCTCTGCCCAAAGTAGAGGCAGATAGTTTCCTAAAACTAGTAACAGCAAACTGTACAGAACCCATGGGTTCAGTGGTAAAGACGGGCACCAGAGACCAAACGATACCTGCAAAGTCTGCCATCAGAATAAAATGTACTGTCCGCACAGGACCATCCCAGCAGAACCAGACTATGCTGTTCACACCCCATGATTTATTTCAGTTACCAGAGGGGCTCTGCATAAGTGAAACTTTAATTTCTCTCCACAGAGGTACCCTTTCCAGACTATCTATACCAGTGTGGAACTCAAGCAAACATGACATCATCCTAAAAGGCAAAACTAGCCTTGGAAGTGTTGAACACATTAAGACAGCTTACCCTGCAGAAGTGGAACCAAAAGGATTTCCAGCGGCACAAGTCACTTCAGTAAGTCATGAGATTGAGCATTCGACAGTACTCTCAAAAGAGCCTACTGACAGAAAACTACATTTTAGGCTACCAAGCCCTACTGAGGAGTTGTGGGACCCACCAGTGTCATTAGAGCACTTAATAAAAGACCAACAAGACACTGTGAGGCAGATGTTAAGAGAGGAGTGTCATGCCTTTGCAAAAGATGACTCAGACGTTGGATGTATCCCTTCTTTACAGCTAAGTATACGGCTCAAGGATAACACTCCTGTGAAGCGAACTTATATGTCAGTCCCAAAGCCACTGCACAAGGAGGTGAAGGAGTATCTGCAGGACTTACTAAACCGTGGGTGGATCACAACATCCAAATCCTCATACTCTTCACCCATTGTATGTGTAAGAAAGAAGGATGGCAGTTTAAGACTTTGCTGTGACTACAGAGAATTGAACCAAAAGTCAATCCCTGATCGTCACCCAATACCAAGAATCCAAGACATGCTTGATAGTTTGGGAGGACGCTCGTGGTTCTCGGTGCTTGACCAAGGGAAGGCCTATCATCAAGGCTTTGTAGAAGAATCCAGCCGACCTTTAACAGCTTTCATAACACCATGGGGGTTGTATGAATGGGTTCGTATCCCCTTTGGCCTCAGCTCAGCACCAGCAGAATTCCAAAGGAGCATGGAAGAATGTCTCATAGGACTAAGAGATGAGATTTGTCAACCCTATCTAGATGACAACTTGGTTCATAGCAAATCTTTTTATGACCATGTGGAAGATGTACGAGCAGTATTAAAGCGTTATCAGCAACATGGAGTCAAACTCACTGCCAAAAAGTGTGAACTTTTTAAGGACCATGTCAGATTTCTTGGGAAAATTGTGTCAAAAGATGGTCACTCTATGGATCCAGCTGAAATTGCACCTGTCTTAGCACTAAAAGAGAAAAAGCCAAAGGATGTTGGAGAACTTAGAAGAATCCTGGGCTTTATTTCATATTATCGCCCCTATATTAAAGATTTCTCCAGAATTGCAAGACCATTATATGACTTGTTATCAGCAGACTCAGTACCTACATCCAGTCCTAGGTCTGTGAACAAATCTCGGAAAGCATCTCGACCTAAACCAAAACAGAATGGTCAGTTACCGTCCCATTACCCCATCATATGGACAGACCAGCACCAGGAAGTGTTAAACCAGCTGATTCAAGTATTGACTCATCCACCAGTAATGAGTTATCCAGACTTTGCAAAACCATTTGTACTTCATTGTGATGCATCACAAGAGGGACTAGGTGCTGTTCTTTATCAAGAACAAGATGGGAAACTAAGAGTCATTGCTTATGGCTCAAGAACACTAACACCAGCTGAGAGAAACTACCATATGCACTCAGGAAAGCTTGAATTCCTAGCATTGAAATGGTCAATATGTGAAAGATTCAGAGACTATCTGTACTACTGTCCATCATTCCTGGTGTACACAGATAACAATCCGCTAACCTACATCCTGACCACAGCAAAACTCAATGCGACAGGCCATAGGTGGGTAGCAGAACTTGCTGATTTCAATTTCACCATCAAATACCGACCAGGTAAAATAAATACTGATGCAGATGTACTTTCCCGCATGCCACTAACTCCTGAAAAGTATATGGAACAATGCTGTAAGGAAATTGACCCCAAAGTAATCCATAGTACAGCACAAGGTATTCAAGTGCAACAAGAAGAAAGAATGCCATATTTGTGTCCACTGACAATATGTAACACAACAGCCAATGTGGATTTGTGGTCTGTTCCAACAATGGCTCAGTTTTCCAAGGAAACCATAAGAAATGCACAAAAGGAAGATCCAGTAATAGGGAAAGTATGGCAATATAAAAAGGAGAACAGATTTCCAACAAGAAATCAGAGAAAAGAAGAATCTCAGGAACTTTCTGCACTTATGCGACAATGGCATAAACTGTGTCTAGACTCTGAAGAGATTTTAAGAAGAAAAACATCCTCAGGTTCTCAACTAGTATTGCCTGCAGTATACCACAACTTAGTGTACAAAGAGCTACATGAAAAAATGGGACACCTAGGAGTGGAAAGAACTGTTGATTTGGCAAGAGACAGATTTTATTGGCCACATATGCAGCGTGATATAGAACACTATATTACCCATCAGTGTCGTTGTTTGAAAGATAAGCGTCCAAACAAGCCTACCAGAGCACCCCTGAACAATATAGTCACAACATATCCATTTGAGATGATCTCAATCGACTTTCTACACCTGGAAACATGTAAAGGAGGCTATGAATATATTTTGGTTGTTATAGACCATTTTACAAGATTTGCTCAGGCTTATGCAACCAAGAACAAGTCAGCAAGGACGGCTGCAGACAAAATATTCAATGACTTTGTACTGAAATTTGGATTTCCAACTAAGATTCACCATGACACGGGCAGAGAATTTGAGAACCAACTCTTTGCCGCTTTAGGAGAATATTGCCACATCCAAAATTCTCATACTACTCCATACCATCCAGAAGGAAATGGACAAGTTGAAAGGTTCAATCGAACACTTCTGTCAATGCTCCGTACGCTTTCAAAAGAATCAAAGAAGGATTGGAAAAGCTCACTAGCAAAAGTAGTTCATGCCTATAACTGCACAAGAAGTGAAGCTACCGGATATTCACCCTTCTTTCTTCTTTTTGGGAGATCACCCAGACTACCAGTTGACCATATGTTCGACACCCCAGCAACAGAAAAGTATGACAACTATCCAGAGTATGTAACAACTTGGATAAATAGATTGAATGAGGCCTATGAACTTGCTTCAAGATCTGCAAGTAAAGGAGCTAGTAAAGGTAAAGACTATTATGATAGAAAAATTCATGGAGCTGAATTAACACCCGGTAGTAGAGTGTTAGTAAGAAATCTCAATGAAAAAGGAGGTCCTGGAAAGCTTAGATCATACTGGGAAGAAACAATCTATGTTGTTACCAAAAGAAAACATGATGACAGCCCAGTTTATGAAGTCAAACCAGAAACTGGAAAAGGCAGAACAAGAATTTTACACAGGAATTTGTTACTACCATGTGACTTTCTACCAATAGAGCCAAATAAGGAAGTAACACCAAAGAAATACCCCAGCAAAACAAGAAAGCATAAAGTCCAGAATAAGAAGCAGTTTGCTCAAAGATCAAACAAAGATTCAGATGAATCCGATGAATCAGATGAAGAACAAGATCAATGGAGAGCACTGATTCCTCTAACTCAGGATGACCAACCACCTGAAGTTACAGTAGAGTTAAACCCAGAGGCAGAGGAATTCTACCCCTGTGATATGGAAAGAACAGAAGATCCAGCAGAGACTGCTATAGAAGAAAACTCTCAGCAAGAAGAGATAAATCTTGAAAGTGACCAAGATGAAGATGATGACTTTTGTGATCCAACACCTCTAAGAAGGATTCTACCCAATAGAACCAGGAGACAGCAAAAGACTCTAACTTATGATACATTAGGTCAACCAAGTACTGTATACAGAGATACCAAAATACAGAGCATGGACTGTGAAAAGTTGACAACGGTCACTCCACTGTGGTATCTATCACCCTGCTATTTTTCAGAGGACTCTAGACAGTGGTAATAGAATTAAAAATTATATGTGAACACATAAGAATGTTTATATTGCATTGCTTGATATGCATTTGAAATGATTACATTCTTTGATATGACATGGTATTTTGAATGTTGATGATGCTAGGTAAGATTAAGTAGGCCGAAATTAATATGGTGTAGGTGGAGATAATATTTTTCGATGTTATTCATAAGTATTCCTCCATACACAAAAGAAACACAGAGATAACACATATGTGCTCCCTAGTTTCCATCATCATTGGGTCTAAGTATTATAGTCTGCACAAAACTTGTGTTAAAGGGTTACCCCTTGCATTAAACTGCAAGTATACTTCACTGGGTACCAGAGCGCGCAATGGGCCTAGTGTAAACTTGTGACAAACTATATAATGGAGCAAATGTCACAAGGAGGATGTTTCCTCAAGTGTCAAAATAAGTTGATACTAACCCAAGACTCCACAGACTTATGGTAAGACCCTAACGGAACCATAAAAATGGTTGCGAATACCTATTTTGTGTATGTCGGGACGACATAAATTTGGTGGGGGAGAGTGTAAGAGGTATAAAGTTAAGCACCCCCCTTATAAAATTTGTGCAATAAAACAAGTTCAGCACTTACTTATATTTGTTTCCTGTAAGACTGCATTTTCCAGGAACACTTCCTGCCCTGCTACTGCAGAGGGAACTAATGTGCACAGCCAAGGTAGGAACTTTTACTTGATGCACCAGTTCCCATGTGCAGGACTAAGAGAATGTTCCTATTGTCTTTCAGGTAGTAATCCTTAGTTTAATGTTTTATAAACTTGTTAAAAACTGTTTATATGCCACTGCAAAGTAGTTTAATACTGTCTACAGCACACACAGCCTGCAGTGAACTAAAGCAGACAGACAGTTACACTTGCAGAATCAGTGCACATGTTGCACAGTGGTTTATGCTGATTACAGATCCGTTATGTTGTCTCATATAAAGAATACTGTTTCATAAAAGCCACACTATGATATGTATAGAATTGCTATGCTATTTGTGTTTCCAGAACAGTATTGTTAAAACAGCATAATGTTATATGACCTGTATACTGAATTGCTTGTATAGAAGTATATATGTTATTTAGTTTAGGAACTTTTACTTGATGCACCAGTTCCCATGTGCAGGACTAAGAGAATGTTCCTATTGTCTTTCAGCTCCCTGCAATAAATGGAATTACTTCTCTCTTACCCTACCCTCGCACTCTGAATTCATTTTCATATGTGCAACATTCAGGTGTGTCTTAACACCTGAGAACTCTATCTAAAGAGTATAAATGTATATCTAAAGACTATTTGGGTGTACTTTATATCATTTGGCAATAATAAGGAGAGCGTTGGCCTATTTCTGCCTAAATCTGAGCTTTGTTCATTTTATCTGCTCAGTTTCAAGCAGTAAATCGACTTCTTCAGTGAAACTTATTTATCTTTAGATTTATATTTAAACTTATTTTGAAATGTATTTCCAATTCACAGAAACTATGCAACAAACCTATATAATTAAAAAAATATTTTTTCATAAAAAGCTTTATTTATAAGCAAAAGTATTTTAAATATTGTCTGTTCTTATGTATTTAAGGGTATAGTTTCTTCTAAGACTCTGGATGGCAAAGGAGACATCTAAAATTACAAGTATGGGGTTAGTTATCCGGAAACCCGTTATCCAGAAAGCTCCAAATTAGGGTAAGGCCATCTCCCATAAACTCCATTTTAATCATTTAATCCAAGTTTTTAAAAATGATTTCCATTTTCCTCTGTAATAATAAAATAGTACCTTTTACTTTGATCCCAACTAAGATATAATTACTCCTTATTGGAGGAAAAACAATCATATTGATCTTTTTTAATGCTTTAATGATTTTTTAGTGGAATTAGTATGGAAATCCAAAATACGGAAAGACCCCTTATTCGGAAAACCCCGGGTCCAGAACATTCTTGATAACAGGTCCCATACCGCACCTTTCTATAAGCCAGGGAGAGCCATAAAATAACAATATAGAATTATAGGGGATAGTGTTAGGTTAATTGAATGAAAACAAACGGTTTTTCCTCCTTGCCTAAAAAGTTGCATGGTAAGTAAAGTTCTGCTATCTATTCTAAAGCTCTGTGTATCATGAGCTTTTCCTTCAGAGCTAAAATTGAGTACCGGTAAATTCTAAAGGTAAGGTGCCAGTCACCTTGAACTTTGCAAAGAAAACAAAACATGTTCATTCACAACTTCTAACGGTTGATGAGACAATTTTCAAGGTTGTCAGCAAGGGCCTTTTAACAGTGTGGCATTGTTGAGAGAGTACATGTGCAGAATTGCCACCTGTCTAAAATGAATTTCTAAACTCATTTCTCAGTATAACAAAGAGCAGAGAATAAGAGAGACTGCCAAGAGCTATAGTTTTACTGGAATATTTCTTAACAAGCTGTCATAGCAGCTTATTTTTAGAAGTGGTGCATAATAATAGAGCCGATTCCTCTATACAACCATCACCCTGTTGTGGACTTCAGGCGAAATATGTGTTAAAATGTAATGCGGTCTTAACTAAAATGAAATTTTGGCAAATCCAACTTTCCTGCTGCACATTCATCATGAAATGCGGAGATCTCTCTGGAGCCCATGGGGTTAATACCAATATAACCTGCTGTGAAACTCCATTCTAACTATTAAATCACAATGTGTGAATGTAAATTAATTGAACTAAGGCCGGCGTCATAAATAAAAGCATGCTCATGAATTCCGCAGCTGTAAAATATGAACAATGGCTGTAGTCCAGGGGTTTAAATAGAATCATAAAGAAAATGTTGGAATCCTGTTTGTATTTAAATATTGTTTAAAAAATGAAGTTTTACATTTCTTATGCTTGTTCACTGCTATTTACAGTATGAAGCAATGGCTCTCTGGATAGATTGCCATGATTTCCCTTGAGTAAACGCTTGTTGAGAAAAGTCTAACAACTGCTACTAATCGCCACTCCCTACAATACACTTGGAAAAGCGAGGGACGTGTAGTGGAGATTATGATTCCAGTATGATACAAGCCTGACATTTCTTTTTCAGAGGATTATGGGAGGCAACTGACGAGAAGTTAGATCTTTCCAGGTTTAGAATTTAGAACTGAATGAAATATAGATGAAAAAAGTTGTAAATAAGTATTTACAATTCCTTTTTTTTTGCACTTTAAGGGGACCTGTCACCCTAATAAATAATTCCAAATGGTCCAACGGCCAGGGGGTATGGTATGAGCATCAGAAATACCCTCTTAGATTTCTCACACCATAGAATTACACAGAACAGGGATTCCTCAATAGTGAGAAACATTCTGAACGGAAATACAGTATAGGAGCTATTTAAAGAGTTATTATACACGGCAATTTATACCTGTGGCACTTCCAGCCTAGGAAAAAGTTGACCATTAAACAAGAGCAAAGCATCAGAAAGGATGAAAAGCATGCAAAAGATGATAAAGTAAATATCTAGTGCTGCAGATATAACACAGCAAAATAAAATGAAGTACAGAATGTCTCCAGTGCCATCACAGAGAATAATTGCTACAAAATTGAAATGTCAGATTTAAAATAAACATACATTATCATACATTTGCACAAAAGCTAGCACCGCTATATAAAAACTGATAAACACCTGTTTAATCGAAAAAAAAGGACAAAAAATGCATGTGCCTAGTATTTTAGAAATAGAAGAGCGCTGGTGCTCAAATCATATGCATTCATCAATGTTTCGATTCTGCTACAGCAGCGTTCTCGAATCTCTAGTCTCTAATCTTAAAGCCACAGCTTCAAAACAAAAAAAATTAAAAAGGCACAGGAAATATATATATTTTTTAAAAAACGTATGTTAAATTTCTTTAAAGCAGCCAGGTGATGAGGCACACTATGTAAATTCCACCTGTACCCTAAGGGTTTAACAGCACAGCTCAGGCTGACAACATTAGTCCATTTATCTGGACAATATACTCTATGCTAAAGGTCATCGTTCAGCAACAAAACACAGATAACTAAATACCAGCTACTAAGAAATCCAGTTGCCATGGAATTGTGCATTTATTATTGGCATTTGTACGACTGAACATTCACTAATAATGACTACCTAGGTTCCAATGACAAAACTCCACAGCGGACATGGGAGTCTGTGTATTGTATAGAGAAATGTGTTTAGAAATCATAGCAAAGACTGGACTGTTAGCTGGCTATAAAGCAGCAGTAAAATAGTAGGGATATTCAACTTGTGTTTTTCTATTACAAGCATCATCATAAAATTTATTTTTTTACACACTCCAATACATATATGAAACTTACTGTTTAAAATATCCGACATCTAGAAGACCGTTATACAAATACCTAACCAACACAATCCCAATAATGGAACTCAAATACATCCAGGACTGGACCCAAGAGCTCCAACTGGACATGGAACAAACTGATTGGATAAAGGCAATAGAATGAACAAACTACAGCTCTATAAACATATACGCTAAGGAAACCTCCTACAAAGTATTGAGCAGATGGTACATGGTACCAGCCCGTAAAGCACGTTGGGAACCTAACATTAATCCATGCTGTTTTAGAGGTTGCCCAAAGCTGGGCACAAGGAGCCACATCTGGTGGTCCTGCACAAAAGCACAAAGATTTTGGTGCAGAGTGTACCAACTGATATACCCCAAGCTTAACATCAATCTACTCAAGCATCCAGCACACTGCTCAACAACAAAATAAAAGATATACCGACACCTGCACTTATGCTGATAACTCACATATTCACGACAGCAAAACAAAATCATAGCAAAATCATGGCTATCCCCCACATTACAAATCGGAGAACTAAAAGCGAGAAAAATTCAGTCTTTGTAATGGAAAACGAACTAGTGTACTGCAAAATAAACAAAAAAGATTCCACAAAGTGTGGGACCTCTAGATTAAATACCCTCACGGATTTAGCCAAGCCACTTTGTCACTGTAATGTCTTCCCTGACATGCATGCAGCAAACTCTATATAAATATTTATGACTCTGATGCCACAACAACCAAATGTCAGTAGGTTACATTTGTGATCATGTATAGGAATCGTTTTGCTCTTTATGTTACAACTTGTTGTAGTTACAGGGATACTGTCATGGGAAAACATGTTTTTTTTCAGAATTCTGCACTGAAATCCATTTTTCAAAAGAGCAAACAGATTTTGTTATATTCAACTTTGAAATCAGACATGGGGCTGGACATATTGTCAATTTCCCAGCTGCCTCCAGTCATGTGACATGTGTTCTGATAAACTTCAATAACTCTTTACTGCAAGTTGGAGTGATATCACCCCGCACTCCAGCAGCCTAACAACAGAACAATGGGAAGGTAACGATATAGCAGCTCCCTAACACAATATAACAGCTGTTGATCTAATAACAACAATCAATAGTATAAGCCAAGTCCCACTGAGGTTGATTCAGTTACATTAAATAGGAGAAATAACAGCCTGCCAGAAAGTAATTCCATCCTAAAGTGCAGGCACAAGTCACATGACTGGGGCAGCTGGGAAACTGAAATGTCTAGCTAGCCTCATATCAGATTTCAAAATTGAATATAAAAAAATCTGTTCTGCTCTTTTGAGAAATGGATTGCTGTGCAGAATTCTGCTGGAGCAGCACTATTAACTGATATGTTTTGGAAAAACATGGTTTTCCATGACAGTATCCCTTTAACTTGATTATTAATAACACTTAACCTCTTATAGAAGCAGATATATATTGAATGTGTGTTCAATTGAAGAGCAACCAGGTATAGCTAACTACCCACTTAGAAAAAGCTTAAGATGTTAAGATTAGCAAAACTGAATGTATTAATATAATATGTATGTCCAACAAAATGTTATGCAAGGTTCAATGTATGTAAAAGCTATGATGACAAACGTTCTTATATTGCATCTGCATGGAAAAACCCAATAATTATATAAAAAAAAATTTTTTTAAATATTTGTTTACATTTTTATGGAAATCTGTTGAGCAGTTTCCTTTTCTCTTGTTACACTTTCTTTTGCCAATCATGTTCGGAACCCTGAAGTGATATAAACAATGAGTTTTAAATAATAGGGGTCGGTTATGACGGAAAAGGCATTGTGCAAAGTGCAATCTCTTTGTAATTAGCTTACTGCCTTCCTGTTTTAAACAATTGTTGCAGTTGCACCCATGAACACATTGCACCCTTTGCTGTATTCATGAGGGGCAGGAGAGGGGAGGCACGCAGGTGACCTTTCTCATTCTCTGTACTCCTCATGCCATTCAACCACACAATAACTGCAATTAAAAGTAGACTTAACATTTGAAAAGGCCAATAAAGCACCCTAAGTAACTCAAAAAACAGCTAGTATCGGAAAGAGCTGGAAGCATTATCAGAGGCAATACTAGGGATGTAATGGTGTGTGGTTGGGGTGTAGAAGGGTATGGACAAGAAGCACCATAATGCAAAAACACAGGGCTATGTTTCTATACCATTAAGGGAGAGCTAAACCCTAAAGTTAAAAAAAGACCCTCCTCACCCCCAGCCTAATTTTTACCCCAGGCAAATGCCCCTAAGTCTTTACTCACCCCTTGTGCAGATTCTGTCCAGCTGAACTGACGGACTCCATCTTCAGCCGATTCGGTAATCTTCGGAATGAGACCAGTGCTTCGACAATTTTCGGGAGTTTTGGCGCATGCACAGTTGTCGTGAAACAGAAAATTGCTCCAGCTGCGCATTCACTGACATGGCACTTACTTCCCGAAGATCACTGAAGAGAAGAAGATGGCGCCCATGAACTCCGCTGGACAGAATCTGCATGGAGTAGAGATGGCGCGAACTGTTCGCCGGCGAACTTGTTCGCGCGAACATCAGGTGTTCGCGCTCGCCGGAAGTTCGCGAACGTCGCGCGACGTTCGCCATTTTGGGTTCGCCATTGTTGGCGCTTTTTTTTGCCCTCTCACCCCAGACCAGCAGGTACATGGCAGCCAATCAGGAAGCTCTCCCCTGGACCACTCCCCTTCCCTATAAAAACCGAAGCCCTGCAGCGTTTTTTCACTCTGCCTGTGTGTGCTGAAGAGATAGTGTAGGGAGAGAGCTGCTGCCTGTTAGTGATTTCAGGGACAGTTGAAAGTTTGCTGGCTAGTAATCGTGTTGATACTGCTCTGTTATTGGAGGGACAGAAGTCTGCAGGGGTTTGAGGGACATTTAAGCTTAGGTAGCTTTGCTGGCTAGTAATCTACCTTCTACTGCAGTGCTCTGTATGTAGCTGCAGTGGGCAGCTGTCCTGCTTCTGATCTCATCTGCTGACTGCTGCAATAACAGTAGTCCTTGTAAGGACTGCTTTTATTTATTTTTTTGTTGTTTTACTACTACTACTACTACTACTACTACTACTACTACTATAAGAGCCCAGTGCTATTAGTCTAGCAGTGTTGGGGAGTGGGACTGGTGTGCTAATCTGCTGCTCCTAGTAGTTCAGCAGCACCAACTGTAATTTTTTTTTTTTAATATTCATTTTTTTTTTATTTTACTTTTTTTTATTTTACTACCGCTGTAGTAGTGTATAAGTTGACCTTTTAGGCATTATTTGCCCTGTAGGCATTTTTTGCCCAGTGTGTTATTCAACCAACTGCCATCTAGCTGTGTGACCTTGTTCACATTCTGTCTAAATATCCATAATATTACCGTCTCCAGAAAAAACACCGGAGTGACTTTTTTCAAGCAGCCATAATATATTTTACGTAATCCATATCCATCGCTGTAGTAGTGTATAAGTTGACCTTTTAGGCATTATTTGCCCTGTAGGCATTTTTTGCCCAGTGTGTTATTCAACCAACTGCCATCTAGCTGTGTGACCTTGTTCACATTCTGTCTAAATATCCATAATATTACCGTCTCCAGAAAAAACACCGGAGTGACTTTTTTCAAGCAGCCATAATATATTTTACGTAATCCGTATCCATCGCTGTAGTAGTGTATAAGTTGACCTTTTAGGCATTATTTGCCCTGTAGGCATTTTTTGCCCAGTGTGTTATTCAACCAACTGCCATCTAGCTGTGTGACCTTGTTCACATTCTGTCTAAATATCCATAATATTACCGTCTCCAGAAAAAACACCGGAGTGACTTTTTTCAAGCAGCCATAATAAATTTTACGTAATCCGTATCCATCGCTGTAGTAGTGTATAAGTTGACCTTTTAGGCATTATTTGCCCTGTAGGCATTTTTTGCCCAGTGTGTTATTCAACCAACTGCCATCTAGCTGTGTGACCTTGTTCACATTCTGTCTAAATATCCATAATATTACCGTCTCCAGAAAAAACACCGGAGTGACTTTTTTCAAGCAGCCATAATATATTTTACGTAATCCGTATCCATCGCTGTAGTAGTGTATAAGTTGACCTTTTAGGCATTATTTGCCCTGTAGGCATTTTTTGCCCAGTGTGTTATTCAACCAACTGCCATCTAGCTGTGTGACCTTGTTCACATTCTGTCTAAATATCCATAATATTACCGTCTCCAGAAAAAACACCGGAGTGACTTTTTTCAAGCAGCCATAATATATTTTACGTAATCCGTATCCACCGCTGTAGTAGTGTATACGTTGATCTTGTGGGCAGTATTTGCACAGTGTTTTCTTCAAACCGCCATCTAGCTGTGTGAGCTTGTTCACATTTTGTCTAAATATTGATAATATTATCGTCTCTAGAAAAACCACTTGAGTTACTTTTTTTCAAGCAGCATTCTTATATTTTACGTAATCCGTATCCACCGCTGTGTATACGTTGACCTTGTAGGCATTATTTGCACAGT
The DNA here is from genome assembly GCA_038501925.1 of Xenopus petersii. Taxonomy (NCBI): domain Eukaryota; kingdom Metazoa; phylum Chordata; class Amphibia; order Anura; family Pipidae; genus Xenopus; species Xenopus petersii. Next base: position 105,698,408 of record CM076684.1, read on the forward strand.
GTTTTCTTCAAACCGCCATCTAGCTGTGTGAGCTTGTTCACATTTTGTCTAAATATTGATAATATTATCGTCTCTAGAAAAACCACTTGAGTTACTTTTTTTCAAGCAGCATTCTTATATTTTACGTAATCCGTATCCACCGCTGTGTATACGTTGACCTTGTAGGCATTATTTGCACAGTGTTTTCTTCAAACCGCCATCTAGCTGTGTGAGCTTGTTCACATTTTGTCTAAATATTGATAATATTATCGTCTCTAGAAAAACCACTTGAGTTACTTTTTTTCAAGCAGCATTCTTATATTTTACGTAATCCGTATCCACCGCTGTGTATACGTTGACCTTGTAGGCATTATTTGCACACTGTTTTCTTCAAACTGCCATCTAGCTGTGTGTATTATCGTTTCCAGAAAAACCAACTGAGTTTTTGTTGTTGTTGTTTTTTTAAAAATAATGCCAGGCAAAGGCAGGCCGCCACGCAGAGGCCGTGCTAGGGGCCGTGCTGCTATGCAATCCTGTGGCCCTAGCAAATTGCCCAGTTTTAAAAAGCCAATGACCCTGAACTCCCAAAATGCTGAAGAGGTAGTTGACTGGCTTACACAGCACACCCCATCCTCTACCGTTTCTAACTTTACCACAACATCCTCCTCATCCTCCACTGCTATGGCCACCCCACGTAACACTTCCTCCACCACCGGTGCCCCTTCTTCACTGGAGTCAGAGGAGTTATTTTCCCATGAGTTTCTTGAACTGAGTAATGCGCAACCATTATTGGCAGAAGAAGATGAAGGAGATGAGGACGTTACACCAGATTTAATTCTGGCAGAGAACACAACAGAGATGGACATAATGATGAGTGATGAGGAGGAGGTCCCCGCTGCTGCTTCCTTCTGTGATGTGTCAGAAGAAATTGATGCATCTGAGGAGAATGATGATGAGGAGATTGATGTTTTGTGGGTGCCTAGTAGAAGAGAGCAAGAGGAGGGTAGTTCAGATGGAGAGACGGAGAGTCAGAGAGGCAGTAGGAGAATAAGACTTAGAAGAAGCAGGGAGGACAGCCCGCAGGGATCAGTAGGGCAACAACATGTATCGGCACCTGTGTTCAGCCGGCCAACGCACCCGCCATTGCCGCCAATGCCGCCAACTTCTACTGTTACCGCCAGATCGCACACTTCCAAAAAGTCAGCAGTGTGGGATTTTTTTAATGTGTGTGCCTCTGACAAAAGCATTGTAATTTGCAATGAGTGCAGTCAGAAACTGAGCCTTGGTAAGCCCAACAGCCACATAGGTACAACTTCTATGCGAAGGCACATGAGCGGCAAGCACAAAGCACTTTGGGAGCAACACCTCAAAGGCAACAGGCAAACTAAAAGCCACACTCCTTCTGGTCCAGCATCTTACTGCTCTACCTCTGCTCTCCTTGACCCATCTGAACCACCCTCCACTCCGCCTTCCACCTTGACCACCTGTTCCCATTCCCAGTCATCTGCCACCAGCCAAGTTTCTGTGAAGGCCATGTTTGAGCGTAAGAAGCCAATGTCTGACTGTCACCCCCTTGCCCGGCGTCTGACAGCTGGCTTGTCTGCACTCTTAGCCCGCCAGCTTTTACCATACCAGCTGGTGGACTCTGAGGCCTTCCGCAAATTTGTAGCAATTGGGACACCGCAGTGGAAGGTACCCAGCCGCAATTTTTTTTCTAAAAAGGGAATACCACACCTGTACCAACATGTGCAGAGCCAAGTTACCGCATCTCTGTCACTTAGTGTTGGGCCAAAGGTCCATATGACTACTGACGCATGGTCCTCCAAACATGGTCAGGGCAGGTATGTCACCTACACTGCCCACTGGGTGAACTTGGTAATGGCTGGGAATGGGAAGCAGGGAATGGGTAGCTCAACAACAACAACAGTGGAGTTGGTGTCACCGCCACGGATTGCACGCGGTTCTGCCACCACCTCTACTCCTCCATCGCTCTCTACCTCGTCTTCTTCCTCTTCTTCTTCTTACTCTGCTGCTGGGTCCTCCTTCTCCTCCTCCACACCTGTGCACCCCCAGCTCCCCCTAGGCTATTCGACGTGCCAGGTACGCCGTTGTCACGCTGTCTTGGGGATGACGTGCCTGGAAAGCAAAAACCATACCGGATCTGTACTCCTGTCATCTCTGCAGTCACAGGCCGATCGGTGGCTGACCCCACACCAACTGCAGATCGGAAAAGTGGTGTGTGACAATGGAAGCAATCTGTTGGCAGCGTTGAGACTGGGAAATTTAACACATGTGCCCTGCATGGCACATGTGTTAAATTTAATAGTCCAACGTTTTGTCTCCAAGTACCCAGGATTCCAGGACGTTCTCACCCAGTCCAGAAAGGTGTCGGCCCATTTCAGACGTTCCTACACAGCCATGGCACGCCTTGCTGACATTCAGCAGCGCTACAACATGCCAGTCAGGCGTTTGATTTCTGACAGCCAGACTCGCTGGAATTCAACGCTCCTTATGTTGGAACGTCTGCTGCAACAACAAAGGGCCGTCAACGAGTACCTTTTTGAACTGGGTGGTAGGACTGGATCTGCAGAGCTGGGGATTTTTTTCCCCCGTTACTGGGTGCTTATGCGCGATGCCTGCAGGCTCATGCGACCTTTTGAAGAGGTGACAAATATGGTCAGTCGCACCGAAGGCACCATCAGCGACCTAATACCCTTCGCTTTCTTCCTGGAGCGTGCCGTGCGACGAGTGACAGATGAGGCTTTAGACCAGCGTGACGAGGAGCTGGAAGCGCACAATTTATGGTCGGAATCACCAGAACGAACCCAGGCACCTGCTGCAACGCAGGGAGAGGTGCCAGAAGTGGAGTCAGAGGAGGAAGGTGGCTTTGTGGAGGAGGAGGAGGAGGACCAACAGGAGCAGGCTTCCCAGGGGGCTAGTGGTGACCTTTTGGGGACCCCTGGTCTTGTACGTGGCTGGGGGGAGGAGACCGTGGATGATGCAGTCCTTGATAATGAGGAAGCGGAGATGGATAGCTCTGCATCCAACCTTGTGAGAATGGGGTCTTTCATGCTGTCATGCCTGTTGAAGGACCCCCGTATCAAGAGGCTTAAGGAGAAGGACCTGTACTGGGTCGCAACGCTACTAGACCCTCGGTACAAGCATAAAGTGTCAGAAATGTTACCAACATACCACAAGTCCGAAAAGATGCGGCATTTACAAACCAGCCTGCAAAACATGTTGTACAATGCTTTTAAGGGTGATGTCACTTCAGGAACTCATCAACATTCCAGGGGCAGAGGTGCCAGTAATCCTGCCACGAGCGCACCTGCAAGGACAAAGCCCTTTGGCCGGTCTGTAACGTCAGACATGCAAATGTTTTTCTGTCCAAGGCAGCGCCACAACCCTTCTGGATCCACCCTCAAAGAACGCCTCGACCGGCAGGTAGCGGACTACCTGGCATTAACTGCAGATATCGACACTCTGAGGAGCGATGAACCCCTGGACTACTGGGTGCGCAGGCTTGATCTGTGGCCAGAGCTGTCACAATTTGCCATGAACCTCTTGTCTTGCCCAGCCTCAAGTGTGCTCTCAGAAAGGACCTTCAGTGCAGCAGGAGGGATTGTAACTGAGAAGAGAACTCGCCTAGGTCACAAAAGTGTCGATTACCTGACCTTTATTAAAATGAATGAGGGGTGGATCTCGGAGGGTTACTGCACGCCGGAAGACTTGTTCTGACTTCTATGCAGCTGTCCTTCTCTTCAAGCCTCATGACTCCACACACAGCTGTCCTTTAGCGTCCTCCTCCCTCCGCCACCGTTACAAACTAGGGTGCAAACCCTACTGGTTTAATTTTTTCTGGCCTCTGTGCTTCAGTGGCTGCAACCAAAAAAACTGGGCAAACAATGTCTACAAGGTCAACGTATGGCGAAAAATGACTATTTTCAGCATTTATATGGCATATTTTTTCTGGCAACTGTGCTTCAGTGGCTGCGTCCAAAAAAATGCATATTTTCTGCATTTATATGGCATAATTTTTCTGGCCTCTGTGCTTCAGTGGCTGCAACCAAAAAAATTTATATTTTCAGCATTTATATGGCATAATTTTTCTGTCAACTGTGCTTCAGTGGCTGCGACCAAAAAAATGCATATTTTCTGCATTTATATGGCATAATTTTTCTGGCCTCTGTGCTTCAGTGGCTGCAACCAAAAAAATTTATATTTTCAGCATTTATATGGCATAATTTTTCTGTCAACTGTGCTTCAGTGGCTGCGACCAAAAAAATGCATATTTTCTGCATTTATATGGCATAATTTTTCTGGCCTCTGTGCTTCAGTGGCTGCAACCAAAAAAATTTATATTTTCAGCATTTATATGGCATAATTTTTCTGGCAACTGTGCTTCAGTGGCTGCGACCAAAAAAATGACTATTTTCAGCATTTATATGGCATATTTTTTCTGGCCTCTGTGCTTCAGTGGCTGCGGCCAAAAAAACTGGGCAAACAATGCCTACAAGGTCAACGTCGTTGACCTTGTAGGCATTGTTTGCCCAGTTTTTTTGGCCGCAGCCACTGAAGCACAGAGGCCAGAAAAAATATGCCATATAAATGCTGAAAATAGTCATTTTTTGCCATACGTTGACTCAACGTATATGGCAAAAAATGACTATTTTCAGCATTTATATGGCATATTTTTTCTGGCAACTGTGCTTCAGTGGCTGCGACCAAAAAAACTGGGCAAACAATGCCTACAAGGTCAACGTATGGCAAAAAATGACTATTTTCAGCATTTATATGGCATATTTTTTCTGGCAACTGTGCTTCAGTGGCTGCGTCCAAAAAAACTGGGCAAACAATGTCTACAAGGTCAACGTATGGCGAAAAGTTACTATTTTCAGCATTTATATGGCATATTTTTTCTGGTAACTGTGCTTCAGTGGCTGCGTCCAAAAAAAACTGGGCAAACAATGTCTACAAGGTCAACGTATGGCGAAAAATGACTATTTTCAGCATTTATATGGCATATTTTTTCTGGCAACTGTGCTTCAGTGGCTGCGTCCAAAAAAACTGGGCAAACAATGCCTACAAGGTCAACGTATGGCAGTTGTTTAAAGAGAACAGTAGATTACTAGCCAGCAAAGCTACCTAAGCTAAAATGTCCCTCAAATCCCTGCAGACTTCTGTCCCTCCAATACAGAGCAGTATCAAGCAGATTACTAGCCAGCAAACTTACTATCATCTGTCCCTGAAATCACTAACAGCTCTCCCCCTACACTATCTCTTCCAAGCACACACAGGCAGATTTTTCAGATACATTTTTGCCCTTGATCCCCCTCTGGCATGCCACTGTCCAGGTCGTTGCACCCTTTAAACAACTTTAAAATCATTTTTCTGGCCAGAAATGTCTTTTTTAGATGTTAAAGTTCGCCTTCCCATTGAAGTCTATGGGGTTCGCGAACCGTTCGCGAACCGCTCGCATTTTTGCGCAAGTTCGCGAATATGTTCGCAAACTTTTTTTCCGACGTTCGCTACATCCCTAGCATGGAGAGGTAAATAAAGACTTAGGGGCATTTGCCCAGGGTAAATCTTAGGCTTGGGGGAGGAGGGAGGGCAAGGTCAATGTAGGGTAGGGGGGTAGGGTTTTTTTAACTTAACTTTAATTCTCCTTTAAAGCAATTGTGGTCTGAATTCTGTTAAAAAGATTGGGAGAGTTTCAGATGTTAAGCTTGATAGAACTGCTGCTTTATAAGAGACTTTAAAGGTGCAATACACCCCCGTTTTATCATAACTTTTTTAGTAGGATTTGTGCTGTACTAATGTTTTCCTAACAAACATATCTGTTTGCCCTGTGTAGCTCAACAAATAAGACACAGGAACATTACTCTGTGATTGTTCCTTTTGAGGTAGATAATTATAGTGCACAAATAAGGAAGTAAATTAGGCCTCATGCCATGCACTATATGCAATTTTTCAAATACACTCACACTACCTATGGTTTTCAAGAAAAACAAAAAACAACTCTTTCAATGTATAATACCTACGTAAAATCTGCTATAGATAATAAAGTACATCTCTCTCCAATTCCTCTCCAAAATATGTTTTACAGTCACATTTCATGTAGTGATTTGCTTACTGATTCCTATTCCCCAAACACATGGCCTTGTATTTATCATTGCTGAACCACTCTGACATTTAGTAGCCCAACCCTGCATGGCTTTAAAGTCCATCTGAAATGTCCAGCCCTGTGCTTTAGTGAAGTGTGGGTCGATAAATCTTAAAGCTGCACCCGACCCTAACCCAATGCTGTGCTACCTGCATCCCACCAATCGTCAATTTTGTCCTTAGCTATCCGTGCCCAAGCCGGCCCTGATGTCATGGAGGGGGTGGAGCGGCGAATGTCTATAAATAGATTCCGCTTTACCAGAAGTGGGCCACAGTTAAATCGTGGGTAGGAAGGCCGGCAATAGCAGCAGGAATCTCTTGGCCCGAACCTACCTGTGGCCCGAATAATTTGTGCAGGTGTCGGCCGAACCCGCCAAACCCACAAGTCCAGCAGGCTTTGGACTGGCCCGCACATCACTACTGTGCTTAATGTCTTGCATGATTATGTTTCATGAGCTAATCCCTGCATGCCAATATCAAGGTCTTAAATATATTAACCAAAAATCAAAAAAGCAGACGGCACTTCTGAAAGGGGGGATTATTGGAGTTTCTGCTGGAAAATCCTAACGCGTTTCGGGAGTTATCCCTTAGTCATAGGTTAATAGTTCACTAGCAACAGCTGGGTTATTTATACAAAAAATACTGGTGTCCTCTAGTGGGCACTCAATAAAATTACACCTTTATTTGGGTACATTAAAACCTGAAGCAAAGTGAAACAATTAAAATGAATACTTTGAAACAATGTTCATAGTTAAAAACCAAACAAACTGTGGAAACCGATGCTGTAACGGGGATGATTCTGATACATTCCTAGATATAACATGTCACATGCACCCATCCTGACTAGGCTTTCTTTTGTTTACTCTATTATTTTGATGAAGTCAATGTATTTACATATCTAGTATAAATAGCTAATGTCATGTCTATAATTTAAACCATTAGGGACCCTGGTATCCAATTTGAGGATCCAGAAAGCCTCCCTGAGGTTTAATCTATAAATAATGTCACCTCCTCTGATTGGGACCCGTATCTTTTCAATAACTTTCACCCTTAGGTCTTTTAGACCATTGGGTGAGCATGTTTTGAAGTGTCTACCGACAGGGGTACGCTCATCACTGTGGGTAATACTTCTGATATGTTCCCTTATCCTTTCTTTCAGCGCGCGGGATGAGCGGCTCACATACTGTTTGTTACAATGGCTGCACTCTAGGAGGGATACAACGTTTCTGGTGTTACAGTTATAAAACCCTGTGTTTTTAAAGACTTGCCCTGACACATTAGATTTGAATTCCGGTCCAATAGAAATGACGTGGCATGTCTTACAAGTGTTAGCCCCACATTTGTATGTCCCTTTTACCCTTAGCCAATTGTCCGTCAAATTGGATGGAACTGATGTGACTAGACTGGGTGCCAGCATTTTCCCTAAGGTGGGAGCCTTTCTTGGGACACATTTGACCTCGGTTTGAGCCAAAATTTCAGACATTTTTGCGTCACCATCCAATATAGGTAAATATTTTTTGATAATCTTATAGATTTGGCCATATTCCTCAGTATATTCAGTGACAAAATACATTCTTTGTTTTTCTGGCCTAATGTGATCTGAGTGGTCCTGGGTTGGCCTTCTTTATTCTTTCCCTGATGCCGATGCTATTTTGGCTCTTTCATATGCGCTCCTTATAAGGTGTCTGGGGTATCATCTACCTTGCATTATCTGCCCTAATTGATGTGATTGGCGATCAAATGTGGCTTCCTGACTGCAGTTTCTCCGGAACCTAACAAACTGACTGTACGGGATGCTGTTCAGAGTGTGTTTGGGGTGACAACTGTTATATTTTAAAATTGTGTTACCCGCAGTCGGTTTCCTAAAGATTTCCGTGTCAATTGATTTGGTGCAAGTGTTACCTGTTAAGGTTAGATCTAAAAATGTGATTGTGTCATTGTGATGTTCCAGTGATAATTGGAGGTTGTACTGATTTGTGTTGAGGAATTGATGAAATTCATCAATTGAGCTCAAAGGACCATTCCATATAAAAAGCAGGTCATCGATATACCTGCCATACCAAATTATGTGTTCACGAAAGGGGTTAGCACATCCATAGATATGGCACTGCTCCCAGCGGCCCATGTAAAGGTTCGCATACGAGGGGGCAAAGGATGCCCCCATAGCAGTGCCACGTCTCTGGAGGTAGTAACCCCCATCAAAGTGAAAAAAATTGTGAGTTAATAGAAATTCAAGGACCAATAAATTAAAGTGAATGAAATCTGGTGTGTAGGAATGTGATTCCCTCAAGGTGTCTGAGATGGCTTGTATACCCATCTTATGTGGGATCATGGAGTATAAAGATTTAACGTCCATGGAAATCCAATGGTATGTGTCTAACCAAATAAGAGTGGATAATTTTTCAATAAGATGTCCAGTGTCTCTTATATATGAGCCCAAAAGTGGGACTAAAGGTTTTAGATTCGATTCGAGCCAATCTGAAAGCCCCTCGTTTGCCGATCCAATACTGGCTACTATGGGTCTACCCTCTGGTGCTTGAATGGATTTGTGTATCTTTGGGAGATGGTGGAAAATAGGGATAATTGGGGTATGTCTAACCAGGTAATCCCTGTCATGTGTGTCCACCACTCCCAAAGATATACCATAAGACACCAGTTCTTCTATAGCCTTCATGAATTTTTCCTGTGGATTAAAGGAAAGGGTAGAATAAGTTTCAGAATCATTCAACTGTCGCTTGGCCTCTGCTATATAGTCAACAGTATTCATGACCACCACACTGCCTCCTTTGTCTGCCTGCCGTATAGTAATATCTGTAGCTGCCTTTAAGGATCTGAGAGCTTTCCGTTCCTCAAGGGAGATGTTCCATTTGTTTCTATTAGGGACACTGGTGTTAAGTTTCTTAAGGTCCTGTTCCACCAGGTCCTGGAACATATCCATTGAGGAGCATCTGGACTGTAAAGGGTAAAAACTGGAATTACATTTTTTGTTTAAAGTGGATCTACCAACTAGGGACTCATCTGGGGATCCCTCCCTAATGTTCTCATTTTCTAACATCCTTAAATCAGCAAGGCAACAATACTCCTTGAACGTCTCGAAGGATGTGACTTGTTCAGTGGACACACTGTCCCTCAATTCAGTACTATAGTTCCTATAAGAGGGAGCTGGACCAACACCCTCACCCCCTGGCCCAAAATGTCTCCTAAGGGTTAGCTTGCGGACAAACTTGTTCACATCTAATAGTGTATTAAACAAGTTAAAATGGTGAGTGGGAGCGAAGGATAGCCCTTTACTAAGTACTGAAGTCTGCGATGAGGACAGGGTAATGGAGGATAAATTGACAACATTCAGTAAGTCCGATCCTTCTTCTTGGGGTTGGTTCTCAATTTGTAGGGTCTTTCCCTGGAACCGCTTCCCCCCTCTTCTTGTCTTCTTCCTGATTTGTCGTTCTTTCTGTTCCAATCTGTTCTCTCCTGTTTTTTCCGGTTCGTGTAATGATCCTGGCCTTGGTAGTTTTTTGGCTTCCTAGTGTGATCATTTGGCTCCACATCCTCTAGATCTGCCGCAGTAGGTGCATGCCTATTTTGGAGTAGAGACTTTAAATCATCAGTACAAAAAGAAGTCTCCTCCCCCGAGTTGCTGGAGAAAGAGACTGATTTGGTGCGGTCACCCTGATAGGTTTTAGATCTTAGGATAGATTTTGGTCTCTTCCATATGTACACCATGTTATTCTCGTAGTCGATTCGATCTCTATTTAATTTCTGCTTCTTTCGTGAACTGACCGTTTGTTCCAAACTAGAGAGATGTTCTTTTAGTTACCTGTCCAAGTCCCACAGATCAGGCAATTTCTCAAGGCTTGACAAAAGGAGTTGAGATTCATTGATATTCTCCCTAGTAGTGATTAAATCTTGTTTTTTGTGATTGATAATCAGTGTTATCAGTTCAAAGGAGCATCTCGACAGGGTATCATTCCATTTATTCACAAACGACTCATCATCTCTGGCAAACGTAGGGAACTTCCTAATCCTTAAACCTCTCGGTATTCTATTCAGGGCAACATATTTCTCCAGAGTTACAATATTCCAACAAAGTAGCAATTCTTGTGACATGTATTTCTCTAGATTTTTGAAAATTTCCGGAATAGTATCGTCATCTTCTTCATCCAAATTATCATTATTTAAAACCGTTTCAAGCTGATTAAACCGTGACACCCTATCTTCAAGTTTTTCTAGGGCATACAGTTTGTTTGGTAATAAAAGCTCAGCAGTTTGATTATTCGCCATTTATCCAAAAAAACATTTATTGGCTGCTTTCCAAAAATTTCACTTAGTTATGAAGTGAAATAAAAACCCAAAATATATTAAAAAGCATGATGACCAAGTACATGATCAGAAATTCCTTAGTTGCTAAAGGGATGTCCAACCTGTGTTTGTAAGTGGTTTTTCTGTTCAGGGGTTGCAGAACAACAGAAGCTGAAATACATCCCTGACACAGACCTAACCAGAAAATGTAAAACTAATTACAACCTCTGATAAAGTACTTAGCAAACTCTATAATAAAATCATGTTCTGAAACAACTCAATACACCTTGTAATGAGAGCCAATACAATATTTTGTAACCTTTCTAAGCATATAATAGCCTCCCATTCCTCTGCCAATGTCTTTTTACAATAGTCTAATGGGTGCCCTCTTGGTTTGTGTCCCAACACAGGTACCCTTAGCACCCAGTGCAAGACTTTTTTTGCCACAGTAATTTTCATAATTTGTGGCACTTCTGGGTGCACCCAAAGTCAAAGAAAAGTATGAAAATGTTTGCACCCAAAATTAATCCCTGCTTAATATATCTTTTTTTCAGCTACTTGCATAAACTCATTTAATGATAGCAATTTTTTTTTGTTATTATTCTACCACTGGCTTTCAACTAGATCAGTGTTGGCGGGAATAGCTTCCATTTAGGCACAACATCAGAGGTTGGGCTCTTATGTTGGTTAACCAGGCCTGATTTGGAGATATGTATGTAATACATCCTAACTGGGGCTTATCACAGGCCAGTCACAGTAAGTTCTGTTGCCATTTTATTCACATTTTATAAGAAGATGGCTTTATGCATAAGGACAGTATCATGCTAAAACAGAGTAGGGCCTTCTCCAAATAGATGCTACAATCTAGGGAGTTTAAAAATCTCAAGAATGCCATTTTTAAAAAAACTCAAGAGGCCTGTTATTTACATTAGGTAGAGAAGATGACATAAGGGGGCACATTTACTTAGCTCGAGTGAAGGAACAGAATAAAAAATACTTCGAATTTCGAAGTATTTTTTTGGCTACTTCGACCATCGAATTGGCTACTTCGACCTAAAAATCATTCGACTATTCGAACATTCAATAGTCAAGGTACTGTCTCTTTAAAAAAAATTTCGACCACCTACTTCGCCACCTAAAACCTACCGAGCATCAATTTTAGCCTATGGGGAAGGTCCCCATAGGTTTTCTAGCCAATTTGGGATCTAAGGAAAATCGTTCGATCGATGGATTAAAATCCTTCGAATCATTTCCTTTGATCGTTTGATCGCAGGAAATGCGGTAAATCCTTCGATTTCGATATTTGAAGTCGAAGGATTTTACTTTGACGGTCGAATATCGAGGGTTAATTAACCTTCGATATTCAACCAATAGTAAATGTGCCCCTAGGTGTAGGACTCCCCTGCAACATCCCAAGTTAGAATAGGACAAATTATCCAGTCCAAAATTTGCTTTGACAACTCTTAAGTTTCCACAAAGGACGAAAAGTCAACCGGAGTTACTTGGTTTCTTACTTTTTTTGGTTTTTAAAATATAGATGGAAGAGCACTCTACAAAATCTTGCTGTACCAGAGGTGATTTTTAGTGGTATGGCGCTCAAATGAAAGTATGGGGTAGAATGATTCCTATGATTACACATGCTGCATCCATACGCATAAATGTCTATTTAAGGAACATAAATGAAAGATAAACACTACTTACAGACAAGGTGCGTTTCAACAGACATATACATTTTGATTGCTTCATTGTCTGCATGACTACAGCAAGCAAGCTGACAGTAGTTTTCTACTCCATCACTGTGTTTATGCCAACACATGATGGAGGGTCAGGCACACTTACTATATATAGCAGACAAATCAGGAAAGTAATTTTGGCTAATCAGCTACTGTTTTAGAGTAATGGCACGCTGAAACACATTTTCACTGATGCATCTATTCCAACTAAACATGAAAGAATAACGCAAAACAAATAGGAGTTGATGACTTCCTAGCCCATTTGAATTACAGGGAGTATAGATCAGGAAATAATACAGGAAAAAAACAACTATTCATGTTTCTAAGCAGTACACACTCTCAGTTAGAATACTCTACAATCCATTACTTATGTGAAAGGAGCCCACCAATATTTACATCAGCCCCATGACACAAAGTTTAGCATAACAGTGATGCAGGAATTAAATTACAGCATTGGTCACTGTGAGTCTGAGACCAACAATTGCCACTCTCTACCAAACTTTATATAGGTAAAGTATTTAAGCCTAAAGATTGCAAAACATACAAATGGCTATGCAAAGTGAAAGTACAACTACAGAATGAAATTGCTGGAAAATACTCATTACAAGAAAACCAGGCCTGAGATGTAGGAGTGTTGTTAAACCTAGAAGCATACTTTGAGTCTTATTTCCCTTATCCTTTTATACAGTACCTTTATGTTTTTTGGGGGCAGGGCACTCTTTATATCTTGTTTTAGTTGGTTCTTTTTGTATGGAATCTGTATGTTCAATGTATGCACAAATTTATTGTACAAAGTTGCAGTACATGTTGTGTGCATGCTAAGTAATCCCCACACTGAATTTATATCTGTCAACATTTACAGCATAACAATTCAATTTAATGACCAATTGACAAATGAAGGCCACACTGAAAAGTTTGATTCATGGTCATTTCCTTTTTATCATCAAAACAAATGGCGTGCAAGATGATCAATTAGGAAACCCTTGACATGCTTGGTCTCTCCCATCCCTCCACCTAGTACTGAGTGCTCCCATACGAAGCCCAGAGCACCAAATACTGTACACCATTTTTTATCACTCTCAAGAGACCAAGGATGATGAGAAGCAGGACTTGTGAACAGTTAGTTTCAACTTTTCATGTCCAAACAACCTGATTGAGCAAGATACATAAAAAACAGTTACTGCCCAATGAATGTGCTGACAGGCAAGGACCTGGAAACTGCTTATTTTCTGCATTCCCAGTGTAAACACATGATCAGGGTCGTATTTATATTAAGGCACCCGAGGGCCTGTGCCTAAGGCAGTAGGTTTTGCGGGTGGCCCTCGGGTGCCTATAAAAGTATTTTTTAAATAAAAAAAAAATCATCCAGCCATAGGAAATCCGGTGAAAGAGCAGGGGGTGAGGGCAGCACCGATTCTGGGGCTGCTGCCACCCCCTCCTCTCACACTCCACTCTTAAAGGAATTGTACAGTGTAAAAATAAAAACTGGGTAAATAGATAGGCTGGGCAAAATAAAAAATGTTTCTAATATAGTTAGTTAGCCAAAAATGTAATGTATAAAGGCTGGAGTGATTTCATGTATAACAAGTCAGTCAGAACACTACTTCCTGCTTTTCAGCTCTCTTGGTTTACACTGACTGGTTACCCTGGTTACCAGGCAGTAACAAATCAGAGGCTTGAGTGGGGGCCACATGGGTCATTTCTGTTGCTTTTGAATCTGAGCTGAATGCTGAGGATCAATTACAAACTCACTGAACAGAAATGTACCATGTGGCCCCCCCTTCAAGTCGCTGACTAGCTCAGAGTTATAGAGCTGAAAAGCAGGATGTTGGATTCTGGCTGTTTTATTAGACATCCAGTCACTCCAGACTTTATATTTTACATTTTTGGCTAACTAACTATATTAGAAACATTTTTTATTTTGCACAGCCTATCTATTTACCCAGTTTTTATTTTCACACTGAACTGTTCCTTTAAAGCTTGGCATAGGAGCGGGACAAAGGGGGCAGCATTTATAGCGCATTGAGCGTAATAGCGCTCTCTGCACTAGGGGAGCTGAATTTCCGGAAGTTTGGCTCTTAAAGTTACAAGAGGCAGCTTTTTGCTGCCCCTAGCAACTGGCCGCTTGCTGCCACCTGAGGCAAGGCTGTCACCTTGCCTCATGGCAGGAACAGCCCTGGGTGAGGGGTAGGGGGTTGGGTGGCTGGCAGAAGTGACGTCACTTCAGTGTGGCATGTGACGTCACTTCCGCTACATCTGGGAGTATGACGTCACACGCACAACGCGTGTAAGTCAAATGCGGTGCATAGGGGTTGTGTTTAGGTCCGATGCATAGGGCAGCATCGGACCTAAATACAGTCCTGCACATGAGGGCAGGTCTACCTCAATGAAATCTTGCACACCTGCTAGCCTGAAAACAAAAGGACACAATATACAGAGAATCCACTTTGATTCCTGTGTTAAATGCATTATGACTCAAGATAAACTGAAGAAACTGTGTTATCTAAAGTCATGTAAACTCATGCAACAACACATATAGGGGCAAATTCCCTAACCGGCGAAAATTCACCAGCGACGGCTTCGCAACCATCGCAACACTTTGCCAGGTGTAAATTCACTAAGACAACGCTAATTCATTAAAGTGCGAAGTTGCAATCTTTGGCAATCAACTTTGGCAATCAAAGCAAAGATACACTGGTGTTGACTAATTTGCATGAAAATGGGAAATGATAAAATTACATGGACTTATATGTTGTCGCAAATACATTACATTACACAAGTCCAGGGAACCTTAATAAATAAAAAAGAGTTGTTATAATGCCCTACACATGAGCCCACTGTATAGTTTATGTTCCATGTGTTAGAAAATGGAGGGGGGAACCCAATTACCGAAAAAAAAATTTACGGTCCTTTGCAGGCTATCACTCAGAAAAAAGGAAAATTTGCCAGCATTTTTTTGGGAAGTCCTATGCACTCCATTACATTTTGCCTGGTCTGAGCTGGGGAAGGCAAGTCTGGAGAAGGAGGTAACGTTCAGTAAAATCCACATCTTGGTGAATCTGCGGAGTTACATCCATTCACCAGAGCAAAAATTTGCCTGGCGTTAGAGTGCGAAGCAAAACTAGCGTCTATCTCCTTCACTAGCGAAGTGACGCTTGTGCCCATTAGCGAAGTCCCTGCAGGTGGTAACGCTAGCGAATTGCCCCTCAACCTTTCCATGAGCAATACAAAACCGACGTCGTCCACAAGAGGTCTCAGGAAAAAAATTTAATGACGGAGTGATGTGGTTAAATAGGATAAGTGAGTTAAATGAGTTTAGTTATTCTGTGTTAAACACACGAACAACTTTATTTGTTTATTGAGAGGACAGTGTAAGCTTTTTTAATATTATAAGGCATCTCCCAGTAAATTCAGCCACATAAAGTAGTCCTAAAAAAAGATTAGATCTTTTATTAGTAGTTCAGCTGGCCTATACAAGAATGGAGTAATAAAGCAGCAATGCCCACTTAAAGGGATTGTTCATCTTAGTATGATGAAGAGTTTGATATTCAGAGAACTTGCAAATGGTCTTCACTTTTTATACTCTGTGTTTTTTTTAATTATTTAGCTTTTTGCTCAGCCGCACTCAAGTTTGGAATTTCAGCAGGTATCTGATGCTACGTTAAAAATTACCCTAGAAACCAGTGGTTTGAACGAGACACTAGAATATAAATAGGAAAGGGGCTGAATAGAAAGATAGGTAATAAAAAGTAACAGGGGGTCAGTGACTCCCCCTTTCTTTTTGAAAGCTGGAAAGTGTCAAGTCATAGATCAAGAGGAAAAAGGCAATTCAAAAACTGTAAGAAAAAATACAGAGATGCAATAATGGCGGAGCTCACCCAAGACATGCAGCCTCTCCTCGTCAGCCACAGCTCTCGCGGGATTTCGGCTTCTTCCACCAAAGACTTCAATCTCACGAAAAACTTGCTGCCAGCATTGACTGACATATCCACGGGAGCCAATGGTTGCTAAGAATCAGCCATTGAATAACATACTAAATATTTAATTTTTAATAGTGAGTGGGCAACTATATTTGTGAAAGAAAAAGTTATGATGCAATATCATACTTACCTCTGAAACTATAGAAGTGAAGTTATTGGCATAATGTAAATACTTGATATAGTCCTCTTTTCTAGTTAAGATATCTTTATTATGAATGACATATTCTAGCACGGCACCCACTAAGATGATCAGCATTGACTAACAAGCCACGTAAACCTTACAAAAAGAAACAGGTTACAGAGATTTATTAATGGAAATATAAGTAACAGATCAATGTATATCTTCATTTAAATACACACCCAAGAAGAGGACTAAAAGGACATAATAACTCCTGAAGCCACACATGTCCTTACTTTGCATCTATTCAGTTCTTTTCTGCACTGCTCGCTTCTCTTTTGACATCCAGCTGAAAAGGAAATGCCATTGGAAGCATCATTTCTGAAAAAAATGATTCACCTCAGTCATTTTCAAGGAAAAACACCTTTAGTGATAGAGCAGATCTAAAGCAGTCCTTTTTTTAGGAAGTTTTAACCTAAATTAACTGTGAAAATACTGTATATAACTATGACAATACTGCTCTGTCTTTATAAATATATAGGACATTTATCTACGGCAAATCACACTATGAGAGATTTCAGTGCAATAACATCAGCTGTGTCCACTAGGCACCAGTAAAATGAAAGATGTTATTATGGCTAGCAAACCCCAGCATGTGACTGGACAGTTGACTGCAGCAGCAATTATACAGTGGCCTTAGTTAGTGATAGGATGAAAGAGAATTTTAAATTTCCCTAAATTTTAAGCCCAGTAAGTGTGTGGAAAGCCTCTTCCTTAGTTCTGTCTAAGTGGTAAATGGAAGAAAATTAAACAGATAAATTACACAATTAAAAAGTTTTAATTATGTATTATTATTACTATGAGTAGTACTGTGGTTATTTATAATGCATAATAAAAACATGGACATCAACAGTATTAATGCAAAGTAAGTACCTCCAATGATATTTTATTGAAGAACTTGCCTCATATCTTGGCCGAGTTTGTACAGTAGTGACTGTAGTGCTATGGAGCACCCACTGATCAGTTGAATACCTTTAGCAAACGGTAGAGAAGATGAATTATCAAAGCTAGCAGTAGAGATGTACCAATTGATACCACAAAGGTTACTATTAATGATAATTGTCCTCAAACAAACACTCGTACTTTGACAACCTACTGAAATACATTTTACAAAGACTGATGATAAATGTAAGGCCTTTTATTGGACCAATAAAGTAAGTGGAGTACCATGGGGGGGGGGGGCTTGGTCAACTTCACTTTAAAGGAAATCCCGCGATTTTAACCACCCCTAAATTAATATGATCACTTAAGAATTCTTTAGGAAAAAACTAATGAGATGCAATGGGCCATCTTATCCAATTCCCAGAAGCCCTTGACTTTGCAAGTAAAATGCCACACTGCATAAGCTTTTTTAGAAAAAAATTAAATCGCACTGGCCCGGGAAAAACAATTAGATTCAATAAAATTTTAACACCGCCACAACCACAGTGAATTCATTTTTACTTGTCCTGCAAATGATTAATTAATGGCCTTTAGGTTGGCATAGCAAATACTGAATCCCAATGGTTCCCGATTTAAAATTCTGCAAAAACGTAGGTCTCATACAAGATAATGCCAAATATTTGCAGAGCAATCTGAATAAACTAGAGGACTGGACACCTTATTGGCAAATGAAGATAAATAAAAGAAAAGCAGATAAAAGCAATTTGATGCTAAGGGGCAATGTGTTATAGTTTCCTTTTGAGAAAGATTTTAAATTATGGTGGATAACAGACACCGCCACTCTAATCAGTCAGTGCTCTCTAAAGCTAATAAAATACACTTCGGGGCAGATTCACTAAGGGTCGAATTTCGAAGTTAAAAATACTTCGAAATTCGACCCTCGAATTGAAATCCTTCGACTTCGAATATCGAAGTCGAGGAGCGCTAAACGTTCGATCGAACGATCGAAGGATTTTTCGTTCGATCGAACGATTAAATCCTTCGAATCGAACGATTCGAAGGATTTTAATCCAACGATCGAACGAAAATCCTTCGATCAAAAAAAGCTTAGCAAGCCTATGGGGACCTTCCCCATAGGCTAACATTGACTTCGGTAGCTTTTAGCTGCCGCAGTAGGGGGTCCAAGTTTTTTTTAAAGGGAAAGTACTTAGACTATCGAATGGTCGAATAGTCGAACGATTTTTACTTCGAATCGTTCGATTTCGTTCGATTTCGATCGAATTCTAACGAATTTAACCAATTTGATGGTCGAAGTACCCAAAAAAAACTTCGAAATTCGAAGTTTTTTTCAATCGAATCCTTCACTCGAATTTAGTGAATCGGCCCCTTCATGTTGAGTATCCATCGGTTTGAGTACCGATCTATAGGAAGGATATTAAAGCACCTCTAATCCCTTCATTTCTCAAAGAAATGAAGGGATTAGAGGCCACCTCTTTAGATTACAGGAAAGGGTTATTCACCATAAATTCAGTAATATTGCAAATACTCTGCCTGAATGACTTGAGTAGGAGCATGGTCATCTTTTTGGAACAGCAATATATCCAGTTAAAACAGTTTGTGTATTACTCATGAACTTCATCTTGTGACCATCATTTCTATTACAGTCGTTACACAGTATTCACAATGGGTTTTATAATTTTGAAGCTATGTTTGCAAAGCCAGTTCATTAATAATCTTCAGCTACATAAGAGGAAGGGGTCTAATGGAACTGTGATTATGAATTATTACTATCAACTAACACAGCTAAGGTCACTTAATTAAGGAAACTTTGCCTGCTGAGATGCACTCTATGCTCCATATTATTCAGTTGCTGGCAGCACAGAGAAAATGAGACTATTGTATATCATGTAATGACTTACACCTCTGCAGTATCAGTCTATATATACATCAGCCCACTGCCAGATAAACCGATCAGACTCAAATGTCGATCTTGGCATCAATCAGCTCCTGATAGTTAAAGCAGACAATTGCTGTAAAAAAGGAAGGATAAACAAAAGACAGGGCTTTGCAATAAGTGATCTTAGTTGTCGGAATCCTCAAGGTCACTAGTGAAATTATAATTTTCCTCACCAATTTGTACAAGGTCTTTGGGCAGAGACATACTGTCAGATTCAGGGAGATTAGTCGCCCGGTGACAAATCTCCTCTTCTTCGGGGAGATTTATCTCCCAGAACTGCCTTCCTGCTGGCCAGAATGTAAATCGCTGGCGGGAAGGCACTCTGAGCGCTTCATTTTCCAAAGTCGCCCGAAGTTTCCTTGTGAGGCAACTTTTGGCGACTTCGGAAAAATGCACCAGTGCTGACTGGAAATTTGGATAATACAAAATGGAATTTCTTGATATCAATACAAAGTACAGTATGATGGCATAGCTTTGGACAATACACTATACAGGACTGGGAAACAAGATATGTCACACCTTTAACATAGCTCTGCAACAGGGGCACCTTTTTGGTTCTGTAATATTATTTATCTTTACATTGCTTATTATTACTTGTTATATACATACAGTATGCCATGTTAAAGAGCTTTACAAAGATTATACATCATTCTGCCATTTCGTGGCGCATACAATGAAAACAACCATGAAACTCTGCTAACATTTTTTGACACAAAGGTGGAAATTTACTTACCTCCGCAAATCTGCCAGCGTTGCCTTCGCCGCAGTTCGCCACTCTTCGCCAGGCGTAGATTTGTCAGGGCTGTGTAAATTCACAAAGATCGGAAGTTGCGTCCAGGGAGCTGAAAGGTAGCGATGCTGCGCTAGCGTAAATTCGAAGTAGCGATAGCGAAGGCTCATTTGCATACGGCGCCAAATTTAAAATTGAATGAACGTGTATGCTGCAGCGCATACATAACACTACACAAGCCCAGGGAAAGTGAATAAAAGTCTATAGAGCTGTTCTAATGCCCTAAACATGTGCCCACAGTATAGTTTAAGGTGCCATGTGTTATCAAATGTAGGGGTAAGAAGAATTTCACTGGCACACAGGAGTTGCGATAGCAGGGCAAGCCCTGGCAATTTTATTATGCATAATCTATCTAATTCGCTGGCAAATTTTCGCCAGGGCCACTGTTAGTAAGTTTGCTAAGTGGCAAAGTGACGTCACGCTGGCGAATTTTTGCCAGCGTTAGCCACTTCGCTGTTTGGTAAATTTGCCCCAAAGGCCCCAGACACCACAAAATAACAGAAACTGCCACCAACCACCCCAGTATTGCCTATGGGAAACTTCAAACAGAGTAATTCTCACAGGCAACATTTTAGCATAGGAAGAAACATCTGCATGACATTACTTCAATATTAAAGGTGTGAATATGGCCTGAAGGACTCTATGACCCAAATTCACTAAGCGCCGAAGCGCCTAACGATAGCGTCAATTCGCTAGCGTTGGGCATTTTTGTTACTTCGCAAATTCACTAACGAGCGCTGGCGTAAATTCGCTAGTGTTACTTTGCACCCTTACGCCTGGCGAATTTTCGCTACGGACGTAACTACGCTAATTCACTAATGCGCGCAGTGTTCTGAACACTACCTTTTATGCTAGACTTCCTTCGCCACCTCAGACCAGGCGAAGCGCAATAGAGTAGATAGGGATTGCTTCAAAAAAAGGTAAAATGTTTTCTTAGTCCCAAAAAACGCTGGCGTTTTTTCTATATTATGGGTGATAGGCTGAAAAAGATCGAAAAAACTTTTGGGGCTCCCCTCCTTCCCCCCTACATTTCCTAACTCATGGCAACTTAACTATACAGTGGGCACATGTGTAGGGCAAAAAAAAAATTTTATTTGATGTTTTGAAGGTTTCCCAGGCATTTGTAGTGATTCTACGTATTCCTCCATTGAAATATGAATTTGGCGCTGTATGCAAATTAACCATCGCTAGCGTAACTTTGCTTCGCTTAGCAAATCAACACTAGCGCAACTTCGCAACCTTACGCTACCCCTGTGCGCAACTTTGGATTTTAGTGAATTTGCGGAGCGCTGGCAAAACTACGCCTGACGAAGTGTGGCGAAGTGCAGCGAAGTGCGGTGAAGTTGCGCCTGGCGCAACTACGATTCTTAGTGAATTTGCCCCTAAGGCAGAAGAATGTAGTTAGCAGACACACAGGGTTATTTTATAAAAGTTGAAAACTTTGTGCCAGTTCTTGTAACCCATTTGTTGGCTACTAGACTTACTAGACTTGGTTCCAACTTAATGACTTTTACTACGTTCCCCCCAAATTTGCAGACAGTAGGCTACCGCATAGACCAGCCATTCTCTCCTCAAGCAAGAAAGGCACCGTCGTCGAATCAGAATGAGGATTTTCAGTCTATGTATATACTTTTCTTAAATTAAAAAAAAATGACAGCAGTTTAAAAAGTTATAGTGTAACAAATTATCTGTGACTTTGAAAGACTTTCTTTGGATGTAGTGCTTTGCAGAGGCTCAATGAGGAGGTATTTCAGATCCAACACACTTTCCCTGTGCTTTGCTATTTTAAGGAGAAGGCAAACAGGAGGAGTCTTTGAAAGCTGTTTTATTCTGTAACAGGAGAACTTTATCACCAATGTCATTATTATTTTGAATAGAGCTCTTC
This sequence comes from Xenopus petersii, assembly GCA_038501925.1. Classification (NCBI taxonomy): domain Eukaryota; kingdom Metazoa; phylum Chordata; class Amphibia; order Anura; family Pipidae; genus Xenopus; species Xenopus petersii. Next base: position 105,720,253 of record CM076684.1, read on the forward strand.
TTCTTTGCGACCTGGGAAATCAAAACAGCGGCTGCACTAACAAATGTAATTATGGAATCTTTCAAAACAGGCTGAATGCCCAGGAAATGCATCAATACAAAACAGATCTTGGGACTCAGTTTAAAGTAAATTAAGCAAAATTATATATATACATTTTTCATGCGAGACAAAGGCTTTCAAGGCAATGAATTACCTTGATTCAGAACCTCACAAAATCAATATGATTTTTAGACCTTCCTACCAGAGCTGTGTTCAGAAAAGAGCTAACTGGGGTGATTGCCCCATATGTAGCGAGGCTTGCAATGCAGCAGTGGCGTGTAGGTGGTAGCATGTCTAGTTCTACAAGATGGCGAAATGCGCCACTTAGTTCTTTCTGACTTATAAGTATATGGAGTATGGACACTATTTCGCTATGCAGAGACTTATTAACTATGGTTGTTCCCCAGGACTGACATAATGGCAGATGGTGTTTAGGTAATTAGGTTCTAACATTTCTTTTGCTGTATGTATATTTCTTTTATATTTCAACAGTATATTGATGCTGTTTTTAGCTGCTAAAGTGAATGAACTAGTAAAAAACCTGCAGAGAATATTATCAGAGCTTCCCAGGTTTATCTCAACCCTCAACATACAACTCTGATCAAAAACAGGAGACACTGGGGGAAATGTATTGATCAGGCTACTACAGTGGCAATACCAGTGGAGCTCACAAATTTTAGATATAAAAAACAAGTATCATAGCAAAATAACATTGATTGCTTGCCAGCATGCAAGGGCTCAGAAATCCAGTGGGGAAAAACAGTCAAATCCATATAAATAAAAGATAATAATAATATTATAATAATGTAGAGACCCTGAGATTTGGGTGTATTTATCTCAGGCATTTCCCTTGGTAAAGGACACCTAAGGGCCCTTTAGTTAACTCAGGCAGCTATGTCCCTTGCTGGGTCCACATTAGTTCATGGCGTTTGTCCACTAGATGGCACTGTTTGTCAATATAAAAGGGTTTAGCACCATGCGGTCTGGGTCTGTCCTGGGACTTTGCCTCACTGAGAGGTACTACAGGGCCAGGTCTGCCGGGAAAGTTAGTTAAGTGTAAGATAGGGATAGTAATACAGTAATAGTCGCTCTAGGAGTGAAAGTCAGCACAGGGTAGCTAGTGAGCAGATGTGGCTCCAACGAGGAGAAATATTGGGGTTGGGACCCCGTGGAATTTGAACCACTAGTGCAGGGACTACAGTGGGTGAGTTGAGGACCAGATAGGGTACCAAGACCCAAGACCCCAGGCTGAATACAGTGGGTGAGGTGAGGACCAAGTCCGGTGCCAAGATACAAGACCCCAGGCTGAGAAACCCATGCCTTATTGCTTCACCAGAGGGATAGTGCCCAGTGAGAGTGGTAACTATTCCCCAAGTCTATTGTTGCTGTAACTTTGAGACATATTGAATATTAGCACGTCTGCTGTACCTTGTACCCCCTGGAGGGAATATTGCTGTTTGAAGCTATTCTATGATTACTGTGAACATCAAAGTGCTTGTGAACTACTACCTTGCCACTGTTCTCTGTAAATAAACCAGTTATAGTTTACTGCAAAGAAACTGTCTGGCTGAATATCCTGCTGCATTTATCCACACCAGGTTCCGGGAGTTGCAGGGGTACACTGGGGGTCTGGGCACACTACAAGCAGTTTTAGCCTGGTCACACATCGCCTTAATACACAGCAAAAGTACACTCAAGGGTGTGCTACAATAATAATAATTTTCACCATTCACATTCAATTCAAGTAAACGTCGTAATATTGCTGAGAGCAAGACACCTGATGAGGATGGAATTCATCCAGCAGTTGTCATGTCTCACAGTACAACGCCAGGATTAAATGCTCCCCATAGTAAAATAGCACCTGTTAAGATGTATTACTATTTAAAATAGTTACCGTTCTTGCTTTCTTATTTAGTTTTACTACATATTGATATTAAGAATACTAGCATTTAAACTTCTAACAATGGTGATACCAATCGAAGTGTAAGAGCTGCTTTCCCACAAATTTTTTGTATTTCCCAGAAACAGAAGCGATGCAGAAACCCTAATGTCTGACAAAATTACATAATAGTCAAAAGTCAGTCAGTTCTGAGCGGTACATTGTCTTTATATTTGCATTTTGAGCCTATATTTCTATTGTTCAAACTATTAAAACCTTCTTTCTCACCATTAAAGAAAACCACCCCTGCTGACAAGTACAGAATATACAGGTAAGGGACCTGTTATCCAGAATGCTTTCCATAATTTGAATACTGAGAGTGTCTGCTATTTTTCATTTATACTTTATTTTAAGATATGTATTAATGGGCGTGCTCTAATACATATCCCATACTGATTTGATACTGGTACAGTGTCAGATGGCATGATCTTTGTCTGCTAATGCAGAAGTGTTAATAAAGTTCTGTCTTCTTGAAGCAGGAGAAGCATGGTGTCTGTGTGCAGTTTCTCCTCTGTCTAAAAGAAAGCTGCAGGCTCACGTGAGATTGAGCTACCGTTTATACCATCTCTTAAGCAGAATGGCAACAGGTTATGGGCCCAGGAGAAAGGAAGGAAACTGATAGAGCAGGCTGATATCTGATGGAGATGAATAGAACTATGAACGACAAAGTTTTTAGGACTCATTCTTCTGATTAATCTTAAAGAAACCATCCTGCATGAACCCCCAGAGGACACAGACTTGGATGAGGACAGAAGTAAGAAAGAGGAGGCTTATGCTGAGATAATTAAATTTTTGGATGATAAAAGACTGTCTCTGATTATAAGAGAGAAGCAGATGATAACAGAAGGAAAGCTCTTCAAATCCTGAGCAAACACTATGCTGACAAAGGTAAGCCACAAATTATTAGCTTATACATACTGTAGAATTAACATCTCTTCAGAAAGCTGCAAACGAAAGTGTCACAGACTATATAATACGTGCAGAAACAGCCATTACAGCACTGAGAAATGCTGGAGAGACAGTAAGGGGGTTATTTACTAAGCTCCGAATACCCTAAATTCCCCCGAAATCCAAAAAGTTTGTGATTTTTTGTGTTATAATAGGCTTTTAAAAGAATCACAAATTTTTCGGAATGTATTAAACGCGAGGGCTTAAAAGCCCGAATATAAAAACACAGCATATCAAACCTGTCGACGTTGCATAAAAGTCAATGGGAACAGTCCCATTGATTTTTGGTTGTGTCGGGGGTTTCATGCACAATGTTTTCAGGGAAAATTAACAAAAAAATCTGAGCTTTTCCCGCAAAGGTGATTTTTGGGAAAATGTAATAATACCGTATATACTCGTGTATAAGCCGACCCGCGTATAAGCCGAGGTACCTAATTTTACCTACAAAAACTTGTAAAACGTATTGACTCGAGTATAAGCCGAGGTAGACTTTTTCAGCACATTTTGGCTTACACTCAATTAAACCTCTCCCTAGTTGCTAAGGTAATTTGGACCCTAGCAACAAGATAGCTGCTGAAATTCCAAACTGGAGAGCTGCTGAAGCATAAATTTTAAAACTACAAATGATAAAACATGAAAACCAATTGCAAAAAGTCTCAGAACATCACTCTCTACATCATACAAAAAGTTAACTCAAAGTTGAGCAACCCCTTTCACTAAAAAGATATCTACATCGATATTTTGTCCCCAAGTGAGAATCATGCATGCTAAGCTGCACAGAGACCCAGTCAGTCCCAGTAACACTGGCTTACTGCTGTGGCTGTTAAAGGGTTATGGCAGGCCATATATCCAGACTCTCATTACTCTGAAAATATCCCCAGCAACCCATGAGAGGGTATGTGTACAGAAGGGAGGCTGTTAATGGGTTATTTCCCATGAGATGGGGCATTCCTATAGCCATGGCTGCCAAATGAACTCCACAGCTGAAAGGCTACAGAAAGAATGTACTGATGCAGTCCGCTACATGAAAGGAAGATTTCCTACAAATGCTCTCACCTGTGTCCGCTGCTGTGGCCAGACCGAGCACCAAGCACACTAACAAACGTATGCAATGCTCCAGCTCCATGTTAGAACTCACGGTAATGCTCTGCTGCCTGTAGCTCGAAGAAATTATGTGCTTTGTGCACCAGCCTGCGCAGTTACCGTCCTTGGCCACAGCGCATCTCTAGAGTTCCCGCAGGCGCCGCAGGACGGCGGAGGTGGGGGCCTGCAGTAGGAGGAACTATGCCTCTGATGACGTCACTGTGAGTGAGCGGGAGGTGCCGGGGAGATGCGGGCAGGTAGGAAGTGAATGGTGTGCGCACGCAGGAGCGTATGTACTTCTGAAGCGCAGCCATTGACTCGCGTATAAGCCGAGGTAGACTTTTTCAGCACATTTTGTGTGCTGAAAAACTCGGCTTATACGCGAGTATATACGGTAAATAAGAGGCTTAGATTGGAGTTTGTAGCAGCCGATGTTGAGATAAAGTCAGACCTTGATAAATAACCCCCTAAGTGATGGTCTGTTGATTGCTATAGTTCTTAAGGACCTACCTGAATTATTTAAACCCATTGCTATCCATATCACACAAGGTGATGGAAAAGTGACTTTTACTGACTTTAAAACAAAGTTAAGGAGTTTTGAGGACACTGAGAAATACTGTTTCATCCCAAACACTGATAATGTGATGCAGGTCAGCAACGGCGCATCTGTTAAATTTCGACAAGATGGGAGTGAACCGATCCATAAGAACGGTACCAAATTCACCATCAAGAAATGTAATAGACTTTATTATCTGAACACTTTTGATGAGTCAGTCAGGGCCGCCATCAGGGGGGTACAGGGGGTACAAGTGTACCGGGCCTGGGCCTGAAGGGGGGTCGTCAGTACTGCACTTTTCAAAAGAGCCGGGCCCCCTTCTGAGTTACCTAATCAGAAGGAAGCAGTAAGTGTGGGAACACTAACTTGCAAGATTTATTCGCAGGCTGCCACTTTATGTCTGGCATTGTTCTGTGGGTAAGGTCTGCGCCCAAAGAAAATTCTGTCACTTCACACACCCTGCAGTGTCTCCTCAAAATTACACACTGCGCGCAACGTTCTCTCGCGAACGTCATCACGGAACGATACAAGTGGTTTCCACAGTAACAAGATGCGGCCCTGGGACGTAACACTGCCTCCGCCAGCTGGAAGTGGACCGTGGGCGTGACTTGAATTCCAGCACCAGGGATTGGCTAAGGCTGTTGGTTTCTGTGTCAGCACTACATTGGTAGGATGTGGGGGATGTCCCGTTGCCCGAGTGGTCCCCGTGGATGGCTGCTTCTTCCTGCTGGTGAGAGACATTCTGGGTCCTAAAGTTGTCAGGCAGATTTGTGTAAGGATTACGGCGATGTGCAGGGGCTATATGGGGTGTGCAGGGCTGCCAGGGGGCTGCATGGGCTGTGCAAGGGGCTTTATGGGGTGTCCAATGTTTTTTTTTAAAAAAAACCTTTATGGGGGCTCCTGGCGCCAATGTGTTTTTTTTTTTTAACTTATAGAGGGGCCCTGGTCACCAATTATTTTTTTAACTTGTAGGGGGGCCCTGACCACCAATTTTTTATGGGGGGCCCTGGCACCACAGTTTTTTTTAACTTATAAGGGGACCCTGACATCAATAGCTTTTTATAACTTGTGTATGTGGGGGGGTTACCTTTTTTAGTGCTGATGTCTCTGTGGTCTTTTAACTGTGATGTGAGTGGGACCTGGGGTAGGACCAGGGTGGGCGGTGGGCCCCAAAAATTTTGTTGTACAGGGCCCCGTAATTGTTAATGGCGGCCGTGGTGACAGATGTCATGGTTGTTATGATATTTAAACCTGGCATGAAATCCTTGGTCCCTGTAATTATGATGATCTTTTAAAACTACAGTTTTAAAAGTTGATGGAATGAAGATTAAGGGTAAGGTTGATAAAATTAACCTTAATGATATTGACATGTTATTAGACCTTAAATGGATGGTTCACCTTTAAATAAACTTTTAGTATGCTATAGAATTTCCAGTTCTAAGCAATGTTTCAATTGGCCCTCATAATTAATTTTTTTATAGTTTTCAAATTATTTGCCTTCTTTTCCTGACTGTTTCCAGCTTTCAAATGGGGGTCACTGACACTATCTAAAAACACATGCTTTGTAAGGCAACTTAAAAGGACATGAACACATCCCTAAGCAAATACAGGTATGAGATCCATTATCGGGAAACTCGTTATCCAGAAAGCTTCCAATTCAAGGAAAGCCATTGTCCATAGATTCCACTGTTATCAAATAATTCAATGTTTTTACAATTATTTACTTTATGTCTGTAATGATAAAACAGTACCTTGCACATGATACCTGGTAAAATATCATTACAGGGGTTGTTCACCTTTGATTTAAGTTTTAATGATGTAGAGAATAATATTGTAAGAAAACCTACCTGCCCTGGTGGTCTAGTGGGGCGGCGGGGACGCCCGCTGTGCCGCCATCGGCGGGGACGCCTGCCGTGTGGTCTTCTTCCAGCACCATCTTGCCTGCCTTAGGGCACACGTGGCGCGCCTGTGCATTGTTTATAGGTGCAAACACGCTTGCGTGTTTGCGCCAGTGCGTTTTGGCGCAAATTCTGTCCCCTATAAAAGGCCCATTCTGACTGCAGACAGATGCCCGTGATACAATCTTGATTCTAGTGGTTCCTGAAGCCTTGTGCTGTCTGTTCCTGTAAAGCTTTATCTGTTATTCCGGTTTTGATCCCTGCCTGTTCCTGACAATTCTGATATCCGAACTCTGACCTTTGCCTGCAGCTCGACTACTCTTTCTGCCTGATCCCATCTGTTTGATTACCCGGTTTTGACCCTTGCCTGCCTGACGATTCTTGATATCTGCCTGCCTTGACCCTGCCTGTCTGGCAATTCTCTTGCCTGCTACATTTGTACCGTGACCTTCGGCCCAAAAGACGCTGCTAACAGCCGTGCCCCTTTGCCAGCCAGAACATCTTGCCTTGCACCTCTCGTTAAGTCCAGGTGGCACCCAAGTAAGCTGAGGGCTCCTCCCAAAGCCCAACGGTGGTCACACTACTGGTGAAGCCGAGCCGAGACCAGGGTGCTTGGCCAGGGCCGGATTTACATAGTGGGCGCCCCTAGGCCCACTGTCGTTCGTCGCCCCTGTCCCCTTTCTTCGTGCAAATTTTCATTATCTAGACTAGAGCAATGGGGATTGGCGCACTGGAAATTTTAGAAATAATTGTATCTCCTGCGCATCCCCAGTGTTTTCTAATCAATGTGGGTGTGGTTGGGCAGCATGCCGGCCCGGGCCTAGGTGGCCTTTCCACAAATCCGGGCCTGTGCTTGGCACTTTTTCTGGTATTGGGTGCCGGTCGTGACAAATATTCTAAAACAATTTGCAACTGGCTTTTAGTGATGGGCGAATTTGGGCCGGTTTGATTTGCCAAAAATTCGGGAATTTCCCACAAAATTCCCGAAACATCGTAAAATTTGCGAAATGGGTTTTTTTTACGCTGGGGAATTTTCGTGGTGGTGTTGCGAATTTATTGCTGGTGGCGAAATGCGGGAATTGACCGCAAGTTCGCGCCTGGCGAATAAATTCGCCCATCACTACTGGCTTTTATTTGTTTTGGTTTTTGAGTTATTTGGCTTTTTTTCAGCAGCTCTCTTTTATTCTACAATATCAGCAATCTGGTTTCTAGGGTTCAAATTACACTAGCAACCATGCATTGATGTGAAGAAGAGACTGGAATATGAATAGGAGAGGACCTTGATAAAAAATGAGTAATAAAAAGTAGCAACACATTTGAAGCCATACAAAGCATTTGTCTTTAGATGGGATCAGTGACCACCATTTGAAAGCAGGAGTCAGAAGAAGAAGGCAAATAATTAAAAAATGATATAAAGAAAAATAATGAAGATCAATTGAACAGTTGCTTAGAATTAGCCATGTTATAACATATAACATATAAAAGTTGACATAAAGGTGAACCACCCATTTAATGCTTATTGGAGGAAAAATAATCCTATAAAGTTCAATTAATGTTTAAATTATTCTTTAGTAGATTTAGGGAATAGAAATCCAAATTACAGAAAGATCCCTTATACGGAAAACCCCAAGTCCTGCGAATTCAGAATAACATGCCTGTACCATTCTCACAACCAAAGTCTCAGTTGAGATGAGATTGCCAGTTCAGTGGCAATATAACAGGTAATTATAAACAACATTTAGCATACAGTCATTTAGCATATTAACAGCAGTCACTAAACATTGGCAATCATAAAGTATGTTGAAAGGAGCAAACCCAAGTCTCAGCATGTATGTAAAACACTAAGAAAACAGCAGTCCCTACAGCACATCAGGGCAGGAACTAGGGGTAGGCACAGTAGGCATATGCCTAGGGTGCAAAGCAGGGGGCGCCAGGCATGTACCTTCCCGGTCACCTACCCCCTGGGGCAAATTTACTAAAGGGCAAAGTGACTAAGGCTGGCGAAAATTTGCCAGTGTGACGTCATTTTGGAACTTCGCCGATTTACTAACGGTTGCTGGCATAACTTCGCTAGCGAAGGAGATAGATTCTAGCAGTACTTCGCTTTCTAACACCAGGTGAATTTGCTGGCCTGGCCCAGCTCTGCAGCACATGTTGTATCAGACAGAGAACCCAAGTCATCAGGCTAGCAGACAACATCCACACAGAGCCAACACTACTTCTAATAGTTTCCAAGGCTCTGATAGGCTTTTCAGTTACTCCAAGCATGCTCCTTAAATAAGGGCACGGGTTGTATGTATACACTAGTGATGTGCAGGTCGGGTTTTACCAGACCCTAACCTGTCCTCCATGAGCCTGCACCGTCTGGGTTCATTTTATAGACCTGCCCGCCTATGATGTCACAAAAAGGAATGGGCTATAAGGTGTGCGTCTATAAAAAAAGGAAGCCGGACGTCGGAAGCCGGTAGACTGGCAGCGCAAGGACCTGGAACCGGACCTGCCCGCCACCCGCTACCAAAGGTGCGAGGTCGGCCCAAACCTGCCCGGGTAAACCCGTAGGTATCGGGCCGGCCCGCACATCATTAGTATACACATATCCAAGAGCCTATATAGTAGAGAGTAGGACAGCTGCAGACTAACCAATACAATTATGGGTTAATTATTAACCCATAAAACAGCTGCTGTGCAGACTCTTATCAATTAGATATGTTGCTCCTATGTGTTCTGAAAGACTTAATTATTAACAAGTATTCTTGCAGCTACATACCCTCTGATACAGGTAAAGTCTAGTATTCTGTTGGAAACTCTGCTGTCGCACAGTCTGGGAATGTTAAGTTGCCCCTTTAGACAAATTTGGCAGCTTATTGTGTATGAAGCCCTGCCACAGGCCAACCTGACCAATATATGGCCAAAATTCATCAAGATGTCAATCAGATAGATATGAGACACAGATATCAGACACAAGGTGTTTCCCAGCTTCTTTTAAAAATCCCCTCGGCATCAACAGATTCAAGCTCATTTCAGCCAGCCGTTTTTCTCTATTTCCCCAAACTCTATTGTGATGACTTTGCGTTCCCCATAAAGCTGAGCATCATTACATTGCTGCATAATTATATAACATTGCAAATGAAGCAATAAGCCTCCGCGCTTCTAAAATTATGCTCATTTCAAAATCAAAAATCAAAATTTAACAACTGTCCAAAAGAGCTTCTTGGTGTACTCTCGTCATTATGTAAAGTTTGCTACATGTAATGACGCTCCAATATCATCTCAGGAAAGTTGTTGTCATCTTAGTTTCCGATTGGTCTTCATTTTTTATTTGTGGTTTTTCGGTTATTTAGCTTTTTATGCAGTAGCTACTCAAGTTTGCAATTTCGGCAATCTGGTTACTGGGGCCCAAATTACCTTAGCAACCAGGCACTGATTTGAATAAAGAGACTGAAATATGAATAGGAGAGGGCCTGAATAGAATAATGAGTAATGCAAAGTGGCAATAACAATACACTTGTAGCTTGCAGAGCATTTGATTTTATATGGGGTCAGTGACCCACATTTGAAAGCTGGAAAAAGTCAGAAGAAGGCAAATACAATAAAAAAAAAACAATAAAAAAAACATTGAAGGCCAAGTGAAAAGTTGCGTAGAATTAGTCATTATAAACCATAATAAAATTATCCCTTTAAATTCATGGTGTTTTTCAGCCACTAGTGGAGGCTACCATTGTGTCCTTATACTTATGGATGGTGTTTTTCTGTCACTGCCTAAAAACTTACTCTCCTGTTCAGTTTAGTGTTTTTGTGCCTGCTTTAGGGCTCTTACTCATGAGCGTTTTTACCTGCGCTCCCCTGCGTTCCGTTTTTCGGCGTTCAGCCGCAGGGGAGAGCATGAATAAACGCATTTCATTATTTCAAATGGGGCTGTACTCACACAGGCGCATGTAGGCGCCGAACGCAGGTTGAGACGCAACATGCTGCATTTTTCCTGCGTTCGGTGCCTACACGCGCCTATGTGAGTACAGCCCCATTTGCAATAATGAAACGGAACGCAGGGGAGCGCAGGTAAAAACGCTCATGAGTAAGAGCCCTTAAAGGAATGCTTGTGATTAATTTCAATCCAATGGGAGCACATTATTACTGTAATTAAGCTGTGACCGGGCGTGGCATAGGCTAACAGTATATATATATATATATATATATATATATATATATATATATAGTTTCGTACTTGTAACAACTATTAATAATTAAAGAAGAAGCAGATTATTTTTTATCTATATTTTTCCCTAGAATAAACTGACTGCATGACCAGCCTTCCTCCATGCCAGCCTTTTGTACACAAGCGCTACACCACATTGTTTATTCTTACATCTGACGTTAGACAAATATTTGACCTATTTTATGGCTGCTGCTGTTTTACAATCAGAGGTATCAATCAATTATTTACTCCTACTCTTAAATTGATTGGTTCCTTGAGTATTAACATCAGAACCACCCAATACAAATGTTGTAGGTCTAGTTAAAGGGGATGTACTGTAGATGTAAAGAGCATTTTCTTGTTTTTGTAAATTGCTGTGAGCCTGTGAACCAAATCAACAAATAAGAAACTAATCTACCTTCAAAACACTTGACTTTGAATAGTTCAGTCAGTCATATGGCATAGGGATGCTGTGCAGCTACTAGCGCCAACAGCCGGTACCACATAAAATTCAGAGCTGTCAACGCCCCTTATTTTATTAGGAATTACCAAATATTAGGCTGTGTCCCCCGTCGCCCAACCATTTAACACCCCGTTTTTGAAAATTTTGCATGATTTGCCAGTAAAAATCCATTGTGCACATGCACAGTGATGTGAACAGAGCGATGTGTGCAAACATTTCTGTGGCTTCAGAAGAGGATCTCCTCATACTCATGATGATGTCACTTCCTTATCTGTCACTTCCTTATTCATCACTTCCTCTTACGTACACATGCCGCAAATCCCTTGATGGCGAGTCTTTACAAGTTGACAGCTTAGGAGTCTTTCTGTAATTTGGATCGTCATATTTTAAGTCTAATAAAAATCATTTAAAAACAATAGCAGTGTTTGCCTCTAATAAAGGTTTCTTGTATCAAGTTAGGATCAAGTACAAGATACTGTTTTATTACTACAGAAAAAAAAATCTGAATTATTTGATTAAAATCGAGGTATATGCCTAAGGTGACAGATCTGGCTGCCCTCCATTTCCCCTGCACTACCTAGCTTGAGTTGGATAAGGTAGAATCGGGCCGGATTTTCATCTTAGGGGCCCCTAGAACGCATGGTCTTATCGCCCGCCTTCATGTGCACCGCCCCGCATGTGCATGGGTGGGAGCACTGGGGATTACACATACAGAAGTTGAGCTGCAAGTCCGCAGTGTTCCTTTATAAGTGGCTGGGCAGCATGCCGTCCCTGAAATCTCGCTAAAAGTGAATAGGACTAAAAATGCCATGTTTTATATACTGAATTTATTGCACCAGCCTTAAGTTTCAGCTTGTCAATAGCAGCAATGATCCAGGACTTCAAACTTGTCACAGGGGGTCACAATCTTGGAAAGTGTCTGTGACACTCACATGCTCAGTGGGCTCTGCGCAGCTGTTGAGAAGCTAAGCTTAGGGGTCATCGCTAATTATGAGGTTTGTCTGTTGCTACAGGGCTAATTATTAAATTCTGATCGTAGTTGTACTGGTTTCTGTGCTGTCGTGTAGTAATTATCTGTATTGTCAGCCTTATATTGTGACATTTCTATTCTATGTGTACTGTATATTGTGAGTGGGTCCCTAAGCTCAGTAAGTGACAGCAGCACAGAGCATGTGCAGTGAATCAGCAGGAAAGAAGATGGGGAGCTACTGGGGCATCTTTGGAGATACAAATCTTTACTGCTAAAGGGCTGTGGTTGCCTTGGGCTGGTACAGAAGTACAAAACGTAATGTACAACATTTCAAGCTTACTTCTTTAGTTTAACTTTCCTTGTCCTTTAAGGGGGTAGGACTACTTTTTCATATACCGTATTTCTAAATACAGTATTTGTATAACATTAACCATTATTTTACCATCCAAGCTGGTAAAATACCACTCAGATGGAAACCATTGAGGTTAACTTTTTTCAGCCCATATTAATGCACTACCTGAGACAAAGCAGAGTTGCCCTGAATACAACTGCATACCTACAAAACATTTGAGATAAAAAAAGGGACAAAAAGCAGTGTGGTAAAAAACGTTTGACTATGCCCACTTTGCGTATCTGCCACTAAATAATTACTAGAGAAAATGAATAACAGGCATATTAACCCTCCATGTGCAGTATAATTGCTGTATTTTATGGTGTCATTTATGTGCAGATGATACAAATGCAAAGGAGCTCTCAGCACAAAAAGTTGCCCTGTTGTTCATGTTATTGGGCAGCTAGTTCATGATAAAGGTAATGACATGGCCTTAATGAAATATATTGAGTCATTTACGAGGAATGTGAGTAATTAATTTTCAGCATTCCAGTTACAGTTTGTACAAAGGACAGGAGCCTGGCAGCAGGTAGAGAGAGAGAGAGAGTCCAAGTATTGAATCCTGAATGTATCAGACCAAGCAATTATCACATGACAAGAATTTTAACCCCTGAACTGCTGGACTAAAATGTATATCTCCGCAAATGTTTTCTCTCCCTAACTGCGTTTTGGCTCTGTTACAATTCCCATTTTGGTAGGTATGCAGCCTATAAAAAGTACATTATGCTATTCAGTAGCCCTTGATTAAGTGAATTCTCTCTAATGTGGCACTGCAGACATTTCTTTCTTTCAATACATTGTTACTAAAAGCCTTTATTTATAGGAGTTATTGAAAAAATGCCAGTATACTTAGACTATTTGTGGAAATAATAAAGCCTTTAATGAGTGACTGTAACAGAAGATAAAAAGTAATTTCTCACTCACCCATGCACCACACTACATTGTGCATCCACACATCTTCTATTTTTCTTGCATACACTGAATTCATCATATAGGAAATAAGAGAAAGTAAATCGAGTGGAAGAGGCAAGACAGATGCGTTGACCCGGGATGGTGGTCATTTCTTAAAATCAGCCAAGTGGGCTCATAGACAATAGAGTGATATACTAATCATCTGAAAGCTTCAGGCTAATTCTGTTCAGCATACACAACCTGCAGGCCAGGTAACGATAACACCTTCTCTAAAGCCCTAACATTTGTGAAACCTAAGGCCAAAAAGTAATCAGTGCAAAGTTAAGATGCAACATCATTCTCCAGCAAGAATAATACCTAACGAGACTACACCAATCATCTCGTTATTATCTAACACACGAAGAATATTGTATGTTTGTTTCCGAAAATGACTGTTTCAGTAGGAAATATATATATATATATATATATATATAAATACACACACAAACACATATATAGTGCTGTTTAGATTCCTATAGCTAGAAAATTTTGTTTGATATCTTCTGCAAAATATTAAACCAATGAAATAAAGTGTAAATAGAGTAGTAATTATTCTCATTGAATCATTTTCTTGCACCAGTTGGGCCATTGGCCCTCGAGCAGAGGATGAGAGTGAAATTTTCTTTGGGGAATCCACCAATAAGACACTTTCCCTTAGAGAACTTATAATTCATATAGTGGTTGGTTTCTTTTTTTGGGGATGCGTGCTACGCCTCCATAAATCCACATTATTCTCTGCCTATGCCCTGGAGGGTTATGTATGTCTTATGTTGCCCCCCATCATGCTTTACTACTAAATAACACGCTGAAGAATGCTGCAATTTGTAGACCATAAACATATAGTAGAGAATTATGCTATGGAAGTTTTATTTCCCTTGTAAAGGAGAAGTAAAGTCCTTTTATACTTGGAGGTGCCAAAAGTTAGGCATAGCCAAGTGATTGTATTTACTTACCTGACACCCCGGGCCAGTGCTCGTATCAGCAGAAAACTGCACCGTCCCGGGGTTTCTTCCAGCAAGCACCATGGAGCTATCGTCTTCCTGTAGTTACCCACTGCCACCAGATCTTTACTTTCATTAGTTGAAGCAGCCTAATAAAAAATTATTTTTGTTTGGTTGCTGTGAGCTACTGCACTAGTGCAATTTATTATGTGCGTTGTTAAATTAGCCCCGCATTCTGTGAATGTTTGAACTTGTCAGTTTGATATTAGGAACAGGAGAGAATGGGTTGGACAGATATGGATGATAGGAGCATAATATTCACAGGGAATAGGGAATTAAAGTTAGTGCAGCAAAAGGGCCTTTACAAAAAGGTGGGTCGTGTTAGGTCAAATGATGGAATACAGTACAGAATGATTGACAGGAGTTTCCAACTGCAAATGTCTTAACTATTTTGATTATATACAGGTTTCCATCTCATGCTCCTTGTTTAGTAAAATCCAATAACAAAAACATTCTATTCACATATGACATCTATAGGCTGCTTTTGGTTACTGCTATTCCAAGAGCATTGCAGTATTTCAGCATAGACAACACACTTACTGTATCTAGTTCTTTAAATAATTAATTCTCGGGGGTTGTAAAAGTTATAGGGTTTGGTAGAAGTACTAGCATGCAAATGCCATAGATTTTACTTTCTGTGTGCAAATGTGCAATTGTATAGACCTGCCTGTTTAAGATATTATTCCCAAACCAAAGGTATTATCATGTGGTTCACCCTCCCTATAAAACTTTTTTTAATTTCTAATTTTTTATTTGAAGTTTCCAAGGTGCCACTATTGGCAAGTTTTGTAGGATGGCGAACCTCTTGTGAATAGGGTTGTCAATGGCAGTGAATAAGTCGATTCACTCTACGGATCTGAGTGACTCCATTTTGAATGTGGTAACATGTATGAATTCGTTGAGCCGTTTCAGATCCAGTACTGGGTGAAAGGAACCATGTTTTTTTGGGACTAGGAATAGATTTGAGTAAAAACCTTTTCCTCACTGGGTGGAACTGGTATGATGGCTTCCATCTGGAACATGTTGCGAATAGCTAGTGGAATGCTTGTCTTTGTTTGATGTTGGGATGTACTCTGGATGGTATAAATCGATCCTTTGAGTGTGTTAGCCCATGGAAATCAAGTTGTTTACCCAATTGTCAGAAGTGGACATGAGCCAAGCCTGCTTGACCCGGAAAAGGCGTCCTCACACCACCGAAACCCCTTGGAACTCTGGTGCCTGTTGATATTCTGGTGTCATATGAAGATGGAAGGCCAAAAGGTCCATTTAACATTGGTAAAGGACAGTTGATGTTTCTTATCTTGTAAAGTTACTTTTGCCCCTGGTAACCTTTGTGGTTAGGGAGTCCAAGTCTGGGCCAAATACGGAATTCCCTGTGAAAGCAAGGGTTCAGAAATGTAACTAGCGGGGGCGGGCCCGGGTGTGGGACATGCAGCCGGACCCCCTCCCCCCACCTCCTTATGCAATTTTCCAGCTGTCTGGCTTCAGCAGTGCATATTGCAATATATTGCATATATTATATGCAAATTAAGGTTGGTGAGGGAAATCGCGTGACTTTTTGTCACAAAAGAAGGAAGTAAATGCATATGCAAATTAGGATTCGGTATGTGGCCAAATCTTTATCGAAGCATTCGGGGGTTGGACCAAATCCAAAATAGTGGATTCGGTAAACTAATATGATATTGCTTTCTAGTAAACAACAGCAGCTACTCTATCTTTTGCTTAATTGCAGGAATTTTAGTTATGAATAAATCCAGCACCAGAGCAAGTGTATCACAACACATAATTAGTAACCTGTATTTGAAAGCTCATTAACATTTCCTGCACTGCTGCTAAGAGATACTTTAACAACACGAGTAGAAGAGATAAGAAAGGTTAGCTAAGGAAGAGTACACTAAAGCATTTACATTTTACAGATATGAATATTTGAAATCTTTACCTCTAATGTGTCACAGAACAAAACCCAACAAAAAATAAATCAAATTGCGTTATAATACACAGGGGTTTAGATCATAAATGATAATATCCCTTCAAAGGGCAAGTAAAGCCTAGGGAGAACACTGCTTAATTTAATTAGTCATGTGGAATAATGCTGCAGTGTTGATTCTCATGGGAAGAGGCCTATAATGGGGTAGTTCATGCTAAGATTAGCTATGCTGTTGATATCAGTATTCTATTGCGCAAAGGCAACTTATTTTTTATTTATTAGGCTTGAACATTTTATTTAAAATCTGGTTGCTATAAACCATGCAGCTGTTTGGAAGTCACAATATGAGATCAGCAGGAGATGGCCAAAAGAGAAACAATCCTCACAGGTGACCTTTTGTATTTGTTTCTGAATTCAGTGACTACATCAACCATTATCAATTTTAGCATAGAAAGAACCAACATAGGAAGGCTATAAGGCTACTAATTAAAATATAGTTATGAGTTCCCTTAATGGAAAACCATTAACCAATGAGCTCCAAATTACAGGAAGGCCATATCCCATAGTCTTCATTTTAAGCAAATAATTTTGATATTTAAAAATGATTTCCTCCTTCTCTGTAATGATAAAACAGTACCTTGTACTTGATGTTAATTGGTAACTAAGTTGCATAAATCCATATGTGGGGCACACCAATCCTGTTGGTTTTTATTTAATGTTTAAAGGGATACTGTCATGGGAAAAAAACATTTTTTCAAAACACATCAGTTAATAGTGCTGCTCCAGCAGAATTCTGCACTGAAATACATTTCTCAAAAGAGCAAACAGATTTTTTTATATTCAATTTTGAAATCTGACATGGGGCTAGACATATTGTCAATTTCCCAGCTGCCCCAAGTCATATGACTTGTGCTCTGATAAACTTCAATCACTCTTTACTTCTGTACTGCAAGTTGGAGTGATATCACCCCCCCCCCCCAAGCAGCCAAACAAAAGAACAATGGGAAGGTAACCAGATTGCAGCTCCCTAACACAAGATAACAGCTGCCTGGTAGATCTAAGAACAGCACTCAATAGTAAAAACCCATGTCCCACTGAGACACATTCAGTTACATTGAGAAGGAAAAACAGCAGCCTGCCAGAAAGCATTTCTCTCCTAAAGTGCAGGCACAAGTCACATGACCAGGGGCAGCTGGGAAATTGACAAAATGTCTAGCCCTATGTCAGATTTCAAAATTGAATAAAAAAAAAAATCTGTTTGCTTTTTTGAGAAATGGATTTCAGTGCAGAATTCTGCTGGAGTAGCACTATTAACTGATGCGTTTTGAAAAAAACATGTTTTCCGATGACAGGATCCCTTTAAGTGGTTTTTAGCAGACTTTTGGTTATCCAAATTATGGAACGATTCCTCATTCAGAAAACTCCAGCTTCCAAGCATTCCACATAATTATTGTCTGTACCAAACTGTCTGTACCAAACAAATAATAATACTTGATACCACAACATTAGGATTTTGATATCTCAGAGATAATTAACAGCCCCTTGCACGGAGTAACTTTCTGACAGTTTCAGTTGAAAGATATGCCCACATAAAATCTTCAAACTGGAATATTACTTTTCTAGCACACTTGAGATACACTTTACTCTGAAATTCTGTCACAAGTATATCTGAGGTTCTGCAAAGATGTAGATAAATATCTTATCCATTGGGGTCTTGATCTCAGTGACCTAAATCCCACTCCCAAATTACCTGTTCTGGTGCAAATCTTCACACTGGTACAGACACACTTATATTACATTAAAGAGTTAAAGGTATTTAAGGGGCTCTCCAGTCATTAAAGGCACAGTACACTAATTTCTTAAAAAATGTAAGAATAGTTTTATTTGACAGATGTCCCAAATTACTCACCAACCAGCATACAGAACAGTTTCTTACAGATTTACAGGTGATTCACATTCCCCACATTGCACTGGACTTGTGAACCCAGCCTTTAGGAAATACCCGCACCACCTACCGGTCAGGCAGTCCGCCGTACGTTCTACAACCCTCCATCTCGCCCTGGTAGTAATTTCCGTTGTGCCACCTCCCTCCTTCAGCCAGCAGGCCATCACAGCAGCGCTTTTCCACCTCGGCCTGGGTTGTCCGCACTGTCCGGACTAACACTTTTCCCTATTTGTGGCTGAACCACAGCTACTAAGCCTGTTACTCCTTGGTGGGGTGCCAGCTACCCTTTCTAAATTTGCCCTCACAGGCTATGGCACCGAGTGCCCCATTTAAGTTCTATCTTTCTATACCTCTCAGAACCCACTAACCATGCCCTGGGTGGAACCTTCCCTTTTATACATTTTCTTCCCTGTCTCACTACTTTCCTCTAGTGGCTGGGGCAGAAATTACATTTTACATAACATTATTATATAACCCTTATATAACTAATGAGAACACAAATGGTCAGTGGCCAAATCTTGTAATTACGCCTTTTAACACTTCAACTTTTCAACATCAAAAATCACACAAACACAAAACAGGCATTTTCTTACAGTTACACCATCATTCACTGTACTTTTCACATAACACCATTTTTATCCACAGGTACAGTGTTAAAGTACAGACGTGACAAATACTCCCACTCCGACACCATTTTTTCTATAGGCCAAGTGATTAAGACTAAAATCACCTTTAGTTTATATTTGAGTTTGAGTGTAAAAAGTCAACTTTTTCTGATGTGACCAAAGTTAATAAGACGCAGTGTCTCTGCTGCTTCTCAAATATGATATTGGCATTGGAATACAGTCTATTATAACCCAACAGAAACAATGAATACATTTCTAATCATCTATAAAGGGGAACAGTGGTTAAGACCACCAAGTGGCCTATGACATACATATTTCACTACAGCGGAATAAAGAATCACAGTATGAATGTCCATTTGATTAAGATACACGCAGGCTTGTTCTTGGGAGGCACCTAAATGTCTTTGCTTGGTTATCTAGTTGATTAATCTACAATGCAGAAAGCCACTTGTTGTCTTCCAGATGTTGCTGATCTCCAGATCTTCAAACGAGTCCTATAATAATATGATTAAAATGCAGGGGTGAAAATTGGGTTAATTAATAAGTTAAAATGTACCTTTATCATATCTTCACACACAAGATGGTGTCCCAAGGTAAAATATTAAATTCAGAAAAAAACAAAACATTGTCGATAAAAACATCCGTTGAAAAGCTATTTCCAGCTTGTTGTTCTTCACAAAAGATACTTAAATTGCTGTTCTGCGTAGCTATGCCAGTGTCTTCAGAAAAATTCTGCCTTTTGTATAATACACAATCAATGTAACGGGAGAATAAATACACCTTTATTATGTAGGAATGTGGAACTCTGCTGTTTATCCAGATGGCACAGGTTTGTTTGGTAGCCTAACACGTTGCTTGGGACAGGCTCCTTAAATGTCTCTACATTTAAAATGTACATTTTAACGAGTCCCATGATATCAAAAAAGGAGAAGGTACAATCAATTCCTCATTCATATGAAAATGTAATTCATTTTTGATGCCTAATTGTGGCAAGTTTCTCTGTTATGTCCCTGATGTTCAAAATCAATGTTATTTGAGAGTCATAAAATGATAAACCAGAAGGTTATTAGTGTTGGTCTTGATATTTAAGTGTTTTGTAAGTTCATTAGTTTGTCCATGAAAATATGTAAACTCAATGTGAAATCAGAGGCCAATCTGTTTATCCTATCTCTCTGACAGAATCATACTGTGTTCTATTATGGAATGAATTCATTGTTCATTCTCTTAGAATTGCATCTTCTTAAATTATTTTATTCTTAGTGGTTCTGATGTCCAGTAGGTCCAGGATTTCTTAGTACATGTATGGGATCCATTATTCACTAACCCGTTATCCGGAAAGCTCAGGAATACAGGAAGGCCATATCCCATAGACTCCATTTTAATCAATAATTAACATTTTTTTAAATAATAATGGTACTTTGTACTTGATCCCAACCAAGATCTACTTAATCCTTATTGGAGGCAAACCAGTCTATTGGTTTAAATTTATGTTTAAATGTTTTTAAGCTGTCTTAAGAAATGGAGATCCAAAATTAAGGAAAGATCCCTTATCAGGAAAACCCCATGTCCCGAGCATTTTCGATAATCGGTCCCATACCTGTAATATTATTATCATTGTCCACATATGCCAAATAACTACCACAAGACTATGAGTTAAGATTGGGTAAAAGGGTTAAAAAGGGTAAAATGTTGCCTATGTGCACAGATTATATTACTCCTTGTATGTAGAAGATTGATCAGAGGAAGGGCATTTATAAGGTAATATATATATTTATATTTATATATATATATATATATATATATATATATATATATATATATATATATATATATATATATATATATTTATTTAAACTGAATCCAGTTGCTTTAGGAGCCAGGATTGAGCTGAATCACAGAATTTCTTGAAAGATTTGACTATGTATGGATATTTAGTATTCCATCAAACTAATTTAGTATTACTAGACAAAAAAGATAAAGAGCCCCTAAGATTAGGGATGGGCGAATTTTGTTTCGCCGCGGAAATGACGCCCATAGACTTGTATGGCGTCGTGCATCAAAAAAAAAAAAGTTGCGCGTCTAAAAAAATGACGCCATGCGTCAATTTTTTTTTGACGCCCATAGACTTTAATGGCGAAACGGGTCAAATTTGCTCATCTCTACATAAGCTCCTAAGAGAAAAGCAAACACAAATATAGCCGATAAGTCCATTATGTATGAACTTAGTTATGAACCCAATAATGAGTGAGGCAATTCTACCTGCATTTTGAGAAACTTCAATTAATCATTCTAAATAGATGAAAACATACCATCTTTTCTAATATGCCACCATAAAGTTTTAGTTGCCCCTGCACCTTATTGGAGAAAACAATCCTACATAGTAACATAATGCTAGATAGAAACATCCACATTACTTCCCAGTTACAATGTAAAACACAAGAGCACAACCATTAGTAGTATTAGCAGCTAGTAGTATCTATGCTGTATATTCCAGGTTTCTCTTTGATATATAACCTGCTTCTGTTTACCCTTAGTCCAGGTTTCCTGCCCCCACTTGCACTCCTGCCCACTTCTCATAGCTTCTTACACCCACTGTGTGCTCTCCCCTAGGCTTGGCTCATCCCTGATTGGACAAATGGCCCTTCAGGACTTGCAAAATTTTTATTGTGCAATGCTGCTTTAACAAAACTTTGCAATAGTTTCTGGATCTTTGGCAAGTGGATTTAATTGGATATTTAGTATTTTATCAAACTTATTTGGCATTGCTAGGCCAAATAGCAAAACAAAACCCATCTGAAGGGAAAACAACACAACTTCTGAGACCCTTATTTACAATGCAGGTAAAAAGAGACATTAACAATCAAACATTCTAAATATTTAGCAGCAAAAA
The DNA here is from genome assembly GCA_038501925.1 of Xenopus petersii. Lineage (NCBI taxonomy): Eukaryota > Metazoa > Chordata > Amphibia > Anura > Pipidae > Xenopus > Xenopus petersii. The sequence continues at coordinate 105,742,072 of CM076684.1, forward strand.
TTATTTGGGCCTCGGGACCTGTTGGAATTAGATAATATTTTATTGGCAGCACTAAGAATTAACCGCTATGGTTTCTGCTCTACAGCTCCCATTGTGCTATCACAGTTGATAACATGCCAGGCAGCAGCACTGCTTGGACAGGTTAATGACTTTTTCAAAGAGATAGTAGGATTGTATAGCAGAGTTTCTCCACCACGATATTGTTGGCCTACAAGTCCCATGATACTCCTACATAATTTAAATAGTTAAAGCAACTTGCAATGAGAATCTTTCTATCCTGCTCCCTATTCATGCATTCACTGGTGGCATGTATTTATTCTCAGACTGAAACAACACTATAGGGGTCATTTATGATGATTCATTCAAGAAACACTTGCTGTACTTCTCACCTTGTGCCAGAAGTGCAGAGCTCAGCACTGGTGGTGCAATGGAGCACTGTCCTTACCATCAGTGTAGTAACTTCTGGGGGTGCAATAACACCAGTGCCCAAACCCCTGGGGGGCCCTTCGGAACTGTGTGAAAGGTTAATTGCAACCGCAAGGATATTTTGACTTGTGAGCAGGGGAAGGGCCACAAGTTGATTGGGGGACAGGTGGTGGAAGGGGGCCAGGTTTCACATCCTGCACCCAAGCTACATTAGTTAAGTCACTGCTTACCATCCGCCATAGGACAGGCAATAAGTACAGGTCTCCTTTGTAGCCTGGGTCTATTGAATGACATTCAAGTTGCTGCCTGCTCTATGGCAGGTGGTAGGACGGGGAGGATGGATGCCTAATGCTTCCCTCACCTACCCCTCCTGATGCCAGAAGAACTGAATTTATTAGGGCAACATAGGTTCTTGCAATCCACTCTAGAGAGGACCAGGGCCTACAGCTACTGACAGTGGTGGTGGATGCAAAGTAAAGGAAAACATGGTGTCTTTGACATCTGTTTTACACGTTGCACCTAGCCCCGGCTGTTAGAAAATGGCTCCTAAAATCCACCCTTCTGAAGTTTGATTACAGTGTAGTAGTGGCAAGCAAAAAAATTGCATGACAATAATCTGGGGCTCATTTATAAACACTGGGCAAATTTGCACCTGGGTAGTAACCCATGGCAACCAATCAGATGCCTGCTTTCAGCGCTCAACCTGCAGCTGGTTGAAAAAAATCTAATCACTGATTGGTTGCTATGGGTTACTGCCCAGGTGCAAATTTGCCCAGTGTTTATAAATGAGCCCCTCTATGTTAATGTAAAATGACTGATGTAGCACTGACAGGAAGGATTCTGCCTATTGTATTCACTTGCATCTATTATTAAGTTTGGTGCAAATGAGAGGCCCCCTTTAATTGTAACATCCTCTGTGATGAATGATGAACATTGTTATTATGTAATACAACGCATCTCTTGTGGTATAGTGCAATATAGTGTCTTTATTGTGAATCTGTACTGGGAAATATAATATATTGAGTACATCGTAGAAATGTTGCAAAATCTTCACAATGTAAATACTTATTTATGAAATACACGTCACTTGCTAAAATATTTCTTCGAATATAACAGTAGGTGGCAGTACGATAAACAGAGTTTTCTGGGATATGTAACTAGCAAAATGCATATGAGAAGCCATAATTTTTCCCTCTCAGGAGCCCCTCAGATTTCAGGATATCCTGCAACTTATGTTAATTATCTTTCCAATATAAATTAGTGGACCATGAGCTTACAGCTTTGCCAAGTAGCCTTTTTTAACCCCTCATCCCACTTCTAAAATATATGTACTTGTTCTAATGGGCTTTTAGATCCTCTTCCCTGAAGCTGAGACATGGTTTTTCCGGTATTAGCTGTCTGTATCTTTGCATAAAGTGAAGCTCCCCAAAGACCGGTCCAGCCTCAGGTAATAAGCAAGGAAAGCAGTTTCATTCATTGACTATTCATCTGGTGCATTGTTACTATGGGCTATTAAACACAGAGGTTGATTAAGGATATTTGGGCATCTGTACAATGGAGACACAGCCAGATATATGTAATGCTCATGGCAAAGCAGTTGAGTCCTGGAAGGTCATTGATTTCTGGTCTTAATTATTGTAGAATGAGTTTAGTACCTGAACTGTTTGTCTATTCTAGGCACTGCTGTACTGACTGATTTATCTTACAGCCTTATTTGTCTGCATCTTTCATTTTGGAGCATTTAGGCTTTTTTCACACAGCAGATTTGCTGTACAGTAACAATTTGTACCTTCTACATTATATATTTGCCTTTCTACATTCCCTGTTTGTTAAAGCGTCAACGTTAATCATTTAGCCTTTTTAAATTAGAGGGATGATTATCAAATTATAACATATACAGTGTACTGACGTACTAGAAACGCTGCTTTTAATGCATCATAAATGTGTGCAGTTTCTGTGTTTTTGATGCTACTAAAAACAAAGTAACAGAGCAACAGTCCTAATGTCTTTCCCATGTAACGTTAACCATAACATTAAGGGTTACTTCCCTTTATAAACTTCTAATATTCAATGGAGACGTGATATGACTTGATATTTTGATTAGTAGTCACCTTTGCAACATCCACTCCCTATGGAACTCAGAACTCTGGATGTTTGACACTAATTGGCAAGTATAGTCCACAGGAGCCTTGGTTCATATGGTAGAGTTTCTGGCAACACCTGCTGTATGTGTTACCATAGGGAAAACAGGTCAGATTATGATAGGTTTAGCAACATTCACACTTTGTAAACTCATCTGTGAGAGCTGTGAAGATGTGGAATTCTCTCCCTGAATCAGTTGTACAGGCTGATACATTAGATAGCTTTAAGAAGGGGTTGGATGGATTTTTAGAAAGTGAGGGAATACAGGGTTATGGAAGATAGCTCATAGTACAAATTGATCCAGGGAGTGGTCTGATTTTGCAGTCATGAAGGATTATTTTCCCCCTCTGAGGCAAATTGAAGAGGCTTCAAGTGTTTTATTGCCTTCCTCTGGATCAATTGGCAGTTAGGCAGGTTAAAATAGAGTTAAAAGGTTTAATCTGATGGACTTGTGTCTTTTTTTCAACCTAAGTTACTATGTTACAATTATAACAAGTTTTGGGAAATTATCTTGTTATTTCATGAAAATTTTCTTTGCATTTTTTTGCCAGGCAAAATCTCTCCATTGAGAAATCTCATTATCTATGCCACCTCTTCCATGCTAATTTTGGCACATTGCTCTCTTGAAAAAATACTTATGATTTTTAGAAAAAATGCAATTTGTTGTAAAAAAAAAATTACCTTGCAAAGTTAGGAGAAAATTCACACTTTCACTAGCAAATATGCTTAATTAAAGGGGCTTGTGTCCAAACACACTCTTTGCACTTCTGTATAGTTGCATTAAGCATCATTGCATCCTGTCCTGCATCTTCTACTGAATCATGTGCCTATGGTCCTTGAGAACCCCTCGAGCTACTGCCAAGTCAGGGTTCCCACTACAGGTTCCATCCAATAATGACAATGGGTTCAACTCTTCATATAACTGAAATTACACTGGAGTTCGGAGAAAAAAAAACTTTATTATGGGTAAAAAACAAAGTTTGATCTGTACATGAATATGCCTGCTTTTTAAGAATACATCTAATACTTCCTGAACCCTGAAAGTTATGCCATTAGTTATACAGACCCACATAATTAAAGGCAGACATGGTGAAAGCTAAAGTGTTCCTAATCGGCGCCAGTGCCTTTGTAAATTACACCTTCCCCATTTACTCCAGACAGTAACATTGCACCAGCAAAATAATGACTTCAGCACAGAACACAAAATAATACCTCATTTTTGTATTACGATGTAGAATGAAATGTAATAACTCAGAATAGTCAAGTAAATTGGAGATTTAATAGTGAACAGGAACATTTTATAAGCCCAAAGTGTTAAGAGTGTTGAATTGCATTGGAGATTTTCAAATTTTCTGGCATTTAATTAGCTGGCTAGATGCATGGAACTTTCGAAATAAATTGCAAGCCAATTTTTTCCCATATTCAATAGCACCTAATCAACTATTCTGGACACAGTAAAAACAATATGGTTTGGACACTGTCCTACAGGTATTATCCCAGTAGCTTCTGGGGAGGGTTTTCAGAACAATGTTCCAGTAAATAAGATAATGGGTTTCACAGAAAAGACATGTACTGCATCAGAGTTTTGCCTTTACAACAATTTTGGATGAATATTCTTCACATTTAATGTGGCTGACAACTGAGCCAGTAACAAAGATGCAATATTGTTCTCATAGCAAATATTTTATTGGTATATACACTATAGTGTCCTACTAAATCAAGTTATGATTTCCTTTTTCTCTGTAATAATAAAATAATACCTTGTACTTGATGGTAACTTGGCTGCTTCAATCCATATTGGTGGCTAAACAATGCTATTGACTTTATTTAATGTGTAAATGACTTTTAACAATGCTAAGGTATGGAGATCAAAATTTCAGAAAACCACAGATCCCAAGCATTCCGGTTAATAGATCCTACACTGTACAGGTATTTCAGCTTTCCAGATGACATGAGTAAGATTTTTAATGCAGGAAAAAAGGGTCAGGATATAATTTAGACAAAATTTGGCCTCATCAATGTAGCAGGAATGTGGACCCAATAATGCATGTTCACCCCCCCCCCGACAAATAGTAACATTCTTTTCCATTTAGTCAGCCATTTGAACTTATTTTAATATACTTATATCATACAAAGAAATGAATGAAATCCTTGGGCAGGCTGGGACCATGACAGTCTCTTGGAAGCAGCACTTGCCTCCAGTCAAAAGGGCTCCAACTTGTAGCACCAAATCTTCCCAAAGCTGATGAAAAAACGCCAGCGCTAATCACAAATGGCGGTTCATTTTCCGATGTCACACTAAGTTGCCTCACAAGGAAACTTTGGGTGACTTCTGAAAACGAGTCGCCGCATGTGATTAGTGCCGGGGTTGTTTCATTTTAGCCGGCGCAGAGTGAGGGAAGGCGTTTGGGGAGATTGGTCGCCGCAAAGACAAGGCGATTAGTCATCAGGCGACCAAATCTCCCCAAAACGCCCAGTGTGGCCTTACCCTTACGGCAGGTTACAAAGAGAATGTAAACATTTCCAAAATGGCTTGGTCTTTACCTTTAACTAACACCAGATGTAAAAGAATTCTTCAAGAGAACAATACTTATTAGTACCATGTCAGTCATCTCACTAAGAGGCTCTTCCAAAGAGAATGTGTCTCCTCTGCATAAACCTCCTGCAGTCTTCATTGAACAGAGCTCCAAACAGCTAGACAGCCCTGTTGTTTTAATTTAATATATAGTAAAAAAAACACTGAGGGGGGTATTTATTGAAACTCGAATTTATCTCATTATTTAAACAATTCATCCCAACTCTCAACCACGATTTTGCTTAATTCACTATAAAATCTGAAAGGAAATTGTACGTGTGGGAAAATGTTTTGCCAAAATCATATGAATCGTGGGGCTTTTTCAAACTGTCACTCAAAAACCTTGGCCTTTACAATTGTCCGAAACCCTCAACTTTTTCTGATTTTTGAACAAAAACTAGAGTCAAACAGCCCAAAAACCTCAAACATCATGAAGGCAAAAAAAATCTTTGGAGCATAAGAAATCTCCATCAATTTTTATTTTCCCCCTTAAAAACTTGACCAGAAAAATCTGAGGCAAAATAAATAGGCCCCTGAATATCATTACTGATGTAGTGCAAATTGAGAAGATTATCTCTAGAGCTATCTCTTATGGCTAAAACTGAGTTTCAATGCTTTGCGGTCCTCGATCAAAGGAAGAATCAAACCCGTGCGATTGATATCTAGTTTAGCCTGATATCGATCGAGGGGCCTGTCAGAAGCCCCCACCCACAAATTATTGTAAAAGACCGATATTGGCAGCTTTAATCTGCCTGTGTATGGCCACCTTTATTTAGAGAATGAATTGATAAAGCAAGGTTCCTAGGGGGATCATGGAAGAATGTTGGGATAGGGTCAGTCTGACGGCCCTAGACTAGTTTATCAAACGTGTACTGTACATCCACTTTCACTTACAGTATATGCTTGGAAGTACAGACTGCTATGACAAGAGATTGCACTAGAACTTCCATTTGATTCTTGTTCCAGCCTAGTAAGTTAGTCATTGCAACGTGCAAGGAAATGCTCAGAATTGTTTTGTTTACCATTTTCATATAGGTTTCCTGAGTTATAGGCTTGGCCCCAGTGTTATATAATACAAGGTATGCTAAGTGATCAGCTGGTTCCCCCTTCTCTTCCTCCCTCTATTTTCTGTAGGGATGCACCGAATCCAGGATTCGGTTCGGGATTCGGCCATGATTCGGCCTTTTTCAGCAGGATTCCGATTCGGCCGAATCCTTCTGCCCAGCCGAACCGAATCCGAATCCTAATTTGCATATGCAAATTAGGGGCAGGAGGGAAATTGCATGACTTTTTGTCAGAAAACAAGGAAGTAAAAAATGTTTTCCCCTTCCCACCCCTAATTTGCATATGCAAATTAGTGTTCGGTTCGGTATTCGGCCAAATCTTTCACGAAGGATTCGGGGGTTCAGCCGAATCCAAAATAGTGGATTCGGTGCATCCCTAATTTTCTGTCTGCGTTGGTCAAAGCATTTTTGCCAACCGTGAGCAATTGATATTGATGAATAACATACAATGTATCATTGAACTGTCTCTTGATTACCTTTAACTCCTCTCTTAGGCATTCAGCAAAACATTTTCATATGTAACGGTCTTACATTTTTAAAGCATTACTAAAGATCTTGAAAAACAGTGTGCTCTTTTGTTTGATTAAGTGCACAGAAAAGCCAATAAAAAACTTTTCTATTTAATCGGTTCTGCAGTCTGAGAAATCTGTCAGTTGGACCCGAGTGTTTCCCATACTTCAAGGATGTGTAAAATATTTATTTGAGTAAATTCTCTAGAAACTGTTTTATTGCTGTGTTATTTTTTTCATTTCAGCAACTTTCCTTTAAAAAAAGATGGATTAAGAAGCTGCATCCACAAAACTATATTTTCGAAAGGAATTGATGGAAAAATTGCAGAGTGCCCTGAACAGATTTCATTTTGCCGGGAGACTTTCTCGCAGCAGATAATGGCTGGCAGCAGTGCACAGTTACAGTAAGTGGCTTTATGCTGCGCACATGAATGAAAGCATTGTTTCCTAAGCATTTTCCTGGTAACCATGTACCAATGTATAAAACAACCATCTTCTGTATTGAACTATTCCTTCCTCTATGGGCAGAGAAAATTATTGAAACATACTGTATAAAAAACATCAATTATAGGCAGTGGGAAAAGGCACGTATGCTTCTTTTTTTCCAAATAATATTTTATGACTCTGGAATTATTTAAATCACAGGTTGCCTTAAGGGTTTCATGATTGAAGTCAATCCACTATGTGAAACTGCTATGCCAGGTCAGCAGAACCGTAAAGTCTGAACATTTTCTGATCTATGGGCAATTACCAGTCTGTGCCTGCAATATTAAATTTCCATATATGGGATCCCATATTTGGAAACCCAATATCCAGAAAGCTCAGAATTATGGGAAGGCCATCTCTCATAGAATCCATCTTTACCAGACTTAAGGAATGGTCATCCAAATTACAGAAAGATCACAAACATTCGGGATAATAGATCCCTTACCTGTATTATACAGTTGTATTTACTAGCCAACATAATACTGTTATTTTATACTTCTGCTGAAGAACTTTCCCTTGCTGCTGTAAGTGTGTTTCTGTGCTTGTAGATGTTAGGAGTTAATTACATAACTGCCGCCTATGGGGAGCTGCAGCCAATGCATTAAAGGAACGCAATTGCACAAGTCGGAATTAAGTCACTCCCAGTGCTTTTTCAAGTTTGCTGCACCAGTTGACACAACCCACTGTGGGAACCCTGGATTTACTGCTAGCGATGAGCGAATCTGTCCCGTTTTGATTTGCTGAAAAATTTGCAAACCTGCGAAAAAAATTGTCAATGGGCGTTTCTTTCTTATGGGCGTTTTTTCTCTGCGACTTTTTTGTCACAGTGAATTTTTCTGCAGTGAATTTTAGCCACAGTTTTGCGAAAACATTAGATAGCGAAATGTAGAATCCATGGCAGGCGAAAAAATCACTAATTACTGCTATGGTCAGGGTGGCAGCTCTGAAGAGTCAGTAGGAACTTGAGCCCCAGGCAGGACGGACACAATGATACTTCTCCCAACTCTATGGAAATGTTTGGGTACAAGTAACAAGTGTGTAATCGCATCAAAAAGTATTTATTTTAGCACAACCGCACTTGCAGCCAAGTTCATAAATGACTCCTGAGGCCTCTTCTTAGATATCTATTGTAACTTTCTCTTCAAAATTCTCTTCTTTATGATGTTTAGACATTGGGCCAGATTTAATTCGATGAGATAAACGTATCCCTTGATTCAGTTCCAAATTTCTCCATAGACTTCTGTTGGGTTTCCAGCCAGGCCAGGGTCCAAATCCCAGGAATTGAAAATGGGATAATAGCCCCTAACATTTTGAATTAATTATGAAGTGTACTTTCTAGAACTGTATATTCTTCTGAAGTGTCAAATTACTGCTACAAATACTTACTGCCCATTAAACGGTGTGTTGTGTTTGCAGGTCATGAAGCCATAAAAATGTTTTTGGGCAATCAAAGGATAAGGAACAGAACAAAGTCTCCTCTATTCTTTTCCTACCTATCGATAGTAAATCTATGCAAATAGAAGAACAAAAATCTGATTTGAATTTTAGTTGTTCTTTAAGGGATAATAAAAAAATTCATAACTGAAATACTAACCTTCTACCTTGAGTAAATGCACCTTTCCTAATAAAAAAAACACACTGACCCATGGTACATGCTTGAATACTACATGGTACAGGTATAGGATCCCTTATCCGGAAAGCCAATATCCAGAAAGCTCCGAATTACGGAATGGCTGCCTCCCATAGACTCGTTATCCGGAAAACCCCAGCTCCCGAGCATTCTGGATAACAGGTCCCATACCTGTATAGCAATTCTAAAGAATTCTAATGTACTGCATATATATATATATATATATATATATATATATATATACATATATATATATATATATATATATACATATACCCACAAGAATATATGGTGCCACGCTGCTCCCCAGACAAGTACCCCAGGCTGGAGCATTTGTTATAGAAGACTTGCACCAGCCTGAGGCAGAAGGTTAATATTTTGGCTCACTGTGGAACAGTGTCGAACTGGGACACCAGGGGCCCACCAAAAACCCTTAGACCAGGGACCCACCCAAAAACCTTTAGACCAGGGGCCCACTCTAAATATTATTTTCTTCCTCTCCTCACTCAACCTCTATTCTCCTATTCTCTTTTCTTTAAACACTATAACATATTATTCCATCTATTTAGCATCTTTATTCTCATAGAAATAGGCAATAACCACAAAATAGACCAAATGTTTAGAAGCAGGAGGGCCCACTGACATCTTGGCCCACCAGGAGTTTTCCTGATAACCCGGTGGGCCAGTCTGACACTGCTGTGGAATTGGGGATAACAAATGAGCAGAAATGTAGAAGACAGCACCAATAAAGAATACATATTTAGGGCTGGGACACACTGGGCGATTTGGGGAGATTTAGTCGCCTGGCGACTAATTGCCGCGACTTTCCACGACCAATCTTCCCCGAATGCCTCCCCTCGCTCTGCGCCTGGCTAAAATGAAAAATCGCCTGCGCTAGTCACACGCGGCGATTCGTTTCCCGAAGTCGCCCGAAGTTTCCTTGTGAGGCAACTTCGGGCGACTTCGGAAAACGAATTGCCGCGTGTGATTAGCACAGGCGATTTTTCATTTTAGCCAGGCACAGAGCGAGGGGAGGCATTCGGGGAGAAAAGCCGCTGCGATTAGTCGCCAGGCGACTAAATCTCCCCAAATCGCCCAGTGTGTCCCAGCCCTTAAAAAGCCTTTATTAGCTTCTCATAGCTTTGATCTGAAAAGATCCAACATTTCAGGCCAATACTCAGCCCTTTATCAACAACATCATGGTAACAAATTAGCACCATATCAGTGAGTTAATCTTTTGTTGTCTTTTATATTATGTAAGCAGTGCAAGTAGTAGCTCTTTCAAATACTATGCCCTTATGTTTTCAGTTAGATAACTAAAACACTACTTATATAAAGGGTATATTTTTCCTTTAAGCAATGCCTTCAACCAGGAGAAGGATCTAAAAGGATCTGCTGCTTATATTCAACAGTGTAGAGAACTAAGCCAAAAAAAGAAAATAACCGTATTGCTTTTGATCAAACCTAAAATACAGTGTAAAATATGTTTCAGTGGCTCAGTCCCAGAGATGTTTTCTGATTTATAAATCAAAAGGTTTTATTTACAGCATAATTGCCTCTGGTGCTTGTTTCTTATGAAGAGAAAATAAAGGAACACTGTAAGGGAAATAAAAAAAGATTTATGTGTGGCTGAAACCTTGCGTGGCACTGTGTAAAATAGAACGGTGATGTAAAAGTGGTTTATTTTCAGCTAAGTCTCCTGTTATCACCCAATCTAGAGCCTGACAAAAAGGCAGCCTGCTTATGTTTTATAATGGAGAGAGAAGAGAACAGGGCACACCAGCATTAGAAAAATAGAAAATTCTTTATTTCATAAAGGGGCCTTTGTCAGGGGCACATGCAATAAAAAAACAACACAGGCCTTATATGAGGTTGAAATGCCCTTGTATGGGGTTGAAACATGTTGGGATTTTTTAATTGATTATTAGGAAATAAAAATGTTCAATTTTTCTAATGCTGATGTGCCCTGTTCTCTACTCTTTTTTCTTATTTGTACATTATGGGGTCCAACAGGTAGTCCCTGTATAGTGAGCACCCAGCTTTTGAGAACTGATATATAGTGTGCCAAACAAATACATTATTCATGTTTTATTATGGAACACTATTTTTTATAGCATAGTAGTGTAGGAATGTGGTAAGAGGCATCCCTATGAAATATGTGCCCCCTATGTTCCCTAGCAATTATGGGGTGAATGAGAGCCTACCTGTAGGGAAGAGGTATAGAGGGCAGTACAGATTCATATTCGGTTTGGTGTCTTATTGAATTAGACTATTAGAACTGAGTAATGTATTTTTAATTTTTGTGCGAATTGATATGTTATAGCACAATGCTTTCACCTGATTTAAACACATTTTTAAGCATTGATTTTGTACAAGGAAAGCTGCCTGCTCTCACACATGAACATGAGTCCAATACGCTCATTCCTATCAATACCCTCCATTGGTGCAACTAATGAGAACATAAACACAAACTTGAAGGTTTTATTTCCCTAAAAGTGTTCTCAGGTTATACATATATATAACTATATACATATAGTTCTACAGTTCTAAAATCTATAAAGGGTTTCAGACTTAAATGGCCAACATGGAATCTTACCAACATCCGAAGGTTTAATTTCCATTTCTGAGCAAATCCCATTAAACTGCAACAAATTGGGTCTGTTTCTTCTTATAAGTGTATTATTATTAGCACATTTGTTATGGATAGTGATGGGCAAATTTATTCGGCAGGCGCCAATTTGCGGAAAATGTGCGTCGGCATCCAAAAAATGGACACCGGCGTCAAAAAACAGATGCCAGTGTCAAAAACGAGACGCTGGCGCCGTTTTGTGAGATCGCAGTTTTCATGGGAAATTTTCAAATTTTTCGGCAAAACTCCACAAATTCGCCCATCACTAGTTATGGACCTTCTTATCCTGCAACTGATGGAACCATAATTACTCTGTTAAATCAGTGGACAATGTCAGGTCTTATCACCCTTACATACTAAGGTCAGTGGGGTCAGTGACCCCCATTTGAAAGCAGGAAAGAGGAAGAAGACAAATATTTCAAAAACTACAAAACAGAAAAAATGAAGACCAATTGAAAAGTTGCTTAGAAATCACTATTCTATAACATACTAAAAGTTTACTCAAAGGTGAACCACCTCTTTAAGGTCTCCTCCGGAGCACAATATTAGGAGTGGAGCTTATAGATAGAGAACAGTGCACTCAATGCACTATAGCACTACACTTTCGCTAAAACTCTTTCCCTTTAATATTGCTCTGCACTTTCTTGTACCAGAATATGAACCCCGTAGCTTTTTCCATCATATGATCAATTTTCATTCAATTCTTGAGACTCTAAAAAGATTAGAGTTGCGCATTGTGTTGCATAGTGAGGAAATACTGGGCATGCGGAAAGGTTGAGGTAAAAAATGGGGCTAGTTTTGCCACATGTACGGTTTTGACCTGAGCAGTTTAATTTTTCATAGGGCTGTTTGGGTCACAACTGACCGTTTGGGTTTCAGCCTTGTGAAACACAAACAATAATCTCTCCAATAACCACCTCTGATGTCCAGCCCTGCCCCCACAAAGCATACCCCTGTCCCCCAAATGTCATGACCCAACCCCCATATGTCACATCTCTGCCCCCAATGTCATAATCCTGCCCTCTTGTCTGTTTTTTGCACATGTGCAAGGTGGCAACCCTACATGAGGGTCAGACCATATCAAGTTAGTTGGGGTTGGATTTGGGACACAGGTGTGATGAAGCCTCTCTTCTGTGCACACGTCATATGGGGGCTTGTCTGTGATCATATCACCATGACCAGCATGCATCTCTGCCATTTTGTCCATGCTCCTGGCTAGTTTTTAACACAATGACTGCTAACTAGATGTAGTTCCATCAAGAAGTGCTGCAGTTAGTGGATGTGTTTTGGGTCCGAGGGTCAAGTAAGCCAGTCGGATGCCGGTAGTAGGTCGAGTGTCCACTCACATCAAATTGCAGGTTGCTTGTGTGAGTTGCAGATCCAGTCGAGTTTGTGTTTCAGAAATTGGTGCAGCACAGGAATCACAGGAAATACTTTAGGGCAACTTTAAAGGGATACTGTCATGGAAAACATGTTTTTTTTCCAAAACACATCAGTTAATAGTGCTACTCCAGCAGAATTCTGCACTGAAATCCATTTCTCAAAAGAGCAAACTGATTTTTTTATATTCAATTTTGAAATCTGACATGGGGCTAGACATTTTGTCCGTTTCCCAGCTGCCCCAGTTATGTGACTTGTGCCTGCACTTTAGGATGGAATTACTTTCTGGCAGACAGTTATTTCTCCTACATAATGTAACTGAATCAGTCTCAGTGGGACTTGGCTTTTACTATTGAGTGCTGTTCTTAGATCTTCCAGGGAGCTGTTATCTTGTGTTAGGGAGCTGCTATCTCATTACCTTCCCATTGTTCTGTTGTTAGGCTGCTGGGGGAAAAGGGAGGGGGTGATATCACTCCAACTTGCAGTACAGCAGTAAAGAGTGATTGAAGTTTATCAGAGCACAAGTCACATGGCTGGAGGCAGCTGGGAAATTGACAATATGTCTAGCCCCATGTCAGATTTCAAAATTGAATATAACAAAATCTGTTTGCTCTTTTGAAAAATGGATTTCAGTGCAGAATTCTGCTGGAGCAGCACTATTAACTGATGTGTTTTGAAAAAAACATGTTTTCCATTCCTCACTGTCCCTCCATGTGAGCCCCTCTCTATTGTGCCCTATGCAGGTGCTTACCCCAAGTTCTGGCCCTGAGGATGATTAACCATTAATAACATTCAGGCATCACATTTTTCCAATAGTAAAAGAGTTAGATTCTAATGAGGAAATGTAAAAAAAATATGTAAATAAAACCAAAGAACAAGGAGACTAAGGGCTGACTTACACAGGACCAATTTGTCGCCAGGCGATGACACGCATGCAACATGTCGGAAGTGCAGAATATAAGGGGACTGATCGAGAAATCGCAGGTACACACTAGATACATTTGACTGTCGGAATGTGAACGTCCCCTTAGGTCTGAACTCCACAAGCGCTTTTGTAGGATGGTGTCGGATGAACAAAATGCATCCTACAAGTTGGATATTGTTGTATGGGTCAAAATATAATGGGACTGATACAAAAATCAGATGTCGGATGGAGTCTTTTTTTTTATTAAAAAGAGAAAAATAAATATTATATATTAAAAAACCCTAGCCCTAGCTGCCGGGGGTGTATGGGGGCCCTATCTCCCAATATCTAAAGTGCAGTTTATACAACACAAATAAATATGAGTCCCCTCAATGTAGCCAGTGGTTTACTAATTCACTGGAGGATATGGCCAACTGTTTCCAGGCTGAGAGATCTAGTTAGGCAGTGCTGAAGATTGAAAGTCTTGTGAATCTGGTGCTGCCTTTCACAAATTTCGCGGGAAATTCACAAATTTTTCAGCGAAGTGAAGCAAAATGCCCCAAATTCACCCATCACTAGCTGCCTTGCCTAAAATATTATGTTTCTGGGTAAAAACAAAAGTCCAATGTATATACCCACTTTAAAATATATGTGTGGTATGGTGTAGACACCAGTATCCTAAGGCAGTTTGCAATTAGTCTTTATTTTAAATCTTTTGTGGATTTTGACTTGTTTAACTTTTTGTACTGCAGCTCTGAGTTTGGAGTTGGAGCTTGGTGTTTTATTCTGGTTTCTAGAAATTAATTACTGTAGCAACTGCTGTTTGGTTGCCTTAAAGAATTCCAAAACCATTCATAATAGATAATATAATTATTAATAAATAATGAAGACCAACTGAAAAGTTTGTTAAAATAGGTTCATCTATAACATACACAAAGTTAATATAAATTTATGTATGACGAATATCACTCTTCATTTTTAATATTTAACAAGATGTTTTTGCCAATGGAGATATACAACAAAATAGATAGCAAAAGAGAAAGGATTGTAAGAAGGTTCACATAACATGATTAGAAGAGAATATAACCAAGATATAATAGATTACCATAGGGAAGAAGAGACATACATTTTTAAAGGGGCTTGTTCACCTTCCAACACTTTTTTCAGTTCAGCTGGTTTCAGATATCACCAGAAATAAAGACTTTTTCCAATTACTTTCTATTTTCTATGTGTGGCCATTTTTCTTATATTGAAGTGTAAAGTGTCATTTTTCACCTTCTAGAGCAACTCTGGAAGGTGGGTCGCCGACCCTGTAAACTGTTCTAAATTGATACATTTAGTTCATACATTTCTTATCTTTGTCCCTGCTGAGCAGAATCCCTGAGTTTCATTACAGGCAGCTGTTAGAATTGATACAATAGAGATGCTTCTGAAAATGTTTCAACTAAATGTTGCACAATTATAACAGTTCAGTGTCTGAGCCTGAATTAGTGAGCTGCCAGACTCAAACACCAGACATTAAACTTTAAAAGCATTTTCTTAATTATAATGGGTGTGGAATTCCACCTGATAACCAGTATACACAGTAATTCAAAGACATCAAACACACCCTATTTATTTGTTGTCTGAATGAGCACTAAGTGGGCTGCTCTTGCACACATTAACCCCCTATTGTAGAAAACCTGAGTATAATTAACCAAGCGGCCCATCTCCCTACTGCATATTTAGTGCCCATTACTAGGAGAGTCCAACACATTCGGCTCTCGCACACCCTAATGTAATGAATGGTAAAGATACCTGGTGCTCAAAAGGTAGAGGTTCGGCAAAAACTGCTCCATATAAAAAAGTCCAATGGCACAAAGGATTAATTAAAGCAAAATTGCCTTGCATGTGGAGTGCAACGTTTAGGGGTCATGCCTCTTTGTCAAGCATATGTGTGCAGTGAGTATATATAGTGAATAAAGTACCCCCTCTTGTAAAATATAAGGATATTATAAGTTACTGGGGAGTTTCATGACCATATATAGTCCAAATTTTTTGTACTCGAGGAGAAACGAGGATCGTTGGGTCGGATAATCAAAGGGAAAATACTCAGAGACTTTGGTCAAACAAACTTTTTTTACAAAAAGTTTTTATTTCTCAGTTTGTATTCATGACCATATATGTTTTATACAGGTCAAGGAACTACTCGGTAACTTCTAATGGCCTCATATTTTGCAACTGGGGCTACTTTATTTATTATAATACACATTTCAGTGAGTCATATGACAGAAATGACATCAGAACTCACCTTTTATAACTGATGACATCAGAAATCACCGTTTATAAAGATATCATTTACAAGATATTCATGGCTTTTGTGTATTATATAACGATTAACCGACATGTAATTATAGCATAACCATCATTCAATTAAGTCAATTAAAGTCCATCCACCAATAGCGAACTTCACATCCAACACATGGAAATCCTCAATTAATCCAGTTAATCCAGTGTAGCGTGTCTTCTTTAGGGATGTAGCGAACTGTTCGCCGGCGAACTAGTTCGCGCGAACTTCGACTGTTCGCGTCCGCCGCAAGTTCGCGAACGTCGCGCGACGTTCGCCAATAGGCGTTCTCGTCAAAATCGTTCGATCGTTCGACCATTCGACCGCTAAAATCGAAGGATTTTCGTTCGAACCGAACGATCGAAGCATTCGATCGAATGAAATCATTCGATCGAATGGCTTCGATCGTTCGATTCGAACGAAAATCCTTCGATCGTTCGAATCGAACGATTTTCGGATGTTCGAAGTTCGCGAACAGTTCGCGAACTGTTCGCAAATTTTGCCAGTGTTCGCGAACGGCGTTCGCGAACACATCGGCGGCGGTTCGCTACATCCCTAGTCTTCTTTTAATAAAAAAATTATCCATTAAAAACCAGAGAGTTCATATAAATAGTTAGGGGGCCCATTTACTTAGCTCGAGTGAAGGAATAGAATAAAAAAAACTTCGAATTACGAATGATTTTTGTTGGCTACTTCGACCATCGAATTGGCTACTTCGACCTTCGACTACGACTTCGACTTCAAATCGAACGATTCGAACTAAAAATTGTTCGACTATTCGACCATTCGATAGTCGAAGTACTGTCTCTTTAAAAAAAAACTTCGACCCCCCCGCCACCTAAAACCTACCGAAGTGAAGTGTTAGCCTATGGGGAAGGTCCCCATAAGGCTTTCTAATGTTTTTTTGGTCGAAGAAAAATCGTTTGATCGATGGATTAAAATCCTTCGAATCGAACGATTCAAAGGATTTAATCGCTCAATCGAACTATTTGCCGTAAATCCTTCAACTTCGATATTTGAAGTCGAAGGATTTACATTCGGCAGTCGAATATCGAGGGTTAATTAACCCTTGATATTCGGCCTTATGTAAATCTGCCCCTTAGTGTATAAATAAGTGGAAAAAATGTTAAACGTTAATGGTATTATCAAAAATATTTGACCCATGAATATATAGTGCACACTAAGATCAGACATTACTAGGAGAGACCAAAATGGCCTAAATTTATTTTATGCCCTTAGCTAATGCAGTCGAGTTGAGCAGAGGGCAACCCTCATACATTTGCTATAACAGTGATCCCCTACTTTTGGTTGCATAAAAAACTGGCAAACAAAACCTCCTATATTCTTCCAGTCCACATAGGGGCTACCAAATGGCCAGTCACAACACTTCAGCCATCTAGGAACAATTTTGGCCAGTCACAGCACTTGGGCTACCTTGGAACATTTTTAATGCTTGTTGCTCTTTTGAATGTGGCTCAGGGTTATAAAAGTTTGTGGATCCCTGTTCTGTAACATGGGCTGCTTGCTCTATTTTGGGCTAATGTGCCAATGTGTACCAGCTACATGACTATGGTGCCAGAAAAACTTTAACCTACCAGGGCCCAATTATCTATACTAGGTTCCTCAATGATAGCAATTCTAACCTCAAATTTATAACCCTGGTATACTTACTTATTTATACTTATATTTTTACTTTACTTATATAGTTAAGTAGGACACAGACCAGCAGATAAATTATTATTAAAGGGGATGCTTACCACTAAAGTTAAAGCTTAAAATTTACAACTGGGCCCCCCTAAAGGGATTGTTCACCTATGAGTTACCTTTTAGTATGTTGTAGAGCGTGATATTCTGAGAGAATTTTCAATTGGTTTTCAATTTTTATTATTTGTGTTTTTTTTAGTTATTTAGCTTTTTAGTCAGCAGCTCTCCAGTTTGCAATTTCAGCAGTCTGGTCGCTAGGGTCTAAATACCCCTAGCAACCATGCATTGATTTGAATAAGAGATTGAAATATGAATAGAAGAGGATCTAAATGCATAAATGAGTCATGAAAAAGTAGCAACAATAAATTTGGAGCTGTACGGAGTATTTCGTTTTTAGATGGGGTCAATAACCACCATTTCAAAGCTGAAAATGTAAAAGAAGAAAATGCTTCAAAAACAATAAAAAATAAATAATGAAGACCAGTTGAAAAGTTGCTTAGAATTAGCCATTTAGGGGCAGATTTATCAAGGGTCGAATTTCGAAGTGTAGTATCTTTCACCAAATTTGGCCATCAAACGATCGAACGATTTTACTTCGATGTGTGAAGACTTAGAAAATGGTTGTAGAAGGTCCCCACAGGCTAACATAGCACTTCGGCAGGTTTAATTTGGCGAAGTATTGAAGTCAAATTTTTTTTAAAGAGACAGTACTTTGATTATCGAATGTTCGAATATTTGAACTATTTTTACTTCAAATCGAAGTCGAAGTAAATTTGAAGTCGTAGTATACTATTTGATGGTCGAAGTATCCAAAAAATTACTTTGAATTTCAAATTTTTTTACTTCGAATATTCCCTCGAATTCACTTCGACCCATAGTAAATCTGCCCCTAAAAGTTAACTTGAAAGTTACATGTAAAAAGGACATGTAAAAATGAGGTTTCACTGTATTATATTGATATAATAAATTATAAGGATATTAGAAGTAACTGAGGGGTTGTTCTGTGACCATATAAAGGCACAAGGCTGCAGGCTGAGTTACACAGTGAACTCTGAGTATTATTCTTGTATTATAAGGGCATGTATTATAAGGGATAATGTACTCCCTACTGTCCCTACTGATAAGGATACTAGAAGTCACTGGGGGGATATAATAAAAAGGCAAATAATTAGAAAACTATACAAAACTGAAAAGTTGTTAAGAATTGGCCAATCTATAGCATAATAAATGTTAACTTAAAGGTTTTAGAGGTAAAAAAAAACTACTGTCTACTCATCCCCACCCTAGTAATAGTGACACAATGGACATTTCTCAAGTTTTTTAAAATAACTTTTTTAATTTTTGTTTTATGTATAAAAACGTATTTTTAGCAATCATGACATTTTGTTAACAGTCTTAGGACAAGAGAAAGCCCAGGTTCTTTTTAGAATCAAAAGATAGGCCAGAGTTAGTACCTGTGCCACCATGATGCAGAAAGGGATTCACAATTGGAGGCTTCAGTTCAGACAAGTCACGGGCAGCCTTCAAGTTGATGTGCCACCAGGGAGATGTGCCACAGATGCCATTCCAAGCTTTGCTCGTTAACACATCTTGATTATACACTGACTGACCCTGCCTGGCCCCTACAGCCTTACACCAAGAGAGCCGTACCTATAGAAGTATGCATAGAGGGCTGCCTTCTGGAACCTGAAATGAAACAGCAGGTATAGCATAACAATGTCCCCTCAATGTTGAAAGAGATGCCTGAATGATGCCAATTGTTATGATAACAGTAGGACCAGACATGGTGGAAATTGACTTTTCTTCAGCCAAAAAGGAAATCACTGCCTCTATAGTCCAACTTTTTCTTTTCCTCCATGAATTGTTTTTTGGCAGAAATCCTAGTGGTCAGAAATGTCTCTTGCTCTTTCCTTTGGGCAGTGCTCAGGAGCATTTACAGTTGAACAATGAATGATGCCAATAAGCACAACTTTTGTCTCCATGTAGTGTATGGATGACCTTGTAATTGACCCCTCAATGTGTCATAGCCATTTGAAAGATGTGGTGTATTCTGGCATTACTTTTCCTGGGTGAAGAGCATGACGTTATTTATTAATTAAACACAAAGGTATTTTCAGCATCAAAATGAAGACATTCATATTCTAAACAGGGGTATAACTTGAGGTCTCTAAGCCCACACAAGAAAATGTACTCACCCCAATGTCACTGCCGTGACTCAAAATATCTCCTGATATTGAATTGATTTGAATTGGGGATTAATGATTCAGATGCAGACACCCATAGGTCTTGAGGAACATCTGCTTGATAAATATTCATTCATAAGCACTTTCCTGTCAGGAGAATAGCTATGACAGGAATTGCTGGAAATCATGAGCAACATGAAGTTGACCTACATTGCAAATACTCTTTAAGTGTAAGAAAACTCGTATTCATTTAGCAACCAGCTGCCTTTTCTGAAGTATTATATGAAATCTCCCAGTTTTTCAGTTTGGAAAACGTCTGCCTAATAGAGTCCATATAAACCCGACGTTCTTCTCTAAAGGAAACCTCTGAATGGCTTGCCTAGCATCAGCCTGAAGTTGACCTTGGCAAATTGCTTAATGAGGACAGTGTTCTGTAAAAAAAAAAAGGATTTGAGAAGCTGATTAGCAAAGGTTGGTTACCAAACCCTATATCTGTCACTCGTTAATTTAGCCTGGGGTAAATGCAACTGATGCCTTTGTGTTCAACAACAGGGCTCAAACAGACTTGGACACCTTACTCATACTCCCAGACCTGGTAACAGACCTGGAGGTGGGGTGGGTTTGCTTCTCTCTCCCCGCTGTACTTTTAAAGTTCTTCCACCTGTTCCCTCTTTATCATTCTCCTCATTTGAGGCTCACTGCATTAGGCTCTTTTCTCCTGTTTCACTCTGCATTGCTGTCATATATCGACCACCAGTACCAACTGCACAATTTTTGGACAACTTTGCTGCTTGGCTTCCTTACTTTCTTTCATCTAACATCCCATCCATCATATTAGGTGACTTTAATATACCCGTTAACAACATTAACAACTCTTCTGTCTCTAAACTTCTTTCACTAACCTCCTCCCTAGGCTTATCTTTGTGCTCAGACTCCCCTTCTCACTCCAATGGTAATGCTCTGGATCTCATATTTACCAGACTCTGTTCAACCTCCAATTTTACTAACTCCCCATTTCCCCTCTCTGATCACAATATGCTCACATTTCAACTCTCACTAACTCCCTCCTCACCCCCTGCTATTCCCCAAACACATACTTACCGTGACTTGCAAGCTGTAGACGTGTCACATCTCTCTTCTTCCTTTGACTCTCTTCACTCTAATATCTCAGCCATCTCATGTCCTAATGTGGCTACCTCTGTCTAGTACTCTCACCACTGCCCTAAATGAGCTTGCTCCTATAAAAACTAAACGTTCTAGACCCAAACTACTTCAACCTTGGCATACTGCTCATACAAAAGCGCTCCAAAGACACTCACGTGCACTTGAGCGTCGCTGGCGCAAATCCCGTTCAGAATCAGACTTTTGGAGCTACAAATCGGCTCAGCGCTAGAGATGGCGCGAACTGTTCGCCGGCGAACTTGTTCGCGCGAACATCGGGTGTTCGCGCTCGCCGGAAGTTCGCGAACGTCGCGCGACGTTCGCCATTTTGGGTTCGCCATTGTTGGCGCTTTTTTTTGCCCTCTCACCCCAGACCAGCAGGTACATGGCAGCCAATCAGGAAGCTCTCCCCTGGACCACTCCCCTTCCCTATAAAAACCGAAGCCCTGCAGCGTTTTTTCACTCTGCCTGTGTGTGCTGAAGAGATAGTGTAGGGAGAGAGCTGCTGCCTGTTAGTGATTTCAGGGACAGTTGAAAGTTTGCTGGCTAGTAATCGTTTTGATACTGCTCTGTTATTGGAGGGACAGAAGTCTGCAGGGGTTTGAGGGACATTTAAGCTTAGGTAGCTTTGCTGGCTAGTAATCTACCTTCTACTGCAGTGCTCTGTATGTAGCTGCAGTGGGCAGCTGTCCTGCTTCTGATCTCATCTGCTGACTGCTGCAATAACAGTAGTCCTTGTAAGGACTGCTTTTATTTATTTTTTTGTTGTTTTACTACTACTACTACTACTACTATAAGAGCCCAGTGCTATTAGTCTAGCAGTGTTGGGGAGTGGGACTGGTGTGCTAATCTGCTGCTCCTAGTAGTTTTAATATTCATTTTTTTTTTATTTTACTTTTTTTTATTTTACTACCGCTGTAGTAGTGTATAAGTTGACCTTTTAGGCATTATTTGCCCTGTAGGCATTTTTTGCCCAGTGTGTTATTCAACCAACTGCCATCTAGCTGTGTGACCTTGTTCACATTCTGTCTAAATATCCATAATATTACCGTCTCCAGAAAAAACACCGGAGTGACTTTTTTCAAGCAGCCATAATATATTTTACGTAATCCGTATCCATCGCTGTAGTAGTGTATAAATTGACCTTTTAGGCATTATTTGCCCTGTAGGCATTTTTTGCCCAGTGTGTTATTCAACCAACTGCCATCTAGCTGTGTGACCTTGTTCACATTCTGTCTAAATATCCATAATATTACCGTCTCCAGAAAAAACACCGGAGTGACTTTTTTCAAGCAGCCATAATATATTTTACGTAATCTGTATCCATCGCTGTAGTAGTGTATAAGTTGACCTTTTAGGCATTATTTGCCCTGTAGGCATTTTTTGCCCAGTGTGTTATTCAACCAACTGCCATCTAGCTGTGTGACCTTGTTCACATTCTGTCTAAATATCCATAATATTACCGTCTCCAGAAAAAACACCGGAGTGACTTTTTTCAAGCAGCCATAATATATTTTACGTAATCCGTATCCATCGCTGTAGTAGTGTATAAGTTGACCTTTTAGGCATTATTTGCCCTGTAGGCATTTTTTGCCCAGTGTGTTATTCAACCAACTGCCATCTAGCTGTGTGACCTTGTTCACATTCTGTCTAAATATCCATAATATTACCGTCTCCAGAAAAAACACCGGAGTGACTTTTTTCAAGCAGCCATAATATATTTTACGTAATCCGTATCCATCGCTGTAGTAGTGTATAAGTTGACCTTTTAGGCATTATTTGCCCTGTAGGCATTTTTTGCCCAGTGTGTTATTCAACCAACTGCCATCTAGCTGTGTGACCTTGTTCACATTCTGTCTAAATATCCATAATATTACCGTCTCCAGAAAAAACACCGGAGTGACTTTTTTCAAGCAGCCATAATAAATTTTACGAGATCCGTATCCACCGCTGTAGTAGTGTATACGTTGATCTTGTGGGCAGTATTTGCACAGTGTTTTCTTCAAACCGCCATCTAGCTGTGTGAGCTTGTTCACATTTTGTCTAAATATTGATAATATTATCGTCTCTAGAAAAACCACTTGAGTTACTTTTTTTCAAGCAGCATTCATATATTTTACGTAATCCGTATCCACCGCTGTAGTAGTGTATACGTTGATCTTGTAGGCATTATTTGCACACTGTTTTCTTCAAACTGCCATCTAGCTGTGTGTATTATCGTTTCCAGAAAAACCAACTGAGTTTTTGTTGTTGTTGTTTTTTTAAAAATAATGCCAGGCAAAGGCAGGCCGCCACGCAGAGGCCGTGCTAGGGGCCGTGCTGCTATGCAATCCTGTGGCCCTAGCAAATTGCCCAGTTTTAAAAAGCCAATGACCCTGAACTCCCAAAATGCTGAAGAGGTAGTTGACTGGCTTACACAGCACACCCCATCCTCTACCGTTTCTAACTTTACCACAACATCCTCCTCATCCTCCACTGCTATGGCCACCCCACGTAACACTTCCTCCACCACCGGTGCCCCTTCTTCACTGGAGTCAGAGGAGTTATTTTCCCATGAGTTTCTTGAACTGAGTAATGCGCAACCATTATTGCCAGAAGAAGATGAAGGAGATGAGGACGTTACACCAGATTTAATTCTGGCAGAGAACACGACAGAGATGGACATAATGAGTGATGAGGAGGAGGTCCCCGCTGCTGCTTCCTTCTGTGATGTGTCAGAAGAAATTGATGCATCTGAGGAGAATGATGATGAGGAGATTGATGTTTTGTGGGTGCCTAGTAGAAGAGAGCAAGAGGAGGGTAGTTCAGATGGAGAGACGGAGAGTCAGAGAGGCAGTAGGAGAATAAGACTTAGAAGAAGCAGGGAGGACAGCCCGCAGGGATCAGTAGGGCAACAACATGTATCGGCACCTGTGTTCAGCCGGCCAACGCACCCGCCATTGCCGCCAATGCCGCCAACTTCTACTGTTACCGCCAGATCGCACACTTCCAAAAAGTCAGCAGTGTGGGATTTTTTTAATGTGTATGCCTCTGACAAAAGCATTGTAATTTGCAATGAGTGCAGTCAGAAACTGAGCCTTGGTAAGCCCAACAGCCACAAAGGTACAACTTCTATGCGAAGGCACATGAGCGGCAAGCACAAAGCACTTTGGGAGCAACACCTCAAAGGCAACAGGCAAACTAAAAGCCACACTCCTTCTGGTCCAGCATCTTACTGCTCTACCTCTGCTCTCCTTGACCCGTCTGAACCACCCTCCACTCCGCCTTCCACCTTGACCACCTGTTCCCATTCCCAGTCATCTGCCACCAGCCAAGTTTCTGTGAAGGCCATGTTTGAGCGTAAGAAGCCAATGTCTGACTGTCACCCCCTTGCCCGGCGTCTGACAGCTGGCTTGTCTGCACTCTTAGCCCGCCAGCTTTTACCATACCAGCTGGTGGACTCTGAGGCCTTCCGCAAATTTGTAGCAATTGGGACACCGCAGTGGAAGGTACCCAGCCGCAATTTTTTTTCTAAAAAGGGAATACCACACCTGTACCAACATGTGCAGAGCCAAGTTACCGCATCTCTGTCACTTAGTGTTGGGCCAAAGGTCCATATGACTACTGACGCATGGTCCTCCAAGCATGGTCAGGGCAGGTATGTCACCTACACTGCCCACTGGGTGAACTTGGTAATGGCTGGGAAGCAGGGAATGGGTAGCTCAACAACAACAGTGGAGTTGGTGTCACCGCCACGGATTGCACGCGGTTCTGCCACCACCTCTACTCCTCCATCGCTCTCTACCTCGTCTTCTTCCTCTTCTTCTTCTTACTCTGCTGCTGGGTCCTCCTTCTCCTCCTCCACACCTGTGCACCCCCAGCTCCCCCTAGGCTATTCGACGTGCCAGGTACGCTGTTGTCACGCTGTCTTGGGGATGACGTGCCTGGAAAGCAAAAACCATACCGGATCTGTACTCCTATCATCTCTGCAGTCACAGGCCGATCGGTGGCTGACCCCACACCAACTGCAGATCGGAAAAGTGGTGTGTGACAATGGAAGCAATCTGTTGGCAGCGTTGAGACTGGGCAATTTAACACATGTGCCCTGCATGGCACATGTGTTAAATTTAATAGTCCAACGTTTTGTCTCCAAGTACCCAGGATTCCAGGACGTTCTCACCCAGTCCAGAAAGGTGTCGGCCCATTTCAGACGTTCCTACACAGCCATGGCACGCCTTGCTGACATTCAGCAGCGCTACAACATGCCAGTCAGGCGTTTGATTTCTGACAGCCAGACTCGCTGGAATTCAACGCTCCTTATGTTGGAACGTCTGCTGCAACAACAAAGGGCCGTCAACGAGTACCTTTTTGAACTGGGTGGTAGGACTGGATCTGCAGAGCTGGGGACTTTTTTCCCCCGTTACTGGGTGCTTATGCGCGATGCCTGCAGGCTCATGCGACCTTTTGAAGAGGTGACAAATATGGTCAGTCGCACCGAAGGCACCATCAGCGACCTAATACCCTTCGCTTTCTTCCTGGAGCGTGCCGTGCGACGAGTGACAGATGAGGCTGTAGACCAGCGTGACGAGGAGCTGGAAGCGCACGATTTCTGGTCGGAATCACCAGAACGAACCCAGGCACCTGCTGCAACGCAGGGAGAGGTGCCAGAAGTGGAGTCAGAGGAGGAAGGTGGCTTTGTGGAGGAGGACCAACAGGAGCAGGCTTCCCAGGGGGCTAGTGGTGACCTTTTGGGGACCCCTGGTCTTGTACGTGGCTGGGGGGAGGAGACCGTGGATGATGCAGTCCTTGATAATGAGGAAGCGGAGATGGATAGCTCTGCATCCAACCTTGTGAGAATGGGGTCTTTCATGCTGTCATGCCTGTTGAAGGACCCCCGTATCAAGAGGCTTAAGGAGAAGGACCTGTACTGGGTCGCAACGCTACTAGACCCTCGGTACAAGCATAAAGTGTCAGAAATGTTACCAACATACCACAAGTCCGAAAAGATGCAGCATTTACAAACCAGCCTGCAAAACATGTTGTACAATGCTTTTAAGGGTGATGTCACTTCAGGAACTCATCAACATTCCAGGGGCAGAGGTGCCAGTAATCCTGCCACGAGCACACCTGCAAGGACAAAGCCCTTTGGCCAGTCTGTAACGTCAGACATGCAAATGTTTTTCTGTCCAAGGCAGCGCCACAACCCTTCTGGATCCACCCTCAAAGAACGCCTCGACCGGCAGGTAGCGGACTACCTGGCATTAACTGCAGATATCGACACTCTGAGGAGCGATGAACCCCTGGACTACTGGGTGCGCAGGCTTGATCTGTGGCCAGAGCTGTCACAATTTGCCATGAACCTCTTGTCTTGCCCAGCCTCAAGTGTGCTCTCAGAAAGGACCTTCAGTGCAGCAGGAGGGATTGTAACTGAGAAGAGAACTCGCCTAGGTCACAAAAGTGTCGATTACCTGACCTTTATTAAAATGAATGAGGGGTGGATCTCGGAGGGTTACTGCACGCCGGAAGACTTGTTCTGACTTCTATGCAGCTGTCCTTCTCTTCAAGCCTCATGACTCCACACACAGCTGTCCTTTAGCGTCCTCCTCCCTCCGCCACCGTTCCAAACTAGGGTGCAAACCCTACTGGTTTAATTTTTTCTGGCCTCTGTGCTTCAGTGGCTGCAACCAAAAAAACTGGGCAAACAATGTCTACAAGGTCAACGTATGGCAAAAAATGACTATTTTCAGCATTTATATGGCATATTTTTTCTGGCAACTGTGCTTCAGTGGCTGCGTCCAAAAAAATGCATATTTTCTGCATTTATATGGCATAATTTTTCTGGCCTCTGTGCTTCAGTGGCTGCAACCAAAAAAATTTATATTTTCAGCATTTATATGGCATAATTTTTCTGGCCTCTGTGCTTCAGTGGCTGCAACCAAAAAAATTTATATTTTCAGCATTTATATGGCATATTTTTTCTGGCAACTGTGCTTCAGTGGCTGCAACCAAAAAAACTGGGCAAACAATGTCTACAAGGTCAACGTATGGCGAAAAATTACTATTTTCAGCATTTATATGGCATATTTTTTCTGGCAACTGTGCTTCAGTGGCTGCGTCCAAAAAAATGCATATTTTCTGCATTTATATGGCATAATTTTTCTGGCCTCTGTGCTTCAGTGGCTGCAACCAAAAAAATGCATATTTTCTGCATTTATATGGCATAATTTTTCTGGCCTCTGTGCTTCAGTGGCTGCAACCAAAAAAATTTATATTTTCAGCATTTATATGGCATAATTTTTCTGGCCTCTGTGCTTCAGTGGCTGCAACCAAAAAAATTTATATTTTCAGCATTTATATGGCATATGTTTTCTGGCAACTGTGCTTCAGTGGCTGCAACCAAAAAAACTGGGCAAACAATGTCTACAAGGTCAATGTATGGCGAAAAATTACTATTTTCAGCATTTTTATGGCATATTTTTTCTGGCAACTGTGCTTCAGTGGCTGCGTCCAAAAAAACTGGGCAAACAATGCCTACAAGGTCAACGTATGGCAGTTGTTTAAAGAGAACAGTAGATTACTAGCCAGCAAAGCTACCTAAGCTAAAATGTCCCTCAAATCCCTGCAGACTTCTGTCCCTCCAATACAGAGCAGTATCAAGCAGATTACTAGCCAGCAAACTTACTATCATCTGTCCCTGAAATCACTAACAGCTCTTCCCCTACACTATCTCTTCCAAGCACACACAGGCAGATTTTTCAGATACATTTTTGCCCTTGATCCCCCTCTGGCATGCCACTGTCCAGGTCGTTGCACCCTTTAAACAACTTTAAAATCATTTTTCTGGCCAGAAATGTCTTTTTTAGATGTTAAAGTTCGCCTTCCCATTGAAGTCTATGGGGTTCGCGAACCGCTCGCATTTTTGCGCAAGTTCGCGAATATGTTCGCGAACTTTTTTTCCGACGTTCGCTACATCCCTACCCAGCGCTCCTTTAACACCAGCCTCTTCCAAGCCAAACAAACATACTTTACTTCACTCATTAACTCCCTTTCTAAAAAACCAGCACAACTTTTCTCCACCTTTAACACTCTCCTTTCCCCTTCTCCACCCCCTCCATGCACATCTGTCTCTGCTCAAGATATTGCTGAGCACTTCAAAAACAAAATTGACACTACATTACACTACTCAACCCCCCTAGACTTCCACCACCCTCCCTCCACACTCCCCAGTCTCTCCTGTGCTCCTTCACCCCTGTCACTGATGAGGAAGTCTCAAAGCTTCTGGCCTCTTCTCACCTTACCACCTGCCCGCTTGATCCAATTCCCTCAAAACTTCTCCGCAATACCAATCCTTGTCTAATCAAAGCCTTAACTCACCTATTTAATCTTTCACTCTCAACTGGACTGTTTCCTTCTCAACTAAAACATGCTCTTGTCACCCCCATTCTGAAAAAACCCTCTCTTGATCCCTCCAATCTTGACAACCTCCGACCTATCTCCTTGCTACCTTTCATCTCTAAACTACTTGAGCGCCTAGTCTACAACCGACTTACCTCATTCCTCTCTGACAGTAACCTGCTGGACCCCCTACAATCTGGTTTTAAGCCACAACACTCCACGGAAACTGCCCTGACTCGACTAACTAATGACCTTTTAACCGCTAAAGCCAACAATCATTTCTCACTACTAATACTGCTTGATCTCTCAGCCGCATTTGACACTGTAGATCACCCTCTCCTCCTCCAGTCCCTCCAGTCGCTTGGCCTTCGTGACACAGCCCTGTCCTGGTTCTCTTCTTACATCACCAATCATTCCTTCAGTGTCTCCTACAATGGAGTATCATCTTCTCCCCTACCTCTTTCTGTTGGAGTTCCTCAAGGCTCTGTCCTGGGACCATTACTATTCTCCCTCTACACTTCCTCCCTTGGCAAATTAATAAATTCGTATGGTTTCCACTACCACCTCTATTCTGACGATACTCAGATCTATCTCTCATCTCCTGATCTCAACCCAGAACTCCTAACTTGCGTCTCCTCCTGCCTGTCCGCTATCTCTACCTGGATGTCGCAACGCTACCTTAAAATAAACCTCTCTAAAACTGAAATGGTTTTCTTTCCTCCAACTAACACCAGTAGCATCCCCGAAGTATCCATCATAGTTAACAATTCCACTATCACCCCCTCTCCCCAGGCCCGGTGCCTTGGGGTTATCCTAGATTCTGCCCTGTCATTCACTCCTCATATCGAGTCACTTATTAAATCATGTCACTTCCACCTAAGGAACATATCCAAAATACGATCATTTATCACCCAAGACGCTGCCAAAATTCTTATTCACTCTCTCATCATATCGCGTCTAGACTACTATAACTCTCTTTTAATTGGCCTCCCCCTCCAGAGACTGTCACCTCTCCAGTCCTTAATGAACACTGCTGCGAAGCTCATACACCTCAGGAACCGCTCCTCCTCTGCCTCGCCATTCTGTCAATCCCTGCACTGGCTTCCGTTACCTTTCAGAATCAAATTCAAATTAATGACACCAACTTTCAAAGCTCTTCACAACTCTGCTCCACCCTACATCTCTGAACTCATCTCTATATACTCACCCACTCGCTTACTATGCTCCTCTACTGACCTGCTACTCAACTCTTCTCTCATTACCTCCTCACATGCTCGCATTCAAGACTTTGCAAGGGCTGCACCCCTCCTCTGGAACACTCTCCCACGGTCTGTCCGACTTTCTCCCAACCTTTCTGCTTTCAAAAAATCTCTGAAAACGCACTTCTTTCGAGAAGCCTACCCTCACTCTGCTTAACTACCAAACGCAACACCACATACAGTACCACATTTTCTTGCCCACTCCCACACCTTGTGTATTTCCCTTTAGACTGTATGCCTATGCATAGGGCCTTTCTCACCTTTTTGTACCTGTATTGATTGTGATGTTTGTTACTCCATATATTCTATATATGTAATTCGTGTGATGTAGTTGTATAATCACATTTACTTTACAGTGCTACGCAATATGTTGGCGCTATATAAATACATGTTAATAATAATAATAATAACTAGGGGCAGGAACTAGGTATTTGCCACATGCTCCAAAGAGCAGACAGGTCATCTTGGGGCATGGGGGAGTGATTCTGCTGAATCAAAAGTAGAGTTCGCTCTTGAATGCAGCATACAGAACATGGCACAGATGAACCGGCAAGGTGGGGTGAAGCTAACCTGCCTGTGATGGAAGGAGAGGCCTTGCTGAAAAACAACATGGCGGTTGGCAGCTTCTTTTGCTGAAGGTCTCGACAAAACTCCATTTGGCTACCCTTTTTCTTACAGGAGTTGCCTGTAAAAAAAATCCTGCTGCCCTTTTTGGGCCGTGCCTTGCATCAGCTCGCAGTTGACCTTGGTAAATTGTTTAACTAAGACAGGGTTCTGTAGATGGCTGGGAAAGAAAGCAATTGAGAAGCTTATTAGCGAGGGCAGCTTTGGCGCTTTACTGAACCATAAATATCGGTTACTCATTAATGTAGCCTGAAGAAAAGGCAACTCCCACCGAAAGGTGCCCCCTGGGGCTCAAACCCGGGCCCTTTGGAGGAAGAAACTAAGCTATTTACTGCATGCACCATAGAACAGCCACATGGGGATGCTGGTTTTGCCGACTCCAAATTGTCAGTCTTTCTTGAATGCCTGAAGAAAATGTCACCAACAAGCCTGCATAGAAGAGAGGGTTTTGTACAGGCATAAACAACCCTGAAAGGTCTGGGAAATCACCCACCCGGGATTTGAACTAAAGACTCCACAGGCAGACAACAGGCGATATATCCACCGCCACAGAGCCTAACCCAGCTGTGAGCAGTTCCGAATGACCGTAATAACCAATTGTCCCATTGTACCTCTGCATAACTTAATAATTCATAGCCAGCTGAGAGAGTGATTTGGCAAGAATTATTCAGTTCTTTGGAAATGGAATGTGCTCAACATCAATAAAAAAAGCAAAGGCCTGCAAACTGGATGGAAATCGCAGTGTTATAAATTGAAAATATTTTTTCTTTTCAAGTGTTCATCCAGTCAAAGGCCTATGTCACATATGGTAGTGGCATTTCTTGGCCAGCAGACAATCGCCACATTTGACATAGCCCTTAGGAACAATAGCTTAACTGCAACTTCACATCCCCACATACAAGCATATATATCCTGCAATTTGCAGGTCCTTGTGCAATTGGAAGTTATCCAAAAACCTCGTCCCATGTGCTCGTCCCATGAATACAGTGCTTCCAGTGTTTATCAGTGTTGCATTCATTCATGAGTAGGGATGTAGCGAACGTCGGAAAAAAAGTTCGCGAACATATTCGCGAACTTGCGTCAAAAATGCGAACGGTTTGCGAACGTCGCGAACCCCATAGACTTCAATGGGAAGGCGAATTTTAAAAGCTAGAAAAGACATTTCTGGCCAGAAAAATGATTTTAAAGTTGTTTAAAGGGTGCAACGACCTGGACAGTGGCATGCCAGAGGGGGATCAAGGGCAAAAATGTATCTGAAAAATACATTGTTGACACAGCGCTGCGTTTTGTGCTGTAAAGGGCAGAAATCACACTACATTTCTAAACCTGTGTAATAAACTGCTTTAAAACGTCCGGTGTCTACATGCCAATCAAGTCGTGTAAAGGTTACAGCCTGTTCACACGCAAAGACAAAACGCGGCGCTTACTGCAACACAAAAAAACGCAAAGAGCTTTAATGAATGATACCGTCAAGTGAGCAAATAATAGTTGTTAATTACTAGTTGAGCTTGTCACCTCCAGGATGTTCGTCCTGTTGGTGGCAATATTTCTGTAGTGGTGTGTTTAGCAGTCACCGTGCTTGTGCGCACGTGCACGGTCAGGCAGAGGTAATTCAATGTACAGTGAAGTGAACCAAAAAACACTGATTCTGCAGTGTGGGCCCAGTTTTGGTCTACTTTATTGATACCCTGCGGTGACCATAAAAGATGTGATTTTGCCACTGTTGCAGAACCCTGAAAAATTAGGCATGTGTACTTTCCTGAAAAAATATAATTTTTTTTTGTCGCAGCCACTGAAGCACAGAGGCCAGAAAAAATATGCCATATAAATGCTAAAAATATACATTTTTTTTGTCGCAGCCACTGAAGCACAGAGGCCAGAAAAAATATGCCATATAAATGCTGAAAATATTCATGTTTTTTGTCGCAGCCACTGAAGCACAGAGGCCAGAAAAAATATGCCATATAAATGCTAAAAATATAAAAAAAATTTTGTCGCAGCCACTGAAGCACAGAGGCCAGAAAAACTCAGGATTTACCTGGATTCAAATGAAACCAGTAGGGTTTGCACCCTAGTTTGTAACGGTGGCGAAGGGAGGAGGACGCTAAAGGACAGCTGTGTGTGGAGTCATGCAGCGTGCAGAGAAGGACAGCTGCATGGGGAGTCAGAACAAGTCTTCCGGCATGCAGTAACCCTCTGAGATCCACGCCTCATTCATTTTAATAAAGGTCAGGTAATCCACACTTTTGTGACCTAGGCGAGTTCTCTTCTCAGTTACAATCCCTCCTGCTGCACTGAAGGTCCTTTCTGAGAGGACACTTGAGGCGGGACAAGACAAGAGGTTCATGGCAAATTGTGACAGCTCTGGCCACAGATCAAGCCTGCGCACCCAGTAGTCCAGGGGTTCATCGCTCCTCAGAGTGTCGATATCTGCAGTTAATGCCAGGTAGTCCGCTACCTGCCGGTCGAGGCGTTCTTTGAGGGTGGATCCAGAAGGGTTCTGGCGCTGCCTTGGACTGAAAAACATTTGCATGTCTGACGTTACAGAGTGGCCAAAGTGCTTTGTCCTTGCAGGTGCGCTCGTGGCAGGATTACTGGCACCTCTGCCCCTGGAATGTTGATGAGTTCCTGAAGTGACATCACCCTTAAAAGCATTGTACAACATGTTTTGCAGGCTGGTTTGTAAATGCAGCATCCTTTCGGACTTGTGGTACGTTGGTAACATTTCTGCCACTTTATGCTTGTACCGAGGGTCTAGTAGCGTTGCGACCCAGTACAGGTCCTTCTCCTTAAGCCTCTTGATACGGGGGTCCTTCAACAGGCATGACAGCATGAAAGACCCCATTCTCACAAGGTTGAATGCAGAGGTATCCATCTCCGCTTCCTCGTTATCAAGGACTACATCATCCACGGTCTCCTCCCCCCAGCCACGTACAAGACCAGGGGTCCCCAAAAGGTCACCACAAGCCCCCTGGGAAGCCTGCTCCTGTTGGTCCTCCTCCTCCACAAAGCCACCTTCCTCCTCTGACTCCACTTCTGACACCTCTCCCTGCGTTGCAGCAGGTGCCTGGGCTCGTTCTGGTGATTCCGACCAGAAATCGTGCGCTTCCTGCTCCTCGTCACGTTGGTCTACAGCCTCATCTGTCACTTGTCGCACGGCACGCTCCAGGAAGAAAGCAAAGGATATTAGGTCGCTGATGGTGCCTTCGGTGCGACTGACCATGTTTGTAACCTCTTCAAAAGGGCGCATGAGACTGCAGGCATCGCGCATAAGCACCCAGTAACGGGGGAAAAAAATCCCCAGCTCTGCAGATCCAGTCCTACCACCCAGTTCAAACAGGTATTCATTGACGGCTCTTTGTTGTTGCAGCAGACGTTCCAACATGAGGAGCGTTGAATTCCAGCGAGTCTGGCTGTCGCAAATTAAACGCCTGACTGGCATGTTGTACCGCTGCTGAATGTCAGCAAGGCGTGCCATGGCTGTGTAGGAACGTCTGAAATGGGCCGACACCTTCCTGGACTGCCTGAGAACGTCCTGGAATCCTGGGTACTTCGAGACAAAACGTTGGACTATTAAATTCAGAACATGTGCCATGCAGGGCACATGTGTTAAATTGCCCAGTCTCAGTGCTGCCAACAGATTGCGTCCGTTGTCACACACCACTTTTCCGATCTTCAGTTGGTGTGGGGTCAGCCACCGATCGGCCTGTGACTGCAGAGATGACAGGAGTACAGATCCGGTATGGTTTCTGATTCCAGGCACGTCATCCCCAAGACAGCATGACAACGGCGTACCTGGCACGTCGAATAGCCTAGGGGGAGCTGGGGGTGCACAGGTATGGAGGGGGAGGACCCAGCAGCAGAGGAGGAAGAAGAGGAAGAAGACGAGGTAGAGAGCGAAGGAGGAGTAGAGGTGGTGGCAGAACCGCGTGCAATCCGTGGCGGTGACACCAACTCCACTGTTGTTGTTGAGCCACACATTCCCTGCTTCCCAGCCATAACCAAGTTCACCCAGTGGGCAGTGTAGGTGACATACCTGCCCTGACCATGCTTGGAGGACCATGCGTCAGTAGTCATATGGACCTTTGGCCCAACACTAAGTGACAGAGATGCGGTGACTTGGCTCTGCACATGGTGGTACAGGTGTGGTATTCCCTTTTTGGAAAAAAATTGCGGCTGGGTACCTTCCACTACGGTGTCCCAATTGCTACAAATTTGCGGAAGGCCTCAGAGTCCACCAGCTGGTATGGTAAAAGCTGGCGGGCTAAGAGTGCAGACAAGCCAGCTGTCAGACGCCGGGCAAGGGGGTGACTTGCAGACATTGGCTTCTTACGCTCAAACATGGCCCTCACAGAAACTTGGCTGGGGGCAGATGACTGGGAACTGGTGGTCAAGGTGGAAGGCGGAGTGGAGGGTGGTTCAGACGGGTCAAGGACAGCAGAGGTAGAGCAGTAAGATGCTGGACCAGAAGGAGGGTGGCTTTTAGTTTGTCTGCTGCCTTTGAGGTGTTGCTCCCAAAGTGCTTTGTGCTTGCCGTTCATGTGCCTTCGCATAGAAGTTGTACCTATGTGGCTGTTGGGCTTCCCAAGACTCAGTTTCTGACTGCACTCATTGCAAATTACAACGCTTTTGTCAGAGGCACACACATTAAAAAAATCCCACACTGCTGACCTTTTTGAAGCTGGCAATCTGGCGGTAACAGTAGAAGTTGGCGGCGTTGGCGGCAGTGGCGGGTGCGTTGGCCGGCTGACCACAGGTGCCGATACATGTCGTTGCCCTACTGTTCCCTGCGAGCTGTCGTCCCTGCTTCTTCTAAGTCTTATTCTCCTCCTGCCTCTCTGACTCTCCGTCTCTCCATCTGAACTATCCTCCTCTTGCTCTCTTCTACTGGGCACCCACAAAACATCAATCTCCTCATCATCATTCTCCTCAGATGCATCAATTTCTTCTGAAGTAGGGGCGCCGGTGGTAGAGGAAGTGTTACGTGGGGTGCCCATAGCAGAGGAGGATGAGGATGTTGTGGTAAAGTTAGAAACGGTAGAGGATGGGGTGTGCTGTGTAAGCCAGTCAACTACCTCTTCAGCATTTTGGGAGTTCAGGGTCATTGCCTTTGTAAAACTGGGCAATTTCCTAGGGCCACAGGATAGCATAGCAGCACGGCCCCTGGTGCCTCTGCGTGGCGGCCTGCCTTTGCCTGCCATTTTTTTTAAAACAACAACAACAACTCAGGTGGTGTTTCTGGAGACGGTATTATTATTGATATTTAGACAGATTGTGATAAAGCTCACACAGCTAGATGGCAGTTTTTTGAAGAACACACTGGGCAAACAATGCCTACAAGGTCAACGTATACACTACAGCAGTGGATACGGAATATATTATTGCTGCTTGAAAAACGTCACTCAGGTGGTGTTTCTGGAGACGGTATTATTATTGATATTTAGACAGAATGTGAACAAGCTCACACAGCTAGATGGCAGTTGTTTGAAAATGAAGAACACACTGGGCAATAGGGATGTAGCGAACGTCGGAAAAAAAGTTCGCGAACATATTCGCGAACTTGCGCAAAAATGCGAGCGGTTCGCGAACGGTTCGCGAACCCCATAGACTTCAATGGGAAGGCGAACTTTAACATCTAAAAAAGACATTTCTGGCCAGAAAAATGATTTTAAAGTTGTTTAAAGGGTGCAACGACCTGGACAGTGGCATGCCAGAGGGGGATCAAGGGCAAAAATGTATCTGAAAAATCTGCCTGTGTGTGCTTGGAAGAGATAGTGTAGGGGGAGAGCTGTTAGTGATTTCAGGGACAGATGATAGTAAGTTTGCTGGCTAGTAATCTGCTTGATACTGCTCTGTATTGGAGGGACAGAAGTCTGCAGGGATTTGAGGGACATTTTAGCTTAGGTAGCTTTGCTGGCTAGTAATCTACTGTTCTCTTTAAACAACTGCCATACGTTGCCCTTGTAGGCATTGTTTGCCCAGTTTTTTTGGACGCAGCCACTGAAGCACAGTTGCCAGAAAAAATATGCCATATAAATGCTGAAAATAGTCATTTTTCGCCATACGTTGACCTTGTAGACATTGTTTGCCCAGTTTTTTTTGGACGCAGCCACTGAAGCACAGTTGCCAGAAAAAATATGCCATATAAATGCTGAAAATAGTAATTTTTCGCCATACGTTGACCTTGTAGACATTGTTTGCCCAGTTTTTTTGGACGCAGCCACTGAAGCACAGTTGCCAGAAAAAATATGCCATATAAATGCTGAAAATAGTCATTTTTTGCCATATACGTTGAGTCAACGTATGGCAAAAAATGACTATTTTCAGCATTTATGTGGCATATTTTTTCTGGCCTCTGTGCTTCAGTGGCTGCGGCCAAAAAAACTGGGCAAACAATGCCTACAAGGTCAACGTCGTTGACCTTGTAGGCATTGTTTGCCCAGTTTTTTTGGCCGCAGCCACTGAAGCACAGAGGCCAGAAAAAATATGCCATATAAATGCTGAAAATAGTCATTTTTTTGGTCGCAGCCACTGAAGCACAGTTGCCAGAAAAATTATGCCATATAAATGCTGAAAATATAAATTTTTTTGGTTGCAGCCACTGAAGCACAGAGGCCAGAAAAATTATGCCATATAAATGCAGAAAATATGCATTTTTTTGGTCGCAGCCACTGAAGCACAGTTGACAGAAAAATTATGCCATATAAATGCTGAAAATATAAATTTTTTTGGTTGCAGCCACTGAAGCACAGAGGCCAGAAAAATTATGCCATATAAATGGAGAAAATATGCATTTTTTTTGGTTGCAGCCACTGAAGCACAGAGGCTAGAAAAATTATGCCATATAAATGGAGAAAATATGCATTTTTTTGGTTGCAGCCACTGAAGCACAGAGGCTAGAAAAATTATGCCATATAAATGGAGAAAATATGCATTTTTTTGGTTGCAGCCACTGAAGCACAGAGGCCAGAAAAATTATGCCATATAAATGCAGAAAATATGCATTTTTTTGGTTGCAGCCACTGAAGCACAGAGGCTAGAAAAATTATGCCATATAAATGGACAAAATATGCATTTTTTTGGTTGCAGCCACTGAAGCACAGAGGCCAGAAAAATTATGCCATATAAATGCAGAAAATATGCATTTTTTTGGTTGCAGCCACTGAAGCACAGAGGCTAGAAAAATTATGCCATATAAATGGACAAAATATGCATTTTTTTGGTTGCAGCCACTGAAGCACAGAGGCCAGAAAAATTATGCCATATAAATGCAGAAAATATGCATTTTTTTGGTTGCAGCCACTGAAGCACAGAGGCCAGAAAAATTATGCCATATAAATGCAGAAAATATGCATTTTTTTGGACGCAGCCACTGAAGCACAGTTGCCAGAAAAAATATGCCATATAAATGCTGAAAATAGTAATTTTTCGCCATACGTTGACCTTGTAGACATTGTTTGCCCCGTTTTTTTGGACGCAGCCACTGAAGCACAGAGGCCAGAAAAAATTAAACCAGTAGGGTTTGCACCCTAGTTTGTAACGGTGGCGGAGGGAGGAGGACGCTAAAGGACAGCTGTGTGTGGAGTCATGAGGCTTGAAGAGAAGGACAGCTGCATAGAAGTCAGAACAAGTCTTCCGGCGTGCAGTAACCCTCCGAGATCCACCCCTCATTCATTTTAATAAAGGTCAGGTAATCAACACTTTTGTGACCTAGGCGAGTTCTCTTCTCAGTTACAATCCCTCCTGCTGCACTGAAGGTCCTTTCTGAGAGCACACTTGAGGCTGGGCAAGACAAGAGGTTCATGGCAAATTGTGACAGCTCTGGCCACAGATCAAGCCTGCGCACCCAGTAGTCCAGGGGTTCATCGCTCCTCAGAGTGTCGATATCTGCAGTTAATGCCAGGTAGTCCGCTACCTGCCGGTCGAGGCGTTCTTTGAGGGTGGATCCAGAAGGGTTGTGGCGCTGCCTTGGACAGAAAAACATTTGCATGTCTGATGTTACAGACCGGCCAAAGGGCTTTGTCCTTGCAGGTGTGCTCGTGGCAGGATTACTGGCACCTCTGCCCCTGGAATGTTGATGAGTTCCTGAAGTGACATCACCCTTAAAAGCATTGTACAACATGTTTTGCAGGCTGGTTTGTAAATGCCGCATCTTTTCGGACTTGTGGTATGTTGGTAACATTTCTGCCACTTTATGCTTGTACCGAGGGTCTAGTAGCGTTGCGACCCAGTACAGGTCCTTCTCCTTAAGCCTCTTGATACGGGGGTCCTTCAACAGGCATGCCAGCATGAAAGACCCCATTCTCACAAGGTTGGATGCAGAGCTATCCATCTCCGCTTCCTCATTATCAAGGACTGCATCATCCACGGTCTCCTCCCCCCAGCCACGTACAAGACCAGGGGTCCCCAAAAGGTCACCACTAGCCCCCTGGGAAGCCTGCTCCTGTTGGTCCTCCTCCTCCTCCTCCACAAAGCCACCTTCCTCCTCTGACTCCACTTCTGGCACCTCTCCCTGCGTTGCAGCAGGTGCCTGGGTTCGTTCTGGTGATTGCGACCATAAATCGTGCGCTTCCAGCTCCTCGTCACGCTGGTCTACAGCCTCATCTGTCACTCGTCGCACGGCACGCTCCAGGAAGAAAGCGAAGGGTATTAGGTCGCTGATGGTGCCTTCGGTGCGACTGACCATATTTGTCACCTCTTCAAAAGGTCGCATGAGCCTGCAGGCATCGCGCATAAGCACCCAGTAACGGGGGAAAAAAATCCCCAGCTCTGCAGATCCAGTCCTACCACCCAGTTCAAAAAGGTACTCGTTGACGGCCCTTTGTTGTTGCAGCAGACGTTCCAACATAAGGAGCGTTGAATTCCAGCGAGTCTCGCTGTCAGAAATCAAACGCCTGACTGGCATGTTGTAGCGCTGCTGAATGTCAGCAAGGCGTGCCATGGCTGTGTAGGAACGTCTGAAATGGGCCGACACCTTTCTGGACTGGGTGAGAACGTCCTGGAATCCTGGGTACTTGGAGACAAAACGTTGGCTATTAAATTTAACACATGTGCCATGCAGGGCACATGTGTTAAATTTCCCAGTCTCAACGCTGCCAACAGATTGCTTCCATTGTCACACACCACTTTTCCGATCTGCAGTTGGTGTGGGGTCAGCCACCGATCGGCCTGTGACTGCAGAGATGACAGGAGTACAGATCCGGTATGGTTTTTGCTTTCCAGGCACGTCATCCCCAAGACAGCGTGACAACGGCGTACCTGGCACGTCGAATAGCCTAGGGGGAGCTGGGGGTGCACAGGTGTGGAGGAGGAGAAGGAGGACCCAGCAGCAGAGTAAGAAGAAGAAGAGGAAGAAGACGAGGTAGAGAGCGATGGAGGAGTAGAGGTGGTGGCAGAACCGCGTGCAATCCGTGGCGGTGACACCAACTCCACTGTTGTTGTTGTTGTTGAGCTACCCATTCCCTGCTTCCCATTCCCAGCCATTACCAAGTTCACCCAGTGGGCAGTGTAGGTGACATACCTGCCCTGACCATGCTTGGAGGACCATGCGTCAGTAGTCATATGGACCTTTGGCCCAACACTAAGTGACAGAGATGCGGTAACTTGGCTCTGCACATGTTGGTACAGGTGTGGTATTCCCTTTTTAGAAAAAAAATTGCGGCTGGGTACCTTCCACTGCGGTGTCCCAATTGCTACAAATTTGCGGAAGGCCTCAGAGTCCACCAGCTGGTATGGTAAAAGCTGGCGGGCTAAGAGTGCAGACAAGCCAGCTGTCAGACGCCGGGCAAGGGGGTGACAGTCAGACATTGGCTTCTTACGCTCAAACATGGCCTTCACAGAAACTTGGCTGGTGGCAGATGACTGGGAATGGGAACAGGTGGTCAAGGTGGAAGGCGGAGTGGAGGGTGGTTCAGATGGGTCAAGGAGAGCAGAGGTAGAGCAGTAAGATGCTGGACCAGAAGGAGTGTGGCTTTTAGTTTGCCTGTTGCCTTTGAGGTGTTGCTCCCAAAGTGCTTTGTGCTTGCCGCTCATGTGCCTTCGCATAGAAGTTGTACCTATGTGGCTGTTGGGCTTACCAAGGCTCAGTTTCTGACTGCACTCATTGCAAATTACAATGCTTTTGTCAGAGGCACACACATTAAAAAAATGCCACACTGCTGACTTTTTGGAAGTCTGCGATCTGGCGGTAACAGTAGAAGTTGGCGGCATTGGCGGCAATGGCGGGTGCGTTGGCCGGCTGAACACAGGTGCCGATACATGTTGTTGCCCTACTGATCCCTGCGGGCTGGCCTCCCTGCTTCTTCTAAGTCTTATTCTCCTACTGCCTCTCTGACTCTCCGTCTCTCCATCTGAACTACCCTCCTCTTGCTCTCTTCTACTAGGCACCCACAAAACATCAATCTCCTCATCATCATTCTCCTCAGATGCATCAATTTCTTCTGACACATCACAGAAGGAAGCAGCAGCGGGGACCTCCTCCTCCTCCTCATCACTCATCATTATGTCCATCTCTGTCGTGTTCTCTGCCAGAATTAAATCTGGTGTAACGTCCTCATCTCCTTCATCTTCTTCTGCCAATAATGGTTGCGCATTACTCAGTTCAAGAAACTCATGGGAAAATAACTCCTCTGACTCCAGTGAAGAAGGGGCACCGGTGGTGGAGGAAGTGTTACGTGGGGTGGCCATAGCAGTGGAGGATGAGGAGGATGTTGTGGTAAAGTTAGAAACGGTAGAGGATGGGGTGTGCTGTGTAAGCCAGTCAACTACCTCTTCAGCATTTTGGGAGTTCAGGGTCATTGGCTTTTTAAAACTGGGCAATTTGCTAGGGCCACAGGATTGCATAGCAGCACGGCCCCTAGCACGGCCTCTGCGTGGCGGCCTGCCTTTGCCTGGCATTATTTTTAAAAAAACAACAACAACAAAAACTCAGTTGGTTTTTCTGGAAACGATAATACACACAGCTAGATGGCAGTTTGAAGAAAACAGTGTGCAAATAATGCCTACAAGATCAACGTATACACTACTACAGCGGTGGATACGGATTACGTAAAATATATGAATGCTGCTTGAAAAAAAGTAACTCAAGTGGTTTTTCTAGAGACGATAATATTATCAATATTTAGACAAAATGTGAACAAGCTCACACAGCTAGATGGCGGTTTGAAGAAAACACTGTGCAAATAATGCCTACAAGGTCAACGTATACACAGCGGTGGATACGGATTACGTAAAATATAAGAATGCTGCTTGAAAAAAAGTCACTCCGGTGTTTTTTCTGGAGACGGTAATATTATGGATATTTAGACAGAATGTGAACACGGGCACACAGCTAGATAGCAGTTGGTTGAATAACACACTGGGCAAAAAATGCCTACAGGGCAAATAATGCCTACAAGGTCAACGTATACACAGCGGTGGATACGGATTACGTAAAATATAAGAATGCTGCTTGAAAAAAAGTCACTCCGGTGTTTTTTCTGGAGACGGTAATATTATGGATATTTAGACAGAATGTGAACACGGGCACACAGCTAGATAGCAGTTGGTTGAATAACACACTGGGCAAAAAATGCCTACAGGGCAAATAATGCCTAAAAGGTCAACTTATACACTACTACAGCGATGGATACGGATTACGTAAAATTTATTATGGCTGCTTGAAAAAAGTCACTCCGGTGTTTTTTCTGGAGACGGTAATATTATGGATATTTAGACAGAATGTGAACACGGTCACACAGCTAGATAGCAGTTGGTTGAATAACACACTGGGCAAAAAATGCCTACAGGGCAAATAATGCCTACAAGGTCAACGTATACACAGCGGTGGATACGGATTACGTAAAATATAAGAATGCTGCTTGAAAAAAAGTCACTCCGGTGTTTTTTCTGGAGACGGTAATATTATGGATATTTAGACAGAATGTGAACACGGTCACACAGCTAGATAGCAGTTGGTTGAATAACACACTGGGCAAAAAATGCCTACAGGGCAAATAATGCCTACAAGGTCAACGTATACACAGCGGTGGATACGGATTACGTAAAATATAAGAATGCTGCTTGAAAAAAAGTCACTCCGGTGTTTTTTCTGGAGACGGTAATATTATGGATATTTAGACAGAATGTGAACACGGGCACACAGCTAGATAGCAGTTGGTTGAATAACACACTGGGCAAAAAATGCCTACAGGGCAAATAATGCCTAAAAGGTCAACTTATACACTACTACAGCGATGGATACGGATTACGTAAAATTTATTATGGCTGCTTGAAAAAAGTCACTCCGGTGTTTTTTCTGGAGACGGTAATATTATGGATATTTAGACAGAATGTGAACACGGTCACACAGCTAGATAGCAGTTGGTTGAATAACACACTGGGCAAAAAATGCCTACAGGGCAAATAATGCCTACAAGGTCAACGTATACACAGCGGTGGATACGGATTACGTAAAATATAAGAATGCTGCTTGAAAAAAAGTCACTCCGGTGTTTTTTCTGGAGACGGTAATATTATGGATATTTAGACAGAATGTGAACACGGGCACACAGCTAGATAGCAGTTGGTTGAATAACACACTGGGCAAGAAATGCCTACAGGGCAAATAATGCCTACAAGGTCAACGTATACACAGCGGTGGATACGGATTACGTAAAATATAAGAATGCTGCTTGAAAAAAAGTCACTCCGGTGTTTTTTCTGGAGACGGTAATATTATGGATATTTAGACAGAATGTGAACACGGGCACACAGCTAGATAGCAGTTGGTTGAATAACACACTGGGCAAAAAATGCCTACAGGGCAAATAATGCCTAAAAGGTCAACTTATACACTACTACAGCGATGGATACGGATTACATAAAATTTATTATGGCTGCTTGAAAAAAGTCACTCCGGTGTTTTTTCTGGAGACGGTAATATTATGGATATTTAGACAGAATGTGAACACGGTCACACAGCTAGATAGCAGTTGGTTGAATAACACACTGGGCAAAAAATGCCTACAGGGCAAATAATGCCTAAAAGGTCAACTTATACACTACTACAGCGGTAGTAAAATAAAAAAAAGTTAAATAAAAAAAGAATGAATATTAAAAAAAAAAAAATTAAAGTTGGTGCTGCTGAACTACTAGGAGCAGCAGATTAGCACACCAGTCCCACTC
Source organism: Xenopus petersii (assembly GCA_038501925.1). Classification (NCBI taxonomy): domain Eukaryota; kingdom Metazoa; phylum Chordata; class Amphibia; order Anura; family Pipidae; genus Xenopus; species Xenopus petersii. The sequence goes on from CM076684.1 coordinate 105,785,612, forward strand.
CCCAACACTGCTAGACTAATAGCACTGGGCTCTTATAGTAGTAGTAGTAGTAGTAGTAGTAGTAAAACAACAAAAAAATAAATAAAAGCAGTCCTTACAAGGACTATTGCTATTGCAGCAGTCAGCAGATGAGATCAGAAGCAGGACAGCTGCCCACTGCAGCTACATACAGAGCACTGCAGTAGAAGGTAGATTACTAGCCAGCAAAGCTACCTAAGCTTAAATGTCCCTCAAACCCCTGCAGACTTCTGTCCCTCCAATAACAGAGCAGTATCAAAACGATTACTAGCCAGCAAACTTTCAACTGTCCCTGAAATCACTAACAGGCAGCAGCTCTCTCCCTACACTATCTCTTCAGCACACACAGGCAGAGTGAAAAAAAGCTGCAGGGCTTCGGTTTTTATAGGGAAGGGGAGTGGTCCAGGGGAGAGCTTCCTGATTGGCTGCCATGTACCTGCTGGTCTGGGGTGAGAGGGCAAAAAAAAGCGCCAACAATGGCGAACCCAAAATGGCGAACGTCGCGCGACGTTCGCGAACTTCCGGCGAGCGCGAACACCCGATGTTCGCGCGAACAAGTTCGCCGGCGAACAGTTCGCGCCATCTCTACTGGGCAAACAAATTGAAACAATGCCTGCAAGGTCAACGTATACACTACAGCAGTGGATACGGAATATATTATTGCTGCTTGAAAAACGTCACTCAGGTGGTGTTTCTGGAGACGGTATTATTATTGATATTTAGACAGAATGTGAACAAGCTCACACAGCTAGATGGCAGTTGTTTGAAGAACACACTGGGCAAACAATGCCTACAAGGTCAACGTATACACTACTACAGCAGTGGATACGGAATATATTATTGCTGCTTGAAAAACGTCACTCAGGTGGTGGTTCTGGAGACGGTATTATTATTGATATTTAGACAGAATGTGAACAAGCTCACACAGCTAGATGGCAGTTGTTTGTAAATGAAGAACACACTGGGCAAACAAATTGAAACAATGCCTGCAAGGTCAACGTATACACTACAGCAGTGGATACGGAATATATTATTGCTGCTTGAAAAACGTCACTCGGGTGGTGTTTCTGGAGACGGTATTATTATTGATATTTAGACAGAATGTGAACAAGCTCACACAGCTAGATGGCAGTTGTTTGAAGAACACACTGGGCAAACAATGCCTACAAGGTCAACGTATACACTACTACAGCGGTGGATACGGAATATATTATTGCTGCTTGAAAAACGTCACTCAGGTGGTGGTTCTGGAGACGGTATTACGATTGATATTTAGACAGAATGTGAAAAAGCTCACACAGCTAGATGCCAGTTGTTTGAAGAACACACTGGGCAAACAATGCCTACAAGGTCAACGTATACACTACTACAGCAGTGGATACGGAATATATTATTGCTGCTTGAAAAACGTCACTCAGGTGGTGTTTCTGGAGACGGTATTATTATTGATATTTAGACAGAATGTGAACAAGCTCACACAGCTAGATGGCAGTTGTTTGAAAATGAAGAACACACTGGGCAAACAAATTGAAACAATGCCTGCAAGGTCAACGTATACACTACAGCAGTGGATACAGAATATATTATTGCTGCTTGAAAAACGTCACTCGGGTGGTGTTTCTGGAGACGGTATTATTATTGATATTTAGACAGAATGTGAACAAGCTCACACAGCTAGATGGCAGTTGTTTGAAGAACACACTGGGCAAACAATGCCTACAAGGTCAACGTATACACTACTACAGCGGTGGATACGGAATATATTATTGCTGCTTGAAAAACGTCACACAGGTGGTGGTTCTGGAGACTGTATTATTATTGATATTTAGACAGAATGTGAAAAAGCTCACACAGCTAGATGCCAGTTGTTTGAAGAACACACTGGGCAAACAATGCCTACAAGGTCAACGTATACACTACTACAGCAGTGGATACGGAATATATTATTGCTGCTTGAAAAACGTCACTCAGGTGGTGTTTCTGGAGACGGTATTATTATTGATATTTAGACAGAATGTGAACAAGCTCACACAGCTAGATGGCAGTTGTTTGAAAATGAAGAACACACTGGGCAGACAAATTGAAACAATGCCTGCAAGGTCAACGTATACACTACAGCAGTGGATACGGAATATATTATTGCTGCTTGAAAAACGTCACTCGGGTGGTGTTTCTGGAGACGGTATTATTATTGATATTTAGACAGAATGTGAACAAGCTCACACAGCTAGATGGCAGTTGTTTGAAGAACACACTGGGCAAACAATGCCTACAAGGTCAACGTATACACTACTACAGCGGTGGATACGGAATATATTATTGCTGCTTGAAAAACGTCACTCAGGTGGTGGTTCTGGAGACGGTATTACTATTGATATTTAGACAGAATGTGAAAAAGCTCACACAGCTAGATGCCAGTTGTTTGAAGAACACACTGGGCAAACAATGCCTACAAGGTCAACGTATACACTACTACAGCAGTGTATACGGAATATATTATTGCTGCTTGAAAAACGTCACTCAGGTGGTGTTTCTGGAGACGGTATTATTATTGATATTTAGACAGAATGTGAACAAGCTCACACAGCTAGATGGCAGTTGTTTGAAAATGAAGAACACACTGGGCAAACAAATTGAAACAATGCCTGCAAGGTCAACGTATACACTACAGCAGTGGATACGGAATATATTATTGCTGCTTGAAAAACGTCACTCGGGTGGTGTTTCTGGAGACGGTATTATTATTGATATTTAGACAGAATGTGAACAAGCTCACACAGCTAGATGGCAGTTGTTTGAAGAACACACTGGGCAAACAATGCCTACAAGGTCAACGTATACACTACTACAGCGGTGGATACGGAATATATTATTGCTGCTTGAAAAACGTCACACAGGTGGTGGTTCTGGAGACTGTATTATTATTGATATTTAGACAGAATGTGAAAAAGCTCACACAGCTAGATGCCAGTTGTTTGAAGAACACACTGGGCAAACAATGCCTACAAGGTCAACGTATACACTACTACAGCAGTGGATACGGAATATATTATTGCTGCTTGAAAAACGTCACTCAGGTGGTGTTTCTGGAGACGGTATTATTATTGATATTTAGACAGAATGTGAACAAGCTCACACAGCTAGATGGCAGTTGTTTGAAAATGAAGAACACACTGGGCAAACAAATTGAAACAATGCCTGCAAGGTCAACGTATACACTACAGCAGTGGATACGGAATATATTATTGCTGCTTGAAAAACGTCACTCGGGTGGTGTTTCTGGAGACGGTATTATTATTGATATTTAGACAGAATGTGAACAAGCTCACACAGCTAGATGGCAGTTGTTTGAAGAACACACTGGGCAAACAATGCCTACAAGGTCAACGTATACACTACTACAGCGGTGGATACGGAATATATTATTGCTGCTTGAAAAACGTCACTCAGGTGGTGGTTCTGGAGACGGTATTACTATTGATATTTAGACAGAATGTGAAAAAGCTCACACAGCTAGATGCCAGTTGTTTGAAGAACACACTGGGCAAACAATGCCTACAAGGTCAACGTATACACTACTACAGCAGTGGATACGGAATATATTATTGCTGCTTGAAAAACGTCACTCAGGTGGTGTTTCTGGAGACGGTATTATTATTGATATTTAGACAGAATGTGAACAAGCTCACACAGCTAGATGGCAGTTGTTTGAAAATGAAGAACACACTGGGCAAACAAATTGAAACAATGCCTGCAAGGTCAACGTATACACTACAGCAGTGGATACGGAATATATTATTGCTGCTTGAAAAACGTCACTCGGGTGGTGTTTCTGGAGACGGTATTATTATTGATATTTAGACAGAATGTGAACAAGCTCACACAGCTAGATGGCAGTTGTTTGAAGAACACACTGGGCAAACAATGCCTACAAGGTCAACGTATACACTACTACAGCGGTGGATACGGAATATATTATTGCTGCTTGAAAAACGTCACACAGGTGGTGGTTCTGGAGACTGTATTATTATTGATATTTAGACAGAATGTGAACAAGCTCACACAGCTAGATGCCAGTTGTTTGAAGAACACACTGGGCAAACAATGCCTACAAGGTCAACGTATACACTACTACAGCAGTGGATACGGAATATATTATTGCTGCTTGAAAAACGTCACTCAGGTGGTGTTTCTGGAGACGGTATTATTATTGATATTTAGACAGAATGTGAACAAGCTCACACAGCTAGATGGCAGTTGTTTGAAAATGAAGAACACACTGGGCAAACAAATTGAAACAATGCCTGCAAGGTCAACGTATACACTACAGCAGTGGATACGGAATATATTATTGCTGCTTGAAAAACGTCACTCGGGTGGTGTTTCTGGAGACGGTATTATTATTGATATTTAGACAGAATGTGAACAAGCTCACACAGCTAGATGGCAGTTGTTTGAAGAACACACTGGGCAAACAATGCCTACAAGGTCAACGTATACACTACTACAGCAGTGGATACGGAATATATTATTGCTGCTTGAAAAACGTCACTCAGGTGGTGGTTCTGGAGATGGTATTATTATTGATATTTAGACAGAATGTGAACAAGCTCACACAGCTAGGTGGCAGTTGTTTGAAGAACACACTGGGCAAATAATGCCTGCAAGTGCACTACTATTGGTGCACTACTATGAAGAACAGCAAACAGCACTGGACACATTAAAGAACAGTAAGATAAGTAAAATAAAAAAAAATATATATGTATATTAAAAAAAAAAATTACTCTGGTGCTGAACTACTAGGAGCAGCACAGTAGCACACCAGTCCCACTCCCCAACACAGCTAGACTAATAGCACTGGGCTCTTATAGTAGCAAAGTAAAAAAACAAAAAAGAAAATAAAAGCAGTCCTTACAAGGACTATTGGGTTATTACAGCAGTCAGCAGATGAGATCAGAAGAGATCAGTGCCCACAGCAGCTACATACAGAGCACTGCAGTAGAAGGTAGATTACTAGCCAGCAAAGCTACCTTACCTAAAATGTCCCTCAAATCCCTGCATAGTTCTGTCCCTACAATACAGAGCAGTTTCAAGTAGATTACTAGCCAGCAAAGTTACTATCAACTGTCCCTCAAATCACTAACAGCTCTCTCCCTACACTAGCTCTTCCAAGCACACACAGGCAGAATGAAAAAACGCTGCATGGCTTCAGTTTATATATGGAAGGGGAGTGGTCCAGGGGGTGTGGGGGTGGTCCAGGAGGGAGAGCTTCCTGATTGGCTGCCATGTATCTGCTGGTCTGGGGGAGAAATGGCAAAAAAAAGCGCCAGCTAAGGCGAACCCAAATTGGCGAACGTCGCGCGACGTTTGCGAACATTCGGCGAACGCGAACAGTCGATGTTCGCGCGAACAAGTTCGCAGGCGAACAGTCCGCGACATCCCTATTCATGAGTGGGAGGGGAAGACATATAGTCACTGAAGGGCTTGCTTTTGTACTTCTTCCCTGGGTCTATGTACAGTAAATGACCAATATAAAAATAAATACATATCTGAACATGTGAACACCAACCTCATTATAAATCCTAATTTGCCTATTAAAATATAAATTACAATTTCCCAAACATTAACAGATTGATTACACAGGTTCCATTTTTTCTCTTTATACTGCTAAATTCACATTATCATGCCGGTGTTTTGTGATACTAAATTATTCATTCATTGGTGTAAAATAATCCACATTCCTATTAGCAAGTGAGATAGATAATTTATCAAGATGACTGAAATCTAAGAGCTTTCCAACAGTTTAATGCACTTGTCTGGGTTGCATAAAAAGAGAGCCCAGGGCAATGCAGAATGATTGGGCCCCATCTGAGTGGAGGAATACATAATAAGGGATGCTCAACCTGTAACCCTACAGCTGTTGTTTTATTACCACTCCCAGGGCTTATGTAGCAGGTTCTAGAGCACTATGGGTGGCAAAACTTCTCATTCAGTAAGTAACATGCAGCTACATAGCAGCTCTGTCCATACTGACTGACAGGCTCCTGTAACGTGGGTGTCTGAATAAGTAAACGTCAAGTTAGGAGGTAGGTGGGGGCAGGATGGGGGTGCCTAATTGCCTCCCCCAGCCCACCCCTCATAACTACAGTGTTGCTGAATTCATGGGAGAAGAGCAAAGGAACACTTTGTGTTATAGTGGTTGTGTTAAAATGGACACAAATGTTACAATTATTGACACATTCCTTCGCCTTCCGACACTACTCCTTCACTTACAGACAGGGCTGCCATCAGGGGGGCACAAGGGGTACATTTGTACCGGTTCCAGGCATAAATGGGGGCCCGGCTGTTCTGCCCCTTTTGAATTAACTTTGCCCCCTTGACAACGCTGAACCACTGACCAAAGAATCCAAAGATCCGATGTCCCGAAGAGCCAAAGTTCTGAAGACCCAAAGTCCGAAAACCCGAAGCTGTGAACGGAGCCGAAGCCGCAAAACGACCCGAAGCAATGAAGACCCGAAGCCAGGAATGGAGCCGAAGCCACAAGAAGACCCAAAGCCACAAAAGGAGCCTAAGGTAAATTCCAACCAATGTGCTTTTTTTATTTAAAACCCTGGCCACCAATGTAATATTTTAATACAATATAGGCCCCTGGCCACCAATATTTTTTTTTTTTAGTACATCTTATGGGGCCCCCGGCACCAATGTGTTTTTTTAATTGGCCACCAATGTTTTTTTAAAAACTTTTTTTGGGTGTCCTGAACACCAATGGCTTTTTATAACTTGTGCGTGGGCGGGGTTTACCGTTTTTAGCGCTGTCTTAGTGGCCTTTTTACTGTGGAGTAGGGTAGGCGGGATCTTGGGTGGGGCTTGGGGGTTGGGGTGGACGGGGACCAGGGGGCCCAGAAAATTTTGTTGTACAGAGCCCCATGATTTCTGATGGTGGCCCTGCTTACTGAAACCGTTCCTTAACAGTTCTTGTATCCAAACAACCTCCCTGCAATTCCCTATACTTAGTGCTAATTGTGTCCATACAATTTGCTCTGATGTTTGCAAATGTGCCTATTGGTGCTTAGAAATCTTGTAGTTACCACCACCTTGAACGTACCAGTAATTACAGGGTTTCCATATTGAGTTGTGTCGATAGACGCAACCAGGGCCGAATCACCACTGGGAACTGTATGGAATGTTTTGACATCAGTTTGAATCTCCCACCCACACAGACCCCAGTTGAAGAGATCACTATGGGGCAAAAAAAGCAGAGCCGGCAGGAGAAGCAGGTTGGTGCAAAGATTGTGAGTGGTGGAAGGAGGTTGGGGGTAAGCAAAGGGGGGAGGTTGGGGGTATGCAAATGAGCAGGTCGGTGCAAGCAGGAGGGTTTGGTGCTAGTGGTGGTGGGGGGTAGGGGTGCAGCATCTTCAAAATTTGCCCTGGGCACAATAGACTTGCTTCGAACACCCTGCACACAATAGGGTAATATAACAAATGCCACAGGTTGGACATTTCTCATGTGTATTCTAATAAATATCTACCAGCAGTAGCTGCACCATGTAATATGTCCTTCCTTGGCCCCTTTCATCTGCATTTCTGTATCTGAATCTTTCCAAGAAAGTGCAATTGTAAAAATAAATGGAAATATAAACTGCCACTAGACACAGGTATTGCCTCTTGTGACAGTCTTTTCCATAATGGAAATAATAATGTTATTTTAATATTTTTAAACACAATTGAGCTGGTAATACCGGTGATGCTAAAATTATGCTCTTTCTCGTGCTGGTAACTGCAAATCCTATAATGTGATGGTATTGTGTTGCAGTCAGTAGATGAGCAAGCTTCTCTTGTTCTTAACCCTTTCTGTGTCGGGGATTTCTGATCTTATTTCTCTGGCAGTTGCCAGTACTTTTATAAGCCAGTTAGGTAGATTGTAAAGTGGGTGAAACATAAAGAGTTATTGCAGTGGTTTACCCTAGTAATAACATTTAGCATTTTGTAGCAGTGATATTAGGTACCAATTTATATTGGGTTTACTTCATAAATGTATATACATTTGACTCACCTACAGGTGAACAACTTTAAACCAAGACTTACCTTCAGTGGTGGAACTACCGGGGGAGCAGGGTGTGCGAGCGGACCAGGGCCCGCACCCCCTCAGGGCCCCCCGGCAGCCCACTCGCCTGTGAAAGCCGCCGTGTACGGAGGGGGGTGGGGCCCGGCTGCGCGTCACGCACCAGGGCCCGCCCCCCTCTAGTTACGGCACTGCTTACCTTTTATTTAATTATAAAATAATTAACATGCAAAGTAACATAGCAATTAGGTTAAAAAAAGACAAATGTCCATCAAGTTCAACCTTTTGTGATAATTGTATTAATATTATTATATTAATATTATAAATATTTTCTGATTGTAACATTTTTTGATTTTTCATGGCACTGTAACACTGCAATAATACAGCTGTAGGTCTTCACTGAAAGTACACTCTACATTTGCAGCATCTAGGGTGAGATTTTAGTTTCAAAATATGATCATATGTGATTTTATTGATTCAAATTGTTGAATGTATTTAAGGCTACTATAGCCTCAAAATCTCCTGTTGCATTGTGCTTACTATTTATATCTGTCAGGACATGATTCCCTTATAATTTCCTGTAGAACTGTGCTTAGTACAGGGTAATGGGACCGTGCACCCTGAACTTCTAGGTCATTCCTATCTGGCTTTGTGCGATGGGTTATCAGGAAAGCTGAGGAAAGTGATAAGGAAGCTTTGTTGCTTGGCATGACTCAGTGATGGCCTAAGTAAGCATAAATATGCAGGCTGAATCAGTACATGGTTATTTTGTACTTTATAGGGCTTTGTACGTAGACAGATACACTTGTGCAGATGCAAACCATGTTTTAGTGAGGCTCTTCTCACTATCATTGTTGCTACAGGAGAGTTCTTGAACATTTTCCATCAATGGGAAAAATGAAAGTAGATGAAATTGCTGTAGACGTGTTATTGCAATTGGGGTATCGGTGACATCTAGTGGAACATAACAAGCAACCAAGGTTTTCTGAATATCCGGATTTATTCATGCAGCAATGCTGAAAGCAAAACATCTATTATTTAGTATCTGATGAACAGAGAATATTGCTCTGATGTGCACAGTTTGACTGTAATGTATTAAACACTTGTTTTGGTGAAGTCTATAATTGCTATTAAAAATAACAGTGTTTCCTGGACAGATATAATGACCATGATGTATCACAGGCCATAAAAATATGTTGAGGATTGCTTTTTTCAATCAGTTTATGATGTAATACTTTTGCATTGAAAGCTAATATTTAAACAATAAATTAAAGTAGAAGTTATTGTCAATGTCTGAATGTAGTAGACAAGACTGGAACCTTTACTAAATTTTAGAATGTATTTTACTTGTTTTGTGGTTCCTTCATTTTTTACTCTCTTTATATGTAATAAGTGGGTTTTTATTTGCTTTTGGGTGCATGTGATAGTCATGTTTTCTTCCTCTCCTCTGGCCAGCAGTCCTATCATGGCAGGCCCTAGGTACTGGGCAAGGTTAGTAGTGTGGGTGATCAGATGATTCTGTAAACTCTGTCATGGTAGAGGGAATCCTCTGGAAGAAAGAAAGCCATCTTAGCCTCTTTGGAAATCACACACGTCTGGGGTCAGTGGCCTAAGGCAGAATGCTTCTGCAAGGAGAAGTTGAAGAACACTAAGGAAGTGTTTATCAGACAACACCATAAATAAGGAGTAGTTTCTAGCAGGCCCATACCTGACATAGATCACGTAGGAGCTAGAGACAGGAGTAGTGTAGGTACCTGAGCAGTCCTTGGCTCCAACACAGAGAGCAGTGGTGTTAGGACTCTGGAGGGTCCTTGCCAGAATAAAAACTTGAATGACCAGGCTTAGGGCTAATGTGTTTTCTCTGAACAAAATTCAGCAAGGTGCTGTCAGTGGACTGAACATCAGGGCAGGTTATGCTTTTCTGTTAAACTTTTCAGAAGAAAGTGGTCCAATATTAACTGAAACATCCTATTTGAAGCCTGTATTGTATTGTGAGATAACTGTATTTTATTTAATACTCTTACGGACTTTTGGCTTGGTAACCACAACAAGCTGTTAAAACTGCAATATATTTCTATAATAATAATTGCAACTTAGAACTAAAGCTTAACTAAAGACAGGGTCGGACTGCCATCCAGGTCCCCCCCCCGACTCCCCTCCTCATTCACCTCCCCTATTGTAGAGCCGCCGGGCGCACACGCACTAACGTCGCTACCCGGTGCGCCTGGTGCCCCACGTCAGAAACTTTTTATTTTAAAATTGATTGGGATTGGGAGAGGGGGGTCTGACCTGGCCCTGACTAAAGAAGTAGCTAGAAATTTTGTTCATTATGTTCTGGGGTTCTGTACCAGCCCAAGGCAACCACAGCCCTTTAACAGTTAAGATCTGTGTCTCCAAAAATGCCCCAGTAGCTCCCCATCTTCTTTTCTGCTGATTCACTGCACATGCTCTGTGCTGCTGTCACTTACTGAGCTTAGGGACCCACTCACAATATACAGTACACATAGAATAGAAATGTCACAATATAAGGCTGATTAGTAATTAATACAGATCATTACTACATGGCAGCACAGAAACCAGTGCAAGTAACATCACCATTTAATAATCACCACTCTAGCATCAGCTCAACCTCATTTCCTCCTTGATATTTTGCGACGACCCCTAAGCTTAGCTTCTCAACAGCTGCTCAGAGCCCACTGAGCATGTGAGTGTCACAGACAATTTCCAAGATGGCGACCCCCTGTGACATGTTTGAAGTCCTGAATCATTGCTGCTATTGACAATCTGAAACTTTAGGCTGGTGCAATAAGTTCAGTATATAAACTATAGCATTTTTAGCCATATTCATTTTTAGGGTTTAGTTTTCCTTTAAGATTGTGCGTGATGTCAGTTATATCACTTTTTTATAAAATGCATTAAATGCTTTTTCATGTATTCTGTCCATAACTAAATATGTGGATTTAGTCATTCAAAACCCACGGACCTGACTTGTGAATGAATCGCTACCAGGTACTGTCAGACTGGGACAATGTAATCCCTTTTCTGAATTGCAAATTGCTCTAAAACAAACTTCTGGTCTGTGACTTCTATAATGTTGATCAAATTGGTGTTCAAACAAACAGCACTGGCCACAACCTGTCTATTCCACTCATTATAATTCAGTTATATGCAGACACTTACTTTCCATATCAAAGATGCTATTTATTTAGATACATAGTCCAATGCAGAGGGCAAATCATACTCAGCCCAAGCCAACTGACCAAATATGAGAAAATATTTCAGCTCAGTTGCAGCAGATCAGCAGTTACTGAACTGTGGGGCCCTTGTTGGGTGCTTAGTATGCCGAACAGAAGCATATTCACTCTCACACTTTACTTGTGTCCCATAATCATGGTTGTTGGGAAAAGCACTTTTTATTGACTACATTATCAAGTATTGGTAACAAGCCATGTTTCCTTCATCAAGATGCCTGCAATTAAATACATCTGCTATGCTAATAATTAGCATAGCAAATAATAATTACAAAGCACATTGGATTGGGATACTATCCAAAATCTGACATCCAGCTGATATAAAGTCCAATTTATCCATCTGGGAATTGAGCATTTAGGGTTCCAAAGTTATCCATTCTGCAGCTTAGTCACCTTGTGCTATATATACAGTATCATTTTCATGGCAGATGTTTCAAACCTGGAAAGGTGACTATTACCCCATGTAGAAGCTGCCTTGGCATCTGTGTGATTGAAGGTGATGTGAGGTGAGGTGCATTGGCATATACAGTACAGTGATGGTGTTACAGTACAGTTAAGTTAATTAGTAGTTACACTAACTGGATATTTTACACCATGTTTGAGATATTGCATGTGTGCTCAGGAGTGGCAGTACATATAGCAGTACATATAATAGTATAATGCTTAAAGGACAAGGAAACACTGATTCAATGAATCCAGTCGCTAAGTTTTTTCCCTCTGGGATGGTGCTCATTTTACAAAAAGCAGGGACAGAACTAGTGATAGGCAGAACAGGCATGCGGCTAGGGCACAACGGAGGGGGGGGGGGGCAAAGCACATAAGCCTTTTATGTTCCTACCCCTAGTTTGACTTTCTGCAAGACTGCAACAACTCCAGCTATCTGATGCTGGAGTGGCACACAATGGTGATGGGGGTTGGCGATTAGTGACAAGCCCCTCAATTGTCACCCATTCCCTTGCTCGTCACCTAATTTGAGAGGGGGGGGAGATCAACTGAGTTCCGACACTAGCCTTGGGTGCCCATTCAATTGGCCTGATATTTATGAGAATGCACTGGCCCAGGGGAACACAACATCTCACTGACATCTTACTTTATTTCCAGGTATCCGTGATTTGGTCTAGAGCTTGCTCATGCACAGGAAGATACAATTTTACTCTATTGGGCATGTGTGAATGTATCCTCACAAGAGGTGCCTGGGAACAGGAAAAAAACATAGCCAGGCATGCTGAACTATTTTTTACCCCCAGGGAAACTATTTAGCGATTAGATTGACTGGGTTTGCCTATCGTTTTGGCACCTACCCCCCAAGTAAACCAGCTTAACTAGGGGTTCCTTGTCCTGCAATTTTTATTAGGAGGCTGAAAGTCAGCAGTTCCTTGGATCAGTTATCCATTCTGCTAGGTGTCTCACAGCTCTGAGAAAGAAGAGGTTCCTGGATAAGCTACTTTTAGACATATTTTCAGTACCTCCATTACAAAAAGATGGTGAGCGGGGTGAGTTAATAGAGTAATAGCATCCAAGGGGGAAAGGTGTTTGGCAATGTTCTTCTCCGCAGTGTTGATGATTCTTTGCAGAGAGCTGTGTCTTGAGGAGTGTTGCCATGATGAACAGAGATACTGTATGCCCTCTGCTTTCAGCAGCTGACTTATAGAACCTGTGCATATATTTACTAATGAAGTGATAGTTTTACTGGCCCAACTGGTAAAAAACATTTTTATGCCAATGATTTTAACCAATGTAGTCATCAGCATGGATCATACAATGTTAGTTATCATCAAGTGCAAATTATTTTGTTGTACAATAAAAAGGATATCAGTCAAAAATAAACCTTTGCTGTAATTATATGTGAAGTGGCAATACATATTACAGAGATTTCTGAATTAAGAGCTAATGGATGCCAGAACCACATGCTGTTTTTTGTGTATATATCTGAGTATGGCTAAGCATAATGAAATTTCAAGGAGAAGATATCCTTGCTTCTCAATGAGAATGCTTTGTGCTACTGTACATATAATTGAATTGTTGAAGGAAGAATTGCAGTAAAACATAGAAGAAAAGTCATCCTTGAGTAGAAGCTTTGTATGGTGGTAATGATGTTTATCTTTCACTGGGTAAAAGCTGAAAAAGAAAAATTGGATGCTGACATTATTTCCGAGCGTTGACTTTATGAGCTTACAAATCTTTGATTAATTAGTGCTAAAATGCCTTGGGGGATACCAGAAACTGCTCTTGTTACAGCCACACTGTACATTTCTGCTGGCCATGCTCATTGCTATGCATGTTAGCATATCTGCCAGTTTTAGTTCACAAACAATTGTATGTCATAAACAAATTGTACACTGAATATCCCCCTGAGTCAGAACAACTACAAAGAAGAACCTAAGCCCCCAATTCCCAATTTTTAGATTATCATAAATGTGAATCATGTTGTGGTCTGGATTGTCTTCCTTTTGCTGAATTGCAGCTTTGTGTAAATGTAGTGGCTTATTAAAATAGCTGTAAACCCAAACATTTTGCACACTGAAAAACAAGTAACTTTTCATTTTGTTACCCATTTTCAATAACTTTAAATTTATTTGCAAATAAAATGAATATTGAAAGCAGTATTTGCTATTTTCTGCACTGCTGGTTCTAACTGTTGAAACAGTGTAGAAAAAGCCAGCTGATCAACAGACCCGTAAAGCATGCAAGGTGGTTGCTTCAGTACATGGTTTCAAGAGTCTGAACAAGTACTGCAGATAGGGACAGAGAGACATTGCTTCCAACTTCAATTACACTCACAAATAAACTGAAATGTGTAATTAATGTATATTGTAAAGTTGGTTACAATTTTATTTGCTTTCTTTTGGCAGTATGTGTGTTATACTTGCTTTAATATAAACACCCTGTCTAAGTTTATTTGCTGTGTTGTATTCATTAAAAGTTAAAAAGTGTTCCTTGTCTCTTGTGACTACAAGATGCTACTGGCAGTTGGGGTCTCAGAATGTCAGCATGGTGCTACCTATGGATCCTACAGGTTAAAACTTAGGTATAAGGGGTCCTATTTGTTACCTCATTAGGGGTTAATACATTCATATTAGAAGCCATCATTTAATTCATTGTAGCATCCCCAGCAGCAGGTAGGATCACAGGAAAAGATGTTTTAGAGATAGCAGTAGCATGACACCATGTCCAGATAATGGATTCCATCATTATCTTGAGTAGGGTTTATTTCAAAAACCAGATTTTAAAAAGGGGTTGTTCACTATTATAGGGTTCACAATATGGCAGGCTGTTAGTACAGGGTACAGGGTAAGTACCATTACAACACCAGCCTTCTGCCATACCATATGACTGAATGATATGCACATTGGGGGGCGCATTTGTGCCTCTAGTTGCTCGCCACCTATGAATATAGTGCTGCTGAATGCAGACAGCTCTGTATTCAAGGGCACATGTCCCTCATTGCTCTTTGTATCCTGACCTGAACTATGCATATGCACTGTTTAAATGGTTAAATGTTAAAGGTATTTAACCAAACGATACTAGTGATGTAAAAGAAATAAAAAAATTTGTTGCAACGTCTGAAAAATTCCAAGATTTTATGGTTTTCTTTAAAATATTAAAAACAATCATTTAAAAGTCCTAAAGTAATATTAGGGAATAAAAGATTGAAAATAATATCATGTGATACGTTTTCTTCCCCACTTGCAATTAAATGATCAGATGCTTCATAAACAGCAGAGGGAGCAATTACTACATTTTACCAGAATGTTGTACTCATCAACAGTAATTAATATCGTATCATAAAAGCAGAATGTATCAGTTCATCTGACTTTATATTAAAGGCTACAAACCACTGAATTCCTCACATGAGTTTTATTAGTATTGAGAAATCTTTATTACACTTTCTCATTTACCAGCTTAAGGTTAGCTACAATAAAAAAATTGCTTAGCTTTTTCAAGCACTGTATCCCCTATTGAAATGTAGGAAATGACATTGTAACGGCTAAATCACTTGCAGATTGTAAGGAAATGGTTGGGCAATATCAAAGAGATTGAGGTAGCTGAGCAAATAATGATTATTGTTATTCTTTATCTCAAAGAAAATTTGTAGAAGCAGCCCAAGTAGTAATTGAAATGTGTTGGTGTAGTGCTGTAGCGAAATGATAAATTGGGAAACTAAATGTTACAAGCATAAATTATAAAGTCAGATCAACCTTAAAAGACAAGGAAAGGTGACATAAAAGTTTTAACAAATTAAACTGTGGCTCTAAATTTTTTTCCTCTTAATTAAATTTTTGTATCCTTCACACATGAGTAACATCACCAGCCTAACTTTTCTAGTTTCAAACATCCCCCCCCAACCCTGGGCGAGAGCATGAGCAGAAGAGGAAGCCCAAGGCCTATATGATATGTTTTCTCTTCATTTTATTCCCCTTCAGCTTTCAAGTGTGTGCCGCATGCGATGCCCACGTAAAATTGATCCTGTATTTTAATCAAATCATTCTGAATCATTCTAACATTGACTTAACTACAAGGAAAGGGATAATCACTGTACATATTTATTTTATACATCTTTATTACACATGGGCACCTAAATGACCTGGGTGCAGCTGCACAGATCTAAAGCTAGGCATGGTCAAGCTGACATATGCCGCAACTGGCTGTTTGTATTTTAGGCTCAGTGTCCGTTCTAATTCTGAAGCATCTACAGCATCAACATTCCTTAGTTCTTAGTAAGTTTATACTAAGTTTTGAAATGAAAGGTGAACACCCCTAACTTGCTTGATACTCTTTATTTGGAACTATGGCCAGTTCAGGAACAACACAGAATTTGCTTTAAAAATCTACTTGAACCCTCTGACTCTTCTTACTTAATAATTATTAAAATTATATCTGTAGGGCTGTGTTAATGTCCAGCCGCTCCTTAATGATACATGACATCACTTTAATTAGCAGCAATGTAAACTAACAAGCACCAGTGCGTGTGCACTTAAAAGGACAAATGTTAGATATCTGTTTAAAGAATGTTTTTCATCGAGCAGCATATTTCCCCTGCCGAAGGAATGGATTTCACAGCAGCTTAAGAGGTGAGGCAGCACCATGTGAAATTCAGTAGGGATGTAGCGAACCGCCGCCGATGTGTTCGCGAACGCCGGCAAAATTTGCGAACAGTTTGCGAACTTCGAACATCCGAAAATCGTTCGATTCGAACGATCGAAGGATTGAAATCGTTCGATCGAAGGATTTTCGTTCGAATCGAACGATCGAAGCCATTCGATCGAATGATTTCATTCGATCGAAGCCATTCGATCGAATGATTTCATTCGATCGAATGCTTCGATCGTTCGATTCGAACGAAAATCCTTCGATTTTAGCGGTCGAATGGTCGAACGATCGAACGATTTTGACGCGAACGCCTATTGGCGAACGTCGCGCGACGTTCGCGAACTTGCGGCGGACGCGAACAGTCGAAGTTCGCGCAAACTAGTTCGCCGGCGAACAGTTCGCTACATCCCTAAAATTCAGCAGAAGGATTTGGCATGAAACTTCATTTTTCTTTATTCCTATAGGCAGTGCCTCTTGCAAGAACACATTAGTGATGAGTGCTGCTTTGTCTTCCTTCAAAACCAAAGCTGGACACCCCATTAAGGTATTGTTGATCCGAGTACATACGTTTTTATCTAATAAGCAGTTCTTGTAAAGTTTAAGACTTTAATGAATTGTGGTTCAGCTGAGAATGTTAGATTCAAAATATGGCATTGGCGAAGTCAAGAAATAAAGCTGAAGAATCTATTTTTTTTGTCTTTAAAGATATTTCTGGAAGTATATGTAGTATATTTAGATCACCCGTGTATCTGAAAGTTTTATATGGAAGTGGTTTTGTTAGTTCTCTCTTTCTCTCTGCACTTTATACACTGTGATGTCTCATAACATTTGATATATTGACCATGAATTATAAAAGACACAATTGTAGTTCAGTAGTTACAGTAATGGTCACTGCTGTCTTGTAGCATTAATGTCCCGGGATAAGCACAGAGTTTCTATATTCTCCCACTGTTTCTGTAAACTTAATCTCACAACATAGTGCTAAGTGTGCTGGCTGGGGATGAACTGACCCCAGTGTGTATTTGAGTGGAAGGTATTATGTTGGGAATGTTGGAGGTCAAACATAATATTGTATTTGCAAGGTCTAAAATCATAAATATGTGTTCTGATTGCTGGATTGCATGCAATGTCCAAGAGTGGATGTTCCGGATTTACACACATTGTGGTCTCTAATATGAGACTAAATTACATTCAGCATGATATAAAATTTATTTGGCCATCAAATCATTTTGCAGAGCAGTAGAGGTGCCACATTTTCACACTGTTGTATGAATACAGTAGCTGCACATTTCAGGCCACCCAAACTGTATTGAGAAGCCTCTTTAACATACAGCCCTCTTGCACTGAATAAGGCCCAACCCAAATTCTTCAGCAGTTGTTAAAAAAGGTCTGGAGTAAGATTTTTGAATCTGAAATGGACATTCTGGACCACACAGTTTATTGTACATATCAAAAGGAGTGATTGACTTACATGGAAACAAAATGAATGACTGTGCAGAATATTATTCACATTTCAGTTGTTATAAACAGAAGACATCACTATTCTTACAAATATCCTAAATAGTGATGGGCGAATTTATTCGGCAGACACGCATTCGTGGCGAATTTGTGCAATTCACCACCGGCGAATAAATTCGCGAAATGGCAGTGAAAATTTGCCGGAAAAAAAATAACCAAATGGCAGCATCAAAAACGGACGCCGGCGTCAAAAACAAGATGCAGATTTTTCGCCGTTTTGCTAATTTCATGGGAAATTCGCAAATTTTTCGGCGAAGCGAAACAGCGCAAATTCGCCCATCACTAATCGTAAACCTGTCATCTAAAATTTAAATACAGGACACAGTGCTTTCTGTTGATAGCCAACTGTCTGTGCCATTAGCCATAAATATGTATTCATTGAATTCTTCTGATTGGCAGCCTTAGTCAAGGTCTTGCTGACTACCTGCCCATGCTTCTGCATTTCCCCTGCTCTACTGGGCAGTTTTTTGCATGTGTGGAAAAGACTCACTGCCGGTTCAGCTGTTAGACTTTGGCTGTGTGCCTACAGAAACCAATTGATATTACTACATTAACGAAATTTTTATTATAGTGTATTTATTCATATTTAAATCAATGTCTCTCATTTTGTATGGGGAATCAATATTGGACCTCAGTCGAAATGTTGTAACATGGATTTAGAACAGGACTGAGCAACTAGCATTCAAAGCACTAAATGCATCCTTGCAACAGTTTTATTTACTATGGGTCGATATTCGACCATCGAAGTTAAATCCTTCGACTTCGAATATCCAGGGCCCAAAGTTCTCATTTGAACTCATAAAATACAATTTGAACTAGTCAGACATTTGTTCTTAATTCCATATTAGATAAAATACTTTAGTCTCAATTTTGTAAATATTTTAATATGTTCATTTTATGTTCCAAATTAAAGTCAATCTTCAAGTAATCTCAGAACCAGAAGGTAAAAAATGGCTTCTGACTTTAAATTCGTAGAACAAATTGAGTTGAGTGCTTCAACCTTCCCCCAGAGAGTCTTGTATCAAATCTAGAGGAGATGTTTGTACTTCATGAAAAAGTTATTTGGCTGTTAGACACTTAGAATACAAAGCTCCTCCATTTTAAGATCTTAAGTACCAATAGAAGAAGCAAAAACAAAAAGTTATAAATATCCCATTTTATTATTTAATATAAAAGCCAGCGGTGTCATGCTAGAAATTTATCTAGTGTGAGGGAAGAGTAATAGTTGAATATAAAAGCTAAGTAATTTGTTAGATAGAGTGAATTGAATGTTTTCTTATGTAGTAAAGGTTTGCCATGTGAGACTTTAAGTATCGATAAATTTACGTTTAAGAGCTTGCATAGCTTTATCTCAATGCATTATATTGTGTACATATTACTTTTGTAGTCCTATCCTGCAACTGTAGGTAAGCACTGATTTTCTTCCTGGTGGCGCTACAGAAGTCCTGTGTCTTTGCTACAGGGGAGAACAGGTACAACATAATTTGGTGTGCCTCCACCCAGGGTCAGGACAGACTGGGTTGTGATACCCGTCCCTCAAACACATCGAAGAAAGGTTGATGGGTTTATTTTCAGGACACTGTCTCTTTAATAACTATGATACAACCAGCCAGGAGCAACTTTACATAATATTTCAGATGATTTTATCTCTGAGCTGCTGGGGAGGGGGGAGTTTCCCACATGAGTGGCAGTTTCTTTAGAGTCCCAAGAATAGTATATATAGCTCCCCTACGCTATATTGGCCCCAGGAGTGATTGTCACCAGCTATGACCAGGAAACACACATTTCTGTTCGTTGTTTCTTTCAGCTTCAACCAGACAACTCCACAATGACTTGGACAAAACCAACCACAACGTGCCTTGCAAACACTAAAAATAAATTAGGAACTGTAGGTAGCAGTGGGGAGATTACACTTCAGTTCCTTGCCACTTGTTACTGAAGAGGCTGGAATCGAAGGAAATGAGGAATGCACACCAAATGTGTTCATTCAAAAAGAAAAAGAAAACTACCATAATAATTTAAATTAAAAAGGGTGGTGGTAAAACTACAAGGTGCTGGGAAACTAGGGATGCACCAAATCCACGATTCATTTTGGGATTCACCCAGGATTTGGCCTTTTTTAGTAGGATTCAGATTCAGCCGAATCCTACTGCCCAGCCAAACCGAATTAGAATCCTAATTTGCATATGCAAATTAAGGGTGGGGGAAAATCGTGTGAGTTTTTTTCACAAAACAAATTTTGTAAAAAATGTTTCCTCTTCCCACCCATAATTTGCATATGCAAATTAGGATTCGATATGGTGTTAAGTTGAATCTTTCAAATCCAAATTAGTGGATTCGATGCAACCCTATGGGAAACCCAGCAAAAAAATAGTTATAGAGGCCCAGCACGCACTGCAAACCCTCACTGCCCTCTACTGTAGGAGACTTCGAAGCCGACCTTGTGGTCCAGGCCCCCCTTCCCCCAGGTCCCCCCGCGGGGTCTGCTTCCTCTGTAGTTACGCCACTGCAAAACAATAACTGAAAACAAAGAAAATGTTTGTTTGAGTGCCTAATTGTAATATATACAGTAGGCACCCATTGATTTAGACTGAAAACTTAGTCATCTTCATTGAGTCAGGATCACAGCACTGAATTTCAACGTAATTTTGTGTATTGTTGGTTTTGTTTTCTTTTAATCTACAGTATTTTACATTTAGTAAAATGTTTTTTTAATGTAGAGAATAAAAGGCTGTGGTCGAATATTAAATGCTATTTATGGCATCTATTAGGTAGAAATTCAGATTCAAAGCACAGGTATGCCATTTACCGTAAAATTCCGTTATTTAAACAACAATTCTTTCTTTTTCAACTAATTTCCTTTTTCTCTGTAATAACGAAACAGAAGCTTGTATTGATGGTAACTAAGCTGTATGAATACATTCCATATTGGGTTTATTTCATGTGTAGGCTGAAATGGTGCTCCAAAATACTAAATACCCAATATCTCTTAGCTTTTATCCAGAAAACCCCAGGTCACAAGCATTCCATTTCATTATCTGTAATCCCCTTTACCCAGCAACATCCAAAAATATCCGAATGCCATTTCCCAAAGAGTCCCTATGCAATTCTTCATTTTTTTTATTGATTTGCATTAGAAATAAGACAGTGCCTTGTTAATTTTCTAGCATAAATCTATGATGATGGAAAAATCGCTGTGGATCGATATCTCATCTATGCTCACTGTAACTACCTTTTTACAAGTCTATAAAAACGCTCCTGTCTAGTGATGGGAAAATTTCTCAGAATTCGCGAAAAATTGTGAAATCGGAAAGTTCGTGAAAACATCTTGAAATTCTAACATTTTCACAAAAAAATCCTGACATTTGAACGTTTTCACGAAAAAATTGTGAAATTTGAACGGTTTCACAAAAAATGTGAAATTCAAACGTTTTCTCCAAAAAATTGTGAAATTCGAACATTTTCACAAAAAATTGTGAAAATCGGAAATTGACGCGGGCGGTGAAAAAACGTTTATAAGTGACACTATTTGGGTAATGTTTAGTTTGATTGACCATAGGAGCTTGTCAAAATAATTATTTACCCATAAAATGACAAACCCATGCACAGTTCTATCCGCACACACTGTATATTTATATATATATATTTATATATATTTATATATATATTTATATATATATATATATATATATATATATATATATATATATATTGATAAAGGTCCTAGGCTCGGACCGAAACGTTGATCTGTTTTAATGTAACCAAATAAAATTATACTTTTATTAAATCCCAGTGTGCACTCATGCTTCTCGGACTTATATATATATATATATATCTATATCTATATATATATATATATATATATATATATATATATATATATAAAATTCTCCAATGAGCATCCGCAGTCCAAGGCAATATAAATAAAGAGATGGGTGCACGGTAATTATGCATACACCAATAGTTTCCAAACCAGCACTCCCTTTAATGAAAAAATTTAATTTTTATTATTACATAGTATCTGCTTCCTGCTACATAGCAGATTCTATGTAATAATAAAAATTATTTTTTTTCATTAAAGGGAGTGCTGGTTTGGAAACTATTGGTGTATATATATATATATATATAAATTGTTCTTTTTTCAAAGGTTGCAGCAGAGTTAAGTAAAAGTCACTTAAGCATTGAGGGAAAAGTACATTAAACAGCGTGTACCTATCACTAGTGTCATGCCATTACATGACTCATTCTGTCATCTATGGATCCCATAGCTCAACATTAAAGCTTTTTCATTAAAATTATGATCCTTGCCACAAAATGTTATATCTATCTTTAGACAAGACATGAACAAGAGTTGATATTTTCATTGTAGTCTAAGCTGATTCTAATACTTTCTGTATCATTTCTGCTTCATTTCAGTTTTTCCCCCTTTTGTTTACATGACAACTGAATAATTTTTTATGAATACCTGGAACCCATGTACTGTAAACAAAGGTGAGTGTTCCTGCAATCTGAGCTCTAGAGCATGAATTCGCTAGCGATGACACCAGTCACAACCAAGAGAAGATGTTGTATGCACTTAGCATTATGTAGGTTGCCATTTCAGATTAAAAGACCTAACAATATGCAGTGTTTCTAAGCAAGGAGGATGCATAATTCAGCACTCAGTAGGAATTACCCACCATTCTGTATAGACAATACAAGATATTTTCAAAATGTTGCACCCTGGCAATTTCAACCAACTTTCAAATTTACTCTTGAATTTGAAACATTTGTGGGAATTCATCTAATGCCTCTTTTCATTGCCTGTGTGAGGTCAATGGGCAACCCAGGGGTTTTTCAACTATGGCTCTCGCACACCCTTAGTAAATTAGAGGCACGACACCTGGTGCACGAAGGTAGAGGATCGGCCGCCTCCCAAACAGTCCAGCAGAAAGAATCCCAAGGCACACAGGATAATTGCAAGCAAGCTACCTTGCGTGTTTATTTCGGGGTCACGCCCCTTTCTCAAGCACGCCCCGAAACGTTGCACTTCGCAATAAACACGCAAGGCAGCTTGCTTGCAATTATCCTGTGTGCCTTGGGATTCTTTCTGCTGCCAACCCAGGGGTTTTCACATCATTGGTCAAACTGCACTTACAGTGTTCAGTAACATAGTTTTTTTTGATTGGAACACACAGGAACACAACTACTTCAATAGAAATATATGACCTTTCAATTTTTCGTTCAACTTTTACTAACCCTATGTTAGTGGTGTTGTAATGCATGAGCAGTGGCATAACTTGGTAGCGTTGGGGCCCCCCGCCAAAAAAACTACTGAGGGGACCCAGGACAAACAGTCCTCTTCTCCTGGTCCCCAACCTGCTCATGCCACAGCTCCTGGGCTGACCCTGTGACACTATTTTAAAGGTAAAAGAAAGTGTAGGGACCCCAATGTAAATGTGTTTTACTTCCCCTTTAATTTACACTTTCCTTATATAAAGTTGTGGTTTGTTATTTAATAAAGTGTGTGAGTGATTTGTTTTCTAATGGGACTATCCTCAGGTGTATTCCAGGACCCCATTAGGTGGAGGCACTGCCAGAGAAGAGTTTCCCAGTACCTTTCACCTTGCAAAGAGAACTCAGGACCCGAGTTGGTAAGCTGGTACGACCTTGGCACCAGGGGGTCGCCAAGATGTTGTTACAATAGTGTCACGTTCGGCTAAATCCAGAACCAGTGCTAGGCTCCCTGGTCTCGGCTCTTGCTTCTGCCTAAATCAGCCGCCTTTCACTTTGTGAGGAGCCCTCAAGTAATTGGATGCCGCCAGGTCTTAATAAGAGAGGAGCCAAGCAAAAGGTTCTGGACGAGCATAGGGGCACGATCGTTTTACCAAGGATACTGGATGGAAGACAACACAGCTCAGAAGACAGGCCAGACAATATAATGTGGACGGGCATGCCAGGCCAGCACAAGCAGAGTTGAGAATATCCAGAAAGGCTGGGTCAGTGCAGGCAGAGTTCAAGGAATAGTCAGACAGGAAACTTACAAGTAGAACCTTACAACGGGCAATGTGTACAATTCAAAAATCCCTTTAAATACTTTCTAATTTTGCTCCAAAGCGCCGGTGCATAACCCTGGAAATGCGTGGCCACGTGTGCCACAGAGACACTGGCACTGGAGGGAGGAAGAACTACGCAGCAGGCTTCCCAATCTGCCACCAGGGTAAGCCATCATTACAGATAGGTCGAGGAAGGGGACTATGATGCAGCAGAACCTGCAATCCAGGCCCCCCTGTGGCAGTAGGGTAACTGCTGTATAGCTAGTTATTTATAGATTTCCTTGATTAAAATTGGCCTTTATTTACAGAGATTATTGATGTTTACAAAATAGATGCCCACATTAAGCGATGACTGACACATCCACGGGAGAGACCAATTTTAATAACAATGCTTTATTAGGCTTCATTAGAACACATAATGTGACATCAAATTGACAGTTGGTGTGCATTTTGTTGCTCTATACTCGGCACTTCCTCTGAGGAAAGGAGTTACCGAAATCTCGCAGTGCACTGGCTAGGAGACGATACACACTTGGGTAAGCTCCACCAGGTTTTCAGGTGCCGTTACAAAGATTATTGATGTTGAATGTAGCAGGGACAGATTCTTCTAAACTGACAAGGTAAAACAGTATTTTCCTAAATGGTAACTATTTTGTAATATTTTTTTAGACTATGTTTTAACAATGTTTGGTTACTGAAACTATTTCTGTCACCTTGTTGCAAATTAGCTGTTAACTGCACCATGGCTTTAAGTTTATGGATTTTGAGTGCTTTAACCTGCACTAAAGACATTGGATTATTGGATACATTCATCTATATTGATTTGATATTGAGAGTTTTAACCTACACTATGGACATCAAATGGTTTTCTATTGACTTCGGGATCTGGTTTCTCTAGTTAATTAAATATGCTAATTGTATGATGTCACCACGTTTAAAAATTGAACCTCCTCACTTTTTAGTATGTCTGACGAAGGGGCATGCCCCGAAACATTACATCGCTTGCACCAATGGCTTGCAGGGTTATTCCTGCTTGCAAGAGACCCATTGTCCTTCGTATAAGTAGTTATGCTAGTGCACCAGAGATTTTTTATCCTTTGGGCCAAGGATATGTAATATTCGCTCAACAAATCCGCTACTGAAATGTTCCATTTTGCATTAAGCAACTAGGAGGTGTTCAGCAGCCTGCAGATTAATAATACCAAAACATCCCAAATTTAACCATGCTTTGTTTCACCTACTGTATAACAGAGATTTTTTTCACACAGGAAGAAAAAAGTCAAAAATGGCCAATGACATTTGGTACAAGAAAAAATACCCAATGACTCAGAGCCGAAATTAGGGGGAGACAGAAGAGGCACCTGCCTAGGGCGCAACCACAGGGGGGCTCCAGGCACGTACCTGTAAAACCATGTTCTGCCTACCTCTAGTCCCTGTGTCTTGCTCTCCTGCCTCCCCTCTGTAGCTTTTTCCTTCCATCAGACCCTCTCCCCTCCCTCTGGACAATATCCCCACTGACACTCTCCCCTCGTTCCCCTGACTTCCCTTTGCTATTGTGCATGTGTGCGCAGGTTACTTCCTGGCATGCTCGCATTCGGGGGGAGCTTGCGGAGGCGAGAGCAGGCTGGCCGGCCAGGTTGCCTAGGGCGCCCGGTCGGCTTGGCACTGCAATGACTTCAACGCATTTGGCACTGCACTGCAATTACTTCAATGCCTGGCGAATAAATTCGCCCATCACTACTCAGAAAACAATGGAAATGCCTAGGTGCTGGAACATATATCAAAATTAATAGAGCAAAGAAATCCACACTCATAGGTAGTTTGTGAAGTAAAAAAATGGGTTTATTCAACGTTTCGACTCTTAGACTCGAGCCTCTTCCTGATGACCGCTCGTGTCTAAGAGCTGAAACGTAGAATAAACCCATTTTTATTCTTGACAAAAGACCTATGAGTGCGGATTTCTTTGCTCTATATATATATATATATATATATATATATATATATATATATATATATATACACATATACATATATATATATATATATATACTGTATATATATATATATATATATATATATATATAGTTGCTCATCAGCCTGAGATTTTTTATGTACTGCAGAGAAAATACAGAATCACTTTCCATCTCAAATATGCAGAAACACATACATGGAGTGCTCACCTCTCCGAGTGTCGCTTTTGTAGCGTCAGGTGCTGTACTGTGAGACCCACTCCTGTCCTTGGGTCAAACAACATGCAGGAAATAACCAGTCGCACTCTGAATCACGTTGTATCAGTGTTCAAAAGTTAAACATTTATTAAGCCCATATGCCAAGGCAACGTTTCGAGCCTACCAGGCTCTTTATCAAGCCCCTGTGTTACACCAAACAAACAGCCTTTTAAAGTGAAAATGGGGGTGTAAGACTACAAGTCCCACCTCCTAATCAGTGACATCATTACATATGTGTTAACCCCGTGTTATAAAATACACCATAGGTTTATCAATTATATGAATATAAAATTGTACAAAAGTATGAAAAACCTTTCAGAGATTATTTAAAATCTTAAAAAAGTGAAAAAGTGAAAAAGCGAAACAGCTGTATAAAAATTGTATAAAAATAGAAATAGAAAAAGTGGAAATAGCTCCTGAGACCAAACAATTACTTCTCATGTCCAAAAATTCATTGTTTAAATCAAAAGATGAAAAATTGAAAAAATGAAAAAATGAGAAGAATGAAAAGATCAAAAGAATCAATAATTGTGTCCACAGTTCATTATTGTCCAAAAGGTAAAGTTCCTTGTTGCCCAAAAAGAATTCTTTCTTTAAAAAAAATAAAGTTCGATCTCATCTGTATTAGTCTCAGGTTCTTATGTCCAAATCTTTAGGCCAGGACCAATAATATATTCCAAGTCCATTTTTTATTATACAAAAATTCATTCAGTATACTCCCTTCTTTATAGAAGGTATCAATAGCTTGAAACATTTTGCAATAAGTAACAACCTACATTTGACATATATCATTCTGATATTATTTATTACTTCGCAACATTGTTTAATATAGTAACTTTGTTTATACCCATATTGATCCAGCATACCTGAGACGCCACAGCATGACTCACTCTGCATATTGTACTCAGCACCTCTCTGAGACATATATGCTGTGTAAGATGTTCTGCCTGCACTCAGGATACTTTAAGTGGATCTTTTAATGGCCTAAAGAAGAAAAAACATTTGAAAATTATTAAAGGCTTCAAAGTATGTAACATCTATGCATATAAAAACACTACACAGGACCCTAATAGTTACCTCAAAAAATAAACTGTGCTGGAGTATATTCCCTATTTAATCCACGGGGCCAGATAGTGTCCAATTTTTGGATCCACATCATTTCAAGTTTTTTTAACATGAGGAGTCTATTACCTCCCCTCCTAGGGATCTCAACTGAATCAATGACTTGAAACTTGAGCTGGCTAACAGAATGTCTTGCAGTGTGGAAATGTGCTGGGACAGGTAGCATCGTCAGCTGCCTACGTATCGTAGATTTATGTTTTGAAATATGGTCCCTTATTTTTTGCGTGGTTTCACCCACATAAAGTAGGCCACAGGGGCATTTCAGAAGATAGACAACCCAAGATGATTCACATGTAAAATATTTTTTTATCTCATACTTATTTCCACGATGTGGATGGTAAAAAACATTACCTTTTGTCACCGAATTGCACTGAACACAATGTAGGCATGGAAAGGTTCCAAATTTGGGATTCTGCAAGAATAACTGTTTAGTAAGACCCTTACCACCAATATCAGCTTTAACCACCTGATCTTTTAAATTCCTTCCTCGCTTATATGCCAAGATGGGAGTCTGTTGAAAGGCAGGTATATTTTGGTGACAGGATTGTAGAATATGCCAATGCCGGCGGATGATATTGCCTACATGTCTACTGGCCGTGGTATATTTACTCACAAACACTAATCTCTCATTCTTTTGTGTTTCTTTTTTAACTAAACCAAGTAGATCATCCCTACTTTTGTTCTGAACTTTACCTTGGTTCTTATCGAGAATCTCCTGGGGATAACCCCTCTCTCTAAATCGGAAAGACATCTCATCATTGGCTTGCCGTAACCGGTTGTTGTCATTAACTATACGTTTTAATCTCGTATATTGGCTAAGAGGTAAGGAATCACGTAATGATTTTGGATGAAAGCTAGTGTAATAGAGTAAATTATTCTTATCAGTTATTTTCCTGAATAGATCAGTCTCAATCCCTGTGGCCACTCTAGTTAGTTGGACATCCAGGAAGTTTACAGTCTCCTTGTCACATGTCATAGTAAATTTCAATGTATCTTCCATGTTATTCAGGAGGCTATGGAATTGTATCAAATTCTCTGATGTCCCGTCCCACAACACTAGCAGGTCATCTATATAGCGAATGTACATGATACAATGATCAAATAGTGGATTCGCATATATAATAGTTTCTTCTAGAAATGCCATATAGAGATTTGCGTATGTCGGCGCTACGTTACTTCCCATGGCGGTCCCTCTCTCTTGAATGTAGTAATCATCGCCAAATAGGAAATAATTTTGATGTAGTACAATTTCAAGTAGATCTAATAAGAAATTTTTTTGTGTTACAGTATACTCTGTTTTATCAAGATGGTAACGTATAGCTTTAAGGCCAGACTCATGTGAGATAGATGTATATAGGCTGGTCACATCAAATGTTGTTAGCCATATTTCACGTTCAGGGAGTTGTATCACTTTAAGAATATTGAGCAAATATGTGGTGTCTCTAACAAAGGATTTAGTGCTTTGTACCAGAGGTTGCAATACCTTATCCAAAAATACAGCAAGGGGACTTAATACAGAATCTGTTCCAGCCACAATTGGTCGCCCCGGTGGTTTCTCCAGATTTTTATGTATTTTTGGTAAGGTATAGAGTACGGGTGTAATGGGATACTCTTTAATTAGAAATTGCTTCAAATCTTCATCAATTATGCCCTCCTCAAAGGCATTATACACCCTATCCATTATACATTGCTGGATTGAAGTAAGGGGATTTGTATCCATCCCCTTACTTCAATCCAGCAATGTATAATGGATAGGGTGTATAATGCCTTTGAGGAGGGCATAATTGATGAAGATTTGAAGCAATTTCTAATTAAAGAGTATCCCATTACACCCGTACTCTATACCTTACCAAAAATACATAAAAATCTGGAGAAACCACCGGGGCGACCAATTGTGGCTGGAACAGATTCTGTATTAAGTCCCCTTGCTGTATTTTTGGATAAGGTATTGCAACCTCTGGTACAAAGCACTAAATCCTTTGTTAGAGACACCACATATTTGCTCAATATTCTTAAAGTGATACAACTCCCTGAACGTGAAATATGGCTAACAACATTTGATGTGACCAGCCTATATACATCTATCTCACATGAGTCTGGCCTTAAAGCTATACGTTACCATCTTGATAAAACAGAGTATACTGTAACACAAAAAAATTTCTTATTAGATCTACTTGAAATTGTACTACATCAAAATTATTTCCTATTTGGCGATGATTACTACATTCAAGAGAGAGGGACCGCCATGGGAAGTAACGTAGCGCCGACATACGCAAATCTCTATATGGCATTTCTAGAAGAAACTATTATATATGCGAATCCACTATTTGATCATTGTATCATGTACATTCGCTATATAGATGACCTGCTAGTGTTGTGGGACGGGACATCAGAGAATTTGATACAATTCCATAGCCTCCTGAATAACATGGAAGATACATTGAAATTTACTATGACATGTGACAAGGAGACTGTAAACTTCCTGGATGTCCAACTAACTAGAGTGGCCACAGGGATTGAGACTGATCTATTCAGGAAAATAACTGATAAGAATAATTTACTCTATTACACTAGCTTTCATCCAAAATCATTACGTGATTCCTTACCTCTTAGCCAATATACGAGATTAAAACGTATAGTTAATGACAACAACCGGTTACGGCAAGCCAATGACGAGATGTCTTTCCGATTTAGAGAGAGGGGTTATCCCCAGGAGATTCTCGATAAGAACCAAGGTAAAGTTCAGAACAAAAGTAGGGATGATCTACTTGGTTTAGTTAAAAAAGAAACACAAAAGAATGAGAGATTAGTGTTTGTGAGTAAATATACCACGGCCAGTAGACATGTAGGCAATATCATCCGCCGGCATTGGCATATTCTACAATCCTGTCACCAAAATATACCTGCCTTTCAACAGACTCCCATCTTGGCATATAAGCGAGGAAGGAATTTAAAAGATCAGGTGGTTAAAGCTGATATTGGTGGTAAGGGTCTTACTAAACAGTTATTCTTGCAGAATCCCAAATTTGGAACCTTTCCATGCCTACATTGTGTTCAGTGCAATTCGGTGACAAAAGGTAATGTTTTTTACCATCCACATCGTGGAAATAAGTATGAGATAAAAAAATATTTTACATGTGAATCATCTTGGGTTGTCTATCTTCTGAAATGCCCCTGTGGCCTACTTTATGTGGGTGAAACCACGCAAAAAATAAGGGACCGTATTTCAAAACATAAATCTACGATACGTAGGCAGCTGACGATGCTACCTGTCCCAGCACATTTCCACACTGCAAGACATTCTGTTAGCCAGCTCAAGTTTCAAGTCATTGATTCAGTTGAGATCCCTAGGAGGGGAGGTAATAGACTCCTCATGTTAAAAAAACTTGAAATGATGTTGATCCAAAAATTGGACACTATCTGGCCCCGTGGATTAAATAGGGAATATACTCCAGCACAGTTTATTTTTTGAGGTAACTATTAGGGTCCTGTGTAGTGTTTTTATATGCATAGATGTTACATACTTTGAAGCCTTTAATAATTTTCAAATGTTTTTTCTTCTTTAGGCCATTAAAAGATCCACTTAAAGTATCCTGAGTGCAGGCAGAACATCTTACACAGCATATATGTCTCAGAGAGGTGCTGAGTACAATATGCAGAGTGAGTCATGCTGTGGCGTCTCAGGTATGCTGGATCAATATGGGTATAAACAAAGTTACTATATTAAACAATGTTGCGAAGTAATAAATAATATCAGAATGATATATGTCAAATGTAGGTTGTTACTTATTGCAAAATGTTTCAAGCTATTGATACCTTCTATAAAGAAGGGAGTATACTGAATGAATTTTTGTATAATAAAAAATGGACTTGGAATATATTATTGGTCCTGGCCTAAAGATTTGGACATAAGAACCTGAGACTAATACAGATGAGATCGAACTTTATTTTTTTAAAGAAAGAATTCTTTTTGGGCAACAAGGAACTTTACCTTTTGGACAATAATGAACTGTGGACACAATTATTGATTCTTTTGATCTTTTCATTCTTCTCATTTTTTCATTTTTTCAATTTTTCATCTTTTGATTTAAACAATGAATTTTTGGACATGAGAAGTAATTGTTTGGTCTCAGGAGCTATTTCCACTTTTTCTATTTCTATTTTTATACAATTTTTATACAGCTGTTTCGCTTTTTCACTTTTTCACTTTTTTAAGATTTTAAATAATCTCTGAAAGGTTTTTCATACTTTTGTACAATTTTATATTCATATAATTGATAAACCTATGGTGTATTTTATAACACGGGGTTAACACATATGTAATGATGTCACTGATTAGGAGGTGGGACTTGTAGTCTTACACCCCCATTTTCACTTTAAAAGGCTGTTTGTTTGGTGTAACACAGGGGCTTGATAAAGAGCCTGGTAGGCTCGAAACGTTGCCTTGGCATATGGGCTTAATAAATGTTTAACTTTTGAACACTGATACAACGTGATTCAGAGTGCGACTGGTTATTTCCTTTCCATCTCAAATAAACACATTTAGAACAGCGAATAGAAATTTGATTGAAAAGCAAAACTGTTTATTGTACAGCAATGGAATAAAAAAAACACCCCTGTGTGTTTGTCTGTTTATCTACCTGTCCCAAGCAATATATATTTGCCTCCGAAATCTGTATTTCTGCAGTCTCTGAATGAGAATGATGTTTGCTCATTTTAAGGCTGACATTCTTGCATGCCAATTTCCCTGTAAGTGTTGGCTCATTGTTTCTGAGCTGTTGTTTAATGGTCAGTGAATATGCAGTCAGAACTTGCCCAAGGATTGAAGGTTAAAGGTCAAATACATTTTCATGCCAAATACATTAATTCAGAAGTGTCCAGACTTTCTCCAAACAATAATCTATTCGGAAGCTAATGTAGTGTTCCCAGTCCACGTCACTTGCACTTAGAGCTGCGGGCCCTGTGATTGAGTAGCACCTGCTTTTCATTTAAAATTGTATTTGGACAATTTAATTTAATTTATTTCCTGGAAAATTTTGTCTGCGTACAAATGTAACACTAATGGGGCATTGTAATAAAAGTCACATTAGGCTTCCACTAAATTTAGCAGCCAATCAGCAGGGAGTACTTGCTGGTTACCTACTGGAAAACAAACATCTAATTGGTTGGTATCTGCTGTTAGGCCTGATGCAAATTTTTTGACATAATCAAGAGTCCATCTCTGATACACTACATGGGAGGCTTATATTATAGTATTTCTAATATGAACCTTGTTTTGCCTACATTTTAAAATGAAAGTATACCCCCTTGATCAACAATTCATATGGCTTGTGGTGAATATACTTTATTGCCTGTTGTTTTAATAACCAGAAATCTATGTGTTTTTGTTATTTTTTTAGCTAAACAGGGCAAACTCCATGTGAGGTAGATAATTATATTACCACAATACAAACCACTCCCCTCACCCCTTGTTGTGACTGTTTTCATAGCAGGAGTCCATTATGCATGAGGATTATCTGTGCACATCTGTAGTAGATTAAATGTTGCTTGGTTTATGGGAGGAAGGTTGATAAATACTGAAGTACTGGCCTGGGGGGAAAACAATTTTTTTGCTGGGGAGTGCCTAATATTTTGCAACCTCTTTATGCAAGAAATAATATAAACTGTAGGTATTAAAACATGACTCAAGTAGTATTTTCAGCACAAGCCCTATTTAATGAAAAAGCAGTTAAATGGGGGGGCATGCTTCCCCTTTAACCACGAAACTTCGGTTTTGAATAATGTGCTTGATACAAAATTGTGAAAAAAAATTTAATTCAAGTAAAGAAAAAATTCAATTATTTTGTTAATCTCCATTTCCAGAAATTAATTTTCCATTTAATTCATTCCCTTATTAAGAAAATTCAAACTTCTACAATAAATAAAAGCAAACGAGATGCAAACGGTAATTCGCCAGTTTTACTTTTCACTAAATTAGAATCCTCTTGACAAAGCTACTCTGGGTAGCAAAATGGCTGCTGAGAAGTCAAGACCCCTGTGAAAGATCATACCCTCATATAGTCAATTATCTTGGCTCAGTATTTTATGTTATTTTAGCGGATTAGAATCCTCTTTATTTACTGTGCAACACTGCCATCAGCATACACAGGTTAAAGGGACAGTAATCCCAAATATAAAATTCTGCATAATGGAAGCAAATGCAGTTCCAAGCAGCTTTCCAACATACATTAATTGAAAATGCTCAGTCCTTTTAGAGCTGCTTCTCAGTGTAATGCTAATGATAGCAGCACTTGCCTGTCCTTTGCAATTCCCTGTAGTGCTAGTGTTGCATGTACAGAAGCCCTAGTTACTGTACTATACCAATAACTGTACTATACCAATAACTGTACTATACCAGTAACCAAGGGTCCAGTTCCCACAATGTATTGCATGATCTCAGAATCACAGAAGTGGGCAATACATTTTGGGAACTGTTATAGAAGAATAAAATATGTACACTGCTAAAAGAAACTGTCTATGAGTGATCCAGTTAGCTCCACAGAGAGCAACATAGGTGCAATACACATAAGGAGCCATATCTTCCTTCTTGTGAAGACACATACTAGGTATCTGGATAGGGGAAACAGGCTTATGTTACTAGTACAGATGAGGGCAAGTAGGTGGCAGTGTATTCTGTAGGGCAGTGCTGTCCACTGTGATCCCTTTGTGTGGCCCCCACATAAAAGTCTGCCTGCTGTAACTGTTTACCTTGTGTCAGTACTGAGATTAACTGGCCCCTGCATTGTTTACACCTCAAATTCAGCCAGTGAACTCCTTCATTGTTCACACCTGTAACCCCTCCTGCAATTTTCACACCTATTCTTCCTTCTCTATGATCCCTGTGTGTGCCATACACTGCTTGCCCTATGTTCCCTGTGTGTGCCATACTCTGCCAGCCCTATGTTCCCTGTGTGTGCCATACTCTGCCTGTCCTATGCTCCCTGTGTATGCCATACTCTGCCTGCCCTATGCTCCTTGTATGTACCATAACCTACCTGCCCTATGCTCCCTGTGTGTGCCATAACCTACCTGCCCTATGCTCCCTGTGTGTGCCATAACCTACCTGCCCTATGCTCCCTATGTGTGCCATACTCTGCCTGCCCTATGCTCCCTGTGTGTGCCATACTCTGCCTGCCATATGCTCCCTGTGTGTGCCATACTGTCCCTGCCCTATGCTCCCTGTGTGTGCCATACACGGCCTGCCTTATGTTATCTATGTGTGTCATACGCTGTCTGTGTGTGCCATGCTCTGCCTGCGGGAGGGGAACCTGGTGGGGGTTTGTTATAATTTGGAAATACTTGTTAGGGGGTCCTAAGGTGTTTAATCGTGTGCTGGGGGTACTGTGTTATCCACAGGGGAGGATGAGGCATATGGATTTAAGGGTATGTCTTAATATGACACATATGAGCGATATTCCCGCAGTGAGCACCAACCATTTGGTTTTTTGGTGTGCTCCCACCATTAATGTGGATATGGTCTTAAATGAATGGATCAGTATAAAAATAAAAACTGCGTAAGTAGACTGCCATCCCCAACTGCTGTTATTGTAAAGCAGCTAATTGCAAGGAATTCCCCCCCCCCCGTTATTATTTTTAATTTTGTTAAAGATTCTCATTTCCATATTCATGGTTTGCAATTTTTGGTTATGAAAGGAGGCAAATGTCAGTATCTTTCTTCCAACTGTACCTATAAATAGTGTGATGTATGTATTGCATATACATTTTCTTATCTGTACCTGAATTCTTTACTGAGTTTAGGAGTGTTTTTCAGCCTCTGTAGTTTAAAGTGCTGAACTACTGTATGTATGATATCTAGAAACCCAGTCCTTAAAGGGCATGTAAAAGCAAAAAAATAAAATCCCATTTTTACTTTCTTTAATGAAAAAGAAACCTATCTCCAATATACTTTAATTAAAAAATGTGTACCGTTTTTATAAGAAACCTGACTGTATGCCGTGAAATTCTCCCTTCATTTACTGCTGTGGATAGGAATTGTGAGACAGTTCCTAACTGCTGAGCAGGGAAACAATCATACTTATGAACAGCAGGGGGAGCCCCTGTCTTACTTCCCAGCCATGCAGAACTCAAGCAGCTTTGTTTATGATAATCCCTAAGCAGCCCAGATCACACTGAGCATGTGCACAGTCTTAGTCTTGCAAAGATGCTTAACAAACTTATAAGATGGTGACCCCCTGTAGCCAACTTTGAAAGCATAAATTATTTGTTTGATTAGGCTTGTGGTGTAGTAAGTTCATGTTTATATTTAGTATACAAAATACAGCATTTCTAGCCTTATTCTATTTTAGTCTTTACATGCCCTTTAAAGTAGAAATCAAAAATTCAGGGGGAAAAATTCTCATTGACGACAAAGTAAAACACATTGAGCAGCCCTTGTAAGGTTTTATATTCTAAAAACATGTTCTATAGGGTCTTCTGGAAAAAAGACTGACAGAGGCTAGAGAACCAAGGTATGATATATTATTACGCTATGTAATGTGAGCGCTACAGTCCTACAGAACCAAGCAATGATATGCCATGTAACTTCTACAGTCCTACGGAACCAATGGGGTCCTTTCATAGTTGCCTTTTCAGCTATAAGGGACCTTGTTTCTATAGATTATACAAATACACAAGATTTCAAGCTCAGATTAGGACACAGTTAGACATATAGAAGAAAATACTGTAAAGGATCTGTAAGTCCAATGCTGTTTCTTGTCAATAGCACAATGATCCAGGACTTCAAACTTGTCACAGGGGGTCACCATCTTGGAAAGTGTCTGTGACACTCACATGCTCAGTGGGCTCTGAGCTGCTGTTGAGAAGCTAAACTTAGGGGTCGTCGCAAATTATCAAGCAGAAAATTAGGTTTGTCTGCAATATAAGCTGATACTACAGGGCTGATAATTAAATTCTGGTTTCTAATTGCACTAGTATCTGTGCTGCCATGTAGTGATTATCTGTATTAATTACTAATCAACTTCATATTGTGACATTTATATTTTATGTGTACTGTATATTGTGAGTGGGTCCCTAAGCTCAGTAAGTGACAGCAACACAGAGCATGTGCAGTGAATCAGCAGAAAGGAAGATGGAGAGCTACTGGGGCATCTTTGGAGACACAGATCTTTACTGCTAAAGGGTTGTGGTTGCCTTGGGCTGGTACAGAAGCACAAAACATAATGTACAACCTTTTAGCCTATTTCTTTAGTTAAGCTTTAGTTCTCCTTTAATAATCAGACAAAATGTGAAATATGACGTTATTGTGATGTTAAATGGATGATATCTGAAGCGACTAAACACTGCTTTTGTTTGAAATCTATTGTATATCTGTATTCAGTTAGTGCAACATGTATGTAAGGCTGGGACTCGTTACATTTACACCCCACAGATGACCGTGAACAATTTGAGATACTCACCCATTAATATTAAAGGTGGAACATTTATTTAATTGCATTTAGTATTTTTATATTTTACATCCTATATTTGGTTTACTACTGCAGTTTCACTTTCTTTGACAGAAAAAGTGGACATGAGTTCATTGACAGGATTGGAATCACCTTGAATACTGTCACCCAGTTGCCCATCTTTTTCATTGCCTTCTGTATCTCACCTGGAATTCCCTTGTCATACTGTGATCAATTGCTGCTCATTAGTGATGTTGAGAAAAGCATGACTCTCACCTGACCCAAACTCGCTCCTGCTTGCACCCAGCTTCCCCCTCCATTTATAGACCTGTGTTGCCCCACTGATGACATCACAAGGAGGGGCAGGCACATGACAATAAAACCAAAAGTCAGAAGCGCTCAAAGAAGAGCTCAAACATAATCCACCTGCGACCCACAAAGGGTGCAGCGAGGTCAGCCTGAACCCACCTGACCTGCAAGTAAACCTGTGGGTCCCGCAGGTATTGGTCTGGCCCGCACATCACTACTGCTCATTATAGAAGAGGCTTAAGATAGAGAGAAGATATAAGGAGAGTTAAAATGCAATAAGAAAAAAGGTCATAATTAAAAAGGGGGCTGGAAATTATAGGAAAGTTAAAAAAGAAAGAAGAATCAGCGCTGGGCATACAGGGGAGTAGGGATGGGCGAATTTTTTCACCTTGTTTCGCCGAAAAAATTACGCCCATAGACTTGTATGGAGACGTGCGTCAAAAAAAAAATTTTTTTTGACGCCCATAGACTTTAATGGGCGTCTGCGACATTTCGCCGGCGGGAATTTTTGGCGAAACGAAATGGGTCAAATTCGCCCATCCCTGCAGGGGAGTGCACTCAAGACAAGCCCCAAGTCTGCCCAAATACTTCCGTTCTACTGTGCTCACAGCCTCCACTCACACACCATACCCCACCCTCCTCGTTACCAAGCAGATTTGGTGCATTGACGTAAGGTCTGAATCTTGGGGAATGCAGGCAGAACGGATATAGCATTTCGCCATAGTCATGCACCTCTTCTGGTATAGTCATGCACCTCTAAATGCTATATCCCTTACAAAGTTGCAGGAATAGGAAAGTATACATTTTGACCCCCCAAAAAAACAACAGGTGGCCTTTGTCATAGGTACAGAAAAAATGCAAACGACAGGTGACCCTCACAGTGAGCCCCACTGATTAATTTTCTTTAGATTACAGTTGTAACACACACATTTTCTGTTACTGTAGTTAAACATTATATACATTTGCTTTAGAGAAATAGAAGAGAGTGGCATGACCCCATACAATCAGCCTTCTAACAACACTTCCAGCTTCATATTTCTAACTCTTATACTGCAGTATTCAAGAAGCAACAGTATTTAGTGATGGGCGAATTTGCGCCGTTTCGCTTCGCCGAAAAATTCGCGAATTTCGCGCGAAATTCGCGAAACGGCGAAAAATTTGCGAAACTGCGTTTTTCCGACGCCGGCGCCCGTTTTCGGCGCCGGCGTCCATTTTTTCGAAATTTTTTTTTTGACGCCGGCGAATTTTTTGACGCGAATTTTCGCGGGAGTTTTGCGAATTTATTCGCTGGCGGCGAATCGCGCAAATTCGCCGCAAATTCGCGCCTGGCGAATAAATTCGCCCATCACTAACAGTATTAATTAATAATTCATTAAGTCAGGACATACAGTACATGTAACTAAATAATTCATAGTCATGTCTCAAATAAAGCAAGGCTAAGAAACAATGCTCATTATAAAAACTTCCTATATACACTGTATATGAAATTCTATTTGGCAAGTAGCTATGGTATCTGGGTTATATAGAAGGTCATATATAGAAATCAATGATAATGTTTAGATTGTATCACCCCCTCCTCCATACTTCCTGTTTTAAAACCATTGTTTATTGGTTATGCATAGTGATAGGGGAATAAATTCACAAGGCATGGATTCGCGACGAATTTCCGCATTTCGCTGCCCGCAAATGTTTTTGCAAAACTTTGTCAAAAATTCCCCCGGTGAAAAATCCGCCACAACAAAAAAAATGCGCTTCAAAATTATTCGGAGACCAATTGACTTTAATGCATTTGAACTAAATAGTCATGCGTATAAAAATTGACGCTTGCGTCAAAAATTTACGTGCATCCAAATTATTTTGATGCCCATTGACTTCAATGTGTTTCACAAATTTTCGCTGTTTCGCAAATCATTCGGCGGAGCAAAGCAGGACAGATTCACCCATCACTAGTTATGCATTTAATGTTGCCAGTTTTCCAAACATGCAGTTTTATTAAATCTCCCCAATATGACCTACTTACAGTATACAGTGAACCTATGGAACCAGGGCCAGAACTAGGGGTAGGCAGATTAGGGACGTGCCTAGGGCGCAAAGCTGGGAGGGCGCCAGGCACGTACCTCCTCTGTCACCTACCCCAAGTCCGGTTCCCTTCTCTTGCCGACTTTTCGCGCTTTGTGCGCTTCTGCGCATGCACATGTGAGTGCAAATTCGCGCACGCACACACTAAACAGGCGCCGCGACTGCCGGGCCTGCCTAGGGCGCCTGCCCAGCGTGGCCCGGCACTGTATGGAACTGATGATTTACAAGGTACTATTGCATATGATCTGTTAGGTTGGATAAATAGTAAATACATGTAGCACATACTGTACAATGCCCAGTTTCTGGGTCAGCATTACCAGAACACAGAGGAATATCCCCTTTTCTAAAATATTGGCTTCAGGTATTGGGGCATGATGTTTGACTTATTCATACCATAGAGAAGCAGTACATCCTAATGTGGGACCCTAATGGCAGAAGATAGCTGTATTGTTACTTTTGGAAAATATGAGCCAACCATCTATCATTATCCAGGGTATTTCCACTTGAACGTAATGTCCTATATGCAGTTGGTATGCAGCAGGATTCATATTTGGCCGAATCCTTGTGCCTGGCCAAACCAAATCCTAATTTGCATATGCCAATTTGGAACAGGAAGGGAAATCACATGACTTTTCATCATGAAACAGGGTAAAAACATTTTTTCTACTCTTTTCTTTCCTGCCCCTAATTTGCATCTGCAAATTAGGATTCGGATTCAGTTCTGTATTTTCCAAACAAAACAATGACTATTATCGACTATAGCTTGAGTTGATTTAAAAGAGAAGGGAAGAAACAAATCACTGGCTGGAGCTGATGTTTGCTGGAAAGTGCACCGGGTACTACTGCTGGAGCTCCATCCCACCATCTCCTTCTTCTGGATTTTCTTTTACTATTTTGGTCCAGTTGTGCACAAACTGTAGAGTGAGAAGCCAGCTTTTCTTCCTATCGAACATGTGCACCTGGCCCAGGACCGAAGAGAAGATATTAGAAAAGAAATAAGATCGTGTTTCGGTGCTCCAGCCCTAGTGCAGTTTCTAGATAACAGGAACAAGGCCCAGGGTATCTGGTAAGTGTTTAGAATCACTGGGGGGGAATCTAACATTTGAAAACTCCAGTGATTACAACTTTCCTTCTCCTATAAATGCAACATATATGGCCAGGAGTTTCCTAGATATTATGAAAGGTTGAAACATGATGGTGACATTTGGTAGTGTTATAACAAATAAAATTTATATAAAATAATTATATAATTATTTATATAAATATAATTGATAACAACAAGATGGCTGGTGTATGTAAAGGAAACTGATACTCACTGACACCGACGCCATGATCCGGTCCAAGATGGCGCTCCGGTCCAAGATGGCGGCACCTTGTTCCTCCACGTGGGTCCTGCTGGTCGCTGTGACGCCAGTGTCTTCTCGCCTGCTGATTGGTCGCCAGCGTCATTGTGTCATTGTGTCCAACTTTTGGCACCAAAACAGGCCTATTTAAAGGAGCTTAAACAATGCAACCTGGCCCAAGAATATGTTTCACTTAGTGTATTCCTGGGTGTGATTATAGCCGTGCCTTATTGATTCCTGTGTACTGACCGTTCTCTGCCTGGATTGAACCCTTTGCCTGGACTTTGACCATTCTTTTGCCAAACCCTCTTGTTACCACGATCTTTGGTCTGACGAACTGCCTCCTCCTTGGTCCGCACTCCTAACTGTGCCTACAGGCCCTTACAGTGTAGGACTATCAGGTATGATTTTCACTGAAGAATCTTCTTGCACCAAGTCAAGTCAAGTGGATTTTACTGTCATTACAACCATATACAGTAATACAGTACAGTATCCAGAACCCATGGTGCTACACATAAGACTATATGAGGTACATCAAGTGTGAGTTATTGAGGTAAACAACCCTAACAGGTAAACGGTCCTGCTGGGCAAAGTAGACATACATTTGTGCATTTCAGAGGTTTATGCAGTTCCTTATGAATATATTCAGTTCAGTCCTTAGGAGTGGAGATGCCCAATGGCTTGTGGAAAAAAAACTGTTGCACATTCTGGAAAGTCAGCGCCCAAATACTGTGGTATCTTTTACCAGATGGCAGAAGGGTAAATAGATCCTCAGGTTGGGTGCCAACCCAGACAATGCTGGTAGCCTTATGGAAACAATTTGTGTGGTAAATAACCATAATGGCGGGAAGCGAGACCCCAATGATCTTTTCCTCTGTCCTAACAACCTGCTGCAGGATCTTGTGATCCGAACAGAACAGTTTTCTTCCCAGGTAGTGCTGCAGCTGCATAAAATACTTTCAATAGTATCTTTTTTTCAGCTTTCACACCAGTAAGTAAGTTTGGGATACTGACAGTACTTGGGAGAGACAGTGGACAAACAAGTTAGATTTATTTCAGCTTTAATAGTTATTAAATGCTTTTGACTTTAAAGGTTACTTTAACCTTCCATAGAGGTGTATCTTAAAACAAGTCCTCCAGGCACAGTGGCCCAGTTCATACAAGTGGATCATTCAATGAGAACCCTATTTGCTGTGTCAGAACTCTTCTTTTGGTCTAAACAAATGATAAGGCTTTTTGTTTTTTTTTGAGCTCTGTCTTGATAAATCAATCTCCCCACTATGTTTGCATGTTTAGTACTCTGGGTTGAGCAGTTATAGTCTGTATCTAAACAATCAACACAACATTTATTTATTTTGGTTCATTTTAACTCATTTTGTATGTGCTACTAATTATATCAAGTTTTCATAAAATGATCTATTTCAGAACAGGTGAGGATGTGATCCCTTTGCCTTATTTTAGCAGCTCTGCTAATTAATCATGGTAAGGCTTCAAAATCTTCCAGAGATGTGAAAAGGCCCTCAATGCAGCATCTTGGATCATTGTGTCAAGAGAGCTGTCATAAAGTGTCAGGATCGGGCTGGAATAATGGGGGCCCACCGGGACTGTCACATGATGGACCCTCCAGGCAGTCACCAGGGGCCCTCTCCCGGCTTCCCTCTGCGAGTGCCTGCGCAAACGCAGGTGAGGCACATGCCTGCGTGAATGCCGTCACCCTGCGCGACTGTCTTGTGAAGGGAATGCCTGATCGGGGGAACATGGCTGGGCTGCCGAGGGCCCATGAGGGCTGGGGCCCACCGGGTTTTTTCCCGGTGTCCCATCGGCCCAGTCCGACACTGTAAAGTGTCACATAACTGCTGCACTGTGAAGGAAGGAAAGGAAGGGGATCTAACCCCAACATCTACCCATAATTCTGTCCCCCATGGCCCCTAGTTCAATATGTCCTCCCCCTTTAACAAACTGTTTAAAACTGCGGTTGAATATTTTTCATTAATGATTTGTTTCTGCTGTTTTCAGCTTGTATTCATACCAGCTAGTGTTCTTCTTGTTTTATAAATGTGTGTGTATTATGTATGTTTTAAGGGACTCTGGAGGTCTCTGTACAGATCTGTGCGAGTGGGTGACTGTACTCAGAAGTCAGTCTGTCTGTACTGTACCTATATTTCCACCCACTCATAAAAAATAAAATTACTTTTTTAATTACATAAGTAGGATTTTGTGGAAGACATTCTATTGATTTTCCCTTAGACGTGAGAGCTTTATGATTTATACAGTATATAAAGCTGGATGATGTGAAGGATATGTACCTCTATATATTGACTGTTGCCATGATATTTATATTGTTTCCCTCCAGCTGTTTTTGGACATTGTTAGAGAGGGAATAGTTCTTGGAAGCAATGCAAATGAATCACCATAATGTTCTTATATATTCAGTGCCTAAAAAGCATTATGTCATGTAAATTCACCATAAAATACTTTCATTGCATCCCCTACCTCTCCAATGTAGACAACTCAATATTAAAATTACAAAAGGATTCTCCAATGAAATTCATGCATAATGGTGCTACGTCAGTTAATTTGTTGTTATACTGTAAATATAGGTAAATTGGCGTAAATACTGTAGTCAGTGCAGCAGGTACTCTGTATATTAAAACTAGGGGGCCTCTAGTGCTCTAGTGTTTGTGGGTGGGGATTTTGAAATGAGCCCCATAATCTCCAGAGTAGACCCCCTCTCTTGCAACATTGCCCATGGCCTAATGCTGATATGTGCTCATCCAGAAGGAGCCTGTAAAATTAAAAGTAGTCAACAAACCTACATCACAAGTAGAATTATTCATCTAAAGTCCTGTCTGAATAGGATAATAATGAAATGTCCTCAGAGTAATGTGCAGCACATAGAATCCCTGTAACAAACCTCTGATAAGTAAAAGCTACTGGGAGAGGAGGAACCTTGTTATCCTATTACTGGGAAATCGGGGAGTCCCTAACATCACACAATAACACCTCTATGCACCATTCCCTTTTCAGACATGGGTGACTCATTCTGGAGCTCTCTAGAAATTGCTTTTACCTGGCACTCTCGACCATCGATTTTATCGTACATTCGTACGATTGACTTTGACTTAATTAAACTTAGCAAAACACACAGAAGGTCCCCCATAGGCTAAACAGCAATTCGGCAAGTTTAAGTTGGCGAAGTATTGATGTCGAAGTTTTTTTAAAGAGACAGTACTTTGATTATCGAATAGTCAAACGATTTTTACTTCGAATGGAAGTCGAAGTAAATTCAAAGTCGTAGTATCCTATTCGATGGTTGAAGTATCCATAAAATTACCTTGAATTTCCAATATGTTTAATTTAACTTTGAAAATTCCCTCGAATTCACTTCGACCCTTGATAAATCTGCCCCTAAAAGTCAACCACCCCTTAAAGATTTTTGTGTTTTTGGCTTTTTATTAATAAAAGAAAACAATGTAATTTCTGATAAATCTGCCTCCCCGTATTCTGGCAATACACTTTAACATTTTGCAAATAGAATAATAAACAGGAATTTGACTGAATTGTGGTATTTTGAAGGTCAAAAAGAAAACCTCATGCAGTATTTCGATTTAAGTGACTATTGTATATTAAGTCGTGTTCATGAAAATAGAAATGTTTATGTGTAAAAGAGTTTGGGAGCGATCTCATGAGATGGAATCTGGAATGGAGCTTGTATGCAAAAAGGTAAACATTTCCATCACAAAAGGCACTAGATAGAGTTTGCAGAAGGTGTTAGTCTGTGTATTAGAGAAGATGTAACTAAACAATGTTCAATGTTTATAGTGAAAATAGGAGATGTTGAAATCACTTGGGTGATATTGCTCATTGTTCTGTTGCTTAACATTGCTGATGTGTCCAGTACACTTTCTTGCAATCCAACATAAATAAAACATTATACAGCACGGCCTTGCCAAGTGGCCTGTCCCAGGAGACGGGACTTGAAATGAAATATGAATGTTTAACGATTATGTTGTAATTTAAGATCTCTTATTTAAAAAAAGCTAAATTGAGTTTGCAGGAAGTGTGATTTAATCTATTGGATTCTCAGGAGAAGTGTAGTATCAGGGGCTACAAATCCAAGCTAACACTGTACAGAATAACAGGTTAACACAACTAGACATACATCACGATGGGAGCAAACAGGAAGGATTTTTGGATATTAAGGGTAGAATCAGATTTCAAGTTATAACCTAATCATTTCTGGCAAGGCTGTTGAGGACAAGCTGTTATTAGTCTCTGCACTTTCTCTGTGTCTCATCTAGTGGTGCAATATCACCAGTTTTAGGGGTTTATTTAACAAGCTGTGAATATCCAAGCTGCAAACCCCCACCCCCACAAAATATTTGAGATTTATTCTGTGGTCCGATGGTCTAAAAACTGCAAATCCGAAACCCCGGCATCTAAAAGCTCTCGAG
The DNA here is from genome assembly GCA_038501925.1 of Xenopus petersii. Taxonomy (NCBI): domain Eukaryota; kingdom Metazoa; phylum Chordata; class Amphibia; order Anura; family Pipidae; genus Xenopus; species Xenopus petersii. Next base: position 105,830,565 of record CM076684.1, read on the forward strand.
GTCCTTTATAAGTCAAAGGGGAAGGTCCCAGTGTCTGCGCTGATGTCCATACTGATATCCAAGGATTTCTGGGAGTCTGCACAAAAAAAACTCAGAAAAGATTGTAGTTTTGCCTGACCCTATTTTTGGGGATTTTTTCTTCATTAATAAGGACCATTCTGGAATTTGGAGTTGCTCAGAGTTAGATTATAGAATACTGAGATAAATTCGGACCTTGATAGATAACCCCCTTAGTGTTTAGTACAGTGCTGGTACATGGTAGCAAAGCATCTTTGTTAAAGGTCTTTCTATTCCAAGAGAGATGTGCATCTGCTCCCTAAAGATACAGCCCTTTAAAGACCCATTTTTTGACTGTTTGACATTCATATCCGCTGTATAACTACATTTATATTGTCCATTTGGCTTACATGGCATGACTGTGCTCTTCATGGACATTTTGACCCCTTATGTGGGATAATCACAGTGGGAGGAAAGGAGGGGCATTATTAAACTTGTGACCCTGTAAAAAACAGTCTCAATTGCAGATTAATCCTGGGCGGTGCTGTATTATCCACAGGGAAGGAGGAGGCATATGGATTTAAGAATATGTTTTAATATGACTTAACTCTTCATATATGAGTGATAAGTGATATCCCTGCAGTGATCACCAACCATTTGGTTTTTTGGTGTGCTACTTCCATTAATGTGGACATGGTCTTAAATGTTCTTGTGGTAACATGAGTGTGGTTTAAAGTTTGTGTGGTTTAAAAGTGGGAGGGTCAACACTGGCTTTCATTATCAGCCCTCCACCATGTAGGCCAGAAAAATTCCAGCCCTTGGTACCACAGAAGTTGGGCAGCAATGCTCTACATGAAGCCTCTCTGCATGAAGCTTCTTAATTCCCACAAGGTATGTGTTGTTAGTAATTACATGGACAACCCCCATAGTATTCTGGAAGTGCAGATCACACAATAAAAGGATTCGTTAATGCACATATCCTAATCATGTGTTTTCTGCAAAATTAAGCACATCATTAGAGAGAGAATTTAATGGAGGGTCAATGTTTTCCCGGACAACTCCATGTCATAGTTACAGAGATAGCCCCGCTCCAGTGCTCCCATCAGAAGGACCCTCCCCAAAGCTTTAAAAGCCCAACCCCACCGCCCAGTCCGGTGTCTCGTAATAAGCTTCTAGAAACTACCGAAAAGGGATGGGAACCTTGACATGGAGTTACCCAGGAAAAGAAGATCACGGTAAGTATGATACAATCTTCCCTTTTCCTGGACAACTCCATGTCATACTTACTGGGATTAGCAAGCTAATATCCCAATAGGAGGGAATTTGTTCCACATAAGGAAAAGTGGCTGAGTCAAATTGTCTTTACAAATTGTAAAGATCGTGGTCTATACTAATTAATTTAAACCACAAAAAAAGTATTACACGTACATTTATTTAATGTATTTAACAAAAAAATACAAACACTAATACAACTTTAAACACAAAAAATTTATCCCAGAAAAATCTATAATAAAGTTAAAAAGTTAGGTTTCATTTAACATAGAATTACTGATGGGCGAATAAATTTGACTGGCACGAATTTGCGGTAAATATCCGTGGTTTGCCACTGGCGAATAAATCTGGGAAACTCCCGCAAAAATTCGCCAGTGAAAATTTGCCGGTGAAAATTTGTCAATTTCTGTTTTTTTCATGAACTTTCCGATTTCATAATTTTTTGCCGTTTTGCGAATTTTGCGGGAAATGCGCACATTTTTTGGCGAAGCGAAACGGGAGAAATTCGCCCATCACTACATAGAATTAAAAAAGTAGGCATACAGACCAATTAGTTTCACCCTCTGGTACATGACAAGCTCTATTTTTTGGACTCATACAACTTTGCCATCGAAAAAGCTGTCAAGGTCATGTAGAAGTCAGTGTGATTTGTCCTTTTCCAATCTTTCCTTAATTCAAGCTTTTCGAGGTTTTGGGGTTTTTCCTTTTGTTTTTGCATAAGGATTTGAGGTTTTCATATTGGTATTTGGATTAGTTCCACATTTTTATTTGTTTGTGCTTTTTATATTTGCCTGTTTTAATAAATGACTCAGTTTGGGGTTTTAGAGAAAATGGAAGTGAAATTTTTCATGGTTTCTAAAACCTCTAAAACCACTAAAATCAGAATGTGAATAAAAAGGCCTCGAGGTGTCTGTTGGGCATCATGAAGCAATTAAGGACTTCCGGTGATGGCGCCTGAGAGAGCGGGAGGGCGGGAGTGAAGCTCTGCACATTTCCACTTACACCAGCTATTCAAATTCGGCAATGTACTTCATTTTCTTACCCTGAAGATTTTCGGAGTTCCTGTTCTCTTTTGTGAGTCTTCCGAAGCGATCCGGTTGGGGCTGTTTTGGAGAGCAGAGGAGCAGTTTGGCTCGGTGCTGGCGGGTGCTCATGGCCTTGGCTTTGAAACGGAGAACTGGAAACCTGTGAACTGGAATGTAAAGTGGATTATTTCGAGGATTTCAGTAACTATAACTTATATATTAATGTTTTAAAATGTTCCTGGCAAATTTAAAAGATTTGTGAGTCATATACTTTTGTGACAAGATGGCTGACAGAGGTATCACCTCACGATAACTCCTTTTACCAAGCCTAACTGTTTTTCTAAATACAGAAGACTGGATTGAAGGAAAAGGAAACAGTTGTGAAGGAGAAAGTTAGTGACTAAGTTTTTGTAAAGGAGCAGTAATAACCCCAATTATAACAAACGTTAATAGTGAGTGACGCATTTGTTTATGCAGCAAGATGGCCGACAAGGGGTTTTTTCTTTACCTCAGGATAAACCCTCATAACATGCCTTAATGCTTCTACGCAGAAAGTGCTGAATTGGGGGAAAAGGTAACAGTTCTGAAGGGAAAAGCAAAGTGAGTGTCATTGTTTTACTAAGGAGATGATAAGATCTTCAGTTATACCTAACTTTTTTTTTTTTTTTGACAATAATCTGCTACTGAAATATGGATACTTCTCCTGCTCCCTCAGTTTTCTCTACCAAGAGTAATGGGAAAACATATGAACGAAGTAAATTGAAGAATTCCAAAAATTCGGAAAATGATAACGGCTCCATTAAAAGCACACAACAAAAATCTACTGAAAATTCTCTTCTAGCAGCTGAAGTTGCAAAACTACTTAACCCAACGATTGAAAAGGCTATTCAATCAGCTATTGAGAAAGCTCTCGAACTTTTACAAGGCACTCTTAAAAGTTTGTCTGAAAACCTCACCTCACAGAATCGCCAGATGCAGGAATTACAAACTCTGGTTTCTGATATTCAAGATGACACAATTTTCACTTCTATGCGATTGGACGATCTGGAAAAGAAGACAAAGGATATGCAATCTAAAATTGATGATCTCGAAAATAGGACAAGAAGAAATAATTTAAGATTTATAGGAATTCCGGAATCTTACAAGATGAGTGACATTGTCACAATGATTACTACAACAATCCCTAAAAAATTAGGGATTTCTCAGAACTTAACAAATATGAAGCTGGAAAGAGTCCATCGCATCGGACCTTTGAGAGAGCAAGCTCCTCTCAAACCAAGAGCAGTTATTGCTAAGTTCTTAGACTATTCTGAAAAAGCTTTATTGCTTCAAGCCTATAAGAAAAACCATACATTGGATATTGATGGCTTTCGGATTCTTATATTCCAAGACTATTCAATTTTGCTCTCTCAAAAAAGGAAGGAGTTCAATACAATTTGCCAATCTTTATTTAAGATGAACATCAAATTTGCACTCACATACCCAGCTAAATTGAAGATTTTTCTGGCTACTGAAACTCACACTTTTGAAAATCCAAAGGATGCTTCAAACTTCATTTTCCGGCTTGAGAAACAATCCCCATCCTCTATTAAGGATCAATCTAAAGATGCAAGATTTGGTTTCTTTGCTTCGGCTAAGGAAAGGAGACAAGAAACAAAAAATTTTTCAAGTCCCTCACAGAAGATTCAAGACAAGAATACAACCGCAAATCCAAGATCTAGATCCAGATCCCCTATTACACAGGAACAATCCAATTTGTATAATATGATGACCTAATTCAAGTTAATATTAAAATTTAAAATTAAAATTTGAAGGTTTTGATTTTGTAAGTGGTAGATGTTGCGGAATTTGCCCTGCCACTTTTCTTAGTAAGAGAGTTTAAGCATTCTCTCTCTTTAGGAAAAAAGTGAAGTCACTGAACCTAATGTATATTCTTTTGGTGCTTTGTTTTTTTTTCTTTTTTGGTTGGTTGAGAGTTTTCGATACCAAAGCACCGAAGTTAAGAAGCTTTTGGGCTTTTTGGGTTGATGTTATTAAAGATGTTCATTTCATCAATAGATGGTTTACATCCCTGATGACTTTATATGTATTTTATTGGGGTTTTGTTCAATTTTTTTTTATGATGTTTCTATTTTATTTTTTCATTCACTTTAATGATCTGACCTGCACTACATTCTCCTCTTATTTTACTAGACCTGGTATTTCTAGAAACTTTTGGTATTCTTGTAACAATGTTTCATATCTTATGATAGGTTTCAATGCTTAATATAGTTACTTGGAATGTGAATGGGCTTAATTCGTTTATAAAGCGAAAAAGAGTTTTAGCCGAGTTAAAAAAATTGAAATCAGATGTGGTTATGCTTCAGGAAACTCATCTTTCTGACGTAGAATCTGAAAAATTAAAAAAAGGGTGGGTTGGAAATATAGTCTATTCTCCTGCAGTGAAAAAAAAGGAGGAGTAGCGATCTTATTCCATAAGTCTTTGAATATCCAATTAATAAACTCTGAAAGGGACAATGATGGAAGATTTGTGATAGCTGAGGTGCTTTTACAAAATAAGGTTTGGTTCATGGGTTCCTTGTATGCTCCTATTCAGGTAAAGAACAGTTCTACTCTCAGATAATCCAGAAGATAGGGTCTTATCCACAAAATAAATTTGTTAATGGCGGAGATTTTAATGAATCTTATTTATGGCCTTTAGATAAAAGTGGCCCAGTCCAAAAACAGTCTATTAAAAAATCAAAATTGTTATCGAATTTTGAAAGTCAAACAAAGATGGTAGATCTTTGGAGAATGTTGAATCCGACAGATAGAGATTTTACCTTCTTCTCTCATCCTCATGGAATAGGTACTCATATTGATTTCTTATTTTCATCAATTGATGTACTTAATAAAACTAGATCAGCAAATATTGGTAGTATTAACTTGTCAGATCAAGCCCCGGTCTTAATAGAGGTAGATTTAGGCCCTACACCAAAATCTTACATTCCTTGGTCATACCCAATTTTTCTCAAAGATAAGCCGGAATTTAATAAAAAGCCGAGAGAGAGATGGAATTTGTTTCTTAAGGAGAATGTGTCGACTCAGAAAATCTCAATAAAAAGAATTTCAAAAGAAAGAAAGAAATGAAGCAATTAAGATTTAGTAGTGATCTCCACATGCACTGGTTTGCTGTGCAGGTTTTTCTCCTTTATATAGACTTACTTTAGATGGGTACTGTAACCTGTCAAGCACTGAGCAACAATATTTAAAGAGGCCAGGGTGTGCTGGTGGTGCTGTACGTGTTACAAACCCTGGAATCACCCCCATGTCAATGTTTGTGGTAAGTCCATGGGTCTGTAGCATTAGTTTAATTAATAAGGGGCCACCTCTGATACCACTATCTAACTTTTACACTGGAATTCTAGAACACAATCCACTGCATTGTGGTTATTTGTGTCTTTGCACATTGAGCTACAATCAGAAACAAGCCCTTCAGTAATGCCCATCCCCAATCTCCTTCTGCCGATTCCTTCTGGATTCAATGTGTGGCACCACCTCCTTGCATGCTTCTGGCAAATTATATGCACAGTGGGTTATAACCATATATATGAACCTGTATAAAACTGATGGATTAGATGGTATCAGCAAGGTGGGAGAATGTGGGAATGTCTACAGAAAATCTGCTGTGAATAGTACAGCTGCACTGTGCGGCAATATAAGGTTATATTTTATTTCTGTTTAAGTAAAAAAGGAAAAGCAAGCCAGTTGTAGAGCAAATTTACATCAGAGCTTCTGAGATGTACATTGTTTTAAGATAAACAAACCAATAAACTACATTAAAAGAGCTTGTTTTTGTGGGTCTGTTTGCACGAGAGCCAAAGAACTGCTTGTCTTGTTCTATGTACAAATAACAAAAGGAAGCCATCAGACGAAGCCTTTTAGCAGCCTTGTAAAATATTCAGCCAGTCATGAAGCTGCAAATATTTAGCAATGAGCAGGGACATCACTTGTAATTACATCTTATGAACATATAAGAGGTTGAAACATTTGTTAACAATAATTTCAATTTGCAAGGTCAGGTTACAATTATTAAAGCTCAGCTGGAATTCCTAGTTATCCAATTAGTAGCTGCGGCTGCATGGGATGGTTATTGCTTTTACTGATTTATCTGATCTTTGGTGAAAGGCTTTTTGTTCATAGGGAAGAGAATTTACAAAGAGGAAGCTAGGAATGAAGAAAATGCAGTGGGGTCTAGGGGCAGACCCTATGAGATACTGTAACTAACCTGGACATTTTTTAATAAGAACCAAGGTAATCCTTAAGCATTGTGCTCCTTATTTGTTTAGTTGGGAAGTTAATGTAGGGAGGAGAGGAAAGGAGGGTGTAATCCCAGTAACCAGACAAAGAAGAAAGTCTAAGGGAATAAAAGAGAACCATAGAGAGACAATTCAGCTGTTGAATTTGGGAATATGGCACTTGCTAATGTATCTGTGTCTGTAAGATATCTACCCACTTAGACTGCAAGCTCTGCTCTTCCTACTGTCTTTTTAAAATTAAGCACTTAATGTTAAATGTAACCATATTTTGCATATAGACCTATATAAATAAAAATATACATAAATGTATACATTAGGGTAGGGTGGGATGACCATTATGTCAATGGAATACCTTTTAGAAATAACCTTAAAAAGAAAGATGAACTCATTAGGTGGTGCTAAAAGTAAGGCCAGTGCTCCCATCAGCAGAAAGCAGCCCTAGTCCAAGGTACTTCTCAACAAGCACCATGGAGTGATCCTCTTCCTTCATGTGGGTACAAATGGGCAGTAGAGTGAAAAGACAAACTTTAATGTTTTCACTTTACTACCCATGCATTTGCCCACAAGATATCAAAGAAGGAAGAAGACTATTGCCCCTTGTTGCTTGCGGAGTAGAACCCCAGGCCGGGCCAGTTTTCTGTTAACAGGAGCATAGGCCCAGGGTATCAGGTAAGTATATACAATCACTGGGGGTGCCTAACTTTTGGCATCCCCCCAGATTTCACCTTTCCTTCTACTTTATTGACTTTTTGGGGAGGGCTAATTGCCTACTCATGAGAAACAATAACTCTAGTGATACTTGGGGTAAATGTGAGTGAAGGGCAATCTCACAAGAGGTGGATATTAGCGCAACAACACATGCAAACATATTGTATACCTTGTAATGTTAACATTTCTGCCACTTTTTTTCCTGCATCTGCTTAATAAATAATCCCTAAATTTTTGTGGCTGAACTACCCAATTGTATCATTTGAGTAAACTCTACTTTAAGTCCATCACAACCATATTGACTGCATAAGAGCTACAGTCGTGTAGTCCATAGTTTAGGCTCAGAGAGAGGTTTAATCACTTTATTTATAAGCAGTGTTGGGAACTACCAAATAATGTCCTTGCTCAGACTCAAGCAATCGCCGCATTGTTCTCCAGGTCACACTGTGAGCCGCACCTGCCAGTGTTGAATGTTGTAGATGACAATCTGGGTTCTGTGAACCTTACATAAGAACTTACTATTTCTCCAGTCTGGGAGGTTGGATTTCACTGTGTTGCTGACTTTGACATTTACACTGACATTTGTTTTTTTGCAGCACATTTGACTCGATCTAATGTTTAGATGCACTTTCTCCTTTGATACAAAGGGTTCTACAGATTTTCCTTTGTCTGTAAAGATTAAAACATATTTAAGCATACTGCTAACTTTTGTTTTTGTGTGTGAATTGTTGGAAGAGAGAGATCAGCTAAAACATTCTTCATTGAGGTGAGACAGTGGATGATCCCCTCTGTTGGTCGTGAGACATTATAATGCCTAGATATGATTTTGTAGGAACTGTATACACAATCACTTTACAGGGCACATTGTACCTAAATACTGTAAATAAGTATGGATAGCCATCAGAGAAGCCCTTATATGGGATCCATTTTCTGGAAACCTGTTATTAAGAAAGTTCCAAACAACAGGAAGGCTCCATTTCAAACAAATAATTCAGTTTTTTTTAAATGATTTCCTTTTTCTCTGTAATAACAAAACAGGACCTTGTGCTTGAACCCAACTAAGATATAAATAAATCCTAATTGGAAGCAAAACAATCCTATTGGGTTGAATTTAATGCTTAAATGATTTTTAAGTAGACTTAAGACATGGGGATCCAAGTTACTTATTGAAAGAACTCCTGGTCCTGAGCATTCTGGGTAGCAGGTCCCACACCTGTATAATACATTGGAATACAAGAACCTTTCAGTCTCCCCTTGTGAGTCAGATTGCTGGACTGTTCCACTTGGGAGTGGTTGTCGGTGAGGTGTAACCATCAACACCACTATCCTAAGTAGAACAGTGCAAAGTTCGGTGCCACCTGCAGCATTGTACATTTGTTTTCTGCACAAATATTGAGAATGCCGGTTTGCTTACCTACTCTATTAAAGCTGCACAAATGTACTTTATTACTTCCATCAATCCCTGAGCCAGTAAATTTTACAACCAACCATTGGAATAATCTATAATCACCTATTTAATACATAAATATATTGCAGTGTTAAGACGCTTTGCACAGAGGTAATTGGAAAACACAGTAAATCACACAATGAGAGCACCGCATCAATTTAACTATATACAGAGCATCTGAAGGCAACTGTCATTTATTCCTTCCCCAGTTATATCTGATCTCCGCCTTCAACTCCCAGTTGCAAACAAGTATCAATTGTGTCTACCAAGTAGGTACACAATTCTCTGATGCTTTCTTATCCTCAGTGAATACAATGGTTATTCACCAAATAACAGTGACAACTAATCAGTCACCGTACATAGGCTAATAATTCCCAGAACAAGTTTACCTGTAATGAGAATGACTTGCTGAATTAACACAGTTGGAAAAAATTGATTGTCAGCGAGTGCATAACTGACTCCACTAACAAGTAGGCTCGTGATATAATTAAATACCCATAAAGCTTTTGGCGCTGACATTATAACTGCAGAGAATATAGGATTCAGATGCAGATTCCAATATATGCAGCTGATTTAATTTGGTTGTTCTTCAAAACACATTTTAATTTAAACATGTTCTACATGATTCTACAATGCATTTGAAGTCTCTATAAAGGCACTTTTTGTTAAAGATAGCTTTTTATCAGATTATGTATATTTGCCTCCATAATTCTGCACTTTCCTTACCAGCCCTTTCACTGGGGAACACTTTGCTGTGGGCATTGAGTCACACGCAGGTAATAGATTGTTCTCTGTAATGTAAAGTATTCCTTCTCCACTGCATGCGCTTTGTCACATTGTCAGACTGGGTCCTCACTGTGGAAAAAATAATGTAATATTTATGCAATGATATCACACCTACCTACATAACCCCTTAGGTCCCAGGTCTCTGCAGTCACAATGCCCGTGCCACCTGACTCTTCAAAGCAGCACTAGCATGTTACTTACAAGGACCAGGCAGCTCAAAAGGATCACTTACTACAAGTGCAACATGCTAAGTACATGGGATGCCGTTGTATAAGCACAATTGAGGCTTATGTATAAAAGATGCTCAGTGGTGCTTTGAAATTAAACAGATGCAATTGAGCTAAAAAAATTATAAATCCGGATGTCATAATTTCCAGCCCTTGGCATCAAAACAGTGTCTGATACTTTAGGCACAATTCCACTGTGTGTATTGATGCTGACCACTGGAGGACCCTATTGCTACCTCCATCTTTAAGGTGGCGCTAGATTTCCAAGCTTTCCCTACTTTCGTGTGTTTCAGAACAGGAAACAGGAGACATGCATTGGTTCAGAGCAAAACTATATGGAAGTGCAAGGAGTATATCTTCAAGATTTCATGTATTATTCAAGTTTAATGTAGAACTTGATTTACCAAGGTTAAACTCTTTGTGCCCAACAAATCACTTTATGTATCCTGAATTTATCAAAAGGCCACATCTAGATAAAAGCCAAACATTCAATGTCTGCAGGGACTAAGTACTTTATACCAGCTGATGTAAGGTGCAACAGTAATTCCACAGAAACATGAAAGTGTTGCATGACAGCCAACTTAGCACAAGGCATAGTACAAAAAAATGTAATTTCAACCAAAATAATTACCACCAATGACAATATTCCAGTGTGTAGCTTGCACCAGTAACCTCAAGGCTGGAGGTGAAGGCTGTAAAAATATGATTTATGGCATTTTTCAGCTTAACACAAGTCTACAAAGAAATGTATCCAAGGCTAATAACATTAATAAAGGATAACTTGATCCAAGTCATGGTCACATAAATCTGCCAATGTATAATAACAATCTACAGAGGAATTACAAAAGGTTTACAAGAGTTTAAAACAATTAAACTATGCTTTACATTTCTTGCAATATGTTTAATATAACAGAAAGGTAGTAAATATAATAATTAGAACATTAAGGGGTTGTTCACTTTTGAGTTAACTTTTAGTATGATGTAGAGAGTGATATTCTGAGACAATTCTTAATTTGGTTTATTTTTTTTTGTGGCTTTTGAGTTATTTAGCTTTTTATTCAGCAGCGCTCAAAATTTTAATTTCGGCAGTCTGGTTGCTAGGGCCCAAAGTATCCTAACAACCATGCAATGATTTGAATGAGAGAGACTGAAATATGAATAGGAGAGGCCTGAATAGATAGATGGGTAATAAAAAGTAACAATACATTTATAGTATTACAGCACATTTGTTTTTTAGATGGAGTCAGTGACTCCCATTTAAAAGCTGGAAAGAGTCAGCAGAAGAAGGCAACTAATTAAAAAACTAAAAATACATATATATAATAATTAAGACCAATTGGAAAGTTGATTAGAATAATCCATTCTATAATAAAAGTTAATTTGGGGTCCATGGGCCCTTTTTGCAAAAGGTGCTGGAGTTTTAGCTTTAATCAACCATATTGCCGGTGGCAAACAATATATTCAGGTGCTTTGAATGTCACATTTTTATGTTCTGTAGCCAAACAACTTGTGTCCAAAACAGCACCCATATACTTACATTGAATTGTCATGTGCTTGTGATAGTTGCCTATGGTTAATAACACGTCATCTTTAAATGATCTCATATACGGAATAGAAAGCCCAGCACTTATATTTATCTGGATAAGGTTTGGAGAAATGCAACTATCCAACAATTGGATCTATTAAAAAGGCACTGAATCACCTTATTGTTATTTTTTCCAACAATTCTGGTCATTCTGTCGTCATCTAATATGGGGATAAAATGCTATGTAAGTTTTGTCAGAATCTAAACTTGAAGGACTCAATCCCACATAAACCTGATTAATGCAATGAGTCCATGTCAGGGAGCCGGGAGCCCCCTCTGGGGAGTAGTCCGGATCTAGGAGGAAGCCCCTCAGGAGGGATCAGGGTCGTGGTATCCAGGGGTACGGCAGAGAATAAACAAGGTCCAGGCACAGGTCAAAAGGCAGGCGGAATACAAACAAAGTCCAAGTTCAGGCAGGGGTCTATAGCAGGCAGAGTATCAGCGAAGTCCAGGTCCAGGCAAGGGGTCACAACAAGGAATCAGGCAGATATAAGCAGGGAAAGCAGCAAGGGAACCCAGGAAACTTTTAGGGAACGGAATCCTATTTTCGGGCGCCATCTTGGCGCCTCAGGCGTCCTTTTATGTTTGAATTTGGCACCCTTGCGCCAGCGTCAGAGCGCCTGCGACTGGCGCGCCGTGCTGGCGTCACTGCGCCGGCGTCGGAACCCACGTGGGTTGCCTGGGCGCCGCCATCTTGGATTCTTCGCCGCCGGGAGCGGACGCGACTCCTCGCGCTCCCGGCGGTCTTGACAGTAACCCCCCTCACGGGGGGCCTCAGGACCACCGGGACTAGGTTTCTGGGGAAACTTGGAGTGGAAGTCTCTTACCAAACGAGGAGCATGCACATCACTGTGTCCCTCCCAAGAGCATTCTTCGGGGCCAAAGCCCTTCCAATGGATGAGGTATTGAAGGGACCCTCTGGAGATTCTGGAATCAAGGATTCTCTCCACCTCGAATTCTTGTTGACCCTCCACAAAGATGGCAGGAGGAGGAGATTGGACACCAGAGAAACATTTGGAGACGGTGGGCTTCACCAGGGAGACGTGGAACACGTTGGGGATTCTCATCTCTGGTGGGAGTTGAAGTCTGATGGCTACAGGGTTAATTATCTCCAAGATGGGGAACGGACCCAGGAACTTCGGACCCAACTTGGGAGATGGCACCTTCAAGCGAATATTCCTGGAAGAGAGCCAGACACAATCACCCACCTTGTAGGGAGGAGAGGGCCTTCTACGGCGATCCGTGAAAGTCTTGTGGACTAGAGCACTCTTCTCCAGGTTAGACTTGGTTGCAGCCCAAATAGCAGACATATGGGCTGCCAGATCATCTGCAGCCGGGACATCCGACAACACAAAGTCCTGAGGAAAGGCTTGAGGGTGCTGTCCATACACCGCCATAAATGGAGACCTTCCTGTGGAGGAATGACATGCATTATTATGAGCAAACTCCGCCCACGGGAGGAGGTCAGACCAATCATCCTGGCAAAGAGACACGTGGTTCCTCAGGAACTGTTCTAAGGCTTGGTTCACACGTGCAGCTGCCCCATTCGTCTGCGGGTGGTAGGCGGACGAAAATTGAAGGGTTATTCCCAAGTCTTTACATAGGGAACGCCAGAACTTGGCGGTGAACTGGGTGCCTCTGTCGGAGACGATCTCCACCGGGAAACCATGCAGGCGGAAGATGTACTTAATAAAGAGTTGGGATAATTCCACCGCAGAGGGTAACTTCCTCAAAGGGATGAAATGGGCCATTTTGCTGAAGCGGTCTATGACAACCCAGATCACAGTATTCCCACCGGAGGGAGGAAGTTCGACAATAAAGTCCATAGAGAGGTGCGTCCACGGACGAGAGGGAACCGGCAAAGGCTGTAACAACCCACTGGGGCGGGAATGGCTAGGCTTAGAAGTGGCACAGACATTACAAGCCGCCACAAAGTCCTTTACATCCTTGCGGATATCAGGCCACCAGACTAGGCGCCTCAAGAGTTCAAGGGTCTTGGCTGGACCAGGATGTCCTGCTTGCCTGGAGCAGTGGGTTTGTTGCAGGATGGCCAGGCGAAGTTCCGGAGGGACGAAGGCCATGCCAATCGGAGTATTTTGAGGAGCCGAGGACTGCCCAGCCAGGATCTGGTCGGCAAATTGGGGATACAGAGAGGCAATGATCTTGACTGGTGGAATGATTGGTTCCTGCCTCTCTGGGTCACGGTCCACCGGAGTGAAGCTACGAGACAAGGCGTCGGCCTTCCGATTCCTGGAACCTAGGCGATAAGTCAAAACAAAGTTAAATCGGGAAAAGAAAAGGGCCCACCTGGCTTTTCTGGGATTTAGCCTCTTGAGAGACTGTATAAACTCCAGATTCTTGTGATCAGTGTAAATCTGGACAGGAATTTCAGAGCCCTCCAGCAGATGACGCCATTCTTCAAGGGCAAGCTTGACTGCCAAGAGTTCTCGATTTCCGACATCATAGTTCTGCTCTGCGGATGAGAACTTCTTGGAGAAATACGCACAGGGGTGCAATTTTCCATCAGTGGAGTGTCTCTGAGACAGGATAGCTCCGGCTCCGACTTCAGAAGCATCAACCTCGATGCAGAAGGGTAGTGCAGGATTGGGATGTCGGAGAACAGAAGCGGACGTGAAGGCCTCTTTCAAGGACTGAAAGGCTTCTATGGCAGATGGAGGCCACAAGCTGGGTTTACCCCCTTTCCGGATGAGGGCCAGGATAGGAGCGATGCGGGAAGAGAACCCCTGGATGAACTGTCGATAATAATTAGCAAATCCGATGAATCTCTGGATTGCCTTCGTACTCAGTGGGAGAGGCCACTCCTGGATGGCCGACACTTTCACAGGGTCCATCTCAAATCCCTCTGGAGAGATAATGTACCCTAGGAAGGGGATCTTGGATACCTCGAAGACACACTTCTCCAACTTGGCGAAGAGAGAGTTCTTCCTCAGACGAGAGAGTACCTCCTTCACCTGGGAGCGATGACTTTCAAGGTCCTTGGAGAAGATCAGGATGTCGTCCAAATATACGACTACGAACCTTCCTAGGAGATCTCGGAAGACATCATTAACAAACTCCTGGAAGACAGCAGGGGCATTGCATAGGCCGAAGGGCATAACGAGATATTCATAGTGCCCGTCACGAGTGTTGAAAGCCGTCTTCCATTCGTCACCCTCACGGATGCGAATGAGGTTGTACGCCCCCCGGAGATCCAACTTAGAGAATATCTTCGCCCCCTTCAGCTGGTCGAAGAGCTCTGCGATCAAGGGCAGTGGGTACCTGTTTTTTACAGTGATTTTATTCAGGCCCCGGTAGTATACATGGCCGAAGGCCTCCGTCCTTCTTCTCCACGAAGAAGAACCCAGCCCCTGCAGGAGAGGTAGAAGGGCGGATAAACCCCCGCTGGAGATTTTCTTGGATGTATTCCTTCATTGCGGTAGTCTCTGCAGGAGAGAGAGGGTAAGTGCGGCCTTTGGGGGGCATGGCTCCTGGCAGGAGTTCGACAGGACAGTCGTAGGAGCGATGTGGAGGAAGGAATTCCGCAGACTTCTTACAGAACACATCGGAGAATTCTTTTTAACAGGAGGGAAGAGACTTTAACTCGGTTGAGGAGATAGTTACCTTCTTGAGGGGTTTAGCAGGAAGGCAATGCTGTTGGCAGAATGGGCTCCAACGAGAAATCTGCGCTGTGGACCAGTCTATGATGGGATTGTGCAGGCGCAGCCAGGGGAGACCCAAAACAACTGGAACAGCGGGACAAGAGATAATAAGAAACGAAAGTCTCTCTTTATGCAGGGTCCCAACCTGCACAGGTACAGTAGTTCACCAGTGGTCATCGTGAGTACAGACTCCAGGGGTTTATCATCTATGGCGACGATCCGCATGGGAGAAGGCAAAGGAAATAAGGGAATTCCCATGTACTTAGCAAAGAGAGCGTCCATGAAGTTACCCCCGGCTCCGGAATCGATGAAAGCATTCCCGAAGATGGTCTTATCAGTCAGACGAATCTGGAAGGGAAGGAGAAACCTGTGTGAGTTTTCTTGGGTCTTCTCCTGAGACTTATCTCGAGACTTTTGAGTAGTGCCCCCTACATGAGTTACCATAGACATACCTCGGGGTACAAAACTCTTATCCTTTGCAGGACAGGCATTGGCGAAGTGGGAATGTCCGCCACAATACAGACACAGGCCAGACATCCGTCTGCGGAGTCTCTCTTGTTCAGTGAGGCGAGTTCTTCCCACTTGCATGGGTTCCTCCTGGAGAGAAATGGATGCTTGGGCAGGCGGGGTGACAGGAGCCTGCAGGAGAGGCCTCTGGAAGCGGGGTGCCAACATGGGTTGAAACTTCCTGACACGATCTCTCAGGGTTTGATGCTCTCTCAGAAGAGTGTCCACCTTGACAGCCAAAGCGATGAGGTCCTCAAGTTGCGTGGGTAATTCACGGGAGACCAGGTCATCTTTGATGCGGAGAGAGAGACCATTATAAAATGCAGTATGGTATGCATCGTTGTTCCAACGAGTCTCAGCAGCAAGTGTACGGAATTCGATAGCATACTCCGCTACACTGCGACTCCCTTGGCGGATTTGGAACAGACGGGAAGCAGCGGATGTCACTCGGCCGGGAGCATCGAAGACGATCCGGAATTCTTTGAGAAATGCTTCTGCGTCATCCATCAGTGGGGACTGTTTCTCCCAGTGTGGAGATGCCCACTCGAGAGCTTTCCCTGCCAGACGAGTAATCACGAACCCCACCTTGGCACGTTCAGAGTCAAATTCAGTGGGGTGTAGTGCAAAGCGAATCTGGCACTGATTCACGAATCCTCGACAGGCTTGAGGATCGCCGTCGTAGAGAGGCGGAGCAGGAATATGTGGACCAGAAGTGGATAACTGGGTAGCCATGGCAGCAGCCGCTTGCGGAGGAGGTGCCGGCAGGGGGGTCGCTGGTGTCAACAAGGAGAGCTTTTCCAGGATCGCCTCCAGCGTGTGTCCCACGTAATTCTGCCGGGCTTCATACGCCTCCATGCGGGAATGCAGGCCCCGAAAGGCCCTGCCGAAATCTGGCTGAGCTTCCTCAGTGGGATCCATGGCCCGAAAATAATGTCAGGGAGCCGGGAGCCCCCTCTGGGGAGTAGTCCGGATCTAGGAGGAAGCCCCTGAGGAGGGATCAGGGTCGTGGTATCCAGGGGTACGGCAGAGAATAAACAAGGTCCAGGCACAGGTCAAAAGGCAGGCGGAATACAAACAAAGTCCAAGTTCAGGCAGGGGTCTATAGCAGGCAGAGTATCAGCGAAGTCCAGGTCCAGGCAAGGGGTCACAACAAGGAATCAGGCAGATATAAGCAGGGAAAGCAGCAAGGGAACCCATCCTATTTTCGGGCGCCATCTAGGCGCCTCAGGCGTCCTTTTATGTTTGAATTTGGCGCCCTTGCGCCAGCGTCAGCGCGCCTGCAACCGGCGTGCCGTGCTGGCGTCACTGCGCCGGCGTCGGAACCCACGTGGGTTGCCTGGGCGCCGCCATCTTGGATTCTTCGCCGCCGGGAGCGGACGCGACTCCTCGCGCTCCCGGCGGTCTTGACAGTCCATAACAAGCATTTACATAAACTGGAGGACAGCACATTTGAGTGTTACCCAGACAGGAAAAAGCCCCCATTTATGTCAAGGTCACCAAATAACTAGAAACAGCTTCTAGGCACATGGGGAGCAGAACTAATTTCATGTATACAGCCCTTCTAGCTGGATTCTCCATATGATCTTGCAAAGTGAATTTATTCCATATAGCAGCAGAAATGTATGACTTTGGATCAAGCAGTGACATAACTGTATCAATTATATCTAACAGAAACATTATTGGTGCATTGCGATTGCTTTCCACAGCAAAGCTCCCAGTGCCAATGTTTCAGGACAATGTTGTATTTGTGCCAATATTGGCAAACACGCCTTATAAAATATTGCTCTATTTCCATTTCATCCTTACGTATATTAGAAATTACTGAAATAGACGCTAATAAAAAGATGTGCTTTTTTGAAAGGGGCACACTGTATCATTCTCAAAAAAATGTATATAGGCATTTCTACTGATGTGTATTTCCACATACGTACAGTATAAGCACAATCCTTAAGCACAATTCAGCAGAACTGAGTTAACCATAATACATAAATGTGCATGAGAGGCATGAGAATACCCCGGTAAAAACAATATATGCGTATAATAGATGCTCAGTATAGATGTCACACTACTTTAAATGGAAAATATTGGAAGAGAGTAGGGATGGGCGATTTTTTCACCTTGTTTTGCCTCAAAAATGACGCCCATAGATGTCTAAGGCATTGTGCGTCAAAAAAAAGACGCACGTTCAAATTTTTTTGACGCCCATAGACTTTAATGGGCGTCGGTGACATTTTGCCTGCGGCGACTTTTTGGCGAAACGAAACGGGTTCAAATTCGCCCATCCCTAGAAGAGAGGCTTGGCATTTACTGATGATCTCATACTTCTTTTTAAGTGCTGTACAACCAGGTGGGGGCACTCCTGCCACTTGACAAACTTGCAGAACAGAATCTCCCCTGCAACCAGGGCTTTAGCCATATGACTGCTTCTACATTATATGGACAAAAGTATTTGTCTGTCTGTCCAACATTAATTCCCAAACCAAATGTATTAATCAGTGATGGCCTGGCCAATCAAACAGGTTCTTTCGTTCCCATCCCATTCTGTATGGACCTCACTTCCATGTATATGGGGACATTATTGGGTTACTATAGGAAATAAACTTCAGAAAGTAGTAGACATGGAATTGTTAAGAATATCATTGTATTATTGAGTCTTAAGGTTTGCTTTCAGTGGAACCAGGGTCCCCAGGCCAGCCCATTCTTCCTCTACCACCAAATTCTACCATTGGCATTTAGGTACATACTGTTTTTCTAGCATTTGCCAAACCCAGACTTTTCTGTTAGATTGACAGATGGTGAATTATTATCTGCCGTGCCATTCCATGCATTTCCACTGTTTCACAGTACATTGACGGTGACCTTTAAACTTCAGCGTTGCACATGAGTATGTCAGGTTTGTTTATCTTTGGTTAGTAATAGAATCCCAGTAATCCTTATGAACAGCAAGCAAGGACACAGGGCCACCATCATGGGTGGAAAGGAAGGAGTCCCGTTGGTGGTCCAGCCTGATGTGAAAGGTGTGGGTGGATAAGGACATGGTAAGGAGGGTATATGGGGCCCCACGTCCCTCATGGCAACCTTCTAAATATATATCATTTTAGACAGTGGTCATACACTGCATGGCACAGCAATCACAAGTCAAGCAGGTAGCATTAACTATTTCACAGCAGAAATTGGTACAGAATACATGGTAGATAAAGTGCATACCCTTATCACATAACATGTTTCATTCCCTCCTGGGAACTTCATCAGAGGTGACAGCTAAAATCTCCGTATGCACTCAGTGCCACTGCAATTTTTTACATGTATAGGTAGGGGGCAGAAAAATGCCAGCAGACAAACCACTTCATGAAAACTTAGGCTGGCATCACTGTTTCTGATCGGCAGCACATGAAAAAATGAGAACCTAAAGCAATTAAAATTGGTGCTTCCAGTGAATCATACCTACATACTCACTGACATTCAAAGGCTAATTAACAATACATTAATATAATTTGGAGTATTTTCCACATGTTCACCTCAAGAGCACCAACCAATCCTATTTAGAAACCTGCAACTGAACAGGAAAACATGGATATGTATTGCAAATTTCCGACATGTTTTTGTCTGGGTTCATTTTTACCACATATGTTCTACTTTATAATTGAAATGTACATTCCTTTAGGCACTCTTACAGACAAGGTTATAGGGAGAGCTGTCCTTGCCAAGAATAAAAGAAATCCTAATGTCTTGAAAGTATCCTGTGAATTTCACTAAATTCCACTGCTCATATATCTCATTATATGCATATTCACATTGGCATATAAGGGTTAAGAATTGTTGATGAGCTGGAATAATCTGGAAGGCAAGCTCACTATGTAGAAATCTGTGTAAAATATTCTAAATGTAGATGGAGGACCCAGAGGACCACACATTATACATACACATAATATACACACTCAAAGATATTTATTTCTACTCAGCACTTTTAATAAAATCTCTCATAGCAGCTGCAGGCCGACCTTCTGTAGCAATGGAGTAACCCATACTATGTCTGCCTTTATATAATATCCCCCCCATTATCTCCCCCAAAGTGTCCAAAACCAAAGTGAGTCTCTGAGTAACACAGCAGCTCCCCACCCACCCTGCCTTTACTGGAGTGCAAACCCCATTGCTTCTACTGAAAGAATAGACTTAACCAAGTTAAGACACCCATTTTAAAATGACATGTCCTCTGTAGGTATATTCGCTGCAGAGTGCCACAATGTGTCAAGAAGCATAGTCAACACAAGGACTATTTGGTGGATACAAGCCTTAAGGGGGTAGAGCAACTTTAGGGGTCTATTTATCATGCTGTGTAAAACGTTGAGTGAAGCATTACTGGTGATTTTGCCCAGAGCATCCAATCAGCAATTAGATTTCAACATGAAAATAAAGATCTGATTTGTTGCTATGAGCAATGTGATCGGTAATGCCTGACTCCACTTTTTACACAGCATGATAAATAGACCCCTAATATAACTTTTACCCGCCAGTGCTGCACTTGTGCTGGATTCTTCATCTGGGACAAAGTACAACAGCCAGACCCTGGGTGCAAGTGCTTAAATGAGCGTTAAGGGGTGCTCTTTTACAAGGGTGCTCATAGTTTTGTAGGTAAGCACAGTTTTGGAACACACTGCAAGGTTGCAAATGAATCTCTGCTTTGTAATGAAAGAGAAATGTGGCTGTTACTATAAATGGAGACATTTAATTTTTGATGTTTGTCCTTATTTTTTTGCCTTCTGCTTACTATATATGTTGTTTAGGGAGACAGTGTCATTACCGATAACTCAAGTCTAGGTGGCAAAACTCTGAAGGAACAGATAATTTGTATAATAATAAAATAATTTGCACTAATTGCAGCTCTTTATAGGATTTGTGATAGCTCGTGTTTATCCTCTCTGCCCAACATTGCATATAACTCGGTAATAAAAGTGCCCAATTAAGTATAATTGTTTGCATGTTGATAACCCAAAAACAATTTAATTACAGTTAATAAGTTTATTGAAGGCGAGGCATCGCATTTGTTTTTGCATTGTGGCATTAACTGATAACACCTGTTAAAAACATTAATCCCCCTTGAACATTAAGCAGATTTATAAAGTGCATTATCAGCAATGCATTTGTTAATATTGCTAAAGAGGAGCACATAAACCAAATCCCTTAGCATGCATATTAATAATAAATAAAGGGCAAGTTCTCTTTTAGGGCTGCTTGTAATCTGTTATGATTTCCTTCCTTATTTTCTTAATTGTGTTTCATTCTCTGTACTTTCAGAGCCCGTTTCAGGTTCGTTTTATAAACACATTTGTTTTCCAAACGATCAGCTAGAAATAACCATTTTAGCAGAATTTTACTAACATAAAACTCACATCCCGGCATCTCCGTCTGTCTGAATGGATTGTGCAACACGTTCTTACACACAGATGGGAGCAGAAAGGGAGGCCGGGTTCCTACAGAGATGACAATACGTGCGGATGCAGTCTCTTTGGAACGGTTACATTTGCATGGATTAAAAGGGAGAAAATAATAATGTTTGCTTTAAGTACAGTAAGAGGCTTCATGTGGGAATATATTATTGAATATTGGAATTTAAGCTGCCATACTGTTGGGCTCTAAAGTGTATACTTTTCATATATCATAAAATTCACTTGAGAGCAGTCTAAGGCCATGTGCAGATATGGGAGTAAAAGGGCAAACGTGGCCATAATAGGGTGGGGTTAGTGTGGAACAGGGCAAGGCTGGGCTACATCACAACACACAGAAGACTTGTCTGTCAAGAGTTAAGGTCATTTCTGGTTATAAGTCCTGATCTCTCTCCTTTAAAAGCTAATGGTGGGGAGGACTGAGCCCTCTGGTTGAAACCAATGCCCATGTGGGGAGTAGGGATGTAGCGAACGTCGGAAAAAAAGTTCGCGAACATATTCGCCAACTTGCGCAAAAATGCGAGCGGTTCGCGAACGGTTCGCGAACGGTTCGCGAACCCCATAGACTTCAATGGGAAGGCGAACTTTAACATCTAAAAAAGACATTTCTGGCCAGAAAAATGATTTTAAAGTTGTTTAAAGGGTGCAACGACCTGGACAGTGGCATGCCAGAGGGGGATCAAGGGCAAAAATGTATCTGAAAAATCTGCCTGTGTGTGCTTGGAAGAGATAGTGTAGGGGGAGAGCTGTTAGTGATTTCAGGGACAGATGATAGTAAGTTTGCTGGCTAGTAATCTGCTTGATACTGCTCTGTATTGGAACAAAAAAATAAATAAAAGCAGTCCTTACAAGGACTACTGTTATTGCAGCAGTCAGCAGATGAGATCAGAAGCAGGACAGCTGCCCACTGCAGCTACATACAGAGCACTGCAGTAGAAGGTAGATTACTAGCCAGCAAAGCTACCTAAGCTTAAATGTCCCTCAAACCCCTGCAGACTTCTGTCCCTCCAATAACAGAGCAGTATCAAAACGATTACTAGCCAGCAAACTTTCAACTGTCCCTGAAATCACTAACAGGCAGCAGCTCTCTCCCTACACTATCTCTTCAGCACACACAGGCAGAGTGAAAAAAAGCTGCAGGGCTTCGGTTTTTATAGGGAAGGGGAGTGGTCCAGGGGAGAGCTTCCTGATTGGCTGCCATGTACCTGCTGGTCTGGGGTGAGAGGGCAAAAAAAAGCGCCAACAATGGCGAACCCAAAATGGCGAACGTCGCGCGACGTTCGCGAACTTCCGGCGAGCGCGAACACCCGATGTTCGCGCGAACAAGTTCGCCGGCGAACAGTTCGCGCCATCTCTAGTGGGGAGGTGCCAGTCTTTGAAACCCAAGACCAGTAAATAATTAGGATCCCATATGGGGTGGCTTACACATTTATGATAATAACACAAACTTACTAACTGCAGCCTCTTCATATGCACTTTGCACCCAACATTTTGCAAATGACCCCTTGTGTAACCAATTCCCTAATTTTACTGATTAACAAATGTTACAACATAAGTGTCACATTAAGACACATAAAACGAAAATAATGTTTTTATATATATATATATATATATATATATATATATATATTAGGCGTGGTAAGGATCGCACTCACAGGTCTTAATCTCGATAAAGTAAATTTATTCTGGACAAGTGCTGACGTTTCGGCTGAGACAACAGCCTTTTTCAAAGTGAAAAAAATGTCACAAACACGGATATAAATAGACAGTGTGGCGGGAACAAAATCAATATACAAAAAACACCGGGGGCAGAGGAAGTGACGTGTCACAGGTAGAGTAAATAATGGTTTAAACAACTTAAGTGAAAAACAAACTCATGCATGGAACCAAAATGAAAAACATAAATCACGAACGAAGGTATAGAAAATAAACAACAAGAAACTCAAAGAAAGATAAAGAAAAATAAAAACTCACAATTTATCTCACGGCGCAGCCGTTGTACACCTACGTGAATAAACACCCTAAGTTTCCAGGACTGGTAAGCCCTCTCTACGCAGTAGTGAGTTTTTATTTTTCTTTATTTTTGTGAGATTGTCATTCAGATGTGCCAGGTGCGAATTTGCTGCGATTTGCTGCCAACAAATTTGCGAAACCGCCACGAAAATTCGCCAGTGAAAATTCATCGGCGTCCAAAAAACAGATGCCAAGGTCCTTTTTTTTTTGGACACCGGCGCATTTTCGCTGGCACGTTTCGTGAATTTTTCGCATTTTTTTTTCCGCCACAAATTCGCCCAATACTAGCTGTGGCAGGAGGTACAGGCAGTAAGGACACATCCACACACTCATTTGAATACATAGCTTACAAACTTCACAAGAAAAAGTGTTGGAGTTTCCATCCCTTTTCTAAAATAAATCTCAGGCAAACCCATTGGGAAATAAAAAATACATATTTTCAGCTGTGTTCTAAAAGGTGAGAGAATAATTACTGCAGAACAAAACAAATGATAAAAGCATCTCATACTGAGCCACAGCAGAGTGTTGGTTCCACATTATAAACCTCTTCCCCTTTGATAAGCGGAATGAGAAAACATTTCAATCTGAACAGCAAAAAGTGGGGTTCCGCAACATTACAGATTCATTTCCATTCAGAAGTTCTCGTAACTATGCGTCATCCCAAATTTACACAAGATTTATGTACCACTACAAAAAAATCTTTTATGGGAAGTAAATTCAGTATTTTATTTGCACCAATCCAGTTCTGCATTAGTAACACACAGAAAATTGCATTGACCACTTCTCATTTGTTGTTAACGACTTTCCAGTTGTGTAACAATCAAGATTCAGCAGAAATACAAATTCTATCATGTTTTTGAAAAAAAAAAGAAACATAACTTTCCCTAGACGAACTCCATGTCAGTACGTTACGAGATAGCCCCTCCTCCCTGCTCCCATTAGAAGGAACCTCCCCAAGCCTTGAAAAAGCCAACCACACCCACCTACCGGCGTCTTTTTGTTCCTTCTCTTATGCTCTTGGCTTTGTTCTCTGAACAAATGCCTCAATCATTAGAAGCAAATTTTTGTTTTTCCTCTTTTTAAGCCTAGGAAAGCATTAGGCCTGCCCAAAAGGCGTCCTAGGGACAGGGGTTTTGGTCCATGGGACCTTTTTTCCCCCCAGCACACTACCTCAGACCTGGAGTCTTCTGAACTTCAGCTTCTGAATCAGGTAAGGCACTATGTTTGCTACTCCTTGTCTGCCTGTATTTCAGTTGCCTTCCTGTATTGCTATCAAGAGCATTGGGTGGCAGGTACTTTTCCCCCTATCCGTGTGCCCTCCCAACCTGCCCAGACGGTGTCCGGCGGCAGTGGTGTACGTGGCCCCTACACCCCATTTTTACGGATGGGCGAGGGAGGTGGCAGTTAGATTAGGAGATGGCCCCGCCCACTTTCTAACTCAGCAGGCGAGGAAGCTGCAGCCTCAGGTAAGTCCTGCTGTTGTCGGTAAACATGTGAGGCCTGTTTTCCTGTTAACAATAAAGTGTCCTGGAATTTGTGGCATTAAGGGGTCTGCTTCCAGCCTTGCATAATGAGCAGCAGGTAAGTAGTGTGTCCATATGCTGTTCTGCAGTGTACTAAAGTCTAACTAACTGCTTGCATGCTTATAATCATATGCTTATCTGCACTGTGCCTGGTTATGCTTGTTGCCTGCCTGAAACCAGTAGCCTGCCTGAAACCAGTAGCCCTAAAGCTGGCCATAGACACAAAGATCTGATCGTACGAATCGAGGATTCGTACGATTTTCGGATCGTGTGTGGAGAGTCCCGACATTTTTCGTCCGGCGGAGATAGGTCGTTTGGTCGATCGGACAGGTTAGAAAATTTCTGTCGGCTGCCGATAATATCTCTGCGTGTATTGCCGATCGTACGATTTTCAGTGGGAGACTGTCACTAGCTTTGGTTGGACATAGATATCGTACGATTGCTGTCAGGGGCAGAACATTGCTGATCTGTTCTTTAACTAATCTGACTGGTAAGACTTTGATCTGAATTGTTAGTGGCGGGTCGGGAGATGGGAAAGTCCGATCGTACGATGATTCGTACGATCGGATCTTTGCATCTATGGCCAGCTTTATTATACAAATAGATAATTGGGCTAACATTCTGTCATGCTGACAAGTATTGTATACTGACAGGCTGGGTGCTGAATTCAGGCCATTTACAAATCGGACACCAGTAGCCCTATTGAATATGGATCACTGGGCTGGGGGGGCTGCTAGGCTCTGATATATACTTGCTCTAAACAGCAGATAATCCATAATTTGTATTGCGCTATTTTTGTTCTGCATTCTATGTTTTGGCTATTGCTCACATAGAACAGGTAGCCAGAATGGAGATCGAGCAAAGGTCTGGCTGAATGCTAGGGCCTGATATAAGCTTGCTCTATGCAGCAGCTAATCTAAACTATGGACCTCATGTTTCCGTGATTGTACCTGTGCTCCTATTTTGTTCTACAGCTTAAGCTCTGGCTATTGCTCACATGGAACACTTGGCCCTACGGGATGTAGAGCACAGGTCTGGCTGGCTGCTAGGCCCTGATACATGCTTGCTCGAAGCAGCAGCTAACCTAAACTATGTATTTCATGTTGCTGTGTTTGAAACTGTGCTCCTATTTTGTTCTACAGCTTATGCTCTGGCTATTGCTCACAAGGAACATGTAGCCCTGTGAGATGTAGAGCACAGATCTGTCTGGCTGCTAGGCCCTGATACATGCTTGCTATAAGCAGCAGCTAACCTAACTATGTATTACATGTTTTCTGCAGTATACGATTTGGCTAGTGCTCTCTTGGAACAAGTAGCCCTAATGGATGTAGAGCACAGGCCTTTCGAGTTGCTAGGCCCTGATACTGTATATGCTTTCCCTAAGCTGCAGCTAATATAAACTATGTATTTCATGTTACTGTGATTGTATCTGTGCTTATATTTTCTTCTGCAGTATATACCCTGGCTATGGCTCACCTGGAATAAGTAGCCCTAAGGTATGTAAAGCACAGGCCTGGGAACGGCTAGGACCAGATATATGCTTGCACTAAGCAGTAGCTAATATTTTATGTATTACATGTTGCTGTGATCATATCTGTATGCTCCTATTCTCTGCAGTATGATATGCTCTAATTATTGCTCAACTTGAACCAGTAGCTCTAATAGATGTAGATCACTGGGCTGGGTGGCTATGAAGGTCTGATATAGGTTTGCTCTGACTGCAGCTAACCTAAACTATGCATTACATGGGGTTGTAATTGTTTCTGGGGTACATTCAGGTTTAATCCAGATGAGTACTGATAGGAATACCTACATATGAATGTATTTTCATTCCATGGCATTGCTCCTGGGATAAGATATGGCTTAATAAATTAAGCAGGGAATGTATGTGATTTTATACTGCACTAGGCAATATTTTAACCGATGGCAGGTAAGCTTAATTTTTGTCTTGACAAACACTACAGGAGTTCTGAAGCCTGTCTGTCATAAGGATTGCTGGGTTAACAATAACCACAGGTATGTACTACTTTTGGGACAATTGAATGTAATTTTTTCCAGATTCAGCAGCCTTGTATCACTGATCACTGCCTGAACGAATGGAGGGCCAGATAATTGCTTTGCCCAGTCAATTGTGCGGTTTTACTACCCACTCACTACCCACTCGCTCGAGCTCTGGGGTCGGGTACTGTGCTCTACCAGAACCAGGAACTTAGGACTCTGACCGAGGTACATATTATTATCACACATTTTAATATATGCTCGCACCATGGCCCTCATCCTGCAGGGGGATTCTACTGCCTTCAGAACAAATGCTCAATTAATGGATAAGCTCCATAATACAACTGGTCTACCAAGCAACATATATGTTTGCATCTATAAGAGGGCCATAGGCAGGTGCATATATTTTAATATTAAGGCATGTATATGAATGTGTATATATGTTTGCACAGATATCTATATATGATTTGTGTCCTTAGGATGGGTTCTTTTGTGGAACCAGAAACGTTGGCTCAATAAACCTATATTTTTATGCAACATATAGTATTTATGAAGATTTCTGGAACAATCAGTACTTGAACTCTTCATCCATAAATTTCACTATAGCAGCCATGACATCTGGCTAGTTTCTAGGGGTGCAACCTGTGAAAATTCCATATTCATAGGTTTAAGGAAGAACAAGGTATACAGTTCTATATGCTTGGCTGAAGGATCCCTAGATGTATCGCTACCGTTTTCTAGGGTGACTCCTTGGTGCCTCCTACAAATTAGAGAGGGGAGCCACTAACCAGTGTTATTCCTATACTTTTTCTACTGATATTCTTAATGTCAGGATAGATGGGACATTTTATCTGCCAATACAGGGTGTATATAGAGACAGGGTACACATACATGTCAGGCCACTGGGAATTTGCATAAGGTCAATATTTCAAACCAAGGGTTTTCAGGCTATAGGAGTCCTCAAAGTATCTGTTAGTCAATAGAGATGACCTCTGTTCAAGTCTGGCCCAGGATAGGGATATTCTGCTTATACTACCAGCAAAACAAAGCAGCTTTCCCTAAGTCACCCATGGTCAGCATTCACCAACGGGTTAACTTCCCCCTGCAGGCCAGCGGACAGGACCTCCCACTATCAATTTAAAAGTTCCACCTCTTCCCTTACCCCCTAGTCTTTTTTGTCCTGTCCGGGCCAGGGAGAGGATAGCCTGTTGGATGAAGAAACAGGACTACTAAGAGAAGATTCGGTGAGGGCCTAAGATTAGCTCCCCAGAGAAGGGGTCAGCAGGGGCTTACTTACATGCCCGTGTCTCTCCTCCCGTGTGCGGGTCAGGGGGATGCGGAGGAAGCATGGCCGTGATGGGCGATGTTTGGGGCTGATCCTCCGGCTCTGCTGGTCAGGTGAAGTCTGAAGACGGAGTGTAAGTGCGCCATTAACCGCACACCGCTTACTGTAGGAGAACGCCGTGGACCGGAAGTGGCGCGGCGGAAGTGACGCGGCAGAAGTGACGCGGCGGCCATTTTGGATGAGGGCAAGAGCGCAGAAATTTCAAAATGAAAAAAGGAAAGTATGGAGGCGGTTTTTGGTGCTAAAACTCTAGCGTCCTAGCCTGGAGAAGGCTGAATTTATTGGTGGGGCAGTCAGTGAAAGGAAAACATTGATATATGCAGGAGTCTGACCTGCCCTATTTAAAGCAATACACACTTCCTGTGGGTGCCATTTTGCCACCAGTTAAGCTGAGCATTTATGCACACAGGTACGTGGGGGATATCAGCTGAGTTTTTCTTGTATTCTAAGACCAGTGGCTGATTACTTTTTTATCTATTCTCTTAACCAGTTTTTCCAATGGAACCTGGTATGACGGGAAAAGCCTCTCACCCTAAAGGGAAAAGGTGATGTATGAGGTCAGAGAGAATATGGCAGGGATAGAGGGCTCAGTTTCTAACAGTGTTGTTATTTTCATGCAGCCTTCCTGCCACAGATGTAAGAAAAGACAAGTCTCCAGAGAAGACGAGTTCTGCAGAGAAACAACAGGAGCCTGGATCCTCTGTTTCACAAGAAAATCAATGGGAATCCTTAGCCTCGGTGATAAAACAGGCAGTTATTCAGGGATTCCAGGAGGGGTCAGGCACTAAGAAAAGACCAAGACACCAGCATGGAAGACAGGGGGAGTCTTTTTCAGATGTATCAGAGGAAGACCTGTCATTTGACTCGGACGTCCTCTCTCAGGCAGGATCAGAGGAGGGCGAGATTGATTCGGAAGAAGAATCAACATTTGATTTAGCGGTGATTGACCCGTTAATAAAAGCAGTCAGACAGACTCTAACTTTTCCAACAGAAATAACAAAGTTATCATCGGCGGATAAGCTCTTTCCATCATCAAAAAAGAAATCCGCATGCTTTCCTGTACATTCGTCTATCAAGGAGATTATTGCGTCAGAATGGAAGAAGACTGAGAAAAGGGCTCAGACAACAGGGAAATTCAACAAGAAATATCCTTTTGACGAACAGGATTCTAAGACCTGGGATTCACCTCCTAAAGTGGATGCGGCCGTGGTGAGGCTGGCTAAGAAGACCACACTTCCAGTAGATGATGCAGCAGTCTTCAGGGAGCCAATGGAGAAGAAGATAGAGTTCAATCTAAGGAAAGCTTTTGGGGCCGCAGGGGCAGCCTGTAAACCAGCTGTTGCTCTGACTTCAGTGTCTAGAGCTTTGAAGGTGTGGTTGTCAGAACTTGGAGAAGCGATATCTTCTAATGTAAAGAGACCAAGGCTTTTGGAAATGTTGACAGATTGTAAAATGGCAACAGAAATTATATCCGAAGCTTCGATAGACCTAGTGCATTTTTCGGCAAGATCTATGGCACTGTCGGTGGCAGCCAGAAGGGCTTTATGGCTGAAGACGTGGGCAGCGGATACAGTTTCAAAAACTAATCTGTGTCAATTGCCTTTTGAAGGTGAGATGTTGTTTGGAGAGAAGCTCGACGCAATTATAAAGAAGGTTTCAGGTGGAAAAAGCGTGTTTCTGCCACAAGAGAGTCAAGCAAAGAGACCACGCTTTGAGACGAACTACAACAAACTGAAGGATAAGTCATTCAGGACGTCTAAACAGTACAAGCCTGGTAGAGAGTACTCCAGGCAATCTTCTTGGAGATCAGGACGTCCAAGTTCCAGAGGGGCAGCGAAAAAAACGGGGTTTTTTTCCTCAGCCCCATCTACTTCTAGTCGACAATGAAGGTGGCAGGGCCCAGAACATGGTGGGTGGCAGGTTAGCCGATTTCTCTCATGTCTGGGCCACAACCATACGAGACACATGGGTACGAAACGTGGTGGAATCAGGGTTTTTCCTAGAATTCAGGACGGTACCCAGAAGAGATTTTTTCATAAAGTCTGTGGTCAAGGAGACAGAGTCAAGCAAAGAAATAGCCCAGGAGTACTTGAAACAGTTGTTCGAGTCGGGGGCAATAGAGATGGTCTCTCCGCAAGAAAGACACACAGGTTTTTATTCGAAACTTTTTTTAGTAAAAAAGGCATCAGGCGCATTAAGACCGGTGCTGGATATGAGAAGACTGAACAGGTTCCTGCAAGTGAGAAAATTCAGGATGGAATCCTTAATGTCAATCATGCAAGTCATTTCAAGAGGCGATTGGCTGACGAGCATAGATTTAAAAGATGCGTATTTTTATGTTCCGATCACACAGGTGCACAGAAAGTATCTAAGATTCGCAATAGACGATGTACATGTCCAATTCAAGTGTCTTCCGTTTGGTCTAGCCCAATCCCCGAGGGTGTTTACAAAGATATTGGTTACTCTCATAGCGGAATTAAGAAAGGAGGGCTTGGCGGTGTATCACTACCTAGACGACATCCTGGTGGTAGCAAGATCAAAGGCAGAAGCGGAGATTCATACTGCCAGAGTAAAGGAATTTTTGTTAGATCACGGTTGGATAGTGAACCTGGAGAAAAGCAGTTTAATTCCCGCTCAGACCCTACAATATTTAGGGGCTTTGTTTCAAACAGACAGAAATTTAGTCAGTCTTCCCTTGGAGCGTCAAGTAAAGGAAGAAGACCCTGTTATGGTGATGCAGACAGAAGAATCTGGCAAGAGGAATGCCGTTGGAAGAACCAGAGTGGGTGATATTAACCACAGATGCGTCAAGCGTGGGATGGGGAGCCCACATAGGCGAAGAGGTTGTTCAGGGCACTTGGAAGGGAGAGAATGTGCCGTCAAATCTTCTGGAGTTGAGAGTGATAAGAGAAGCCCTCACATATTTTTCACACCTGCTGAAAGGAAAACAAGTAAAGGTTATGTCGGACAATACTACAGCAGTAGCTTATTTAGCAAAACTGGGGGGCACCAGAAGCGTGTCCTTGCTAGAGGAAGTAAAACCACTATTTCAGTGGGCAGAAGGTTGGCTAGAGGGGTTGACCGCGATCCATCTTCCAGGGAAGGAAAATTGGAAGGCCGATTTCCTCAGTCGGACAATGTTGGACCCAGGAGAATGGAGCCTACACGATTGGATTTTTGAAGACATAGTGAGAAAATGGGGGCATCCAGAGATAGATGTGATGGCATCCCCACAAAACCGGAAGTGTCACCGGTTCTTTTCAAGGTTTCCCTGCAAAGAGGCAGAGGCGGTGGACGGCCTGAGTCAAAGTTGGTCAGAAGGCAGAATTTATGTGTTTCCGCCATGCCCGTTAATTTGGAGAGTCTTGAAAAAAATAAGGAAAGACGGAGCAGAAGCCATTGCGGTAATCCCTTTCTGGCCCAGAAGGCCATGGTTTCCTCTTCTCCAAAGGCTGGCCATAGAGAAGCCCATGCAGATTCAGAGCTTTCCAGGTTGGCTGACGCAGAGATCAATCCAGATCCAAAGGCACAATCATCTAGCCTTGATGGCTTGGCGGTTGAGAGGGGAAAGTTAACACAGTTTTTTCAAAAGGAGGAAGTCATAGACTTTCTGTTGAAATCAAGGAAACCAAGCACTTCCCAGCGGTACTATAGAGTATGGGAGAAGTTTGTCGAATTTGCTGCAGAGAGGAAAGAAGACCCTTTGTCTCCATCAGCTCCAGTGCTGGTAGAATTTTTGTTCTCGGGGTATAAGAAGAGGTTGCATTGTAGCACACTGAGGGGACAGGTGTCTGCAATTTCGGCATTAACAGGGAAGAATTGGGCAGAGAAACCGCTGGTGAAAAGATTCTTTAATGCCCTAGTAAGGGTAAGACCAACGAAAAGAAGTTGTCTTCCCCCATGGGATCTTCCCTTCGTCCTGAAGACCTTGTCTGAGTCTCCATTTGAACCATTGGAGAAGGCCTCCGTTTGGAATATGACGCTAAAGGTGATTCTTTTGGTGGCTGTAACATCAGCCTGTAGAGTGGGAGAGTTGGCAGCTCTGTCAGTTTCGGAGCCACATACAGTGATATTTGAAGATCGAGTTGTGTTGAAACCGGCATTCGGGTTCCTTCCAAAGGTCATGTCCAAGTTCCATATGGACTTAGAGGTCATTCTGCCTGCTTTCTTTCCAGACCCAACATCTGCAGAGGAAAGGATGTGGCACACCCTGGATTTAGTAAGGGCTGTGAAGATTTATGTGGAAAGAACAAAAGCATGGAGAAAATCAGAGCATTTGTTCATAATACCTAACGGTATTGGAAAGGTCAAGCCCCAACGAAGAGAACTATAAGTTCCTGGATCGTGGCGGCCATAGCAAAGGCATACAACGTGGCAGGAAGGGGAGTACCTAAAGGGTTGAAGGCTCATTCTACCAGGGCATTGGCAAGTTCCTGGGCGGCGCAAGCCAGGGAGTCGCCAGAGAGCATCTGCAAGTCGGCAAGATGGTCGTCTTTAAGTACATTTGTTAAGCATTACAAATTGGATGTATTGTCTTCCCAAGAAGCTAAATTTGGGAGAAAAGTTTTACAGTCTGTAATGTCTTCCACAGATTAAAAGTTCTATTTAATGCATTTTTTGTCCCGCCCTCTGTTTTTAGCTTGGGTATGTCCCGTTGGTGAATGCTGACCATGGGTGACTTAGGGAAAACAGGAAATTGTTCATACATACCGTAATTTCTGTTTCCTGGTCACTTCCATGGCAGCATTCACCAGGGAGTTTCCCACCCTTCATAAGGGACAGCTTTAATACTGAGACTAGGGGGTAAGGGAAGAGGTGGAACTTTTAAATTGATAGTGGGAGGTCCTGTCCGCTGGCCTGCAGGGGGAAGTTAACCCGTTGGTGAATGCTGCCATGGAAGTGACCAGGAAACAGAAATTACGGTATGTATGAACAATTTCCTGTTTTGTGACTTAAGGCCAAGTTTTGTGTCCAGAAGGCACTTATTTTGGGTCCATTTTTTCTTCAATTTCTCAATCCCCTAGTTAGTGTTTTTTTTAGAATACAGGTTCTTCCACACCAGATAGGTAACTTATTGGACAGCAGATGGAGGCATCCTAGGAGTGTTAATTTTTTTCCCCTCTCTGTGTCCGTGCCCTCTTGGAACACAACGCAGTTTTGGATCTTTCCTCCTCAGTTACATACTGCAGTTGCTACCTGTCCTATTGCTTCGGGCGAGAATGTATTTGGCTCTCCTGAGCAGGATCATAATCTTCCCTTAAGTGGGACGGTTGCAGTCATTTCAGTAGAGTGTATTCTCTTACAACTTCCAGTCTTATTAATTTCATTGAGAATGAATTAAGGATATTTTATGTATCTGTCCTACAGGTTTGTCTAGCTTCAAATGGGAGGTTGGAAGTGTTTTTTGTCTGTTTTGACCATGTCTGTCACATTGTTCCCTATACTAGGGGGATTTACATTTACACCTGCTGAAAATTGTGTCTGAAACATTCGCACAGATTCCAGATACGACACTCCTATTATCCTGGTTTGTTCTCGGATTCACATTCCTGTGCCACTCCTGATACATATGACCCAGCATGACTCTAGTGGATCAGAAGCCCTTCTGACACTTACTGGAACATCCATAGGGTCCCTCCAGTACTAAGGTCAGCCTAAACGATTAAATATGTAGTATAGTTGATTCCACATATAAATGGGTCCCTTACGGGTAGAAAGAACACAGGTTTGTGGGTGACTATA
Source organism: Xenopus petersii (assembly GCA_038501925.1). Classification (NCBI taxonomy): domain Eukaryota; kingdom Metazoa; phylum Chordata; class Amphibia; order Anura; family Pipidae; genus Xenopus; species Xenopus petersii. The sequence goes on from CM076684.1 coordinate 105,864,141, forward strand.
AGCATTTATCCAGGGCATATAATCTGCCTCCATAAATCTTGAGATTAGTCCTTTAGTTGCACGGGGGTTATTGGGATCTGTAACCTTAAGGGTATTCAGTTATACCTCTCAGAGTACTAGGTTGGGTCAACCAACAGGGGCTCTATTTTTTAGGTACTGTAGTTGCTCAGCTCTTAACAGTTAATTGAGTCTGCCTCATCACAGGACCTTACACAGTGTAAGGAATTCTAATCCCAATTATTTTCTCAGTCTTCTTGTCTCAGATCTTTAGGATCTGTTTTCTGTTAGAACAGTCCTGACTAACATGCATTCTGATATGAAGATATTTATGGTACTGTTTCTTACAGGTACCTTGCAATTTGCACTGAAATTAGGCATACATGTGATGAATGCTTTTTGGTGAGTAGGAGAGTAAGTATTTCAGCTTGCTGAATTCGCCTTGCACAGGACTGTCTTCCTCTTGCTCTCTTCTGGAGGGTGAAGTGGTGGTTAGTGAGCTAACTTGTTCCTCACTCTCAGTGGGCTAACATCTCTCTCTCTCTCGCGCTCTCTCTATAGTATAGGCTATACTATAGCGCTATTCTTAGCCTGGTGAACTTATTCTGGGGTTTTCACCTGGACTCTCTATATTAAAGTAAAGTTTGCATGATGGTGGACTATCTAGTCAGCGATACTCCTTTCCTTATTACAGATTCTTCTTAAAGTATATTCCCTCCCATGCGATAATGTTAACTTGCTACGTCCCGTAACGTACTGACATGGAGTTCGTCTAGGGAAAAAGGAAGATTATTTCATACTTACTGAGATCTTCCTTTCCTAGACGAACTCCATGTCAGTACACCCGCCCTTTTTTTTCCGGTAATTTTAAGAGCTTGTTACAAAGACGCCGGTAGGTGGGTGTGGTTGGCTTTTTAAAGGCTTGGGGAGGTTCCTTCTAATGGGAGCAGGGAGGAGGGGCTATCCCGTAATGTACTGACATGGAGTTCGTCTAGGAAAGGAAGATCTCGGTAAGTATGAAATAATCTTCCTTTTTCTCCTTCTGGCCAAGCATGATATTAAGATAGAAATAAGTTATCAGTAACAGAAAAGTCTCAGAGGACAGGCAGCCTGTACAGGTATGGGACCTGTTATCCAGAATTCTCTGGACCTAGTGTTTACAGCATAATACATCTTTCTATAATTTCATCTTTTCTGCTAAAAATTTATTTAAACATTAAAGGGGTGGCTCACCTTTATATTAACTTTTATTATGTAATTGGCTAATTCTAAGCAACTTTTCAATCAGTCTTAATTTTCTCTTTTTTCCTAGTTTTTGAATTGACTCCTTCTGACTCTTTCCAGCTTTCAAAAGGGGTGCTATTGCTACTTATAATTACTCATCCTTCTATTCAGACCCTCTTCTATTCATAGTCCAGTCTCTTTTTCGAATCAATGCATGGTTGCTAGAGTAATTTAGACCCTAGCAACCAGACTGCTGAAACTGCAAATTGGAGAGCTGCTGAATAAAAATCTAAATAATTCAAAAACCACAAATAATAAAAAATGAAATACAATTGCAAATTGTCTCAGAATATCACTCTCTGCGCCATACTAAAAGTTCATTTAAAGGGGAACAGCCCCTTTAAATAAACTCAACAGGCTTATTTTGCCTCCAGTAAGGATTAATTAGATCTTAGTTGGCATAAAGTACAAGGAACAGTTTTATTATTGCAGAGAAAAGGGAAATCATGTTTACAAAAATAAATTATTTAGATAAATGTAGTAGGGAGAGTAAATACTCGTAATTTGGAGCTTTCTGGCTGTACTTGTATTATAAGTGCCTCAAATTAAAAAAAAAATCTAACTGCTTTGTCCATTATGGGCACTGTATACAGTAAGCTATGAAGGATGAAAAGCACTTTAATACTTTATGTTTTATGTAAGCTTGAGCTACAAAATGTCTTTTGCATGAATGCTTTCTAACCCATATAATAACAGTATAAAATAGCTTAAAAGAGAGTAGAAATGACATTCTGGATTTATAAAAAGAATGACTAAAATACCAGGTCAGTTGGTCACACTACACAGTAGGACACACAAGAAAAGCTGTTTAAAAAAAACTATTAGGCCTGTTCACTTGCTGCTTATATGCAGTATTTACATTATTTGTCTGTTATTAAATATACTATTTTACAAATCCCATAAAACAGAGGCCATAGGACTTAAACAGCAGGTTTGCCAAAAGCAAGTGATGCATTTATATGCCTTAACTACAAGATGCTGCTAAATTAATTGCTCTTCCCCTAGGTGCAATAACTCACACAGCATCTCATCTCATAGAATACTGCTCAAATGTGTGAGCTGCAAACTCTGTGTTCAGCTGCACTTTCTACAGAGTGGGTGGCATAAATGGGTCCCGTGTGTTTGATAACACTTTTATTATCATCTTTCCCCAGACTGCTGCATTGTAGGCCAGTGGCACACACATAAGGCCTCATGTATGCACCTGCTGTTGCAGTCCGTGCACTTTCCCTGCAGTCAGTTATGCCTAACACCACTTTGATTAAATTATTTGCGGCAAAATGCATATCTTGCACTTCTGTATAGTTTCACTCGGTCCTTCCTGCCTTCTGTTCCAAATCATGCACTGCTGCACCTTTTGATAGAGGGGATCCCTGCAGCTACCACCAGGCCCGGATTTGTGGCGAGGCCGCAAAGGCCCGGGCCTTGGGTGGCGAAATTTTAGGGGCGGTGTGCCGTCCCTACCCCATCCTTAACTACATTGGGAACCCTGAGTTCCTCTACACATTACCGCATGGTCGCGCAGGGCTGGATTTACATAGTGGGCACCCCTAGGCCTACTGCCATTCATCACCCCTGTTCCCCCCCCCTTTATTTGTGCAAATTTTCATCATCAATGGGGATTGGCGCATGGGAAATTTAAAAAATGATTATCCAGCACATCCCCAGTGTTTTTGAAACAATGTGGGTGTGGTTGGGCAACATGCCGCCCCCCTAAAATCCTGCCCCCCTAGGCCCGGGCCTAGGTGGCCTTTCCACAAATCCAGGCCTGTGGTCGCGGGTGGCGACGCTAGAACTCAAAGCCGAACATACCTGGCTACCACCACCCTTTGCCAGGGGTTCTCTCAGTGGCCCTTGCACGCCACACACTGAAAATGACAGGCAGACTGCAATAATATGTGGCACAACTGTGTCGGACTGCGGCAAAGAGCACATGCAGTAGTGTTTTTTGGGAATCGGTAGGTACTTACATCAAGCATACAGCATTGTGGGAAAGAACATGGCAATCACACTCAAAATTGCACCTTTCTCATAGAACATGCAGATGTATATGTGCCCTATAATATTTTCTCTGTTGGCATAGAATGAGCAACAAAGAAAAGGCTGATCTGCTCCCATCTGCTTCGTTTTGAGCATTCTCTTCCAGTGATGGAATTGGCACATAAGTAATGACGGGCGAATAAATTCGGCAGGCACGATTTTGTGGTGAACTTCTGACTTGTGTCAAAACAGTCACAAATCAACATTATTTGGACGTCCATTGACTTTAACGTCTGCGTCAAAAGTGGCAGAATTGACGCGGGGGAGTCAAAATAGACACAGGTGTCAAAATTTGTGTTTTGCAAATTTTCCTCCGTTTCATGAATTTCGCTGGAAATCCACAAATTTTCCGCTGAAACGCAACAAATTCATCCATCACTACTCATAAGCGCACTCACACGGGGTAAATTTCAATGTGGAAAGCTAAACTATGCATTTTCAGATCTAAGCACGGCTGTCAGTGTACAAACAACATGGGGTGGACAGGAGCAGATGGACACTGTGCCACTGGCCTTAGAGTTCTAGCACTTGCACCCCTAGGTTATTATATAAATTATAGCGGCAGCAACTTGGTATTTCTAACTACATCCACTTGGTGGTGATATCAAGGGTCTAATGTGGGCATTTCTTCTGCCTGTTATTTACTTTTATTTCACTGTTACTTTAATCCGCCTTTTCCACATTTCAAGTATTTATATACTATAATTTGTTTATTTCATCACACGTAATTGATTTAACCTCATGGATTAAATTATATAATAAGTGATAGTTTATTAATACAAGGACCACTTTATGAATTTAGCCTTAATTTACATCCTAATGAATGAATAAACAGTTGAAGACAATTCACACAAAACACAATGATTACTTAATGAACTAACATGCAATTCATTTTCATTGCTAATCGTTAATTCATTGGCTTTATTTTAAAAAGAATTAATTTATTTTTCAAAGTGTCAGTTTTTATCAACAAACAGAGGAATTTATAAATGGTGAATAAATCTAAAAGGATAATTTAGAAATTCTGTGGATATTGCCGGGGCATTGTTCCAAGTGTCCCTAAATATGTTTCATGTTGGCAACTGCACCTATGGTTCTGTAACCATTATAATGATACTGTAACGTATGGTATCCCAAAACCCAGAAGAAACCCCAAGGTCCCTGTCTCTGATCATGCTTCTACCTATAACAACTGCCTTTCACTTCTGGGGGAGCCCTCCGCTACTTAGATGCCACCAGGTCTTAATGTGAGAGGACCAAGGGAGAAGTTCTGGGCAGACAAGGGAACCGTAACATATACTGGAAGCACGGGGAACAGAGTGCGTAGTCGAAGGTCAGGCCAAGGTCGATACCAAACAGGCAATGCAGAATTGGGAACCAGGAGCATAGTCAGGACACAGGTTGGGGTCAAACCAAACAGGTCCACAGTACAAAGTTAGGATCCAAGAGAACAGACATGAGGTTGATAGAGGCAGCAAACGATCAGAGGTCAGAAACAGGCAAGAGTCAAAGAACAGATAATCAGATACGAATCACACCCAGGAACTATCAGGAAATAAACCTACTTTGGGCAATGAGTAATTGGCCGCAGCGCCTTTAAAGAATTGAATTATTGATGTCACCCATGGTGTGTTGAAAGTAAAAGGAGGCGAGCGTCAAACACAAAAGTGGCTTAAGGACTTAAGGAAGGCTCCTTATGTTAACTTTTGGGATGTTGTAGAATTTCAAGTTCTTAGCAACTTTTTAATTAGTTTTTGTTTGCAATTTCATATCATAGTTTTTAAAAATGTTTGGCTTCTTCTTCCTCTCTTTCCACCTTTCAAATGTGGGTCACAGACCCCGCCTGCTAAAGAACTAATATTCTGACAAGCTACAATTGTATTGCTGTTGTTATTTTATATTACTTGTTTATTTACTCAGGGCCTTTCCTAATTATATTCTGATCTCTTATTTAAGCCACTTAAATTGGACTGGCTGCTTGGGTAATTTGGACCCTAGCAACCATATAGCTACTGAAACTCCTACTGAACAAAAACAATTCATAAGTCACAAATAAAAAAAATGCAGAGCAATTGCAAATTGTCTTAGAATATCACTCTCTACAGTATAATGAAAGTTAATTTGAAGGTGAACAACCCCTTAAGGGCCTCAAATATTGACTACATTTTATTTTACAATTTATACAGTCTCAAGAGTGCTCTGTTTATTTTAAATGTATTTATGTTTTCTTAGGGTATTATGTAACATAAGAAGCAAAATTTAGTATAGTCATCACATATAGCAACCAATAATCAGGGAAGGGTATTTTATCATTTAAATTCTTTTTACTTGCAGCTGTTTCCAAATACAGTAGTACACCCAGGGTCAGACAGGGCCGTCCATGGCCCACCAGCAGTGTGACTTCAAGACTAAAAGCCTTCCTCTCGGTGTCCAACCTCACATTGCTCTTCCCATCCCCACACGTGTGCCACCAGCAAATAATTCTCTCCTACTTTCTTTGTGGGTTCAGGTGGTGGAGAGTGGGTGTCCGTGTGGGAGAGTGGGCCTGAGTGAGGCCCACCAGGTTTTTCCGTAGAGTTTCACTGACCCAGTCGGACACATAGTACACCAGAAATAATGATTTTATTAAAAAATGTATGTTTATATTTTTTCCCCAAGATTTTTTTCTTGTTACAGCTCAGTAAGGTCAGAATCCCAAACATTCTGAACTAAAATATTAGAATACAATACATTAATTTCTACACAGCAGTAGAGTCATTCCCTGTGGAGTATGCTCCCTTGGCTCTGGAACAGAGCACCTGTTATAATTGATACATTACCGACATTCCACTAATGCTGCTTACAAATCTAATGTAGCAAATTGTTACAGATTATAGAGCTATTAAAGAAAAACTGCAAAAAAAGAAGCAAGTGAAAAGGGCCTTATTTCTGAAAAAAAAAAATGCAAAAAGGATTTAGGGGGGCAATATTGAAGGTAGGGAGAAGCTATTGCATCAAAATCAGGGAGTGAGTTGAATGGAATGGAAAGTATGAGCTGTTGGTTAGGTTTGTAGGCAACTTCCTTAGTGACTGTATTGCTTGGTTGTAACTCCCGGCAGCCTATGTATAGCTATATAGCTCTATAAATAACCACACACATATAACTATTTAATTCCAATGACATTGTATCTTTTTAAGTGTAGATTACAGATGTATCGTTCCTGTACCAGATGGCCCAGCAATGCACTAAGGACCAATGTGTCTGTGTCTCCTCTGAGAGACCAGGGCTTTAATCACGTAACCGATTCAGATTTCTGGAATAAATTAATCATACAGAGATCTTTATTAAAAGCAGTGCTGCTATAATTGGCTACGTTATGATTACCAAGTTACTTTATGTACAGAATCTGACAAGAAGAGATATAATTGATGTTACATAACTATCTTATCTCACTTATATTTTTCTCTCCGTACAAAAACAAGAATAACCCAAACTGTATACAAATGCATAGCACTCGATTTGAAACAAAGAAATATCTATTTAAGGGTTAGACATAGAAGTATAATTCCTGATGTACAAGATTAAAGTTTATATTTAGTTATACTAGAATGGAAGCCAGTCACAAAACACTCACATGGATAATTCAAAGCCTAAACTGTATAGCTACTGCAGGTGAGCATTAATCATCCTTCAGTAAGAAATACAGTTGTGTGCCAATGCTGAATGCAACTGTGCAAGTATACGGATATCTTAATGAGTAGTAATCCACCCTAAACCTTTGGGAAGCCTTCGGGTCAAACAGCCACCATATTCACTCTAATACAGCCTTCCTCTCCCACAGATCTCTCCGGAATTGACTTTTCACATCAGTCACTGGGCTCCACTAATCAGCCAACACGCTGATGACATGTGTATTTCAGTGGGCACTTACTATGTGTGAGTCCACATGCAGCACGGTGAACTACAGCACTATCATTACAAAGAGAAATTACCAATGGTGGTAGTTCTATTTGTTATTGTCTAATATTAACTCTTGCATTCTATTAAATTAAAAATTACTAATTACTTTAGGTTTTTGAGTTTAGTTTTTTTGTTCAGCAGCTCCTGTTTGCAATTTCAGCAATATGGTTGCTAGGTAGCAAATTACTCTAGCAGCCATGCATTGATTTGAATGAGAGACTGAATAGGACAGGGAATGAATAACAAGGAGAGTAATAAAAAAAAAAGTAGCAATAACAATACATTTGTAGCCTTACAAAACATTTGTTGAATGAAGTCAGCTAAAACGTTGTTTAGAATTTGCCATTCTATAACATACTAAAAGTTAACTCAAAGCTGAACCACCCCTTTAAGTCTGCAACTGCAAACAACTACACTTGTAAGCCCTATATCATAGGGAGCATGGAAGGTGGCAAAACTGTGGGTAGGGTATTTGAAGAAAGACCACATCTTCCATTATAAAGAAATACAGCTGAAACAAAAAATTGGGCACCCATTGCCAAATTGCATATTTAGTTAACAACCACTGTTTCAGATCTACCTATAGATTTTGAGTGAGGTTTAAGTCAGGAGAAGGCCATTCCAAAACCTTCAGCTTGCTTTTCTTCACGTAAGTCATTGTGGCGTTTTTGCTGTATGTTTAGGAATGAATTATTTTTGTACAACAAACAATGTTTCCTGTACCACTGGCTGCCACAAAACCTCAGCACAATGGACACAACCACATGTTTAACAGTTGGCAAGGTGTCCTCAAATGCTGTTCCTTTTTTCTCCACTGTCTGGGGCCAAAGAGTTATTTTTTTCCTTCATCACTTCCACAGCACCTGTTTCCAAAAGGCTTCTGGCTTGTGATGAGGTCACAATTAATTCTTCCTACTGATAACTCCTCCATGTAGATTATGGTTGTGCAAGCAGAGCACCATGAGCACCACTCCTGTGCCAGCCAACCCTTCCTGTAGGTCCTTTGCTGTAATGAGGGTTTGCCTTTCTGGCTGGCATATGAGCAATTCACTCTAAAAGTTTTCTTGCCTTGACTTCCTCTTAACTATTATTTTTTGATGACTTTGTAGACAGTGGAAAGTGGAGTGTTTTGCATCTTTTATACCCTTCCTCTGCTTTGTAAGCATCAATTAGCTTTATTTTCAGATCCTCACTTTTGCTCTGCCATTGACAACAGATGACAACTAACAAGCTATTTAGAGCTAATGAGAATGGGGTCCAAGCGTTGCCCTTGCCACATTCACTATTTGCATTGTTCCTCTGTTTAAGGGTAGGACTTCACTACATGGACGTTTTCAGTGCAATCCAACGTGCTGCGACAAGTCGCATGTGACAAAAATAAGGTAAGTGAATGCATTGTCTGACAGATGCAGATGCTGCACGTGTTGGATCGCGCCAAAAACATCCATGTAGTCCCTACCCTTAAGCTTTGAAACAAAATGTAATTGTGCATTAGCATATATATATATATATAGATATATATATATATATATATATATATATATATATATATATATATAATATTTTTTTTAATCACGGATTCCTGAAGTACTTGGTTCCTACTTTTCACTTACAAAATAACTGAAAACAAAATATGAAACTTTTGTATTCACTTGTATGCTACACATTTTACTCTACCAAAGATATGTGAATACTGTATATCTATACTCCACTAATCGATCTCTAACAAGTAACACCACAGCTAAACACTGTGATTGTCAGTGGTAAATAGTACTTATAATACAGGCCTGCCAATAACACAGCTTGTTTTACTCTTACGTTGCTTAACAATTGGTATGCAGGCGACTGCAGGTCTTCGATGCTCTCTGCAATAGGTTTATTACGTGTTTCTGACAGTAAGAGACTCAGGATTCCTGCTGATATGCCACTGAATCCAAATGCCACAAATGGCCGTGATGAATTAATAGATTTCTAGGAGGAAAATTGCCCAAAGAAATGGAATATAAATCAGATCAAGTATTGTGCTAAAGAGATTTAGTGTTACTTTAACATACTGGTCACTGCAGAAGCCCATAATGCTACAAGCTAATAAGACATATTCTTGTTAAGAACAAACATTTATGTCCCAGCACATAATCCCCAACACATGCTTGTAAATTTTGCATACAACTGTAAACAAAAAACTCATTCCATTCTAGTATAGCAGTGTGCCATGTTGCTGAAGAATTTCTGCTGGTTTCCTCTTCAAATTACATCTATACAGATGCAAAAGAATACATTTTTTTCTTTAAAAATCCATGGTGTATTTCTCTGCTGTTCCAGAGAAAAATGTTCTATGCACAAGATTAGCCATGATCTTGTTAATTGTCTGAGGGGAAATAATTGATAGCCAATTGACTCATCATTCTTACTGTTAAGCTGATACACACACACACACACACACACAAAAGCTGTGTGTGACCCCAGTAAATATGAAGTCACATTTACGTGAATAAATGTATATATGTGTATGTATATATCTGTGCATCGGACCATAGCCAAGTTCTGTGTAATATGGTAATTCATTCTCACTCCCACCAATAGAGATCGCTCATAAGCTCACAGCCTGAGGGAGTTTAGACAAAGAGGGGCAAAGTGACTAACATTGGCGAAAATTCGCCAGCAAGATGTCATTTCGGAACTTTGCCGATTTACTAATGGTTGATGGTGTAACTTTGCTAGGCGAATTTGCGCTCTGGCAAATAGACGTAACTATGCAAATTAACTAAAACATTACCTCTTGCGCCAGACTTGCCTTCGCCACCTCAGACCAGGCAAAGAGCAATAGAGTAGATGGGAGGTCCTAAAAAAATAGTTGAACATTTTTCTAAGTCCCAAAAAATGCTAGCGTCAGGGTGCAAAAGTGTACAATTTTTTTGGGGATAACCGGCTTCCCCCCTACATTTCCTAACATATGGAACATAAACTATACACTGGGCACATGTGTAGGGCAATATAACAACTTCACCGTATGCAAATAAACCAACGTTAGCGCAACTTCGCTTGACGCAGTAATGCTAACGCAACTTCGCCACCGTTCGGCGCCCTAGATGCAACTTTGGATTTTAGTGAATTTGCTTTCTCCTGGCGAATGTACGCCAGGCAAAGTGTTGCGCTGTGAGCGAAGCGGTCGCTGGCAAATTTTCGGAGGTTGGTGAATTTGCCCCAGAGAGCTGCTGTTCTGTCAGTTTTGGCTTTGTATATCTATTCATTTTCTTTAACAGAATCATTGTTGCCGCGGTCACACCGTGACCTTTAACCTGGAAATCCCTAGGTCGCAAGTATTCTGGATAACGTAATACCTCTATTCGATTCCTAATACACATATAAAACAAGTAATATGTATAATATAATTATTAACATAAAGTCTAACATGAAATGACACCATTGGCAGATAAATTCCAGTAGGACAATTATTTCAATAAACAGCTCCACCTAGTTCTTCCCCTGTAATATTCACCCAGGTCACACCCAAATTACCCAGTCAATGTGTCAGTCACAAAGGCAAGTGTGGTTGTTCTGTAGTGAGGTAGAATATAAACAGATAAGATTTAAACTACCTGGATTGATGGAGTATAATACGAGTCCTAAATTAGGGGTAGGCAAAAGAGGCAGCTGCCTTTTCGTCTAACTCTTTCCAGCTGACCCCATCTAAAAAACAAATGCTATGTAATATATTGTTATTGCTACTTTTAATTACTCATCTTTCTCTTCAGGCTGTTGACATGTTTCGCTAGTGCAAAAAACCTGAGCAAAGATGCTTGCGAATGTTAGCGACCATGTTTGTGACCTTTTTGACTGATTAAAAACCTCAACGAGTTTGCGACCAAATCATTTTTGGGAACATTCACAGTGGATGTAATAAAATTTCGCAGTTGCAAAACCTTTCTTGCGACAAAATATTTATGAAACTCCAGAGAAGGTGTTAACACTAAACCTTTACTTACCAAAAATTTGTCAGTGTCTGATTTTACATTGCGAGCAGTGCTAAACATTCACATGCCATTTTAAATTATGTCTGAGACTTTTAATTACACCACCCACTTAGTTTAAACATGTCTTCTAAATTATAACTGTGCACTTACTCATAGCAGTCAATCAACTGATCAATCTTTTACAGTCTTTTTTTAGCTATTTTTGTAAATCCAACCCTTGAAGTTTTCAGTTCCCATTATTATCCAAGAAAGGTATCTGTCTGCTCAGTATCCTCTTTTATTATTCTTTTCTTATAGACTTTACTGTCTAAAGCCATCCTCACACAAGTGTCATGTCCATGATATAAGTTCTGCTGGACTATGGAACAACAGAATACTGTTCTAGAAACTAGAAGGAATTGACCAGTTGTGGCATCTGTTAAGGTTTCCTTGCGCAAGTAAGGGATTCCTGTAGTTACTGCCCCTCCTATGTATAAGTAGTTAATCACACATTCTATACTTTAAGTAGGGTTCTCAGTAATGACTTTGGGGAGGACACTGAAAGCAGTGTATTTGTTTTGCAGATGACTCAAACTATGGAGCCTAGTGAAGTCCATTCAGAATTTGTTATCCTGAAAGAGGGATCTGGACAAACTGGTAATCTGGGCATCTAAATTGCAGATAAAATATAATTGTGACAAAGGTAAGATTTCGTATTTGCCATTTAAAAATATGCACCAATGACTGGCCAGTCTGGAGGGCACCAAAGGGTGTAGTGAGGGTGCCAATGACTGGGAGGAGGGATGGCAGGCCAGGTGATTGGATCTCAGATTGGATTAGAGCGGATTGGTGGGAGCAGAAGGGGAGGGCAGGGAATTCCTTACCTGCTTCTTCTTCCCTCTAAATTTAGAAAAATAAATAAATACATTTTTTCCAATGTAAGTTGAAGAAGTGGTTACAGTTATATTGTCACAGCGGGGTAAAAAGTGTCCTTTCCATTGGTTATACATTCTGTATTTGGCGTATCCTACATGCCCACCGCGGCTGCGGTGGCTGGCATTTGGAAATTAATGGTTGGTAATTGGCAAGTTTTCTGCTTACGTTATGAATAATAATCTGTTCAAATAAAAGCTGTGGCCGACCCTCACCCATGTAAAGGAAGTTTTGGCTCAGTATGGCTTCTTTACGGTATGGGTATTAACAGTTAACGTGTTAGGTTGTCACACAGTAATCACACATGCCTCCTCACAGTCTACTATCAATGAACAATATTTTCAAGAATGAATGATTTAACTAATGAAATAATTTCGAGAAATTCATAAGTGGTCATTACTGCAGTTCTTATTATAGTACTGAGTATATATTTTTTAACTTTGGATAGTTTGTGTATTTTTATTCATATATGTACTGTACATGATATATTGTTAATCGCTAATAGACTGATCACTTTACAATTATGTTTTAAGAGTGTGTAAGTGTTTTAAACATACTGTTAGGTCCATAAATATTTGGACAGAGACAACGTTTTCTTCTAATTTTGGTTCTGTACATTACCACAATGAATTTTAAATGAAACAAGTCAGATTCAGTTGAACTGCAGACTTTCAGCTTTAATTCAGTGGGTTTAACAGAAAGATTGCATAAAAATGTGAGGAACTAAAGCCTTTTTTTTAACACAATCGCTTCATTTCAGGGGCTCAAAAGCAATTGGACCAGGGGTTCAAAAGTAATTGGACAACTGACTTAAAGGCTATTTCATGGGCAGGTGTGGGCAATTCCTGCATTATATCTAGTGATGGGCGAATTTCTCCCGTTTCACTTTGCCTGAAAATTCATGAAATTGGAAAGTTCCCGATAAAAACTTGAAATTCGAACGTTTTCACGAAAAAATCGGGAAATTAGAAGGGTTCCACTCAAAAATCGTGAAATTTAAATGGTTTTCACAAAAAAATCTTGAAAATCGGACATTTCACTCGAAAATCTTGAAATTTGAAGGTTTTCACTAAAACTTTGTGAAATTTGAAGGATTTCACTCAAAAATTGTGAGATTTGAAGGATTTCGCTCAAAAATCTTGAAAATCTGACATTTTCACAAAAAAATCGTGAAAACCGGAAATTGACGCTGGCAAATTTTCACCGGCGAATTTTCATTGGAGATTCGCAAATTTATTTGCTGGCGGCGAAACACGGAAATTCACATCAAATTTGCGCCAGGCAAATTTATTCGCCCATCACTAGTTATATCATTATCAGTGAAGCAGATAAAAGCCCTGGAGTTGATTTGAGGGGGGGGTACTTGTATGTGGATGATTTTGCTGTGAAAAGACAACATGTGGTCAAAAGAGCTCTCCATGCAGATGAAACAAGCCATCCTTAAGCTGCGAAAACAGAAAAAACCCATCCGAGAAATTGCTACAATATTAGGAGTGGCAAAATCTACAATTTGGTACCTGAGTAAGAAAGAAAGCACTGGTGAACTCAGCAACGCAAAAATAGCTGGACGACGTCCACAGAAGACAGTGGTGGTTGATCACAGAATCATTTCCATGGTGAAGAGAAACGCCTTCACAACAGCCAAACAAGTGAACAACAGTCTCCAGGAGGTAGGTGTATCGAATCTACCATAAAGAGAAGACTGCATGAAAGTAAATACAGAGGGTGCACTGTAAGGTGCAAGCCACTCATAATCATCAAGAATAGAAAGGCTAGATTATACTAAAACATCTAAAAAAGCCAGCAAAGTTGTGCAAAAACATTCATTGGACAGATGAAATCAAGATCAACCTCTACCAGAATGATGGCAAGAAATAAAGTATGGAGAAGGCGTGGAGCAGCTCATGATCCAAAGCATACCACATCATCTATAAAACATGGTGAAGGCAGTGTGATGGCTTGGGTGTGCATGGCTGCCAATGGCACTGGGACACTAGTGTTTATCCATGATGTGACACAGGACAGAAGCCGCCAAATGAATTATGAGGTGTTCAGAGACACTGTCTGTTCAAATCCAGCTAAATGCAGTCAAATTGATTGGGAGGAGTTTCATAATACAGAAGGACAATGACCCAAACATACAGCCAAAGCATAACCAAGTCAGTCACCTGATCTGAACCCAATAAAGCTGCATTTCACTTGTTTCAAGACTAAACTTTGGACAGATAGGCCCAGAAACAAACAGCAACTGAAAGCCTGTTTTAGTTAAAAGGAGTAAAAACAGAATCTGGTGATGTCCATGAGTTCAAGACTTCAGGCTATCATTGCTAGCAAAGGGTTTTCAACCAAGTATTAGAAATGAACATTTTATTTCCAGTTTTTTAATTTGTCCAATTACTTTTGAGCCCCTGAAATGAAGTGATTGTGTTGAAATACAGACTTTAGTTCCTCACATTTTATGTAATCTTTTTTTTCAACCCACTGAATTAAAGCTGAAAGTCTGCAGTTCAACTGCATCTGAGTTGTTTCATTTAAAATTCATTGTGGTAATGTACAGAACCAAAATTAGAAAAAAGTTGTCTCCGTCCAAATATTTATTATGTATCTGTCTAACTGTATATGAAGTAAAGGGTGTTTTATTTTTACATATAATAAGTTAATTAGATTTTTGTACTACTTCCATATAGGGAATTTTATGCGTTAGCCTAAGCCACCAACAAGTTGGTATAATCATACGTAGTAATGGGTGAATCTGTGGCGTTTCGCTTCACCAAATAATTTGTAAATTTCACGCAAAATTCGTGAAACGGCGAAAAATTAGTGAAACGGCGCCAGCGTCCATTTTTTTACGCTGGCAAATTTTTTGCGCCAGTTTCGCAAATCGCGGGAATTCGCTGCGAATTAGCACCTCACGAATAAATTCGCCCGTCACTAATCGTACACATATATATTATATATATTCCTGTGGATCAGCTAGCAGCTTGGCAGGCTCACTTAGAAAATAAAGGTGGAATTTGATGGATGTGTTTTTTAACCTCATCTACAGTGGTACTATATTATAAATGTGAATTGTGTGAATTGCATGCTAATGGAAACGATATTGCCATTAGGAAATGACCCTTGATGGGCACAAATGTGAATAGTTTTGCATGACAGAATATAATGATGCTGTCAAAAAACTAAAGCCAGTGCACATGATTCTCTTTGTCATACCTATTTATTACCCTGACAATCATCCTTACGCACGTCCTACAAAACGTCTAATGATTCATCATCAATCCTGCAAACCGAAACTGCTGAATCAGCTCACCCAGTGATAAGCTGCCAAAGTCTTTGGACATCTTGGATGTTTTTTTTAGATTTACTATACTAAAATTAATTACATGAGAAATTTTAAAGTATTTTGACTCTTAAGGGGACCCAATAATTGACCAAAGTTAAAATTTTAATTCTGCCTAATCAGAAGCCTGTTTTTTTTTCGATCCATGAAATTCTGGGGTAAAATTGTAATTGGCAAAATAAAAGATTGCTATTGGCCACTACAGACCTAAAATAAAAACAATAACCAAGAAAATTCTAAACTACTGAATAATTATTATCTCTTATTTAGAAAGAATCTGTACAAGAGACACGTCATTGTCATTTCATAATTAAATCAGTATTGAGAATGAGCTGTTCATATCACAATATATTTTATGGATGCAATTGAGAAAAAAAACTATTCAATGCCATTTCCAACTTTTCCTGCATCATTTTATATTATTTATACTCTGTTAGGGGCCCATTTACTAAGCTCGAGTGAAGGATTCAAAGTAAAAAAACGTCAAAATTTTTTTTTGGGGTACTTCGACCATCGAATAGGCTTTTACGACCTCCAACTACGTTTTCGACTCGAACGATTCGAACTAAAAATCTTTCGACTATCCGACCATTCGATAGTCGAAGTACTGTCTCTTTAAAAAAAAACTTTGACTACATACTTTGGTAGTTTAAACCGACCGAGGTACAATGTTAGCCTATGGGGACCTTCCCCATTACTTTGCTAAGGTTTTTTTTTTTTTTTTTGATCGAAGGAAAATCCTTCAACCGATTCAGATTAAAATCCTTCGAATCCTTCGATCGAACGATTTTTCATTCGATCGTAGGATTTGCGGTAAAACAGAAAACATTTGGCTGAGGGCCCACTTACCAACAATTATACCTTCTCTCCTCACATAACCTCTTTATTCTCCTAGTCTCTTTTCCCGTAATTAGGGATGCACCGAATCCAGGATTTCGGTTCGGGATATGGCAAGGATTCGAATTCAGCCGAATCTTTCTGCCTGGCCGAACCAAATCCGAATTTGCATATGCAAATTAGGGGCGGAGTGAAATTGCATGACTTTTTGTCACAAAACAAGGAAGTAAAAAATTTTCCCCTTCCCACCCTTAATTTGCATATACAAAAAACTGCACCGTGGTGCTCGCTGGAATAACCCTGGACCGGTGCAGTTTTCTGCTGATAGGTAGGGATGTAGCGAACTGTTCGCCGGCGAACTAGTTCGCGCGAACTTCGACTGTTCGCGTCCGCCGCAAGTTCGCGAACGTCGCGCGACGTTCGCCAATAGGCGTTCGCGTCAAAATCGTTCAATCGTTCGACCATTCGACCGCTAAAATCGAAGGATTTTCGTTCGAATCGAACGATCGAAGCATTCGATCGAATGAAATCATTCGATCGAATGGCTTCGATCGTTCGATTCGAACGAAAATCCTTCGATCGAACGATTTCAATCCTTCGATCGTTTGAATCGAACGATTTTCGGATGTTCGAAGTTCGCGAACAGTTCGCGAACTGTTCGCAAATTTTGCCGGTGTTCGCGAACGGCGTTCGCGAACACATCGGCGGCGGTTCGCTACATCCCTACTGATAGGAGCACTGGCCCAGGGTTTCAGGAAAGTAAATACAATTACTTGGGGGTGCCTTACATTTGACACTTCCACGTGCAAGAAGACTTTGCTCCTCCATTTAACCAAAAAGCTCCAAAATACAGCACTGGCATTTGCCATAGATTCCTGCTTCAAGTAGTCCTAGTTCAAAGCTGGCTTAAGCCCATATTTCTAAAAAAATATTTAAATATTTTATTAAGCTTATGGGGCAGTGCTCTAAACTGCAGAAGACCCCTGTATCCTAAAAATCCCAGATCACTAGGATTTCAGATAATACAGAGGTGATCAGGAAAAGCTTTTGTGTTTTAGAAAATACATCTGAGGGTCACATGACACCGTAAAGGACATGTTTGACTCATCATCTCATCATTGATGAGGAATGGGGCCTTTTAACCCGAATGCTTGGGATATGGGGTTTTCTAAGATCACCACACCTTGCATGGGTGTTTCACCTTTAGGTTAACTTTTAATATGGTATAGAATGGCCCATTTTAGATAACTTTTTAATTGGTCTTCATTATTTTATTTTTTTAATGGTTTTTGAATGATTTGCCTTTTTCTTTCCAGCTTCACTGACCCCCGTCTAAAAAAACAAATGCTCTATAAGGATAAAATTGTATTGTTATTGCTACTTTTTATAACTCATCTTTCTGTTCAGGTCTCTCCTATTCATAGTCCAGTCTCTTATTCAAATCAGTACATGGTTGCTAGGATAATTTGGATCCTAGCAACCAGATGGCTGAAATTGCAAACTGGAGAACTGCTGAATAAAAAGCTAAATAACAAAAACAACAAATAATAAAAAATGAAAATCAATTGCAAGTTGTCTCAGAGTATCACTCTCTACATCATACTAAAAGTTAATTTAAAAGTGAACAACTCTTTTAAGTCTGCTAAAAATCATTCAGACATTAATTAAACCCAATAGGATTGTTTTTCCTTTAATAAGGATTAATTATACAGTTATATTGGTAATGATGAAGAATGATGAAGTACAAGGTACTGTTTTATTAATACAGAGAAAAAGGAAGTCATTTTTAATAATTAGAATTCTTTTTGTAAAGGAGTCTATGGGAGATGGTCTTCCGTAATTCAGAGCTTTCTGAAATTCAGGTTTCCAGATAACAGATCGCTTACCTGTATTGCTTGAGGGGATTGTAGACAATGAGCAAGAATGAAATATATGAAATAAAAGAACTGTATCTGAGATGCTATTAAACATATAGCACTAAGCAAAGTGAATATATTGTTTTGTAAAAAATCAAAATGCTGCTGGTTTCTGTATTTAGCATACTGAACAATTTCTAGCACTATTGTATTAGTGTTCTGTGAATAATGCCCTCCCGCTGCCAACCCTTCTAACATGTCATGCGTCAGCTGTTGATGCTCCTCGTACCAAGAAGGGAAAAATGATTTTACTATTTGCTGAGGATAAGTGAAGGCGCAGCAAGTTTCTTATCTCCTAGACATGGAAATGATTATATCAGCTCAGTATGGGAAGTAGAAAGTAGGTTGACATTGTGGATCTCTGTAGAGCTGTATACTGTACGTGGGTAGACTTTACAGCAAGTAGCCACCAAGAATGAAAGAGAAGAAAAGACTCAACTTTTTTGGCACACTGTATTCCTTAAAATATGCCTTTTATTGATAAGCACTAAAAATTAATTAGTGCATTAAAAGGTCATGTTATAGATTCACAAGTCCAGCTATAGGGGAGGAAAAAGTTATATTTGAAGTGATTGACTGAATTGAATTGATATACAAAATTATTTTTTTTTTTTTTATATAATTCTTTATTTTGAAATTTTTTCAAATCAAAAGATGCAGAAAAGAAAAAGGGGAAATAAAAAAAACAAAATGGGCTAAAAATAGTCGGGTTTGGCCACACAGATTTCACTTACACTTTAAGGTACATCTTACATATATAATTTATCTCTTGACCCTTAAGTTACAACCTTTAGTGTTATTTGTTTAACTTATCTTTATATTCAATCCATGGGGACCAGATCTTCCAGAATAACTTGCTCTCATTATGATATATAAAAGTTAGTTCCTCCATCTCTTACAACCTCCACCGCTCTTATCCAATCATTTACTGTGGGGGCTTCTTTAGTCTTCCATTTCTTTGGAATAAGGGACTTTGCTGCTTGCACCAGATGAAAAGTGAGAATATCCTCTACCATTTTCGAATGTTCTAAGTAAACATTTAGCAGTATAACCGCATGGTCCTCTAACTTAATTTTTGAAGTAGTTATGTTATTTATATTTTCTAGGACCTGAGTCCAGAAGTTTTTGAGAACTGGGCATGACACCCAAATATGGACGTGTGAGCCCTCTATCCCATTACATCTCCAGCATAAGTTTGATATCTGCGGGTTCATTTTGTTAAGCTTGTCTGGTGTGTAATGCCACCTAGTTATCATTTTGTATATTGCTTCTCTTATTTTCATGCTTTTTGTCATCTTGTCCCCATATTTTAATATTTTTTTCCACGTCCAATCTGATATAGTCGTGCCCAGTTCTCTCTCCCAGGATTTGCAAAATGTATAACTTTTATTACTATCTCTGTTTAATATCATCGTGTACATTTTTGATAGGGGTTTATCTAGTTCCTGGTCTTCCTCTATTATTTTTTCCCACTGTGTTAAAGTTCTGTCCCACTCCTTATCTTTATTTATTTGTATAAAATAGTGTAATTGGTAGTATCCCCATAAATCCCTGGGATGTTTCCCCCACCTCCTTTGTATCACTTCCAGTGGAACCAACTTTTTTCCTTTAACTAGGTCTTGTATTCTAGTTGGTCTCTCCTCACATTTCTCCCATCTTGAAAATGCTCCCTTTTCCACCCCTGGCGGGAAATTTGGATTATGACATAATGGTTATAGTACATAAGGGGTGTTAGTTAGCTGAAATGCGATTTTGTTACTGTGCCATATTTTCAAGGTCGCCTTAATTAGGGGGTGTTGAGAGAGTTCGTCGTTTGTTGCCCACTTATCATCCCACAATAAATTTTCTAACTGGTATTTGGACCATGCCTGTTCCATCTCACACCAATCTTTTTTCCTTTTTCTCGTAGTCCAATTCCATATTCTTACTAAATGCACCGATAGGGAATATAAGTAAGGATCTAGTAGTCCCCTCCCTCCTTCCTCCTTTGTTTCTGCCAGTGTCTTATAACTTATTCGCGCATTCTTCCCTCCCCATATAAAGTTAGTAATCATTGCTCTCAACGATTTGAAGAAGCTTCGAGGAAGATCAATTGGTAGAGTTTGGAAAAGATATAATGCTTTAGGCAGCACTATCATTTTGATGGCTTGGATTCTTCCAAACCACGAAATCGTAATATTTTTCCACTTGTCAATTGTCTTTTGTAACATAGTTAAGAGTATACCATAGTTATCCTGATAATATCTTTCATGGTCCGCACTTAAATTGACCCCTAAATATTTAATATTACAATCCGACCACTTAAAGGGAAAGTTATTTTTCAATTGAGTAACTTTATCCTTTACAATATTAATATTTAGGATTTCTGATTTTGAATAATTAATTCTGAAGTTCGAAGCCTCTCCAAATCGTCCAAACAAGTTAATCACATTTGGTATTGTTACTAATGGTTTTGTTATATACATCAACAGATCATCTGCGAATGCTGCACTCTTATATTCTTGCCTCTTAATCTGGAGACCAGAAATATCTCTGTTATTTCGAATGTGTGCTAGTAAAACCTCCATCACTAAGAGAAACAAAAGAGGTGATAAAGGGCAACCCTGTCGTGTACCATTATATATCTGAACCCTCTGTGAAAGGATGCCATTAACTTTTATTTTAGCCGATGGTTTATCATATAATGCCATTATTCTATTTCTAAATTGATCCCGGAATCCTAAGTTTATCAAAGTTTTTTCTAGGAATACCCATGAAATTCTATCAAACGCTTTTTCTGCGTCTGTCGTTAGCAAGCATAATGGGGTATGTGTTTTTTTTGCATAGTGGATTGCCGAGATTGTTTTTGCTATATTGTCTTTTGCTTCCCTTTTAGGTACAAAACCTGCTTGATCTGGGTGTATCAGGAAGGGTAAGTGTTGTTTCATTCTCTTTGCTAATATCTGAGCATATAATTTCATATCGATATTAATTAAGGATATAGGCCTGTAGCTTGTACATAGCTGCGGGTCTTTATCCTGTTTGGGTATTATAGTTATTAATGCTTCTTGAGCCTGTGAATGAAACTTATTCTTATCTGATATTGAGTTAAAATAATTGTATAGCAGAGGTGTTATATCTTCCTTGAATGTTTTATAAAAGGAAGCTATATAGCCGTCTGGTCCTGGACTTTTCCCATTTGGTAAACTTTCTATACCTTCTTCTATTTCTTTGTAGGAGAATGGTAATTCTAAATCTATAGCTTGTTCATGCGGTAGGAGTTTTAAATTAGCTTCTTCCATAAATCTTTCTATTATTTCCAAATTTTTTAGTGGAGCTTTGTTGTTTTGTATTTTATATAGTGATTGATAATATTCCTCAAATGCTGCTGCTATTCCCTTAGTATCATAGTGGATTATATTTTTAGCATTTTTAATGGCTATAATATTGTTTTGAGATTGTGATGTTTTTAAGATTCTCGCAAAGTATTTATTGCATTTATCTCCAAATTCATACATGTTTTGTTTTGTTCTCAAGTAAGCCTTTTTCACTTTCTGATTTGTTAATGACTTCAACTGTGCTCTTTTTTCCTCTAAGATTTTAAATGTTTTAATTGCTAGAGACTCTTTATGGGCTTGTTCCAATTGGGTTATTTCCTTTATTACATTTCTAATCTCTTCTTCCCTTTTTTTTTCCAGATTTGCTCCCAATGATATCAAGTGATGATATCAAGATATCATCAAATGATATCAAGTGACCTCTCAATACACATTTAAGAGTTTCCCATAAAGTCGCCGGGGTGGTGTCGTCCGTATTATTATTTTCTACAATTTGATTTATCCACGTGTGTATTATATCTCTATTTTCCTCTTTGTGTAATAAGTATTCATTTAGTCTCCAGTTAAATTTTTTCTTTGCTATCTCTGGTATCCTATAATTTGCTATTATTGGAGAATGATCTGATAATGTAGATATTGCTATGTCTGATTTTGTAAACAAATGAGCCCATTGTTGTGAAGCCATTATATAATCAATTCTGGAATAAACTTGATATTTTTTTGAGAAATGTGTGTAATCCTTTTTTTCGGGTTAATAGTCCTCCATATGTCTACTAAGTGTAAACCAGCTAATGCTTTTTTATCCTTTTCAAATTTTTATATGAGATGTTAGTTTTACCCGAAGAAGAATCGGTCAAGGGATTTAGCATTATATTAAAGTCGCCCCCCAATATAATTAGTCCTTCCCCAAAATTTTCAAGCTCTCGTAAAACATTTTGTAAGAATTGTATTTGTTTACTGTTTGGGGCATATATATTTGCAATCGTACACTTCTGAGTTGCTAATTTGCCCTTAACTAGAACAAACCTTCCCTCCGTATCTACTTTATAGTCTATTAATTGAAATGGTAGGTCTTTATGGATTAATGTCATTACACCAGTTGCTTTCTTCACCGGGTTGTTACTCATGTATATGTGTGGAAAATTTTTTAACTTTATATATGATTCTGTTTGAAGTGGGTTTCCTGAAGCATGACTATTTTAGCCTTATATTTCTTACATTCAAATAGAACCTTTGCTCTTTTAATTGGTTCATTAATCCCGTTAACATTTAGAGATAGAATTTTACATTCCATATTAGCCGCTTCAGTCATAGAATATATCTAGAATTAACCCTGTTTTGGCCTTATCCCTCTGATTATCTACACAGATTGATACACCTTGGTTATTTAATATCTTGTATACTGTGTGGTTTACCCGAAAAAATAAAAAAAAAAGAAAGGGGGAAAAAACAGCACAATAAGACAAAAGAAAAACAAAAAGACCAATAATATACAACACCTCAACACCTGACCACCAGACATAACAACAATATTTACGCCGCGTCATCATCCTGGGTATCTCTCCCCATGACTGACCGTTAAACCTTGCGGCTCTCGTGGTATTACCACTATTTTGGATGGATTTGGCCACCCGAACAACATGTGATGGCGTGATGACTCAGCCTCTTGTGCCCTCTCCCACCCCCACCCGCGAGCCCCTGTCTCCCCCCTCCTCCTTCCCCTCCTCTCCCAACTCTCCCCCTCCCCCCCACAAGCTTGCATGAACAATGTCATTATTCTAAAGAAGTGCATAATGTCTGTGATACCCGTCTTCATCCTCCTAGGATACTTTTTAAGTTCATTGCTCTTGCTTGTTTCTTGGTCTTCTCAATGTGTCCTCCAATTGTAGAAGAGGGGAAAGGGTGGAAAGTGGGGAGAGAGAGAGAAAAAAAAAAAGATTCACGAGTCCAGCTATAGGGGAGGAAAAAGTTATATTTGAAGTGATTGACTGAATTGAATTGATATACAAAATTAATTAATCTCAGCCTTGTAGTCTACATCCACACTTCAGTTAATTGACATAGGCTATTTGCCAACATTTACATTAAATATGATCATTTACCAATTTTCTACATAAAAATCTTTTATAGGGAAACCCCCGACCTGGTCAGTTTCAACTCACAGCCAAATACAATTAAACTGGAGAAAACAGAATTATGAATGTTCCCATAATTCAGGAAGAAATTTCTACCAACTTCCCCAGTAGGTTCTGTTCTACCTGGGGATATCTGGCCATTATTTTTTGTCCAAATTTTGTTTTAGTTTGTTTTCACTTTCTGCTTGGTAGTATTGAGCCAATACTACCATGCAGAAAGTAAAAACAAACTAAAATAAAATTGACGTGTAACACTATTGGAATGGTTAAAGCACAACTATGTATGACCCTTTGGTCATTTCTACATCATTTATTGGTACACAAGCCCACTCAATCCTCATGTTTCTTCAGTACAAAGCAGGTGGCTACTGTATGTGGGTACCTTGATGAAAACAGTGTTGCCTATGTTTGGCACCATTTTTTTTATGAGGGACAACCGGGGGGGTATGGAGTGGTACATAGGTATCCCCATCCACTAACTTGCATGTCATTGAGATGCAGGCTGCAATGGGGGCCTGTAGTTAAAGTCTGCCCTATGGCTTGCAGTTAGGGCAGGAGTGGCCTGTTCCCTTCAATGTGCTTTATGGGCACCCATTGGTGCAAGGTGCAGAGTGCAGCTGGACCCATGGAAATGCTCCCTGAATAAGCACTAAGGTTGGTATGTGCTACAGAGCTGGAACAAAATCTGAAACTTTAATTAGCAATGATGAGTAGCACCCAAATAACAAGGCTGAGTTGGGCCCCTCGGGACCCCTGCTGCAGCCACAACCCCCCTTTGCCTCCCCTTGCTCACGTGCACATGAACATACCTTCTTTTGCCGTGACCGGGGCTGGAGAAGGTGATCGGGTGCAGCAAGGGCAGGGAGCGGTTCTGGCCCAGCGGGGCCTACGAGAGCCAGGGCCCACAAGGTTTTTTGTCGGGGTCTCATGGCCCAATCCCTAGGCAGGAGCCTTCCATTAAGATGAAACCTGTCAAGAATACATGGCTTAAATCCTCTTCAGGTTTTTGTTACTGGTGAGCCATTGCTGAATATAGTGATATAATGATTCATATAATTGCTACATTTTTCTGTCCCCTCAAAGTTAAAGTTGAACTATACCATCATTTCCACATTTTAAGTAAAAGGTACTAAAAATTCCTCTTAAACTGTAAAAAAGTGTAATAATTTTCATTTGCAACAGAAAAGCCAAAATTACTGTTGATTCATCAAAAAGGTCCATTTACAGTTTCAAGTTCCTAATGGAATCAAATAAGGGCAAAGTTCATACCTTTACCTGAGACAGCCTTCAGCTTTTTAGCTTTCTACTGTTTCAATGGAAATTAACATTTAGCTTCAGTAGTTTTAAACATTCATGTGGAAAGCCATTTCCCTTCATTAAGGCTAAAACCAGGCAACATCAATGTAATCCAATCAATAAATTAGGTGAAGATGTAAAAGGATGACTAACCGTGGGTAGTAATCTAACACCTTCATTAAATGAGATAATTATGTCAGAGGAAGACTCACCAGGCCCATGATATTTTAATAAAGTAAAATGATAGATAATCTTTCTTTCTAAATTTAGTATCATTTGCTTTTTATTACATCTCTAATGTAAGTGTCTCAAAAGCAACATGAACAAAAGAGAATTCTACAGTATGGAGTATGGAGAAAGGATTTCTATTAAGGAGTAGGTAAATTATAAAAAGTGAAATAAACAACAAAGTACAATCTGTACAGGAGGCTTGGGCTTAAAAACTGGCCATCGGATATTTCCTGTTTATGGTCTTTAGTTGTCCTTGAAGCATTATTGTATTGGGTTGCATTTGGTTTTGTGCATTCTGCTGTAAATTTACATTTCCAAATACACATTCAGATATCCCATTGCAGTAATCAGTCAACAAGTACCTGGTGTTCACAGGACAGTAACAGCCCTTTTCAAATAGACCAGTGTAATAAACAAGATCTTGTTTTTTTTTTCTAAATCCAAAGGTAAATCCAGCATATTCTGTTTATATCCCCTTTGTATAAAATGGAAAGTTATGATACAATAACTGCCCTTGTCAGACAGAAAAGGATGAAATTGTTTGTTCAAATTTTACTCCACTGTCGGCTACATTGAGGAGATCAATTTTAGATTACTGGAATACTGTGGGATAGGATTCAAAAATAGAATACACCAGTTGTTGGTTAATTCAGACCCAGTTGATTAGGGTCAATGAGGACTCCAAAAATTGGTCGTTTCCAATGCCACAATTGTATGAGCTGTAATACCATGCTAGCTAGTGGGAGCATATTGTTATCATCCCTATACAGGTACGTGATGTTAGGGATCATTTATGAGAGCAAGTGCAGTGTGCAAAGTGTGTTCTTTCCCATAATTGTGGCCACAAGATGGAACTTTGCTTGACACAAACGAGTAATAAAAAACACATACATTGTGCACAGTAAATCTTTGTGTCGAAATGTCATTTTGTCTATTTAATTAAATCTCCCAATTCCTTATTTTACATAGGAAAAGCCTACAGTACGTTCAATACCTGCCGTGGAGACCATAGATTACTTATTAAAGCCGCCATTGAGCAGTTTGCTAAAGGTAAATTAAGGGTGATGATGACCATTTAGCTTTGCACTGTGAGGAGATGCACCATCAGATATATGAGTTAGGCACAAGGGGGATTGATCAAGATTGTAGATTCAAAATAGGGAGTGAAAAATGTGTTCTGCACAGAGACATTTTTGATTTACACTCTTAATACTCAAAATGTTTCTGGGAAATTTTCTGGATCAACGTTAAATGTTTGAAAAGGGAAATATTTTTCATAATTTTATGGGTGGTGTAACATCCAGCCTGGAGTTGATCCAGTGACCTGGTGTTTTCATGCTGTCTGTATTACCTCTGTTCTACATACCCAGACAGCTAAAGCCCTGGTTCACTGTTATAGGTACCATATTATATACCTGTGCTCAGTATTAGCCATTGGTCTGCCTATATAATCCTCTGCTCTGCATTGACTCACTGTTATAGGTCAAGTGTACTTGCTCCTAGGTGCTCCCAATACTGCTTTGCTTGTTCCTTGATTCCTGCTACCTGCTCCTGTCCCCTGTGTGGCGCCAAAAAAAATGGACGCCGGTGCATTTTCGCCAGCGAATTTGCACCGGCATTGAAAAAACATTTTGCTCATTTTTCGTTGTTTCGCGAAACGCCCCAAATTCCCCCATCACTATTCGGCACCCTTGCCTGCCCCGTGGGAGTACTGGATTCTCATGCAGCAATTCTAGGTGGCAACCAAGTAGTTGAGGGCCAGGCCCAAAGCCAAAGGTGGCTGTTATAGACAGAAGAGAACTCCTAGACAGGAATCCAGTCACTCCTCTGGCGTTTGGGTTTGCCATATGTGACAGGTGGTAGGTGGGCACGGCAGGGGCAATCCTGGCCCCTCTGCTGCCTGAGGCAGCAGCAGTTACTGCTGCCCCCCCTCCCCCAGAAATTCGCTCTTAAAGTACCAGGAGCAACATTTTTGCTGCCCCTGGTACCTAGTGGGGCGCTGCCGCCTAAGGCGACTGCCTCAACTCGCCTCATTGGTGAAGCACCACTGGGGCATGGTTCCAGTTTCTTAAGGGGGTTTGTACAATTTTATTTATTCATGATTTTGCTCTGAGGAAGTGATACTATCCAAATGAATAGAACGTCCAGAGAAGAGCTTGCAGGATTTAGTACACATTGTAGAAATGAGCAATTTATTTCACAGCAAGTCTAGCAATATAATTTGAAGGTATTTTTCACATTAATCATTGCAAAGCAAGACCTTATTATTCCATGAACCGACATAAGCTATGACGTTAAACCTAAGAAAGTAAATACAAAATAGTTACCTTACTAGTGTTGATTAAAGCTCTGAAGTATAAATATGCACCGCAATGAAAGCTGCACTGACAGACAATTTTCCAAATAAGGCAAGAACTGTTGGATTTAGGAAATCACCTGAAATGAGAAAGAAATGAATGTAATTTATTTCTGCAAAGTTCAAGATTTGTACATACAGTATTATTTTGTGAGCAGTTAGCAATTATTTTGTTTTTTACACAGCATCCGGCTCCATTTATTCAAGTCAATTTTCAGTGAAAAAAATACATTTAAAATGCAAAATATTTCTAAGCATTTATATCTATTATTACAAAATGCATAATACAACTATCTAACTGATACATTCAAGTCATATTTAAAGGGAATGTAAAGGCAAAAAATAAAACCTCTTTATACTGTTCCCTTGTTGCAAAGAAAGCTCTATCTAATATACTGTTATTAAACATTTTATATTTATATTAGAAATACAGTATTTTTCTATGCAATTAGGGAACATTCTAAGGAGGTTTTATTTTTTTGCCTTTACATCCCCTTTAATGATGGTATTGTTAAAAAAATGCAGAAATATCAGAATTCAAAGACATGAACTATTTTTCATTGACTTGGTATGAATTTGTCTATGATCTAATTTGTATCTGTCAGGTGTGGCCACAGGTAAGTGACTGGTAGGTAGGAGGCTATGTGCTGCGTAACTTTAGTAATACATGTAATTGTCTTGATGAAAATCAGAAGTCATGTTATTATGAAGTAAGATGATTTAATAAAAAAAGAAACAAAAAACAACATAATTCTGTGCAAGATGCAATGACGGAGACAAGTCCTGTGAAGCAGGCAAGAGGTCTGGTCAGGCAGCAAACAGCAACAAAACCATTTAGCAGACAACAAATCTGGCCAGTCAGCAAACAAGAGAAAGTCTAGCAGGCCAGGGTCAAACCAGAAAATCAGACAAGGCAGGAACTCAGGAGCAGACTAGATCACAGAGCTAGCTAGATCAAGGACTGACGGGTAGTGATGGGTGAATAAATTCGCCAGGCACAAATTTGCGGCGAATTCCCACGTTTCCCCACCGGCGAATAAATTTGCGAAAATTCGCAGGTGAAAATTTGCCTGAGGCAATTTCCAATTTTCCCAATTTTTTGGTGAAAACGTTCTAAATGCTCTATTTTTTTTGTGAAAACTTCCAAATTTCACAAATGTTTCGTGAAAATGTCCGAATTTCACTAATGTTTAGTGAAAACATTTGAATTCCACATAGTTTTCGTGAAAACGGGTGAATTTCACGAATTTTTTCGTGAACTTTCCGTTTCCACGATTTTTCGCAAATTTTGCGGGAAATTCAGAGATTTTTTTGGCGAAACGGGAGAGATTCGCCCGTCAATACTGAGGGGTAGAAAGAGTCGAGCTTACATAGCCCCTTGTTGGTAGTATTGCGGGCACCTGGCCTAAACAGCATTAGCAGTGGAGACAATATAGACAGAGGAGGCATTAGGATTATCACCAAACTGCAAAAGACCCCATTGGCTCAGAAAGGAAATGCATCACATAGACCACAGTTCAAATCCTAAAAAAAGTCCTGGCAGTATCTTATGTCCTGTGGAACTACTGTAAACTTGCAATTGCCTAGAATGTAAGCTCTATTGAGTAGGGGCTTCCATGCTTCTGTCATCTTTGTAAATGTTTACATTTATGTTTTATTTCAATTCTTGTCCTCCTGTTTGTAATAATGTACAGTGCTGCTTGTTCAAATAGCCCAAAATAAATAAATACATGCATACATACTAGTGTTATGCAAGTAAGTGTGTTTGGGCTATCAAAGCACCCCCTATAGCATGTTGAAATATGTGATGGGTCTTGATGTTCTTCACTGGTGATATCACCCCAGTGTACCAGCTCCCTCAGTCATTGTCCTGCCCTGTCAGAGATTTTCTTCAGCCCAGCCCTTTCCACCTATTTGATGTATGTGCCAGCTTATTGGCAGTCAATCACAAGCTAAAATAAACACTGAATCCGCCGCTGTCTATCTTCAAAGCACGAACTCTTCTTCAAAGGGTCTGCAGGTATCAGTTTCTTTCTGAACCCTCTATTCAGCAGTTTTGGCTTAACAAGGCAACTCAGGGCGCTTCAGGCAAATCACTAGATCTGCTCTATCAAGTAGATTTTTTTAGGGACAGGGATAAATAACCCCCTTTAAAAGGGGTAATGATATTAAAGAGTGGTTCAACTTTAAGTTAACTTTTTATTTTAGTTATTGCTACTTTGTCTTTCTATTCAGGCCCTCTCCTATTTATATTCCAGTCTCTTATTCAAATAAATGCATGGTTGCCAGGGTAATTTGGACCCTAGCAACCAGATTGTTCAAATTGCAAACTGGAGAGCTGCTGAATAAAAAAGACATTGAGTGCAGGTATGTGAGGTGCAATATCAGCTAAATTGCTTTTGATATATACTAAAGAGAAGAAGCTGATTTAAGTTTTTTGTCTACTCTCTTGATTAGTTCACCAATGGAATTATGACAGGGAAAGAATCTCACCCTAAAGGGAAAAGGTGAGGTATATGAGAGAGACTATTGCTGGGTCAGGGGGCTCAAATAATAACAATCTTGTTATTTGTGTGCAGCTTTCCTGCCGCAGATGCTAAAAATGACAAGTCCTTGAAAAAATCAACTGCCTCTGAAGAAAAACAACAGGAGCCTGGAACTTCTTTATCACAAGAAAATCAATTGTTTGCAGAGTCCTTAGCCTCAGTGATAAAACAGACAGTTATACAAGGATTTCAAGAGGTATCAAGCTCCAAGAAGAGGCCAAGACACTATCATGGAAGACAATGAGAGTCTTTATCTGATATATCACAGGGAGTCAGCTGATTCAGAATTTCTCTCTCAGGCAGGATTGGAGGAAGGGGAAATTGAATCAGAAGAGGAGTCCATATTTGATCTGGGGGTAATTGACCCATTGATAAAGGCAGTCAGGCAAACCCTGACTTTCCCTACAGAATCTGCAAGAATGTTATCATCAGATAAATTATTTCCCTCCTCAAAGAAGAAATCTGTATGTTTTCCTGTAAACTCATCAATAAAAGAAGTTATTCTGAAAGAATGGAAGAAAACAGAAAAAAGAGCTCAGACAGCAGGAAAATGTAACAAAAACTTTATGAGCAGGATTCAAAGTCTTGGGAGTCTCCACCAAAGGTAGATGTGGCTGTGGTTAGGCTGGCTAAGAAGACTACACTTCCAGTTGATGATGTGGCAGTCTTTAGTGAACCGATGGAGAAATAGACAGAATTCAATTTAAGGAAAGACTTTGGAGGCTGTGGTTGTCCAAGATAGGAGAAGCAATATCGTCAAATGTAAAGAGGCCAAAGCTTTTGGAGATGTTAGCAGACTGTGAATGGCAACAAAATTCATATCAGAAGCATTGATAGACCTAGTTCATTTTTTGTCTAGATCCATGGCATTATCAGTGGCAGCCAGTAGAGTGCTATGGCTCAAGTCTTGGGTAGCGGATACGGCATCAAAATCAAACCTGTGTCGGTTACCTTTTGAAGGAGAGATGTTATTTGGAGAAAAGCTTGATACTATCATAAAGAAAGTATCAGGAGGCAAAAGTATATTCTTGCCTAAGGAAAATCAAGACAAGAAAGCCAAGTTACAACAAGGCTAAGGAGAAGTAATTTAGGGTGTCCAGACAGTACAAGCCTGGGAAGGGAGTATTCTAGGCAGTCTACCTGGAGATCAGGTTGTCCAAGTTCCAGAGGGACATCAAAGACATTAAAGAGACCTCAGTTTTTTTCTTCCATCCCATCCACTTCCAGTCGGCAATGAAGGTGACAAGGCTCAGAACATGGTGGGTGGCAGTTTAGCCAAATTTTCTCATGTCTGGGCCACAACCATTCGGGATGCATGGGTACAGAAGGTGGTAGAATCAGGGTTTTTTTTCTGTCAGTCAGTACCCAGAAAATATTTTTTCATAGAATCTGTCATCAAGGCAACAGTGTCGGACAGGAAGATGGCTCAGAATACTTGAACCAGTTGTTTGAGTTAGGGGCAATAGAGACAGTCTCTCCTCAGGAAAAAGGCACAGGCTTTTATTCCAGACTGTTTTTGGTAAAGAAAGCTTCAGGAACGTTAAGGCCAGTGCTAGACATGAGGAAACTAAACAAATTTCTGCAAGCAAAAAATATTCAAGATGGAATCGTTAGCATCCATTATGCAAGCAGTCTCAAAAGGAGATTGGCTAACAAGCATAGGCTTAAAAGACATGTTCTTTCATGTACCGATTGTGCAGGTACACAGGAAGTATCTGAGATTTGCGGTAGACGACATACACAGACAGTTCAGATGCCATTTTGTCTAGCACAGTCCCCAAGAGTGTTTTCAAAAGTGTTAGTGACACTCATCGCAGAATTGAGAAAGGAGGAGGTAGCAGTGTATCATTATCTGAACGATATTCTGGTTGTGGCAAACTCAAAGTTATAAGCCGAGGTTCATACTACCAGCATGAAAAAGGTTTTTTGTTAACCCATGAGTGGGCAGTAAACCAGGAAAAGAGCAACCTGGTTCCCACTCAAACCCTTCAATATTTGGGGGGCTTTCTTTTAAACAAAGCGGAATATGATCAGTCTGCCATTTGACAGACAGTGCAAGGTGATCAACCTAATAAAAGATTTCAAAAGGCAGAAGACAGTCTCTGTACAACAGTGCCTGAAAGTATTAGGATCCATGTCGGCAACAATCCAGATAGTGAAGTGGGCTAGGTGGCACTTAAGGCCCTTGCAGTTTTTTCTTCTAAGACTGGTAAAACAACCTCACTTACATTTACAGGAGAAAGTAGTGGTACCACAAGAGGTCAAGAAAACCATTTCATTGGTGCAGTCTTCCTCTAGAAGAATCAGAGTGGGTTTTAGTGACCACCGATGCATCAAGTGTGGGTTGGGGAGCCCACATAAATGTGTCTTCAAATATTCTGGAATTGAGAGCAATAAGGAAGTCTCTTCTTGCTTTCTCTCACCTGCTAAGAGGCAAACAGGTAAAAATAAAGTCAGACAACTCTAAAGCAGTCACCTATATAGTGAAGCAGGGAGGCACCAGGAGTGTAACTCTACTAGAAGAAGTGAAGCCATTATTTCA
Organism: Xenopus petersii; assembly: GCA_038501925.1. Taxonomy (NCBI): domain Eukaryota; kingdom Metazoa; phylum Chordata; class Amphibia; order Anura; family Pipidae; genus Xenopus; species Xenopus petersii. The sequence continues at coordinate 105,896,804 of CM076684.1, forward strand.
GTGGGGGGAAGATTGGCTTGAAGGGTTAACCGCAATTCATCTTCCAGGGAAAGAAAATTGGAAAGTAGACATCTCTCGCTTAAAGGAGAAGGAAACCCCCTAGGTTCAAAAGCCATCCCCCCTCCCCTGTGTTGCCCCTCTCCCTCCTCCCCCCTGGCCTACCTGTCCCCCCCGGGCAAATGCCCCTAACTTGTTACTCACCCTTCTGCGCAGGTCCTGTCCATGGAGTTCACAGGTGCCATCTTCTCCCGAGCTGTCTAAAGGAGGGAAAGTGGATGAACGAGTGGCACCATACGCTTGACCCTCAATAGTAACAATATATGCGGCTGTAGACCCTAGGACGCTCTGCCAAATGCTTGCACTGGATGATTTAAAATTCTTCCTAGCCTGGCCCACAAAATAATCTTCATTGTAATCTGCTACACTAATTGAGCTGTATATTTTAACTAATCTCATCAGAATTATGTGGAGCTCCATGTGTGTATATACAATTATTATTAAGAGTATAATCTAATGGTTGAACTTTTCTTTCCCCATTTTGGGACTGCTCTCAACATGTGTGAAGCAGTTATTTAGTTATAAACAATGTTCTTACGTGGATTTTATTGTCTAAGGGACAAGTGATTTGCATATTAAAATGTTTGGAGTGCCCTATATGGGTCTTTATTGGCTCTTTTCTTTTTTCAAGTTATAAGTACTACCCATGGGCACTGCCATCAGTGAATATATTGGGAGTGGCATTAAAACATGTGATTATTGGTAGGTATGCAGTCTCCTCATCTATTTAAAATATTCTACAATAGGTCCATCTATAACATGGGCAGTCTAATCAAATGCAGGGCCCAATTGGAAACATTTTGGTAGGGCCTTCTAGAAGGAGTGGCACAGGGATCCAGGGCTGGGTAGGCAAATAGTGCCTGCATCTCCCTCTCTGCAAGTGACAGAAGGCAGAAGTATTCAGTAAAGCTAAACACTGCTCACAGTTCATCCAGATCTAATAAGTCCATACTTAATATACACCACTCTTGACTGAAGTTTGGTGTGTGGAGGAATATATTAATTGTGACCCTATGTTGCATACAGTCTTTGCTAATAAGGAGAAAGTTTTACTTATTTTGCTTACTTCATATTCACTAGATTGTTATATCAGCAAGTGTTAAGTGGGATTGCCTCATCCCTGGCCTAATACCAGTTTAATAATCCTGAATGGTGAGGGATATCGTTCCTCCTCTATGACAGACCGCTCCAGCAAGATTTGTGTGTTTTAATTTTTGGCAATAATAATTCAAGCACACAAGCAACCATGACACAAACATTTACATACTAAATATGTTTTAAACATATGCTTAGCCATAATTAATTCAGAATTTGGTGCCAATCGAATGGAAGTTCTCTCACCAATCAAGGCATCCAAGCACAAGTGCCCATCGGAGCCAGTAGATGTCGCAATATGTTTCTCTACAAAAAGCTGTATTGTTGAAGTGTCTGATAAGCTTGAAAAAAGGTTCCATGTAGCCTGAAATGTCGCTTATCCAGGTCCTGCCAGTATTCCAAAAAAGGCATTTATAGAAAAGATTTGTGGTGCTGTACTTCAACCATTACTCATCGGGGTTGGGGGTGGACTGGGCCAATCAGTACTCGGTTCAGACATGGTCAGTCAGGGTTGGATTCGGTCAGGGCACTGTAATTTTCTTATTCCTGCTGCTGACTTAGTGCATGGCTCCCAATGGGTCAAAACGGCCTAAGGCCAGCCCTGATCAATAAAATACTAAAAGTAAACTTTCCCTTTATGAGCATCTGATATGTTTGAATATATTGGCTAAGCAGTTGGCTCCTACTCATCTGGTTATCTCTTCAAATGTTAACAAGGTTTCCTGGGGTTAGAAAACATGGTTTAGTTGGCTATTTGCTATTCAGGCTCTATAAACATAAGGCAACATCAACAAGCTGGAACATCTTACTGGTGTAGGAGGGTAAAGGTTTTGCTAACCTTTAGGTCCTTTGGCCCCTGGGGATAACTTAGTCAGCTAGACTGGGTCTCAGTTACAGAAGGGAAGCCATTTACTTTTTCCTATGTGAAAGGCAGTTCTGGCAGTTCAGTGACTGTCCAGTAGATGTCATTATATTTTATAAAAGGGTAAGGTAATAATATGCCCCAGGGAATGTGTTACTGAGCAGCTAAGGCTCCAACAATGAGTTTAGTGAAGGGTTTGCACCCTGCAGTGACAATGTCGCAAGGTTAGGAACTCAAGTGGTTAGGCTCAGGGATAGAGAGATCTTTGGAGCGTAAGACCAGTTGGGACATTCACCTTCAATGGGGAATGTGCACCCAAGGCAGGCAAGGCTACTCAATTCAGAAACTGACAACAAAGGATCAGACAGTATCCGTAAGTAATATATTTGTGAAAATAACCTGCTGCCACTACAGATCTTTCCATAATTTGAATCTTCATACCTTAAAGGGATACTGTCATGGTAAATTTCTTTTTTTTCCCAAATGCACCAGTTTATCGTGCTGCTCCAGCAGAATTCTGCATTAAAATCCGTTTCTCAAAACAGATTTTTTTTATATTTAATTTTGAAATCTGATATGGGGATAGACATATTGTCAGTTTCCTAGCTGTTCCCAGTCATGTGACTTGTGCTCTGATAAACTTCGGTCACTCTACTGCTGTACTTCGAGTTGGAGTGATATCATCCCCTCCCTTTCCCCCCAGCAGCCCATCAGCAGAACAATGAGAATTTAATCAGATAACAGCTCCCTAACACAAGATAATAGCTGCCTGGTAAATCTAAGAACAGCACTCAATAGTAAAATCCAGGTCCCACTGCATCACATTCAGTTACATTGAGTAGGAGAAACAATAGCAGTTCCATCCTGAAGTGCTGGCTCTTTCTGGAAGCACATGACCAGGCATAATGACCTGTGATGGCTGCCTACACACCAATATTACAACTAAAAATAAATATACTTGCTGGTTAAAGAATTACATTTTATATTGTAGAGTGAATTGTTTGAAGTGTTAACAGTGTAATTTAGAAATAAAAACGACATCATAAAAATCATGACAGAATCCCTTTAAGTCTACTATAAAATTGTGTAAATATTAAATAAACCCAATAGGCTGGTTTTGCTTCCAATAAGGCTTAGTTTATCTTAGATTGGATTAAGTATACTGTATTGTTTAATTATTAAATAGGAAAAGGAAATCATTTTTAAAAATGTGGATTATTTGAACAAAATTGAGTCTATGAGGTTTTTGTATTTGCACAACAAATTTAGAGGATTTCAAGGTTTTAGTATAAGTGTTCAGATTAGTTCTGCATTTTTATTTGTTTTTGCTTTTTATATTAGCCTGTTTTAAGAAGTTACTTGGTATTTGGGGTTTTAGAGAAAATGAAGTTTCAAAACCACAAAAAAATGTTGATAAATGAGCCCCCGTGAAATTGCCTTGCTTTAATACAGTACAGTAATACTTTCTGGGTATTGGGTTTCCATACATATATACTTGTTTGAAATAAGACATACTGCGTACCCAAATCATTCTTCATATATTTCTCTACTGATCATAAATATATTGCCCTATTCTGTTGATGACTAAGAGCAATTTTGCTACATTCAATATGGCCACCTCCACTATGTATTAATGTAAATAGATATAAGAAATGTTGGGCTCTAAGTATGTTTTGTCTTTTCAAATTTCTATCCATATAAAGGATTTTGTACTAGACAACCTTTAAAAAAAATACAACAGAAATTTGACAGACAGTTGAAATCCATACATTTAACATAAATTAAACATCCCCATATACGTATTCTCTGAAGTTGGAGCACCACTACTGGAGATGTGACCAGGGAGAAAGAAGATTGTAAGAGTGCGATCAAGTGGGTTTTGCATTGTGGGGAACTGCAGATAAGACATCATAAGATGATTTCTGTCCAAAATGTAACAATAAATCAAATATTCCAGAAAATTAAAAAGCCTATATCCTGTTAAATTCTGAGCTGTTAAGCAAGAAAGAAAAAGATAAGACATTAGGCTGTTTTATATACAATTCAAGGCATTTTCTTGCCTAACCTCAGCTGAAAGTAAGATTAAACCATCAGTTATTTTTACAATTGAGAGAAGAAAAGTAAAAAAATTGCTTTAATCGGAAAGTGGAAATAGTGCATATACTGTACATTCTGCCAAAATAATGAGCATATTTTGACATATGTAAGGAAAACAGTGTTTTCCTTATTTGTTTTCAAGCAAAAGGCTTATTTTACTAAAGTGTGTAAAATTGCACAGCAATGCAGTTAATTAAAAATAGGCAAACCTCAACAAAGCAAATTTGTCAACATACAGTTACAGAATACTGAGATCAGATAGAGCCAGCACAAAATTGCTGCAAAAAAAATCAGAAATTGCCTGAAGAAAACAGAAAATTGTCAAATGGCATGAAAAGGAGACGTGCCCTATGCACAATGGCATCAAGAAAACAAAAAAACGATGCCTGTAGGAGATAAATGAGCTGGGCAATCTAGGTTTTAGCTTTATAATTGTAAGGGTAGGGCAAAGACATTTGTACATTGGAAACAGCTCTAGAGTGCAAAATATCTAATGAAAGTCAGTTGTGTTGGCATGCCAAGTGTACCATAGAAATAAGACTTTCTCAAGGCCGGTGTTAATTGTAGGCCTATCTCTCACATTCATATTCCTATATTTGGCATCAACATGTACAAACTGTATTTGGTTGACCATATTTAGCTGATATAACAAACTAAGCAACATTCTTTACAATGTTGCCAGTTTAATCACACAATCAACAGTCATTTTGCCAAAGAATTGTATGGACACTTTTTTGCAACTTTGTTTTATTTTTTATTTCTTGTTCCAATGGATGGAATGTTACCGATCGAGATAAAGCCTGTATATGCATAGGAGGTGATACAACAAGCATACTATTACTCCTCCCCCTATCTTTGGATTGGCTTTTTCAAATTTGATGTTCAGGTGATTTTCTATTTATACAAGCACTGCTATCGGCACCAAATCAGCCTTTGACAAAGCTTGCGCATGAGCGAGTGAAACGTGCGCCTTCGGCCTCGTGTTTTTATATGGTCATAAAACTCCTCTGTAACTTATAATATCCTTATATTTTACAAGAGGGGGTACTGTATTCACTATATCTCAAGTGATGAATGTAGGTAGAACTAGCAGTGCCACAATCCAAGCATATACACCACTAACTTTGCTCTAATGCACTATACAACCGAAAATAGCTTTAGTTCAGATTGTATTTACTGTGATTATTAATCAAGCTACAATCTAACTTTATATATACCAACTACAAGCTGATGACCTTGAGTCTTAACAGCTTCCTCTTTCAGGTATTTTATTTTAAATGGTCAGAATTAAAAGTTAAGTTTTATTATCATTCATTTATTATCATCTCAGACTGAGACAGTGGGAAAGTGCAAGTTATGGGACATACTTGCTCTTTTTTTGATCTCTCTCACATTCATGCTCCCTGTACTTTTCACCTTGAACCCTATTCAGCAAAGTGGAGCAAACAGCATTTTTATGCAAGGGGCACGTAAAAAAAAAGAAATGTGTATAGACATAAATACAGGCATGGGACCAATCATCCAAAATGCAGAAGAGGGGTCTTTCTGTAATTAGGATCCACATACATTTAAGTCTACTAAGAAAAGATAAAGATTAATTATAAATTTATAAATAAATACATTTAATTATATCTCAATTATAGCAAGTACTAGTTACTGTTTTATTATATCTGAAAACAATTGTTGCAGGGTGAACAGCTCCTTTAACAGGGCAAAACCACTTTCATTAATAATGTTTTTTAATTTTATTTTTAAAGCAGGCTCAGTCAGGTATATATATTCAAGTTTTATACTAACTAGTGATGGGCGAATTTGTCCCATTTCGCCAAAAAATTAACAAATTTCGATGCTGGCATTAAAGTCAATGGGTGTCTGAATAATGTTGATGCATGACGGTTTTGACACTCGTCCAAAATGTTCACAATTTTATTTGCCAGTTGCGAAATGCAGAAATTCAACACAAATTTGCGCCTGGCGAATTTATTCGCCATCACTAATCGTGACTTTTAGACACTATGGGAGTTTGATCAGGGTTATAAACATTTGGTCTGGTCAATAGATGGGACCTGTGATGAGCAGTGGAGTTTAATTGGGCATATCTATGGCACATATTCATTAGCAGTTGCTATTTGTACCTTGCTACAACCATTTGGTTGCTTTTCCTTTTGGTAGACTAAAGATACGGAGAAATTACAGAAAGACCTGTTATCCAGAACACTCCAGGTGCAGATAACGGGTCCCCTACCTATATAAATGAAATCTGAGCATCTATTAACAGATTAAAAATGTGATTAAAAATTAATAATAATAATATAATAAAATAATAAAAGAAGTAATTATATGATGGCAATTAGCTGCCTATTGTGCTCCTACAGGAAACATTCACATGTCTTTGAGTCAGTTTCTTTGAGACTACAACCTTATTTTTTATGAGCTTTTTCATCCACATTAGCTAGAGACAATGAAAGTATGATATTTAAGAGAGAGAATGTGATTTGAGAGGGCTTGCACAAAGTAAAGGCAGAAAAATGTGGTTTTATAAAAGCAGAGAGCATGCACCAACAAGAGGTTTGCATGGCAATACTAATGATATTATTTTCTCAAGTACAAGGATACATCAATTAAATATATATTACATAATCAATATATGATGAGATACGGATGATAAGTTAATCATTATTTCGATTAAACATTATAATTTCATTTCTTTTTCGAAATGATCAAATGTAACTTTTGAAATTATAACTTTTAAAATATGTGTAACTTACCATTTGTTTCAGGTAAAAATATTGTGTCTATAGAAATTAGAGATGGCGCGAACTGTTCGCCGGCGAACTTGTTCGCGCGAACATCGGGTGTTCGCGCTCGCCGGAAGTTCGCGAACGTCGCGCGACGTTCGCCATTTTGGGTTCGCCATTGTTGGCGCTTTTTTTTGCCCTCTCACCCCAGACCAGCAGGTACATGGCAGCCAATCAGGAAGCTCTCCCCTGGACCACTCCCCTTCCCTATAAAAACCGAAGCCCTGCAGCTTTTTTTCACTCTGCCTGTGTGTGCTGAAGAGATAGTGTAGGGAGAGAGCTGCTGCCTGTTAGTGATTTCAGGGACAGTTGAAAGTTTGCTGGCTAGTAATCGTTTTGATACTGCTCTGTTATTGGAGGGACAGAAGTCTGCAGGGGTTTGAGGGACATTTAAGCTTAGGTAGCTTTGCTGGCTAGTAATCTACCTTCTACTGCAGTGCTCTGTATGTAGCTGCAGTGGGCAGCTGTCCTGCTTCTGATCTCATCTGCTGACTGCTGCAATAGCAATAGTCCTTGTAAGGACTGCTTTTATTTATTTTTTTGTTGTTTTACTACTACTACTACTACTACTACTACTACTACTATAAGAGCCCAGTGCTATTAGTCTAGCAGTGTTGGGGAGTGGGACTGGTGTGCTAATCTGCTGCTCCTAGTAGTTCAGCAGCACCAACTTTAATTTTTTTTTTTTTAATATTCATTCTTTTTTTATTTAACTTTTTTTTATTTTACTACCGCTGTAGTAGTGTATAAGTTGACCTTTTAGGCATTATTTGCCCTGTAGGCATTTTTTGCCCAGTGTGTTATTCAACCAACTGCTATCTAGCTGTGTGACCGTGTTCACATTCTGTCTAAATATCCATAATATTACCGTCTCCAGAAAAAACACCGGAGTGACTTTTTTCAAGCAGCCATAATAAATTTTACGTAATCCGTATCCATCGCTGTAGTAGTGTATAAGTTGACCTTTTAGGCATTATTTGCCCTGTAGGCATTTTTTGCCCAGTGTGTTATTCAACCAACTGCTATCTAGCTGTGTGCCCGTGTTCACATTCTGTCTACATATCCATAATATTACCGTCTCCAGAAAAAACACCGGAGTGACTTTTTTTCAAGCAGCATTCTTATATTTTACGTAATCCGTATCCACCGCTGTGTATACGTTGACCTTGTAGGCATTATTTGCCCTGTAGGCATTTTTTGCCCAGTGTGTTATTCAACCAACTGCTATCTAGCTGTGTGCCCGTGTTCACATTCTGTCTAAATATCCATAATATTACCGTCTCCAGAAAAAACACCGGAGTGACTTTTTTTCAAGCAGCATTCTTATATTTTACGTAATCCGTATCCACCGCTGTGTATACGTTGACCTTGTAGGCATTATTTGCCCTGTAGGCATTTTTTGCCCAGTGTGTTATTCAACCAACTGCTATCTAGCTGTGTGCCCGTGTTCACATTCTGTCTAAATATCCATAATATTACCGTCTCCAGAAAAAACACCGGAGTGACTTTTTTTCAAGCAGCATTCTTATATTTTACGTAATCCGTATCCACCGCTGTGTATACGTTGACCTTGTAGGCATTATTTGCCCTGTAGGCATTTTTTGCCCAGTGTGTTATTCAACCAACTGCTATCTAGCTGTGTGCCCGTGTTCACATTCTGTCTAAATATCCATAATATTACCGTCTCCAGAAAAAACACCGGAGTGACTTTTTTTCAAGCAGCATTCTTATATTTTACGTAATCCGTATCCACCGCTGTGTATACGTTGACCTTGTAGGCATTATTTGCCCTGTAGGCATTTTTTGCCCAGTGTGTTATTCAACCAACTGCTATCTAGCTGTGTGACCGTGTTCACATTCTGTCTAAATATCCATAATATTACCGTCTCCAGAAAAAACACCGGAGTGACTTTTTTCAAGCAGCCATAATAAATTTTACGTAATCCGTATCCATCGCTGTAGTAGTGTATAAGTTGACCTTTTAGGCATTATTTGCCCTGTAGGCATTTTTTGCCCAGTGTGTTATTCAACCAACTGCTATCTAGCTGTGTGCCCGTGTTCACATTCTGTCTAAATATCCATAATATTACCGTCTCCAGAAAAAACACCGGAGTGACTTTTTTCAAGCAGCATTCTTATATTTTACGTAATCCGTATCCACCGCTGTGTATACGTTGACCTTGTAGGCATTATTTGCCCTGTAGGCATTTTTTGCCCAGTGTGTTATTCAACCAACTGCTATCTAGCTGTGTGACCGTGTTCACATTCTGTCTAAATATCCATAATATTACCGTCTCCAGAAAAAACACCGGAGTGACTTTTTTTCAAGCAGCATTCTTATATTTTACGTAATCCGTATCCACCGCTGTGTATACGTTGACCTTGTAGGCATTATTTGCCCTGTAGGCATTTTTTGCCCAGTGTGTTATTCAACCAACTGCTATCTAGCTGTGTGCCCGTGTTCACATTCTGTCTAAATATCCATAATATTACCGTCTCCAGAAAAAACACCGGAGTGACTTTTTTTCAAGCAGCATTCTTATATTTTACGTAATCCGTATCCACCGCTGTGTATACGTTGACCTTGTAGGCATTATTTGCACAGTGTTTTCTTCAAACCGCCATCTAGCTGTGTGAGCTTGTTCACATTTTGTCTAAATATTGATAATATTATAGTCTCTAGAAAAACCACTTGAGTTACTTTTTTTCAAGCAGCATTCATATATTTTACGTAATCCGTATCCACCGCTGTAGTAGTGTATACGTTGATCTTGTAGGCATTATTTGCACACTGTTTTCTTCAAACTGCCATCTAGCTGTGTGTATTATCGTTTCCAGAAAAACCAACTGAGTTTTTGTTGTTGTTGTTTTTTTAAAAATAATGCCAGGCAAAGGCAGGCCGCCACGCAGAGGCCGTGCTAGGGGCCGTGCTGCTATGCAATCCTGTGGCCCTAGCAAATTGCCCAGTTTTAAAAAGCCAATGACCCTGAACTCCCAAAATGCTGAAGAGGTAGTTGACTGGCTTACACAGCACACCCCATCCTCTACCGTTTCTAACTTTACCACAACATCCTCCTCATCCTCCACTGCTATGGCCACCCCACGTAACACTTCCTCCACCACCGGTGCCCCTTCTTCACTGGAGTCAGAGGAGTTATTTTCCCATGAGTTTCTTGAACTGAGTAATGCGCAACCATTATTGGCAGAAGAAGATGAAGGAGATGAGGACGTTACACCAGATTTAATTCTGGCAGAGAACACGACAGAGATGGACATAATGATGAGTGATGAGGAGGAGGAGGAGGTCCCCGCTGCTGCTTCCTTCTGTGATGTGTCAGAAGAAATTGATGCATCTGAGGAGAATGATGATGAGGAGATTGATGTTTTGTGGGTGCCTAGTAGAAGAGAGCAAGAGGAGGGTAGTTCAGATGGAGAGACGGAGAGTCAGAGAGGCAGTAGGAGAATAAGACTTAGAAGAAGCAGGGAGGCCAGGCCGCAGGGATCAGTAGGGCAACAACATGTATCGGCACCTGTGTTCAGCCGGCCAACGCACCCGCCATTGCCACCAATGCCGCCAACTTCTACTGTTACCGCCAGATCGCAGACTTCCAAAAAGTCAGCAGTGTGGCATTTTTTTAATGTGTGTGCCTCTGACAAAAGCATTGTAATTTGCAATGAGTGCAGTCAGAAACTGAGCCTTGGTAAGCCCAACAGCCACATAGGTACAACTTCTATGCGAAGGCACATGAGCGGCAAGCACAAAGCACTTTGGGAGCAACACCTCAAAGGCAACAGGCAAACTAAAAGCCACACTCCTTCTGGTCCAGCATCTTACTGCTCTACCTCTGCTCTCCTTGACCCATCTAAACCACCCTCCACTCCGCCTTCCACCTTGACCACCTGTTCCCATTCCCAGTCATCTGCCACCAGCCAAGTTTCTGTGAAGGCCATGTTTGAGCGTAAGAAGCCAATGTCTGACTGTCACCCCCTTGCCCGGCGTCTGACAGCTGGCTTGTCTGCACTCTTAGCCCGCCAGCTTTTACCATACCAGCTGGTGGACTCTGAGGCCTTCCGCAAATTTGTAGCAATTGGGACACCGCAGTGGAAGGTACCCAGCCGCAATTTTTTTTCTAAAAAGGGAATACCACACCTGTACCAACATGTGCAGAGCCAAGTTACCGCATCTCTGTCACTTACTGTTGGACCAAAGGTCCATATGACTACTGACGCATGGTCCTCCAAGCATGGTCAGGGCAGGTATGTCACCTACACTGCCCACTGGGTGAACTTGGTAATGGCTGGGAATGGGAAGCAGGGAATGGGTAGCTCAACAACAACAACAACAGTGGAGTTGGTGTCACCGCCACGGATTGCACGCGGTTCTGCCACCACCTCTACTCCTCCATCGCTCTCTACCTCGTCTTCTTCCTCTTCTTCTTCTTACTCTGCTGCTGGGTCCTCCTTCTCCTCCTCCACACCTGTGCACCCCCAGCTCCCCCTAGGCTATTCGACGTGCCAGGTACGCCGTTGTCACGCTGTCTTGGGGATGACGTGCCTGGAAAGCAAAAACCATACCGGATCTGTACTCCTGTCATCTCTGCAGTCACAGGCCGATCGGTGGCTGACCCCACACCAACTGCAGATCGGAAAAGTGGTGTGTGACAATGGAAGCAATCTGTTGGCAGCGTTGAGACTGGGAAATTTAACACATGTGCCCTGCATGGCACATGTGTTAAATTTAATAGTCCAACGTTTTGTCTCCAAGTACCCAGGATTCCAGGACGTTCTCACCCAGTCCAGAAAGGTGTCGGCCCATTTCAGACGTTCCTACACAGCCATGGCACGCCTTGCTGACATTCAGCAGCGCTACAACATGCCAGTCAGGCGTTTGATTTCTGACAGCCAGACTCGCTGGAATTCAACGCTCCTTATGTTGGAACGTCTGCTGCAACAACAAAGGGCCGTCAACGAGTACCTTTTTGAACTGGGTGGTAGGACTGGATCTGCAGAGCTGGGGATTTTTTTCCCCCGTTACTGGGTGCTTATGCGCGATGCCTGCAGGCTCATGCGACCTTTTGAAGATGTGACAAATATGGTCAGTCGCACCGAAGGCACCATCAGCGACCTAATACCCTTCGCTTTCTTCCTGGAGCGTGCCGTGCGACGAGTGACAGATGAGGCTGTAGACCAGCGTGACGAGGAGCTGGAAGCGCACGATTTATGGTCGCAATCACCAGAACGAACCCAGGCACCTGCTGCAACGCAGGGAGAGGTGCCAGAAGTGGAGTCAGAGGAGGAAGGTGGCTTTGTGGAGGAGGAGGAGGAGGACCAACAGGAGCAGGCTTCCCAGGGGGCTAGTGGTGACCTTTTGGGGACCCCTGGTCTTGTACGTGGCTGGGGGGAGGAGATCGTGGATGATGCAGTCCTTGATAATGAGGAAGCGGAGATGGATAGCTCTGCATCCAACCTTGTGAGAATGGGGTCTTTCATGCTGGCATGCCTGTTGAAGGACCCCCGTATCAAGAGGCTTAAGGAGAAGGACCTGTACTGGGTCGCAACGCTACTAGACCCTCGGTACAAGCATAAAGTGGCAGAAATGTTACCAACATACCACAAGTCCGAAAAGATGCGGCATTTACAAACCAGCCTGCAAAACATGTTGTACAATGCTTTTAAGGGTGATGTCACTTCAGGAACTCATCAACATTCCAGGGGCAGAGGTGCCAGTAATCCTGCCACGAGCACACCTGCAAGGACAAAGCCCTTTGGCCGGTCTGTAACATCAGACATGCAAATGTTTTTCTGTCCAAGGCAGCGCCACAACCCTTCTGGATCCACCCTCAAAGAACGCCTCGACCGGCAGGTAGCGGACTACCTGGCATTAACTGCAGATATCGACACTCTGAGGAGCGATGAACCCCTGGACTACTGGGTGCGCAGGCTTGATCTGTGGCCAGAGCTGTCACAATTTGCCATGAACCTCTTGTCTTGCCCAGCCTCAAGTGTGCTCTCAGAAAGGACCTTCAGTGCAGCAGGAGGGATTGTAACTGAGAAGAGAACTCGCCTAGGTCACAAAAGTGTCGATTACCTGACCTTTATTAAAATGAATGAGGGGTGGATCTCGGAGGGTTACTGCACGCCGGAAGACTTGTTCTGACTTCTATGCAGCTGTCCTTCTCTTCAAGCCTCATGACCACACACAGCTGTCCTTTAGCGTCCTCCTCCCTCCGCCACCGTTACAAACTAGGGTGCAAACCCTACTGGTTTAATTTTTTCTGGCCTCTGTGCTTCAGTGGCTGCGTCCAAAAAAACGGGGCAAACAATGTCTACAAGGTCAACGTATGGCGAAAAATTACTATTTTCAGCATTTATATGGCATATTTTTTCTGGCAACTGTGCTTCAGTGGCTGCGTCCAAAAAAATGCATATTTTCTGCATTTATATGGCATAATTTTTCTGGCCTCTGTGCTTCAGTGGCTGCAACCAAAAAAATGCATATTTTCTCCATTTATATGGCATAATTTTTCTGGCCTCTGTGCTTCAGTGGCTGCAACCAAAAAAATTTATATTTTCAGCATTTATATGGCATAATTTTTCTGTCAACTGTGCTTCAGTGGCTGCGACCAAAAAAATGCATATTTTCTGCATTTATATGGCATAATTTTTCTGGCCTCTGTGCTTCAGTGGCTGCAACCAAAAAAATTTATATTTTCAGCATTTATATGGCATAATTTTTCTGGCAACTGTGCTTCAGTGGCTGCGACCAAAAAAATGACTATTTTCAGCATTTATATGGCATATTTTTTCTGGCCTCTGTGCTTCAGTGGCTGCGGCCAAAAAAACTGGGCAAACAATGCCTACAAGGTCAACGACGTTGACCTTGTAGGCATTGTTTGCCCAGTTTTTTTGGCCGCAGCCACTGAAGCACAGAGGCCAGAAAAAATATGCCACATAAATGCTGAAAATAGTCATTTTTTGCCATACGTTGACTCAACGTATATGGCAAAAAATGACTATTTTCAGCATTTATATGGCATATTTTTTCTGGCAACTGTGCTTCAGTGGCTGCGTCCAAAAAAACTGGGCAAACAATGCCTACAAGGGCAACGTATGGCAGTTGTTTAAAGAGAACAGTAGATTACTAGCCAGCAAAGCTACCTAAGCTAAAATGTCCCTCAAATCCCTGCAGACTTCTGTCCCTCCAATACAGAGCAGTATCAAGCAGATTACTAGCCAGCAAACTTACTATCATCTGTCCCTGAAATCACTAACAGCTCTCCCCCTACACTATCTCTTCCAAGCACACACAGGCAGATTTTTCAGATACATTTTTGCCCTTGATCCCCCTCTGGCATGCCACTGTCCAGGTCGTTGCACCCTTTAAACAACTTTAAAATCATTTTTCTGGCCAGAAATGTCTTTTTTAGATGTTAAAGTTCGCCTTCCCATTGAAGTCTATGGGGTTCGCGAACCGCTCGCATTTTTGCGCAAGTTCGCGAATATGTTCGCGAACTTTTTTTCCGACGTTCGCTACATCCCTAATAGAAATTACACTGCATATAATGTTGTTTCTGAACTACCAATGCTGCCTTTTATGCTTAAAGAGATACTGTCATGGGAAAACATGTTTTTTTCAAAACGCATCAGTTAATAGTGCTGCTCCAGCAAACTTCTGCACTGAAATTCGTATCTCAAAATAGCAAACAGATTTTTTTATATTCAATTTTGAAATCTGACATGGGGTCTAAACATATTGTCCGTTTCCCAGCTGCCCCAGTCATGTGACTTGTGCCTGCACTTTAGGATTGAACCAGGCCCGGGTCAAGCAACCTGGGCACCCAAGGCAACCCAGCTGGCCGATTCGCCCCCTTGCCGGCACAGCTCCCGAGTGCGCATGTGCGCATGCACACATGCGTCCGGGAGTGTGTACGCGTCCGGGAGTGTGGCGTCATGGAGGATACACATCCCGGAGTGCGCATGCGCACGCTTCCCGAAATGCGCATCTGCAGTCAATATTTAAATTTGTGGAGGGGGGAAGCGAAAGGGTCCAGACCAGGGGTAGGCTGAAGGAAGAGGTACGTGCTTGGCGCCCCCACTTCATTGCGCCCTAGGCACGTGCCTCTTCTGCCTACCCCTAGTTCCGGCCCTGGATGGAACTACTTTCTGGCAGGCTGTTATTTCTCCTACTCAATGTAACTGAATCAGTCTCAGTGGGACTTGGCTTTTACTATTCAGTGCTGTTCTTGAATCTACCAGGGAGCTGTTATCTTGTGATAGGGAGCTGTTATCTGGTTACCATCCCATTGTTCTTTTGTTTGGCTGCTGGGGGGGGAAGGGAGGGGGGTGATATCACTCCAACTTGCAGTACAGCAGTAAAGAGTGACTGAAGTTTATCAGAGCACAGGTCACATGACTGAGGGCAGCTGGGAAACTGACAATATTTCTAGCCCCATGTCAGATTTCAAAATTGAATATAAAAAATTAGTTTGCTCTTTTGAAAAATGCATTTCAGTGCAGAATTCTGCTGGAGCAGCACTATTAACTGATGCGTTGTTTCCCATGACAGTATCCCTTTAAAAGAACATAACTGAAAATAAAATCAATTTTACAAAATCTAACAGTTTACAAGACATTAGAAGGGAATATTGCACATGGCATATAATAAGGATAAAGTAAACGATTAAGGGGAAAAGAAAATGATCATAGTGTGCAGCTAATGCTTGTATGCCACAAACTTGTAAAGCTATTAGACCATATTTTAAAACATCCAACCCCCTACAAAACCCATAACATTTTTAAGAATGAATTCCCCAGTATCTTGAGATAAAAAAAATATCAGTATCTGTAGTGGTATGATGGAACCCTAGAATATAATATCTGCCGGGGAAATTAAAAACTTTAAAGGGGAAAAATTTATCAATGGTCGAATTTCGAATTGAAAAAACTTTGAAATTCGAATTCAAAAAGACCAACCAAAATTAAGTCGAAGTTTTTTTTTGGTTGAATAGGTCAGTTTTTTCGATCGAATAGGTCCATATTCGGCAGAATTCGAATCGTATGAAACAATGGTATAGTGCATTCGATCTAGTTTTTTCGATCAAGTTCGATCACGTTTTTGCCGTTTTGAGTCAGGTGTGCCGCAGACAATTACACTGAAATGATTAACTGTTGCAGATATGGCACCTGTTATCTGGAAACCCATTACGCAGAAACCTCTGAATATCAGGAAAGCTATTAACCATAGACTCCATTGTAATAAAACAATACACATTTTTATTTATACCATTATCTCTGTAATAATAAAACAGGAGATTATACTTGATCCCAGCTAAAATCTAATTAATCCTTGTTGGAGGCAAAACAATTCTATTGGGTTGATTTAAATGATTTTTGGTAGACTAAAGAAAGACCTGTTATCCGGAACACTCCAGGTGCAGATAACAGGTCCCCTACCTGTATAAATGAAATCCGAGCATCTATTAACAGATTAAAAATGTGGTTAAAAATTAATAATAATAATAAAAATAATATAATAAAATAAAAGAAGTAATTACATGATGACAGTATCTTTATAGTTGAATTCCTGATCCTCAATGCAGTATATTTTACCAGCAATTCGCTAACTGCTGACTGGCTCTCTCCCTATTGCTATCTGAATATGTGCATACATAAATACATACATAAAAATGACTTTGCAGTTATGCTTTGATATTCCCAAGCAATCCCTGTGAGACAAAGCAAGAGTCTGATGTAGGCAGGAAAGGCATTTTTTTAGGCTGTGATTCTCAGTGGACAGCAGCAGTCAAACAAGCTGTGTGCTATAAACCTTAATGAGTTCTTACCAAATTCGGAAACTTGTTCAACAAAAGAAACTCAAAAAATGTAGTGTTCATTTGTTTTTGTCTAATGTTAATATTCCTAGAGACTAATGTTTAAATATGTTTATTTTGTACAGTATGTCTTTACCTTACTTTACAATAATGTTTCTCTAGCAACATTTTCAGCAACTAAAACATCTACTGTCTGTAAACCCCCCCCCAAACAAATGAATGGCTTATCAGTCTGTCACAGAAGGTGAAGGTGGTCCTAACATTTTTGGGGCATAGTTATAGGCAAAGTTATTGGTAATTCCAAATGGGAAGTCTAAGAAAATTTCAAAAAACACTTTAACTTTGTTTTATGCTCAGTCCATTAGAAAAAATACATAGAAGCAAGTATTGCCTTATATTAGGTAAAGAATATGTTGATGCTAGAGTTCCTATAAAGTAACCATTAGTTATATTAACCAATAAACTAGTCTACATATATCATCCATCCATACTGAATAAAATTTCCATAGTACAGTCTACTCTCTACATATGGTTAATACAGCCCATTTACCAGAAAATGCAATGAATTGACTATAAAATTCAGGTGTATTTAATGGTCCAGAAAAATGAATAAATGATGGAAGACCTTTGCATCTCTTGGAGTTAGAATTTCACACATATTTTGCAGTTGGTCGTTTTAACATTTGTACAAGAAATATACTAATAGCCTTCTTGATTGCAGAACTTTTGTTTAACTAGATGTTGACTCTAGTCTTAACCCTTATCAATACTACCTTAATAATGACACAAAGAGAATACATTTAAAGGGGATTTTAGGTCTACCTGTTACCTTAGCCGAAATCAAATGTCCTCTTTTAAGCTCCCTAAAAACCATAAATGCATGTGCTTCCCAAATCCTAGGAGCAGGAGACTTTGCTGCAGCCATGTTATTAATCAGGGTAAATTCAGTAGGGGGAGGAGTAGGGGAGGCTGTGACTTTAAAGAGTGAATCTATGATGGAAAATTCAACTAATAAGTACTAATAATAATAATACTAATAATAATACTCATGGGAGAACATATTTTTTTAATATATATATATATGTAAATTTGGAAACTTTCGTTGTTCATTAAAATGCTATTAAACACCATCAGTTCGATTAGACTAAAGAAGTATCCACCAGATTTGTCTCCCTTGGCTACCTTGGCATACAGTATTAGGCTTGTTTTAACTTACAAAGAGGCACCTTCAGCTCAATATTTTTATTCTACACAAATACTGTACAAGCAAGGTCAGTATAAGTAACAAAGGAATTTTTCATTCCTCTGACCATGAAAGTGGCACAACACAATCCCTTGTGACTAGAGAAAATGAGGTTTGATCCTCCGCAAATAAATAGAGTGGCTTGTAATATTACTCGATTTAGTAAGTTACTCATTCAGTAGATACATATAAGAATTTATTGATTACGTTGTTAATGTCAAAGGATATTTAAGCTTAGATTTTATTATGATGATTAAACACTTATTGATCCAGGAAGAAAATATGTTTGCCTGGTTGGTATTAAAAATTAATTTATATTCCTTGCCTTAGGCTAAATTTTGCATTGACATAGTGTATCTTAGAGGATGATAATAAGCCTACCTTTTACTGTATAAAGTACAGTAAGTGACATTTTGGGCCTATATGAGGACATCTCAAAAGAAGTCTGGTGCAGGACCAAATGTTCCTTTAGGAACGTGTCAATTTAAGAATAAATTAAGAATAATAATTTAAGAATAAATCAATGCCCCTAGGGGTGCCCTTCTGCTACCCCAGTCCATCAGTCCTTTTCAGATAGTACTGATGAGAGAAAAGTCCTTACTGGGACAATATTGCCATAGATTGGTCTACAAATGTTAAAAGCACTCCAGTTATTGAAGAATTATGGCATCCTCATTGTATCATGAAAGACAAAAAAAGCTCTCCACACTCAGGTACCTTTAGCCTGGAAACATTTTTGGGGAAGGTTTGGGCTGGGGGAGGGGGTTAGAATCAGATTTGTCATACAAGATTGCAGTGCTATTACTAGTAATGTGGCCACATGTCAATTTTATGGACATGTTAACATCACTCTAAGCTTGCCCCTTTTACAACATTATGGGCAAGATTTTTTTAAAGGCAGAGTTGTATATAAACCAAAAAAAAATCGAGTTTTCAGTCAAAACTTTTTTGGGGTTAAAAATAAAAAACTTGAATTTTCCGAGATGTTTTATTCGCCAAAACGAAAGGAAATCTGGCCCTGGCTTTAAATGGCTTAAATCCAAAAATACTCCAGCTAAAACCTGTCAAGCTCATTTAAAAGTCAATGGCAGACCATTTGAAGATGTTAATAGCCTTCATGATGTTCTAAATCAATTTGAATGTGAAAAGACTCAATCAATTTGAGTTTTTGGTTTGTGAAACTCGAATTCATTGATTCGAGTTTTTTCTTAAATCTGAAAAAATCGGGTTGTAAGTTCATTCAGGGTACAAGTATAGGATCCATTATCCAGAAACCCGTTATCCAGAAAGCTCTGAATTACAGGAAGGGCATCTCCCATAGACTCCATTGTAATCAAATAATCCAAGTTTTTAAAACCATTTCCTTTTTTTCCTGTAATAGTAAAACAATACCTTGCATTTGATCCAAGGTAAGATAGTATTAATCCTTATTGGAAGCAAAACCAGTCTATTTGGTTACCATATTTTCTAGTAGACTTAAGGTATGAAGATCCAAATTATGGAAAGATCCATCATCTGGAAAGCCCCAGGTCCCAAGTATTCTGGATAACAGGCCTCATACCCAGGGTGGGACTGGGCTTGCGGGACACCAGCAAAAAACCCAGTCGGCCTCCGCTCTTTTGGGCCCTGCGGCCCAGACCCGCATCCTGCACTCCCTTTACTTACCTCCCTCCCTGACCCCGGTTGTGCTGATGTGCTGGAAAAAGGTACGCACATGTGCTCGCATGGGGGGGTGAGGTGTTGGCGGCAGAGAGGATGGGGCTGGGGGATGGTGTGGGGGGCCCTTGAGGCTGTAGGCCCTTAATGCATTCCACTCAAAGGGAATCCCATTGGGCAAGATCACATTCAATTGAAAGTTTCTATGATCACATCCCCCTAGTGTTAAACCACAACCCCTTTATGTTATTCCACCCCACATCTAGAACACATTTTCAGTCCAAAGGCCATCCCGGTGAACGTTCATAGTAACCATGCAGCATCATTTGTTCATTTTTTTTCATTTTTCTCTTTTTTTCATCTTTTTTGTTGGGGTTTTGGAATTAATCCTGCATTGACGTAAAAGAAGTATACTGTGTGGAAAGACTATTGCGAGTACAGAACTAATGGACACAAATTAGCTACAAATCACTCTCTGTATTGTTACAATGTATTACTGATAGGACTACAATGAATGAATCTCCTTTAGTAGCTTGAGTTAGAGATGCAAATACGATTATGTCACATGTTTGAGATATATTAACCACTTGGAAGTGAGATCCCGATCATTTACTCTTTCTTCTATTTTTTTCTCAGGCCTTAGTACCCATGAAAGGAGTTACAGCATCGGCTTTGGAAGGTAGGCCCTACAAGGGTATCTGCACCACTAAGCAATATATCCCCTGGAAGTCTAAAGACATAAGTAATTGTCTAAAAGATGCGCGAGAATACGCGACTAAGGGATTCCATATTGGTCCATGTTAAGCCTAATGCCGCCTCTAAATATACACACAAGGGCATTGAATATGATAACCTGTCCAACCAAACCAAATATGTATATGCTGAACAGGAGTGAGGAGCACAAACCCTGGCTAATTCACAATAGAGGGGTTGAACGGTTAACATGTGATGTATGAAATACATCATATTGGCTTATATACAATATCAATATTCCCTTTTATATCTTTTATATCACAATTTTGTGATGTGTAAGACCAGTTTCTATACATCAGTTGGCTTATGTGCCTGGATACTCTGTGTAGCTCATTCAAGCAAGAGGAATGGACTGTTTTTTTAATATTCAAACATCTTTAAAGGTGCTTTTGTTGTACCTGATAAATTTTTTTAAAGGAAAACTATACCCCCCAAACAATGTAGGTCTCTATAAAAAGTTATTGCATAAAACAGCTCATATGTAACACACTGCTTCGTGTAAATAAACCATTTTCATAATAATATACTTTTTTAGTAGTATGTGCCATTGGGTAATCATAAATAGAAAATTGCCATTTTAAAAAATAAGGGCCATCTCCTGGGATCATACGATTCACTGTGCACACAAACATACCAAACAAACCATACTTGTTAGGTCACATGAGCCAATTAACAGACAGAGTTGTGTCTTTTGCTTCCACACTTCTTCCTGTTACAGTTAGGGGCAGATTTATCAAAGGTCGAGGTGAATTTTTGAATAAAAAAAATTCGAATTTCAAGCTATTTTTTGTGTACTTCGACTAGGGAATAGTCCAAATTAGATTCCAATTTTTTAAAAAATGCAAAATTTTGAATATCGAAATTTCTCGTGTACTGTCTCTTTAAAATTCAACTTAGACCATTTACCATCCAAAACCTGCCGAATTGCTGTGTTAGCCTATGGGGGGCCTCCTATTTGGAGTCAATTGGTGGACTTTGAAAAATAAAAGTTTTTTTGGGGAAAAATTTCGAATCTAATTCAATTGAAACGCGATATTCCTTCGATTCGTACAATTCCCGTATTCAGACCTACTCGATCAAAAACGGACCTATTCGACCAAAAAAAAAAGACTTAATTTCGGTTGGTCTTTTTGATTTAAAATTTCAAAGTTTTTTTCAATTTGAAATTCAATCCTTGATAAATATGCCCCTTTAGAATTGTAGTATTTCTGGTCAGGCGATCTCTGAGGCAGCACACAAAATGGTGGTTCAAGGCAAGAGATGTAAAAGGACAATATTTACTTAAATATATATTCCAGTTTGGTAAGATTCTTTAATATGCCACTTAATGTAATATAAACTATTCATTAAAGGGATCCTGTCATTGGAAAACATGTTTTTTTCAAAATGAATCAGTTAATCGTGCTATTCCAGCAGAATTCTGCACTGAAATCCATTTCTCAAAAGAGCAAATAGATTTTTTTATATTCAATTTTGAAATCTCACATGGGGCAAGGCATTTTGTCAATTTCCCAGCTGCCCCTGGTCATGTGACTTGTGTCTGCACTTCAGGAGAGAAATGCTTTCTGGCAAGCTGCTGTTTTTCCTACTCAATGTAACTTAATGTGTCTCAGTGGGACATGGGTTTTTAGTATTGAGTGTTGTTCTTAGATCTACCAGGCAGCTGTTATCTGGTTACCTTCCCATTGTTCTTTTGTTTGGCTGCTGGGGGGTGAGGGGAAGGGAGGGGGTGATATCACTCCAACTTGCAGTACAGCAGTAAAGAGTGATTGAAGTTTATCAGAGCACAAGTCACATGACTTGGGGCAGCTGGGAAATTGACAATATGTCTAGCCCCATGTCAGATTTCAAAATTGAATATAAAAAAAATCTGTTTGCTCTTTTGAGAAATGGATTTGTGCAGAATTCTGCTGGAGCAGCATTATTAACTGATTCATTTTGAAAAAAATGTTTTTTTCCCATGACAGTATCCCTTTAAGTATTCATTTTGGGGGTATAGTTTTCCTTTAAACAGATGTTGTTTCCCTTTAAGGTCCTTAAACAGAAAAATACATGATTTGCCTTTCTTTGTTTTGTGCTCTATGAAACCTAAAAAAATGTGTAAACCAGCAAAATATATACAGTTTCCAGAAAAGTCACACCATAAGGATATTCACTTATCCCTACTAAATTTAAACACTGTTGTTGATTGGTTACAAAGATTAAAAAGACCTTTATGAACAGCAAATATTAAACCTTTCAAAACAGCCTTTACACATCCAGCTGCATTTTTAGTATGTGGGAAATCATAAGTGATTTCTACAGTTTATGAACCCAACAGCATAACAGACTTCATATCTGCTCCCTTTAAACATATTCCTTAATAAGAGAAACCAGCAATTACCCAGTGCTGCAAAAGAATATGATAATATACCAGATTTACTAATTGCTTCTGTGCTTCCAATTCATTCTTTAGAGCTCAGATATGTTCCCTGGTCATTATTATTAAAGAACTACCATTGCCAGGTTTAATGGAAAGATTTAAATAAAAAGCCAGTTCTTTAGAGATCAACCTCGTCATTATAATTATACAATTTAGTGTTCCATAAGACAGAGCACAGTCAGGCTACTTCTCTTTTAGATGTAATTGTTGCCATAATGAGAGCTTTGATAAAGAACAGTAGGATAAAATCTGTTAGCGGCAGCTTGCATGACTGTATCCATTTTATTCTCCCTAATATTTTATCTGCTGCTGCAATGTCAACCTGCTGATTGCCACTTTAAAAACCCTCAGCACACAGCCCTGATGTTAAACAAAGTTTATTTTATTCCTGTATCAACAATTTGCCAAAAAAGCTTTTTATTTCAGCATTCTTAGCTATCTCTGTATTTCACAAAGATTTAAAATCTTTAAAACCCTAAAGAGTGCATTGCAGTATCAGTGCTCATTACTTACTTGTCTTTATGCTGCAGGCTATAAGATTCCTAAATAGTGATGGGCGAATTTATTCGCCAGGCGCGAAATTTGCGGCAAATTCCCGGCCGGTGAATAAATTTTGCCGGTGCCGTTTCGCAAATTTTTCGCCATTTCATGAATTTTTCGGCGGAGCGAAACGCCCCAAATTGGAGTGGTGTTAAAACAAGTGTTTTTCTCATCTACTGACATATGGTCTATGCATCAGATCACACTATGGTCAGTCCCATTTGCTTTTCCATGTTTTTTTTTTTAACTTTAAGAGGGCAAAAATTAGTGTATGTTTACCATTTGTACTGACAAATATATGGTAAAGCCTTTAAAATGGTATTTTTTGCACCAAGGTTACTTGCATTCTGCCAATGATTCCTACAACAAATTAATCTGAACCCAGGTGTAGATTCGCCAGGACAACACTAACTCACTAAAATGTCCAGGGAGCCGAACCCTGACGAAGTTACGCTAGCATTACTTCGCCAATCTAAGCGAAGTTGCGCTAACGTTGCCTAATTTGCATACAGCGGGAAGTTAAAGTTCAATGGACATATACTGTATGTTGCACCAAATACATTACACTACACAAGTCCGGGAAACCTTAATAAAATAAAATAGAGTTGTTTTATTGCCCTACACATGATCCCAGTGTATATTTTATGTGCCATATGTTAGGAAATGTAGGGGGGAAGCCGGGTACCCCAAAAAAACGCTATGTTCTTTTGCAGCCTATCACCCTGAAAAAAGGAAAAGCCGCACTGTTGTTTGGGACTTAGAAAAATTTTCCACTATTTTTAATGGAAGTCCTATCTACTCTATTGCACTTCGCCTGGTCTGAGGTGGCGAAGGCAAGTCTGGTGCAAGAGGTAATGTAAAATGTGCATCTTAGTGAATTTGCGTAGTTACGTCCATTTGCCAGAGCGCAAATTCACCTGGGAGCGAAGTACCGCTAGAGTCTATCTCCTTCGCTAGCGAAGTTACACCAGAAGTTACATCGGCGAAGTTCCAAAAGACATCATGCTGGCTAGTTTTCGCCAGCGTTGGTCACTTGGCCGGGCCCTTTAGTTAATTTGCCCCTAAACCGAGTTAACAGGCTCTTCTTCTTAAGTCCTCAGTGTATTTTATCACCCTCCTTTGTCCCCTATTGATTTGCAACCCCCTGTACAACAGAGCAACAGAACAGCAAATCAGAAAAGACCTACACATCCCACTCACTGACATTTAGGCTGGGCCTCTCTCTTCACTGATTTAAGCCACCTTGGGGGACCAGCTCTATAGTTTGGGAACCTCTGCCTTATGAGAAACTACTCAGAATATGTTCTGGATATGTGCATACAAACACATGAGGCGCTCTGGAAACTCTGTTGCTCAAGGGTTCAGAGTAATCAAGGGTATGACCAGCCATAAAGGTCAATAAATGGAATACTCTTCAGTTATTATTATTATTATTATTATTATGTAGATTGTGTTATTATACTCCACATGGCTTTACAGAGATTTTGCATAAGTGCAACTGGCAGGGAAAACTTGCAAATTTTCATAATAACAGTTAAGGAGAAATACAGTAAACTAGAAAATGTCATTGAATTGTGAACCACAAAGAAAAGTCAACGTCTCTGAAGAGTTGCCATTATTTTTTTTACTTTATTGTATGTGCATTTACTGCCTCTGATGGACAACAAAAACTGTGACACTACTGGCCTTATTTTTAAATAAGCATTGTAAAAAGATGGGTAATGCTTCTGATAACACAGCAGATCTATACAATGGAAAAATCTGCACTGCAAAGACATCAGGCATCTTGTGAGTGTGATGCCCACTATGGCATGCTATTGGGCACACAAGCAGATAGCAATATGCCCTCCCTCTCTGCAATTAATTAAATTTTACATTTTTTTTCCGTGATTCAAAATTATGTAAAGAATTCAGTGTTGCAGGAGATCAGATGGTGCTCTTCTGATCAGAACAAACATGGCAAGCAAAACTACATGCAGGTTCGCTTTTTTTTATTAAATGGAAAAAAAGGTTAATGACCCTCCACAGAGCATAATATAATGTTATTCTCAATTCAGTGGACTTACATTATGCACACAGTTATTGCTACATGCCTGAGATGTAGTATGAATGTATCTAAATATAAAAACCCCATTGTTGTGCAGTATAAATGTATTCCAAGGCTGATTATTTTCCTTCTCCTGGTACATTTCTTGTTTGCACAGACATCTGTGGAAGTGCAAAGTATTTACATTTGATTATTTACCTGCATTTAGAAATGTGTTATATGTCACTCAAATAACATACTAAAATGCAATTTAGGATGTCTGGCAATTCATGTGGGAAGCATTTAAAAGATATGCTTTTATATGCATACAGCAGAGGGCAAGAGCTTTTGTTGTTTGAATAGCACTTTGGGCACACCAAAATATTAGCTTAGTATTGAAGGGGACTTTAATGTTAAAAATACATTTATTTTATGAAGGTGACGAAGGGATAGATATTCCCTCTTACATTGCCAATCTCCCTTCAAAGTCCGACATTAAAGAAATGCTGCACACTGCCGTTCTTAAGGAGGAAATCCATGCTATAAAGAGGGATCTGTTAACCCTTGCGGCCCGCACAGATGGCCTTGTACACAACCAAAGTAAGTGTACGTCTGATCAAAAAGCTATATATACCATCATATACAGCAGCAAGATGTTGTTATCCAAGTGCTCCAAAGACTAGGGATGGGGGAATTTTTTCGCCTTGTTTCGCCGCGGAAATGACGACCCATAGACTCGTATGGCGTCGTGCGACAAAAGAAAAAGACGCATGTCCAAAAAAAATTCGGAGCACCTCAAAAATGTTTTGACGCCCATAGCCGGCGGCAAATTTTTGGCGAAACGAAACGGGTCAAATTCGCCCATCCCAACCAAAGACAATTAGAAGACCAGGAAAATAGTAGCAGGAGAAATAATATTAGAGCAAGGTGTGTCCCTGAAACTGTTCAGGCTGAAGAAATACACCCTGTCTTACTCCATATATTTAATTCTATATTAAAAAGAGAGACAGACACGGAAATAAAAATTGAGAGGGTGCGCAGGGTCCAAAAAGCTAAAGCCTGTGGCGTAACTAGTGGGGGAGCAGGGTGTGTGATTGGGCCAGGGCCCGCACCCCCTCTTGGCCCCTCCGGCAGCTCACGCACCACGATTCCCGGGCGGTTCCGGGTGTATGGAGGGGGGCGGGGGGCCCGGCAGCGCGTCCCGCGCCAGGGCCCGTCCCCCTCTAGTTACGTCACTGCCTAAAGCGGCTCCCTAAAAAGTGCCACGGAACATTTTGTGTTGCCAGGACCTCTCCAACGGTGCTGGCAACTTGTTTTGATGTGATGAGTAGTGATGGGCGAATTTATTCGCCAGGCGCAAATGCGCTGTGATTTCCCTCGATTCGCCACCGTCAAATAAATTTGCCAAACCGCCGTGAAAATTCGCTAGCATAAAAAAAAAAACAGAAAAAAAAAACAGACACCAGCATCAAAAAAAAAGGACGCCGGCGTCAAAAACAGACATTTCGCAGGAAATTCGAGAAAAATTTGCCCATGGCTACCTATAAAGGTTTAAAAGAAATTAAAACTATGCTAGCAGACTTGCAAGTAGTTGATATCTGGAAAGTCTTGAACCCAACAAAGAAAGACTTTTTTCAAAAGTACACTCAGTTTATTCCAGGATAGATTACAAATTTATTTCACAACACTGGTTATGGTTATTCACAAAAGCAGAAATAGGGAGCGCTATTTTATCAGACCACTCACCAGTACTAACTACTTTCTCAAACCCTGGCACACTAAGGACAGAGCTCACATGGAGATTGAATGAGTTTCTCATACATACAGAGCAGAGGAGAAAACAAATACAGATGTGGATAGAGTCAATTCTCAAAAATAATAAATCTGTAGAGACCTCTTCAGCAACATTGTGGGAAACTTTAAAATGTGTTCTTCGAGGTAGACTAATATCCATGGGTAGCCACTTAAAGAAAGACAGAGAAAAAGAAATAGTTACCTTGCTAAAAGATATAACCAAACTGGAACAATCACATAAAGAGAATGTAGCTCAGAAAACATTGATCATTCTGGAAAGTAAAATACTACAATCAAAGGCTTTATTAAATCAGAAAGTACAGAAAGCATTTATGAGAATGAAGCAAAGATCTTATGAGCTAGGAGATACGTGCAATAGGTTTTTCTCTTGGAAATTAAAAAAAAACTACAACCACAAACGCAGGTTATTTCAATTAAAGATGAGAAAAACATCATGCATGACACAACAAGCATAGCTGAAGCTTTCCAAAAATATTACCAAACACTTTATAAATTACAATCCAAACCCCCTAGTAAGGCTATGTTCGATAAGTTGGGTTCATTCATCTCGGCGTAAGGGATAAACAAATTACCTCTGGAAATTGGAGAACCCTTTTACATTGAGTGAAGTGGAAGAGTGCATAGATTCATTGCCCCCAGGGAAGAGCCCTGGCCCTGATGGCTATACGGCTCTGTTTTATAAAACATTTAAGAAAGAGATAACTCCCCTGCTATTGGAATACTTTAATGGAGTAACAAATAGTAATACATTTTACTCACAAGCCCAAGAGGCCCACATAACTATAATCCCCAAGCCCGAGAAGGACCCTAACCTTTCCCCGAGTTATAGACCTATTTCCTTGATCAATATAGATATGAAACTGTATGCAAAGATATTAAGCAATAGAATAAACACATACCTACCAGACATCATTCATAGCGATCAGCCAGAATTTGTACCGAAAAAATACATCTAAACTTATTTCACTGATTGAACATGCTAAACAACATAAGTTACCTTCCATTACACTCACCACAGATGCCGAAAAGGGTTTTGATAGAGTGTCTTGGCCCTTTCTTGAAAGAACTCTGAGAGGTTCCAGTTTTGGTCCTGAACTCATACAAAGAATAATGGCCCTATATGATTAACCTACGGCGAGAATTAGGTTAATGGAATACTCTCGCCTAAAGTACAAATACATAATGGTACTCGTCAGGGGTGCCCTTTATCACCGATTTTATTTATTTTGGTCATGGAAGTTTTACTTTCTCACATAAGACAGGATCCAGATATTTCAAGTATTGTAATAGTTGGTAAAGAATTTAAATGTGTTGCATTTGCAGATGACCTGTTACTATATATTATGAAACCTACTATTTCACCACCAAAATTAATCTCAGTGATGGGACAATTTGGAAAACTGTCAAACTTTAAGGTGAACTATTCGAAATCAGAAATATTAAACTTAACCATTCCGGAGGATAAGGCTATAAGAGTCCGAGAAAATTTCCCGTTCAAATGGGCAAACCTGACGATTAAATACTTAGGAGTTAAAGTTAGGGCCGACCTCAGTAAACTATACCATGATAACTACTTACCTCTCTTATTATCTTTTCAGAAGCTAATACAGAATTGGGAGACGTTAAAGTTATCCTGGTTTGGGAGAATACAGGCTCTCAAAATGATATTGATTCCCAAATTATTGTTTTTTCCTTAAAGTCATCCCAATTTTGGTACAGTACCTCAGTACTTTTTCACCTCTGTGAAATCGCTAATTTTCAGGTTTATATGGGGGGGGAACCCTCAGATTAAAACACAGTTTACTTACCTTGCTCCTCAATATAGGAGGACTAGATCTTCTAGACTCGTATTTATACTATGTGGCAGTCCATCTAGCACGGGTTCTGGACTGGTCCTCTGTGAAAAATAAGAAAGATTGGTGTATTTTGGTCGATAATTGACTTCCCACTAATTGACAATCTGTGGATTAGAAAAGAAAATACCCAGAAAAATGTACTACAACATCCTTTAGTTGGGGCTACATTAAAAAAATGGCATAGAAATAAATTAAAATTAGGCTTAACAAAACCTCCCTATACTCATCAGCCACTATAGTATAATCCAGAATTCCATCCAGGTATGGAGAAAGGTGCTTTTAAAAGATGGGGACAGAGGAATAATAATAATGAAACAACAATTGGAGACCTTATTAGACATAATAAAATGACTCCCTTAGCAGATATCCAAAAGAAGTGGGGCTGCCACCCGAGAGATATTTGGGGGTATAACCAATTACATGGTTATATTCAAACACTCGAGCACAGAGAATTGGATCGGCCAGCTTTAAACGGCTATTGGAGAAAAATCCTGGCAGTTGTAAATCAGTGGACAGATAGTAATTTAAGGGTTGATAACCATGAGGTGATTCAGTTCAACTATCTACAGGAATCAAAAACATTTCTTTCCGACCCTTTAACTATACACATAATTCAGGCAGCTAAATCCTTAATTCCAAAAATTGGAAGAACCCTGAAGCCCCCTCGATTACAGAATGGTTAATGATAGTAGAAGAAGTGAGACAATTAGAGGAAATTACTCACATACTACACAATCAAAGTGCAAAATACTGGAAAACCTGGGGTCCATGGCTGAATTATTCGAAGTCTTTAGAATGACCATGTGATTCTCTACACATGAGTGTAGACTATAAGTAATAGTTAAACATAAAAAACCTATGGGGTGTTTTGATTTTACTGGTGGTATGGGAAGTAACATCTTCCATGGCATATCTTATTGGAGTATGTACCAAATGATACCTACAAGGCATTCTAATAATAACAATTTTGTACACTTGTCTTTATAGTTATATCTGTTGAAGGCCAATATTCGACCTTATATGGATCAATTATTATTACCAAGTATTGAGTTATGACTTACTGTTTAATGCTTGCTGACTATGTAAGTTCCACACCATTGTGTTGATACGCTTTCCCCTCCCTTCATTCTTTCTGTACCCCCATACTACGTAAAAATCTTAAATAAAGAATTAAAAAAAAAAAAAAAAAATATTTTAATTTATGGCACAAGATCACCCTACTCTGCCCTCTAGGGGAATCACCTGAATGTGCTATTTCAAGTGTCTCAGATGATTTTCAACTGAAAATACACACTGCAATGTAGGGAAATTCTGAAAACTTGTGGGCTACCAAAATCGCAGCCCATGGTTATGTCATGATTGGGGTGCCTAAACAAAGTGTCTATCATGATATATAACTTTGGGAGACATGAACCTCCAGCTGTCTAATCCACGGTGGGGACTAACTGTCCTTAGTTTGGAATCAACTTGTAACGGTTGGCACCCTAAACCCAGAACCGATGCCAAGCACCCTGGTCTCGGCTCATGCTTCTGCCTGTAGCAGCCGCCTTTGGCTTCGGGAGGAGCCCTCAGCTACTCAGATGCCGCCAGGTCTTAATAATGAGACCGGGTTGAGGCAGGCAGAGAGTAAACATAGTCAGGCAGGCAAGGGTCAAACCAGGAGGGTTGAGCAGAATCTGAGTCGGTAATCGGGCAAGGGGTCAGGATACAGGAGTTCAGGATCGTCAATAGCCAGGCAGGGGTCAAAACAGGAATCAATCACAGAAAATATATAAACAGAGGCTCATAGCACAGAAGCATCAGGAACAAGATACTATAACGGGCAGTGTGAAAATGAAAAATGTCCCTTTAAATACATTTGAATTTTCGCTCCAATGCGCGCTGGGGTCATCATTCCAGCGCGCCTGCGCCTTTAAACCAGGAAGAGGCACCGCACGCACCCTAAGAAACCGGCACCTGCGGTGAAGCCTGGCTAGACGGGCGTCCCCACACTAGACCACCAGGGTCAAAATTCACTAATTGAATTGGGAATAATAATTTGAATTCAACTATTCGCCACCTAAAACCTGCCGAGTCCATATATAAGTCAACGGGAGAGGTCCAGTGACCCATTTGAAGGTGTTTATAGCTTTCCTGACATTCAAGTTTTTTTCAGAAAAAAAACTTGTTTCGAGTTTAGTTGAATTCAAACCGAGTTCGATTTGAGTTTTCAAGTCTGTAAAATTCGTAGATAGATATTCGATTTTATCCCTAAATAACCTCCCAATCAAATTTCAAGTATCATTGAATTTATTACATTTAAAAAAAACTTGCATAAATTCGAAATTTGACCTTTGATAAATGGACATCTAGATAAACCCGATAGGCTGGTGTTGCCTCCAATAAGGATTAATTATATCTTAGTTTGGATAAAGTACAAGGTACTGTTTTATTATTACAGAGAAAAGGGAAATCATTTTTAAAAATTTGGATTATTTGGATAAAATTGAGTCTATGGGAGAGGCCCTTTTCGTAATTCGTCGCTTTCTGGATAACGTGTTTCTGGATAACAGATCCCATACCTGTACAGCTTGTGTGCACCTTATGTACATATAACATACCTTGAAATTGCCCCTTATTTTCTTGAGGCACAGTCTAGTATTGTGAACCTGAAAAGGTAGGACTTTATGAAAAAGTGGTGTTGTTTGGGTACACTGGGGAAATGTTAGGTGTTATTGGGTGTGGTCAGGGTGGAAAGGGGGCATATTATAATTTACCCCTCATTTGATATTAAATGTTGGGATGTCTGATAAAATGCATTTTTATTATAACAGGTTATATACAGTATGAACCAACTGGCACATGAGGCAAATTCTCTTCTGGCTGAAGCACCTAAACATGGTCGTGCAGTTTGTAACCTGAATGGAATCCAGCTATTAGTAGTGGTGATGAGCAGATTTTGCCCAGACAATTGTATGCATGATAGTGTCAGATTCCATTCAAATAAATGACAGGCTGCAAGGACACATTCATAGCTGTGAGCCTAATACAGCCTACATTCTGGAAACTATTATTTCACTGAAAAATATTGTTTTTATTGGAATGTTGTCACCTTGCCTCATGACAGAAATGGCACTTTTTCATGGCAAGGTTTATTTATACCTTGTGGGAGCATCAATATTAATTCTCCATCTACATCAATATCAGTAAAACTATCCAAGACACGTGAATCTGTTCAACATAAGTTTAAAAAACCGTAAGTAATAAAGCTCACTTGCACATCAATACAACTATTTGGGAGACTCACATTTATCTTAAATAATTGTAAAACAAAAACATTTGTAAGTCAGAGAGAGAACATCATTTGTTAACAAAGCCAGATAGAAAAAGAGAAAAGAGCTTGAAAAACAAGGAAAGGACTGTGTAAAATACCTAACAATCTTCTTTGACATAAAGGGGGTTATTTATTAATGGTCAAGTTGTGTTTTCCCAAAAAAAAATGTATTTTTCAAGGGTATTTATCGCCGGCATCAAAAACGAAGTTTTGCAAATTTTTCGCCAGTTTTGAAAATTTCGCGGGAAATTCGCAATATTTGTGGCGAAACGGGACAAATTTCCCCATCACTAGTCATCAGTCAATGGCCAGATGATGCCCATCTGTTCAACGGATATCTACAAGATTCCCAGAGGTCATCAAAGAAAATATTGTAATCTCCCAATGTACTAAAATAAACATATACATTGGAGGCACGGGATTAAATAACTAAAGAAGTTATTTATCAAAATTAGAATTTCTGTAGCTTTAGAGGTTTTCAACAACGAAGAAACTCCCATTTTAAAAAACCACGAATGTCTACTTATTTATTAAAAGATCTGAATATAAAAACCGCTAATGAATAAAAATGTGGGACATATCCAAAAAATGGTGTTTTTTTTTGAAAGTTTTGATTTGGGGAAATGGAAAAAATACAAAAGGTGAACAAATTAGCTACTATGGGGCAGATTTATCAAAGGTTGAAGTGAAGGTTCGAAGTTAAAAACTTTGAATTTCCAAGTAATTTTTGGGTAATTCGACCATCGAATAGTCCAACTTTGATTCGAAGTTGAAAAAAAACTTCGAAATTCGAATTTTTTGTAGTACTGTCTCTTTAAAGCTTTGACACCCAATACATTCATTTGAAAGACATACCATTTATTTCCCATGTGTGTAGGGGATTTCCATCACTGCAAAGCTTCCCCCAGTCAGTTTTTTCTACCTGTACTTTGTAATAATGTTTATGCCTTTAAGGCAAGAGATTCCCTGCCATTTTCAAGGCCAATATACTGCATCAAATAGACTTACAGGGCAATGTAATAAAAGTCGCAAAGAGCAAAACTATTAGCACCAATAAGACTAAAAATCCACATCTCGCAATGTAATATTGTTCCTTAAACTGTTATTGCATTGTGAATTTTAATTGCGCATTGCGAATTTTAATTGCGCACTCATTAGAAGTGCTTGAAGGTGTCGTAATCTTTTGGAACAAACATAACGACTTTTTCAGTAAGAAGTTTTATTACATTGACTGCGCATTGGCGCAAACTATTAAATTCGCAAACTGTCTTTCACTGTCGGAAGTGGTCGCTAAACAGTTTCCGGGCTCGCAAAAGCTATATTAAATTCGCACAAAGCAAAATTTGTTCGCGCAAAGGCAAAACTTTTCACATTGTGAATAGTTCTTCCGTTAGCGATTTTTATTACATTCCCCTGATAGAGTGGATTTCTTATCTCTCAGTTGATGAATGCACCACCACATGACTTATATCCATTAGGCATTGTCGCCTGTTAAAGGGGAAGTAAAACCTCATTGCAAACATTTAGTTTTAGTGCCAGTGAAAAGATTCTCCACCCCACACATCACTTACACTTGCACCCACTTAACTGTGACCCATTGTACATCCTAAACTGCAGAGCCACACTGGCAACTTTGGCCATGTGACTTCCATTCCCATCTTTTATCTCAACTAGGAACATGTACAGTAGCCCAAGATCTCAATTTAGCTTCCAGTGTGTAGGAGTCTGCTCGCTGATCACCAAGATGGATTTTGGGAACAGAAGGAACACAGGTAATTGTGGGGCCAACACTACTGAGCAGCTCTGTGTTGTATCTGTAAAATTTGCCAGGGTGGCTTTACTTCGGCTTTAAATAGTTATAAGATATATTCACTTAAAATGCTAACATTGCCTCATATATTTAGGGGCATATTTATCAAGGGTCAAATTTTGAATTGAAAAAACGTTGAAATTCAAATTCAAAAAAACCAACTGAAATTAAGTCAAAGTTTTTTTTGCGTTAAATAGGTCAGTTTTCAATCGAATAGGTCCGTTTTCAATCGAATAGGTCAGTTTTCAATCAAATAGGTCCGTATTCGTCCAAATTCAAATCGGTCCCAAAAAATTTTCCCCAAAAAAATCATTAGATTTTTTTCCACCTATTGACTCCAAATAGGTTAAAAATTTTTTTTAAAAAAGACAGTACATCAAATTGAATTTGGACTATTCCCTAGTTGAAATACACAAAAAATAGCTCGAAATTCAATTTCATTCAAATTTTTCATTCAAAAATTGACCTTGACCTTTGATAATTCTAAGTAAAGAATTACAAAATAATGCAAACATGATGTCAAAACTCTTTTTGTCGACTATTTTATGTTGGCTAAAAGCTACTTTTATATATAAAATGTTATAAAATGCTTTTTGTTTCTAAACCTATTGTTATTCAGTTCTGGTTATACAAAAAAGCAGGGCTTGTACCCTGACCATAATGACTCCCCCATACTGCACCTACAAGTGGGGTGAATGGAGACTGAAATATACTTAAATATTTCTATGATAGGATTCATATTTATGCCAGTGGCAATGTTACTATCTCAGACCTGGCACCAAAATATTATTTTTCACACTTCGAATATTGAAGTCGAAGGATTTACCGCAAATGCTTCGATCGAACGATCGAAGGAAAAATCGTTTGATCGAATGGTTAAATCCTTTGAATCGAACGATTCGAAGGATTTTAATCCATGGATCAAACGATTTTCCTTCGATCAAAACAAGCTTAGAAACCTTATGGGTAAGGTCCCCATAGGCTAACATTGATGCTCGGTAGGTTTTAGGTGGCGAAGTAGGTAGTCAAAGTTTTTTTTAAAGAGACAGGACTTTGACTATCGAATGTTCGAATAGTCGAACGATTTTTAGTTCGAATCGTTCGATTCAAAGTCGTAGTCGAAGGTTGAAGTAGCCAATTCGATGGTCGAAGTAGCCAAAAAAAACCTTAGAAATTCGAAGTTTTCCTTCTGATCCTTCACTCGAGCTTAGTAAATGTGCCCCTTGTAGTCAGCAGAAGAAGGCAGATAATTCCTGTAAAAAAAATTAGAGGCACTGGTAATACCAGAATCTGCTTTATATGCTAGGGAGCCACACAAAAAACAAACAAATAATATTGTTTCAATTCTAATTTCAATGGCCTGTTCTCTAAAGTGCATTAAATAAACATCAAATGTCACATACAGTTTGTTCCACCAACTCATAGCTATCAATCATTTAAAGAGACATTAATCTTATACATTTGCTTTGCTTGACTGTGCCAAGTACAAGAGAAATGCACAAGGTAGAATTTAAAAGGATACTATCACATAGGGGGCTTATTAGTTTACTGATACACTTTCTTCAAGCCACTGAGAGCTACTTTTAGTTTTTATATATTAAACAAATCTATAACAGTAGCCATTATTAACTAACAACAGGAAAAAAACTTCCTAAAATCCTTGCTTCATATAGAAAACCTTTTGTAATTCTGGGGTGAAAATGTACTGTATATACAGGTAAAAATGTATTCAAATTTAATGCATCTTGAAAACCTCTTATGTGCATATGTAGGATTTTTTCACTTCAGATTTGGGGAAAAAAGGACAAGAAAAAAACAGTGTGATTTAAAGGAGATACATTAATGGTTTACTGAGCATATATTTGCAAGCTTTCAGGACAGTGAGCAAGGTCACTTAGGAAGATTTGTTTCTCATATAAAATGCACATAAATTGTTCCATGCAAAAGAATTCCATCAGGGCTCCTAAAATACTGAAGTCAGGAGATGGGAAATTTACAGTATGACCAGTTACATTAAACTATAATATATTGTTGTGAAGTGTCATTTTGTAAATTGCATTTTCTGTTTTGTATCGTTAATGTGAAAAACAATGTTTCTGCTATTAATAAGCAAAACAAGGCAATGTAGCAGTAGTAAAACTACAGCTAACCGGGGCCTGATTTAGCAGCATGCATGCACTACCGCTGGAAAACTTTGCTCTGCCCTTGCCACTCGATTGCTTGCAGCAGGCGGTGGACTTGGTGGCGCCAAACCATGAACACCGAGTTTTCACATCAGCACTCCCCACTGTTTAGGCCCCCCGCGACTAGCGCCATCGGTTCCCAATGTTAATGAAGATGCTGCTGCCCATCAAATTTTGACACCCTAGGCCCCCGGCTTTTGTGGCCTCGCCACAAATCTGGGCCTGCTGATAGGTCACCCTATGCTCCCTTGTAGTGCCATGCTCTGCCTGCCCTATGCTCCCTGGGTGTGTCACATACTCTGCCTGCCCTATTTTCCTTGTGTGTGCCATAATCTGCCTTCCCTATGTTCCCTGTGTATGCCATACTATGCCTCTGTGTCCTCTGTTCTGCTTGTGGAACATAAGTCTGGTAGGGGAGGGAAGGATGAGGCATATGGATTTAAGGGTATGTCTTAAAGTGGACCTGTCACCCAGACATAAAAAGCTGCATAATAAAAGTCATTTTCAAATTAAACATGAAATCCAATTTATATTTTCTATTAAAGCATTCATAGCTTTTGTAAGCTCATTTAAAAATCTCAGCTGTCAATCAAATATTGTCTGCCCCTCCTCTGTGCCTTAGGCATAGAGGCGGAGCAGACAATTACTTTCACTTTACATTCAGCACTTCCTAGATGTCACTGCTCTCCCCACATTCCCCTAGTTCTGTTCATCATTTAATTATGTAGCCAGTGCATGGGGATGAACATCAGGTCCCCCTTTCTGGTGCACAAACAAGAGTTTGAGATTTTTGAAGCTTGTCTGAATAACAGTGTCCACAAAATGGCTCCTGCCTGCTTGCTATAGTTATGAATTCCCAGACTAAAGGAAACAAGATTCAAATCATTTAGGCAGAATTGCCTAATTCTTCGTGAAAGATGTGGCCAAATACAGAATGAATCCTATTTTGCATATGCACAGAAAAGAGTGGTGTCTAAAAGTCAGGTGATTTCCCTTTCTGCTCCTGACTTACATATGCAAATTAGGATACAGACTCAGTTTAGCCAGGCACAAGGATTCAGCTGAATCTAAATCCTGATTAGAGATGGCGCGAACTGTTCGCCGGCGAACTTGTTCGCGCGAACATCGGGTGTTCGCGCTCGCCGGAAGTTCGCGAACGTCGCGCGACGTTCGCCATTTTGGGTTCGCCATTGTTGGCGCTTTTTTTTGCCCTCTCACCCCAGACCAGCAGGTACATGGCAGCCAATCAGGAAGCTCTCCCCTGGACCACTCCCCTTCCCTATAAAAACCGAAGCCCTGCAGCGTTTTTTTCACTCTGCCTGTGTGTGCTGAAGAGATAGTGTAGGGAGAGAGCTGCTGCCTGTTAGTGATTTCAGGGACAGTTGAAAGTTTGCTGGCTAGTAATCGTGTTGATACTGCTCTGTTATTGGAGGGACAGAAGTCTGCAGGGGTTTGAGGGACATTTAAGCTTAGGTAGCTTTGCTGGCTAGTAATCTACCTTCTACTGCAGTGCTCTGTATGTAGCTGCAGTGGGCAGCTGTCCTGCTTCTGATCTCATCTGCTGACTGCTGCAATAACAGTAGTCCTTGTAAGGACTGCTTTTATTTATTTTTTTGTTGTTTTACTACTACTACTACTACTACTACTACTATAAGAGCCCAGTGCTATTAGTCTAGCAGTGTTGGGGAGTGGGACTGGTGTGCTAATCTGCTGCTCCTAGTAGTTCAGCAGCACCAACTGTAATTTTTTTTTTTTAATATTCATTTTTTTTTTATTTTACTTTTTTTTTATTTTACTATCGCTGTAGTAGTGTATAAGTTGACCTTTTAGGCATTATTTGCCCTGTAGGCATTTTTTGCCCAGTGTGTTATTCAACCAACAGCCATCTAGCTGTGTGACCTTGTTCACATTCTGTCTAAATATCCATAATATTACCGTCTCCAGAAAAAACACCGGAGTGACTTTTTTCAAGCAGCCATAATAAATTTTACGTAATCCGTATCCATCGCTGTAGTAGTGTATAAGTTGACCTTTTAGGCATTATTTGCCCTGTAGGCATTTTTTGCCCAGTGTGTTATTCAACCAACAGCCATCTAGCTGTGTGACCTTGTTCACATTCTGTCTAAATATCCATAATATTACCGTCTCCAGAAAAAACACCGGAGTGACTTTTTTCAAGCAGCCATAATAAATTTTACGTAATCCGTATCCATCGCTGTAGTAGTGTATAAGTTGACCTTTTAGGCATTATTTGCCCTGTAGGCATTTTTTGCCCAGTGTGTTATTCAACCAACAGCCATCTAGCTGTGTGACCTTGTTCACATTCTGTCTAAATATCCATAATATTACCGTCTCCAGAAAAAACACCGGAGTGACTTTTTTCAAGCAGCCATAATATATTTTACGTAATCCGTATCCACCGCTGTGTATACGTTGACCTTGTAGGCATTATTTGCACAGTGTTTTCTTCAAACCGCCATCTAGCTGTGTGAGCTTGTTCACATTTTGTCTAAATATTGATAATATTATCGTCTCTAGAAAAACCACTTGAGTTACTTTTTTTCAAGCAGCATTCTTATATTTTACGTAATCCGTATCCACCGCTGTGTATACGTTGACCTTGTAGGCATTATTTGCACAGTGTTTTCTTCAAACCGCCATCTAGCTGTGTGAGCTTGTTCACATTTTGTCTAAATATTGATAATATTATCGTCTCTAGAAAAACCACTTGAGTTACTTTTTTTCAAGCAGCATTCTTATATTTTACGTAATCCGTATCCACCGCTGTGTATACGTTGACCTTGTAGGCATTATTTGCACAGTGTTTTCTTCAAACCGACATCTAGCTGTGTGTATTATCGTTTCCAGAAAAACCAACTGAGTTTTTGTTGTTGTTGTTTTTTTAAAAATAATGCCAGGCAAAGGCAGGCCGCCACGCAGAGGCCGTGCTAGGGGCCGTGCTGCTATGCAATCCTGTGGCCCTAGCAAATTGCCCAGTTTTAAAAAGCCAATGACCCTGAACTCCCAAAATGCTGAAGAGGTAGTTGACTGGCTTACACAGCACACCCCATCCTCTACCGTTTCTAACTTTACCACAACATCCTCCTCATCCTCCACTGCTATGGCCACCCCACGTAACACTTCCTCCACCACCGGTGCCCCTTCTTCACTGGAGTCAGAGGAGTTATTTTCCCATGAGTTTCTTGAACTGAGTAATGCGCAACCATTATTGGCAGAAGAAGATGAAGGAGATGAGGACGTTACACCAGATTTAATTCTGGCAGAGAACACGACAGAGATGGACATAATGATGAGTGATGAGGAGGAGGTCCCCGCTGCTGCTTCCTTCTGTGATGTGTCAGAAGAAATTGATGCATCTGAGGAGAATGATGATGAGGAGATTGATGTTTTGTGGGTGCCTAGTAGAAGAGAGCAAGAGGAGGGTAGTTCAGATGGAGAGACGGAGAGTCAGAGAGGCAGTAGGAGAATAAGACTTAGAAGAAGCAGGGAGGACAGCCCGCAGGGATCAGTAGGGCAACAACATGTATCGGCACCTGTGTTCAGCCGGCCAACGCACCCGCCATTGCCGCCAATGCCGCCAACTTCTACTGTTACCGCCAGATCGCACACTTCCAAAAAGTCAGCAGTGTGGGATTTTTTTAATGTGTGTGCCTCTGACAAAAGCATTGTAATTTGCAATGAGTGCAGTCAGAAACTGAGCCTTGGTAAGCCCAACAGCCACATAGGTACAACTTCTATGCGAAGGCACATGAGCGGCAAGCACAAAGCACTTTGGGAGCAACACCTCAAAGGCAACAGGCAAACTAAAAGCCACACTCCTTCTGGTCCAGCATCTTACTGCTCTACCTCTGCTCTCCTTGACCCATCTGAACCACCCTCCACTCCGCCTTCCACCTTGACCACCTGTTCCCATTCCCAGTCATCTGCCACCAGCCAAGTTTCTGTGAAGGCCATGTTTGAGCGTAAGAAGCCAATGTCTGACTGTCACCCCCTTGCCCGGCGTCTGACAGCTGGCTTGTCTGCACTCTTAGCCCGCCAGCTTTTACCATACCAGCTGGTGGACTCTGAGGCCTTCCGCAAATTTGTAGCAATTGGGACACCGCAGTGGAAGGTACCCAGCCGCAATTTTTTTTCTAAAAAGGGAATACCACACCTGTACCAACATGTGCAGAGCCAAGTTACCGCATCTCTGTCACTTAGTGTTGGGCCAAAGGTCCATATGACTACTGACGCATGGTCCTCCAAGCATGGTCAGGGCAGGTATGTCACCTACACTGCCCACTGGGTGAACTTGGTAATGGCTGGGAATGGGAAGCAGGGAATGGGTAGCTCAACAACAACAACAGTGGAGTTGGTGTCACCGCCACGGATTGCACGCGGTTCTGCCACCACCTCTACTCCTCCATCGCTCTCTACCTCGTCTTCTTCCTCTTCTTCTTCTTACTCTGCTGCTGGGTCCTCCTTCTCCTCCTCCACACCTGTGCACCCCCAGCTCCCCCTAGGCTATTCGACGTGCCAGGTACGCCGTTGTCACGCTGTCTTGGGGATGACGTGCCTGGAAAGCAAAAACCATACCGGATCTGTACTCCTGTCATCTCTGCAGTCACAGGCCGATCGGTGGCTGACCCCACACCAACTGCAGATCGGAAAAGTGGTGTGTGACAATGGAAGCAATCTGTTGGCAGCGTTGAGACTGGGAAATTTAACACATGTGCCCTGCATGGCACATGTGTTAAATTTAATAGTCCAACGTTTTGTCTCCAAGTACCCAGGATTCCAGGACGTTCTCACCCAGTCCAGAAAGGTGTCGGGCCATTTCAGACGTTCCTACACAGCCATGGCACGCCTTGCTGACATTCAGCAGCGCTACAACATGCCAGTCAGGCGTTTGATTTCTGACAGCCAGACTCGCTGGAATTCAACGCTCCTTATGTTGGAACGTCTGCTGCAACAACAAAGGGCCGTCAACGAGTACCTTTTTGAACTGGGTGGTAGGACTGGATCTGCAGAGCTGGGGATTTTTTTCCCCCGTTACTGGGTGCTTATGCGCGATGCCTGCAGGCTCATGCGACCTTTTGAAGAGGTGACAAATATGGTCAGTCGCACCGAAGGCACCATCAGCGACCTAATACCCTTCGCTTTCTTCCTGGAGCGTGCCGTGCGACGAGTGACAGATGAGGCTGTAGACCAGCGTGACGAGGAGCTGGAAGCGCACGATTTATGGTCGGAATCACCAGAACGAACCCAGGCACCTGCTGCAACGCAGGGAGAGGTGCCAGAAGTGGAGTCAGAGGAGGAAGGTGGCTTTGTGGAGGAGGAGGAGGAGGACCAACAGGAGCAGGCTTCCCAGGGGGCTAGTGGTGACCTTTTGGGGACCCCTGGTCTTGTACGTGGCTGGGGGGAGGAGACCGTGGATGATGCAGTCCTTGATAATGAGGAAGCGGAGATGGATAGCTCTGCATCCAACCTTGTGAGAATGGGGTCTTTCATGCTGTCATGCCTGTTGAAGGACCCCCGTATCAAGAGGCTTAAGGAGAAGGACCTGTACTGGGTCGCAACGCTACTAGACCCTCGGTACAAGCATAAAGTGGCAGAAATGTTACCAACATACCACAAGTCCGAAAAGATGCGGCATTTACAAACCAGCCTGCAAAACATGTTGTACAATGCTTTTAAGGGTGATGTCACTTCAGGAACTCATCAACATTCCAGGGGCAGAGGTGCCAGTAATCCTGCCACGAGCACACCTGCAAGGACAAAGCCCTTTGGCCGGTCTGTAACATCAGACATGCAAATGTTTTTCTGTCCAAGGCAGCGCCACAACCCTTCTGGATCCACCCTCAAAGAACGCCTCGACCGGCAGGTAGCGGACTACCTGGCATTAACTGCAGATATCGACACTCTGAGGAGCGATGAACCCCTGGACTACTGGGTGCGCAGGCTTGATCTGTGGCCAGAGCTGTCACAATTTGCCATGAACCTCTTGTCTTGCCCAGCCTCAAGTGTGCTCTCAGAAAGGACCTT
Source organism: Xenopus petersii (assembly GCA_038501925.1). Taxonomy (NCBI): domain Eukaryota; kingdom Metazoa; phylum Chordata; class Amphibia; order Anura; family Pipidae; genus Xenopus; species Xenopus petersii. The sequence goes on from CM076684.1 coordinate 105,939,205, forward strand.
CAGTGCAGCAGGAGGGATTGTAACTGAGAAGAGAACTCGCCTAGGTCACAAAAGTGTCGATTACCTGACCTTTATTAAAATGAATGAGGGGTGGATCTCGGAGGGTTACTGCACGCCGGAAGACTTGTTCTGACTTCTATGCAGCTGTCCTTCTCTTCAAGCCTCATGACTCCACACACAGCTGTCCTTTAGCGTCCTCCTCCCTCCGCCACCGTTACAAACTAGGGTGCAAACCCTACTGGTTTAATTTTTTCTGGCCTCTGTGCTTCAGTGGCTGCGTCCAAAAAAACTGGGCAAACAATGTCTACAAGGTCAACGTATGGCGAAAAATGACTATTTTCAGCATTTATATGGCATATTTTTTCTGGCAACTGTGCTTCAGTGGCTGCGTCCAAAAAAATGCATATTTTCTGCATTTATATGGCATAATTTTTCTGGCCTCTGTGCTTCAGTGGCTGCAACCAAAAAAATGCATATTTTCTGCATTTATATGGCATAATTTTTCTGGCCTCTGTGCTTCAGTGGCTGCAACCAAAAAAATGCATATTTTGTCCATTTATATGGCATAATTTTTCTAGCCTCTGTGCTTCAGTGGCTGCAACCAAAAAAATGCATATTTTCTCCATTTATATGGCATAATTTTTCTAGCCTCTGTGCTTCAGTGGCTGCAACCAAAAAAATGCATATTTTCTCCATTTATATGGCATAATTTTTCTGGCCTCTGTGCTTCAGTGGCTGCAACCAAAAAAATTTATATTTTCAGCATTTATATGGCATAATTTTTCTGTCAACTGTGCTTCAGTGGCTGCGACCAAAAAAATGCATATTTTCTGCATTTATATGGCATAATTTTTCTGGCCTCTGTGCTTCAGTGGCTGCAACCAAAAAAATTTATATTTTCAGCATTTATATGGCATAATTTTTCTGGCAACTGTGCTTCAGTGGCTGCGACCAAAAAAATGACTATTTTCAGCATTTATATGGCATATTTTTTCTGGCCTCTGTGCTTCAGTGGCTGCGGCCAAAAAAACTGGGCAAACAATGCCTACAAGGTCAACGACGTTGACCTTGTAGGCATTGTTTGCCCAGTTTTTTTGGCCGCAGCCACTGAAGCACAGAGGCCAGAAAAAATATGCCACATAAATGCTGAAAATAGTCATTTTTTGCCATACGTTGACTCAACGTATATGGCAAAAAATGACTATTTTCAGCATTTATATGGCATATTTTTTCTGGCAACTGTGCTTCAGTGGCTGCAACCAAAAAAACTGGGCAAACAATGTCTACAAGGTCAACGTATGGCGAAAAATTACTATTTTCAGCATTTATATGGCATATTTTTTCTGGCAACTGTGCTTCAGTGGCTGCGTCCAAAAAAACTGGGCAAACAATGTCTACAAGGTCAACGTATGGCGAAAAATGACTATTTTCAGCATTTATATGGCATATTTTTTCTGGCAACTGTGCTTCAGTGGCTGCGTCCAAAAAAACTGGGCAAACAATGCCTACAAGGTCAATGTATGGCAGTTGTTTAAAGAGAACAGTAGATTACTAGCCAGCAAAGCTACCTAAGCTAAAATGTCCCTCAAATCCCTGCAGACTTCTGTCCCTCCAATACAGAGCAGTATCAAGCAGATTACTAGCCAGCAAACTTACTATCATCTGTCCCTGAAATCACTAACAGCTCTCCCCCTACACTATCTCTTCCAAGCACACACAGGCAGATTTTTCAGATACATTTTTGCCCTTGATCCCCCTCTGGCATGCCACTGTCCAGGTCGTTGCACCCTTTAAACAACTTTAAAATCATTTTTCTGGCCAGAAATGTCTTTTTTAGATGTTAAAGTTCGCCTTCCCATTGAAGTCTATGGGGTTCGCGAACCGTTCGCGAACCGCTCGCATTTTTGCGCAAGTTCGCGAATATGTTCGCGAACTTTTTTTCCGACGTTCGCTACATCCCTAATCCTGATGAAAAAGGCCTAATCCTGGCCGAATCCCAAACCGAATCCTGGATTCGGTGCATCCCTAATTTGCACACATACTGAAAATTACAAATTAAAGTAATAAAATCAAGTAAAAATAAAGTAAAGACTTTTTTCAACTGTTGATATTTTCCAAAATTGAAGTTTAAAGTTGAATGTTCCTGTCTCTGCTGTTTCAGTTTGTCAACTCAGTAATCCAGGTGCATATTCTGAACTGCTACTGTACAATTAGATATCATTTAGATACATTTCTCAGCAGCATCTGTGCAATATTAGCAACTATTGTATCAATTCTAACAGCTGCCTTTAATGAAACTCAGGGGCAAAGATAAGAACTGTATCAACAAATGTCGATGACAAGCCCCCCCCCCCCAGCTGCTTTAAAAAGACATGAGAAGGTGAGAAATGAAATACTAGAAAACAGTCATGAATCTAAAATAAAGAGTAATAGAAATAAAGTCTTTATTTCTGGTGAATTATCTGAAAACAACTGAACTGAAAAAAAGTGTTTGAAAGGTGAAAAAACCCTTTAATGTACAATTCTGCATACACAAGAAGAGCTATATAAATAAAAATATACATACAGACACTGTTCCTTTAGACAATGTTTTGGTCCTTGATTGCATAAGAATTTAGACACCTGCTGACAATTACTATATGAAATCCATTATCCAAATCCAGCAGGAAAATACTTTTTGTTTATCTTAAGAAAATTCAAGAGAAGGGTACGGGGAATGACTGAATTCAATTAAGATATGTTTTTCTCATCAAACTGAATCTGACATAATATATCTTGCTTTTTCACATTGGTTTCAACTACAGCCTTCACTAAATATTAATAACAGGCTACTTTACCTTCTTCCAAATGTTATTACGGCTACAAGTCTAGCTCTGTCTGCATCCTATACAAAGTTTAAAACCACTTTTTTTCACAATAAGGGGCCGATTCACTAACTTTGAGTGAAGGATTCGAAGTAAAAAAACTTTGAATTTCGAAGTTTTTTTGGGCTACTTCGACCATCGAATGGGCTACTTCGACCATCGAATGGGCTACTTCGACCTTCGACTACGACTTCGAATCGAAGGATTCGTAGTAAAAATCGTTCGCCTATTCGACCATTCGATAGTCGAAGTACTGTCTCTTTAAAAAAAACTTCGACCCCCTACTTCGCCATCTAAAAGCTACCGAAGTCAATGTTAGCCTATGGGGAAGGTCCCCATAGGCTTGCCTAACTTTTTTTGATCGAAGGATATTCCTTCGATCGTTGGATTAAAATCCTTTGAATCGTTCGCTTCGAAGGATTTTATCGTTCGAACGAAGGAATTATCCTTCGATCGTTCGATCGAACTATCTGCGCTAAATTCTTCGACATTCGAAGTCGAAGGATTTTAATTCCTAGTCGGATATCGAGGGTTAATTAAGTGAATCGGCCCCTTAGTGTAGAAAGAAAGGGACATATGCAGTAGTGGAGGGTTACTAGAATAATTGTCTGCAATGGTGGTTGCTTTCGTACTGCAATGGTACAGGGACCTGTTGAATTTATATACGAAAGCTGTGAATTACATAAAGCCCATCTCCCATAGACTCCGTTGTAATCAAATAGTTCAAACTTTTAAAAATGATTTCCTTTTTCTCTACAGTAATGAAATGGTACATTGTACTTGATCCCTATTAAGTTCTAATAAATCCCAATAAGTTCAAAACAATCCTATTGGGTTTAATTATTTTTTTTATTATTTTTTCACTAGACTTAAGGTATGGAGATCCAAATTACGGAATCCCTTATCCGGAAAACCCCAGGTCCTGAGCATTCTGGATAACAGGTCCCATACTTATGTACATATATATATATATATATATATATATATATATATATATATATATATATATATATATATATATATATAAATATAAATTCTGGCCTTCTAATCACATTCACCTTTCACCAACATTTGGAGAAAGCATAAGTTTTACCAACCAGAAAAAAACAGTGTTTCTTGGCTATCAAAGCAATCAGCACATTAGTGTCCTAAGCATAAATTCATTTGCTATTAGAAATATGTATAATTATCAGAATCAATGGTATAACACAATTGTGGGATTTTATATTCAAATGGACACTCTATTAAAACATGTAACACTGAATTGTTTCCGTTTTACCAAAAAGACATTCAGCCCTTTGTATAAAGTGTACAGAATATCTGTCAGTGAAACCATTTTAGCGAATTAATTCCCTGTACTTATTTTAAAATTGCCTTTCCACTAATGCATCTGAAATATAATTTCTTATAATTACAGTTCCTCCAACAAAGAGCTGAGTATAATGAGGTTTAATTGGAGATGATTTTTTAGGGGTCAGATACCTAAGATATACTTGTGGTTATACGGTAGTGGCTAAAAATATTTTGTCATTTTTTTCACATCTGAAAAGTATACACTATGGGGCCCATGTGCTAACAATCAAATTTAGTTTTTTCCACAAATCTCTAAAAAATTGTGGTTTTCCTTTTTTTAAAAAAAATCAAAAAAAATCTCTAAAGGACGTTTTAAAAATGTATTGTTATTTATAGCGCATTATTTTCCATTCATATGTTTTTCAGATCTTTTAATAAATTCCATGACATTCATAATTTAAGGGGGTTATTTATCAAAGGTCTAGTTGTTTTATCCACAAAAAAGATTTCAAGGGTATTTTCCAATCAAAACATCCATCAACTTTTTCGAAATGTATCATAACCTGTCCCTGGAAATAGCTTGAATCTGAAAATACACCATATTAGTCATGTAGAAGTCAATGACAGACGTCCCTTGAACCATTTGAAGATGTTTGTAGCCTTCACGATGTTCGTTTTTTTAGTGGGCTACTGAGTTTGAAATCCAAAACAGATGCTCTGTTTTCATCCATGACTAAAAACTTGTTTTGTGGTCTACCCAATTCAAAAGGCCTCCTGCATTTCTAGAAAATGTTATGGTTTTTAGGACCTATTGTTGGGGAGGGAGTGGTTCAAATTTGCCTTTGAAGAGCCACAGTATTAACCAAAAAAGAGGGCGTCATGCAATGTTCTAAACACATATAATATTCTTGTACTGCATTAATTGCGTTTGAATTGATGCAACCAAACTTTAACATATTTTTTTTGCCATTTTAAAAATATGTTTCAAAAAATTATTAGTGGCTGGTAATTCAATTATATGCCAGGTCTAGGTCAGGAATTACAGAATGTATGATTTTGCCATTCAAATTAGAAATTTGTTAGTGTTTTTAAAATATTCGTTGTTAGTATGGGAAATGCTTGCATAGTATGTGTATTTCTTTTACAGTAAAAAAGTTTTACATTCTTACAATAAGCTAGCAAGCACAAACCTAAATGTCATTTGCAAATAACCTACTTTTCAGCTGACCTTGTGTCGGTACACCTGAAACATCACTGTGTGCAGAAAGAGCATTTTTATCAAGAGTCCTATTTGTTTTACGATTTGAAGCTTTCGAGTAGGAAGTGCAATTTTATTGAGTAAAAGCTTGTGGATAGTCTTTCCACTCTTTATTTTTAGTTTACCTTTAAGGGGTAATGCTTTGACGTGATTAAGGCACAGTTCTGCACACAGAAATAGCAGCTTGCAAAGAGACAGAGAGGGAGTAGAGATCAGGGCACATTGTATGAGTGCAGTATGCTGCTTTGCTACAAGGACTCTGAATTCTTTGTACATTGTGTCTCAGTATATCTGTGGGCTCAGGGTAGTGTTGTTGTAGCCTACAACAATATATTTCTCTTATAGCTGTTACTACTGTTATAGTTTATATCAAGGCTTTTGATACAAATGGTCCTTGTTTTTTCTTGAAAGACTCATTAATCGTTATTTCACATTAATTCTTAGGTGTACTTAATCCCATTAGATATCTCCCACTGGGGTCAGCAACCATGTGTATACCATGTAATACTGATCCAGGTGCAGGTTCTGAACTGTTCTCAACTATTGTATCAATTCTAACAGCTGTCTTTAAAGGGGACCCGTCACCCAATTTTTTTAAAAAAAATTCTATTGTATCACATTAGTCAAGCATAATTAACTTTAATTACACTATATAAATGATTTGAATCTTGTTTCCTTCAGTCTGGGAACTCATAATCATAGCAATCAGACAGGAGCCATTTTGTGGACACTGTTATTAAGGCAAGCATTGTATCATCTCATAATCTTGTTTGTGGACCAGAATAGGGGACCTGATGCCCATCCCCATGCACTGGCTACACAATTAAATGGTGAAGAGAATGGGGGAATGTGTGGAGGGCAGTGACATCTAAAAAGTGCTGAATGGAAAGTGAAAGTAAGGTATAGAGGAGTGGCAGACAATATTTGATTGACAGCTGAGATTTTTAAATGAGTTTACAACAGCTATGAATGCTTTAATAAAAAATAGAAATTGGATTTCATGTTTAATTTGAAAAGGACTTTTATTATACGGCTTTTTATGTCTGGGTGACAGGTCCACTTTAAGCTAACTATTGTCATGTTATAGGATGTTATAGGATGGCCATTTATAAGCCACTTTCAGTGCCAGATTAAGTGGATGGGCGCCAGAGGCCGCGTGGTCCTGGCTCCCAGCTGCAAGGTCCTAGCTTGCGCGCCCGTACCGGAGCACTTGGTAGCTGTGTTCCCCGGTAAGCGGCTGGGCGGCATGCCACCCCTATTATTCTGCTGCCCTAGGCCCAGGCCTTTGTGGCCTCGCCACAAATCCGGGCCTGGGCACTTTTCAAATTGTCTTAATTTTTCTTTTTTTTGTCTTCTTGATTATTTGCATTTCCTTACAAATCTTTCCAGCTTTCAAATGGGGGTCACTGACCCCATCTTAACAACAAATGCTCTGTAAGGCTGTGCACATTTATTCTTATTGCTATGTTTTATTACTCATCTTTCTATTCAGCCCCTTCCCTTAAATATTCCAGTCTCTTATTCAAATCAATGCATGGCTGCTAGGGTAGCAATCAGATTGAAATTGCAAACTGGAGAGCTGTTGAATTAAAAGCTAAATAACTCAAAAGTTAAAACGACAAATAATAAAAAATGAAAACCAACTGCAAATTGTCTCCGAATATCACTCTCTATATCATACTAAAACTTGATTCAATGGTGAACAACATAGTAACACAAATTATGTTAACCATTATGGTATGTGATTATTGAATACACCCTATATTTAGTACTAAGTTTAAGGCAAATATTTTTCTTTATGGTTGCATTCCAATATGGAAAATGTGCAGGAATCTATGTGGACACATAAACTCAGAAATGTATTTGGGGGAGATATTATAAATGGTACTGTAAACTCTCAAGGAGGTAATAAATCCCAAATACTCAGGAATAAAATATATTTTGGGCTTAAGAAACAATTGAAACTGTTAAAATATTTCTACTCTAGAAAATTATATCTACCTAACGAAAAAAAAACACCAAGACACTTTTAGCTTTAAATTTGCAAAGTCTTTATTAAGAAATAACTTACCGATTCTCCGATTGTGCTCCTCCTCAGGGCAACGATCCATCTTGCGGCGTTCGATTTCTCCTCCCTGGCTATCTCCTATAGAAGGCAGGGAGGAGAAATCGAGCGCCGCATGATGGATCGTCGCCCTATCGCCGTTTCTGAAGAGGATCGCAAGTGGAGAATCAGTAAGGTATTTCGAATTTAAAGTTAAAAGTGTCTTGATGGGTTTTTTTTTTCGTTAAGTAGAAACAAACATTTTTAAGTACTGAAGTGAAAGAGAAGTGGGGGAAGGTTTTCCATAAATTTTTAAATGTTCAATTTTTATTGTACAAGATACAAATGACTTAGTGCAAGTACAATAGACGGCTGCCCAGGTCAGACAGGAACTTGTGGCCACTGTTGGTGAAACTCAATTGCAGACAGTACAGAGGGTTGTAGAGTAAAGGTAAAGTTGATATGGAGAAAAGAAAAGAACATTAGGATATTAAGAAAGCTAAATTTAATAGAGATAAAATAGACTACCAAACACAGAGTATTTAAGTGGCATAAATTCACATCAAGTTCCTTTAGGCCTGAGCAGGTATCTGGGAGGCAGGATTATAATTTGTATTTTGGCAATATTTCCTCATCTTCAATAAGCTTTTTAGCAGATCACACTTCACGGGACAATACAGACACCGAAAGTGTAGGAGGAGAAAGAAAAGGCAAGTAATCAAGGCAACTAAGAGATCATGGCAGATGGGCTTCTTGCAAAGATGGTTCCGAAAAAGGTGGGATTACCTGAGTCATCAACAACGAAGCTACGCTACAAGAGACAAAACAGTCCTGTCTAAAGGACGTTCCTTTTGTCCCTCTGCCTGTCTAGTTAAAACTGAAAACATTAAAGACCTTTTTCTATTTATTTGAAAATTTTTACTCAAAAAGCATTTTAATAAGATCGGTATAGAATGGTCCAGGACTGAATTACTGGCTCTACAAATTAAGGGAGAAGGAGAGTACAGAGATGCTCCAATGTCATTTTCAATTGATAGACTTTTGACAGACTTTAAATCATCCTCTACCATCATTCCACTGCTTCAAATCAGTCCTGAAATTCAGATTTTTTCTAGAAATTGTGCAGCAAGAAATAAAACTTAACCAAAACAGAACATTGAGTTCTTGAGGAGCTTAATAAATGGGAAGATGTAGAATTTAGGCATTCAAAGGGGGCAATATAGTAATTTGGCTGACAACTGAATACATTATGGAGGCAGAGAGACAGCTTCATAATAAAAATACATATAAAAGACTTCTTGGAAATTACAACATTTTGTAATTCCGAAAAAAATCTGGAATTTCTTTGGATAGTACACCCCACTGTACTCACTTTCTACATACTGCTTAAAGTTCATAAAAGACTAAAAGTCCCACCTAGTTGAAGGTTTACCCTCTTATGTAAAAGGAACACTTCAGATATATTAGCTAAATTGAGTGATTTACAGATTGATAAAGGGGTTTTGTTGGTGATTTGTGATGTACCGATCATTATTTTCTAGCATACCACACAAATCAGGAATGGAGGCGGTTAAATATTTTATAAGAAGTTATCCATCTAGGGGTAATGAATTTATTGAGTTTATTCATCAACTTTTAGAATTTCTACTTACCCATAATTTTTTTTGTTTTCAGTGATTGGTTTAACCTCCAAACAAGGGGCACTGCAACGGGAGCAGCATGCGCTCCCACGTATGCAAATGTATTTCTGGGGTGGTGGAAGCAAGAGTTTGTATTTCGGGATTCTTTGAATGATTATAGACATGTGCTTCTTTCGGCCCGCTATATAGATGATATATTGATTCTATGGGATGGGCCTGAATTATTAAGTCATAAATTTGTGACACAATTTAATAACAACTAATATTAAGCTAACCCTACAGATTTATTTTCCAGACATGATGATCCATAAAGATGCAGATGGTAGGATAATCACAGATGTCTTTAGGAAACTGACGGCCACTAATTCTTTGCTTCATGCCACCATCTCTCACTCCGAACCCCTTATTAAATGCATACCGAAAGGACAATTCTTAAAAATGAGACGTAATTGCTCTGAGGAAAGCAAATTTTGTCGCAGATCTTCACAATTAAGGATGATGTTTAAAGAAAGAGGATATTCTAATGCAGATACAAACAAAATCTATAAACATGTTTTGAAAATTGATAGAAATCACCTTCTTATTCCTAAATGGAGACAATCTAAAAATAAGATAACTACTGTATGTATAGTAATGAGTGGAATGAAGTTAGGTATATATTGCAGCAGAATTGGCATATTATATCTACTGACCCAGGTTTAAAAAAGGATTTTCCCTAAAAAAGTGCAAATGACTGCAAAAAGAAAATGACATTCTCTGTCACAGTCAATTTTTTTTCAGGGATACACGGTCAAATTCGGGGAGATTAGTCGCTCGGCAACAATTCTCCTCTTCTTCGGGGCGACTAATCTCCCCGAACTGCCTTCCCCTGCCTCCCCGCCGACTAGAATGAAAATCGGCAGTGGGATGGAACTCGAGGAAACTTCGGGCCACTTCGGAAAATGATTTGTGATATTTCCACTCTAAGAATACCTCTCTCCCTCAATCCAAAAGGGTGCCTGATATATCCCAGCATGAGCGCAACTCTCCGAACTTGCTCACACAGAATCCCAGCAATTCGCTGATTTTCACGATTTTGGGGTAAATTTAAGGTGCAGCCATAGGAACAAGTGCTCATGTTTACATAGCAGATACTATATATATATATATATATATATATATATATATATATGTGTGTACAGAGAGTCAGCCCCTACTCTGGCATCAGCCGGAACCATTGCGTCTGTCAGGGTTCAGGGACATGCGGTGGATTTATGCTCTGAAAGGCAAACGCTTGCGTTTCTGTGCCGAAATAGCCTGTGTGTGCCTGTACCTGGGCCTAAGCCATGGTTACGGGCACAGTGGATTTCAGCACAGAAAAGCATGAGTTTGCATTTTAAAGTAGAAATTGATGCGCCTGCACCCTGATAGACGCAATGGTTATGGGTGCAACCAAGGAAGAAGGCTGATGCTAGAGTAGGGGCTCATTCTCGGCCTGCTTCTTGAAACATGGAACTGACTTAATTGGAGCCATTAATTCCATTATTATTAATTGAAAAATATTTATTAAGATTTGAAATTTGTTGGCTGTTTTGTCATTTACACAGAATTACAAATCTTGAGTCAACCAAAGAAAGCACATTTGTGACAAGCCAAAGTATTTAGACACTGGCTGTTCCCTTTTATTAACTTAGGTAGCAAATTGTCTTTCTCAGTATTCCCTGTAAGAATACACACGCTCAGCCCCCAGTGTTTTACAACTGATATATAGGGATGTAGCGAACGTCGGAAAAAAAGTTCGCGAACATATTCGCGAACTTGCGCAAAATTGCGAGCGGTTCGCGAACGGTTCGCGAACCCCATAGACTTCAATGGGAAGGCGAACTTTAACATCTACAAAAGACATTTCTGGCCAGAAAAATGATTTTAAAGTTGTTTAAAGGGTGCAACGACCTGGACAGTGGCATGCCAGAGGGGGATCAAGGGCAAAAATGTATCTGAAAAATCTGCCTGTGTGTGCTTGGAAGAGATAGTGTAGGGCGAGAGCTGTTAGTGATTTCAGGGACAGATGATAGTAAGTTTGCTGGCTAGTAATCTGCGTGATACTGCTCTGTATTGGAGGGACAGAAGTCTGCAGGGATTTGAGGGACATTTTAGCTTAGGTAGCTTTGCTGGCTAGTAATCTACTGTTCTCTTTAAACAACTGCCATACGTTGACCTTGTAGGCATTGTTTGCCCAGTTTTTTTGGACGCAGCCACTGAAGCACAGTTGCCAGAAAAAATATGCCATATAAATGCTGAAAATAGTCATTTTTCGCCATACGTTGACCTTGTAGACATTGTTTGCCCAGTTTTTTTGGACGCAGCCACTGAAGCACAGTTGCCAGAAAAAATATGCCATATAAATGTTGAAAATATAAATTTTTTTGGTTGCAGCCACTGAAGCACAGAGGCCAGAAAAATTATGCCATATAAATGCTGAAAATATAAATTTTTTTGGTTGCAGCCACTGAAGCACAGAGGCCAGAAAAAATATGCCATATAAATGCTGAAAATAGTCATTTTTTGCCATACGTTGACCTTGTAGGCATTGTTTGCCCAGTTTTCTTGGTCGCAGCCACTGAAGCACAGTTGCCAGAAAAAATATGCCATATAAATGCTGAAAATATAAATTTTTTGCCATATACGTTGAGTCAAGGTATGGCAAAAAATGACTATTTTCAGCATTTCTATGGCATATTTTTTCTGGCCTCTGTGCTTGAGTGGCTGCGGCCAAAAAAACTGGGCAAACAATGCCTACAAGGTCAACGACGTTGACCTTGTAGGCATTGTTTGCCCAGTTTTTTTGGCCGCAGCCACTCAAGCACAGAGGCCAGAAAAAATATGCCATAGAAATGCTGAAAATAGTCATTTTTTTGGTCGCAGCCACTGAAGCACAGTTGCCAGAAAAATTATGCCATATAAATGCTGAAAATATAAATTTTTTTGGTTGCAGCCACTGAAGCACAGAGGCCAGAAAAATTATGCCATATAAATGCAGAAAATATGCATTTTTTTGGTTGCAGCCACTGAAGCACAGAGGCCAGAAAAATTATGCCATATAAATGCAGAAAATATGCATTTTTTTGGTTGCAGCCACTGAAGCACAGAGGCCAGAAAAATTATGCCATATAAATGCAGAAAATATGCATTTTTTTGGACGCAGCCACTGAAGCACAGTTGCCAGAAAAAATATGCCATATAAATGCTGAAAATAGTCATTTTTCGCCATACGTTGAACTTGTAGACATTGTTTGCCCAGTTTTTTTGGTTGCAGCCACTGAAGCACAGAGGCCAGAAAAAATTAAACCAGTAGGGTTTGCACCCTAGTTTGTAACGGTGGCGGAGGGAGGAGGACGCTAAAGGACAGCTGTGTGTGGAGTCATGAGGCTTGAAGAGAAGGACAGCTGCATAGAAGTCAGAACAAGTCTTCCGGCGTGCAGTAACCCTCCGAGATCCACCCCTCATTCATTTTAATAAAGGTCAGGTAATCGACACTTTTGTGACCTAGGCGAGTTCTCTTCTCAGTTACAATCCCTCCTGCTGCACTGAAGGTCCTTTCTGAGAGCACACTTGAGGCTGGGCAAGACAAGAGGTTCATGGCAAATTGTGACAGCTCTGGCCACAGATCAAGCCTGCGCACCCAGTAGTCCAGGGGTTCATCGCTCCTCAGAGTGTCGATATCTGCAGTTAATGCCAGGTAGTCCGCTACCTGCCGGTCGAGGCGTTCTTTGAGGGTGGATCCCGAAGGGTTGTGGCGCTGCCTTGGACAGAAAAACATTTGCATGTCTGACGTTACAGACCGGCCAAAGGGCTTTGTCCTTGCAGGTGTGCTCGTGGCAGGATTACTGGCACCTCTGCCCCTGGAATGTTGATGAGTTCCTGAAGTGACATCACCCTTAAAAGCATTGTACAACATGTTTTGCAGGCTGGTTTGTAAATGCCGCATCTTTTCGGACTTGTGGTATGTTGGTAACATTTCTGACACTTTATGCTTGTACCGAGGGTCTAGTAGCGTTGCGACCCAGTACAGGTCCTTCTCCTTAAGCCTCTTGATACGGGGGTCCTTCAACAGGCATGCCAGCATGAAAGACCCCATTCTCACAAGGTTGGATGCAGAGCTATCCATCTCCGCTTCCTCATTATCAAGGACTGCATCATCCACGGTCTCCTCCCCCCAGCCACGTACAAGACCAGGGGTCCCCAAAAGGTCACCACTAGCCCCCTGGGAAGCCTGCTCCTGTTGGTCCTCCTCCTCCTCCTCCACAAAGCCACCTTCCTCCTCTGACTCCACTTCTGGCACCTCTCCCTGCGTTGCAGCAGGTGCCTGGGTTCGTTCTGGTGATTGCGACCATAAATCGTGCGCTTCCAGCTCCTCGTCACGCTGGTCTACAGCCTCATCTGTCACTCGTCGCACGGCACGCTCCAGGAAGAAAGCGAAGGGTATTAGGTCGCTGATGGTGCCTTCGGTGCGACTGACCATATTTGTCACCTCTTCAAAAGGTCGCATGAGCCTGCAGGCATCGCGCATAAGCACCCAGTAACGGGGGAAAAAAATCCCCAGCTCTGCAGATCCAGTCCTACCACCCAGTTCAAAAAGGTACTCGTTGACGGCCCTTTGTTGTTGCAGCAGACGTTCCAACATAAGGAGCGTTGAATTCCAGCGAGTCTGGCTGTCAGAAATCAAACGCCTGACTGGCATGTTGTAGCGCTGCTGAATGTCAGCAAGGCGTGCCATGGCTGTGTAGGAACGTCTGAAATGGGCCGACACCTTTCTGGACTGGGTGAGAACGTCCTGGAATCCTGGGTACTTGGAGACAAAACGTTGGACTATTAAATTTAACACATGTGCCATGCAGGGCACATGTGTTAAATTTCCCAGTCTCAACGCTGCCAACAGATTGCTTCCATTGTCACACACCACTTTTCCGATCTGCAGTTGGTGTGGGGTCAGCCACCGATCGGCCTGTGACTGCAGAGATGACAGGAGTACAGATCCGGTATGGTTTTTGCTTTCCAGGCACGTCATCCCCAAGACAGCGTGACAACGGCGTACCTGGCACGTCGAATAGCCTAGGGGGAGCTGGGGGTGCACAGGTGTGGAGGAGGAGAAGGAGGACCCAGCAGCAGAGTAAGAAGAAGAAGAGGAAGAAGACGAGGTAGAGAGCGATGGAGGAGTAGAGGTGGTGGCAGAACCGCGTGCAATCCGTGGCGGTGACACCAACTCCACTGTTGTTGTTGTTGTTGAGCTACCCATTCCCTGCTTCCCATTCCCAGCCATTACCAAGTTCACCCAGTGGGCAGTGTAGGTGACATACCTGCCCTGACCATGCTTGGAGGACCATGCGTCAGTAGTCATATGGACCTTTGGCCCAACACTAAGTGACAGAGATGCGGTAACTTGGCTCTGCACATGTTGGTACAGGTGTGGTATTCCCTTTTTAGAAAAAAAATTGCGGCTGGGTACCTTCCACTGCGGTGTCCCAATTGCTACAAATTTGCGGAAGGCCTCAGAGTCCACCAGCTGGTATGGTAAAAGCTGGCGGGCTAAGAGTGCAGACAAGCCAGCTGTCAGACGCCGGGCAAGGGGGTGACAGTCAGACATTGGCTTCTTACGCTCAAACATGGCCTTCACAGAAACTTGGCTGGTGGCAGATGACTGGGAATGGGAACAGGTGGTCAAGGTGGAAGGCGGAGTGGAGGGTGGTTCAGATGGGTCAAGGAGAGCAGAGGTAGAGCAGTAAGATGCTGGACCAGAAGGAGTGTGACTTTTAGTTTGCCTGTTGCCTTTGAGGTGTTGCTCCCAAAGTGCTTTGTGCTTGCCGCTCATGTGCCTTCGCATAGAAGTTGTACCTATGTGGCTGTTGGGCTTACCAAGGCTCAGTTTCTGACTGCACTCATTGCAAATTACAATGCTTTTGTCAGAGGCACACACATTAAAAAAATGCCACACTGCTGACTTTTTGGAAGTCTGCGATCTGGCGGTAACAGTAGAAGTTGGCGGCATTGGCGGCAATGGCGGGTGCGTTGGCCGGCTGAACACAGGTGCCGATACATGTTGTTGCCCTACTGATCCCTGCGGGCTGGCCTCCCTGCTTCTTCTAAGTCTTATTCTCCTACTGCCTCTCTGACTCTCCGTCTCTCCATCTGAACTACCCTCCTCTTGCTCTCTTCTACTAGGCACCCACAAAACATCAATCTCCTCATCATCATTCTCCTCAGATGCATCAATTTCTTCTGACACATCACAGAAGGAAGCAGCAGCGGGGACCTCCTCCTCCTCCTCATCACTCATCATTATGTCCATCTCTGTCGTGTTCTCTGCCAGAATTAAATCTGGTGTAACGTCCTCATCTCCTTCATCTTCTTCTGCCAATAATGGTTGCGCATTACTCAGTTCAAGAAACTCATGGGAAAATAACTCCTCTGACTCCAGTGAAGATGGGGCACCGGTGGTGGAGGAAGTGTTACGTGGGGTGGCCATAGCAGTGGAGGATGAGGAGGATGTTGTGGTAAAGTTAGAAACGGTAGAGGATGGGGTGTGCTGTGTAAGCCAGTCAACTACCTCTTCAGCATTTTGGGAGTTCAGGGTCATTGGCTTTTTAAAACTGGGCAATTTGCTAGGGCCACAGGATTGCATAGCAGCACGGCCCCTAGCACGGCCTCTGCGTGGCGGCCTGCCTTTGCCTGGCATTATTTTTAAAAAAACAACAACAACAAAAACTCAGTTGGTTTTTCTGGAAACGATAATACACACAGCTAGATGGCAGTTTGAAGAAAACAGTGTGCAAATAATGCCTACAAGATCAACGTATACACTACTACAGCGGTGGATACGGATTACGTAAAATATATGAATGCTGCTTGAAAAAAAGTAACTCAAGTGGTTTTTCTAGAGACGATAATATTATCAATATTTAGACAAAATGTGAACAAGCTCACACAGCTAGATGGCGGTTTGAAGAAAACACTGTGCAAATAATGCCTACAAGGTCAACGTATACACAGCGGTGGATACGGATTACGTAAAATATAAGAATGCTGCTTGAAAAAAAGTCACTCCGGTGTTTTTTCTGGAGACGGTAATATTATGGATATTTAGACAGAATGTGAACACGGTCACACAGCTAGATAGCAGTTGGTTGAATAACACACTGGGCAAAAAATGCCTACAGGGCAAATAATGCCTACAAGGTCAACGTATACACAGCGGTGGATACGGATTACGTAAAATATAAGAATGCTGCTTGAAAAAAAGTCACTCCGGTGTTTTTTCTGGAGACGGTAATATTATGGATATTTAGACAGAATGTGAACACGGGCACACAGCTAGATAGCAGTTGGTTGAATAACACACTGGGCAAAAAATGCCTACAGGGCAAATAATGCCTACAAGGTCAACGTATACACAGCGGTGGATACGGATTACGTAAAATATAAGAATGCTGCTTGAAAAAAAGTCACTCCGGTGTTTTTTCTGGAGACGGTAATATTATGGATATTTAGACAGAATGTGAACACGGGCACACAGCTAGATAGCAGTTGGTTGAATAACACACTGGGCAAAAAATGCCTACAGGGCAAATAATGCCTACAAGGTCAACGTATACACAGCGGTGGATACGGATTACGTAAAATATAAGAATGCTGCTTGAAAAAAAGTCACTCCGGTGTTTTTTCTGGAGACGGTAATATTATGGATATTTAGACAGAATGTGAACACGGGCACACAGCTAGATAGCAGTTGGTTGAATAACACACTGGGCAAAAAATGCCTACAGGGCAAATAATGCCTACAAGGTCAACTTATACACTACTACAGCGAGGGATACGGATTACGTAAAATTTATTATGGCTGCTTGAAAAAAGTCACTCCGGTGTTTTTTCTGGAGACGGTAATATTATGGATATTTAGACAGAATGTGAACACGGGCACACAGCTAGATAGCAGTTGGTTGAATAACACACTGGGCAAAAAATGCCTACAGGGCAAATAATGCCTAAAAGGTCAACTTATACACTACTACAGCGATGGATACGGATTACGTAAAATTTATTATGGCTGCTTGAAAAAAGTCACTCCGGTGTTTTTTCTGGAGACGGTAATATTATGGATATTTAGACAGAATGTGAACACGGGCACACAGCTAGATAGCAGTTGGTTGAATAACACACTGGGCAAAAAATGCCTACAGGGCAAATAATGCCTAAAAGGTCAACTTATACACTACTACAGCGATGGATACGGATTACGTAAAATTTATTATGGCTGCTTGAAAAAAGTCACTCCGGTGTTTTTTCTGGAGACGGTAATATTATGGATATTTAGACAGAATGTGAACACGGGCACACAGCTAGATAGCAGTTGGTTGAATAACACACTGGGCAAAAAATGCCTACAGGGCAAATAATGCCTAAAAGGTCAACTTATACACTACTACAGCGGTAGTAAAATAAAAAAAAAGTTAAATAAAAAAAGAATGAATATTAAAAAAAAAAATTAAAGTTGGTGCTGCTGAACTACTAGGAGCAGCAGATTAGCACACCAGTCCCACTCCCCAACACTGCTAGACTAATAGCACTGGGCTCTTATAGTAGTAGTAGTAGTAGTAGTAGTAGTAGTAGTAGTAGTAAAACAACAAAAAAATAAATAAAAGCAGTCCTTACAAGGACTATTGCTATTGCAGCAGTCAGCAGATGAGATCAGAAGCAGGACAGCTGCCCACTGCAGCTACATACAGAGCACTGCAGTAGAAGGTAGATTACTAGCCAGCAAAGCTACCTAAGCTTAAATGTCCCTCAAACCCCTGCAGACTTCTGTCCCTCCAATAACAGAGCAGTATCAAAACGATTACTAGCCAGCAAACTTTCAACTGTCCCTGAAATCACTAACAGGCAGCAGCTCTCTCCCTACACTATCTCTTCAGCACACACAGGCAGAGTGAAAAAAAGCTGCAGGGCTTCGGTTTTTATAGGGAAGGGGAGTGGTCCAAGGGAGAGCTTCCTGATTGGCTGCCATGTACCTGCTGGTCTGGGGTGAGAGGGCAAAAAAAAGCGCCAACAATGGCGAACCCAAAATGGCGAACGTCGCGCGACGTTCGCGAACTTCCGGCGAGCGCGAACACCCGATGTTCGCGCGAACAAGTTCGCCGGCGAACAGTTCGCGACATCTCTACTGATATACTTGTAATTTTGGGACCTGAATTTGCCATGCTTTGCAATTGCTTTTTCATTTTCCATTTTACTTAACATAAAGATTGAAATTTCACAATTGATACAATTTTTAAATCACATATCTATATGTTTGAATTATAAGACTTCAGTGTCCTCTTCTTTCTTTAATCTTCTTTGCTTACCTTAAAGGTAAACCATAAAATTTTTTACTTTTTGTAATTGGTTTTCTGAACATTTATTCTCAATAATAGGTATTTTTGTTGTAGTGATGTTATAAGCATGGTGAAAATGAGCTCTCCTAGTGTTTTGGTTGGTTGGAAGTTATAGAACTTTCTTGATATAAGTTAGAAGACAACTGAATACCAATTACTATTCCCCAGGGGTTCTTTTATATTTCACATTTTTATTATCAAAAATATTTATATTCATCTATCTAAAAGAAATAGTAAAGCAAATCACATAACAGTAATGTGCATTCTGGCTTTAATATTGCAGTACTGTAAAATGAAAAGGTGTTAGAAGTGAAGGTTAATAAATGCAGCATTTCGTTTGTATTTAAGGTAATTGAAGTTCCTCTTTCGTCTTGATCATAAGCTAAAGTTTAATAACAATCTATTTTGCAGAGGTATTCCTTTTTACGAAATTATAAGGAAGGAAGGTCAATTTGCTTGATATTTTAATAAATCTTTCCCACCAGAAACACATGCACAATAACATTTAGCAGAGTGAATGTAACATTGGCAAACTATTTTGTAGAGCTCAAATACACCTCCGGCTCCCCACAAGTTTAGTCTGTAGCCAGGGAGGGAATACCGGAGATAGGCGATGTGCGCGTCATTCTAACTCAATGCCACAGATCATGCAGCTCCTTCCTCGTGGCGTGCTCTCGTGACTACATAAATCAGGCGCGAGAGAGTGACATCACGCACTGTGCCATCTTAGATATGCTGTCTCTCCTGCGTTTCTCAAACAAACTGTCTGCCGGTTGATAACATCAAGGGTATAAAAATATTTTATTCTACCTGCTCTTTCACAATGGATTCGGTACTTTTCAGATAGAACAAAAATTTGCAGAACAACCAGGATATTGTGATTCAACCAGCAGGCAAAGGGGGTTCCCATAGTTGTTATGAATCGCACTGACTACATTAGTGAAGCCTTACGACAACTCAATGATAAAACCACCTATACCCACCCAAGCAGTAATCCTATAAAAAATTTCCAAACAATACTTTTTCAATTGGTGGACAAAGAAAAGGTTTCTTATCACTTCTGAAACTGAAAATTACCTAAAATTCAGTTGCCAGTTTGTCCCATTTTCTACCATTTGCCAAAAATCGAGAAGCCTGAATGTCCCCTTTTAGGTAGACCTATCATTGCAGGCATGGGATCTTAAGGTGAACCTCTCTCTGAACTGGTAGAATATTTCCTGCAGCCTTTGGACTTAAGACTTTCTGGATACTTGAACGAATTCATAACTGATTACACAGTCACAGGGTTTCCATTGGGAATCCTCCTACATGAGGGTTACAATTGATATATCCTCAATATATTCCTATATTCCACATTCTTTGGGTATTGAAGCTATAGCTTATCATTTGGACAAGTATAGCTCCTATTCTGCATCACTGAAGTAGTTAGTACTAACAGTAATACATTATCTGTTGACGCATATTTTTTTTAATTTCGCTAATGATTTCTATGTTCAAAAATGTGGTACGGAGATGGGGGCAAAATTTACTCCTTCCTTTGCTAATCTCTATATGGGGTGGTGGGAGAAGCAATACATTTTTAAACTTGTGAACCCCTACAATGGGGATATATTTTTCTATGCACGCTTTATTGATGACATCATACTCATTTGGTCTGGCAAGGAGAACATGTTTAATGAGTTCTATACATATATAAATAATGTTTTCAAACTGAAATTTTTTGAAAATTCTATAGTGACCTCCCTATATAGGAAGGAATGCAATGGAAACACAATTTTGCAAGCATCCTCTTCTCATCCACCCCACCTAATTTGAAACATACCAGTGGATCAATTTTTTAGACTAAGATGAATGTGTTCCAATCACAATGACTTTGTAAAACAGTCTTGTGACTTGAGAGACCTGCTCTTAAGCCGTGCCTACAAAATGAGAGCTCTTACAAAAACTTTTATATACCCCCCCACACACACACACAACATACTCTTTAACAAATACAAATTTGGTTCTGTAAAAGATATGCGCAAACTCTCTAACTCTGATTTCACCACCTGTATACTTACTTACAGCTCATAGTTATACTTACTTACAGCTCATAGTATCAGGATATTGTTAATGCCATAAAGAGAAACCTCACAATACTTTAAACAGACCCTATTCAAGATGACATTTTACAAAAGGGCTGTCATTTTGTATCCAGAAGGTTAAGATCCCTGAGAAATGTTCTATCATTCAGTGATATCTTTTCCTCCAATATTACCTGTTAGAAATATAAAGTCAACCAATTTATCAACTGTAACACCATGTTGTTTACCTTATCACATACCATAAATGTGGAATGTGGAATACAATATGTTGGACAAACAAGCAGAACCCTAAAAGAGCGAGCAAGGGAACACATTAGCAACATTAAAGGGATACTGTCAAAATGATTCAGTTAATAGTGCTGCTCCAGCAGAATTATGCACTGAAATCCATTTCTCAAAAGAGCAAACAGATTTTTTTATATTCAATTTTGAAATCTGACATGGGGCTAGACATATTTTCAATTTCCCAGCTGCCCCAAGTCATGTGACTTGTGCTGTGATAAACTTCAATCACTCTTTACTGCTGTACTGCAAGTTAGAGTGATATCACCCCTCCCGTTTCCCCCCAGCAGCCAAACAAAAGAACAATGGGAAGGTAACCAGATAGCAGCTCCATAACACAAGATAACAGGTGCCTGGTAGATCTAAGAACAGCACTCAATAGTAAAAACCCATGTCCCACTGAGACACATTCAGTTACATTGAGAAGGAAAACCAGCAGCCTGCCAGAAAGCATTTCTCTCCTAAAGTGCAGGCACAAGTCACATGACTGGGGACAGCTGGGAAATTGACAAAATGTCTAGTCCCATGTCAGATTTCAAAATTGAATATAAAAAAATCTGTCTGCTCTTTTGATAAATGGATTTCAGTGCAGATTTCTGCTGGAGTAGCACTATTAACTGGTACGTTTTGAAAAACAAAACATGTTTTCTGATGACAGGATCTCTTTAAGAACAAAACAGAAACTAAGGTAGCCACACAAATTTCAAACTGTGTCTCTGGAAACTTAAATTTCTTCTAAATACAAGGTATCCAAAAAGCAATACCAGATCTAAGAGGAGGGACAAAATTTTATATATAAATAAAACTTTATCTAGAAACTAAATGGATCTTTGCCTTGGTTACTAGGTTCCCTATGGGACTGAACAATGAGTATGGAGTATCATGTTATATTCTTTGAGGTTTTAAGCAATTGACATTGTTTACCATTATTAAAGATTATTTTTCTGTGCTATTGGTGATCTATAATTCTTTTATGCATTTGTTGGGTATATCTCTACCTATTGTTCATATCAGTACTGTTATATTTATGTATCAACTTATTTTTTTGACTTTGTTTTGAGTTTTATTCGCACTCACAACTGGATGTACAACCATGGCTCTGCTTTATTGAACTTAGGTGCACCAAGATGGCACCCAAGGAGGGGTGTAGTCCCGCTCGCACTTTTTCAAGTTGCTAACAGGGATTGGTGTATATGCTGAGCATGGTGATTGGATCATTAATTAATTGATGTGTTTTTCTGATTGGTGCACATTTGTTTAAATACCTTATGTATAGCTCTGTATAGATAGCATATGACTAAGTGACAAAACGAGAAACACAGAGACACATTCTCAAATTCGGGGGAAATTAGTTGCCCGGCAACTAATCTCCTCTTCTTCAGGGGAACTAACCTCCCCGAACTGCCTTCCCCTGCCTTCCCATTGGTTAGAATGTAAATCGTAGTTTTCCGAAGTTGACCTGAAGTTTCCTCATAAGGCAACTGGAAAGCAAATGCAAGCCAAGCCCCAGGGGCGCTCCGTGGGCTGCTGCCACCTGAGTCAGCAACCCCGATGCAGCCCCCCTCTCCCACTCCGAGCTTAAAAGTTTAGCGTCGGAGCGGGTCAAAAGGGGCGGTATCGCTAGTGGAGAGCCGAATTTCCGGTTTAAACCCCGGAAATTTGGCTCTTAAAGTTACAGGAGGCTGCTTTTTGCCGCCACTTGTAACTAGCCCTTCACTGCCACCCCAGGAATGGCCCTGCCAAGCCCCACCCACAACATCAGTGCCCAACTTCTCGTGTATGAAATCCCACCAAAAATGTTCCAAGCCCTAGTGCAAAGCCTTCAAAGAATATCTAGCAATAAAGGACCAGTTTTATATTAATACGCTTGTTTTGAAATGTCCACATATTTTAGCCATATAGTGTATTTTGGATGCCACCAAAAAGGGTTACATTTGTGGCCTGATTCCTGCATTTGGTAATGCTGCATACAGTGGTAGCAGCAATTTGGGTGAGTCTTATGGGTACAAATCATGTAAATATTAAATAAACCAAATAGGCTGGTTTTGCTTCCAATAAGTATTAATTACATCTTAGCTTGGATAAAGTACAAGGTACCATTTTATTATTACAGAGAAAAAAGAAATAATTTAAAAAAATTTGAGTTTATGGGAGATGGCCTTTCTTTAATTCTGAGATTTCTGGATAACAGGTTTCTGGATAACGGATTCCATACTTGTAAAAGCTGTTAATAGGTAAAATATTCATACTGCAAAATATTAATCAATAATTTGAGCAAGAATTTAGTATAGCTTTTTGCAAATTAAAAATGTGCATATTAACCCCATCTGGCAGTTTAACAAAGGTTTCTTACTAAAACAGTTGCTAGTGATGGGGGCGAATTTATTCGGCAGGCGCGGTAAAATGGACGCCGGCGGCGTTTCGCAAATTTTGCGAGAAATTCCCTAATTTTGCCCAAATTCGCTCATCACTAACAGTTTTTGTGTCAAAAGAATATAGCACCTTTAAGAAGACCTTAAAAATGCACTGTGCGCAATTAAAATTTGCAATGTATGAACTTTTTAACAAAGAATGTTACATTGTGAAATGCTAATTCACAATAATCTAATACAATCAGTTCAAGTACAGGAAGTTAATTGTTTTGGCTTGTAGCGCTTCTAAATCAAACGTTATCAAATACACCTTGTTCACACATGCACCTTGTTTCTAGTTTATGGGTAACGTGCCAACATCTTTAGAAAATGTCCCACAACATCATTGCTCCATTGCTGCTTAGTTTCTTTGTATTAAAGATGTTGACCTGTGAAAAAAGGTTTAGAGACCTAGGGAAGATTTAATTAGGCTGTTCTTTTAGCACCCACTTCGTGGAAAGAGAAAAATGGGTTAAAATTTTTTTGACGCTGGTGAATTTTTGCGGCAGTTTTGCAAATTTATTCGCTGGCAGCGAAACGCCCATCACTAGTAATTACATCTAGAACAGGCTAGAACAGTGATCACATTTCTATTTAAAGACTAGTAAATATCAGTGTGTAGAGGATGACTTAACAGAATAAAGAATATAAGCTGATTTACTAAAGGACACTTGCCAACAGCATCCGATCACTTTTGCCATTTAGCACCATGTTGTGGACAGGAAGGGGAGGATTGGAAGGGACTGGGCTGGTGAATACAGCCTGCCGTATGACCAGATACCGGGGGCAACCAATTGGTATTAATCCTACCGTCCTGCAGATACACCCGTGGTTTCACACATCCCACTTGCATACCTTATCCATAACCTCATAAAGAGTTACAACTCTAATAAAAATAGCAGATGTAGAAATGCTGCTTTTCTCGGTCATCATGTATAGAAAGTTTATTTGCCCAGTTGTTATACACAGTACTTCATAGCCAAAATGAATGGATTAGAACTGTAACATACTGAGATAACATACTAGAGTACTTCCTCTTTAACACTAATAATATCTAAGTCCTGGTACTGACAATCTCACAATAAACCCAAACATATTTTTTGATATAACAGTGATGGTTAATAATTATTCTTAGTTACACATCTCTCTCTCTCTCTCTCTCTCTCTCTCTCGTCTCTATCTACCTTCTACATGAACGTTGTAAATAACTAATTACTAGATATAAAAATGTTTTTCAGTATTCCAGGTGCATTCTAAGAGTTGGTGCCTGGGTACGTGTGCAGCTCAGTGACTTTGATTTATAGTAGAACTCTGTTGATTCGCAAAGGTGATCTTTAGGGAATGTGCTTGTTTGTTTTTGAATTCATTGTTTGAACAGATGTTGTTGTACATCAGATGCAGCTTGTGGATTTTACATTTAGCTTGAGGAGGAAGCTGCTCTATCTCAGGGCAGTTTATTGTTTGTGGTACAGTGATGTGTGATTTGTCCTTGGTTAATAGAATAGTCTCAAAAAAGCTGAAATATGAGTGGGAGTAGCTGGGTGTAAGGTTGACGGTGGTTATGGTAATGTCTAGTTGAATATATGAGACTTATTAAATGCAATAAAAGTCAATGGGAAGCATGTATTTCTAAAATTTAAGCAAGAGTCTTTAATTGATTGTATAAAAAGAACAGAGGCGCCAAAAGAATACAAATATATAAACGAGTTAAAAAACAAAAACTTGGTAATCAGAGGAGGCAGTAATGGACTTACCGAATCTGGCAGTAGTATACACACTTAGCGCCTGATTGTATACTACTGCCAGATGCTGTAACTCCTATGTTTATTGCCTGAAGAAGCGGGTCTGAGCCCGTGAAACGCTTTGCACTGACTGGAGTTCGTTAATAAATTTTGACTGCTAAATTACAGTCGTTTTGAGTCTGCTTGGAGGTAAGTCCACTACTGCCTCCTCTGATTACCAAGTTTTTGTTTTTTAACTCGTTTATATCTTTTTATTCTTTTGGCGCCTCTGTTCTTTTTATACAATACTAAGTCCACCCTGGGTGGAGGGTTGATACCCTTTTTCTATCTACAGAGAGCGACTTCTTAATCCTGAGTGGGGTCAGGACAATCTCCCCACCTGCTTTTACAGTGGTTGCCTATTGGTAACCCTGGTTTGTGAGTATATGTTATCTACTCTTATTTCATTATCCCTTACCAATACATATTACACTATTGGGGCTCTTGGTGTTCTTTTTGTTTATCTTTAATTGATTGTGTTTTTGTCCATATTTCCTCCATAAGCTCACTAGTTTATCATTCAAAATTATTCATAAATATCAAAGTCACAAAAACCTTAACTGGGAGGAAAAAACTAAATTGAATAAATATGCCCTTTAGGGAGGAGAAGAAAAGCTATTAAGACAGTTTACTGCCAACAAATTAGCCACAATAGTGAAAGCTAGAACACTATATTTATTCTGTAGAATACTTTACCATACCTGAGTAAACAGCTCTAAAAGTTCTCTGTTTGTTTAGGATTGCGGCTGCCATATTAGATTGGTGTGACATAACTTCCTGCCTGAGTCTCTCCCTGCTCACTCATAGTTCTGGGCTCAGATTACAGCAGGGAAAAGAGGAGGGAGAGGAGCAAACTGAGCATGCTCAAGCCCTAGCCCTGGCACTTTAAGCTAAAACAGGGAAGTCTGATACAGATGTCCATGTGTACACAATAGAAGGTAAGAAATGCTGTGTTTCTTTTGACAGAGGACTCAGAGCAGCATTACTTTGAGGGTTATTTATAAAGACTTTTCTGATAAAGCTTACTTAGTTTTAACTTTTCCTTTCCTATAAGTGTACAGCTGAACTGAATCCAAACATTTGTATGACTTTTAGAGATGCACCAAATCCACTATTTTGGATTCGGCCGAACCCCTGAATCCTTCGCAAAAGATTGGCATATGCAAATTAGTGGTGGGAAGTGGGAAACATTTTTTACTTCCTTGTTTTGTGACAAAAAGTCACGTGATTTCCCTCCCCGCCTCTAATTCACATATGCAAATTAGGATTTGGATTCGGTTTGGCAGAAGGATTCCGCCGAATCCTGCTGAAAAAGTCTGAATCCTGAACCGAATCCTGGATTCGGTGCATCCCTAATGACTTTACAGCTTTGGACAACTAAATGCAATAATATTTTTCTCACAACTGATGCAATTTCATTAATCTTAATCAGATGTGAATATAAAAATGAGGTATCGCTTTCAGTTAGGAATTTGGACAAGTCTTTTAAGAAAATATTGGTATTCGCTTGAATGCAGAATTTATGGATTGGATGTTTCCCTACTAATTCATGCAATAACCATATTATATGATTCATGGGATCTCTGTTTCTGAAAATTACTGCGTGCAGTTCAATAACTGAAAATACCAGATGCTAATTTAGTTTATGTATGTTGCCAAGCTATGAAGAAGAATTGAATGTAAATCTGCTAGGATAAATGCAAAAAAACCCCAGTAAGGGTCTGCTAAGGGATAGTTTAAAGTAGAATAGAGCATATAAGGTAAACAGAAAAATAATTGGCCAATAAATCAGTTTCTAGGAATCACAGAGCACCAAGCCATCTCCTCTGACATTCAATCAACGTGTACATGTGGCAGAGAGTGGAAACATCAGCGGTGAGTCAGGTAAACATATTAAAATATGCAGGGTCTCGACTTTGAAATAATATCAGTGGGCTCCACAAGGCCCTGAGCTGCAAATAGCCGGGCTTAAAAGAGAGCCTGCTGTTTCCCTGAAAAAAACTGTATATTGACAGAGGAAACTGTCAGTCATAAAATGGGTAGTTCCCAACATGTGGTCCACAAGGCTAATAATACATAGAATATAAACAATTAAAAAAAAAGATTTCATGGCTAAGTTGGGCATGTGCTCTTTTTAGGAAAAAAAATGCACTGGCCTGGGAAAGTAATTGACAGAGCACTGTGTAGCAGCCATACCTTATTTCTAGGCCTAAGCAGTCGTACCTTATTCCTAGTCTAGGTAAAAATGCGAGGTAATGGGGAAAGGTATTGGTACTGGCCTCCTCCACCGGCAGTTAAACGTATAGCAAAAAAATGAAAAGCCAATACCTTGATCAAATGTGGGGTGTTCCCAAATTTATTGTAGTGCTCCAGACAAGTGAGTCATGCTCATGTTGAACATGACTCACGTGTCTGGAGCACTACAATAAATTTGGGAACACCCCACATTTGATCAAGGTATTGGCTTTTCATTTTTTTGCTGTACCTTATTCCTAGGCCTCCTTGTATATGTGCAGTAAAGTAAAATTTCCAGTTTCCCAGAGTAGCCTAGGTAGGCCCTGACACCCCAGTCCAACATGTATTTATTTGAATGTTGTAATAAAGCAAGAATAGGAAAAGACCTGCATAGAAAGATTATTAAAACAAGACCTATAGCTTTTATTGTCTTAATTATCATCATCCTGTGCCTAATTACGTTTTGGCTAAAATTGGGGACACAGTAGAATATGGATAGCTAGTGACAGCTTTGCCTTCACACAGTAAATGCTAAATAAATATAGATCAATTGTAACTTTTGGTTTTTTTTTCCAACTGCAACATAAGGAACATAATTATTTAAGGATGAAAAGGCTTTTCTGGGTTCAGGAGGCTGAGCAATTATAAAAACTATACTAGCTGTCAGTCCAAGTATGGAAACCAATTACCTACTTATCGGGTTATTTGGTAATGTTTTATGTGCTCATACAAGAGCAAGTTGTATTATCGCATTAATACTGGAATAAGCCAACTAAATATGTTGTTTAAATCTTATGTACCATTACATTGAACATTTCTATATTTCTAAAGTATCTTCCTGCTATAAATGAAAGTGATACTTTGCAATATTCTCAGACATACATATAAAGGTTTATATCTGACTACAGAAGTACAAAGAATGCAGCAGAGCATATACAGTAATACATTTTTTAAGCTAGCTGGCAGATTCAATCAGCTTTATTTTCCTTCCTGCTGCGTTTTACACAAGAGAAAAGTCATTTGGCAGGTAAGATGAAAAAAGAAAAGAGTCAGTCAAGTTCAAACTTTAAATAACCCTTCTCAAATTGATAGCAGCGGCAACCGGGTTTGCTGAAAAGTGAGCCTCCTCCTATTTCCTGTACTAAAGGTATACCATTCAGTTGAGCTTATAGGGATAGATCAAATCCAGGATTTAGCCTTTTTCAGCAGGATTCAGATTCGGCCGAATTCAAGTGCCTGACAGAACTGAATCCAAATCCTTAAAATCATGAGTCTTTTTATCACACAAATGCTGATCATGAGCACTCTGTTATTCTTAACCATTGTGCATTGTATATTTGCATATGCACATTAGGGCTCTAATCTTGTTCAGGATTCAACCAAATGTAGATTCTGTGCATCTCTAGTTTCAACCACCAAAAATAAATATACATTTTCTTTCTTTTTTTAAACACTTTCGGGATTCCTCAAATTGAAAAGAAATCATTACAATCTGTCTCTAACAACCAATTTTCCAAACTCCCTTAGGCTCACAGTGTTATTCAACACCTCCGTTACCTGTCCCGCTGCTTTCCACCACATACTATGGAAAGCAGAGTTCTGAGTTCAATCCAGAATCCATCACTTCACAATGGAAAAGGGGAGAAAGGGGTTGCATGACACTGTGAGCCTAAGGGGGATTTTGAAATGATCTGTAGGATTCAGAGGGAGACTAGTATTTGTGGAATCCGGTGTGTCTGTGTAAAAAAAAGGTGGGCATATTGTCCTTTAAAGGTCGAGATATCAGTTAGCACAAGAGGAATAAGCTAAGAGAAGCAACTGTTCCTTCCTTTTGGTCTCCCTTCGTTTTTTACTATTTTGTTTAAAGTGCCTCTTTGGTAAGGGCCCCGAAACCCATGAAGAAAGTTATCAAAATATGAACACACTATGGTTTTGGCCATTCAGAACTGAAGATAAATATATATCAAGGAATATATAGAGAGCAAATAGACATCATATCAAAAGCTAAACTTAGTGGCCTTCAAACTCTGTTGCAGCATACACTTCTCTGGGCCTGTCAAGTGAAGTCAGCCCTAGAATTTGGTAATCACTGCACTGAATCCTTCCCATCTCATGCACTGCTGTGTTGTAAGTGTGTGCGTGTGTATAGTTTACCTCTTGTATCAGTTGTTTTGTAGTGTTGGTAGATCTGGATGTTCATACCCATTTATTGTACGGTGCAGCAGACTATTTTAAAACATATAGCAGCTTACAAATCAGCAGGTTAAAATAAAATTATTTAAGTATATGAATTGGGAGAAAATAAATATGCTACAATACCATTTTCTGCTTACAACCATATTTTTCCCACAGTACATGGTAGCAGTTTGTCAGTCTTGAATGACAATTTGACCATTAAAAAGAGAATCATATGCTAAATTTTGCACATGCCTGATATATATATACCGGCCTTCTTCCTAGCTTGTCAGATAAGGGCCCAAATAATATATTTCCAATAAGGAGACCCGTGAAAAAAAAATGACAATGCCAAATTAACTTTCTATGTTTCATGCTTGATCAAGTGCCACTGTTAAAAAGAATACAGATAATTATATGATGGATTTGTAAAGGCTATGATCCTGCAATAATAAATAGATATTAATGACATGAAATGGCTTAAAAAAACGAAAGATTCCTGTAATATATGCTGGTTACCATTAATAGCAATAAAATGCACAATTGCCTCATGTAATGTTGTTACAATTACTTGATTACATGATTGACTTGTAAAAAGTTTACACTGTACATTTATTTTCCATTTATTTTAAGTGACTTAACAAATTGGAAATAAACGGGAATTGGCATTACTGTAAATACTCCACTTAATACCGTTATAGAAACAAAATATTTATAGAATATCTACTGCAACCCAGGTCTGTGCTAACCTAATAGTTGATAGATTGAAATGTGACCTGGTCTCTTATGAGAACAGTGAATGTTAGTAGATCCAATTGTTAGTTGATCCAAAAAACTCCACTGATCTTCAAGGGAGGTGCAAATACAGGTACAGCTGTTGGCAAATGACCTACCCTGGGGGCATATTTATTTAAAGTTGAAGACAAACATCATCAATGACGTTGCCCGTAGATCTTTGCTTTTGTTTTCTGACTTGTAGGTGACTGTTAAAATCGAATTGTCAATTGATTGCTATGGGCAACATCACCAGTGACGTTTTTCTCCAATGTTTATAAATACGCCTCCAAGTAGTAGGAGTCAATGTTCCCTTTAATTCCTTCTCGACTTAGTGTGCAAAAAATTCTTTTGTGCTCACATGTAAAAATGGTTTACTCAGTCAGTATTATAACAAACTTTTTTTATTACACACAAATACACACCAATTGGCCAACCAAGAGTCCACACAATGACAATGGCTTTAAAAGTTCTCTAATATTGGATGCAAGGCTGACAGTGATCAGTAAATTCATATACAAAGGCTGGATTCTTGTTTTCTGATGTATAATTACAATTTTAAGGGACAGGTGGAGACTGATGGGATGGTGCAAACCTTATAGAGACCTGTATAAACTGGACAGAGGAAATTACATCCTTGTAGATGTATGTTTAGTGGAAGTTCAGATATAAAGGAAAACGCAAGTGGTTTCCATTAAAATTAGCGGCAGACGGCATGGGCAGAGCAATTGATATTTGGCAAAGGGAAACACTGTATACTTCACTACAAAAGAGACACTGATTAACCATAAGTCTTTTTTAAAAGGTGAAAAGCATTTACCTATGTTTAAAAGGGATTTTTCCAAACAAATTCAATATGACTTGAAATAAATGCTTCTCCACCCATAAAATGTTAGAGATTCAGAAGTTTAAAAACCAGGGTCCAGTGACACTCAATTACAATCGTGGTAATCAGCTATTTAATTAATATTAAAAAAGGTTTTTCAGCATTGATTGCACAAGTGCTTTCCAAGCGTGAAACTCACTGTCTGGAGGGTTAAAGGCCTAGTAGAATATAGTCTTTACTGTGAAAGCTGTGAAAGGACACACTACACAAGCTATGACCTGCAGAGACCATTCATGAAGTGGACTGGTTTTATGAATTACATTAGGCTCTTAAGAAAGCTTTTTATCCAATAATAAAAGTGACAAAATAAAAAAAATGCATCACAAATCTCACAATAACTAGTTTTAGTTGACAACAAGAAGTTTCAGGTCACCCAATTACCACAAAGCTCATCCAGGCTCTTAATTAATAAGGGCTATGTTGATGAATAAGAATCTCTGTGATTAAGAAGACAGGTAACTAGAATGCACTTGATATCTGCAATACTTTTTTACAATGTTATAGCCCAGGACATCAGGCTATAGCTGAATGCTATCAACTCTTGATGTGGTCCTCAACCGCTGGAGAAATCAAAACTTGCAGGGGTGAGCATGGCAGGAGAGCCATGGCAGATTTAACAACTTAAGTCCATCAAGTTAAAGTACAGAAAGTTTAAGTACAACATATAGAGTTAGACAGAGTTGGACAGCATTTGGATCAGAGTTGGAGTGGAATCAGCAAGCAAACACTGGACATCACTGCTCATCAACCTCTGCTATCAACAAGATAAGCTGGATTATACTGTCTAACTATGTTTAATTTGATTGCCTTCTTTTTCTCTCTCTCCTCTATACTTCTCCATATATCCTCTGCACTTCAACATCCATCAAACTATCCTGAAATTGAAATCTCCTCTTCACTGCTCCCATCACCCTCTCTCAATCTAAGCACACTATCTTGTATTGTTAAATCTATTATCCCCTCTCATCCCATCAAACAATACACTGCTCGCACTGTCAAATCTAGGTCACACCTTGTCTCACTCTCATTATTACTGTTACTTGCAGCAGGGGATATCTCCCCAAACCCTGGTCCAACTCACTCATTTGTACCGTCACTTATTCCTACTCTCAGGCATTCAACAAGGTCTTTTCCAGTCTCTCAGACTTTACGCACTTCTAATCTTGCAAACCTAATTCACATAAAACCAACACCCTCCCCGCCTTTCTCATGTGCCCTCTGGAATGCACGGTCAATCTGCAATAAACTAACAGCAGTCCATGACCTCTTTATAGCTAAATCCCTTCACCTTCTTGCAATCACCGAAACATGGCTCTCCCCCTCAGATACTGCTTCACCTGCTGCCCTCTGCTATGGAGGCTTCTCACTTACTCACACTCCTAGACTGGATGGCCGTCATGGTGGTGGGGTGGGATTTCTTCTCTCCCCCAAATGTAGGTTTCAAAATCTAACTACACCAACTTCTCTCTCCTTCACTTCTTTTGAAGTCCACAGCATACGTTTGTTTTCTCCAATCTCTCTGCGTGTTGCTGTCATATATCGCCCCCCAGGTCCCTACTCCACCTTCTTGGATCACTTTGCTGCCTGGCTCCCATACTTTCTCTCCAGTGAGACACCTGCTCTCATTTTAGGGGACTTCAACATCCCCATTGACAACTCTGACTCTGCTGCCACCTCTAAACTTCTCTCTCTAACAGCTTCTTTTGGTCTCTCTCAGTGGACCGACTCACCTACCCACATCGAGGGTCATGCTCTTGACCTTATATTCTGCCACTCATGCTGCCCATACAACTTAATTAACTCTCCCTACCCTCTGTCTGACCATCATCTACTCTCCTTTCAGATACTGCTTTCACCTGCACCTTCACAACCATCTCTCTCTACCCACACGTACAGAAACCTTAATGCCTTCGAACCACAACAATTATCAACAGTATCAGCACAATCCATATCTCATATTAATACTCTCTCCTGTCCCAATATTGCAGCTTCTCTCTACAACGATGCCCTTTCAACAGCACTTGACTCCCTTGCACCTTCTACCACCCGTCACAGCCGGCCAGCTAAACCCCAACCCTGGCACACTAGTGTAACACAGTACCTCAGAAGATGTAGTAGATCAGCTGAGCGACGGTGGAGAAAGTCGCGAACTGATCCTGACTTCATCCACTTCAAATTCATGCTCTCCTGCTATAACCAAGCTCTATCATTAGCCAAAGAACAATACTTCTCTTATCTAATATCTACTATGTCCTCCAAACCACAGCAGCTGTTTGCCACATTTAACTCACTCCTATGCCCCCCTCCACCACCTCCACCTATTAATGTTACCGCCCAAGACCTTGCTCATTTCTTTAATGAAAAAATCGATCTCATTAGGCTAAGCATACCGTCCGACAACAATCTTAGACCAACGTGCAGTCCACTCACATCTACTTTGCACTCCTTCACCCCTGCAACTCTGGATGAAGTTAGCAAACTTCTAGCCAGTTCAAAACCCACCACCTGCTCCCTTGACCCCATACCCTCTCGCCTTCTCCACCCAATCTCTGACACACTCTCTCCTGCACTTACCCACTTATTCAATCTTTCACTCTCTACTGGTACCTTTCCATCATTATACAAACAAGCACTAATCACTCCTATCCTCAAAAAACCTTCCCTTGATCCCAGCTCTCCCACTAACTATCGACCGGTCTCCCTTCTTCCATTCGCATCCAAAATACTAGAAAGGCTTGTTTACAAACGCCTGATCCAGCATCTCACTCACAACTCCCTCCTCGACCCCTTGCAATCTGGCTTCCGCCCATCACACTCGACTGAAACTGCACTCACCAAAGTAACCAATGATCTTCTATTGGCAAAGTCTAAAGGTCATTATTCCATTCTAATCCTTCTTGATCTCTCTGCAGCCTTTGATACAGTTGACCACACACTCCTCCTTGACATTCTACACTCATCTGGCATTCGGGACACTGCTCTTTCATGGTTTACATCTTATCTGTCTGACCGTTCCTTTAAAGTTTCCTTCTCTAACTCTACTTCTACTACTTTCCCACTCTCTGTTGGAGTGGGAAAGTTCTTGGCCCCCTGCTGTTCTCGCTCTATACAACTTCACTAGGAAAACTCATTCAGTCATTTGGACTTCAGTATCACCTTTATGCTGATGACACCCAACTCTACTTGTCTACTCCTGATCTTTCTAACTCTGTCCTTTCCCAAGTCACAGACTGTCTCTCTGCTGTCTCCTCCTGGATGTCACAGCGCCACCTGAAACTGAACCTTTCTAAAACAGAACTCATCATATTTCCTCCAAGATCTTCCCCTGTCCCTCAGATATCACTCACCGTAAACAACACCACCTTTCATTCCACCACACAGGCACGCTGCCTAGGAGTCATCTTAGACTCTCATCTATCTTTTTCACCACACATTCAAACACTTGCAAAATCTTGCCGTATTCAACTGCGCAACATTGCTCGAATACGACCCTATCTCAGTTCAGAATCAACTAAAACACTGATTCAGTCTCTCATCATCTCCCGCCTTGATTACTGCAACTTACTCCTCACAGGTATTCCAACAAGTCACCTTTCACAACTCCAATCTATTCTAAATGCGGCCGCTAGACTCATTCATCTAGCTCGCCGCTCAACATCAGCTGCTCCCATATGCATGTCCCTTCACTGGCTCCCAATCTCATCTAGAATCAAATTCAAATTACTTACACTCACATTCAAGGCCCTTAATAAAGAAACCCCTCCCTATATTTCATCTCTAATCTCCAAATACACTCCTTCACGAAACCTACACTCTGCTTCTGATCTTCGCCTCACTTCTCCTCTGGTGACTTCTGCCCATTCTCGTCTACAAGACTTCTCTCGGGCTTCTGCTTTTCTCTGGAACTCTCTGCCACAAGCTGTCAGACTTTCCCCTTCCTTCCAAACTTTCAAGCGCTCCTTAAAGACCCATCTGTTTAAAGAGGCCTATTCGATGTACCTTAATTAATCATTGCTGTATCAAAAATGACAAATTGTTTATACAATCCTAATGTCTCAATTGTACCCTAACCTTTTAGTTTGTAAAGCCTATTGTACTCTGTAATCCTTGTCTGCTATCCACCATTTATTCCCTGTTTGCTATAACTGCAGTAAAGCACTGCGTATCTTGACAGCGCTATATAAATAAATGATGATGATGATGATGATAACTTGCCAGATCGACATCTGGCCAATTTTTGTCGGGGAGGCCCATCGGAACACTTCATACAGGGGCAGATAAGCAGCTGAATCTGTCTAAAGTTGGCCATACACGGTGATCCGATCGGATTTTTTTGTTCCATCGGATCGAGAGGCCAGATCTTGATTGGGGAAGCCGTCGGGGGGGCCCCATACAAGGGCCAAAAAAAGCAGCAGATAGACCGAGTCGGCAGCTTATTGGCCCATGGGGTTAATACCAATATAACCTGCTGTGAAACTCCATTCTAACTATTAAATCACAATGTGTGAATGTAAATTAACTGAACTAAGGCCGGCGTCATAAATAAAAGCATGCTCATGAATTCCATAGCTGAACTTTAAAAGCAGCTGTAAAATGTGAACAATGACTGTAGTCCAGGGGTTTTCATAGAATTATAAAGAAAATCCTGTTTGTGTATACATATTGCATAGGAATTTAAACTGTTGTATTTTTTAAAAACAAGTTTTACATTTCTTATTTGTTCACTGCTATTTACAGTATGAAGCAATGGCTTTCTGGAGAGATTGCCATGATTTCCCTTGAGTAAACGCTTGTTGAGAAAAGTCTAACAACTGCTACTAATCGCCACTCCCTACAATACACTTGGAAAAGCGAGGGACGTGCAGTGGAGATTATGGCTCCAACGTGACACAGGCCTGACATTTTTTTTTCAGGGGATCATGGGAGGCAACTTAGTAAGTTAGATCTTTCCAGGTTTCGAATTACCAGAAATATAGATTTTTCTATGCAGTAGGCAGAAGACATAATAAATCTTTTCACATTGTTTCAACTATTTGATGGAAGATTTGCCTTCATTTGGGTGCCTGCTCTATATTTATTTTGGTTTATCCGCTCCCTATGCTGAGGGCTCAGGGCAGTGCACCTGGGCCACTTCATCTATGTGGTGAGTAATATTTCTACTTTGTGGAGACCCCTTCTTGAAGTTTTATTACATCTTCTATTTAGTATACCTAGAGATGTTGTTCAATAGCTACTGTAAGTTCATACTTTGAGAAATAATGAAATACACAGCAGCTTAACTGTAGCCCCATTGGGCCAGGTACAAAATTTGTTCCCATCTGATCCCCCACTAGCCCCACATTACTATTTTAAAGGAGAAGGAAAGGCAAAAATCGTTACCTATCTCCCTGTAATGAACTCCCCAAAACATCCTAAATCGCTATAGTTGCAACTAACATATAACAATCCAATTGCGTAGAATCCCTGTCCCTGTTCGGCTCGCATTATATCTAACGCAGACGCCATGTTAGTAAGGTAGAGAACTCTTCCTTTTCCACTATCCGCTTATTGCACATGCACAAAATAAAAGAAACTTGACTCCAGGAGCGCTGTGCACCGCATAACTATTTGCTGTCCCCACTATAATTAAACAAAAATACCAGTGCGTCTCCTTAGCCCCCAGATGCGTAATCTGATTGGATGGGAGGCGTGGACATAAGGGTCAATGATTTACCTCATTTGCATGTGCGTCATCATCAATAGGAGAAAGGCAGCTCCCGAAGACATGCGAATTAAACAGAAAGTCTGCCTAATGCGCCTCAAGGCTGCCTCGGGAGGAAGATGACTGCAAAAAGTGTGACGTCACCTGAGTCACACGCTGCAGTTTTCCGAGAGCGTACTTGCTTCTGCATAAGACCAGGAAGAAAACTTTAAAAACGGTCAGTATGTTCTATGTCCACCAGACTTTGGATACAAGGCTATTTATGTTTTGCCTTTCCTTCTCCTTTAATGATCTGCCCTTACTAAAGAATGCTTTAGTACGCTATTCCTTCTCTTTTTTGCACTTTAAAGAAGAAGAGAAGAAAAGTTAGTTCTCTGATTTTAAATTTAAACTGTTATCTGGTAGATGAATATTAGAATGCCTGAAAAGGAAAATAAGCAATAAAAAATAATAGCAATAAAATGGAAGCCTCACTTCCACCACAAATTCATGGCTACAATCACTCTCCTTTGCCCTCTGTGACAAAAGTGGAGAAGGCCACAGTTTCAGGTAATTGTCAGAGAGGTAAATGAAAAGTGATATCAGATGTTTTGGCACAGTGTCTCTAGGAAACTAAAAAAAAACACTACAGGAAAAAAACCCAAATGATCTGTGTGCCATTGCCTTTGGACTTGATTGACTTACTACTTGCAACGCAGAACAGGGATTCCCCAATACTGAGACTTAAAGGAATTAAAGAGTACAGAAGCTATTTAAAGAGTTATACATGGCAATTTATACCTGTGGCACTTCCAGCCTAGGAAAAAGTTGACCATTAAACAAGAGCAAAGCAAAGAAAGGATGAAAAGCATGCAAAAGATGATAAAGTAAATATGTAGTGCTGCAGATATAACACAGCAAAATAAAATGAAGTACAGAATGTCTCCAGCGCCATCACAGAGAATAATTGCTACAAAATTGAAATGTCAGAGTTAAAATAAACATACATTGTCATACATTTGCAGAACAAACTAGCACCGTTCTATAAGAACTGATAAATAGTGATGGTCGAATTTATTCGGCAGGTGTGAATTCATGGTGAATTCCTGCGATTCACCGGCGGTGAATAAATTCGTGAAACTGCCACAAAAATTTTGCATTTTTTTGGACGCTGGCGCATTTTCACCAGATGTTTACAGAATTTTTTGGATGCCGGCATCAAAAATGAGACACCGGCAGCGTTTCAAGAATTTTCCGCCGTTTTGTGAATTTTTCGGTGAAGCAAAACGGGGCAAATTCGCCCATCATTACTGATAAACACTCGTTTAATTATCAAAAATGCATGCGCTTAGGATTTTAGAAATAGAAGAGCGCTGGTGCTCAAATCATATGCACGTCATCAATGTTTTTCGATTTTGCTACAGCAGCCTTGTCAATCCCTAATCTCTAGTCTAAAAGTCACACCTTTAAAACAAAAACTAAAAAGGTACAGCAAATATATTTTCTATTTCAAAATGATATGTTACATTTCATTGAAGCAGCCAGATGATGAGATACACTATGTAAATGCCACATGTACCCTAAGGGTTTAACAGCACAGCGCAGGCTGACAACGCACAGTAAGTCCATTTATCTGGATAATATACCCTATGATAAGAAATCCAGTCGCCATGGAATTATGCATTTATTATTGCCATTTGTATGACTGAACATTCACTAATAATGACTAATTAGGTTCTAATGACAAAACTCTGCTGTCGACATTTAGAGTTTGTGTTTATTGTATAAAGAAATGTGTTTTAGAAGTAACATCTAGGACTGGACAGTTAGTTGGATATAAAGCAGTAGTAGAGTAGTAGGAATATTCACCTTTTGTTTGTGTTTTTTTCTTAATAACATCCTAAAAATTCCTTTTTAATATGTGTTTACATTATTATGGAAATCTGTTGAGCAGTTTCCTTTTCTCTTGTTCTGCTTTCTTTTGCCATTTATGCTCAGAACCCTGAAGTGATATAAACAATGAGTTTTAGATAACAGGAGCCATTATGAGTAGAAAGGCATTGTGCAAAGTGCAATATCTTTGTAAATGACTTAAGCTGGCCATAGATGCAAAGATCCGACCGTACGAATCATCGTACGATCGGACTTTCCCATCTCCCGACCCGCCACTAACCATTCAGATCAAAGTCTTACCAGTCAGATCAAATAAAGTAGTTAATGAACAGATCAGCAATGTTCTGCCCCTGACAGCAATCGTACGATAGTTATGTCCAACCAAAGCTAGTGACAGTCTCCCACTGAAAATCGTACGATCGGCAATACACGCAGAGATATTATCAGCAGCCGACAGAAATTTTCTAACCTGTCCGATCGACCAAACGACCGATCTCTGCCGGACGAAAAATGTCGGGACTCTCCACACACGGTTCGAAAATTGTATGAATCCTCGATTCGTACAATCAGATCTTTGCGTCTATGGCCAGCTTTACTGCCTTCCAGTTTTAAAAATTTGTTGCAGTGGCCCCCAGTGAATACAATGCTCATTGTGCTGTTTTCATGAGGGGGATGAGAGGGGAGGTAAGTAGGTGCAATGGATCCCTGTAATTAATAACTGCCCTATGTCAGGTAATAAAGACAGGACTGACCTCCATAAAGTGCAGACTGCAGTCAGACCTGGGGCAGAAATGCTGCATGTTGCCCAACCACATCTGTATTGGTTCAGAAGCAGTGGATATGGGCAGAAGATACTATAGTTTTTTTAAATTTCCCATGCACCAATCCCCAGTGCTCCAGAACCAATGATGAAAATTTGAGCATGTGCACAAATGAAGTGGAGAGGACAACGGCTACAAATGTCAGCGGGCCTAGGGGTGCCCGCTATTTAAACCTGGCCCTGAGAACTTCTGCTTTGTAAGAGACCCCCTTTTCAACATCAATTAGTAGGATTTGTGCTGAACATACTATTTGTTTAATGTTTTAGTAACAAAAATATTTGCCCTGTGTAGCTCAACAAATAACAAACAAGGAATAGTGAAGATACTCCATGATTGGTCCTTGTGAGGCAGATAAATAAGATTACCACAAGTCAATAATGCAGAGGGATGATCTGAGCTCTGGTAATCTAAGTATCTACCATTTTTTGTACCTTGCCCAATTTTTGTGAACAGGGGCTCATAACATGAACTACATTACATTTTTCAAATATACTCAAACATGACATACTGTCCAGCCCTGTGCTTAATGTCTTGCATGTTTCAGGAGCTAACGCCATCTTCTGTGGCAATATCAAGGTCTTAAATATATTAAAAAAGCATTAGGATAAAGTGCATGATCATAAATTACTTGGTTTGTGTCCCAACACATGCACCCTTAGCACCCCGTACAATGATTTATTTTGCCACAGTAATTTTAATAACGTGTTGCACTTCTGGGTGCACCAGTTTGACTATACTGGTATATATGATGACATGTGAATCTGGTGTAGCAGCACAAAAAGGCCTGAAGTGCTTGCCAGTGAGCGACAACCAATGGAACCTTAGCTCATTAGCTTATTTGAAATGGACTGAGACTCTTTGGTAGATTATT
Organism: Xenopus petersii; assembly: GCA_038501925.1. NCBI lineage: Eukaryota > Metazoa > Chordata > Amphibia > Anura > Pipidae > Xenopus > Xenopus petersii. The sequence goes on from CM076684.1 coordinate 105,979,601, forward strand.
ACACTTACACCTTTTATAAGACAAATGAATCAAAATGTTGCACCCAACATTAATATGCAAACTTAAAATATAGTTTTCAAAGCACTTGCATAAACTCATTTGATGATTGACAGCAACTTGTTTATGTTATTGTTCTATCACTGGCTCACTCTATAAAATCTTGCTTCACTAGAGGTGATTTCTAGTGGTATGGTGTTTGGGGTAGAATGATTCCTATGATTACATATGCTGCATCCACACGCATAAATGTCTATTTAAAGAACATGAAAGATGAAAGATAAACACTACTTACAGACAAGGTGTGTTTCAACAGACATATACACTTTGATTGCTTCATTGTTTGCATGACTACAGTCTACGAATACAAAAAAACGAATACAAAAAAAGAGGGATATCAGCGCCTGTGGCAACAGAAATTAGAAATTAATATGGTGTCGTTTGTTCAATCATATATGCGCCACCCAGTGCTCAGATGGATTTTTACAAAAGTGTTTCGTTTTCACCTTTAGGGATCACAGTATAAAACAAGATTTTATTTCAAGTTTGTTCCATCTTCGGTCCACAGCGCCTCCACCGATATACACAGTGTGTGTATAATGGTTCTTCAATCTTCACACAAATCCACCTTCAAATCCACTCATATCTTCCGACTCCAAAATGGAAACAAAGATCCAATATAGTGTAATACAGTTTTATTAAAGATTATTGTTAAAATCAGTTGCACTCACATTGCATTCCTTTGGGTCAGTCACATATAGTTTAAACGGGTCACTATATTATCCAGAAGGTGGTCTTCCTGGCTCCTTATCAGCGACCCGATGTGCAACCCGCTGACCACCATTAAACAGTAAGTTCTGGTGGAGACAGAAAAACTGTTTTGTAAAGTTTTAAAAGGAGTAAAATATAACATAAGAAATATATATGAGACTATCATATATAGCATCTATCGCCGCACCCGAAAATCCTAGCCTCAACCTGCAGGTACCCATGGGTACCCGACCAGCTGCAGGACTCTAACTCCCACTATGAGAGGTTTCAGTGGAGTAACATCAGCTATATCTACCAGGCACCAATAAAAAAGAAAGATGTTATTATGGCTAGCAAAACCCAGCATGTAAATGGATGGTTGCCTGTAGCAGCAATCATACAGTGGCCTTAGTAATAGGATGAAAGAGAATTTTAAATTTCCCTAAACTTTTAGCCCAGTAAGTGAATTGGAAGCCTTCCTTAGGTCTGTCTATGTGGTAAATTGAAGGAAAAAAACAGCTAAATTACAAAAAGTTCAATTTCTTCTTCTTATAATTATTATTATGGGTATACTGTGTTTTTTATTTATAAAGTGTACAAGCAAAACTCTTGCTATTTGTCAGGAGGGAACTCAACGTGGGTGAAGGGGTTGGATGTTCTACTATGGGATCCAATGGTCTAGGCTAGGGTAAATGCAATGGCTTAGTTGTGCCTGAGGCATCCATAATCCATACGACTACAGTTTCACCCATATTAGTGCGTCTACCTTACAATTCCATGGGAGGGATCTCTAAGTGGGTAAAGGGGTTGGAACTGGAAGTGGAATTACTCGGGTGACTCTGCTATTGATTGCAATACTGAGTATGCAAGAAAGCCATCCTGTCACGTGGCTTGTTAATACATTTACAACACAGCTGCATATTGTTTGTAACCGATAGAAGAAATCAAAATTGCCTTTTTAAATCCGCCTTCTTGTCATTAACCAATATTTTAATCCGTAAACACTGGACATTGTTTTAATGCTTAATTAAAAGTTATGTTTTAATTACACATGAGTTTGGATTCAATGGATATGAGGGTGCAACTATATGGGTCAGTT